>CAMTDV010000017.1:88559968-89916634 GCA_947069175.1 Scalesia atractyloides
TTGGAGTTGAACCAAATGGTTCCAAACTTATTCACTCCAACCTACCATCTGATAGAACATTACATTCGAGGACTTCCCTCGAAAATTCAAGATTCGGTCCTCAGCGTTTCACCGGTAACACTAGAAGCTGCCATGGAGTTGGCGACAGAACTGACCGAAAACCGAATTCGCAATGGGAAGTTCAAGGAGGAAAAGAAGAAAACCCCTGCTGAGGGACAAACCTCAAACCACCACACTCCTTCCTCCAAATTTGCTAACAAGAGGAAGCGTAACAACAGGAACTTTGCAGTCACTCACACCAACACCCCTGTTCCTGCTGCACCCATCACTCAAGCCACTCCTCCACCCGCGCCATACAAAAGACCATACACAGGACCACTACCAAAATGTAACCGTTGTCAGTATCACCACTCCCCTGACTATCCTTGCCAATACTGTACCAGCTGCGGTCGCGCTGGACACACTGTACAACACTGCCGCGCACCTCAACGAACAAACCGCCACCAACCTATAACCCAAACCCACCAACAATTTATGGGTCAAGCCCAACAACAACAACCATTTCCACCCACTCAACATTTAGCCCAAACATACTATCAACCCAACTACCCTATGGGCCAACCTATGCGGGCATGTTTCAATTGTGGAGATCCAAGTCATTTCAGGAACTCATGTCCAAGACTGGTCAATATTATTCATGCTCAGGCCCAAGCCAACCCTGTGAACCAAGCAAATCAAGCTCCTCCACCTGCTAGAGGATGGGCTTTCAATATTAACGCAAACCAGGCCAGAGCTGACGGCAATGTAGTCAACGGTACGTTTCTTATAAATGGTAGATATGCCTCTATGTTATTTGATACTGGTGCGGATAGAAGTTTCGTGTCATTAGAGTTTGAACCTGTCTTAAATAAAAATCGAGATAAGCTCGCGGAATCCATAATGGTGGAAGTTGCAGATGGAAAACCAGTTTCGTTAGACTCTATTTTACGCAACTGTACGCTCACCCTAAACGACCACGATTTCTCAGTCGATCTTATTCCTATGAAGCTGGGAAGTTTCGACATCATAATCGGAATGGATTGGCTCAGTCAGCATAATGCGGAAGTTGTATGTCGTGAGAAATTTATTCGTATTCCTCTTTCAAACGGTCAGACTCTCCGAATTATTGGAGAAACCTCGGCGAAAGGACTTAACTTAATGTCTTGTCTTCAAGCTCAAAAATACCTTCGCAAGAATTATGTCGCGTTTTTAGCCCATATCATCAAGAAGGGGACCTCAGAAAAGAAACTTGAAGATATCCCTGTTGTAAAAGATTTTCCACAAGTTTTTCCTGACGACATATCAGGACTTCCTCCAATCAGAGATGTCGAATTTCGTATCGATCTTATACCTGGTGCTACACCAGTGGCAAAATCTCCATATAGGTTAGCCCCCTCTGAAATGCAAGAGCTAGCCAGTCAATTGCAAGAGTTGACTGACAAGGGATTTATACGCCCCAGCTCGTCGCCTTGGGGTGCACCTGTACTCTTTGTAAAGAAGAAGGATGGATCTTTTCGCATGTGCATCGACTACAGAGAGCTCAACAAGTTAACTATCAAAAATCGACATCCTTTACCTCGTATAGATGACCTTCTTGACCAATTACAAGGTGCCAGTTGCTTTTCGAAAATCGACCTTCGATCGGGCTATCATCAGCTTAGGGTGCATGAAGAAGACGTCCCTAAAACTGCTTTTCGAACTCGATATGGTCACTATGAATTCATGGTTATGCCATTTGGATTAACCAACGCACCAGCTGTTTTCATGGACCTAATGAATAGAGTCTGCAAACCTTACCTTGATCGATTTGTTATTGTTTTCATCGACGATATTCTTATCTATTCAAAATCTAAAGCTGATCATGAGCGTCATCTGCGACTTGTTCTTGCACTTCTAGAAAAGGAAAAGCTTTATGCCAAATTCTCTAAATGTGAATTCTGGTTAAAAGAGGTGCAATTTCTCGGGCATGTAGTCAATGACAAAGGAATACATGTGGACCCATCAAAGATCAAAGCAGTTCAAGAATGGCAAGCTCCACGTACGCCAACTGAAGTAAGGTCTTTTCTTGGACTTGCTGGCTACTATCGTCGATTCATTTCAAACTTCTCTCGCATTGCGGTGCCACTCACGGCTTTAACCCATAAAGGGAAACCATTTGTATGGGGGCCCAAGCAAGAAGAAGCTTTTCAAACTCTCAAGCAAAAACTTTGTGATGCACCAATCCTCACTCTTCCTGAAGGTTGTGATGATTTTGTAGTCTATTGCGACGCGTCAGGGCAAGGATTAGGTTGCGTTCTCATGCAAAGAGGAAAAGTCATAGCTTATGCCTCAAGGCAACTCAAGACTCACGAAAAGAACTATACCACTCATGACCTTGAACTTGGAGCCGTTGTATTCGCTCTTAAGATATGGAGACATTATCTTTATGGTACGAAGTGTGAAATATACACTGACCACAAGAGTCTTCAACATATCTTCAATCAGAAAGAGTTAAATATGAGGCAACGAAGATGGGTCGAACTCCTAAATGATTACGACTGTGAAATCAGATACCACCCTGGTAAAGCAAATGTGGTGGCTGATGCACTTAGTCGAAAGGGTTATGCGAATTCCATTCATCTTCTATGTTCGCAAATTATAACCAATATTAAGGATCAAATTCGAGAAGCTCAACACGTATCCATAACAGAGGAAGATGTACAAAAAGAGATGTCCTGTGGAGCCGAGCTAAAACTTGAAACTAAGTCTGATGGTATCTTGTATTACCTAGATCGTATATGGATTCCTAACCACATCAATCTTCGTGAAACACTCATGCATGAAGCCCATAAGTCGCGATATTCTATACACCCAGGAGCCGATAAGATGTATCAAGACCTACGGTACACCTATTGGTGGCCTGGAATGAAGAAAGATATTGCCGTTTTTGTTTCCAAGTGTCTCACTTGTTCTAAAGTAAAGGCTGAACACCAAAGACTCTCAGGACTTCTAGTTCAACCAGAAATACCTGTCTGGAAGTGGGAAAATATAACCATGGATTTCATTACCGGGTTACCTCGCACTTCTAGTGGGTATGACACTATATGGGTGATTATAGACCGACTCACAAAATCAGCTCACTTTATTCCTATTCGAGAAGATTTCAAAAACGAAAAGCTTGCTCGTATTTATATCAACGAAATCGTCAGCCGACATGGAGTTCCGTTAAGTATTATTTCTGATCGGGATGGTCGTTTCACCTCACGAACATGGCAGGCAGTACAATCCCCTATGGGCACTCGACTAGATCTCAGTACCGCCTATCATCCTCAAACTGATGGACAGTCTGAGCGCACCATTCAAACCCTTGAGGATATGCTTAGAGCATGTGTCATAGACTTCAAGGGAAATTGGGACGCCCACCTACCGTTAGTCGAATTTTCGTACAACAACAGCTATCATTCTAGCATCGGCATGGCACCTTTTGAAGCTTTATATGGTCGAAAGTGTCGATCTCCTGTTTGTTGGCACGAAATTGGGGAAGCACAAATTACTGGTCCAGAATTGATCCAAGAAACCACAGATAAGATTCATCAAATCCGAAACAATCTTCTAGCGGCTCAAAGTCGTCAAAAGAGTTACGCAGATAAACGTCGGAAGCCCTTGGAGTTTAGCGTTGGTGATCATGTGCTTTTAAAAGTGTCACCGTGGAAGGGAGTAGTTCGTTTTGGTCAAAAGGGAAAGCTAGCACCACGTCACGTAGGACCTTTCAAGATACTCGAAAGAGTAGGTCCTGTAGCATACAAGCTTGACCTACCGGAAGAACTCGACAGGATTCATCCCACATTCCACGTGTCGAACTTGAAGAAGTGCCTCGCTGATGAGAATCTTCATATTCCACTAGAAGATATTCAGATCGATGAATCCATGCATTTTATTGAAAGACCAGTGGAGATTATGGACTATGGAGAAAAGCGTCTACGTCGAAGTCGCATTCCTATTGTTAGAGTACGCTGGGAGTCAAAACGGGGACCTGAGTTTACTTGGGAACGTGAAGACTCAATGCGTGAAAAATACCCTCATCTTTTCCCTACTACTTCAACTGTTTAAATTTCGGGACGAAATTCCTAAAAGTAGGGGATACTGTAACATTTGTATAAATTGGGTCTCCAAAACCCGCTCCGTTTTGTAATCAAATACCAAGTTACGAAATTTCATCAAGTATTTATGAGTATTTTGAGTTTAAACGTTACATAATTAATATATAAACTAAACTATAAAAATTATATTTGATAAAAAGTTAAAATAAAATAAATAAAAAATATTTGGAGCTGACCGGACTCGAACCCGGGTCAACTGCCTCCAACGTCTCAGCAACCGATCTTTTAACCACTCCGCCACCAATTGTTTTCTGTTAACATTATGAAAACAATTGAATTTTATACGCAAACACGGATTAACGGTTAATGATATCTGAATAACGGAAATCGGTAAGCCGAATCGCCAAATCAGTTTTGTTTCGCTTAGCTAACTTATAACCGACGAATATCGGTTTCTAATTAAGCTCCAATTTTAATGAACTTCAAGTTTTGGGTTTTTGAAACCGAAAGACATTCAAACTCCAAATAATTCAGATTCCAATCATTTATACGATTCAGAACCGTCTCAAATACACTCCAATCCCTTTTCGTCGCGTTTTCAAGTCTTTTGAGCACAAGAAAACTGTCGCCGGAATTCTCTGCAAATCTCGCCGGAAAACCGTGTTCAACACAAACCAGTAAGAATTTCCTCTCTTGCTGTTTCAATCTATTGTTAGGACACTACTAACATTATTCCGTCACTCAAAATCAGTCACAGAAGACTTTGCTGGATTTTCTGGTTTCGCCGAAAAAATTCTGGGATTTGCCGGAAACACGCTAGTTGACGGTAAACACATTCAATCGTGCTAATAATCCATGTACTCTGGTTCAATTTCAAATCTAATTCTTTAATTCTGTTGTTAGACCCTCTCAGCCGAAGTTTCAAAAACAGAGTTGCCTGTTCTAGCCGAACTTCCTGAATAAGACGACCTGTCCGGTATTTCTTTTCCCCAAACTGTTCGGTTTGTTCATTCAAACTAGTAGGCATGATATTTAAGTAGTAGAACCATGAATCAGTTGTCTGAGTAAAAACCGGTAATCGTAATGAAGAAGACGAATCTAAAAACGGGATAAGAGTAAATAAAACTCGGATAATTAACGGGTTAGACACACAGTCCAGCGGTGGACTGTGTGCAAAGTTTATATACAAGTCCCGAGTTCGATCCTTACTACACACACTCTGCGTAATAAACATTCCTTTTTATTCATGAACTAACCGGGTTGAAACGAGTAGTTGTTAAGTATAATATAAATCAAGAATATAACCGGGTTAGACACACAGTCCAGCGGTGGACTGTGTGCAAAACAAACTACACGTCGCGCGATCGAGTCCCGTCACAAACACCGGTTCAATGAGATTAAAACGTTTTGCAAAATAAAGGAATTTTCGGTAAATTCGAATAAGTGTATAAATATAATTAAAACTAGATTTCTAACGGGTTAGTCACGTAGCTCAGTTGGTAGAGCTACGTGCGCGTGAACGGAAGGTCACCGGTTCGAATCCCGTTCGGCGCAAGTATTACCGCTGACCGAACCGGTCAACGGTCAACGGTCAACGGTCAAACAGTAAAAAAATATTATTTTTTTTAAATATTTATTTGTTTAATTTAAATTAAAAAAATCAATTAAAAATACTTAAAAATAACATTTTTAAGGATAGAAAATAGCCATAAACTCACAAAAATATATCTAAAAATCCCATTAAAATCTTTAATAAAATCCATCTATTTAATATATTTTTTCCCATTATTATTTAGGTCAGTGATTCCTCGTTGACTCGCTTCGTCTAAATCGTGCGCATCTCACCAACTCAAATCCAACGCACCCAATGTGAGTGAACCCTTCAAATTCCCCGTTTTAATCACGTTTTTGGGGTGTATCATGTGTCTTGTTCATTTACTTATTATAACTAAGTTATTGTGCATATATCATATCATGACATGTGTGTTAGTTGTTGCTGATAAGTAGTTATTATTGTTTGCAAATTATTATTTCAGTACATGCAATGGCTGAGGCCGTAGCTCCCCATCCATCGAGGTTGAGTTTGATCCCCATTTTATTATGAGGTTGATCAGGGCGTGCCCGCACGATCGGCTCCGTTTGATTGAGCCTTGATCGGTCATTTTATTTACATTTCAATACATGCAATACGCTCGGCTCCGTTTGATTGAGCCTTGAGTGCACAGTTCAATTTACATTTCCAGTTCATGCAATACGTTCGGCTCCGTTTGATTGAGCCTTGAGCGCACAGTTCAATTTACATTTTCAGTTCATGCAATACGATCGGCTCCGTTTGATTGAGCCTTGATCTCACAGTTCATTTATGTTAATTATCATATGATGTTGGTATGTTCATGTATGCTATCGATTGTTAATGTATGTTATAATTGTAACTGATGTTGCCATTGTTTGATTTCATACATATGCTCTTTTATGATTATGCACAATATTTTATTGATAAACTAACCAGAAAATCATTATTAAATGTTTATCTATAAGGTTCACTCGCCAACTTATGTTGACCCAAAAACCTCCCATTTTACACATGATACAGGTGAACCAGCAGCAGCTAGGAACACGTAGGACCTGGATTAGAAGAAATAAAACGATTTAGTATTTGGATTATTATGTTTGGTTATTTTCCTTTGTAATGAATGAACATGTTTGAATGTTTGAGAAATGTAACTTTGACTTCATTTAATTATGAAACATAATAGTAAATGTCATGTGCTTTGGTGATAACCCAATTATGCCCGATTCTTATTTCCGCTGCGGGTCGGGGTGTGACACAGTCCAGCGGTGGACTGTGTGCACAAACAATACACACGTCCCGAGTTCGAATCGCACACGTACCGACTTTCAGAAATAAAACCAATCCCTTTTTAAAACCTATTCAGATCATCTTTCAACATGTATATAAATATAATATAATTCAGTATATAAACAGGTTAGACACACAGCCCAACTGGTTGGGCTGTGTGCACGTAAACTGAAGAGCGCGAGTTCGACTCCGGATACCTAAACCGGGTCGGAAATTTATGAAACTGTTTTTAATAAAAATAAATAAGGTTAAAGTTAATTAGTATATATATGTAATTAAAACAGAGAATATTTCGGGTTAGACACGTAGCTCAGTTGGTAGAGCTGCGTGCACGTGTACGAGAGGTCCCGAGTTCGAACCTCACTCAGCGCATAATTAAACACAGTCCGACCGGTCAACGGTCAAAGTCAACATTTTTTTTATTTTCCTTTTTATTTATTCAATTGAAAAATCATTTAAAAATACTTAAAAAATAGATTTTTAAAGTTAGAAAATTACCTTAAACTCACAAAGATAAATCTAAAAATTCCATTAAGAGTAATAAATAAAAATATTAATCCCAAATAAAATCCATTTATTTACCGAATCATTTCGTTATTATTTTAGGTTAGTTTTTCTCTCGTCGATCAAATCCTAAATTCGTGCGCATCCAACGTCATCACAGAACGCACCCAATGTGAGTGAATCTCTACCAATTCCCGTTTTAATTATGTTTTGGGGTGTATCATGTGTCGTTTAATTCTTTATTATATTTAAACACTTGTGCATCCATCATATCCGTGATCAAATGTGTATCAATTGTTGTGTGGATTATATGTAGTTTGGATTTATCATTTTCAGTGCACGCATTTTATTAGGCCCATCAGTTCCCCGTGGGAGACAGGTTGAGCATTAGGTGCCTCATAAGATCGGCTCCGTTTGATTGAGCCTTGATCTCACATTCATCATCATTCATATCATATACTCATTCAAAGTGGTTTGTGTTTGTTTACTTATATATGTTTGCTCACATGTGATTATTGCACAAATTTTCCATATTAAATAAAACAAGAAATTAATAACAATGTTTTATCAAGGTTCACTCGCCAACTTTTGTTGACTCAAAATATCCCCCGTTTTACACATGATACAGGTGATCCAGCTGAGGCAAGAAACACATAGGAAGGCCTAGAAGAATAAATCAGTTTAAGCTTTGGATTATTTACATAGTTTCATTTCCTTGTAATTGTATGAATTTTGATTTGGATATTTAAGTTGTAATTTGAATTTAATAAATATGAAACATTTTAGTAAACATCATGAGCTTTGGTGATAACCCAATTATGCCCCGACTCTTATTCCGCTGCGGGTCGGGGTGTGACAAAAATAACCTAGTTAGTGACAAGAATTAGGTTATCTAAAAACATCAAGTTGCAAGTAATAAGGTCTAAGGGATAAACTTGGGGGACCCAAATAGTCAGTATTGAAACTAATTAAATTAAAAGAATTTTAAACTCCAAAACACACACGGTCGACCAAACCAGAGAAAGAAAGGATAAAGGCTCCCAAACCCTAAAATCAGCTAATCCATCAAATTGAAGGGCTCAAAGTGTGTAAATCTTATGCATGAACTGAATTTTGTGATCACCCAAGCTAGGAGATCATAAGGTATGTTAAATTTTGAAGTTTGGTGATGTTATGATGAATGGTAAATTCTTGAAATAGACATTCATACATAAATTGCAGGAATTAAAGTGAAGTAAAGGTAGTGTAGATGACTAAAATCACTAGACTTGTCGAATTCATGAAGTGATTGCTTGAACAATGTGTTAGGGTTAAATAGCACATGTATGTGTAAGTGGGTTTTAATGAAATATGTGGTTCATGGGATATGATAAATAAATGATGCATATGAATTTGTAATAAACTGAAATTAGATATAAAAATATTCATTGTGAACGTGATTACTTGTTAAGTAGGGATTATACGGTTAGGGGATTTCATAATTGGAGTGACATAACTAGTTATAAATTACGCACACAAGGTGCTCAATAAAACGCTTAAGCGAGACATCAATTTTTAATACTAATCAAGTGTACATACCCTGAGTATGGACAATGAAGTATTAATAATAATTGGGTTGCACATTATAGGCAACTCGGGCGAAGCTTCAGGAAGTTAAGCCGGGGCGAACGCACCGCTAAAGGAAAAGCTTTAAGGTACGTGGCTTTATGCTTCGTAGAATTTTCTTATTTGTTTTATTTAAACATATGTTGATTATTGATGCAATACTTGAGAATCATGGTTTATTCATATGCGATGGATTTCGCACGAATGAATCAGGTGATGAGAAAATGAATGAATGAGAAGTTTGGATATTAAAAATAATGGATTTCGTTAAAACATTCAAACGGGTCAAATGATGAAATCAATAAAGGTTTGGTTCAATAAAAAGCGATTAATTTCGTTATGGCAATCAAATGAGTCAAAATGAAGTTTTGATGCGTACCGGAATGGTCGCATGAATAATGACTTTGGTGTAATACCCAGTTGATGGGTAGGATTTCGAACATGAGCGAAAAACGGATAATGAGAACGCGGACTCAAAGTCTAAGACTCGGATAATGAGTCTTAACAAAAAAATATACAGTGAATTCGTGAAAGGAATTCGGAATAATCATGTTCAACTAGCGTAAAGTTGAACGGGTTGAATAAATAGGAATGCATACTGGTTATTGGATGCGTGAAACCAAGGATAGTAACCCAAGTAATAGGAAATGTTTTTAGATACAACATTCATGTGAAAATGTCGTATTTATGTGAACGCGTTGCTTAAAAATGCAAGCGGGTCGAATAATTTTCATAACTAAATCATAAGTCAAAAATTTTAATTATGAGAATCTATTACTCCAGATAGCGGATCTTGAGTCTAAATTGTGGGGGATTAAATTACGATCATGTAGGAACAAATTTGAGTTCAAACGGATAAGCGAGTAAAGAGTTATAAACGTTTTCGTGTTAAGGAATAAAACAAGAAAAGAAAGAAACAGCAGCTAGGTACTGTAAGATACGGCCAAATGCCGTAGGCTATGGTAGACAAGAAAAATCCAGCAGGTTACCATCGTAACCTACGGTTGAGTACCGTAGGCTACGGTTAGGATCAACTGTTCTTTATATATAGGTGTACCGTAAGCTACGGTACACATACCGTAGCTTACGGCGGGGAATGATCAAAATTTTTATTGTTGATCTTTTGTGTTATTTAAGTTATAGAATTACATCTTAGCATCATACATCCAACATTAAAGATTGTTAAATGTTATTTAGTTCATCACTATGATGTAACAGATGCGATCAAGTTATAGAAGAAGCGAACACAAACGAAGATGATGTTTCCGCTTTTGTTTAATTGTCTTGTTCTAACTAGACAATGTTAATTTTTTGTAAATGTTTTAAACACCACTGTTTTTAATAACCTGGATAATTAAGGGATGCTTCTTATATTCTTGCATGAATGCAAGATTTTTTTTTTAAATTTTAAGTATATTAAGAATATGGGTTTTACACTTCGGTGATGATGAGGTTTTTTTAACGGTATGGTTGATGGGATTTCGTATTTTGTGGGTTGGTGATTGATCTTTCAGATATTTATGAAGATGGGCATGGTTTCATCTGAGATACCTGCATGATTACTGATCCTTTGGTTTGCATACAACATGTTTATTGCAACTGTGATGGCGTTTTGTCATAAGGTGGGATGACTTTTGTTGCAGCCATGATAGAATTATAAGTTGTAACCCTTGGAATGGTATTGGATTTTTCTTTATGAATCAGGTTGTGATTTACATGTTAATTATTGAGAGCATATGGTCTACTCTTATAAAGTACTACTTACTTTGTCAATGGTTTTAGCATTGTTGTGCAGTACTTTTTGCTTTATTGGTGTTTTATGCATTAAGGTATTGTATTTGCTTATTTTTTTGTTGTACATTTGTTGGGTATAAAAGGTAAATCCTCATTTGTGCAAGGCCATACATCTATCCCACTGCCTCACTCGTTATGTTGTTTGCTTTCTTTATGCAGTATGTTGTACTTTTGACATGCATTTTAAGTTATGTAGGCGATGATGATGTTGTTCTTCGACAAGGTAACTAAGATGGCCTTCAAGAGGCAACCGGTTCCAGCAAAGTTTTCTAAGCCTCACTAACTATATTTGCTTTACTGTTTTGTTAATTCTTATCTAGATTCAAATTTGCAAGCTGAAGGGCGACGATGAATGATATGTGACAATGGTTGTTGTGGTGAATGTAGCTTGAAAATAGCTTCCAGTTGCACCAATGTTTATGAGCCTATTTACTACATTATCATCATAAGCTTACTTTACTTTTGGTTATTGTTTGGCTTATTCTTATATTTAGCTGAATTTTGAATGTATAATGATGTATGCTTCGGAGGACAATCAACATGTATTTGAGTGTCTTAGGAAGGTGTTGGAGGATGTTGTGGCGTCATATCGGTGTATGACTGATAAACTAAATGAATAGACCGAAATGGTTGCTAACATTAGGAAGGAATAGGCGGAGTTCGAGTCTCCATAGACGAACTTAGCCCACGTTATGTAGGCATTCATGACGTTGAAAAAGTAGAATAGGTTTTTGTGTGTAATAGACATTTGTTGTTGGTTGTAATTTTC
This sequence comes from Scalesia atractyloides, assembly GCA_947069175.1. Lineage (NCBI taxonomy): Eukaryota > Viridiplantae > Streptophyta > Magnoliopsida > Asterales > Asteraceae > Scalesia > Scalesia atractyloides. Next base: position 88,571,619 of record CAMTDV010000017.1, read on the forward strand.
GTACTATATCATTATGCAATCAACAATATTTTTCGCATTTTTGCCTTTTCATTTTGACTTTACCATACCTGATGCCACCCGTCGCAACGCGCGAGGCATAATTCTAGTTTAATTTAATCATGACAATTTATAATAATAAGATAACTTTAAGTAACTCATTGTATCGAATCTACTACCTAATAAATGGTTACAAATGTGGACACTTGTCACCACCGTATTTCACCTCACAAATTTTTTCATATCCAAATCCTTATTTATGAAAATACTATTAAATAAATTATTTAGGAAAAATATTATTAATATCAGTTTAATATTTATATAATATATTCCCTTATAATTAGGAGGTGGTAAGTTAATTCATAATTTAAAGTTTTTTTTACCAAATATTTTGCTTCTATATTGTTATTCAATTTATATAATGTTAATTTACAAAATTTCTTTGCTTTAAGGGTTGTACTCTAGGTTTAGTTTGTTGTTCAGTGGTTTATGTCAAACAAGTGACCTACTTTTTTCCAGCTACGTGTCCTACCACTTTGGTTACAACTTTATCACATGTCCTACTTCTTTGGTTTAAAAAGTCACACCGTTACTTACATCGTCTGGCTTCTAATTCACAGTAGAGAGAGAGAGAGAGAGAAAGCTTCATCCTACAACAAATGTGAAGGTGAATTCGCTATACAATCTCATTGATTCAATCAGTTTATTTCGAGATTTCAATTCCGTATGGTTTGTTAGGGTTTCATTACTTTTTTGTTAGTTTTTTATTTGTATTTTTGGATTAGTATCTTCCTATAATCTATTATGTTGTTTTGATTGATGTTCTAACATAGATTTCAATTGCGTATGATTTCTTACTATTTCCATACTTTTTTGTTTGTTTTTATACATTTTCGTTTATTTTTTTTTGGATTGGTATCTTCCTATCATCCATTATGTTTTTTGATAAGGAGTTCGTTCTTCCAGTTGTGCTCACGGTGGCTAGAAGTTGCTGTTTTTGGGCTCTCGGTTTGTTGTCGGCATAAGTTATGTGGTCATTTTAGTTTTCTTTACATTGTACGTTAAAACCTTTTACTTTACTCTTTTCCATCTCATTTTGTTTTTAACTTTGTCACATATTTTGTTGGTGATTTGTCTGACTGTCGTTTGTTGCTTTGTTGTGAGTTTTGTTTTTGTGATTTGTTGTTTTTTTTGTAAGTTGTTATAACAAGTTTGTTGTTTTCAAATGTTGTGCTCATGGTGGCCTAAAGTTACCTTTTTTGGGTTTTCGTTTTGTTGTTGGCATAAGTATGTGATCGTTTTTATTTTCTTTACATTGTGGATTTTGTTTTATCGTTTGATTTCGTTGTTTTGATTGTTTCATTTTTTGATAGTTTGTGCTTAGTTTTGTCGTAATTTACTGTTTGTTGCTTTTCCATATGGGGTTTTGTTGCCTTTTCGATTTACATTTCTTCGTTTTAGTTTTCTTTACGTTGTGCGTTTTGTTTTATCGTTTGTCTTTATTGTTTTGAGATATTTTTTTGACTGTTTGTGTTCGGTTTGGGCGGAATTTCCTGTTTCTTACTTTTCCGGTAGCGTACTTTGTTGCGTTTAACGTTTTATTTTTTTTGCATGTGTGTTTTTTCATTACCTATTTTGTTTCTTATTTGCAAATTTGGTCTTTGGTGATGACTTTAGCGTTATCTGAGACAATTTTTTCTTGGTTTTGGTCTATGATGTTTTGCTAAGACTTCGTCTTTGGTTGATTTGTAATATGATTTCTTTTTGTGAACCATTTTATGTATCATTTTTTGGTGTTTTTTGTTACACTAACAAAGTTTGGGTCGAGGATGGTGAATTTACATACTTTCGGTAGATTTCATGTCTTTAAATATTGTTTAATTTTGGTGCTTTCAATGTAATCTGGTATTCGACGATGACTTTTTTGTTGTCATATATCATTTACATTTTCCTATTCGATATATAATGCGATGCTGAGACGTTTGTTCTTCAATACTTGTGTATTAAGTTGTGTTCGTCGGTTGAGGATGAGTGGATGACATCTAAGTTGTTCGATAAGCTAAGACTCAAAATCTATGGATTTTGTATCTTGTTGTTTAATTTTGGTGCTTTCAAAGTAATCTGGTATTCGACGATGACTTTTTTGTTGTCAAATATCATTTACAGTTTCCTATTCGGTATATAATGCGATGCTGAGACGGTTGTTCTTCAATACTTGTGTATTAAGTTGTGTTCGGTCGGTGAGGATGACGTCTAAGTTGTTCGATAAGTTGAGCCTCAAAATCTATGTTATACGGTGTTAATTGCTAAAAGTCTGGTGCATTGTGGGTTGTACCTTTGTCTTTGTTGTAAGTTTAGCTTGTTTCTTTACCATATGCTTATTGAGTATAACCTACTTATTGGCTATGGTGACTATCACTTCATTTTTTGGTTAGAGCCTTTAATTAGCCTACATATTACAACCATTTTTCTAAGCCTTTTTCCAATTATCTTTTCTTTTGATTGTTGCTTTACGTTTACTTTGATTGGCACGATTTATGTTCATTTGACGTGCATGTGTTTTTGCAGGATGTCTTCTTCGCGTATAGACCCTACGTTTTACAAGATCTAGAGAGGCTTTTGGAAGATCTTATCGAATAAAATAGATGGTGTTCGAGAAGCTTAACGACTTAACCCTGAGGGTTGCTAGCATATACAAGAAACAAGCGGAGTTACAAGTCTTCATTGATGCGCTTTATGCGCGTTATGTAGATCAAAAGGATGCTAAAGTCTGGCTTTAACATTACTTCGTTGGCGTATGTAAATTTGATTGTAAATTTCGTATGTCATATATGATTAATTTTTTGTTATTAAACTTAACAGTTTACTTTGTATGTTTTTAAGTTGTATATTTCTAATCGTATTAATATATAACAACAATTTCTTAGCTTTATATTAATTTGTATGTTCTTAAGTTGTAAAGATCCAATTATAAAAAAATGTATTTCAAGAGACATCAACGAAAGGCAAGGGGATGGTTATTTAGAAGTCAATGAAGACTTCTGGTTCACAACATAATTTCTTTTTCTGTTTTTGGGGATAATATTTTATTATACGTAATTCCAGTATTTTTTTTACCTTATGCTAGTATTTGTAAACAAAGAATACACCACATATTTGGACGTTGCACCGCATCACGGACGGATGTAAATACTAGTGTATATTAACATTAAATATCTTTTATTTATTAACTTATTTTTTTCTTAAAAGATTGACTAGTGGAGATTTTCTAAACTTATTTTATAATTTTGTTTTATCTTAGTTTATTTTAGAAATTAATGATTCTTTATATACTCTCGAACTTTTATATGTTACTAGTTAAAGTGATCACAATATAGAGACTAAAAAAATACATTTAATCTTTAATTTTACTTTTAATGGTTTGACCAAAACCGAGAGAAACTGTGAAATAAAAACATGAATTTCTAACATCAAGTGACTTACATAACGTATAACGAAATTGAATATACATCGAAACGTATTAGAAAGTTGAGAGGATAAATTAAACGTAAGGGACCAAATGTGACCAGTAAACACCATGCTAGGTGGCAACCAAACGACGACCAAAATCCAAGGAATGCATAAAACATAAACTAATAAAAATAAACTCATTTAACATTTGTAGGAAATTACAAAAACCAAAAATTTATTAAAAAATGAAAAACCTTAAAGTTTACTATAAAAAAAACACAAACGTCAAAACCGAAAAAAGCTATTATTCGTACCAATATTGTAAATCTGATCTTATCTTACTATACTAATAAATGAAAATCTTTATGGGACACATGTCAGTTTCTCATACCTCTTGCCATTATTTTTCAATTTCTTTTATTTCCTATTAAATAATAATTTTAGAACTTATCTCCTATGTTGATAATTTTTAAACTAATCTCCTAATTTGAGTTGAATAATAATATTAAATTACAATTAAAAAAATACCAAAGAGAAAAGTAACTATCATCAACAACAATATGAATCTTAATTTTTTTTAAGATTCATAATGACGTTACATTATTTTGGTTGAAAGAATATATCTAAAAACGAATCGTGGCATTATTTTGGTTAAAAGAATATATCTAAAAACAAATTGTGGCATTAATTTAAATTTAAATTAATTTGAAAAACAAAATATCTTTAAACAATTCGTGGCAAAGAATTTTTAAGATTCATAATGACAGGTTACATTATTTTGGTTAAAAAATACATTATTTTAATTAAAAAAATATATCTAAAAACAAATTGTGGCATTAATTTAAATTTAAATTAATTAGATAAACAAAATCACACATACTTAATTTATATCCATCTAGATTAATCAAATATCCATCTAGATTAATCAATAGAATACACGTTACATTACTTTGGTTAAAAATATATATCTAAAAACAAATTGTGGCATTAATATAAATTTAAATTAATAAGATAAACAAAATCACACATATTTAATTTATATCCATCTAGATTAATCAAATATCCATCTAGATTAATCAATAACATACTTTTTAACATATGATTTTAACATATTTTAACAAATATCTTGTATCTAGGTTAATCAATAGCACAGTTTTTAGCATATGATTCTAGCATACAAAATAAATAATTAAACTATATAAATAAATTATTGAACAAAACGTAAAATAAAAATAAACTATTTCTCGTCTGAATCTTCTAGATAAGGTAGATCTTAAATTGCAACATGTGTCACAAGATCAATGTGAAGTCAGGAAATGCGTATGTGGATCTATAATAATCTCACCAAGGGCATCATTTTCCAAAACGAGTTGAAATAAAGGATCCCTTATGCGGACTGGTGAGAAGGCATGCCCGTCGTTCTTAAAAATCATGTTGTACAATATCATGCACGCATACGTCATGCTCCTAATCATGTCAACATTTGTGGTCTGTATGGGTCGTCTAAGTATACCTCATTTTCCCTTGAGAACACCAAAAGCGTGTTCCACATCTTTCTTGTCCCTTCTTGCAATTTCCTTAAACTTCTTTTCAACCATGTCGGTTGGATGTGGAAACATTTTCATAAACGTTGACTAGGTAGGCTAGATCCCATTGGTTAAATAGTACCCACGTTTGTATAAGTGCCATTGACATTAAATACCCAGATCATCATAGTTTAAGAAATTAGCCATAAATAAAAATAAGTATTTCAGAATATGGTGGAAGATTTGATAGTTTCTGAATGGTGTAAAAAAATGGTGAGATAGGTATTTATAATGATCTAAAATAAAATTTTAACTTTTTTAATAAATGTAACGGTCATATGATTGTTAAAATGTCACGTACCCCCACTTCACCTTCAATAACGAGTAGCCGAGCTTCCCTAACCGCTCGCCTACCCGAAGGAGGCGGTGGTGTGGGTGTTTCGCATGTGGCTTCGAAGATGCACCCTTAGCCGAGGATGCCCCTTCCCCTCTTATAGCCGACAATATTCAAGTAATTAATATTTTTTATTCCCAGTTCGATTTATATCATGGCTTATTTTTGCTCTTTACATATGTTTATGTATGTATTGTAGATGTGACGACTTCAATAATTTTTTTATGAATACATTTGTTTGAGCTATGTCTGATCTCTAGGGGGTCAAATGTTAAAGATGCTTATTTTTCAACTATTTATGAATATTTCATTTATTTAATTATAATTTTAAACGACAGCGTATATTCGGCTTTTTAATACCTATAATAATTTATTGATCAAACCCCGTGTAATACACATGTTTTTAAACCTAGTGTAAATTAATGTATAATATAATATAATGTATAATGCACAATAAATATAATGTATAATATAAAAAGAATTATTATATGTTAAATTCAAATTCAAAATTATGGTTATCAAATAAATAGAAATATTTTATTAATATTGTTATTAAATTTGGTTTAACATAAATAATGTTACAACTAATTTTCTAATTGTTTGCCATTTAATATCTTTGTTTTATATACTATGGCCACAAATTTGTTATCAATTGCCATTTAATATCTTTGTTTTATATACTATGATCATAAATTGTTGTTATCAATTGCCATTTAATATCTTTGTTTTATATACTATGACCATAAATTGCGTTGCTATCAATTTATTTTCGTATATATATTTTAATTATAATTATAATATCAAATCATCTAATTAAGATTCTAATAATTGTTTATTTGAATAACCGATCTTTTTAAGGATTTGATATTCCATGCCTCATCAATATATATTATTCGTTGTGATTGGTGAAATATATGAGAAAGTTGATCATGCAATCGTATGTTCTTATGACCGTAAACTTATGAGAAAGTTGACAACACAAATTCTCTAATCGGTTTATAAATTCTTTCAAATTTATAAACTTGCTAAATATCAAATATTATGATCATACACAAAACAAAAGTTAATCGTGCATTTGAAAATCGTTTCAAGAATATTCTTGAATATTTCTTAAATCATCTTTACTAACTATATGATTTTTTTCTTTATCCAAGCCATGTATGACACGAGATTATAACCTAGTTAGTTTATATACATACATAATTATTCATATGTAACGATACTTTTTATATTAAACAAAATTGTTATATTTATACTACCAATCTTATATCTATTTATACTATATAACTAGCTTATAACCCCGTGTTTTACACGGGTTGCATAAATTAAATGTTATACAATAAGTAATATAGTTATATCTCTAAAATACTTAGTGTATTACACGAATTAAATAAATATAATATAATCGTTTGACAATACAGTCATCAAGATATGTATTTAAATGATGAATTTCATGCACTATTTACTTATTAGAAGATTTATTTGTTTTTTAATCTATTATTAGATTAGAAACATGTATACATGGTAGAACTAATAAAATATTAGATGATTATTAATAAGCTGAAAAATAAAAATAATAATAAATAAGTAAGAGAGATCTGTGAAGTTTGTGATTTAATATTATTTTCTTATTTCTGTATCATATTAAATAATAATAATAATAATAACATTAAGATAATATTTTAACTAAATTTAATTTAAATGAGATTAAAAATTTATATATATTTGCTTGATCCTACATAGAAAAAAATAACTTATTCAATCTCCTACAGAGGAGAAGGAGAAAATACAAATTATATATTATTATTAATTCAAAGTTTGGTAAAAAATTTATTATCCTTATCTAGTTAAACTATTTTTTAATAGAAACTTAATATATCTTCTACAAAGAAAGAGAGATACAAATTATATATTATTATTGATTTAAAGTTTAATAAAAATATTATCTTTATCTAAATTATATATTATTATTACTATGATTATTATTTACTAGGAAACGAAATTGAAAAATAAGATAAGCAGGCACCAAAAATTGACATGTGTTAAAAAATGATTTTCATTTATTAGTATCATCCATTAGAGGTATATATTTTTTGATTAAATAAATAATAAATAAATATTAAATCTTATCCTACTAATTTTCTAATAATATATTATTCTCAAATTAAAAATTTTAATTTAAGATTTTTTAATACATTAAATTATTAATCACGAAAAAACAAAGTTCATATTAATATATTATTTATACTAAATTTTATTATTAAATAAATTGTTATACCGATTTTATTATATAATTTATAAATCAAATTGTGGAAATTGATATCGACATTTATCACTCAAATAACTGCTGATTTGTTTCTTGAATAACTTATCTTCTTTTCAAGAATCATCTTCGCAATCATCTATTCATCGTGTATCGAGTATATCCGTTAGTTTTCGTAAAGATATAACTTTTTTTCTTATTATTTGATATATAAAATTTGATCTATCCAACTTGTGTAATACACAGAGATTTTTTTAAGATATATTATATTTTATTATTTACTATACAAAATTTCATTTATGCAACTTGTGTAATACGCGAGAATTTTTAAAAATACAACTTTTTAGTTATTTGATATATAAAACTAGCTTTATTCAACCGTGTATTCACGAGGTTTTTTATAGATATTTTTTTTATTTATTTAGTATAAAAGATGACATTTATTTAACCCATGTGATACATAAGCTTTTTTAAGATATAACTTTTTTCATTATTTGATATAGATATAAATTTTTTTTATTATTTGATACATAAAAGTACGTTTATTCAACTCATACAATACACAAAGTTCTTAAAAATACAACCTTTTATTATTTAATATAGAGAATTACATCTATTTAACACGTGTAATTAACAAGCTTATTAAAAATATATTAATATATTATTTAGTATATAAAATTCTAAGCTAGTAATAAAATATTATTGTTTAGACTCACTCTTATAAAATTAGATAATGTTAGCGAGTCAACCTCATCTAAATCTAAATTTCGAAAAAATCAAGTGGTTTACTCCACGTAACCACATTGTTTGGTAGAAAATCTTCAAATCTTCAAAAACATAATAAAATAAAATAAAAATAAAACACACGTTATCTCCAACAAATAATAATCCAACGGCTCACACTTGATACACCTTCGCGGTTTTTCATTTCAATACTAATCTTACTTCTTAAGAAACCCTAAAATTCTCATATATTTTTCATATTCTATAAATAATAATAATTATTTACATAAAAAAATAATGTTCAAATAAACTCTTCTCCACTTGTTGATCCTGCGAACTCTGTTCCTGTTCCAGAGCGTCTTACGACTTACGGAATTTTCAGGCATGACGTCACTTAATTCTATGTGTTTTTCTGAAACAACTGCGTCGAAATTAAGCGAATTCTGTGTAATAATTACTGTTATTGATCGGATTGGTATGGTTTGCAGTTGTGTTTGATGAATTGTTATGGTTTAAAGTTATGATTTTTAACTATTTCATCGTCTGAATTCTGTTACTGTGTATTAGTTTAGTCTTTTAGGGTTTTGCGCATCCCGCGATGGATTTAGGGATGAGAATTTGGTACCCGGTACCTTGTAGAGCCATTTTCGGTACCCACTTTTTGTGTTAGGTGCTTTTGGTTCGGTACCGTATTTTGGGTCGATTTACCTTAGAATATTGGCACAGTACCGGCCACTTTTGTTAATGGTACCGGTCGTCGCTTTTTGCGTTTTTTGGGATCTATATTTCGGTTCGGTACAGTACGGCGAATACCGGTATCGTCCTTATCACTTTTGGTATTGGTACCGGTACTCGCTTTTTGCGTTTTTCGGGGTCAGTATTTCGGTTCGGTATTTTGGGTCGATTTACTTTCGAATACCGGTACCGTACTAACCACTTTTGGTACTGGTACCCACTTTTTGCGTTTTCTGGGATCAGTATTTCTGTACGGTACGGTATTTTGGGTCGATTTACTTTCGAATACACCACTTTCGGTACTGGTACCCACATTTTGCGTTTTTTTGGGATCTGTATTTTGGTTTGGTACGGTATTTTGGGTTGGTTTATTTTCGAATACCGGTATCGTATTGACCACTTTTGGTACTGGTACCGGTACCAATTTTTTGCGTTTTTCGGGATTAGTATATCGGTTCGGTACGGTATTTTGGGTCGATTTACTTTCTAATACCGGTACCGTACTTGACCACTTTCGGTATCGGTACTGGTACCCTTCTTTTTGCGTTTTTCAGGATCAGTATATCGGTTCGGTACGGTATTTTGGGTTGATTTACTTTTGAATACCGGTACCGTACTTGACCACTTTCGGTACCGGTACCCACTTTTTGCGTTTTTTCGGGATCAGGATTTCGGTTCGGTACGGTATTTTGGGCCGGTTTACTTTCGTATACCGGTATCGTACTGACCATTTTCGGTACTGGTACTGGTACCCACTTTTTGCGTTTTTTCGGGATCGATACTTTAGGTTCGGTAGCGTACTGGTACCGAGCTCATCCCTGGTTTTTAGCATCGCCAATTGACAATTTTATTATATATATATATATATTGAAATGAACAGATTATTTGAAATAATAAAATAGAATATAATTTTTGTCTTGATACGTTATGTATAATTTTGTTTTCTATTTTTTGCAATTGTGCAGTATGGATTCACATGCCCGTTCGTTGTTAACAAGCTCGTTTCTATCATCAGACCCAGAGACTGAGTTTGTAGACCAGATAGCGTTATTTGCAGCCCTTCTATGCGGCTGCATCGTTGTCGGTCATCTACTGGAAAAAAGTCGATGGTTTAATCAATCGATCACCACCCTTTTAATCGTGAGTTACTAATTCGGTATCATAAACACGTTTTATGATGGAAATTGGTTCAACTTGTTGCATTTGTATTATATTCTATAATTGTTAACGAAAAACGGGCATTGCAATATTATCTTCTGATGACAGGGTTTAGGGACAGGATGCTTAATTTTATATGCTTCCGGTGGTAAAAACTCGCGCATATTGGAATTCAAGCAAGAGTTTTTCTTTATATATCTCCTTCCACCGATAATCTTCAATGCTGGGTATGTATGATTTGTATTAACATATGTGTGTGTTAATACATTTTTTGATTAGCTTAAAATTATTTCAACAGGTTTCAGGTGAAAAAGAAGCAGTTTTTTCGCAATTTCATGACCATTACTTCATTTGGAGTTGTTGGTACTTTGATCTCGTTCGCCATCATATCGATCGGTATGTTATTTGCTTACAATTATCGTAGCTTTGTGATATATACTTTGTTAATCTTTTTTGTGTAGTTTTTATATTTTTATTAAGTGTTTATTTGATTAAGATGTATTATACTTTAACTTAGTTTTTTTTTTTTTAAATTTAGGTGCAAGACGTCTGTTTCCTATGTTGGACATTGGTTACCTTGAGATCAAGGACTATCTCGGTATTTATTCTTTTCCTCATATTTACAAAATAGGCGTGTATAATTTGTTTATACATATGAATATTCATCACAATATACAAGCTGATGCACATTTGAAACGTACACCCATCACATAATTTTCTAACCCTTTCATTTGAATTTTTTTTCGGTGACCGTGAGTAGCACTTGGAGCCATATTTTCCGCAACAGATTCTGTTTGCACCTTGCAGGTACATGCACAAAACCTATTTATTTAGACCCGAATCCGTCTTGACCCATTATCCAAGTATCCAACCCACCTGTTTAGCCACCTCTACTTAAAAGGTAATAACGTCTTGACCAAATTTTATCCTGTGATTAGGTGCTTAATCAAGAAGAAACACCGTTATTATACAGTTTAGTGTTTGGAGAGGGTGTAGTGAATGATGCAACATCGGTGGTACTTTTCAACGCAATCACAAAATTTGACTTATCTGACATGGACTTGTATATCGGTCTTGAATTTGCCGCCAATTTCCTCAAATTGTTCTCGTTAAGCACCTTGTTGGGAGTTGGTGTATGTTTTTCTATCTTTATTAACCTATAAGCTCATTTACATTATTTCATTTTTGAATACAGCGTCTTGAAATTACTGTAGCTGTTTATATGACGGTTTTTCATATCACTTGTAGGTTGGGCTGCTATGTTCATTCGTCATTAGAACGTTATATATTGGAAGGTACGTAGTTACTATGTGTCACTAAATGTGTAGGTTGTATTCAGTGGTATTTATGATTTATGAATGTTCTGTCATTTTTTCAGGCGTTCAACTGACCGTGAAGTAGCTCTCATGATACTCATGGCTTATCTTTCTTACATTACAGCTGAAGTAAGTATATGAAAATATTTACATGAGTTAAATGCCATTTTAGTCCCTGTGGTTTGGGTCATTTTGCCAGTATAGTCCAAAGGTTTCATTTTTCTCCTATGGGTCCAAAAAGGTTTCACTGTTGCCATTTTAGTCCACTGGGTCAACTTCATCCATTTTTTTTGTTAAGTATAAGAACAATTCGGTCATTTTATATGTAATTCTGTTAACTAGAAGGACAACTCGGTCATATGAAATGACCGAAATGCTCTTCTGGTTAACATAAAAAATGGATGAAGTTAACCCAGTGGACTAAAATGGCAACGATAAAACATTTTTGGACCCACAGGGGAAAAATGATACCTTTGGACTAAACTGGCAAAATGGCTCAAACCACAGGGACTAAAATGGCATTTAACTCTATTTACATTAAATGGATTAAATTCTGGTCTCTACTGTAAATCTTAATGTTGGAATTATATTAATCTTTTTGTCATAAAACTAACTTTGTCCCTTCTAGGTGTTTGGATTAAGTGGAATCCTTACAGTATTCTTTTGTGGGATTGTAATGTCACATTACGCCTGGCATAATGTTACTCATAAATCACAAGTGACTACGAAGTGCGTAATCATCTCCAAACCTTCTTTTAAATACAATTGAGTAAAATGCCATTTTCGTCCATGAGGTTTGGCTAGTTTTGCGACTTTCGTCCAAAGGTTTGTTTTTCCGCATCTGGATCCAAAAGGTTTGAAATCTTTGCCATTTTCATCCGGCTCGTTAACTCCATCTATGTTTCTCCGTTAAGGCAGGGGTATTTTCGTCTTTTTTGTTATCTTAAAGGGCAATTCAGTCTTTTTCACTTTATGTACAAGCATTTAGCATAATGTACAAGTATTCAAAAAAGACGAAAATACCCTTAAGTTAACAAAAAAGATGAAAATACCTCTGCCTTAATGGAGAAAAATGGATGGAGTTGTCGAGCCGGATGAAAATGACAAGATTTTAAACCTTTTGGATCCAGATGCGGAAAAACAAACCTTTGGATGAAAGTTGCAAAACTGGCTAAACCTCAGAGACGAAAATGGCGTTTTACTCGATACAATTTTTCTCTAAAAGTTACTTTTGGTAATTATATGAAAATATCTACATAAAAATGGTGTGGATTGCAGGCATGCTTTTGCAACAATGTCATATATCGCAGAAGTGTTTATTTTCTTGTATGTTGGTATGGACTCGTTGGATGTTGGAAAATGGAGGTTTATCAATGACAGGTAACCATTTTTTTAAATAATTAGCTTGTAAAATATGATTACAAAACTTGTATAATATTTCTACAAACATCTACGCTTGTTTTGAATATAAATATTAAGGAGGTTTTATGCTTTAAAAATACACTTTAGCCGACTTCGAACCGCTTGACCTCATTAATTTGTAGCAACGATTCAATTTTGCAGCCCTGAGAAATCTATCTGGGCAAGTGTTATACTGCTTGTGCTGATTATGATTGGACGAGCAGCTTTCATATTACCTCTTTCATATATCTCCAACTTAATTCGGAGGGATCGTAATGAAAATATCGGGATTAAACAGCAGGTAAGTAACTTAAAGAATAGCTCAAATGTCTTGATTATGGATAACACATGGTAACAATAAAGTTTATAATAGTTTTTTTTATAGTTTGTAGTTTGGTGGGCCGGTCTAATGCGAGGAGCTGTATCTATTGCGCTTGCGTATAAGAAGGTAAACTTGGTAGAAAAATGAATTGATAGAAATATGGTGGGCTGGGAACCAAATGGGCCTGTCATAATGGGCCAACGTGTTCGATGCGTCACCCACGCATTTCAAGATGCTAAGCTTAACTCATGTATCTGATCTTTTATGTATCACGGTGGAAATATCGACCCATGAGTTGATTCTAGGGTTGTAATAGAGCCGAACCAGGCTGGGCTTCAGCTCGAACTTAAACAAGTCAGCTCGGCTCGGCCGGATTATTTTTCGAGCTGAAAAGTCGAGCTCGAGCTCGGCTTATAACACCTTCGAGCCAGCTCGTTATTTTTTTTAATTTTTTAATACTTCTTTTTACAAATATTCATAACATAAAAAACAAACATAAAAAAATCAACACCCATTTCTAAAAAAAGATACATACACACACACACATACATACAAGCCACAGAGCGAAGCCATCTAGTCGAGCCATAGAGCCGAGCCACTAGTCGAGCCAGCGAGCCAAGCACCCTGGCTCGAGCTCTGCTCGATTACAAAATGAGCTTTTTTCGAGCAAGCCTCGAGCTTTTTGAACACCCCTAGTTGATTCGGGTCCAGTGAGTTGAATGGGTCGAATCTTGCCCAAATGAAGCGGGTCCATTATATGTCATTTAAATAGATTTACTAATATAAGTACAATTTCTTGATATGTTTGCAGTTTACTGGATCTGGACAAACGATTCAGCCTGTAAATGCACTTTTGATCACCAGCACCATTACCGTTGTTCTTTTCAGCACTATTGTAAGCATCTCAATCCCTCCATCATCACCTTTTTTTTAATACTCACTTTATCCCTAACCCGTTACCCCTAACCGCAGGTTTTTGGATTGCTGACTAAGCCGCTGATAAGGAGGTTGCTACCTGAATCGAGCCAAACCGAACCATCTAGCCCAACATCATCATCAATGACGCCACTTCTAGAAAACGGGCATGATTGTGATGATCCTGAAAATGGAAATAATGGAACCCTAAGAACCAAACCGAGTCTAGCGATGCTATTCAACAGTCCTACAACCACGGTTCACTACTACTGGAGGAAGTTTGATGACGCGTGTATGCGCCCAGTTTTTGGCGGTAGCGGGTTTATTTCATATGCCACTGGGACCCGCGACATGGATGTGATTCATTGACTTCTAGGTTTTGACTATGGTTGACTTTCGTAAATAGTAGGAATGCATCGACAGTTTGACACTAGTTTTACTTAAAACTTTTCTACTAATTTCTTATCTTAGAAATTTTACTTGGTAGTTTATTCTACTCATTGTGTCACATACATTATTGTTTTAGGTGAGCATGCATTAAAAGGTACAACTTTCCTTAATTTGATACATCATTCATACCTTGCAATGCTTATAATCCAAAGTCCTATAGCATTCGTCGTTCGACCCTCCCTATAGGCCAACATCCTCGTTGGTTACGGTAGGTCCCCTCTAGGCCACCACTCCGAGTTTGGCTCTAATACCACTATTATAGTCCAAACAAGAGAATTCGATCAAAAGACTAGTTTGGTGGGTGAGAGATTGTTCATTTGGACGATAAACCCCACGTTTATTGCTTATGTTGTTTGAAAACTTCGAATAAGGAAAAGTTCCCTCTTAACTGATTAACTACGTGTTTGATCACTCTTGTTATGCTTCGATGAGAAATACCCTATTTTCCTATAAACTTTTAAACTTCATATTTTACCCATTTTTAACTATGTTTTTTTCCCTCTCTATCTACCACATACAATTTGCATCAATATAGTAGTTTGTGTTAAACATCGCAATAAATTTCTATAGTAAAATACAAAATAAAAAGTAAAAGGAAAAAAACTAAGTTAGAATAGATAACATGAAATATTTGATGTCTTAGAAAATATCAATTGGTCAAGTTATGAGTTATATTTTGATAAAAATATATTAAAACGGATATATATGTACACATATTAATTTTATAATAGAGAAATGTATATGATATTTAAAATTTGATTTGGATATAATAAACTATATATGATAATTTAAAACCTTTTCAAGGATATATATATGATCTTTAAAATTTGGTTTGAATATATATATATATATATATATATATATATATATATATATATATATAGGGAGAGGATCATGAGAAAACTAGATATAAATGAGAAAACTAGAAAATTAACTAAAAATGCCCAAAAAAGCAAAAAAACATACAATTTTTTTTTACAATTTTTATAAAAAATCACTGCATTTTATGTATAAAAAACTTTTTTTCAAATAAAAAAAACATACTGCACATGTGCATTATATGTTTATGTTGCACATGTGCATTATATGCTTTTTTATTTTTTTAAAGTTTTTTTATATAATACATATATCGAATTTTAATAAAAAAATCAAAAATAAAAAAAATTTGATATGTTTTTTTTTGGCTTTTTTAGTTAGTTTTTTTTTTTCTCATTTATAATAGTTTTCTCATGATCCATCCCAAAAAAAAACCAAAAGTGTGAGAATGGTAAGAAAGAATCTCAACCATTAGATCTTTCCATATCCATTTTTTTAGATCAAGGATATAATGGTAATTGTACTAATAATTCTATTTAAAGATACAATTAATGTGTAGTTATTTTAGGAATTCCAATTTTGAATTTTATATGATTATACATAAAGATTAATTCCCAGGTATAAAACTCATATCAAAATTTTAGTTAATTCGCAGGTATAAAACACCATACGAATTCCAAAAGACACCACATCTTGAACCCAATATAGTCTTTTGAAAGTATAAAACACAATTCAGATTCTAAAAACACCATGACTTGAGTTGTAATATAGTCATGGTGTTTTTTAATATCTGGAATGATTGCATTGCACATTATGTGTGGTGTTTTACCACTATAATTCCAGTAGATCTTCTTCGTATAGTGTTTTAAACCTGTATTCATGGTGTTTTATACCTGCATTCTAATAGGTGTTCTTCGGACGGTGTTTTACACCTGCATTCATGGTGTTTTATACCTGCATTCCAGTAGTTGTTCTTTGCATGGTGTTTTACACCTGCATTCATGGTATTTACACGTGCATTCAAGTAGATGTTCTCGTACAGTATTTAAACTTGCATTTCAGTAGGCTGAACTATATGTTAATTTTTTTTCTCTAAATAAGTATAGCACTATGGTACTCGTATTAAAGATAAAAAAACGCTCGTTATTATGGTGTATTTTTTTTAAAAAAGTTACATATAAAAAGTTATTAACGTTTAAAAAAGACGGGGGAGAAGTTGCATGTGCATTAATGTTAGTTTCTTAATTTAAAAATGTTAAATTTACCTTTATATCCTTAATCTAGAAAACTAATTAATTTAATTGTTACAAGATTGTCATCAATATCTCAACCATTAGATTAAAGATCTAATGGTTTAGATTCTTTCTTACCCTTCTCACAAAAAACATTTTTTTTACAATAACCTCACCCTATATAACAAAATGGCTTATCGTACATTGCGTACGCTACAACCACAGCTGCCCGATTCCATACGATTTCTATATTCCATGCGAGTTCACCCAAAAATTACAACATGCGAAGAAATCATCATCCATGCGAATTCATTATTATAGGGTGCGAAATCGCCCAGCGTACCCAATGTACGTTAAGCCCAATTGTACGAAATACTTTTCCTGTATATATATATATATATATATATATATATCATAATATAATTTAAAAAGTTTTGAGTATACATAATGTATGATATTTTAGATATTGGTTTAAATACATATATATGATATTTTTAAAATTATACGGAGGGTTAGGATACAATAGGAGTTTCTTTGGGTAGGAAGGATAGGAATTAATCTTGTCCATCCGTTTAGTAATCAAGGGTTAAGATTAAATGAATTAAATTGAATCAAAAAGAGGAGGCGCGTGAGTTTTTTTAAGGTCATTCTAGTCAATCCAAAACAATAGTTTCCCTCTCCTTCAATTCTCTCATGTTTTTTAAACGTTAATAACTCTTTCATACGACATTATTTTTTTATAAAAATTGCACCATAAAAACAAGCGTTTTTTTATCTTTAAAACGAGCACACTATTGCTGTACTTTCGAAAAAAAAGTTTTCGATAACCCAGATGCGTAAAACGCAATGAACAAAAAACACAAAAAATGATTTTTTTAAACGCAATGAACTAAAAACACAAAAGAAAGTGTTTTTTCTAAAACGCAATGGACAAAAAACACAAAAGAAAGTGTTTTTTGCTAAAACGCAATGGATCAAAAACATAAAAAAAGTGTGCTTTCTAAAACGCAATTGACTAAAAAAACAAAAAAAATGTTTTTTCTAAAACGCAATAGACTAAAAGTACAAAAGAAAGTGCTTATTCTAAAACGCAATGGACTAAAAATACATAAAAATATGTTTTTCTAAAACGCAATGGACCAAAAAACACATAAAATGTGTTTTTTTCTTTCTAAAACCGCAATGGGTTAAAAACATAAAAAAATGTGTTTTATCGTTGTGTCAACTACTCGCAAGTTTTTAAAAAAAGTTTAAAAACACAAATAACATTATTTTTAAGACATACATAATGATTTTGCACATTATCGTATAAAACGCAATATAAAATTTTGCACATTTAAGAGATATATAATGATTTTGCACATTATCACTTTGTTTATCAAAAAACAGTATAAAACGCAATATAAAAATTTTGCACATTTAAGACATATATATAATGATGTTGCACATTATCACTTTGTTTATCAAAAAACAGAACAGTTAGAAGATAATACTCATTTGTTGGGACAATGTAATCTATGTAAAAGAAACACACACACACACAATATATATATTATATATATATATATATATATATATATATATATATATATATATATATATATATATATATATATATATTACGTTCTCAAAAACGCAACAAGGAATATATATACATATTATTAATGTTCTAAAAACAATACAATTGTTATGGAATCTTAGAAAATACACATGTGTGGGTCAATCTCATATATGAAAAGGAGTATATAAATTAATACAATTGGCAATTTTAGTTACACAACAATCATAATAAAACGCAATGACCCCACTTTCTTTTATTTTACTTCTCACAGTAACACTCTACTACATAAACTCAAAAACCTTTTCACTTCCTTTTCAGCCACAGAGCACAGATCGTATAAATCCTTTCTCCTCTCAAACTCAAACACAAATCATTCTCTTTCTACAAAACGCAATAAACAAAACCTCATTTGAAAGCTTGAAATTTTGCAACTTACTACTTAGCAGAAGAAGGGTGTGGCACTTACCTTTTTGTGGTTACTTGATTATTCCAAGAAATGTTCAAAAACCATAAAACGCAATTCACATTGGCTTCAATCTGAAATGATTATTACACGGCTCTGACGACGGAGTTGCGACTTTCATGGTGGCTTCCACTTTCTGATAACAAAACTCGATTGTTCCAACGGAGTTAACTCACCAGGATCAGAGATTGAAACTGAGTTCATATTCGAATACATAACAGTCAAGTAACAATTATTGCATAGAGGAAAAGATTGAAGTGGAGGGAGGTGGTGGTACGGAGGTACGCCGGCATGCGGTGGTTGTGCCCTTCCGGTGGCGGAGGGGCGGGTGGTGAAGTGGTGGTGGTGGTAGCATAGAGGTGGATGTAGGATGAAGTTATGATCTGGGTTTTTTTTAGATTTAGGGTTATATGATAGTAACTTGTGTTTGACCAAAATGCTTTTCCATATGTTTTATTGATCTTTGCTACGTGTCACTTTATTATTGCTTCCTACACTTCCTATCTAAAACATACTTCCTATTTGATCTTTTCCCATTATATGGATACATATTAAATCTTCTTAGTTTTTTATTACTTACAATGTCACAATGAAATTAATCTTCATCTTTTATGAAGCAAGAGATAATATTTCTTTCTACACTTTCTTTTAAAACTATTTTTACAACTTCATCGAATTTTCTATGTATATCTTTACTAAAAAGATAAGGCGTGAAAAGAAAAAAAATAAATATCAATAAGGTTCTAAAGAAAATAGTTATGTTACTATTTATTTATTTTTGCATCACTTGAAATGCAGAACAATAAATTTAATCATAAATATTTACGTCTTGTGCAATTTTCTTAAACAGTAAAAGTTCGGACACTCGAGACCCTTTCGTCCTAGAAACAGAACGTGATAATCCGGGGCCCATCCATCCAGGAGGAAACTCACAACTAGGGAAACCTGGTGACTCAACTCAAAACAAAATTTATCTCAGTCGACACTCCAATTTATCGCATTTCATATAGAAAGTCATGAGACTACCACTCAACCAGAATTGATTATAAATATTCTTGGTAAGTAATCAATATAATTATATCAAATTCATGGTAAATTTTGCAAATATTCAAATTCACATAAAATGGTAAATTTTACAAAAAAAAAAAAATATTTCCTTTTCCGGTACTACTTATTAGAAGACGCTCCAAACAACCGTTTAAGCTTTATCACATTCTCCCTCTTCTGGCCCCACATTACTCTCCAATTTCCCATTCAACAAAACACTAGGGGCAAACCGTAATTTCACCCCATTTCAAATCCTGCTTTGGCTTTCCCAACGCCAGGACCAACCGCCTCTTGTGGGCCCACAAGCTCCGTGTCACAATCTAATTGGTTAAATATTTCACATGGACGAAAATGCCCTTCACCGCGCTTATATAAATAGTTTGTTATACAATTGTTCTGTCATATGTGTCAACTACCTTCTTCTTCTTCTCTTCCATCATCATCATCCATATATTGTGTGTGAGACTGAGATAATAATAATCAAACATCTTCAATCCGCCATTAAAGCTCTGGTTTGTGTTCTTATTTATTGTAATGTATCTTTAATTACATTCGTTCATCTCGTTCTTCAGGTAGATATGTATGAAAGACGTAGTTAGGGGTTCAATTGCGTTTGTTTTAATGATTGTTACGAATATTCAATGATTTAGGTAAATGAAGTAGTTAGATCATTTTTATTATGTAGAGTTGAATGAAACAAGTAGTTAGGTTTTTAATTGCGTTCTGTTTATGATTTTTACGAAATATTTGAAGATTTAGGTAAAATATAAGTAGTTAGATCTTTGGTTGCAGATGCGTTTACGATTTCTTTGTGTGAATTAAACGAGTTTTTTTTAATCGAATGCGTTTGTTTAAATATGTGATTCGAAGTTGTAAATCTTCCAACACATATTAATACCGTTTGGATTTGATTGTAGATAACTAGATATATATGAATAGTTTGTTCAAAATTTATGATTAATATAATATAACTTCCATAGATGTTTCCTGCCACTTGAGTAATTTAAATCTAGAGTCATTTATGATTTATATCTAATAATCAATATACATTCATCTGTTAGGATAGTTTTTGTTTGATGATTTTTGGGGGAATCATACTCTCTAATCAGAAGGAATTGACTCGTTAATCGGATTTCTCTTCGTGTTAATTGATTCCCTCCAGCTTATAATTGGCTTTTGTTTTGTGTTAGTTGTTAGGATAGTATCTTCATTATCGGTATTTCAACTGATTTACTTTGTTTTTCTGATGAAGTAGATTGGGATTTTGTGAAGGTGAATAGAAAAAATGGTGGAGTCAAAGAAGTTGTCTGCTTATTGGTGGTGGTTTGACAGTCAAAACAGTATTACAAGAAACTCTCCATGGCTTCAATCCACTCTTGCAGGTATACCATTCATATGTTTTGGGCTCAACTTTTTAATCTTTTAATCTTTGACTATTGTGTTGCCAGTTTGTTGCTGATATCTTGAACACTTTTCTGTTACTTGACCAACCAAGATTTAGGATAACTTAGCTTGCTAAAAGTTTAATGCTGTCAAAAAATGGAATATTGATTTATTTTTAATATATATTAGTAGTAGTTAGTATACCAATAGGATAACGCCCCGCTTTCGGTGTGCACATATAATCTATATATGTGTAGTCGCTTAGGGGGCAAAAGTGAAATTGCACTAATTTTAACGTTATTTTACTAATTTCGTGAAAATAACGTTAAAAGCGACGGACGGTTAATCATGCATCATGTAGTGGCGTTGATAGCCGAAAGACAAGGGGGTAAATGTACCAATCGGTCTTTTTCCCGATTGCTAAGTGTTATATGGCTTATGTCCAAGGCTTGATGCAAAACTACAATCGAGCCCGGGGTCTCACTGGAAGCAACCTCTCTATCCCATGGGGTAGAGCCGTAGAGGTAAGGCTGTTTACATCTTACCCTCCTCAGACCCTACCTTAGCTTTGCTATTGGTGGGATTTACCGAGTATGATGACGATGACGACGACGATATCAATAGGATGAATAAAAAGTAAGTACATGCCTAGAATACATTATCCTAACTAAACTCGCCTTAAATGTACATAAATTTGTTTATTTAGTTTGTCAAAAACTTTTATAAAAATTTCTGTTACAATGAATGACATTCATATGAACCATGGTTGACAGAGCTAGATAACAAGACAGAAATTATGCTGAACTTGATTGAACAAGAAGCAGATTCTTTCGCAAAACGTGCAGAAATGTATTACAAGAAACGGCCCGAGTTTATTAAACAAATTGAGGATTGCTACCGAACCTATCGTGCACTAGCTCTACACTATGATCACGCCACCAAGTTTGAGCTTGACTCATGTGCTCGCCTTTTGACCCGACACCAAACTTCCCATCCGATCACTAACGTGGACAAATCCTACGACAGCTATTCGGACTCAGTTGACTTGTACCATGATCAAGATTCTAACGAATCAGAGACCGATGATCATCAAAATCGCGATGAAGAGTCTTCAAGTGAAGAATTGATGAATTTGAGGGAAGAAATTGAAAGACTGAAAGAAGAAAATAAGATTCAGAAGAAGATGCTGATTGAAAAAGATGAAGAGAAAAGAGAAGCAATTAGACAGCTGAGTTTATATGTGGATTCAATCAAGCAAGAGAATTTGAATCTTAAAAAGAGGCATGCTTCCAAAATGCAGATTTAATAGAAGTAGCATTTTCTCAAGGGTATTTTGGGAAAAAAATGTTTTCTGAGTAGATTTTGTAGATAGACAAGAGTCTATACAACATTATACGATTTGAGATCTATGAAAACAGTCTTTTGTTTGGAAGTCGTAATACGGGCTAGTTTAACTAAAGCAACCAAAGTGTATTCTTCATGTTCGTTTCTTTCGTTTATTGATTATTCAACAAACGAATGACCCGCCTGTTGGCCCAGACGGTTCAAACAATCGTATCAACAAACACGAACACGAGATATTGGGGGGGACAAATCCGCGACTTTTTCTAGTCATTCATACGAACATACGAACTTACAAGGAAAATGGACAATAAAAACAATAACCTAGACCCCTATTTATAGTATTACTAAACTTGCTCTCCAAAACAATTAAATCTTTCCTAAACCAATTACAATATAATTACCTAAATTAAATCAAACTTTAGTAAAAACTAATTATATCAGTCTTTCACTTTAGTCCTTCAAGTTTCAACTCATACGAGTTTTAGGATTAACTTTCAACACCGCCAAACAGTTCAGTTGACTTCATTGGCTCGTTTACATAAGTTATTAATTCATAGGGTCTAGTTTAAGCTATTCTAATAATAATATTATTTCATCTACTTAAGGTTTTTCTTTCTAATAAGTTTATTTAATTTTATTAGTGGGTCATCGAACACGGGTGCCCTGCGAGCCAAATAGCCCACATAAAAGGGTTAATCATCTTTTGGACAGGCTTTAGTGGGTTGAACAGTTTCTTAATATGATCCACCATTTCAGTGTTATGGGCTTCAATGAGCTTAATTATATTTATGGAATGCTTTAAGTAGAGATGGGCATAAAAACCGGTTCCAAACCCGAACCGGTAGAACCGAACTGGAACCGGTTCCAGTTCCTACCCGACAGTAAGTAGAACCGGTTCCGGGTTCAAAATACCCGTTGGTTCCAACCCGGTTCCACAATTTTACCATTTGAATCGGGTAGGAACCGGTTCCTACCCGTACCCGGTTCCTGACCGTTATAATATTACCGTTGGAACCGGTTATAGCCGTTAAAAATGTTACCGTTGGAACCGGTTATAGCCGTTAAAAATGTTACCGTTGGAACCGGTTCCTGACCGTTGGAACCGGTTCCTGACCGTTAGAACCGATTCTATATATATTTTTTTGAAATCTATTGTTTAGCACACAATTTCTCATATCTATTCTTCTTGTTACATTTCTTTCTTGTTCTTTTTCACATTCTAATCAACAAATGGCCTCAAAGAGTTCCAAAAACGCAAATTCCCAATCCGTTAACAATGTTCCTCAAGATCAATCGGTTCCATATTGTTTGGAACATTGTCTCATAATCGCAGTAAGGAAGTTTGGAGCAATTGTGAGTTGGTCGAGATGAGTGACGGCTCGCAAAAAGCTCAATGTAAACATTGTGGATCGTTATGAGCCAAGGAATCAAACTCAACGTTAACGAAGCATATTAATAAGTATTGCAAAGTTTTAAAGGAAATGACATCCGGTCAAGTTCCACTATCCAAAGATGGTACCATTTTTCGTTATGAGCAAAAATTAGCTCGCGATCGGATGGCGAAGTTGGTGATACAAAAAGCGTTGCCGTTTGGACACTTCGACGACCCCGATCTTACAAATCTTATTCGGGAGACTCTACAACCTCGCTATAAACATGTAAGTCGTCGCACTTTAAAACGTCTTTGTTTAAGTTTATAGGAAAATGCAAAAAAAGATTTAATTGTTTTTTAAGAATTTAAAAACTAGTGTAAACCTAACTAGTGATGTATGGTCGGCTCCACATGGTTTACCGGAATCGTACATATGTGTCACTGCTCATTGGGTTGATCCCGATACATGGCAAATGATGAAGCGTACGATTGCGTTTGACGAGTTTCCTTCTCCTCATATGGGAGAAAATATTTATAAAATTATAAATGGCACAATAATTAAATATGGTTTAGAAGATAAAATTTTTTCAATATCCTTTGATAACGCTTCAAACAACACAACGGCGATTGAAAAATTAAAGTTGAAGTACAAACCAATACTTGATGGTGTTTTTTTTCACACATGATGTGTTGCACATATTATTAACTTAGTAGTGCAAACCGGTTTAAAAGATCAATTTGTATCGGATTTTATTATAGCATTTAGAGCTATGCTCCAAGATGTTTTCAAAAGTGGAAAAGAAAGATATCTAGAATATAAAAAACTTTGTAAAGATGTCAACCAAAAAATTATTGGACCGAATTGGGATATACCGACTCGTTGGAATTCAACTTGTCATATGTTTGAAATGGCTATAAAGCAAATGGGCACTTTAAAATCTTTTCATACAACTTTAAGTGATGAGTACCTTGTCGTCCCCTTTCCCGACACGGCTTGGAAAAATATTAATAACCTAAGTACTTTTTTACAAGTTTTTAAAACTACAACGACTTTGATTTCCGGTGTTTATTATCCTACTAGTTCTAAAGTTATGGACCAATTGTATTTGATAACAACTAATTTTAAAAAGTTTGAAAATTCTAGTGACATGTTAAGGAATATGACGAGACCAATGATTCAAAAATTTAAAAATATTTTTTAGAACTACCACCCGTTTTTCTATGTGCCGCTGCTTTAAATCCAGCTTTAAACGTACCGTGTGTTGAAGCTTTAATTGATGAAATTTATGACAAGTTGGATATGCATGAGGAGGATCCAACTTTAAAAGCAAAAACAAAAAAAATATTCAATGAGTGTATGGCCAAACTTTATGATCATTATTTTAAAAAATATGGTGAAAAAAATCATACAAATTTGTTTGAGTCTCGGTCCACGGCCTCTAACGATGAAACAAGCGGGGATCCACTTATAACCATGTTGAATGTCGTTAGAGACGAGACCGCTAGACAACAAAGGGGTAGTGAACCAACAAGTGAACTTGGGAGATATAAAAAAAATCAGTATTCGCTTACTATGACCACCGAGGAGTATAGGAAATTTGATGTTTTGGCATGGTGGAAATCGAAAGAATCCGAATACCCGATTCTAGCCACCATGGCTCGTGATATACTGACGGTCCAAGCTTCCACGGTAGCTTCGGAAAGTGTGTTTTCTCTTAGTGGCAGGGTTTTGTCAATTAGAAGAACAAGACTAACTCCGGAATCGCTAGAGATGGCAATATGCTTAAAAGACCATTTGGATGCCGTTGATCGTGTTCAACATAAAACTAGTCTAGAAGATGAAGTTGAGTTAGAGCATAAAATTGTTGACGAAGAGGAGGACGAAGAAGTGGAGACTAACGATTCGGTTCCTAAATGTTTAACACCCTTAAGGTCTCCACCGGTTCCTTTGTCTAAGCCCTAAGGAAACTATTTTTAAGGAGGGCTTCTACTTATAAACCATTCCAATGTTTATCGTTTTTAGGATAAGTTCCCACTCATTTTTATTTATTTTTATTATTTATTGCAGCTAGAAGCTCTAACGGATTCAAAGACCCAATTACTAGCATCAATGTCTTATTTATCTTAGTTTCACTTTCGACATGATTTGATTCATTACGAAGTTCACAGAGAACACAAACACATAAAATCGTACTACATTAACATTAGTTACATATAATATATATATATATATATATATATATATATATATATATATATATATATATATATATATTCAAAGTTAGTGAAGGATACATTTTCCACTTGCGCAAAAACTCATGTTTACACCAATTTTCTAACATATTATAATTTCAAACTGAGTAAATTTCTGTTTTCAATCCTAACGTTTATCTATTTTAACTAGTCTAGTCTAAAAATCTAATTTATATCAAATTCGGCCTTGAAGTTTGTATTTCTTAATGCTTTTCATCCAAATAACTAACTTGGTTTGTTTTTTATGTTAAGTCTTAGGTAATTGACCAGAATACCCTTAGGGACTAAAATGTAAGTTAAATTTTATACATAAAAATATTTATATATTTAAAATTGTTTAATGTTTTATATATATATATATATATATATATATATATATATGTATATATATATATATGAGTGTGTGTATACACGTATATTATATATTTGATTTTTAATATATAATGTTTAAAATTCTTATATATAAAAATATTATAGTACATTTAAAGTTATATTTATCTAATCTAATTTACTGTTTAAAAATTTTAGGGTGTTACAAAGTTTAAATTAATCTAACTTTAGAGAGATGTACCAAGAAAAACACACACAAATTAAATTATACAATAATAAATAACATACCATATATGACCTAAAATAATCACAAGAAAATGATATAAAAGATTTGATGAGTTCGTGATCAATTTTCAAAGCAGTTATGATATTTGTCTTCAGTTTGTTTATTTGCTCATTAGTCAATTTGGTATCATTATACTCCATTTATTTGTTGAAAACTAAGAATACATGAATTTGACACGAATCTGAACTTGACATAACATGACAGATACATGAATCCAAATATGACACGAGCAGGGCTGGACCCAAGCCAAGCTCAAGGTGGGCGGGCGCACCCCCGAAATTTTTTTTAGTGTTATCTTCCGTCGAAAATCCCATCCGCACCCCTTGGATTTTTTCGTCCACACCGCTTGGATATTTTAATTTTTTTTAGTAAACTCTGATTTAAAAAAAAAACTACCTAAATTATATATAAAGTTTATGAACTTATACTACCGACCTTAACCCAAATACCCAATTCCTTAACCCAAACTTATATCATGCCCATTAATCCTAGCCCACTAAGCAACAAAACCCACCATATTTTAATTAAAACAAGCCCAATGTCCTTTAATATCCTCTCGCCCTCCCTCTCTTGTCTGCCAACGCCCAGATCACACACAAGAGAACCGAACACAGCGGCAGCAGGGGCGGACCACCGCTAACTGCCGTCAAACCACCGCGAAACCAACCGGAATTAATAAAGGTTAAGTTTTTTTTGATGATTTTAGTTGATATTATAGGAGAAAAGGGTAATAAAATCCTTAAATAGGTTTGAAATTTCGTGTGTTTTGATGTCATTTCTGTTTGTTTAGATGATTTTTAGGGTGATTATGTTGTTTAGATGATTTTTAGGGTGATTACACACGATTTCTAGGGCTTTTGATTAGTTGAAAATTAAAATTGAAACATTATGTTATGGAGCGATGAACTTATGGATCAATTTGATTGTGATAGGAACCATGAGTAGGGAAATGGGTGTTTTTTGAGGAAAGGGGTTGAATCACTTTTTTTCGCCGGATTCTTCTAATTAAAGACCAAGATATGTTTTTTTTAACTTTGATGCCTTTTTGTTGTTACGTTACTTACTTATGTTGGTTTTGATGATGTTTACTTGTTTTACTTGAAACCTTGTTTGTTAATATTATAAGAAGTTAGGAACTAGAGTTTGATTTTTGAAAATTGAAATTGAACTGATCTGGCCCGCTATGAAACTTTAGTTTGTTTATGTTTACTTGTTTTACATAACCCGACCAAATCCGACCCGCTATGAAACTTTGTTTGTTTATGTTTACTTGTTTTACATGATCCGACCCGCTATGAACCGATTTTTTATATAGCTACGGGTCTAAAATCTTTAAAAAATTTTCGTATCCCCAGGAAAAAAATCCTGAATCCGTCACTGGACTCGAGTTTACACAAGTGGAAATGAATATGAGACGTGTAACCCGAATTCTATTTATTTATGTTTTTTATTTCCTTGCTCTTAAATTACAATTCTATATACATACATTTCCAAATGTGAACACTAGTAATTTATTGCAACTTCTTTTTGCCTCTTAAATGCATTTAATTATTTTGGTGATAAAATAAAAAATAAATCAATCCATAGTTTATGGTGGAAAGCTCTTGTTAACACCGCCCAAAAAAAACCCAAGTTAGAACCATAGGCTCGGTTCTTCTATTTTGATTTTTTCTTTCTTCATTTCTTATTTCTATTTTTTTATTTTCAATTTTTTTTTTATCTTTTTGGTTTTTTTGTTTGTTTAACGTTTTGTTAGTTTTCTCTCATTTATACGTTACAAATTTTAGTGTTACCGTTATGTCAACGTTTTAAGATACACAAGTGCGTATTCCAATAATAGTAAGGAGTATCCCGCCGGAAGCGCAGGTTATCATACTAGTTCTACAACAAAATATAAAATAACTCTGTAAAGTATAGAACTTGATTCTCATTTTCATGACACGAGTTTGTACAAGTGAAAACGAATATGACCTGTTTAAACCAAATTCTACTTATTTATGTTTTTTTTATATCGTTGCTCTTGAATTACAATTTTACAACAAAAATATAACATAACTCCGTGAAGTATAGAACTTGATTCTCATTTTCCTTGATATTTTACAAAGTTACCCCCTACATAAAATAGGCAACATGACTAACTTATAATACAAAACACATTTTTAAATAATATTAATATATATAAAACTAAACAGGTTAAAATGGGTTAACCTGCAAATCCAACAGGTCAAGGTCAATCTGAGCACGACCCCTTTAGCCAAACAAGTTCACGTGTTAGACTTGAAAGTGGCCTTAACATGTTTAAACTAAACCTAAATCCACGAGTTATGTGTTAGATTCGTGCCCAAAACTAATACGCCTAGTCAAAACGCACGATTATAGAATATTTTCTTTTTTTAAATCTTAAAATATGTCAACTTAAAATTCATAATAATATAAATCAAAATACAACCAAGCAATACACAACGTGCATTGTTGATTTTAAAATATATCAGAAGTATAAAAGTTACTCAACATGAGGAATGGTATCGGGTCCAATCCTAATTAACCCGGGTAACCCAAATCCATGGCAAAGTCTAGTCATTACCTATAATTCTGTAAATGTAAAAATAGGTTTAGATTTTGCTCAGTCTTAACTCCTAACTATGTTTTCTTATATCCAAACAATTCTACAATACTTGAAAAGAGTTACACACCTATTTAATTTATCTAGTTTGAAGTGTTGATTCAAAGAAATATGATAGTTTTAATTTCAATAAGATAACATGATTCGAAAACGTATGAGTTTTGAGTTATTATACTCGACCCATTTAATAAACAGGTAGTGTGTGGATTGATTTTCTTAACCGTTTTACTATACATGTCTATCATGCCAACTTATTTGGTTAAACAGGATGACCCGGTAACCCATTTACAAATCATTTATTAACCGCCAATACGTTTAAACATATGGGTTATATAAAAATAGGTAGTGGTCAGGTTACACGATTTTAAGTGTGTTCGTCATAGAGTTGATGCTTTTAGAACATGTATAAATATACTAATCGTGTGTTTGAGTTTACCCACCTAATTAATTGAAAGATAGTGTTAAGACTTTTTTCTTGTTTATAATAAAAGCAACTAAAACTAACACTCAACAATAATAAGGTGACATGTTTCTCGAAGTTGACTTATGGATAAGATGATGATGAAGCAAATGTTTTAATTTTGGTTAGTTGTGAATCTTGACAGTTATCCAAAGTTTAAACAAAACTCTATGTACTAAAACTTTACAACGGGATTTAAGCAATGATTTTAATTCATGTATATTCCATGTTTACTAATTAGTAACAATCAAAGAATTGGTCCACAAATGTTGCATATTGTCGAAACCTTAAGTTTCACGTGGTATGTACATTCGGTTTCACACACACTGTATGACTTGAATCATCGCAAACTCATAAAACATCCCGACAACTAACTAGATTTGAACACATAGTTAACGATGATGATTGTTTAAGTACAATCCCATATTCTTGATCTACTTAGTATATGACCAAATAGGCTTGTCACTTGTGTATACAATTCAAAACCATAATGCATTAATCAAATCATATAAATACTTAGATCCAAATATCCACGGGCGGCCCTCGGGTGGGCGAGGAGGACCACCTGTCAGGGCACGTTATTAAAAAAAAACCCGATATGTATATGTAATTTTTTTAATAGGGTATACACATACAAACACCAATATAGGCCCACTTACAAAACTATTCTTATGGTTTAGACTACTTATTAGCCCATTGACATTAGGTTTAGGCCTTTAGTGAGCCCAATACCGAATTTCGTTAAGGCCTAAGGGCATATTTTTTTCGAGCTCGAATATGATACACGAATTCTCATAGCCGGGCCTACAAATATCTCGTTAATAAATTATATTCTTCATGGTTGTTAGTGTATACATGGTTACACATTGTGAAATACATTCCTTATTGTTACTTATTTTGATGAAAAAATGTGAATCCAATCACTAGAAAGGATGTCCAAATAATCAATCAAGAAAAAGAAATATTGAACAAAATCACTACGGCTAGAGCCATGCCTTGCATTAACCGTACACAGATGATGTAAAGTTGTGGACAAATGCTGAACAACTTAGATGAATCAGGCAACAAAAGAACCATGCTCGATGGTTAGGATCAACCATGAAGGTTCTTGGAAAATTAATCAAGTCAACAAGACGTCTACACACAATTCTCTATACAAGACAGTAAGACACATCAATCTAACTCAACAACGACACCACCTGCCACCACCACCCACTATAGCCACCGCCACCACACACTAATTGCACCCACCACCGATTTTATTACTTCGTCTTTTCCTGTCTACCAAACAACACATATTAATAATTCAACATACTCCTATATCAGGGCCGGACTTGAGAATTCGTGTACCCTGTTCGAGCTCGAAAAAAACGTGTCCTTAGGCCTTAACGAAATTGGTATTAGGCTCACTAAAGGTCTAAACTTAATATCAATGGGCTAATAACTAATTTAAACTATAAAAATAGTTTTGTAAGTGGGCCTATGTTGGTGTTTATATGGGTATACCCTATTAATTTATTTTTTTACATGTAAATATCGGATTTTTTTATAAATAACGTGCCCTTCGAAATATCGGGCCCTGGCAGGTGGTCCTCCCCGCCTACCCTCAAGGCCGGCCATGCCTATATGGTAACCAAACAAGACCATGGAATGGTAATGCTCTATTACATACCCTTATCCATTCCATTACCTCGTCGATTCCGTTATA
The DNA here is from genome assembly GCA_947069175.1 of Scalesia atractyloides. Taxonomy (NCBI): domain Eukaryota; kingdom Viridiplantae; phylum Streptophyta; class Magnoliopsida; order Asterales; family Asteraceae; genus Scalesia; species Scalesia atractyloides. Next base: position 88,603,147 of record CAMTDV010000017.1, read on the forward strand.
ACGATCATTCCATTACCTATACCAAACAGACCCTAAATGTTTAACACCCTTAAGGTCTCCACCGGTTCCTTTGTCTAAGCCCTAAGGAAACTATTTTTAAGGAGGGCTTCTACTTATAAACCCCTCCAATGTTTATCGTTTTTAGGACAAGTTCCCACTCATTTTTATTTTATTTTTATTATTTATTGCAGCTAGAGCTCTAACGGATTCAAACACCCAATTACTAGCAACAATGTCTTATTTATCTTAGTTTCACTTTCGACATGATTTGATTCATTACGAAGTTCACAGAGAACACAAACACATAAAATAGTACTACATTAACATTAGTTACATATAATATATAATAATATATATAATATAATATATATAATAATATATGTTCAAAGTTAGTGAAGGATACATTTTCCACTTGCGCAAAAACTCATGTTTACACCAATTTTCTAACATATTATAATTTCAAACTGAGTAAATTTCTGTTTTCATTCCTAAGGTTTATCTATTTTAACTAGTCTAGTCTAAAAATCTAATTTATATCAAATTCGGCCTTGAAGTTTGTATTTCTTAATGCTTTTCATCCAAATAACTAACTTGGTTTGTTTTTTATGTTAAGTCTTAGGTAATTGACCAGAATACCCTTAGGGACTAAAATGTAAGTTAATTCTTATACATAAAAATATTTATATATTTAAAATTGTTTAATGTTTAATATATATATATCTATATATATATGAGTGTGTGCATACACGTATATTATATATTTGATTTTTAATATATAATGTTTAAAATTCTTATATATAAAAATATATAGTACATTTAAAGTTATATTTATCTAATCTAATTTACTGTTTAAAAATTTTAGGGTGTTACAAAGTTTAAATTAATCTAACTTTAGAGAGATGTACAAGAAAAACACACACAAATTAAATTATACAATAATAAATAACATACCATATATGACCTAAAATAATCACAAGAAAATGATATAAAAGATTTGGTGAGTTCGTGATCAATTTTCAAAGCAGTTATGATATTTGTCTTCAGTTTGTTTATTTGCTTATTAGTCAATTTGGTATGATAAGGTGGAAAACACAACATACTAACACAAACACTGTAAAGAGTGTAATGAAGTATTATTAAAAAAATTAAAAAATAAACTATGACAATACCATACTCAAATTAATTTTTTATAAGTTGCGTAATTTTTACACGTAATTAGTTTTTACAAGCGCGCAATTATTGTGCTAATTACATATATGTTGCGTAACTATTTTACGTTAAGCGTAATATTTTTAATATATATATATACACACACATATAACAATTTTAGATGTATATAACATTTTTATATTTAAGAATTACCTTCTATTTCAGTCCCTAAGGGCATTATGGTCAATTAACCCAAACTTAATAGAAAAAAAAACAAACAAAGTTAGCTATTTGGATGAAAAACGTTAAAAAAATGCAAACATCAGGGCAGATTTGTTATAAATTAGATTTTTGGACTTATACTAGTTAAAAAGGACAAACCTCAGGGACGAAAAAGGAAGTTTACTCTTTCAAACCACTATCTGGTTTTATAGTTCATCGCGATTTGTTATAACAAAATGTTAAATTGACTTTTATTACGGTCTTACACACAAACTTATTAGTATAACTAATTATATAATTTCATCATGTGTATGAAATTCTAATATATGAGTTAAAAGTTCTAACTTAATACCATATTGATGGGTTTGATGGTGTGTTTTAAAAGGGATTTTGTGATATTATTATTGATTTAGAGTTACAGGAAAGTAGGAAATAGTCTTAATTTGGATGTGTTTTGTGTCTGAAGTTGTAATAGCCTAATCAATTATTTGAGTATTGTTGGGGAATTTTGGAATAAACAAAAGAATGCTTGGATAATTTGCGAGTTGCACAGATATTATTTAATTTAAACAATTCGATGGTTCACTCGAATGAATCAACCAGATAAAACCCATAATTCTATTTGCAAGAACCAAATCTCAGTCTGTATGTGAATTTCATGAACCCGAGGGATGACCAAATTAGAGTATGTTGAATTTAAGGGATAAAAGCCAGAAGCTATCTTTTGGCAGTTTTGTTTTAAAATCAAAAGCGCCTAAAAAAACGTGTTAATTTTTCACTAGAATTTTTCGACCCCAGCTAGGGGCTTTGCCCCTTGGAATGTGCTCCCAGGGGTATTGCCCCGTTGAAACCCCCATTGCATAGGGCTGGGCATTGTGGGCTCAAGCCCTTTGGCACCCCTCGAAGGCTTCTCATTGGCCACCAAGGCTGCAGAAATAAGATCCACCATTCTCCCACTTTAACGCTTGTCATTTCACTCACATGATCCCCTTTAACGCCGTTGGGGAGTGTTGGGGGCGTTATTACGCTAAAGTAGCTGGGGCTTGACCCCACACCACCCAACCTAAGGACCAATGAGGTTCCAAAAACGTAAAATCATAACAAACTCAAACAAACGTGCACTCTCATTACTTGTTTAATGTTACTATATACTTTGGTTAACAAGTTAATCCAATTACATTAAAATAATCAACAATTACCTCATAACTGTAAGTTATTTAATGAACTAACAAATAAACCCATAAATGCCGTTAAAAAACCCATAAAATACCGTTAAAAACCCATAAATTACGGCAATTATTTAAAACGAAGAAGTATCTTTCAAAATAAGGGTGAGGATCAAATGGGAAGTTTATTTTTGCTAGGAATATAGGAAGTCATCTTAGCCGTTCATCTAAAATTTTTAAATTTAGAAGGCGGGGGTATTTTTGTCATTTTACCCCTTCTTATTATTGTTCTAATATTATACCAGATACTGTTACCTCTACTTTCAGTTGGATAACAGAATTTGCGATTTCAAAACCCTAAATCGAAACGATCGTAAATTACAACCTTTTTTTCAAGCATTAAACTAGTTTCGAACGAGAATTCGAGATCATTAATGGATTTCGCAGACTTTGTTGGTAAGTTTACCGTCAATTCTACCTTTAATAATAGCAGACTCTGTTATTTTGCCCAAATTTATTCAATTATGTTCTGCAATTGGTTTTTTTTCTTTTAATTTATTGATTTTTGATGTGATAAACTACTAATATTGTATAATTTAACAGTAATTTGTTTATTTAATCATTGTTCTATTGAAAACTAAAGTTTATAAGTCGTTGCGTTTTACTGAACTTGTTGCTTTTTAGGTTTCTTAACTTCTTTATTGATAGAAATCACGAAATCACATGTTCGAATTAACACTTTCAACCTGATAATAAAGTTTTATTAACATCGATTGCGTTTTATATAGTTTTTTTAATATTTTTATTTATTAAACAACTATTGCGTTTTATTTTTTACCTAATGAATTAATTTTCTATTTGAAGTTTATAAATATGTATTTTTATTCCATTGTAGTTTTTTAATTAAAATTTGTTGATTATATGAGAAGTATTGCGTTTTATAGTTATTTATTGAATGTTTCAGATTTCAATTCAAAATGGAAGAACGTGTATGCTTACATAGTGGAAGAAAGTTTTACAAACCTAAAGTCAGTGAATCCATTAGACCTTCTGTTGGAATGCGTTTTAAATCTTTTGATGAGGCTTTTGCTTTTTATCAGAGATATGCACTTGCTGCTAGTTTTTCTACAAGAAAAAATACCTCTTGGAAAAGTGATGGAATTGTAAAAATTAGGTATATTGTGTGTTCAAAAGAAGGATTTAATGTTAGCAAAGCAATAGACTATGGTTCTGTTGGTGAAAATAGTAAAAAGATTGTTAGACGTAATAGAGGTTCAAAAAGAGTTGGATGCAATGCTCATTTAAAATTGATTTTAGAGGACAATAATATGTTTAAAATCTACATTTTTGAAGAAGAACATAATCATCTTTTTGTTGATGATGAAGATGTTCATTTCCTGCCTGCAGCCAGAAGTATGGATTAGGTTAAAGAAAGTTTTATATCTGGGTTGTCTGCAATCAATGTTGGCCATGTTAGAGCATTCAATATTATGAAAACTATGTACGGTGGTTTTGGTCAAGTTGGCGCTACTAAAGTTGATTGTAAGAACTATAGAAGAGATTTGAATCTTTACATTGGTGAGTATGATGCAGAAATGGTAGTTAGGCGTCTTATTAGGAAGAAAGAATCTACTCCAAGGTATACATGTGATTATGTTATTAGTGAAGATAATAGATTGAAAGGTCTTTTTTCGGCTGATGAGCATTCAAAAAGAAATTATGCAGTATTTGGTGATATAGTAGGTTTTGATGCTACTTACAAATCCAACAAGTAAGCTTTTTTAACTTTATTGCATTTTGTATCAATTTTTTTAATAATTTCTAATGCACTACCTATTTTTTTTGTAGATATGATTTGGTTTTTGTACCATTTACTGGGATTGATAATCATTTTAGGAATGTTACATTTGGTGGTGCATTACTTGGTTCTGAAACTGCAGATTCTTATCGTTGGCTTTTAAGTTCTTTTGTTAATGCTTTTGGAAATGAGCCTAAAGTTGTTGTTACTGACCAAGATGCTGCAATGAAGAGAGCTATTAACGATGTTTTTCCAAGAACTAGGCATAGGCTATGTATGTGGCATATATGGGAGAAATTGAAGACAAAGGTATTACATTGCGTTTTATGAAGAATCCTTTTTAATTCAAATGCATATTATCGTTATAGTATTTATCTAATAATCTAAAAATTTTATAAATTAAAGTATTATACAAACTACATTCCAGACCAAGTTTTACATAATGCGTTTTATCTTTTTTTTATTAAATTATTTTATTGCTTTTTATTCAGGTTGGTACTGTTTTGTCATCTAACATTGACTTCAATACAAGAATGACTCATGTAGTTTGGAATGATAATATTATTCCAGAAGATTTTGAAAGTGAGGGGCATTCAATAATGTCTACATTTGGATTAGAAAATCATGAATGGTTAAAGACTATGTATGATCTTCGATTTGATTGGATACCCTCTTATTACCGTGGAGAGAATTTGGCTGGTCTTATGCGTACTACATCAAGATGTGAAAGTGAGAATTACTTTTTTGGACAGTTTTGTAATCCAAGGTGTACCCTTGTTGAATTTTTCACTCATTTTGAAACCGCAATAGAATTTCAAAGGCATGAACATAGGAGAAATGATCATGATACCAGGTATATTCAGTCTAAGATTTGGAGTGACTTCATATTAGAGAAACAAGCTTCGAAAATATATACCAAAACAATTTTTGAAGATGTTCAGAAGGAAATTGATGGTGCCATTACAAAATGTATGTCAAAGATTCATGATACAGTTGGTGATGTTCAATTTTTTCAGATAAAGGATTTTAATCAGCCATGCACTTCGTTATTCAAGGTATAATATAAAATAATATTGCGTTTTATGTATTAAGTAAAATTGTTTATTTATTAAAACTTTAAAAGTAACTGAATTTTATCACTATGTTTATTGCGTTTTATCATTATTAAATTTAAATTAAATTATTTTTTAATTAAATTTTTGTTATTATATTTGAGACAATTTATTGCGTTTTATATTACATCTTTGTCTTTTTATATACTTTTTTATTATCTTATTACAGGTTAAATATAGTATACAAGAAGTGGTATAAATGTATGTTGTACATGCAAACGGTTTGAACAATTTGGAGTACTGTGCCGCCATATCTTTTATGTTCTAAGGTTTGATAATATTAATGAGTTTCCAAGGAGATATGTTCTCAGAAGATGGATGAGAGAGGTTGTTTCAAACAGATCAATTGACTGTAATATTCGGTTTGATGAATATGTTGTTAATAGGTTGGTTGGTGATTTAGATGAATTGTGTCGGTACAGAGAATATATCAAAAGTTATAAGGATAAAGCAGATGAGGTTATGGTTGTTGCGCCACCGCCTAGTCGTAAAGATAGGTTTGCTGATATTGGTGGTAATATTGAAAATTCCAATTCTACGATTCGTGTTCCGATCAAAACAAGGACAAAAGGATGTGGTGTACAGAAAAGGTTAAAGACTAATCGTGAAATTGCAATTCAGAAATCCTCAAAGATCTAGAAGTCGTGTCGTGTATGTGGTGGTAAAGGACACAACAGTCGTACATGTAAGGAGATTAAAACAACGTAACGTTCCATCTTTTTTTTTCTTTTTTAATAAATTTTGTATTGAAAAATTTAAATTCTAATAAAGCAGGCCTTGTTTTTATATTGCGTTTTATTATACCTTCAATTATTTTCAGCTTATTTTGTACTATTGCATATTAGGTATGAATCAATATTTGAAATGTTTCCTTATAGTATTTATTGCGTTTTATTATACCTTCAATTATTTCAGCTTAACAATTGCGTTTTAGGTATGAATCAATACTTTAAATGATCCTTAGAACAATGCATAGTATTTATTGCGTTTTATGAAAAGCAAAAGACTATTTAAACATTATAATTATGGATGAGATGATAAAAGTTACATGAAAGATGATGAACATAACAACCACCAACACCTGTTCACCATCCAAACAAACCTCAAAATACTGTTATCATCTTCATTATAGTACCATACTACCATCATTAGCATTCAACAAAGAAATAAAAACATCAAATAAAAACAACAACCCATAAAGATAAATTACCAAACCACAGTTATTGGAAATCAATAATCAACATTATGGATCAAAGTTGGTCTCTTCTTCAGATGAAAATCCTAAGCTTCCATTTGGGATTTCTTCATCACTTTCAGAATGAGTCCATAGTTCCACCTGTGAAATCACTGCACTCTGAAGTCTCTATGCAAATTTGCTTCCAGAGTTGTTGATGATTGGAATCTTAGATAATTGCTTTATTAAGATTAAATCATCAGGAAGATATGTCTTTGGGGTCGAATAGATCAACTTTTCCATCATCCCAAGTTACTACAACCTTGAAACTGTCATCAATGAACTCCCAATATGTAACTTTTGGATCTTCAATCACCATTTCATTTGGATTTTCATACCTTTTGTTTAGAATTTTGAATAGTTGTTTTGTTTCTTCTCTGTAACATGCTGGTGGTATTCCTAGCTCATTCATTTTTCTCAATACATTTTCATTGCAGTTTTCTAGTACTGATGCTATGAAATGATATCTTATTTTGTGGCCATCAAGATATTGTAGTATGAAATTTCCTCTTTGAAACCACCAAACTGACAATTCTTGATTAGCCATTTGTGTGTTTGTGTTGGGTTTTTTTTTGTATGTGAAGGCTGTGAATATAATTTAGGGTTTTTGGTTCTTATATAATGGGTATTCTGTTATTAAACGCGGTAGTTGTAGTAGTAGTAATGAGGTAGTTTACCTTATTGAATAAAACAAGTAGTAATGATATTTATTCCCTTTGTCAGGAATCTATAAGGCTTTTTTAATTTTCATTGATAACAATCATTTTTTTTTTGTAACTACATTGTTCTTTTGTCTTTCTTATTGCGTTTTATTTTTAAATTACTTTTTTTGTTAGTTTTTTTTAATTTTTTTATAGGGATCAAAAAATAATCATTGTGTTTTATAATTATTTATTAATTTTGTATAATCATTGCATTTTATTAGTTAGCACATGAATACATACCAGACATTCCATTGCGTTTTATAACAACAAAGTATAAGACAAGGTTGTATTATAAACAAAAGATTGCGTTTTAAAATAACAAGCTATATCATCAAATATTAATAACAAGATAATGTATTGCGTTATATTGTAACAAAGTATTAGAACATAAAGTTTATAAACCAGCACTTGCAAGCCTGCTCTAATCCTTTCTAAACTAGTGTCATAGTCTATTTTTTTAAGTTGTGGACTGAGGCTGCAATACTTCTTTGAATCTTCAATAATATAATCTCTGCATTCATTTAGATTGTGCAATAGTATCTTTGCGATATACTTTCGCCTTAAATCCTCAAGTTGTGCAGTCTGTTTGTTCACAGGTCCCTTTGGTTTCTTGATATTTTCTTGGGTTTCATCATATTCTTTGTTAAATCCACAGTTCCATTTATCCACACTTTCACCCTCATAACTTTCCATATGACGCATACAGAATATACCACAGTCGATTAAGTTATCATTTGTTCTCCAACTCATCTCCATTCTTTTAGCCCTTATGTTCTTCAAATTATTTGCTTTTGGATGTTTAACTGATTTAAGGTAAGCAACCAAAGCATTCCTCTACAGAAAAATAAATTAAATTTCAGGTTAATAAACATTAGTTTGTTTATATTGCGTTTTAAAAGCATAACTTACTGTTTTCAGAGCACATTGCCATATTTCTCAGAACTTAAAAGATCTGCTGCACTGTTGTCAATTTAATTTATTTCTTGATCATAAAGATTGAACGACATCACATAGAAATGCTCTCGATAGAGTATTGGCACAAGGATAAGATCAAAATCATCGATGCTTTTTATATTTGAACCTTTTAGAATTTTTGTTATATTCTCTGTGAACTCTTCTAACATCTCTTTTGCAGTTTTATCCAATGTGTAAGCCTGCATTAAAATAAACAAACTAAAACTTTGTTATGTTTTAGATAAATTATATCAACAAACGTTAGTGTTAAAGTTATTGCGTTTTATACATAAAAATTTAGATTATATGAACCAACAAAAGATCTAATAACTTCATACAAAACGAAGAACAAAATAAAACAGAGTAATTGCATTTTAGATATCTTACCTGTAACAACCCGCTTCCTCGCAAGCTCGTCACTCCCGTTACGCCCATCACCAAGATTCGGATCATAATGTAATCTAAATCGCTTATTACGCTACATCGCATATTTTCGCACTATATCACTCACAACGCATTACATCGCACTAACACAGCGCTTATATCGCACAAACTAAATACTATCAACTTTGCGTGGAATTTCCAATGCTAACTGCTCGCTTAAACTGCAACGCAACTCTCGAAAGACTTGGGAACAAAGTCGCATACTTCATCGCTTATTTATCGGACCTTGAGTAATTGTGGAATTTACGTAAATATGACCATTTAATACGCTTAATACTTCACCATAACGCTTAATATAACTATATAATACAAACCGAATCGAAAAACGAACTCTTAACACGAAATAATCGAAGAAAAACCCAATATTTGGACAAGTTCGCTCGAACTTGGGTGACCCCAAGTTCGGCCGAACTTGGCTGACCAAACTCAAAAACCCATCTCCCCCTCAAGTTCGCCCGAACTTGCATGAAACCATGCAAGTTCGACCGAACTTGACTCACCTCCATCCAAGATCTCACAAGTTCGCTCGAACTTGACTGCTCAGATCCCTCATTTCTCACCTTCCTATAAATACCCAGCTCCATTTCCTCATTTGAACTTGCTGCAACTTCGCTCTGAGCTCCCGAAACCCGAAACCCTCTGTTTCTAAGTAAGAATCAAACTGATTTCAACTATAACGACGTTTATCAACGTTTTACAACGATTTTGCACAAGGCATTTCTTCATTTTTTTCAAGTCTTCTCTTTTTACGAAAATCTTCATCTTTTTTACATAAAACTTCTGTTTCTCACTCAGATCTATGCTTAGATCTGAGCAAAACCTTTTGAACATTTTTTTACACAAAATACGGACTTTTGATGATATTTTGTTCATTTTCTGATATGAAATGAAGCATTTATCATTCAAGATGCAATATCTGGAAGCACAAGAAAGTTTATGTTGGTTTACACAAGCCGAACTAACCCGAACGAACCCCGAGTTCGCCTGGATTAGTTTACGCTTTTGTAAAACGGCTAAAACCGCTCTAAAAGACCTCTCCGACCTAAGTTTGCTCAGTAGCACAGGGTTGGAGGGATGAACACTCGATTTCCTCAGTAAACGCAAGATTTTGGACCCGAAAACATCAAGTTCGCTCGAGATTTAACTGATTTTTGTGCAGCACCTTAGTCAAGTTCGCTCGAACTTGACCTCTAAGGGTCAGGTTCGGCCGAACTTGAGTCCAAACAACTCACACCATCATCAAAAACCCTCAAGTTCGCTCGAACTTGCAAAGTTTCTCAGGAACCTTCACAAGTTCGGCCGAACCTGTCAATTCCTTAAACAAATCTTACAAGTTCGCCCGAACTTGTATAATTTCTTTGGAAATTACACAAGTTCGCCCGAACTTGACTCACAACTCAGCAGAATAGTACAAGGTCACTCGAACTTGTATGTTTACATACACGTTCGCCCGAACTTGCCTACTGCTCAACCCAAACTTAACAGTTTCAGCTTTCAGAGACTGATGCACTTCCGTTCGTGTATGCAGGCTGATCCGACGCTCTCCTCGACTCTTCTCAGATCCTAAAACTCCCTTAAAAACGCACCAACGGTGAGTATACTTGACCCATTTTCGCTTTAATGCACTTTTTGGGTGTAACATACGTTCTTATCCAAAATTCATAACGCATGCTAAACTGATTTTTCACGCACCAATATCTGTTATACATATTATACGTGATTGCTAGAACATGTAAGCTAGGACTGTTTTCGTTATCTCCACCTTGGCTAGTATAGTACTGTAGAGGGGCTCTCATCCGACAGGGTTTAGCTAAGATGTACGCGCGAGCTCTCAGCGAGTATAGCATGATAAATTGTCTTGTGAGTTTATATGTTGTATGAATCATGTTTATATATGAAGGAATTCACTATACTTTTATCTACTATGCTATTATATCAAAACCTGTATGCTCGCCAATACATTTTTATGTTGACAATTTATTTTAACGTATGTTGCAGGTTATTGAGATCTACTTGCTGCAAAACGGATTTAGGAATTATCTCTAGAAACACATTATAATAGAAAATCTTGGGAAGATCGAATTATGTTTGTTTGAGAGATGTTTTGATATTTGTAATAATTGTTTATGGATTATATGTTTGTTAGTATGGGATATAAATATTGTCGCGTAAACAGTTGTTATGGATTCTCTCGAGCAATCTGATTCGCCTAGTGCCGTGCGCCTATGATTCCGCCATCGGTTGGGGTGTTACATTACCAACAATTGAATTTTACAGAAAAATCTTGCTTTTAATTTGTCTTTTGATCTTCTTTTTTCTTCTTCGTTCAAGATATAAGCCCAAGAATTTATTACTTCTCCTGTTATGTATAATCCTGGCATCATTGTTTCGACAGCCCATCTTGGCAAAGATACATGATCGGTTATCATAAAGAGAGTGTCCCTGCAAAAAAAAAAAATTATAACAATTGCATTATATATGATTTTTTTGCGTTTGACTTTTTAAATATAAAAGTTTTCGTACATCATGTCGCCTACTGCATGGAATGCTTATCCAGATATGTTGTTTTCAATCTTCGTTCTAACATCATTCATTTCTACTTTTCTTTGATAGTATGGTGAACATAACACTTCGCCTACATTTTTCTGACATTCTGGTCGTACTATCTTTGTAATTATCTCTTCTGTTTTATTGATTTCCTTCGTTTGTTCTTTTTCATCAATTGATTTTGCTGGTGTTTCATAAATTTCTTCTTCTGGGTTGAGGAATGATGTGATTCTAATAACATCATTGATTTCCTTTTCAGTCACATTCTCATCAATTCTATCAAGCATTGTTTGTATTCCTGTAATTTGAATACTTGTTTCAACTTCTTTGCTTGATGCATCCTTTTGATTTGCATTCTCATCCATTGCTGTTTCTATCTCATTTGAAATTTGAGAAATTTTCAAATCAAATGAGGGTCTCTCATAATTTTCAATTGATTTTTGTTTTGATATTCTCTCTGCTTCATCTGTTTTCTGGACCATCTCCGTAATGATTGATGGAGTTTCTTCACTAAATGACGATGTTTCATTGCGTTTTTCAATACTTGACGTATTCTCATTTGTTTTTTCAGGACATGAGCTTTGGACCACAACTGAAGTATCTTCATTGCGTTTTGCAGATGATGTAGGGTTTAGCATATCTTGTTCTCTTTCTCATTTTGGCTTTCGTTCAAATTTAAGTAGCATGATGGTGTTTGTTGATCACTTTGAGTTTCGATCATTCTTGAATCAGAGGTAACTTGGTTACGCTTTTTAGCTACGTTGTTCAATTTCTCCATTAATAATGACCATTCATTAACTTTGTTATGAACAATTTCACTGTTTGGATATTGTTCAATAACGTCATCTATATATGATTGGATTGTTCAGAATGATTCTTCGAAGCTTTTGAAATGATCATCTAAGGTTGACCCAATATGCTGCTCATTTCGTGTTTCACCTTCTTCGCTTATTAGAATTTCATCACCACTTCTTGTTGAATTCATTTCAGAAAGACCTTTTGTTGTTTCAATATGCATTTGTGATGGTATGAAATTACGCAACCGACGTTGACTGTCAACCCACAGTTTTTCTTTATTTCCCTCTAAAGGTTTTTCAAAGAAACGTCCCCATGATCCTTCACTTTCTGTTGGTGCTTTTTCATTTTCATTGGGGTTATGTTGGGTTTTTTTTGACTATCTTCAAGTGCAATCCAATTAACAGCAACATTTAGTAAGATGTTTTGTTCTTCTGCTTCAACAAACTCTGTTTGGCTGTTTTGGTTGCGTTCATTCTGTTCTTCATCATCATCATCATCAGTGTTTTCTTCAACATCATAAACTTCTTCATTTTCATTTTCGGATTCAGATGGATAAACATAATATTCCATTTCCTCTTCTTTCTTCTTTGATTTTTTCTTCGCCGCATTTTTCTGTTTTACAAGTACCCTACCTTCATTTTGTGCAACGATTTCTAATTCATCTTCAAATTCTTGTAAGTTGTAGAGTTAACCATATCCAGAGAGAATTCTTCTTCATTATCCTCAAATCCTTGTTTTTTGTAAGCATATAGAATCTGTATAAATCATTGCGTCTTATAAAGATATTATTCACCAATTATTCAACTTTTATATTATGGGCATTAAGTAATTATTGCGTGTTAGGAAGTAAAGAAATCATTAAAAATGACTATATATTGCGTTTTATGATGTAAAGATAGATAACATATAACAATGATTATATATTGCGTTTTATGAGATAAAGTATTTAGGATTTAACAAAACATAACAATGACTGTAAATTGCGTTTTATGATATAAAGCATTCAGGTTTAGATGAGAGATAATATAAATTGCGTTTTATGATAAAATTAAGATCAGATTACATACCGCTAGCATTGCAATAGGTCCATAGAAGGTCTTGTCACCTCCAGGCCATCGTTTTCTTGTACGCTGTAAACAATTCAGCATATATTCACACCAACTAAAATCTTGGACATTTATATTACTTTTCATTGAAGGCAAAAAACCTTTGGTTTACATTACTGCTTTGCATTGCCTCTGACATGACGGTACAAAATATAACCAAGAAGTTCAGTTTGAACATTCTTCCAAGTTCATTTCTAGTCTTTAAAATTTTAATCAGATTCCCAATGCACAATGTACATTTTCTTCAGAAGTTGCTTACTGAATTGCCCCCGCCAGAACCTTATTATAAGGTCTGTATCTTTGGGCCTCTTTTTTTCCTCAATCTTTATTTTGCCATTTGCTATTTGAAATACCTTTTGAATCAAATCAGCAGTTATCTTAATATTTTCTTTTCCAGTATTTATCATATCATTTTCAGCATCATAGTTATTCACAAGCCAATATCCGAATTTCCGACGAACTGAATGCAAGTTCATGGATAGTGCACTGCCAAAGCCTATTTCTCTCACAATTTTATTTTGATCTTTTGACAAAGTATTGATATACGTTGGGAGATTATTGACTGCACATCTTTTGGTGATTTTACTTCCATCGTATTTGTAATATGGTTGTTCTGGGGCTTTGTCTATCTTCAATGATCTCCTTGTTTTAACTCTTGGTGGGGGATCAACAAAATCATCATCTGATATATACAAGTGTAGGGTATTAAAAACTACAAATATTTTGATTATGAAATAATGTTTTCTGTGATTTATGTTACCAGAATTTATTTCTTGTTCTTCCGAATTATGCAGAACTATAGCTCTCTCAGTATTTTCTTCTTTTGAAGTTTCAATCACCACTTTCTTTCTTCTATTTTTCATTTGTTCTTGTTGCGTTTTATCTTAAAGATAATAATGATACAAAAAGTTAGTAAAAAGCAATAGTTAACAGCAAACCTTACTAAAATTATAACAATTATAACACCCTTGAAATTATTAGGTTACAGTTTAATATAAAACGCAATTGTTAACAATTTTAAGATAAAAAGTACGGGTAGCTCAATGTTTTAATATAAAACGCAATACTTAACAACAAAACTTACAAAAATTATAACAATTATAACACACAATTGTTAACAATTTTAATATAAAATTTTATTAGGTTAAAGTTTAACATAAAACGCAATTGTTAACAATTTTAAGATAAAAAGTAGGGATAGCTCAATGTTTTAATATAAAACGTAATACTTAACAACAAAACTTACAAAAATTATAACAATTATAACACACTTGAAATTCTTAGGTTACAGTTTAATATAAAACGCAACTGTTAACAATTTTAAGATAAAAAGTAGGGGTAGCTCAATGTTTAATATAAAACGCAATACTTAATAGCAAAACTTACTATGCACTGCATATACAATGGTAAGATAAAAAGCAAATAGGTAACAACAGTTGTAAATTAAAACATAATTGTTAACAGTTGCAATAGTTAACAACTTACTAGTAGTAGGCTATTTCTAATTCATAAAACGTAACATGAGTACAGTTTAAAGTTTAAAAAGCATAAATATATACCATTATCAGAAATCTCTTTTCGTTTTCTACCAGTGTGTTCTCTCGTTGTTGATTTTTCTGTATTTTTTGGTTGTTGATCGTTGTTTCTTCATCTGAAGTTTGTCGTTGCTTCTTTGATGATTTAGGGTTTTGCGATACGTATTTCTTATCAGTAATTCGAAAGTAAACCTTCAAATTATCTCTCGAAGATGCCATGAACTTAAATGGATTTTGATTATCACTAATTTCAATCTGTGTGTGTGTTTTTTGTAAAACGTAATGAATTTCTTCACAAGTTTTCTCTGTAGATTCAAAGCAGTTGTAGTTGGAATTTGACGATAATACCCTTCAAAGCCCGGACCGCGTGTTTAAATGAGAGTTTTTTATTAAATTTAATCTTGGCCGTTGATAGTGCAATTTGATGGACGATATTACTTCCTATCCTTTCTAGTGATAAAAACTTCATGTTGTATCCTGACCCTTCAAAATAAATATATATGTAAGTTGGGTTAAAGAACAACAGAACGAGTAAGTTGACAATTTATGTAGTTTCATTGTAACCAATGATTTCAGAGTCAACATGAGAAATTAATTATTTTACATGCATGTAGGTAATCTGAACTTATATTCATATACGTTATATCTGAACTTATTATTCTTCCATCAAAACTAATTATTATAGCTCCAACTTATAATAATCCCATATCACTAATCTAGGCAACTGGAGTTATTTAGCTGATTGGTTTAATGTCAGGTAGAAGTATGCTTTATCTTTCAAAAGAAAATATATATACTAAACAAAAAGTTATTACTAGCAGGGGCGTGGGGATCCTTCGAACTTTTCGCTCAGTAGTGTTATACATGTAGTTTTCATATAGAAATTTTTGGGTATATACGTTTTCGAACCCCCGGTTCTATCGAAATTTTTGGGTATATACGTTTCCCCCCGGTCGAAAACGTCAAGCTTCGCCACTGATTACTAGCTCTTGGGAGATGCAGGTTCAACTCCCACTTGTTGCAGAGTGAGACACTGGTGGACAATGATAGGAGACCCAGGGAAACCCGATATGTATATGTAATTTTTTTAATAGGGTACACACATACAAACACCAACATAGGCCCACTTACAAAACTATTCTTATGGTTTAGACTAGCCCATTGGCATTAGGTTTAGGCCTTTAGTGAGCCCAATACCGAATTTCGTTAAGGCCTAAGGGCATATTTTTTTCGAGTTCGAATATGGTACATGAATTCTCATAGCTGGGCCTACAAATATCTCGTTAATAAGTTATATTCTTCATGGTTGTTAGTGTATACATGGTTACACATTGTGAAATACATTCCTTATTGTTACTTATTTTGATGAAAAAATGTGAATCCAATCACTAGAAAGGATGTCCAAATAATCAATCAAGAAAAAGAAATATTGAACAAAATCACTACGGCTAGAGCCATGCGCCTTGCATTAACCGTACACAGATGATGTAAAGTTGTGGACAAATGCTGAACAACTTAGATGAATCAGGCAACAAAAGAACCATGCTCGATGGTTAGGATCAACCATGAAGGTTCTTGGAAAATTAATCAAGTCAACAAGACGTCTACACACAATTCTCTATACAAGACAGTAAGACACATCAATCTAACTCAACAACGACACCACCTGCCACCACCACCCACTATAGCCACCGCCACCACACACTAATTGCACCCACCACCGATTTTATTACTTCGTCTTTTCCTGTCTACCAAACAACACATATTAATAATTCAACATACTCCTATATCAGGGCCGGACTTGAGAATTCGTGTACCCTGTTCGAGCTCGAAAAAAACGTGTCCTTAGGCCTTAACGAAATTGGTATTAGGCTCACTAAAGGTCTAAACTTAATATCAATGGGCTAATAACTAATTTAAACTATAAAAATAGTTTTGTAAGTGGGCCTATGTTGGTGTTTATATGGGTATACCCTATTAATTTATTTTTTTACATGTAAATATCGGATTTTTTTATAAATAACGTGCCCTTCGAAATATCGGGCCCTGGCAGGTGGTCCTCCCCGCCTACCCTCAAGGCCGGCCATGCCTATATGGTAACCAAACAAGACCATGGAATGGTAATGCTCTATTACATACCCTTATCCATTCCATTACCTCGTCGATTCCGTTATAACGATCATTCCATTACCTATACCAAACAGACCCTAAATGTTTAACACCCTTAAGGTCTCCACCGGTTCCTTTGTCTAAGCCCTAAGGAAACTATTTTTAAGGAGGGCTTCTACTTATAAACCCCTCCAATGTTTATCGTTTTTAGGACAAGTTCCCACTCATTTTTATTTTATTTTTATTATTTATTGCAGCTAGAGCTCTAACGGATTCAAACACCCAATTACTAGCAACAATGTCTTATTTATCTTAGTTTCACTTTCGACATGATTTGATTCATTACGAAGTTCACAGAGAACACAAACACATAAAATAGTACTACATTAACATTAGTTACATATAATAATATATATATATATATATATATATATATATATATATATAATAATATATGTTCAAAGTTAGTGAAGGATACATTTTCCACTTGCGCAAAAACTCATGTTTACACCAATTTTCTAACATATTATAATTTCAAACTGAGTAAATTTCTGTTTTCATTCCTAAGGTTTATCTATTTTAACTAGTCTAGTCTAAAAATCTAATTTATATCAAATTCGGCCTTGAAGTTTGTATTTCTTAATGCTTTTCATCCAAATAACTAACTTGGTTTGTTTTTTATGTTAAGTCTTAGGTAATTGACCAGAATACCCTTAGGGACTAAAATGTAAGTTAATTCTTATACATAAAAATATTTATATATTTAAAATTGTTTAATGTTTAATATATATATATCTATATATATATGAGTGTGTGCATACACGTATATTATATATTTGATTTTTAATATATAATGTTTAAAATTCTTATATATAAAAATATATAGTACATTTAAAGTTATATTTATCTAATCTAATTTACTGTTTAAAAATTTTAGGGTGTTACAAAGTTTAAATTAATCTAACTTTAGAGAGATGTACCAAGAAAAACACACACAAATTAAATTATACAATAATATATAACATACCATATATGACCTAAAATAATCACAAGAAAATGATATAAAAGATTTGGTGAGTTCGTGATCAATTTTCAAAGCAGTTATGATATTTGTCTTCAGTTTGTTTATTTGCTTATTAGTCAATTTGGTATGATAAGGTGGAAAACACAACATACTAACACAAACACTGTAAAGAGTGTAATCAAGTATTATTAAAAAAATTAAAAAATAAACTATGACAATACCATACTCAAATTAATTTTTTATAAGTTGCGTAATTTTTACACGTAATTAGTTTTTACAAGCGCGCAATTATTGTGCTAATTACATATATGTTGCGTAACTATTTTACGTTAAGCGTAATATTTTTAATATATATATATACACACACATATAACAATTTTAGATGTATATAACATTTTTATATTTAAGAATTACCTTCTATTTCAGTCCCTAAGGGCATTATGGTCAATTAACCCAAACTTAATAGAAAAAAAAACAAACAAAGTTAGCTATTTGGATGAAAAACGTTAAAAAAATGCAAACATCAGGGCTAGATTTGTTATAAATTAGATTTTTGGACTTATACTAGTTAAAAAGGACAAACCTCAGGGACGAAAAAGGAAGTTTACTCTTTCAAACCACTATCTGGTTTTATAGTTCATCGCGATTTGTTATAACAAAATGTTAAATTGACTTTTATTACGGTCTTATACACAAACTTATTAGTATAACTAATTATATAATTTCATCATGTGTATGAAATTCTAATATATGAGTTAAAAGTTCTAACTTAATACCATATTGATGGGTTTGATGGTGTGTTTTAAAAGGGATTTTGTGATATTATTATTGATTTAGAGTTACAGGAAAGTAGGAAATAGTCTTAATTTGGATGTGTTTTGTGTCTGAAGTTGTAATAGCCTAATCAATTATTTGAGTATTGTTGGGGAATTTTGGAATAAACAAAAGAATGCTTGGATAATTTGCGAGTTGCACAGATATTATTTAATTTAAACAATTCGATGGTTCACTCGAATGAATCAACCAGATAAAACCCATAATTCTATTTGCAAGAACCAAATCTCAGTCTGTATGTGAATTTCATGAACCCGAGGGATGACCAAATTAGAGTATGTTGAATTTAAGGGATAAAAGCCAGAAGCTATCTTTTGGCAGTTTTGTTTTAAAATCAAAAGCGCCTAAAAAAACGTGTTAATTTTTCACTAGAATTTTTCGACCCCAGCTAGGGGCTTTGCCCCTTGGAATGTGCTCCCAGGGGTATTGCCCCGTTGAAACCCCCATTGCATAGGGCTGGGCATTGTGGGCTCAAGCCCTTTGGCACCCCTCGAAGGCTTCTCATTGGCCACCAAGGCTGCAGAAATAAGATCCACCATTCTCCCACTTTAACGCTTGTCATTTCACTCACATGATCCCCTTTAACGCCGTTGGGGAGTGTTGGGGGCGTTATTACTAGCAGGGGCGTGGGGATCCTTCGAACTTTTCGCTCAGTAGTGTTATACATGTAGTTTTCATATAGAAATTTTTGGGTATATACGTTTTCGAACCCCCGGTTCTATCGAAATTTTTGGGTATATACGTTTCCCCCCGGTCGAAAACGTCAAGCTTCGCCACTGATTACTAGCTCTTGGGAGATGCAGGTTCAACTCCCACTTGTTGCAGAGTGAGACACTGGTGGACAATGATAGGAGACCCAGGGAAACCCGATATGTATATGTAATTTTTTTAATAGGGTACACACATACAAACACCAACATAGGCCCACTTACAAAACTATTCTTATGGTTTAGACTAGCCCATTGGCATTAGGTTTAGGCCTTTAGTGAGCCCAATACCGAATTTCGTTAAGGCCTAAGGGCATATTTTTTTCGAGTTCGAATATGGTACATGAATTCTCATAGCTGGGCCTACAAATATCTCGTTAATAAGTTATATTCTTCATGGTTGTTAGTGTATACATGGTTACACATTGTGAAATACATTCCTTATTGTTACTTATTTTGATGAAAAAATGTGAATCCAATCACTAGAAAGGATGTCCAAATAATCAATCAAGAAAAAGAAATATTGAACAAAATCACTACGGCTAGAGCCATGCGCCTTGCATTAACCGTACACAGATGATGTAAAGTTGTGGACAAATGCTGAACAACTTAGATGAATCAGGCAACAAAAGAACCATGCTCGATGGTTAGGATCAACCATGAAGGTTCTTGGAAAATTAATCAAGTCAACAACGCTTCTACACACAATTCTCTATACAAGACAGTAAGACACATCAATCTAACTCAACAACGCCACCACCTGCCGCCGCCATCCACTATGGCCACCGCCACCACGCACTAATTGCACCCACCACCAATTTTATTCCTTCGTCTTTTCCTGCCTACCAAACAACACATATTAATAATTCATCATATTCCTGTATGCAGGGCCGGTCCTGAGAATTCGTGTACCCTGTTCGAGCTCGAAAAAACGTGCCATTAGGCCTTAACGAAATTGGGTATTAGGCTCACTAAAGGTCTAAACCTAATGTTAATGGGCTAATAACTAATCTGAACCATAAAAATAGTTTTGGAAATGGGCCTATATTGGTGTTTGTGTGGGTATACCCTATTAATTTATTTTTTTACATGTAAATATCGGTTTTTTTTAAATAACGTGCCCTTCGAAATATCGGGCCCTGGCAGGTGGTCCTCCCCGCCCACCCTCAAGGCCGGCCATGCCTATATGATAACCAAACAAGACCATGAAATGGTAATTCTCTATTGCATACCCTTATCAACTCAATTACCTCGTCGATTATGTTATATCGCCCATTCCATTACCCATACCAAACAGACCCTAAATGTTTAACACCTGTAAGGTCTCCACCGGTGTCACACCCTGACCCGCAGCGGAAATGGTATTCGGGGCATGATTGGGTTTTTATCAAAGCTCATGACATTTACTATAAAATTTCATATTTATTATTTCTTTTTAAAGAAGAAATTTCGATAAACATATAAGCACAACATGTTCAAATACATTTTTCATGACTTCTTTATTTTTCTTCTAAGGCAATTTCCTATGTATTCCTTGCTTCAACCTATCCACCTGTATCATGTGTAAAAATAGGGTTTTGGGTCAAAAAAAGTTGGCGAGTGAATCTTATTTAAATGTTTGAAAGAATTAGTTATATTGGTTATTTGGATAAAAATATGCATAACCAAATATGAGTATACGTATATGTAAATTAAACCACAAAACACATAATATCAATTAATGCACACACACACATACCAAATGATGAACAATGAGATCAAGGCTCAATCAAACGGAGCCGATCTAATGAGGCACCTGATGCTCAACTCGTCTCCAACGAGGAACTGATGGGCCTAATGAATGATTTGCACGCAACTTGACAAAATGTAAACACACAAACAACATTTACATCACACGTTTAGGTTATATAATGGTAATAACACAAGTTTGAATAAACGAAATAAATAAGGCGACACATGATACACCCCAAAATATGAATAAAAGGGGAAATTTGTAAGAATTCACTCACAGTGGGTGCGTTTTCTTGATTGATGAAGAGTGCGCACAAGTTGAGGATTTAACCGACGAAGAAGACTAGCCTAAAGAATAACGCAAAATATTTTGATTTAATAATTTTTTATTAGATATTTAGGTTGTCTTTGTGATATATTGGAGTTTTTAAGCCTAAGAAATCGCTTTTTGAAGTGTTTTAAATTGATTTTTGATTAAATAAAAATATACAAAAATAGTATAAAATGAAATAAAATAAAAAAAACCTTGTCAGACCTGACAGTAGGTCTGACCGGTTCGTTGACTCGTTTGACTGCTTGTGGTGAGATTCGAACTCGTGACCTCTCGGTTGCGTGCACGCAGCTCTTCCAACTGAGCTACGTGTCTAACTCGAAAAGATTCTGATTTTAATTATACATATATTCATATTAAAGTATTACAGAAATCACTTAATTTAAAAAGATTTTAAAATCAATCGAACCGGTGGCTATCTCAGATTCGAACTCGTGCCCTTGATTTCACTTGCACCCAGCCCTACCAAGTGGGCTGTGTAACATCCGTCAAAAACCGGATTTACCAAACCCGCTCCGTTTAATACCGAACAATCAGTTATAAATTTCGTGGCGTATTTATTGCCCAAAATAATTTTTACCATATATAATTAATAAGTATATTGGAATATATAATTTATTTTTGAAAAAGAATTAAAATTAGTGGTTTAAAAATAAAAGAAGGCTGCCGGGTTTCGAACCCGGGTCAGCCGAGTCAATCTGGTCAACAAAGCATTAACACACACGCGTTCAACCACTGCGCCACTTGTATTCTTGTTCAATATTGAAGACAATTAATTCATAACATGAATATCGAATTCAAAACCGACGCGCCCAATTGCAGTCGTCGGAAATCCCGGATATCTCGCGAGATTGGACGGTTTCTTTTGTTCTTAACGTAAACATTAAACCTCAACATCGGTTATAACCGACGCCTGAACCCGCGACACAAGCTATAACCGCCGGAAAACGTAATGACCGACAAATCAAGACGGAAATCGGACCAAATTCATCGATGTCCCGCCCTATAAATACCTCCTCAAACCTCTGCTAGCTTTTTCGCTCACAATCACACCCTTACCCGACGTAATTCCACTCGCCGGAAAAGTTCTGCACCTCGCCGGAAAACCGAGCCCTTCACTTCTGAGCCTTACTGAACACCCAGAACTTATACCGAAGCCACTCACATCCATCTCAAGCTCACTGAAGACTCTCTGCCGCAAGACACACGTCGCCGGAATAAGCTGCTGTCACCGGAGTTTCGCCGGCGAAACAGAGGAGTCCAGTTCGGTATATCTAACACTTAATCTTTCATTCTTTTTATTAATCTCACATGTAATTAACCACCAGACACTAACGAACCTGATTAAAACTTCGAACCAGTCGGACTTCCGATTCTGGTTAAGACAGACGAAGAAGACGAAGTTCAGTATTATATAAGTATAATTTAAATCAAGATATAACTCGGGTTAGACACACAGTCCAGCAGTGGACTGTGTGCAAATAAAACACGCTTACGTCTCGAGTTCGAATCTTGTCCCCCGCACCTTCGCCTTAATAAAAATGTTTTTTTTTCTTAACTGAACCGGATCCACTGCTTAAAGATGTTAAGTTTAATAAAAACCGGAATAATAACCAAGATAGACACACAGTCCAGTGGTGGACTGTGTGAATGTTTAATCACACGTCACGAGTTCGAGTCCGGACTACCGCACCGGTCCGGACAATTATCAAACTTTTTATTTAAGACAGAAATAAAAATATTTAGTTTGTATATAAGTATAATAAAAATCAGATTATTTAACAAGTTAGACACACAGTCCAGCGGTGGACTGTGTGTTAACTCAACCCACAGGTCCCGGGTTCGAGACCTGTGGAGAGCACCGTTCGACGCATTAAATCGTTTTTAAAAATAAATGATTTTCAGTTTAATTCAATTAGTATATAAATATAATTAAAAACAGAAATATTTCGGGTTAGACACGTAGCTCAGTTGGTAGAGCTGCGTGCAGCGAACGGGAGGTCTCGGGTTCGAGCCTCACCCGGCGCAAACAATTTCACAGCCTGACCGGTCAACAGGTCAACAAGTCAACGGTCAACTGTCGCAAAAAGTCAACTTTTTTTTATTATTTTTATTTATTTATTTTATTTAAAAATCAATTAAAAATACTTAAAACTAACATTTTTAAGGTTAGAAAATACCTTAAATTCACAAAAACATATCCAATCATTCTACTAAAATTGATTAATAAAATCTCCTTATTTACCAAACCATTATGTTATTATCTAGGTTAGTTTCACTCGTGGTTAAAACCAACTTCGTGCGCATTCAACATCATCAACCGAACGCACCCAATGTGAGTGAATCTTACAACTCCCCTTTTTAATTACACGTTTTGGGGTGTGTCATGTGTCACCAAAATAACTCGTTTATTTAAACTGGTGCCATACCATATTGTGATCTAAACTTAGATTGTATATATTGTTGTAGTCGTGTATTTCATATTGTCAAGTTATATACAATTCATTCATTAGGCCCATCAGTTCCTCGTGGGAGACGAGTTGAGCAACGCGTACCTCAAAACAAATCCATTATTGTTCGTGTGTGTATTATATAGTTTATATTGTTTGTAGTTATGTATTTCATATTGTCAAGTATATGCAAATCATTCATTAGGCCCATCAGTTCCTCGTGGGAGACGAGTTGAGCAACGCGTGCCTCAAAACGATCCATTATTGTTCATGTGTGCATTATTTAATATTAAATGATTGGTGAGTAAGTTTACATCTATTTTTACTCATGTGTGGTTGTGCACTTTATTTTATAAGAATTAAATAAACTTGTTCAAATGTTTTTCATAGGATTCACTCGCCAACTTTTTGTTGATCCAAAAACCATTTTTACACATGATACAGGTGAACAGGATGAAGCAAGGAAAACATAGGAAATGCCTTAGAAGAAAACAAAGAAGCTTAGATTGATGTTTAGGTCATGATGTAATTATGATTGAAAATTTCCCATTAAATTGTATTAATGAATACGAAACGTTATAATAAATGTTATGAGCTTTGATGATAACCCAATCATGCCCCGATCACCTTTTCCGCTGCGGGTCGGGGTGTGACAGATTGGTATCAGAGCCATGACTATAGGGATATAGGATAGGTTATTAGACCCTTAGAGCCTATACTATAGTTTGCCTAAATTTTAATTAATTAGGTGGTTACATACAAACTTATGATATTTATTTGTTTCATATTTGTTTATACTTACAGTCAAACATACATACTTACATACACATTCATCATACATTTTCAATGTTCATATATTCAAATCATCTTCAAACTTTCATTATTCAAAGATTTTGTCGCAATTTTCAAATCTCATCAAAGTAAGTTCTGCGACGGGCATGTAGTAACTGGAAGGGTACAAGTACCGGTAGTCGGAACGTCCTGTCTAGGTTGGCATTGGTATAAATCCAATATAACGGACCAGTTTGCCTACCTGGGGACTAACGATGAGAGTACGAAGGACCTATTAGGCCAAAGCATGCCACACCAAACGTCGTTCGAACTAACCCCACTTTGAGGTGTCACCGTGTCTACACCTGGACACATTCCGAATATCATACGTTATATACATATTTCTCGATTTTCTCCGGGTTTTAGTGTACGTAACCAGGTTAACACATGCGAACCATATGAAAAACCCGGTATTCATGGGGCCACATGATTACGAAGGTGAAGTATGGCGGCATGAAGGGCCTAATGACGAGCAAAGCCCAAGACATCCTATGGATGTAGTAGATTTATTTTTCTATAATTATTTTATGAATGTTCATTCCTAAATACGACCCATTATCCCAAAAACATCCAACTCATACTCATGATGCGTATTCCTTGTAGATGTCTTCTAGCCTCACCCGTAGGAAGATGAGAGCAGGAAAAGCCCGCGAGCGCATGACTGCCCTAATCGCTCAACAAATGGCTGCCGTAATACCCAACATTGTAATCCAAGTCCAACAAGCACTTACCGCTAATCCTATCAATCAAGAAGATCAACACGTTATCAACCCTCCCCCAAATACCACTAAATGCACCTACAAGCATTTCAAATCCTGCGACCCTCCAAAATATGAAGGGACTGAAGGTGTCACCGCTCTCCTCCATTGGTTTGAAGAAATGGAGAATACTTTTCTAAATTGCGATTGCCCCGATGATCGCAAAGTGCGATATGCTACCGGTCGTTTATATAGAATAGCACTTACTTGGTGGAATACAGAGAAGGCCAAACGAGGCGTTGACGATGCTATGACTTTAACTTGGGATGAATTGAAGAAAATCATGACCAGACGATTTTTCCCAAGGAGCGAAATCAAGAAATTAGAAGATGAGTTTTATTCGTTGAAGCAAAAGGAAGGAGACCACACCACATACAACAAAAGATTCCTCGAGTTACATCAAATGGTTCCCAACTTGTTCACTCCCCTCTACCGTTTGGTCGAGCACTACATTCGAGGTCTTCCGTCAAAGATTCAAGACTCTGTAATAAGTACCACGCCTGCAACTTTGGAAGCAACAATGGAGCTAGCAACAGAGCTCACCGAGAACCGAATCCGGAACAAAGACTTCAAGGAGGAGAAGAAGAAGGATAAAGCATCGACTGAAACTTCAAACTCCACCCAAACCGAATTCCCTTCTCAACCCACTTTTAAGAGAAACAGAGACGGGCAACTTTTCGCTACTACCCAACGTAATCAACCAGTTTTACAAGCCATACCCATCCAAGCTATCCCAATCACTCAAGTGGCACCCAACTCAACTTACCCAAATAAGAAACCATATCTTGGACCTCACCCTCGATGTAACACCTATTTTTATCACCATTCCCTTACCTTACCTTGTCGACTATGTGCAACTTGTGGACGCTATGGTCATTTGAGCAAGGTTTGCCGCACCCCTCAAAACCAAATCTCTCCCCCTACTCAAAACATGATCCAAACCTATCAACAACCCCAATACCCCATGTTCCCATATGTTCGAGCTTGTTTCAATTGTGGCGACCCTACCCACTTTAGAAACATCTGCCCTCGATTGGTTAACATCATCAACGCTCAAGCTCAATCAAACCCAGTTAACCAAGTAAATCAAGAAAACCCAATCACTAGGCCACCAGCAAGAGGAAGAGTTTTCAACATCAACGCCAATCCTGTTGAAGATAATGACGGCCCAAACGAAAACACCCAACTAGTCCTCTTCACCAAAAATCAAGATTCAACTCCAATCGTTTAGTTTTATGTTTTTCTTTATGTTTTAGAATCACATAGAACCAATCATAACTTAAGGATAAAGCCAATGAAATTTTGACAAGAATATGGTGGATACGCCGCTGGTACTTCCTATATATAAGTATTCTTGCCAAAGAATCAGAGGCATTATCTGGCGGTTATGAGAGGTTCCATGTGTAAACTTTTGAGTGATTATTGTTTAAATTACATTTTTTTATTTTTTTTCAGTACATGCAATACGATCGGCTCCGTTTGATTGAGCCTTGATCGCACAGACATTTTTCATTTTCAGTACATGCAATACGATCGGCTCCGTTTGATTGAGCCTTGATCGCACAGACATTTTCATTTTCAGTACATGCAATACGATCTTGTGGTTGTTGTGTTTGTTGTAGAGTCACATATAACTAATCATAACTTGTGGATAAAGTCAATGAAAATTTGACAAGAATATGGTGGATACGCCGCTGGTACTTCCTATATATAAGTATTCTTGCCAAAGGATCAGAGGCATTATCTGACGGTTATGAGAGGTTCCATGTATAAACTGTTTGAGTGATTATTGTTTATTATTTTCAGTACATGCAATACGATCGGCTCCGTTTGATTGAGCCTTGATCGCACAGACATTTTTCATTTTCAGTACATACAATACGATCGGCTCCGTTTGATTGAGCCTTGATCGCACAGACATTTTCATTTTCAGTACATGCAATACGATCTTGTGGTTGTTGTGTTTGTTGTAGAGTCACATAGAACTAATCATAATTTGCGGATAAAGTCAATGAAAATTTGACGAGAATATGGTGGATACGACGCTGGTACTTCCTATATATAAGTATTCTTGTCAAAGGATCGGAGGCATTATCAGGCGGTTATGAGAGGTTCCATGTAGGATTTAGTATGTTTTGGTTGAAGTTTGTTCATCATACATTTCAGTGTATTCAATTTCATCATTTATAGAAGTTGAGCTATGTCTCACTTCCACAATGACTAACCTCTCCATCATAACAAACGAGAGAGGTACTGTCATCATTCAAACATGTATACTATCAGAATTTAGACTCAAGCTGTGGTTGTTGTGTTGATTATGTTTTAGAGTCACGTAGGACTAATCATAATTCACTGATAAAACCAATGAAAATTTGACGAGAATATGGTGGATACGCCGCTGGTACTTCCTATATATAAGTATTCTTGTCAAAGGATCAGAGGCATTGTCAGGCGGTTATGAGAAGTTCTATGTAGGATTTAGTAATTTCTTGGTAACTAATCATAACTTGCGGATAAAACCAACGAAAATTTGACAAGAATATGGTGGATACGCCGCTGGTACTTCCTATATATAAGTATTCTTGTCAAAGGATCAGAGGCATTATCAGGCGGTTATGAGAGGTACCATGTAGGATTTAGTATTGTCTTGGTTGAAATTTGTGTTACATTTATATCATCTCGCCATATAAAGAGATGGGATTATGTTCCATTTCTACATAAACTAACCTCTCCATCATAACAAACGAGAGAGGAATTGTCACAAATCAAACATGTATGCTATCAGAATTGAGACTCAAGTATTAGTTGTTGTGTTTATTTATGTTCTAGAGTTACATCATAGGACCAATCATAACTTACTGATAAAACCAATGAAAATTTGACAAGAATATGGTGGATACGCCGCTGGTACTTCCTATATATAAGTATTCTTGTCAAAGGATCAGAGGCATTGTCAGGCGGTTATGAGAAGTTCTATGTAGGATTTAGTAATTTCTTGGTAACTAATCATAACTTGCGGATAAAACCAACGAAAATTTGACAAGAATATGGTGGATACGCCGCTGGTACTTCCTATATATAAGTATTCTTGTCAAAGGATCAGAGGCATTATCAGGCGGTTATGAGAGGTACCATGTAGGATTTAGTATTGTCTTGGTTGAAATTTGTGTTACATTTATATCATCTCGCCATATAAAGAGATGGGATTATGTTCCATTTCTACATAAACTAACCTCTCCATCATAACAAACGAGAGAGGAATTGTCACAAATCAAACATGTATGCTATCAGAATTGAGACTCAAGTATTAGTTGTTGTGTTTATTTATGTTCTAGAGTTACATCATAGGACCAATCATAACTTACTGATAAAACCAATGAAAATTTGACAAGAATATGGTGGATACGCCGCTGGTACTTCCTATATATAAGTATTCTTGTCAAAGGATCAGAGGCATTGTCAGGCGGTTATGAGAAGTTCTATGTAGGATTTAGTAATTTCTTGGTACAATGGTTGTGGCGTTTATTTATGTTCTAGAGTCATATCATAGAACCAATCATAACTTACTGATAAAACCAATGAAAATTTGACAAGAATATAGTGGATACGCCGCTGGTACTTCCTATATATAAGTATTCTTGTCAAAGGATCAAAGGTATTGTTAGACGGTTATGAGAAGTTCCATGTAGGTTGTAGTATTAGAAGTTTTGCTTTAGGATATAACCATATCCTTCCAAACATATCAAAACTCTTACGCATGATATCATATTTAGCGAATCAACTTGCTTATCAATATTTTTTTTACCGTAGGCAACAATAAGCGATTCCTGTAACAGGGTACTTAACCCTTACAAGAGACGTTACCGCCTCAAAAAATTTTTTTTTTAAACTCTTACTCTTTTTTTAAGTATGTAACTGTCAAACTAAACACCATCATTTTTAGTCAAATATATCACTACTTAAAGTTCGGGAGGAAATTTCTAAAAAGCAGGGGATACTGTAACATCCGTCAAAAACCGGATTTACCAAACCCGCTCTGTTTAATAACCGAACAATCAGTTAAAAATTTCGTGGCGTATTTAATGCCCAAAATAATTTTTAACGATACATAATTAATAAGTATATTGGAATATATAATTTATTTTTGAAAAAGAATTAAAATTAGTGGTTTAAAAATAAAAGAAGGCTGCCGGGTTTCGAACCCGGGTCAGCCGAGTCAATCTGGTCAACAAAGCATTAACACACACGCGTTCAACCACTGCGCCACTTGTATTCTTGTTCAATATTGAAGACAATTAATTCATAACATGAATATCGAATTCAAAACCGACATGCCCAATTGCAGTCGTCGGAAATCCCGGCTATCTCGCGAGATTGGACGGTTTCTTTTGTTCTTAACGTAAACATTAAACCTCAACATCGGTTATAACCGACGCCTGAACCCGCGACACAAGCTATAACCGCCGGAAAACGTAATGACCGACGAATCAAGACGGAAATCGGACCAAATTCATCGATGTCCCGCCCTATAAATACCTCCTCAAACCTCTGCTAGCTTTTTCGCTCACAATCACACCCTTACCCGACGTAATTCCACTCGCTGGAAAAGTTCTGCACCTCGCCGGAAAACCGAGCCCTTCACTTCTGAGCCTTACTGAACACCCAGAACTTATACCGAAGCCACTCACATCCATCTCAAGCTCACTGAAGACTCTCTGCCGCAAGACACACGTCGCCGAAATAAGCTGCTGTCACCGGAGTTTCGCCGGCGAAACAGAGAAGTCCAGTTCGGTATATCTAACACTTAATCTTTCATTCTTTTTATTAATCTCACATGTAATTAACCACCAGACACTAACGAACCTGATTAAAACTTCGAACCAGTCGGACTTCCGATTCTGGTTAAGACAGACGAAGAAGACGAAGTTCAGTATTATATAAGTATAATTTAAATCAAGATATAACTCGGGTTAGACACACAGTCCAGCGGTGGACTGTGTGCAAATAAAACACGCTTACGTCTCGAGTTCGAATCTTGTCCCCCGCACCTTCGCCTTAATAAAAATGTTTTTTTTCTTAACTGAACCGGATCCACTGCTTAAAGATGTTAAGTTTAATAAAAACCGGAATAATAACCAAGATAGACACACAGTCCAGTGGTGGACTGTGTGAATGTTTAATCACACGTCACGAGTTCGAGTCCGGACTACCGCACCGGTCCGGACAATTATCAAACTTTTTATTTAAGACAGAAATGAAAATATTTAGTTTGTATATAAGTATAATAAAAATCAGATTATTTAACAAGTTAGACACACAGTCCAGCGGTGGACTGTGTGTTAACTCAACCCACAGGTCCCGGGTTCGAGACCTGTGGAGAGCACCGGTTCGACGCATTAAATCGTTTTTAAAAATAAATGATTTTCAGTTTAATTCAATTAGTATATAAATATAATTAAAAACAGAAATATTTCGGGTTAGACACGTAGCTCAGTTGGTAGAGCTGCGTGCACGCGAACGGGAGGTCTCGGGTTCGAGCCTCACCCGGCGCAAACAATTTCACAGCCTGACCGGTCAACAGGTCAACAAGTCAAAGGTCAACGGTCAACGTCAACAGGTCAACAATTTCACAGCTTGACTCTTGGTGATGGAAGACTAGTTAGGTTGTTCGTTTGCGCCGTTATTATCTTCGATTGGATTGGAGTTGATGTTGTAAGCTCTTCCTCTCGCTGGTGGTGGAGCTGAGTTTGCTTGATTTGCTTGGTTAATTGGGTTTGCTTGAGCTTGGGCGTTTATGATGTTAACCAATCGAGGGCACGTGTTTCTAAAATGGGTAGGGTCCCCACAATTAAAGCAAGCTCGAACATGTGGAACCATGGGGTATTGGGGTTGTTGATATGATTGGATCATGTTTTGGGTAGGGGGTGAAGCTTGGTTTTGAGGGGTACGACAAGTTTTGCTCAAATGACCATAACGCCCACAATTAGCACACAGTCGACAAGGTATGGCAGATGGATGGTGATAAAAACAGGTGTTGCATTGAGGGTGAGGTCCAATGTAAGGTTTCTTATTTGGGTAAGTAGAGTTGGGTGCTACTTGAGTGATTGGGGTAGCTTGGAGGGGTACGGCTTGTGGAGCTGGTTGATTGCCTTGGGTGACAACGAAATTTTGCCTATCTCGTTTTCTCTTAGGAGTGGGTTGAGAAGAGGATTCGATCTGGGTTGAGTTTGAGGTGTCGGTTGATGCTTTATCTTTCTTCTTATCCTTCTTGAAGTCTTCATTCCGTATGTGGTTTTCAGTGAGCTCTGTAGCTAACTCCCTTGCTGCTTCCAAAGCTGCAGGTGTGGTACTTATTACAGGGTCTTGAATTTTTGAAGGAAGACCTCGAATGTAGTGCTCGATCAAACGGTAGAGGGGAGTTCACAAGTTGGGGACCATCTGATTCAACTCAAGGAATCTCTTGTTGTATGTGGTGTGGTCGCCCTCCTTTTGTTTCAAAGAGTAGAACTCATCTTCTAATTTCTTGATTTCGCTTCTTGGACAGAAACGTCTTGTCATGATCTCCTTCAACTCTTCCCAAGTCAAAGTCATAGCATCCTCAGCACCTCGCTTGCCCTTCTCTGTGTTCCACCATGTAAGTGCTACTCCGAACAAACGACCGGTAGCATATCGCACCTTGCGATCATCGGGGCAGTCGCAATTGAGAAAAGTGTTTTCCATCTCCTCAAACCAATGGAGGAAAGCGGTGACACCTTCAGTCCCTTCGTATTTTGGAGGATCGCAGGATTTGAAATGCTTGAAGGTGCATTTAGTGGTGTTGAGAGGAGGGTTGGCGACATTTTGTCCTTCTAGATTGGTTGGGGTGATAGGATTGGCGACAAGGGCTTGTTGGACTTGAACTACAATGTTGGGTATTACGGCGGCCATTTGTTGAGCGATTTGGGCAGCCATGCGCTCGCGGGATTTTCCTGACCTCATACCTCTACGAGAGAGACTAGAAGACATCTACAGGGAATACGTATCGAGAGTATGAGTTTGACCTTTTAGGTGTCATGTGTCGTATTTAGAAATGAACATTCACAAAACAAATGTAGAAAATTAATTTGCTACATCCATAGGATGTCTTGGGCTTTTCTCATGTTTGGGCCTCCATATGTCCCCTTACTTGGCCTTGGTAGTCATGTGGGCCCCCATGACTACTGGGCTCTGGTAGGGTTCATATTGGTGTTGGCCTGTTACATTCACGCTATCCGAATGAAAATCGTAAATACATGATTGCAAAGTATAGGGTCGGAGGGTGTCCTGGTATAGACACAGTGACAACTCAAAGTGGGGTTGGTTCATGCGACGTTTGGGTGTGGCATGCTTTGGCCTAATAGGTCTTTCGTACTCTCATCGTTGGTCCCCAGGTAGGCAAACTAGTCCGTTATATTGGATTTATACGATTGCCAACCTAGACAGGACGTTTCGACTACCGGTACTCGTACCCTTCCAGTTACTACATGCCCGCCGTAGAACTTACTTTGAGGAGATTGAAAAACGAAAATACTACAAAATCTTGAATAAAGAAAATATGAGGATGATTTGAATATGTGAACATTGAAATATGCGTGATGAATGTATATGTAAGTATGTTATGTTTGACAACAAGTATAAGTTATTAAGTATCACACAAAAGGATAGTGGAAGTGTTTGCATGCATTTGTGTGTGTAATAAATACGAAACAAATAAACATCATGAGTTTGTATGAAACCACATAAATAATTAAAATCTAATAAACTATAGTATAGGCTCTAAGGGTCTAATAACCTATCTATATCCCTATAGTCAAAAGCTCTGATACCAATCTGTCATACCCTGACCCGTAGCAGAAAATGGTAGTCGAGGCATGATTGGGTTTTTATCAAAGCTCATGACATTTACTATAAAGTTTCATATTTATTATTTCTTTTTAAAGAAGAAATTTCGATAAACATATAAGCACAACATTTTCAAATACATTTTTCATGACTTCTTTATTTTTCTTCTAAGGCAATTTCCTATGTGTTCCTTGCTTCAACCTGTCCACCTGTATCATGTGTAAAAATAGGGTTTTGAGTCAACAAAAGTTGGCGAGTGAATCTTATTTAAATGTTTGAAAGAATTAGTTATATTGGTTATTTGGATAAAATGTGCATAACCAAATATGAGTATACGTATATGTAAATTAAACCACAAAACACATAATATCAATTAATGCACACACACACATACCAAATGATGAATAATGAGATCAAGGCTCAATCAAACGGAGCCGATCTAATGAGGCACCTGATGCTCAACTCGTCTCCAACGAGGAACTGATGGGCCTAATGAATGATTTGCACGCAACTTGACAAAATGTAAACACACAAACAACATTTACATCACACGTTTAGATCATATAATGGTAATATCACAAGTTTGAATAAACGAAATAAATAAGGCGACACATGATACACCCCAAAATATGAATAAAAAGGGGAAATTTGTTAGAATTCACTCACAGTGGGTGCGTTTTCTTGATTGATGAAGAGTGCGCACGAGTTGAGGATTTAAACGGCGAAGAAGACTAGCCTAAAGAATAACGCAATAATTCGATAAATATATAAAAATAATATTTTGATTTAATAATTTTTTATTAGATTTTTAGGTTGTCTTTGTGATATTTATTGGAGTTTTTAAGCCTAAGAAATCGCATTTTGAAGTGTTTTAAATTGATTTTTGATTAAATAAAAATATACAAAAATAGTATAAAATGAAATAAAATAAAAAAAAACCTTGTCAGACCTGACAGCAGGTCTGACCGGTTCGTTGACTCGTTTGACTGCTTGTGGTGAGATTCGA
This sequence comes from Scalesia atractyloides, assembly GCA_947069175.1. Taxonomy (NCBI): domain Eukaryota; kingdom Viridiplantae; phylum Streptophyta; class Magnoliopsida; order Asterales; family Asteraceae; genus Scalesia; species Scalesia atractyloides. The sequence goes on from CAMTDV010000017.1 coordinate 88,637,557, forward strand.
ACTCGTGACCTCTCGGTTGCGTGCACGCAGCTCTTCCAACTGAGCTACGTGGCCCGAAAAGATTCTGATTTTAATTATACATATATTCATATTAAAGTATTACAGAAATCACTTAATTTAAAAAGATTTTAAAATCAATCGAACCGGTGGCTACCTCAGATTTGTATTCGTGCCCTTGATTTCACTTGCACCCAGCCCTACCAAGTGGGCTGGGTGTCTAACCCATAATTGTTTGGAATCATAATACTTTTATTAACTTGATGTCAGATGCACAGACCTCTTAAAAAAACCGGATTTTTTATTCAGAAGCAACGGTCACACACCAGGCTCGAACCCGGGTATCCATGATAGCATTGCACACAGTCCACCACTGGACTGTGTGTCTAACCCGGTTTATCTTATGGATTTGATTATATTTATACAATGCTCGGACTTCATCTTCTTCACATGAATTTACCCAGAACCCGATTTAACCATTAATCAAAGATAACAGTTTTAATTATTGTTTTTAGCTTCGCAATTCATGATAAAAAAATAATATTAACAAAATTAAAAGCGTTATACCGACTAGACGATGAACTCCGGTTTTCAGCGGCAGTTTCCGGAGAACAAGCTTAACTCCGGCGAGGTGTTGTTTGAAGAATACAAGATGCAAAGAGTTTTGAGAGTGAATAGAAGATATGAGCGAGTCCTGATTGATGAATACGACTGGTATTTATAGGGTGAATTTGGATTCGGTTTAGGAAACCGAATTCTGGGTTGGCAATTGCCGTGAAGATGACAGCTGGTTGGTTTCCAGTTTGCTAAAAATAGGTGTGGTTAGTTGACGGAAGGATTCAAAAGAAAAGGAAAGCGCGTTTCGAGAATTCTGGTTATATGCAGGTTTTTCCCGCCCGAGTGAATGTGTAGATATATATGTTGTTATGCGAAGTTAGATACAACGAGTGCGTGTAGTCCAATGGTGTTGGTGGTGTTTGTGAGTGTGTGACCATGTGGGGGAACCCGGGTTCGATTCCGGTTACCCCTCTTTATTTTTATTATTTTGTTATCTAAAATTTTAATTATTTTCCTTTACTGATTATTAATTTAAGTATGCATTTTATTTATAGGTTATAAAATAAATCAATTATTACAAATAAAACATAATGAAGATTAAATAATTTACTTGAATCTCAAACGGAGCGGGTTCTTGAAACCCGTTTTATACGAATGTTACAACCGGTTCCTTTGTCTAAGCCCTAAGGAAACTATTTTTAAGGAGGGCTTCTACTAAACCACTCCAATGTTTATCCTTTTTTAAAACAAGTTCCCACTCATTTTTATTTTTATTTTTTTTTCAGCTAGAAGCTCTAACGAATTAAACACTCAATTTCGAGCATCAATGTCTTATTCATTTTAGTTTCGTTTTTGACATGATTTGATTCATTATGAAGCTCCCAGATAGTAGAAAACAAACACATAAAATAATACTAAATTAACATTAGTTACATAAAATAATATATGCCCAAAGTTAGTGAAGGATAATTTTCCACTGCTAAAAACCTCATGTTTCCACCAATTTTCTAACATATTATAATTTCAAACCACTATCTGATTCTACAGTTCATCACGATTTGTTATAACAAAATGTTAAATTGACTATTATTACGGTCTAACACAAAAACTTATTAGTATAACTACTTATATAATTTCATTATGTGTATGAAATTCTCATATATGTGTTAAAAGACTTAACTTAAGATCGGGTGGTTCCGCTGGTGGCACGATAATACTCCAGTGGTCCGTCAGTGATTCAAATTTGCCGTTCAAAAAAAAAAATACAATATTGATGGGTTTGATGGTGTGTTTTGAAAGGGATTTTGTGATATTATTAGAGATTTAGCCTAATCAATTATTCTAGTTTTGTTGGGGAATTTTGGAATAAACAAAAGAATGATTGGATATCTGAGAGTCGTGTGGACACTTTTCAATTTATATAATTCGATGGTTCACTTGAATGAATTAACCAAATAAAGCTCAGAATTCAATTTGCAAGAACCAAACTTGAATCTGCATGTGAATCGACCAAATTAGAGTATTTTGAATTTAAGGGATAAAATCAAAAGTACCTTAAAAAAACATGTTAATTTTCCACCCGAATTTTTCGACCCCAACAAGGAGCAGGAGCGTTGCCCCCTTTAAACCCCCCATTGCATAGGGCTGGTGGCGTGGGCTCAAGCCCTTTGGCGCCCCTTGGAGGCTTCTCATTGGCCACCAAGACTGCAGAAATAGAGTTCACCATTCTACCCCTTTAACAACTGTCATTCCACTCACATGAGCTCATTTAGCGCCTCTGGAGCAGTGTTGGGGGCGTTATTACGCTGAGGTGGCTGGGGGCGTGACCCCACACCACCCAACCTAAGGACCAATGATGTTCCAAAACTAAAATCATAACAAACTCAAACAAGTGTGTACTCTCGTAGCTTGTTTAATGTATATGACTATACACTTTAGTTAACAAGTTAATCCAATTACATTAAAATAATCAACAATTAGCTCACAACAATAAGTTATTTAATGAACTAACAAATAAACCCATAAAATGCCGTTAAAAACCTATAAAATACCGTTAAAAACCAGCAATCATTTAAAACGAAGAAGTATCTTTCAAAATAAATATATATGTATAATTTTTGCAAGTTGGGTTAAAGAACAACTGAACGAGTAAGTTGACAATTTATTTAGTTTCATTGTAACCAATGATTTCAGAGTCAACATGACAAATTAATTATTTTACATGCATGTAGGTAATCATTTACGTTATAATTAATTATTTTACATGCATGTAGGTAATCATATACGTTATATCTGAACTTATTATTCTTCCATTAAAACTAATTATTAAAACTCCAACTTCTAATAATCATATAACTAATCTAGACAACGGAGTTATTTAGACCACCCATAGTGAGGTTTTTTGGTCTTTTTTTTCTCAAAAGAACGCCCAATCAAGCCTTGTCACTGCCTCCTGGGGAGTTTTTTTTCGAAAAAAAATCTCCCCCACATGCTTTTAAAAACGTCCAATTTTTCACCTTTTTCAAAATTTGACCATTAATCAACGGCTATTTCTTTTTTTTTATTTCAAATACCATTTTAACTTTATAAATCTCCCTACTTTTTTTTATTTCAAATACCATTTTTAGTTTTATTTAAATTTAAATAAAATAATAATTGGGTAATGATTGGTTGGGGCTTTATTCCACTACGCCCCTTTTAGAAAAAAGCTCAACAAAGCCTCCTTGTAGGGGCGGATCTACCATTCAAGAAGGGGTAGCCTCCGCTACCGCTTGACGAACCGACGGTAGTGTAAATTTTGGTAAAAATTGATTTTTTTTGACATTTTTCGATTTCGTTACCGTTTTTTATAAAACGTTACCGCTACGAAGATTTTCTAGATCCGCCACTGCCTCCTTACTGACTGGACTATCACATGTCGCAAAACACCCAAGGGTGGGTGCTTTGTTTTGGTTGTCCACTACACATGGTCTTAGCTAATTGGTTTAATGTAAGGTAGAAGTATGCTTTACCATTCAAAGAAAATATACATAACTAAACAGAAAGTTGTTACTAGCTCCTGTGAGATGCATGCTCAACTCCCACTTGGTGCAGAGTAAGACACTAGTGGACAGTAATAGGAGACCCAGGGAAACCTGGGTTCGATCCTTGAGACAAACGGGTTTTACCCGTAATTTCATCGTCGTGCTTACGGCATGTGGGTTGCTAGGTTTCCCTCGGAATTGTGGTGGACTTGGGTTACTCTCGAAGTACTTCGTTTGGTCCTGTGGATGCCCCAAACGTGCTCGGGATTAATTTTATTGACTGTTAAAAAAATTACTAATTGGATTTACGAGCTAAACCATTTTATGCCAGGTTTTTTTTGTATATTTAAGAGCTTTTCAAAGCTTCGAAAAACCTTATAGCCGAATCAAAACTTTCTTTCCTTTCCTTTTTTTAACACAGGAATTTGCATTTTTCTAAAGTAAACTTTAAACTCTAACAAAAGAAATTCCTAAAAGCTTTTCTGTCAAATGTAGTCATATATGTACACATATCACATGTTAGTATATTATGTTATGTTAGGTAACATATCAACATAATAATTAAAAACCAAATCAACTTTGTTGTAAGGTAGACCTTACAAAGTTTTAACTCAAAAAGAGTTTACAATTTACACATGTGTATTTGAGTTCTTTGTCTCATGCTCTATGTCAAGGAACAATAACCAATAAAAGGGACACAAAATCTAGGACTCATGCATCTTTTAAGAGATGGACTCAATTTGTTAGCATCATGGGGAACAAGTTGATGATTATGAGGATCAACTTGATGATTATGGTCAATCAATAAAAGAAAAAAACCCATTGAATTGTGATGATCATATAGGGTAAGACCATATGCACATCCCTTCCTCTTATCTCTATTTTCTTTTTACAAATAAATCATACTTATTGTTATGAGATGTGTAAGGTCACAGTCGTGTACAATAAATACTTTTCATTACACAGCAGGCTTTATTACCATCTATCTATCTATCTATCCTTGAATGTATGTTTTGGAACATTTTTATTTTACTATGAAAATCTAGTCTGATAATTTACGAAGAATAACAAGAACGATATGTAGAATATGTTATTAAATAGCACACTGAAACAAGACCAAAACTTTCCTTGTAAAGTCATGAATCATCACAATGTTTCAGTTAGCAGTTATAATGATCGATAGTTACATTTACATAAGTGAAAAAACCATCAACGGAAATTCTATGATCAATAACTCATCAGGTATTGTTGATGACCCAAATTTAAACTAATGACAGGTTACCGCTGATTCTAAGTTACTATGGACGTTAACTCGTAACTTCGTACATGAGCTAGGTAGGAAATATAAAAGGAAAAAAGTAACAAAAGTAATGGATGAAAAACAAATTTAATCAAGTAATGAAATGAACCCTTTGGTTTTCTCCTGAATTGTTGTATAGCTTCTATAGTCTAGTGGAGATGGATATGATCTGGTGGTTCCTCTGATGACACAATGATACTCCAATGATCCGTCAATGATCCAAATTTACTGTTGAAAAAAAATGTGAAAAACGGTGTTTTATATTAACGAACCACAATAGATATTATACTATATATTCACAAAGATTATAGATCTATAACTACTTGTCCTTATTTTTATTGAGATGAATAGCAAATAATATATTATATTTATTTTCATAGGTAAGTAATGTTAATAGTGCTTATTCTAGTACTATACCTTTGAAAATGTGTTTAGATGATGAACTAAACATTTAAATTGTGTCAACGTTTATTCTTACATTTTTTTCTACTTTTTAATTACAATAAATGTTTAGATATTAACTAGTTGTCAATATTTCTATTATATTTATAATTTATAATGTAGTTTTTTTTTGAAAGACGGTATTTTATTATAGAAAAAGTAGAGGACTCAAGCAAGATGCACAAGCCATGTATTATTAAAAACAGAAGGTACTATTACACGGAAAGCTAGTAGAACTGAAGGACTTCCATTTTTCCTAGCTGAGATTTTGGTATCCAGCTCTTGTTGTGATCCATAAAAAAGTCGCCTCCTTTATTTCTCCGATTACCTTTGGTGCGAGCTCCCCTTTTCATTTGAACATTGCTTCGTTCCTGATCCTTCATATTGTCAAGCATGGGGCTGCGAGTACTAGGTATACAACCTTTCTCGTTTGTTTACTAGTTTAGATATTAACTAGTTGTCAATGTAAATATTTCATATAGTTACTAGTTTAAAACAACAGTGATTACTAGATTAACATTTTATATTTAGACTGATGTGACTCATAGTTTTAAGATTTGCTTCTAAATTAAATTATTATCTATTCATGTTTGGAGTTGTATGTATCATTATTCTTATTCTCATTTTTATCCTTATGTTCTTTCTGTACTAAAAATGGGGCACGTGTTACTCTCTAGTACCTCCGTTTTCAAAACGATTTTCATTCATTAGTATTGGAAGAAAAAGAAAACAAGATTATATATATATATATATATAATATAGGGTTAGGGTAAAATGAAAACTCATACGAGTTGTGAGAAACTTAGAGAACTTGGCCTTACGAAAGGTTTTTTCAAAAAAATATTTTTACCAAAAATCCTAAAAAAATCAACTTTTCCAAAAAAAAAACAAGTTTTTTTTTCATTTACGGCTGCCGTAAATGTTGAGAAAGGTGATGTCATGCTTATGTCATCACCTTTTTACAGCTATCGTAAGGCGGCGAAAACATTACTTCGAATTTTTTTTTAATTTTTTTTTGCGGCAGTCTTTTCTAACATTTTAATATAGGGGTGTGAAAAAATGGGGTCGAAAATCACACGGGAAGGACGAGTTCTCTAAATTCTCACAACTCGTAAGAGTTTTTCCTTGATCCTAATCCTATATATATATATATATATATATATATATATATATATATATATATATATATATATATATATATAATAATTGAGATGTATATTAAATCCAGAGTTGATACATACTTTTTAACGACAAAGAAGAAAACAACTTTAAAACAAGAAACATGCCAGCGGGTAACTGATCAAAAAGTACGTATTACATGTGTTTATAAATGTAATTGAGAACCTAAAGTATAAAGACTCACTTAGACTAGCTTTTGATAAAAGAAATTTACATGTAACATTTCTGAATTTGTAATATATATTTTTTTAAATATAAGTTTAAATACAAGAATATTTATCTAACATGGCAAGAATATTTATCTAACATGGCAAATAAATCATGTTGTTTGGAATACAACACTGAGATGGCCTTTGGGGAAAACAACTATCATTTCTAACAACATACTACATGTTTAAGAAATACTATATGTTTATTCTTAAGTAAGATTTGCACATTTGTATATCTTTTTGGATTTAAGGTTACTAAGCCATGTTTATGTTTATATTTAAAAAACTTTTGGTAAAACGATAGATATAATTACAGATAAACACCTCTTCAACATAGTCAAATTAATATATCTCAAGTTATCAAGTTATATATTTGATCGTAATCCAAATAAATATTTCATCGTTTCTACTTCTTTTGCCATCACGAAGAAGCCGTCATGGGTACTGGAGAGAGCTTAAAAACTCTGTAGAAGAATTGGGGAAAGATGTAATTTAGTAATTGATATTATGAGAAAGGAAATATATGTAAATAATTTATCAATAACTTCATTAAGGGTAAATAGTAATTCACTAATAGTAATTTTAAAAACAGTGCAACAGATGGATGATGAGATGGGATCTACAACAACGCACAAAAAACTCATTTCGGCCATGCTAGAACCGTGGTTTGGGTCATGTGGACGAAGAGAAACGACAAATTTTCAACCAAAAGGAGGTGCAAATACAAAGCGTCATAGAGGAAATAAAAACCTTATCGTTTTTGTGGGTCAAAAATAGGTCAAGGATTCAGAATGTAGCATGGGAAAATTGGTATGCGTTTAGTGCGTGTATGTTGCAGTAGGTCCTGGTTTTGTGTTGTATGTTGTGTTGTAATATTTTGGTTTTTTAGCTCCTCGCTAAGGGCTGCGGTTCTTGTTTCATACATGCTCCATTTTGCTGGCAAAAAAATAAAAAAATAAAACTTACATTACAATAAATGTAACTGATTTTAAGAATTGGTTAAATATATAATAAGGATATATGTAAAAAACCATTTATTTTATAACTTGAAAGTTGAAACTACCGATATAACAAGATGATGTTACAGTTAACAGACTTTTCTATCAACTTCGACCTTGGGACGAGGAGTTCTTTCATAAATGCAACATGTGCCGTACCTTGAAGCTTAGTTTGTATGGCCATGTTGTTCAATTTCTATATAAAAGTAGAATTGAAAATAACGAGACATAAAGCAGGTGGTAGAGACGTGTATCCCTTATTTGAATGACACTATACCTTACATTAAGTTTGGTATTAAATAGGGTGTGTAAACACTTTAGTTCAACTCCGGTTTGTCAATATTTGTATTGGGTTAACATGTTGAATTGTTTAATTTGAATACCGTCCATAGTTTTATTTTTGTCAAAAACATAACCAGAACGTGTAACACTTAAAATTGTGTGATCAAATATGACTAGTTTGGTTAATTTATCTAAACTAGGGTTCTATTATGCCTGCGCTTTGCGGCGGACGGTAATTATTCCGCATTTCCCCACGCAATACGACGTTAATTCGGTTGGTATCGTTTCGGTTCGTTACACATAGAAAATTTGATCGATATCATTTTGGTTTGTTACGGTATTACCAAAAGGTATAAAAAAGGTTAAAAAGTTAGTTTTGGAAAAAAATTTATATTAAGACGTGGATAAAATTAAAAAAGGTCATAACAATATACTTGGAAATTCAAAGAACAACAATATTAAAAATAAATAATAAACTGAAATAAAAACATAAAGTAACACACATATTTCAGTCTTGGATTAAAAGAACTTATATATTATTATTGTTTAACCTAATAAAGACCACAAAAATCATATTAAGATAATAAAAGCACTCTTCAACTTCTTTGCTTTTATATTATATATAATATGTCAAACAAGTTGGTGAATCAACTTATATATAATGTGCACGGGCGGGGGATAATGGAGGCCCGGGGGAGCCTCGGCTTACTGATTTTCGTACGTAGTGTTAACTTTATCGAAAATTTGTTATTTTTACCGTAAAATATTAGATTTTAAGAGCCTCGCCTCCACAGATTTAGATTTTTAAAGTCCGTCTCCATCAAATTTCCGTTTAAGCTCCGTCACTAATCATATGAGTTAGATATGACAACCCAAATATGATATTTTCTTGCCGTGCTCGATTCATGTTTCGGTCGGGTAGAAAACCGCTACACGTGAATTGAAACTTAGAAAACCATTGGTCAAACTGAAGCAATTTGACTGGGTCAAACGAATAAAAATAAAAAATTAGCTAAAAAACCGAGTTGATACTTAGACGGACATTCTCTTTCAGATTATGAGCTATTTTGGTCTTATCCTTGTAGACATACAATATAACATATATCATGGTTGGTTAACGAAAACTGCTGTCTTTTTATGTAATGTTTCGTTGTATTCAATATATATTAGATTTTTAATTTCTAATACCAGATCGGCCGATTATTTAAGTAATAAGGCTTTTTTTTAATAAATAAAAGCTTGTAAAAGTTTAGTAACATCTTTGGTAAACGGCAAGAAAGAGTCATTGCTTGTGTAATAAAGTTAGTTTGCATCTAATTAAGGATGGTAATGGGTCAGGTTTGGAACGAATTTAGATAATCCTAAACTCATACCTGGTTAAATAAGCTTGTCCTAAACCTGTCTCAAAACCTGTCGGGTTTCTAGCGGGTAAATACCCATCGGGTATCGGGTATACCCGCGAGTTTCGGGTATGCCCATGGGTTTCGGGTAAACCCATTAATTTAAAAAAAAATACTAGTTGGGTATATCCGACCCAAAACCCATTGTGTATCTATCGGGTAACTAATAGTTAGTTACATTTAATATTATCACAATAGAATATATTAAATAACCTCAATGTATATGAAATAAAATATCTATATGTATAAAAATATGAATGTATCATACACACACACACATATATATAAGAAAATATGGGGGTATACAATCGGTAAACGGGTGCACTTTATCGGGTAATCGAGTCGGGTAAATAGGTATATCACCAAATCCCAAACATGTCCCAAACCCGCGAAAAAAAATCAAAACTAGTCCCAAACCTGATTATCCGACCCCAAACCCGTCCCAAATGTGTCGGGTTTCGAATTTACCCGTTAGGTTCGAGTTCAATTGCCATCCCTACATCTAATTAAGAAAATCCAGATGGTTCAACTCTAACTAACAAACCAGAATAAAATATATAAAAAAAATCAGCAATTTCATTCATAAAGACTTAATTACGTAATATGATATTACTCGATAAAAAAGAGTAATATAAAACATATTTATTCAAAAAAATAATAATAAGGAAGCCAGTTATCTAAATTGGATTCAAAAAACGGTGATTCACATCGACTTGAGTTTGATTTACAAATTTAAATTTAGTTTTTAAAATTCTCAAATCAGGTTAAAATCTGAACTGGTTTTCATATTTAGAACTCTACATATAATAATAGTATTTTGGTTAAAATCTGAACTGGTTTTCAATTTAGAACTCTACATATTATATAAACCATGAAAACTCATAAAAAACCAAAATACTATTATTTTTATTATATACATGATTCAAATTACACCCACTATATATATACAACACACCTATTTAAGGTCTAATAAAAAGCCTTTAAGTGTTTAAATAGGAGAAGGTCATAGATTTAATACCCATAAAGTGTAACATTTAGCCGATAAAAAAATTATATATACATCTCCAACTCCGTCTCCAAATTGCTTTTTACCAAAAAAAATCATTTTCTCATGATGGCATTATTGTCGTAATGCTCCCTCTCTAATCAAACCCATTAACGCCAAAGGGATGGTGTATACATATTTTTCCGGCGTGAATTCAAGGCATAACGCCTTATTACGAAAGGCATAAAAAGGAATTTACTCTTCAATTAATTCATCGCCCCAATCTAAATTATTTTTTTCTACAAATAGATGTAAATAAAACAGGTGTAATTCAATTTTTTTGTTGTATTTTAATAATAATAATAATAATAATATATAATAATAATAATAATAATAATAAATAATAATAAATAATAATAATAATAATAATAATGGTATGTATGTATGTGTATATAGGTAGATGATCCTGTAAAAAATGTTTAAAGTGTGAGAATGGTTAGAAAGAATCTAAATCATTAAATCTTTAATCTAATGGTTGAGATCTTGATGGCAATCTTGTAAATAGTATAACAATTAAAATAATTAATTTTCTAGATTAAGGGTATAAAGGTAAAATTAATATTTTTAATTTTAGAAAGTCACATGCAATCCACATGAAAGTTCCCCTTTTATTTTTTAAACGCCAATAACTTTTTACACGTAACTCGTTTTTTTTTTAAATTACACCATAATTCGAGTGTTTTTTAATCTTTAATATGAGTACTATATTACTATACTTAATACAGAAAAAATTACGTTCAATCGAATGTTTTAGTTAATGGTTTTTTGTTTCAGTTTATGGTGTTATATAATATTGAATGGTGTTATATATTTATTGAATAGTGTTATATATGTGTTGAATGGTGTTATATAATTATTGAATGGTGTTATATATGCGCTGAATGGTTGTTGCAGTGTTATTCGTAGTGTTTTTATAGAGATCTTCAAAATGGTGTTATATACTTATTGAATGGTGTTATATACTTATTAAAGGGTGTTATGGTGTAATATACGTGCTGAATGGTGATTGCAGTGTTATTCGGTATTCCTATAAATTAGGGTGGCGGTGTATGGAAGGTTTTGAATTAATTAAATCAATGATAAAATTACTTGATTACCCTTTTCAATTAATTTAGATCTAATGACTGAGATTCTTTCTTACCTTTCTCATACTTTTAGTCTTTTTTACAATAACCTTACCCTGTGTATATAAATATATATATATATATATATATATATATGGGGAAAGTGAATATGGGGCTGTTACACCCAAGCTTAGGTGTGAAACCACTCAAAACTACATAGTTTTGATTAAAAACCCTAAAAATTAAAACTAAAACCACTTTTTTTACTCCTCTTATTAAGCTATTCATGTTTCTTTCACCTTATTAACAGTTTATCGATTTCAATTTCTTCCACCATAACAGTTCATCGAATTCAACATATATTTCACCATCAAGTTATTACTCCAATTCCATCATAATTTAATATTTAGTCTTTTGGGTCCTGCTCCTACAATAAAGGGTTACAAATTTTGAGTTTTTTTTATTTCCTTTCTTTTGAATATTAAGTTTTACGAATCTTTTTGTTTTATTTGATTAGATCGAATTGAATAAAGAATACATCAATTTACTTTGAATGTTTAACCGATTAGTTTTAGCATATGTATATGGGGCTCTCAGCTCTTGGCAACGGTGACTAAGAGATTGAAAAAAATAACAACTTAAAAACATTAAAGATGAAAGGTAACATACTAAGAAAAAAAAAGCAGAAACAGGGGATGTACTGTTGAGAAGAACCATTAATAGCTTAAAAAGAGGAGTAATAAAAGTGATTTTCGTTTTAATTTTTAGGGTTTTTAACCAAAACTACGTAGTTTTGAGTGATTTCACACCTAAGCTTAGGTGTGTAACAGCCACATATTCACTTTCCTACACACACACACACACACACACACACACACACACACACACACACACACAATATATATATATATATATATATATATATATATATATATATATATATTATATAGGGTAGGGATCCTAAGAAATATCCACCCTATTTGAGAAACTTGAGAAGCATTCTGGACCATATATTTCTTTAAGCTTTTAGTAATATACACATACGTATAGTTTAAAATTGACTATATACATATATGTATACTGGATTATACACATATGCATATAGACAATTTTAAACTATACGTATGTGTATATTACGAAAAGCTTTGGGAAAATGTGTGGTCCACAATGTTTCTCAATTAGCCTCACATTAGGATCATGTTAGGCTAATTGAGAAAATTGAGAAACATTCTGGACCACACATTTTCCCAAAGCTTTTCGAAATATACACATACGTATAGTTTAAAATTGACTATATGCATGTGTATAATCTAGTATACATATATGTATATAGTCAATTTTAAACTATACGTATGTGTATATTACTAAAAGCTTAAAGAAATATGTGGTCCAGAATGCTTCTCAAGTTTCTCAAATAGGGTGGATATTTCTTAGGATCCCTACCCTAATATATATATATATATATATATATATGTATATATAATATATATGTATATATAGGGTTAGGATCATGTGAGAAGCACTATACTAATTGAGAAACTTGAGAAGTATTATGGACTACGCATTTTGCCAAAGCTTTGCGTAATATACACATATGTATAGTTTAAAATTGACTATATACATATATGTATATTGAATTATACACATATGTATATAGTCAAATTTAAACTATACATATGTGTATATTACGAAAAGCTTAAGGAAAATGTGTGGTCCAGAATGCTTCTCAAGTTTCTCGTAATTACATATGTTTGAATAAACTAAAATTCGAACTAAATTCAAGTTTTTACATTTGAATCATGATTTCGAAGGAAATTAGCCTTCACTTTAAAAAGAAATCAAGATTTGAATAAACTGAACATGAAATTTTGAACAATCCTATTAAAACACATAGAAACTTCATATATATAAAATATATTTTTAACGAAAATTGTTACTCTTGGGGTAAGATTAAATATCAAATTGATTTTGCTTAAGTAGGTAAAAAAATCATGACCTGTTATTTTTGAATGAAAATGTATAAAAAATGGTGTAGTGAGTATTTTTGAAATGGGCTAATTGTAGACTTTCTCAATCTATAGGTAAGGCATATGTGTATTCCTCTACATTTTTAAACGTTCATAATTTTTTATACGATATTAAAAGTTGCACCATAAAATAAACATTTCTTTATATTTAATTTGAGTATCATATTGCTATATAAAATATGACCACTAAAAAATCACAAAAATTGTTGTGTTGTATTTCTATGTTGTATAACATTTTTGTGGTTGATTTTTTGTACTTGATTTTTGTGCTATGTTTTTTGTGTTGGTATTTTATGTTTACATTTTTTGTAGTACATTTTTTTTGTGCTAGAATTTTTTTGTACTAGATTTATTGTGTGTGTTTTGAAAAAAAACAGGGTGGGAAGACCAAAAGGCTTTTTCATCCTATATCCCGTTTATATCAATATTTTAAACAATTGGATATTTTGGTCCCGACTTTTTTTTAAACATTATATGTTAGGGTTAACTGACAACCTAGACGAACCACATAACGGGTATAACACTTAACTTATAATTTATAAATAATAGAGATTTAGTTTCAAAAGCTTTATCGCGTGTGATCATGCTTCAACCTTCCCGTGAACATCTCCAAAGAGATAGTGGTTTAATAGTGTTCAGTTCTTCGCATGCTTGGTCGTCCGTCCGGTTCCCGCCTTTGTAAAAGCCTAACATAAACACCAAAAACAATTAGTGTTTATATTTATTTTGTGTTAACGGATCGAAATTGACAAAAGAAAATGTTTGAAAGACTAGGGTTTTGTCGCGTATCCCAACTAAAACGCCTTTAGACGTCGCATGTCAAGACAGTTAATAAGTGCACTTTGCCGAAGTGTGCACTTTACCTGTCTGCACTTTGCTGAAGTACACACTTCACAAAATATGCACTTTGCATTTTGCTGAAGTGTGCACTTTACGAAATTGTGCACTATGCACTTTACTAAAATATGCGCTAATATGTGCACTTTGTTAAATTGTGCACTAACCTGTGTACTTTACTAAAATGTGCACTATGCAATACGCTAAACTTCACACACCGTGCACAAATATATGCATTTTGCTAAACTGTGCACTGACATCTTTGCTAAATTGTGCACTGTACACTGACTTGTGCACTACGCTAAACTGTGCATTGTGCACAGACATGTGCATTTGCTAATATGTGTACTGACCTGTGTCTGACATGTGAACTATGCTAAATTGTGCATCGACATGTGCACTTTGCCAAACTGTACACTAACATGTGCACTATACTAAACTATGCATTGCGCATGGACCTGTGCACTTTGTTAAATTGTGCACAGACATGTGTACTTTGCCAAACTGTGCACTGAACTGTGCACTATGCGAAACTGTGCATTGTGCATTAACCTATGCACTATGCTAATCTTTGCACTTTGCCAAACTGTGCACTGACATGTGCACTATGCTAAACTATGCACTGACATGTGCACTGTGTAGTGACCTGTGCACAACCCTAAACTGTGCATTTTGCACAAACATGTGCATTTTGCTAATATGTGCATTGACCTGTGCAATTTGTTAAATTATGTATTGACCTGTGCACTATGCTAAATTGTGCGCTGACGTGTGCACTTTACCAAACTGTAGACTAACCTGTACATTAGGCTAAACTATGCATTGTGCACGGACCTGTGCACTTTGTTAAATTGTGCACTGACATATGCACTTTGTCAAACTGTGCACTGACCTGTGCACTATGCTAAACTGTGCACGAACCGGTGCACTTTATTAAACTCTGCATTGTGCACTAACGCACTATGTTAAACTGTGCACTTTTCCAAATTGTACAATTACCTGTGCACCATGCTAAACTATGCACTGTGCACGGACATGTGCCCTTTGTTAAATTGTGCACTGACATGTGCACTTTGTCAAACTGTGCGCTGACCAGTTTGGGTCTAACTTGTTAGTTCCCAAACCATTCTTTTAGTTCGCCGTGTTACCCAAACATATTATCTGAGGACATTTTAGCCCTTTTTCAAATTGGAAAACTTTAATAAGTTTAAATGAGAATTAACGGGCACATTTAGTTCATTATCCCATTTGGATTTATTATGTTCCTAAGGACATAAAGGTTCGCAACGGTTTAGTGATTTAAAATCCATTTGGTCGTCACATCGCATTATAATCGTGTTCTTGGCTCTAAAGGCCATTTTACCCAAATACGAGATATATCTCCCTTGAATTAGTCTAGTACCCAAATCTGACCCAACCATCTTTAGTCGCGCTATAAGCCCTTACAGAAGGTATAATCTTTTACACATACCTGGCGCGAGTCAAAACCATGACCCGTTATCAATACCTAGAGATTCTAATTACCATCCATGACATTCCATGCCATACATCATCCTTACCTGTAAGTATGAGACTTAACAAGCAAGCATTAAATATCACATTCGAATGGTGAAATCACCATTCGGCCCATTTGACCCGTTCTTGTCTTACCCTTTTTGCATTTCAAACTAATTTTTATATTATTTATCACAATGATGTGATTCCACACTAAATTTAACCCATTTGACCCGTTATGGCTTACGCCATTGGGTCTCATTTTCATATTTCTTTGTCTAATCACTAACATATGATTTACTTGCCATTTCACTTATTTGACCCGTTATGGTTTAGACCATACAGTCTCTTTTGTATAATTTGTTGGTTTACCACTAAAAACACATTTTTACTCGTTCGACCCATTTTGGTTCGCGTCAGCAAGTGTTTGCACCAAAAACTCATTTTTACATGTTTGACCCGTTTTGGTTCGTGTCTGCAAGTGTTTACACCAAAACCCATTTTTACTTGTTTGACTCGTTTTGGTTCGCGTCAGCAAGTGTTTGTACCAAAAATTCATTTTTACTTGTTTGACCCGTTTAGGTTTACACCTTAGGTTCCTAGTTCTCAAATTCTTTATTTAATCATCAAAGTATGATCTAAACATAATCTTACCCATTTTGACCCATTTGGTCTACACCATCGGTTTCGACTTTAACAAGTTATTGTTTGTTTTCAACTACTTCACATTTCTTATATAGTAATCCTATTATAAGAGGTGTAAGTTTTACTTACCTTTCATACGAACATGCTTTCTCGTGTCTTTGACCCTCTTAACCCATTCTTTTCCAAGCTCCCACCTATCTTGTCAAGAGTCAAACTATCATATAACATCCACAAGATGGTTAGATTATTAATCGTACATCATGACCATCACACCTTATGGACTTTTATACAGTCAAACTGCCAATTGACATATACAAATGCAATAACAAGTTCGATAACTCATTTAGGCATTTTATCAAACACTTAGTGGGCATCATTTTTTAAAGCATCAAATTAACTAAGTTTTTCTAACCTAAGTCACCATGTATCATTAACTCAAAAAGTTCATACATTCCTTAACATCTAGCTAACCCAATTTCTTCATTTATCAAAACAATATATCAATTTACTCATACAAGAGTTTGCATTTCATACCTAGGTTAAAACCCACTTCATGACATGTATGAACATTTTCTCAAATCTCTAAATTGTTCATGTATGTTACACATACAAGCAAGTATGATGATTATGAACATCAATACATCATCAATATCATCATAGTATCAAAACCCATTTAGTATAAAACTCATCATACACAAATTTACGACATACCTTAGACTAGAAATAGCTAGATGATTCAAAATCCACAATCATGCAAGGAAAATCACCTCAATTTCATCTCCAATTGGCTGAATATTGTGATTTTAGGGCTAAAAAGAGGAGAACCTCTCTTTCTCTCCGGTAGTTTCCACACACACACACACACTCTATGAGTTGTTTTAATTTCATTTTAATTTTTATACATGCAACTTTCAAACATATTCCAGTTTAGCCCGTAAGGTTTAGTTTTTTTATTTTGTCTGCTTATAACTTAACCTTTATAAATAAACTACTGTGTTAACTAGTTTTATATTCCTAGTTGTCTACTTCTTGTCAATTCAACAAACAAACATTATAATTCAATTAACTAAGTTCGTGGATGCTACAACCCGACCTAACTTAAACCCCGATAGCCGGGACCATTTTTAAACTTTATTTTTTTAAAAAGGTATTCATTTATCATTTATTTAACATTAGGTTTATTTATTTAAACCTAATGTTTATGGGGTGAACTTTTACCATTAATGGTATTTTATCCGCTCATTCCGGTTAATTTGGTTTAATTACTAAATCCGTTTTTTTAATGTTACATAAAGGAGTGTCACATGTTATCTCCACAATCCTTTTAGACTAGTTAGGCAAAACGTACTCTTTAGTAGATCTTCCCTCTTCTTACTCATGCTCTACTTCGTATCAATAATTATAAATCACTCATTTGCTTAGATTTGAGTATGTGACCTTTCCTCTAAGAAGTACATGTACTAAGTGAGCTAGCTTTGTATTAACACATTTGTAAAATATTATTAAATACAATGCATAATGGGATTGTTATACCAGTTTTCTCTATTATTAGACTTCAAACTTTTATAAGTAACATCACCAATAAGTATATTTAGAAATAAGATATTAAATTAATTATTAATTTCACTGAAACCTATTCGGCTCAACTAGTATAATTGGGGACCGAACCCATAAAAGGTTCGGTTGACATGAAAAATATTGCTACAGGTTAAATGAACACTACTAGAAAAACAGGAGATTTCCCACCAAAATTTTCGACCAAAAAAATTTATTTGGAATTTCTGACAACGTACCAACAAACTTCCAACTAGAATAAAAGTCAAATATTAGCAGCTAATTTCCCCCCGGTTACCGACAAAGAAAAAAGTCGTCAGAAATTTGAAGGAAAGTCCCGACAAGATAGAAATTTCGTAGGAAAGTTGTCGGAAATTTCCGACTAAAACATTTATTATTTTATTATTTAATTGTGCGGAGGTGTATATGTATATGTAAGTGTATTTCTTGTGTCTATATGCATGTGTATTTGTGTATAACTATGTAGTTGTCTCCGTGTATATACACACACACACATATATATATATACACACACACCTACTTATACAATAGTAAAGTCCTAGTCTAAGTAATGGGTCCTATAGCGTACATACACACGTATGAGTAGTTATAATTAGACGTATAAGTTGGTATAGCAAAAGTATTTCATGTGTAACTTTATTTTACAAAAATATATAGTTGTTTAGTTATACATGTGTGAAAGTGTTTGCTACGTGATTACTAGTGTTATGTTTCTATGAAGCTAAACTAAATTCCTTATAAGGAGGAAAGTACTTATTTTATTCTTTTTAATATAAACATATAAAAAAATACCAATAAACTTTATGTGTAACTGAAAATTTGAGTAAAGCCAAAATCGTCCCAAAGGTTTAGGTATGTTTGTCAGTTTCATTCAAAACATTTTTTTTTATAAAATAGTCCTTCACTTTTGAGATTTTTTGTCACTTTCATCCAAAAGTCTAGTTTCCTTTATTTTTTCTGTCAAATATTTGGATGAAAATGACAAAAATCCCAAATCTCAGTGATGATTTTGACAAAAAGTTAGATGTTTGGATGAAAATGATAAAAAAACTCAAAAGTGAAGGGCAATATGGTACAAAAAAGTTGTTTTGATAAAATTGTCAAACATGCCCAAACCTCAGGGACTATTTTGACAATTTACTCAAAAAATTTAGGCAAATTGGATTTTAATAATCCGAACTGGCTCTTTTTGGCCGATAATAATCCAAACTCAGTTAATTACCCACAATAATCCGAACTTTTCCATTTTGTTTGTAAAATAGTCCGCCGTTAAATAACATAAAGGAGTTAAGTATTGTTCTAAATTACAAACCGATGTTTTCGGATTTTGATTAGAACGAGGATACGAGTCTACTGATGTAAAACCTACCGCGAAACAGTGCTCTAAACGACGAAAACGGTGCTTCAATTCGGGTGTTTGAACTTCTAATTAACAAAAATCAAGTCGTTTAGAGCACTGTTTCTGTCACACCCCGACCCGCAGCGGAATAAAAGTCGAGGCATAATTGGGTTATCACCAAAGCTCATGATGTTTACTAAAATGTTTCATATTTATTAAATTCAAATTTCAACTTAAATATCCAAATCAAAATTCATACAATTACAAGGAAATGAAACTATGTAAATAATCCAAAGCTTAAACTAGTTTATTCTTCTAGGCCTTCCTATGTGTTTCTTGCCTCAGCTGGATCACCTGTATCATGTGTAAAATGGGGGATATTTTGGGTCAACAAAAGTTGGCGAGTGAACCTTGATAAAACATTGTTATTAATTTCTTGTTTTATTTAATATGGAAAATTTGTGCAATAATCACATGTGAGCAAACATATATAAGTAAACAAACACAAACCACTTTGGATGAGTATATGATATGAATGATGATGAATGTGAGATCAAGGCTCAATCAAACGAAGCCGATCTTATGAGGCACCTGATGCTCAACCCGTCTCTCACGGGGAACTGATGGGCCTAATGAAATGCGTGCACTGAAAATGATAAATCCAAACTACATATAATCCACACAACAATTGATACACATTTGATCACGGATATGATGTATGCACAAGTGTTTAAATATATAAAGAATTAAACGACACATGATACACCCCAAAATATGATTAAAACGGGAATTGATAGAGATTCACTCACATTGGGTGCGTTCTTTGATGACGTTGGATGCGCACGAATTTTAGGATTTGATCGACGAGGGAAAAACTAACCTAAAATAATAACGAAATGATTCGGTAAATAAATGGATTTTATTTGAGATTAATATTTTTAATTAGTACTCTTAATGGGATTTTTAGATTTATCTTTGTGAGTTTAAGGGAATTTTCTAACCTTAAAAATCTTATTTTTAAGTATTTTTAAATAATTTTCTAATTAAATAAATAAATAAAAAGAAAATAAAAATAATAAAAAAATTTGACTTTTTTTGACCGTTGACCGTTGATCGGTCGGACTGTGTTTTTATATGCGCTGAGTGAGGTTCGAACTCGGGACCTCTCGTATACGTGCACGCAGCTCTACCAACTGAGCTACGTGTCTAACCCAAATAAACTTAGATTTAATTATATTTATATACTAACTAGAATATTTCAGAAATTAGTTATTTTAAAAAGGTTTTAAAATTCTGCAGAACCGGTGCGTATAACCCGCGTCGAACCCGTGACCATTGCTTTGATTGGCACCCAGCCCAACCAACTGGGCTGGGTGTCTAACCCATTTAAATTAAGATTTATATTAAACTTAAGTACTATCTGAGGGGTGTTCTGTTAAACTTAAAAGAAAAAAAAAATGTTTTGTTATTGCGGGAACCGGATACGTACACGAATCGAACTCGGGACTTGAACGTTATAATTGCACACAGTCCACCGCTGGACTGTGTGTCTAACCCGTTTAGTTTTCTGATTTTAATTATACTAATACTTATTTGCGACTTCATCTTCTTCGTTTATAAGAACACACAACAGTGAAATCCGACTGTTCTGTTTAAATCGATCATCAAAACTTATAATTGGTTGGAATGAAATAGATAACGAAATTAAGGAATAGAATGTACCAAAACAGAGCGTTTACTTCAAATTCCGGCAAGAGTCGTCGGCTCTGATCTGTGACTCTCGGCTGAGTGAATTGTTTGACAGTTTAGATCCTTGTGTTATGAAATTAAGTTACTGAGCAAGAGATATCAAGAGGGTTTAGTTGATTATACCGATCGACAATGAGACTTCGGATTTTCAATGATATTCTGGTGAGTGTGGGTTTTTCCGGCGGCGTAGTCTGAGACAGATTCTAGTTGAATGATTAAAGTTAAGACATGCCGAATAATGGACTACAAACAAAAGAGTCGAGAATTTTACCGATTTGAAGTAAGCCTCGGTTTTCCGGTGAAAGTCCGGCGAATGCAAAATATCTCCGGCGACATGTTTTGGGATGAATAAAGCTTCGGAAACGATCGTGTTTCTGAGCGAAAGGATTTCCAGAGTGTTCAAGTGGGTATTTATAGTGGAAACAGGCTGAATTGGGTTTGAATTGAGTCAAGGTTCGCGATTGAAGATTTCAGTCGGTTATGACGGAAATTGACTGCCGGCAACGGTTATAACCGACGTCGGGATTAAATTGTGCGTTTCAATCAAAAAAGGATTTGGCCAAAATCGCGGATTGCCGGATTTTCCGGTGATTGCGAGTTCTGGCGCACTGATGTCCGGTTTTGATTTTCTGGTTTTACCTTAAGTATTATTTGTTTCCTTGTTTATCACAAGTGAATTGTGTGGCGGAGCGGTGTGTTGTGTGTTTGTTCATCCGGGTGACCCGGGTTCGAAACCCGGCGTCTCCATTTATTTTTTTATTCATTATTTATTATTAATTATAAATTATGGGTTTTAAATTCTAATATATTTATTAATTATGTATTGTTTAAAATTAATATGAACCATAAATACGCAACGAAATTTATAACTGAATATTTGATTGATAGACGAAGCAGGTTTTGAAACCCGTTTTTCGACGAATGTCACAGTTTCGAGGTAAGTTTTACATCAATCGACCTGTATCCTCGTTCTAATCAAAATCCGAAAACATCGGTTTGTAATTGAAAAAAAAAACTTAACTCCGTTACGTTTTTTTTAACGGCGGACTATTTTATAAACAAAATGGAAGAGTTCAGATTATTGTGGGTAATTAACTGAGTTAGGATTATTATTGGCTAAAAAGCGCAAGTTCGAATTATTAAAAATCCAATTTGCCAAAAATTTATTTTGACATCTTCCGAGTTTTAGTTTTGATTCAACGTCCTCGCCAATGAGCCGTTAGATTTTTTATTCAGTTACCAATCATTTTTTAAAAAAAAGTTATGCCCAATGTTTTAAAAACTAGTTTAAACAAGCCGGTTGAACCGGTTAAACCGGATGCCGGCTGTTTGGTCGGCATGAATTATACCGGTAAACTAAGAAAACGGAAAAGAAGTTGTACCGCCGGTAAATTGGGTTATATACCGGTATACCGGTTCATACCGAGCCAAAGGTTCAAAATTTTGAACTTTTAGTTTTTAGGTGCCTAAAAAAGGTGACTATTTACCTTCTTAGTTAAAGTGTGAAACTTAGCGCCGACAATTTACAATCCACATCGATCAAACTTAATTTACCTTCTTAGGTAAATTGGGTTATACCGGTTTAAACCGGTATACCGGTTCATACCGAGCCAAAGGTCATAATTTTGAACTTTTAGTTTTTAGGTGCCTAAAAAAGGTGACTATTACCTTCTTAGTTAAAGTGTGAAACTTAGCGCCCACAATTTACAATCCACATCGATCAAACTTCTTCCTCACTCAAAGATTGAAAATCCTTGGGTTTTTCAAATTAAGTTCTTCAACCGATCATCCAGGTTTACCTTCTTTTGACATGTGCACTTGCCAAACTGTGCGCTGACCTGTTTGGGTCTAAACTTGTTAGTTCCCAAACTATTCTTTTAGTTCGCAGTGTTACCAAAACATATTATCTGAGGACATTTTAGCCCTTTTTCAAATTGGAAAGCTTTAATAAGTTTAAATGAGAATTAACGGGCACATTTAGTTCATTATCCCATCTGGATTTATAATGTTCCTAAGGACATAAAGGTTCGCAACAGTTTAGTGATTTAAAATCCATTTGGTCATAATTTCGCATTATAATCGTGTTCTTGGCTCTAAAGGCCATTTTACCCAAATACGAGATATATCTCCCTTGAATTAGTCTAGTACCCAAATCTGACCCAACCATCTTTAGTCGCGCTATAAGCCCTTACAGAAGGTATAATCTTTTACACATACCTGGCGCGAGTCAAAACCATGACCCGTTATCAATACCTAGAGATTCTAATTACCATCCATGACATTCCATGCCATACATCATCCTTACCTGTAAGTATGAGACTTAACAAGCAAGCATTAAATATCACATTCGAATGGTGAAATCACCATTCGGCCCATTTGACCCGTTCTTGTCTTACCCTTTTTGCATTTCAAACTAATTTTTATATTATTTATCACAATGATGTGATTCCACACTAAATTTAACCCATTTGACCCGTTATGGCTTACGCCATTGGGTCTCATTTTCATATTTCTTTGTCTAATCACTAACATATGATTTACTTGCCATTTCACTTATTTGACCCGTTATGGTTTAGACCATACAGTCTCTTTTGTATAATTTGTTGGTTTACCACTAAAAACACATTTTTACTCGTTCGACCCATTTTGGTTCGCGTCAGCAAGTGTTTGCACCAAAAACTCATTTTTACCTGTTTGACCCGTTTTGGTTCGCGTCTGCAAGTGTTTACACCAAAACCCATTTTTACTTGTTTGACTCGTTTTGGTTCGCGTCAGCAAGTGTTTGTACCAAAAATTCATTTTTACTTGTTTGACCCGTTTAGGTTTACACCTTAGGTTCCTAGTTCTCAAATTCTTTATTTAATCATCAAAGTATGATCTAAACATAATCTTACCCATTTTGACCCATTTGGTCTACACCATCGGTTTCGACTTTAACAAGTTATTGTTTGTTTTCAACTACTTCACATTTCTTATATAGTAATCCTATTATAAGAGGTGTAAGTTTTACTTACCTTTCATACGAACATGCTTTCTCGTGTCTTTGACCCTCTTAACCCATTCTTTTCCAAGCTCCCACCTATCTTGTCAAGAGTCAAACTATCATATAACATCCACAAGATGGTTAGATTATTAATCGTACATCATGACCATCACACCTTATGGACTTTTATACAGTCAAACTGCCAATTGACATATACAAATGCAATAACAAGTTCGATAACTCATTTAGGCATTTTATCAAACACTTAGTGGGCATCATTTTTTAAAGCATCAAATTAACTAAGTTTTTCTAACCTAAGTCACCATGTATCATTAACTCAAAAAGTTCATACATTCCTTAACATCTAGCTAACCCAATTTCTTCATTTATCAAAACAATATATCAATTTACTCATACAAGAGTTTGCATTTCATACCTAGGTTAAAAGCCACTTCATGACATGTATGAACATTTTCTCAAATCTCTAAATTGTTCATGTATGTTACACATACAAGCAAGTATGATGATTATGAACATCAATACATCATCAATATCATCATAGTATCAAAACCCATTTAGTATAAAACTCATCATACACAAATTTACGACATACCTTAGACTAGAAATAGCTAGATGATTCAAAATCCACAATCATGCAAGGAAAATCACCTCAATTTCATCTCCAATTGGCTGAATATTGTGATTTTAGGGCTAAAAAGAGGAGAACCTCTCTTTCTCTCCGGTAGTTTCCACACACACACACACACTCTATGAGTTGTTTTAATTTCATTTTAATTTTTATACATGCAACTTTCAAACATATTCCAGTTTAGCCCGTAAGGTTTAGTTTTTTTTATTTTGTCTGCTTATAACTTAACCTTTATAAATAAACTACTGTGTTAACTAGTTTTATATTCCTAGTTGTCTACTTCTTGTCAATTCAACAAACAAACATTATAATTCAATTAACTAAGTTCGTGGATGCTACAACCCGACCTAACTTAAACCCCGATAGCCGGGACCATTTTTAAACTTTATTTTTTTTAAAAGGTATTCATTTATCATTTATTTAACATTAGGTTTATTTATTTAAATCCTAATGTTTATGAGGTGAACTTTTACCATTAATGGTATTTTATCCGCTCATTCCGGTTAATTTGATTTAATTACTAAATTCATTTTTTTAATGTTAAATAAAGGAGTGTCACATGTTATCTCCACAATCCTTTTAGACTAGTTAGGCAAAACGTACTCTTTAGTAGATCTTCCCTCTTCTTACTCATGCTCTACTTCGTATTAATAATTATAAATCACTCATTTGCTTAGATTTGAGTATATGATCTTTGAGGCTTCCACCTTTTATCAGAATAACTTTCTACCTATCATGGGCAGATTTGAGTATATTTCAGATTCATAAGAATCTTTTAGTTAGGACAATCCATGGTCCAGAGAGTTGGTTTCTACCAACTTTAGCCCAATAGACGGGTGTTTTACACTTTCTTGTGTATCATACATGCACGTAGCATGTTTCCAAAGTTTGAATTGTACGCTCACTTTGCCCATCCGTCTGGGTGGTAAGTCGTACTAAAATTTTAAGAGCGTATTAACGCTATGATGGAAAATTTCCAGAAATAAGAAATAAGCATCGTTAGGATTAGGGACACGTGTCAATACATTATTGGACATGATTTTACGAGGTGTTACATCCTCACCCCATTAAAGGAAATCTCGACCTTGATATTTGATTAGAGTGGTTACTTCCATACTTGATTTCAACCTCTTAAGTGTATCCTGGGCCACGTTGGAAATCCTACTTTTACTTTAGCAAGGGAAACTTGTTTTCCATGGAGTTTATAGATTTCACGGTCCATAATGGACAAGGTTTTCCAGTAACCTTATGCTCATGTTTAAACGTCATGGCGAAACATGATAAAGGCTTATCAACTAAGCACTTCACAGACTAGAGGTGTGGAATACACTATAGATTCCACTCATCTCTATTAATAGCTCAACGCTACGGAGTCGACATATTAAAAGGTCAACGAATTTAGGACTCAGTTGCCCTTATTCGGTGATGCATCATCTTTGAGGCTTCCACCTTTTATCAGAATAACTTTCTACCTATCATGGGCAGATTTGAGTATATTTCAAATTCATAAGAATCTTTTAGTTAGGACAATCCATGGTCCAGAGAGTTGGTTTCTACCAACTTTAGCCCAACAGACGGGTGTTCTACACTTTCTTGTGTATCATACATGCACGTAGCATGTTTCCAA
Source organism: Scalesia atractyloides (assembly GCA_947069175.1). Taxonomy (NCBI): domain Eukaryota; kingdom Viridiplantae; phylum Streptophyta; class Magnoliopsida; order Asterales; family Asteraceae; genus Scalesia; species Scalesia atractyloides. The sequence continues at coordinate 88,663,978 of CAMTDV010000017.1, forward strand.
AGTTTGAATTGTACGCTCACTTTGCCCATCAGTCTGGGTGGTAAGTCATACTAAAATTTTAAGAGCGTATTAACGCTATGATGGAAAATTTCCAGAAATAAGAATATGTTTAGTATCTCATTCTATACTATGGTTATGGTCCATAAGAGTCACTCAGAGGCTGATGTTTGGCATGTTGACATCTTTAGTCCTTAGATTTTATTCAATGTTGTTCAGAGGTCTATAACATGTCATGATGACATAATCAGTCCTTCAGTATCGGACGTCGTTCAGAGGTTATCATAATAACATAACGACTCCATTAGTACTTTAATTAAATCAATTGTCGTTCAGCGGTCATAAAATGACATAACGACAAGATCAGTACTTTGATTATATCAATTGTCGTTCAGCGGTCATAATAATGACATGACGACAAGATTAGTACCTTAATTAAATCAATTATCGTTCAGCGGTCAAAATAATGACATGACGACAAGATTAGTACTTTAATTCAATCAATTGTCGTTCAGCGGTCATAATAATGACATGACGACAAGACTAGTACTTTAATTTAATCAATTGTCATTCAGCAGTCATAATAATGACATGAAGACAAGACTAGTACTTTAATTTAATCAATTGTCGTTCAGCGGTCATAAGAATGACATGACAACAAGATTAGTCCCTCTCACCCAACATGTGGCATATTCGAGAGTACGGACATGTGTTGGTATATTACCGGTCACGAATTTTACAAAATGTTATATCGACAGCACCCCATAAAGGAGGTTTAATGCTGTCTTTTTATAGCTTAACTTATCGGAAATTATAAATTTTTCCTCAATTGATAAGAAGCATTGACCTTATGGTGAGTATATCACCTGATGGGGATTTTTGATTTCGATAAGCTTCTTACTGCAGACAATGTGGATTTGGTTTTTAATCTAACCAATCCATATCTAAAACTATATCAAATCCCGCAAGATTTATAGATAAAAGATTGTCAGAGACAAATAGATTCCAGAAGTATATATCATACGTGAAACCATTTATATTAGCCACTTGATTTTATAGATCATATTTGAGCCTCAAAAAGGCAAGTTCAGAATTTATTAGATTCAGAGTTTAACGAAGCTTTAAGTAACTTCAGAATTTAAAACAAGTTTCTGATAAATAAATCATTTACGGGAAACAGATCCGTAATGATTTTTTATGTCTCGAACTGCTTCTCCTACAGTCAATTGAAAGGCTCCAGCATTGCCTTTCTTGCCATCAATGGCCCTTTTTCTTCTTGTCAGTTGCCCTCTTCGGGCAGTGGGTCTTTATATGCCCTTTCTCGCCACATCCATAGCAGATGGCGTCTTTCATATCTTTGCATTCATGGGACTTGTGGTCCATCTGCTTACAGATGCCACATCCATTGTTTTGTTCATGGAAGCATCTTCCAAAGTGTTGTTTGCCGCAGGTTTTACATTTTGCCTCATTCGGCTTGGACCGGTGATGATTCAAGCCAGTCTTACTCTTTTTGAAATCATTACTTGGGGTATCATCACGCTTTCGTTTGCGATCCTCCTCGGCCTTAGTCGTTTTTACTCTTATCGCATCTTCAGTGAGTGATAAAGATAGATCCACAACAGATCTATAAGTTGCAGGTCTGGAGGATTTAACCATCCCCTTGATTTCTGGAGTGAGTCCTCCAATATACCGCGCAATGCGCTTAGACTCGGGGGTGATTAAATAAGGAACGAGTCTCGATAAAGAGTTGTATTCAGATACATAGGCTCAACACTCGAGATCTTTCATGGTCAGCTTTAGAAAGTCAAATTCGACTTTCTCCACCTCGTGAGGTGGGCAATAAATCTTGCGGATCGGTTCCACGAATTTAGACAAACTTAGGCTGTGCATTGCAACCTTGCTAGTGGACTGGGTCAGTGCATTCCACCAAATTAAAGCATCTTCCTTGCAGGATTGGGACACATATTTAACAGTGTCCTTGGTGACACATCCGCTTATGTCAATAACATTTTCCGTTTCATCCAGCCACTTTAGAGCATCAATAGCTCCATCTTCACCCGTAAAGTCACGGGGTTTACAAGAAACAAAGTATACACCCTTTTTTAGAGTCACACGACTCAGTTTTCCTGATACTCTTTATACTTTGCTCATTCTTAGTTGAGGAGCTATGTGACCTTTCAGTCTTATGAGTATTAGAACGGGGTTTTGAAGCAGAGTTTTATGTACTGATGGCTTGTGGCCATAAATCCAGCCATGGCTTTACCGACTTCATCGACAATCAGGGATCAAAGATGATTCTCTTCGTCCTTACGGTTTTGGTGCTTTAAGTCGTCACCGCCATTTTTCTTGCTTGTTTCGCCAATATTTAGGCTCGCCATAAGCTTAACTGAAAAATTATATAGCCATCAGTAAGATTCAAGAACATTAAAAGTAATTTATTCATTTGCATTAGATTTTGCAGATATATACATATATATATATATATATCAGATTCACTAGTCATTTTACCGCAGTTGGTAATAGGCTTAACTACATAGCTCATTGGCTTGTCTAGAGGGACATTAAGATGTGGCACATAGGCCTTGTCACAAGGACATTAAAGATATGGCACAAATGTCTGTCACATCAGACATAAGATATGGCACATTGGCCTGTCACATTGGACATAAGATATGGTACATTGGCCTGTCACGTTGGACATAAATTATGGCACATTGGCCTGTCACGTTGGACATAAGATATGCGAACCGTGATCTCATTGGATCATAAAGCTTTGAGGTTTGAATATAGTCTATTACCTCTAGACAGGGTGTCATATGAACAAAATTGTCCTTATTTCGACTGACTAAGCAGTATGATGATTTCTCTCTTCCACATAATTGGGAATAGTTGGATAATTGGAATACGTCACAGTTGACGTTTAAATAGAAGTCCCTCTCCTCATTGGGAGATATGGGATACGCCTCAACAAAGTACAACGTTTGGATAAAAACCCTTCTCCACATTAGGAGACTTGGATTATGCCTCAATATAGTACAACATTTAAATACCATCCTTTTTCACATTGGGAAATTTGGGATACGCCTCAATAAAGTACAGGTTTTAGATATAAACCCTTCTACACATTGGGAGACTTGGGATACGCCTCAATAAAGTACAACGTTTAATCACAGGCCCTTGCTCCATATTGGGATATTCGGGATGCGCCTCAATAAAGTACGACGCTTAAATAAAAACCCTTCTCCACATTGGGAGACTTGGGATACGCCTCAATAAAGTACAATGTTTAATTACAGGCCCTTTCTCCATATTGGGATATTCGGGATACACCTCAATATAGTACAGTGTTTAATGTACCTACCCTATTGTCACACCCCGACCCGCAGCCGAATAAAAGTCGGGGCATAATTGGGTTATCACCAAAGCTCATGATGTTTATTAAAATGTTTCATATTTATTAAATTCAAATTACAACTTAAATGTTCAAATCAAATTCATACAATACAAAGAAATGAAAACTAAATAAAACAATCCAAAGCTTAAACTGATTTATTCTTCTAAGCCTTCCTATGTGTTTCTTGCCTCAACTGGATCACCTGTATCATGTGTAAAATGGTGGAAATTTTGGGTCAACAAAAGTTGGCGAGTGAACCTTGTTAAAAACATTTGTTATTGATTTCCTGTTGTATTTAATATGGAAAAATTGTGCAATAATCATATGTGAGCAAACATATATAAACAAATAATCACAAACCACCTTGAATGAGTAAATGACATGAATGATAATGTATTGTGAGATCAAGGCTCAATCAAACGGAGCCGATCGTATGAAATGTATGATGATGTATGTGAGATCAAGGCTCAAATCAAACGGAGCCGATCGAATGAGGCACCTGTACTCAACCCGTCTCCCACGGGGAGCTGATGGGCCTAATGGAATGTATGTACTGAAAATGATAAATTCAATCTAAACATAAACCACACAACAATTGATACATATTGGATACACATTTGTTCATGGATATGATGGATGCACAAGTGTTTAAATATAATGAATAATTAAGCGACACATGATACACCCCAAAATGTGATTAAAACGGGGAATTGGTAGAGATTCACTCACATTGGGTGCGTTCTTTTGATGATGTTGAATGCGCACGAGTTTTGGGATTTGATCGATGAGGAAAAACTAATCCTAAAATAACAACGAAATGGTTCGGTAAATAAGTGGATTTTATTAACAATTTTAATAGGATTTTTAGATATATTTTTGTGAGTTTAAGGTCATTTTCTAACTTTAAAAATATTATTTTTAAGTATTTTTAATTGATTTTTAAATTAAATAAATAAATAAAAAAAATAAAAAAAATTGACTTTTGTTGACCGTTGACCAGACCGTTGACCGGTCGGACTGTGGTTGAGTGTGCACTGAGTGAGGTTCGAACCCGGGACCTCTCGTACGCGTGCACGCAGCTCTACCAACTGAGCTACGTGTCTAACCCGAAATATTCTATGTTTTAATTATATATATATATACTAATTAAATGTTAATTTATTTGGTTTATATAAAAGGGTTTAAAATGGTCGAACCGGTTGCAGGGACCCGGATCGAACTCGGGTCCTTCGGTTTGTAAGCGCACAGCCCAACCAGTTGGGCTGTGTGTCTAATCTGTTTATCTTACGGTTTATATTAATCTTAAAGACATACTGTGACTTGATCTGATTCTGTTTTTTAAAAAAATTGGTTTTAATTCGGAAAGCCGGTATGTTGTAAGGTTCGAACTCGTGACGTGCGCTGTGTGTTTGCACACAGTCCACCACTGGACTGCGTGTCTAACCTGGTTTAATATCTTGTTTTAATTAAACTTATACACAATGTCGACTTCGTCTTCTTCATTCAAAGACACAGACAAACGATATCCAACTGTTCTGGTTTAAATCGTTCGTCGAACATATAAGTGATTGAAATGTAATGGATAAAGAGAGTTACGGAATCGAATGTACCGAGCAGAATGTTTTTCTCAGAATTCCGACAATGGTCGTCGGCTCTGATTTGTGAATTCCGTATGATTGAATCAATTAACAGTTTTGATCGATGAGTTGTGAAATTAAGTTACTAAGCAATAGATATCAGGGGGTCTAGATGGTTGTACCGATTCACAGCGTGATTTCGGAATTTCCAAAGATTTTCCGGCGAGTACACAATTTCCGGCAACGTCGTCTGGGACCGATTCTGGTTGAAGGATTTAAGTTAGTATATGTCTAACAATGGATCGAAGACGAAAGAGTCGAGAAATTTATCGATTTGATGTAAGTCTCGGTTTTCCGGCGAAAGTCCGGCGATTGCAGAATATCTCCGGCGAGTGCTAATACTTCGAGAAATTGTGCGATTTGAGCGAAAAGATTACCAGAGACTTGGGTGTGTATTTACAGGGAAGAAGCAGAATGTATCGAGTCCGAATTTGATCTTGATTCGTGGTCAAGGTTTTCTCATGCGGTTACGACTTGAATTGGGGGACTAGACATCGGTTATAACCGATGTCGAGGTTAATACACGCGTTTAGTCAAAGGAAACTGTCGACAATTGGTGAAATCGTCGGTATTTCCGGCGACTGCGAATTGGGCGCGCTGATTACTGAGTTTGAGTTTTGAGTTTTATTATAAGTATTAATTGTTTCATTATGTTAACAAAGACAGCGTGTGGCGGAGTGGTGTTGTGGTTGTTTGATAAACTAGCTGACCCGGGTTCGAAACCCGGCAGCCTGATATTATTTTTTTTTGCACTTATTTTTACTTTTTAATAATTATAGTTTTTAAATTCTAATATGTTTATTAAATATGTATTGTTTAAAATTAATATTGACCATAAATACGCAACGAAATTTTATAATTGGATATTCGATTAATAAACGAAGCGGGTTTGGAAACCCGTTTTTCGATGGATGTTACAGTATCCCCTAATTTTAGAAATTTTGTCCCGAAATTTAAGTAGTAGTGGTAACAAGAAAAAGATGCGGGTATTTCTGGCGCATTGAGTCTTCACGTTCCCAAGTAAACTCAGGTCCTCGTTTCGACTCCCAGCGTACCCTGACAATTGGAATACGACTTCGTCTTAAACGCTTCTCTCCGAAGTCCATAATTTCTACTGGTCTTTCAATGAAATGCATAGATTCATCGACTTGAATGTCTTCTAGAGGAATATGGAGGTTTTCATCGGCGAGGCACTTCTTCAAGTTTGATACGTGAAATGTGGGATGAATTCTGTTGAGTTCTTCTGGTAGGTCAAGCTTGTATGCTACAGGTCCTACTCTTTCGAGTATCTTGAAAGGTCCTACGTAGCGAGGTGCTAGCTTGCCCTTCTGGCCAAAACGAACCACTCCCTTCCACGGTGATACTTTTAAAAGTACTTGGTCACCAATGTTAAACTCCAAGGGCTTTCGTCGTTTGTCTGCATAACTCTTTTGACGACTTTGTGCCGCTAGAAGATTGTTTCGAATTTGATGGATCTTGTCTGTTGTTTCTTGAATTAATTCTGGACCGGTGATTTGTGCTTCTCCAATTTCGTGCCAACATATTGGTGATCGGCATTTACGACCATATAAAGCTTCGAAAGGTGCCATGCCGATACTTGAATGATAGCTGTTGTTGTACGAAAATTCAACTAATGGTAAATGAGCGTCCCAATTCCCTTTGAAGTCTATGACACATGCTCGAAGCATGTCTTCAAGAGTTTGGATGGTACGTTCAGATTGTCCATCAGTTTGAGGATGAAAAGCGGTACTGAGGTCTAATCGTGTACCCAAAGTGGCTTGTACGGCTTGCCATGTTCGTGAAGTGAAACGACCATCACGGTCTGAAATGATGCTTAAAGGTACACCATGACGGCTTACGATCTCGCTGATGTAGATACGAGCTAACTTCTCGTTCTTGAAGTCATTGCGAATCGGAATGAAGTGAGCTGATTTGGTAAGACGATCAATGATTACCAATATGGTGTCATACCCACTGGAGGTGCGAGGTAACCCGGTAATGAAATCCATGGTTATGTTTTCCCACTTCCACACAGGTATTTCGGGTTGGACTAGAAGTCCTGAAGGTCTTTGATGTTCAGCTTTTACTTTGGAACAGGTAAGGCACTTGGAAACAAAAACAGCAATATCCTTTTTCATGCCAGGCCACCAGTAGGTGTATCGAAGGTCTTGATACATCTTGTCGGCTCCTGGGTGTACAGAGTACCGTGTTTTGTGTGCCTCATTCATAAGGAAATCACGAAGGTTATTGTGATCGGGAATCCATATGCGATCTAGATAGTACAGAATACCGTCGGATTTGGTTTCGATTTTAAGTTCTGCTCCACAAGACAGCTCATTGCGTACGTCGTTTTCTGTTACAGAAACATGTTGAGCTTCTCGGATTTGATCTTTGATGTCGGTTATGATTTGCGAACATAGAAGACGAATGGAGTTCGCATAACCTTTTCGACTGAGCGCATCGGCCACCACGTTTGCGTTGCCAGGATGATACCGAATTTCACAGTCGTAGTCGTTAAGTAGTTCGACCCATCTTCGTTGCCTCATATTCAACTCCTTTTGGTTAAAGATATGTTGGAGGCTCTTGTGGTCAGTGTATATTTCACACTTGGTACCGTAGAGGTAATGTCTCCATATCTTAAGAGCGAACACAACGGCCCCGAGTTCCAGGTCGTGGGTGGTGTAGTTCTTCTCATGAACTTTGAGTTGTCTAGAAGCGTAGGCTATCACTTTTCCTCTTTGCATTAACACACAGCCTAGCCCTTGCCCTGATGCGTCGCAATATACTACAAAGTCATCGCAACCTTCAGGAAGTGTGAGGATAGGTGCGTCACAAAGTTTTTGCTTTAGAGTTTGGAAGGCTTCTTCTTGTTTAGGTCCCCATATGAAGGGTTTTCCTTTATGAGTCAAAGCCGTGAGTGGTACAGCAATACGGGAGAAATTTGCAATGAAACGGCGATAGTAACCAGCCAAACCGAGAAATGATCTTACTTCGGTAGGGGTACGTGGCGCTTGCCATTCCTGTACTGCTTTGATCTTTGAGGGGTCGACATGTATTCCCTTGTCATTGTCGACATGTCCAAGGAATTGTACTTCTCTTAACCAGAATTCGCATTTGGAGAATTTAGCGTAGAGCTTTTCAGTCCTTAAGAGTGTGAGGATGAGTCGAAGGTGTCGTTCATGATCAGATTTAGACTTTGAGTAGATGAGGATGTCGTCGATGAAGACTATGACAAAGCGATCGAGGTAGGGTTTGCATACCTTATTCATTAGATCCATGAATACAGCTGGGGCGTTGGTTAATCCGAATGGCATGACCATGAATTCGTAATGACCGTAACGAGTTCGGAAGGCGGTCATTGGGACGTCTTCTTCATGTACTCTGAGTTGATGATAGCCAGAACGAAGGTCGATTTTTGAAAAACAGGTGGCGCCCTGAAGTTGGTCTAGTAGGTCATTGATGCGAGGTAATGGAAATCGGTTCTTGACCGTTAATTTGTTGAGTTCTCTGTAGTCGATACACATACGAAACGTCCCATCTTTCTTCTTCACAAACAGAACGGGTGCACCCCAAGGCGATGAGCTAGGACGTATGAATCCTTTGTCAGTCAGCTCTTGCAGTTGACTGGCCAGCTCTTGCATTTCGGATGGGGCTAACCTATAAGGAGATTTTGCGACTGGTGTAGCGCCAGGTATAAGATCAATGCGGAATTCGACTTCTCTCATGGGAGGAAGTCCTGAGATGTCGTCGGGAAAGACTTGTGGGAATTCTTTCACTACAGTTATATCTTCCAATTTCTTCTCCTTGTTTCCCTTCTTGACGACGTGAGTTAGGAATGCGACATAGTTCTTGCGAAGATATTTTCGGGCTTGAAGACAGGACATCAATTTGAGTCCTTTCGAAGGGGTTTCTCCAAAGATTCGTAGGGTTTGACTGTCTGCAAGAGGAATGCGAATGAACTTTTCGCGGCATACTACTTCAGCATGATGTTGGCTGAGCCAAGTCCATACCGATTGTAATGTCGAAACTTCCCAACTTCTTAGGAATGAGGTCAACTGGAAAATCGTGATCGTTAAAGTGAGGGTACAATTTCGTATAATAGAGTTTAATGAGACCGGTTTTCCGTCAGCAACTTCCACCGTTATGGATTCCATGAGATTATCACGAGTTTGGTTGAGGATGGGTTCAAATTCTAAGGACACAAAACTCTTATCCGCGCCAGTATCAAATAACATGGATGCATAACTACCATTGATGAGAAACGTACCGTTAACCACGTTGTCAGCCCTAGCTTGATTGGCGTTGATGTTGAAAGCTCTTCCTCTAGCAGGTGGAGGAGCTTGGTTAGCTTGGTTCACCGGATTTGCTTGAGCTTGGGCATGAATGATGTTCACCAAGCGTGGACAAGTGTTTCTAAAGTGGTTTGGGTCTCCACAGTTGTAACAAGCCCGCATGGGTTGCATCATGGGGTAGTTGGGTTGGTAGTAGGATTGGGCCGTATGTTGTGTAGGTGGTAGAAGTAAGGGTTGTTGGGCTTGACCCACTATCTGATGGTGGGTTTGGGTTGAGGGTTGATTGCGGTTCATTCGCTGAAGTGTGTGACAGGTTTGGATGGTGTGACCTGCACGGCCACAGCTGGTACAATGTTGGCAGGGATGTTCGGGAAGGTGATGGTATTGGCAACGGGTGCATTTTCGGTATGGGCCGGAGTATGGCTTTTTATATGGTGCAGCTGAGGGGGCAATTTGGGTGATGGGTGCAGCAGTGATTGGGGGGGGGGTTTGTTTGAGTGACAGCAAAGTTTCTGTTGTTTCGCTTCCTTTTACCAGTAAACTTCGAAGAGGAGGCAGAATGGTTTGAAGTTTGAGCCTCAATGGGGGCTTTCTTTTTCTCCTCCTTGAATTTACCGTTTCGGATGCAATTTTCAGTAAGTTCGGTAGCTAGTTCCATTGCGGCTTCAAGTGTCGCAGGCGAAGTGCTTAGAATTGAGTCTTGAATTTTCGAGGGGAGGCCTCGAATATAGTGTTCAACCAAGCGGTACACTGGGGTGAACAAGTTGGGGATCATTTGGTTTAGCTCGAGAAATCTTTTGTTGTAGGAAGTATGATCTCGTTCCTTTCGTTTTAACGAGTGGAATTCATCTTCCAACTTCTTGATTTCGCTTCTTGGACAGAAGCGTCTTGTCATTATTTCCCATAACTCTTCCCATGTTAAGGCCATAGCATCTTCGATTCCTCTCTTACCCTTTTCTGTGTTCCACCAGGTAAGGGCTATCCCAAACAGTCTCCCGGTTGCGTAGCGTACCTTGCGATCCTCGGGACAATCGCAATTGAGGAAGGTGTTCTCCATTTCCTCAAACCAGTGCAATTGAGCAGTGACACCTTCGGTCCCTTCATATTTTGGGGGATCGCAAGACTTGAAGTGTTTGTAGGAGCACTTTTTGGTGGGAGGGTTGTCGACGTTCTGGTCTTCTTGATTGGGAGGGTTGATGGGATTCGCGGTGAGAGCTTGTTGGACTTGAATTACGATGTCAGGAAGCACCGCGGCCATTTGTTTTGCAATTTGGGTGGCCAAGAGTTCGTTTGACCTTCCTGACTTTCTACCTCCACGTAGCTGCCTAGCCGACATCTACAGGAACATACATAGGAAGATTGTGAGTTGAAGGAGTCTTTTTAGGTGTCATGTGTCGTTAGAAAAATAAAAAAAAATAACATAATCATCAATACATCCATAGGATGTCTTGGGTTTGCTCATGTTTGGGCCTCCAATGTCCCCCATACCATCGCCTGTATAGTCATGTGGGCCCCCATGACTATTGGCTTAGTAGGATTCACATTGGTGTTGGCGGTTTAACACTCGCATCACTCGAATGAAAACCATGAAATATGATTGCGAGATGTATGGTAGGAGGGTGTCCAGGTATAGACACAATGACAACTCAAAGTGGGGTTAGCTCACACGACGTTTGGTATAGCATGCTTTGGCCTAATAGGTCCTTCGTACTCTCATCATTAGTCCCCAGGTAGGCAAACTGGTCCTTTATTTTGGATTTATACGAATGCCAAGCCTAGACAGGACGTTCCGACTACCGGTACTCGTACCCTTCCAGTTACTACATGCCCGTCATGGGAACTCACTTTGATGTGATTCGAAAATACAAAAATCGTTGCAAAAATCATAGGAATTGTGAGGTGTGTGCTCTCATGGATATGGTATGTTATGAGGATATGATTTATGATGAGCATTGTATAATAATATGTACTTATGAACATGCTTGCATAACATTGAATGTAACAATAAACATAAAGCATATAAACATCATGAATTTTGTATGTAACACATAAACAATTTTAAAATTCTAATCAACTATAGAATAGGCTCTAAGGGTCTAATAACCTATCCTATATCCCTATAGTCATGGCTCTGATACCAATCTGTCACACCCCGACCCACAGCGGAATAAAAGTCGGGCATAATTGGGTTATCACCAAAGCTCATGATGTTTACTAAAATGTTTCATATTTATTAAATTCAAATTACAACTTAAATGTTCAAATCAAATTCATACAATACAAGGAAGTGAAAACTAAATAAAACAATCCAAAGCTTAAACTGATTTATTCTTCTAAGCCTTCCTATGTGTTTCTTGCCTCAACTGGATCACCTGTATCATGTGTAAAATGGGGGAAATTTTGGGTCAACAAAAGTTGGCGAGTGAACCTTGTTAAAAACATTTGTTATTGATTTCCTGTTGTATTTAATATGGAAAAATTGTGCAATAATCATATGTGAGCAAACATATATAAACAAACAATCACAAACCACCTTGAATGAGTAAATGACATGAATGATAATGTATTGTGAGATCAAGGCTCAATCAAACGGAGCCGATCGTATGAAATGTATGATGATGTATGTGAGATCAAGGCTTAATCAAACGGAGCCGATCGAATGAGGCACCTGTACTCAACCCGTCTCCCACGGGGAGCTGATGGGCCTAATGGAATGTATGTACTGAAAATGATAAATTTAATCTAAACATAAACCACACAACAATTGATACATATTGGATACACATTTGTTCATGGATATGATGGATGCACAAGTGTTTAAATATAATGAATAATTAAGCGACACATGATACACCCCAAAATGTGATTAAAACGGGGAATTGGTAGAGATTCACTCACATTGGGTGCGTTCTTTTGATGATGTTGAATGCGCACGAGTTTTGGGATTTGATCGACGAGGAAAAACTAATCCTAAAATAATAACGAAATGGTTCGGTAAATAAGTGGATTTTATTAACAATTTTAATAGGATTTTTAGATTTATTTTTGTGAGTTTAAGGTCATTTTCTAACTTTAAAAATATTATTTTTAAGTATTTTTAGTTGATTTTTAAATTAAATAAATAAATAAAAAAATAAAAAAAATTGACTTTTGTGGACCGTTGACCGATCCGTTGACCGTTGACCGGACCGTTGACCGGTCGGACTGTGGTTGAGTGTGTACTGAGTGAGGTTCGAACCCGGGACCTCTCGTACGCGTGCACGCAGCTCTACCAACTGAGCTACGTGTCTAACCCGAAATATTCTATGTTTTAATTATATATATATACTAATTAAATGTTAATTTATTTGGTTTATATTAAAAGGATTTAAAATGGTCGAACCGGTTGCAGGGACCCGGATCGAACTCGGGTCCTTCGGTTTGTAAGCGCACAGCCCAACCAGTTGGGCTGTGTGTCTAATCTGTTTATCTTACGGTTTATATTAATCTTAAAGACATACTGTGACTTGATCTGATTCTGTTTTTTTAAAAAAATTGTTTTAATTCTGAAAGTCGGTATGTTGTAAGGTTCGAACTCGTGACGTGCGCTGTTTGTTTGCACACACTCCACCACTGGACTGTGTGTCTAACCGGGTTTAATATCTTGTTTTAATTAAACTTATACACAATGTCGACTTCGTCTTCTTCATTCAAAGACACAGACAAACGATATCCAACTTTTCTGGTTTAAATCGTTCGTCGAACATATAAGTGATTGAAATGTAATGGATAAAGAGAGTTACGGAATCGAATGTACCGAACAGAATGTTTTTCTCAGAATTCCGGCAATGGTCGTCGGCTCTGATTTGTGAATTCCGTCTGATTGAATCAATTAACAGTTTTGATCGATGAGTTGTGAAATTAAGTTACTAAACAATAGATATAGGGGGTCTAGATGGTTGTACCGATTCACAGTGTGATTTCGGAATTTCCAGAGATTTTCCGACGAGTACAGAATTTCCGGCAACGTCGTCTGGGACCGATTCTGGTTGAAGGATTTAAGTTAGTATATGTCTAACAATGGATTGAAGACGAAAGAGTCGAGAAATTTACCGATTTGATGTAAGTCTCGGTTTTCCGGCGAAAGTCCGGCGATTGCAGAATATCTCCGGCGAGTGCTAATACTTCGAGAAATTGTGCGATTTTGAGCGAAAAGATTACCAGAGACTTGGGTGTGTATTTATAGGGAAAAAGCAGAATGTATCGAGTCCGAATTTGATCTTGATTCATGGTCAAGGTTTTCTCCGGCGGTTACGACTTGAATTGGGGGACTAGACATCGGTTATAACCGATGTCGAGGTTAATACACGCGTTTAGTCAAAGGAAACTGTCGACAATTGGCGAAATCGTAGGTATTTCCGGCGACTGCGAATTGGGCGCGCTGATTACTGAGTTTGAGTTTTGAGTTTTATTATAAGTATTAATTGTTTCATTATGTTAACAAAGACAGCGTGTGGCGGAGTGGTGTTGTGGTTGTTTGATAAAATAGCTGACCCGGGTTCGAAACCCGGCAGCTTGATATTATTTTTTTTTGCACTTATTTTTACTTTTTAATAATTATAGTTTTTAAATTCTAATATGTTTATTAAATATGTATTGTTTAAAATTAATATTGACCATAAATACGCAACAAAATTTTATAATTGGATATTCGATTAATAAACGAAGCGGGTTTGGAAACCCGTTTTTCGACGGATGTTACACCTATCTCCACATTGGGATATTTTGGAGACGCCTCAATACAGTCAGCGTTTTAAGTACATGCCCTTCTCCACAGCGGGAGACTTGGGATACGCCTCAATTCAGTACAACGTTTAAATATATGCCCTTTTCCACATCGGGAGACTTGGGTTATGCCTCAATATAGTACAACATTTAATACAACCCTTTTACACATTGGAAAATTTTGGGTTACGCCTCAATAAAGTACAGCGTTTTTTTAAATATAAGTCCCTTTCCACATTGGGAAATTGGGATACATCACTAATGGATATTAAATTATAGCCCGTAGGCATTACATCTCTAATGGATGTTTTGATAATAATAGCTCGTAAGTTATACATCGCTAATGGATGTTTAAATAATAATAGCTCGTAAGCTATACATCACTTATGGATGTTTAAATAATAATGGCCCATAGGCACGTCATCACTAATGGATGCTATGATCATTGCACTGACGATGTTAGCCATGATCAAATTCGATCATAAGGCTTATTAAGCTTGAACATAGTCCAAATACCTTGACGACCAGTGTGATTTCCTCAAGTCACACTGTCAGGAATGTTAACATTGCTTGAATGTTAACTTAGAATAATTGCCTTAATGGTTTAAATGATCTAGTCATGGTCGTAGTGACTACATAGACTAGGAGGCGTGAACATAGTTCACCATCTCTGGATAGAAGGGATGATCTTCTTTAACTATCATGGTAGAAGGCTTTACTTCTTAACTACCATATTTGACAATTAGTGTGACCTTATCACTTGGCTGGTGTAAACCATTAAGAAGATCTCTTCGATAAGGTAGGAGCAACAATTGTAACCTTCATGAAAAGAAATCATAAAAATGGGCTCCATAAAATCAACGATTTTTCTTATGGCAGTAATATCGCCATATTAATTAGATGCTTACTGTTATTGATATTAGTACAATATGATCATTTGGGAGATCTTAGAGGTTCCATGCATTAAACCTTCATACTAGCTAGGCATGAAAGCAATCTATGGGACACGCTAAGATACAACCAATTATCATACAACACTTCTATCATACTAAAGCTTAACATTCGTAGTTTGCTAAAAATCAATGAAATAAAATCATTGTCAAATTTCAGATGAAGAATTTGTTGGCGAGAGTTTCCGAACTTATATATAATATAATATACCCAGATGGGTTTGAATCAATCAAGTTCCAAGACTCGAGATTATATGCTTTAAGCATGAATCAGAAATAGTGATTCCTTTTTCTGCTTACTCTCTAGAATGAGATTCTTGAATCAAAGAATTAAATTTGGTGCAAAATTGCACTGATATCCTTGCCATAATACGGCTATTATAGTTGTTGCTGATTTAATCAGTTGGTGAGTTATAACAGGAATGTCTATCAAATATGATAGACTTTGGATAAATGATATTAGGATATCACAAGAATACCCGAAGGTATGATATTAGGTGACGAGATTTACCATCCTCGTATCGGAGTCATTGTCTCCAAAATATAAGTAGTTCACCATCTGGAACTTCAAGCTACACAGTGATAGAGATCATCAAGTCCACGACCCATATAGACTCCTTATCTTGTCCGCAACATCTTGGCGGCATTTCCAGGATTTTCATAAAATCAAGGACCATATACATACATACATATATATATATATATATATATCGATAGGAGTAATCTTATGTCCGGGTCTAGACTCGGTATATAAAGAATCTGCATTTGTGATATTCGAGATTAGACACAATAGGCTAGTGTCTAATTCACTCAAACTGTAGCTTTGATACCAACCTGTCACACCCCGATTTCCACGCAGGTTCCCGGTGGGCCCAGAGGGGTATAATCATGACGGCTGGATAACAGTTATCACAATATAATAATATGCAGCGGAAGTATTGGAGTAAAAGTATCAAATTCATTAAAGTTTGAATATATAAAAGTATTACAAGTATTTCGATACATGCCCACAGGCAGGATCTAATAACAGAGCTTTAGACAGCATAGGCCTTAAGCATAAGAGTTGCAAATTCCATAGACTTCATTCTAGCCGACCCAGATTTCTAGTTATAATAAGGTTTGGTACCTGCGGTTCAATCTTTTGAAAATACGTCAGCTTTCGCTGGTAAATACAATTAACCGACTCATTTTGAAAATATTTCAAAAGATTCATTTAGGTGCACAAGGCACGAAAATCTTTTATCAATAACTTGGGATAATTCATAATGATCTTGTATACAGTTTTACATGTTGATAATACATATGGGGCCCAGTATAAAAACCGAGACATGATTAACCGACACACCACTTCTGAATTCTCAAAGAGCAGATAAAAATATATAGCGTTTACCGGGTGTAAGCTTACACCCTGCGCTTAGGTCATGGCCATTCATAATTAAATGAACCGAGGATATCCAGGACACGATCGAGTTAACCCCTGATGTTTAATTTATCAGACAATACATATTACAACGACTTATGAGATCTATTTAAATCGAAATCCGACAACAATATCCATACCCGACCAAGCGGTAATAGTTTACCGTATTTGAAGCCCGTATAAGAAAATATGCTAAGAGTATTTACCTTTTTGCTAACTTCCAATCAATAAGATTATAATTTTAGCAAGAAGTCGTAAGTCTAAGTATTATTGACCCAAGTCCGATTATCTGGGAGGTATTATAGTCTAGAATAAACAGATTTATTATTTGTTAGAATGTATACGGGTCAAAGGTTATTCCCTTTATAAATATGACCCGATACTTAAGAATAGGTTTGCTATATTAAGCGTATACCAAACGGAATGTCATTTAAACCCAACAAGTACTAGGACTTGTATAATATGGGTAAACAAAGTACATTCTGGAATTTTGAAGTGAAAATGATAAGGTTAAACCCATTTCGGTAAAATTTCATAAACTAGTTACATAAACTTAACCGTACACATAGAAGCGATATTGGGTAACCGAATGAGTCATGAACAAGTTCCATATGCCAATACACTTTAAAAAAGTTATCATGTCAGTAGGATATCAACTTGTATGCCCGTTAAGGTTTTAAAATCAAACTATGTCTCATAAGGGCGTTTTGGTCATTTAGCGACGCATAAAAGGAACTTGCATATAATCTGATGTTAAACATTTTGTGAAAACTCTTTATTTATGATGTAATATCAGTAGGATATTAAACATATGTGTATTTTCTAGTTTACAACCAAACTATGCACCGTAGGGGTATTTTGGTCATTTCACACATAGTTTCGGAAGCTTATTTGGGATTCTGAGTTTATAACATGTACCCACTGTAAAAATATTTTAAATGAGTTATAAAATCAGTAGGTAACAAGTCTTGGTTGGTAAATATGGTTTAAAACCATACTATGCGCCGAAAAGGCGTTAAAGTAGTTAAATGACGATAAATTACGATGTTTTATGAAAACTGATGTTATGACAAGATTTATATGATTCCGATATCTAATTTAATATAACCTATGATTATGTAAAAAGTTTTGGTATCACATTCATAGTTAAAATCCATTTAAGTGCCAAAAGGGCGTTATCGTCATTTAAGGACATAATACAAGAATTCGTACGTAAACTCAGTTTTTAAACTGACTTGATATCCCAAAATACCGTATTTATGATAATATATCAGTAGATAATAAGTTTGATATGAGAATTTATGTTTAAAAGCGTTCTATGCGCCGAAAGGGCATTTTGGTCATTTGCGATATTCTTCAAAAACTCAGTTTATGATCACATCTGTAACATCAAAATGTGTTAAACATGTTAATATATCAGTACCTAAATCATTTGCAAGTTTGTTGGTGATTAAAACCTTATTTTTAAATAAAAAGGCATAATAGTCAAAGTATGGCATAATAACGGAAACTTGCATAAAACTCGAATTACTATTATGATCGTGTAATATAACCTCAGAGGTTTATGCTACATCGTATTACGATCATATCGTGACTTTAAATTAGTAGCAAACTGTTATGGGTGGAATTTTCTTACTCATATACTGAGGATATATCTTGACCTTACATATTGATTACAGCGACCAGGATACTGAACCAGGATATTGGTAACATCCTGCGGGAGTATCCTACTCGTTACTAATGATTTTCTTTGGATGCAAGGTACCAACGTTCACAAGGCTTGGTCCTCCTGAAGACTCGATCATGACGGTTGAAAGAAAGACGTTGGAGGCCGGAAGAAAGGGTCTACAACGGTTAAGAGGGAATATTCGAAGGATCCCTAAAATGTAGGATAGTTAGTTAGTCTTGTTTACTATTTAAAGGGCACTTGGATCAGCAGTAAGACACACATCATCTTGCACTCTTCCACTTTCTGATTATAGAAACACTCGAAAACACTCACTGCACTCACATTATTCAAACATTGTAACACCTAGAGCTGATCCAAGCAGTATCCCGAAGTTGTATCCTGCTGTTTGATCAATAAGAAGAACAAGGCAGCTGGCGATTGTCAGCTCCGAGGTTTTATGTCGGCGATCTAGATTGATCAAGGGCTTTCCTCGTATATCACGTGTCAACCTTTACTTTATTGCATTGTTTTTACGAATTGATATAGTTCTGTATCTTGGAACTATATCCTGAAACTGCTTATATTTTTAATCAAGTTATCACATTTTTATCTAATCTACATAGCACACTACCTCACAAAACTAATTTGATCACTAAATTGCTTCTGTAATTTTTGACCAAAACAATTTGGCGCCCACCGTGGGGCAAGTGGTGCTATTTCTAATCAAAAGTTTTCTAAAATCGTTAATCGGTTTTTTATTCTCTAATCTTTTCACGAGGTTATCTCTGGTGGCTTCTCAGTCAGGTTTGAGTTCTTCTTCGGTGGCCACATCAACCTCTGCTGTAACTGGTTCATTGCCTCTTCCACCTCCACCAGCCCAAACTTCCCAAAGGAGGATTGAAAGCCAAGCAGCTCGAGACGCAACTACTGCTCAAAATATCTCCAGATCTGGAGTTTCAGGGAGAACTCCTGTTTTTGCTTCTAACGACGAAAACAGGGTCAAATGAAGCAACAACAGGAAACTAACCAGATGCTGATAAGAGAAATACAACTTTTAAAATCCAAACCCAGGAAACCTGCTGAGGATATTGTCACTCCCTTGCAACCCAGGATGCTGAACTTTAGTTCGGCAGTATACACTGAGGATAATCAGGGCAATGTTATACCGAGTCACTCCCAGAGCAATATCCCAGAGATCCCCTCATCAAACAGGATGTCCACTGTCAGTGATCCAAGATATGTTTCAGCATATGGCCAGAATCAACAGGCTGGTAACTTATTTAATAATGTTAATACTTTTGGTACTAACAATGTTGGATCTTCGCAGGATACAAGTGTAACCTCAACACTCTCTAGAGAGCTTCAGAAGTTGAAGGATATGATATCAAGTGTACCTGGGGTAGTATAGCCCATACCGGAAGTATCCCAGGATAGTCACAACATATCCCGCTTCGTTCGCCACATTTGTGATGTTGAAATCCCAAAGAGATTCCAAACTCCCAACATGAAGCTTTATGATGGGACAATGGATCCTGAAGAGCATATTGCCCAGTATAGGGAGAGGATGGAAGTAATCCTATTTCGCTGGATCTTAAAGAAGCATGTCTCTGCAAGGGCTTCGGCTCTACTCTGACAGGATCTGCCTTGAAGTGGCTCTTAAGCGTTCCACCTCATTCAATTACGTTATTTGCTCATTTGGTTAATTTGTTTACAGTCATTTTTCTTGTTGTAGAAGTTTTGAAAAACTAACAAGTGACCTCTACAGGATAACGCAGGGACCTCAAGAATCCCTTAGGGATTACGTGAACAAATTTAGTAGGGAATCCCTGGATATCCCGAACCTTGATGTTGCTACGGCGGTACAAGGATTCAAGATGGGATTACAGAAGGATTCCCAATTTTATCAGGATCTTGTGATGAATCCTTGCAGGAATCTGGATGAAGCTCGAAACAGGGCCCTGAGATATATCAGGCATGAAGATGATAAGAAAAT
Organism: Scalesia atractyloides; assembly: GCA_947069175.1. Classification (NCBI taxonomy): domain Eukaryota; kingdom Viridiplantae; phylum Streptophyta; class Magnoliopsida; order Asterales; family Asteraceae; genus Scalesia; species Scalesia atractyloides. The sequence continues at coordinate 88,684,094 of CAMTDV010000017.1, forward strand.
GCAAGAGAGGATGAATTCATCCTCAACATATGAATCAACTAACAGGAAGTCAGAATCCTTGTACAAGCCATATTGCTCTAAGCCATATGGCAGGAATGACAACAAAAAAGTGAACGCTGTTGAGGATGAAGATCCTGAGGAGTATCCTGAGTTACCTGAGTACTGTTTTTTGTTAATACTCCTGAACTAATATATGCCATGCATGGTTTAGGAGATAAAGCAAGATGGCCTAGGAAGAACCAACAAAAGGTTGATTGGAAGGATAAATCCAAGTGGTGCGCCTTCCATGAAGATTTTGGACATGTAACGGAAGATTGTATAGCCCTGAGAAAGGAGATAAGCTATCCCCTAAGCAAAGGCTACTTGAAAGATCTTATCAGCAGGAAGAAAAATAAGGGACAAGATACTGACAAGGATCCTGAACGAGCAGCATTGCCTCCCTCAGATGCCAAAATAATCAATTTCATAACCGGAGGATCCAATATATGTGGGACCTCTTGTTCTGCCGCTAAAAGGCATGCCAAAGAGGCAAAGGCAGAAAGAGGGGATAAGCCAACAAGGATGACGATGCTCACGAATGACAAAGTCATAACATTCGATATTGACGACCGGGATAATATCCAGGATCCTCACCATGATGGTTTGGTTATTACCTTATATATGGCTAACCATTTTGTACGCAGGATATTGGTGGACAACGGGAGCTCGGTCAACATCATCCAGTTAGAAACCCTGAAAAGGATGAACATCCCAGAAATGGAAATTACCTCGAAATCCACCGTGCTTGTAGGGTTCAGTGGAGAGGCAAAGAACACTGTTGGAGAAATAAAGCTACCTGTCTACGTTGAGGGAGTAAATTCTATGCAGCGATTTTTTGTTATGGATTCATTATCCTGCTACAATATTATATTAGGCAGGCCATGGATTCATGATATGAGAGTCGTGCCTTCCACTTATCATCAATGTGTTAAGATTCCTACTCCTTGTGGGGTAGTCAAGGTGGAAAGCGACCGGCAAGAAGCAAAGGAATGCTATTCCTCCTCGATGAAGGCGTTAAAAAATCCAGGGTAGGATAGCAATTAAAGATACAAGCCCAGGATATTGTGGAAACTTCTGAGCAGGATGTTAAAAGAATTATCCTGGATCAGGATAATCCTGATATCTCGGTGCTTGTAGGGACCAATATCCCTCAGGATATTGAGAGTCAACTTACTAACTTTTTGAAATGCAGGATGTCCACGTTTGCATGGAAACATGAGGACATGACAGGTATATCGAAAGATATTATAACTCATAAACTTGGAATTGACAGGTCTTTCAAGCAAATTCAACAAAAGAGGAGGAAATTTGCTCCTGAAAGAAACGCGATTATACAAGAGGAGGTTGAAAGATTATTGAAGTCTAGGATGATTAGGGAAGTAAAGTTCCCTAAGTGGCTAGCAAACGTAGTAGTGGTTCAAAAGAAGAATGGAAAATGGAGAGTTTGTGTAGACTACACAGACCTCAATAAAGCCTGTCCTAAAGATCCATTCCCATTACCTCACATAGATTCGATGGTAGATGCGACTGCCAGCCATGAAATGCTGACCTTTATGGATGCATCTTCAGGATTTCAACAGATCCAAATGGAGCCATCTGATCAGGAAGATACAGCATTCATGACACCTACAGGTATATACTGTTATACTGCCATGCCTTTTGGTTTAAAAAATGCAGGTGCAATATACCAAAGGTTAGTCAATATGATGTTCAAAGACAAACTGGGGGACACAATGGAGGTGTATATTGACGATATGGTGGTAAAATCCAAGAAAGCTGAGGATCATCTTCAGGATCTTGAATGTGCATTCAATATCCTGGACCAGTATAATAAGAAGCTGAATCCTGCTAAGTGTCACTTCGGAGTGGGGGCAGGAAAATTTCTAGGATATATGGTGACTAAGAGGGGAATAGACCAAGTCCAGAACAGATTAAAGCTGTCCTAGATCTCAAATCACCATCCAATTGAAGGATGTTCAAAGGCTAACAGGAAAAGGAGCAGCATTAAACAGGTTCATATCAAGATCCTCAGAAAAATGCAAGGAATTCTATGATATCCTGAAGAAAAACAAAGAGTTTGAATGGGGTGAAAGACATGAAGCTGCCTTACAAAAGTTGAAGCAATATCTTTCAAGTGCACCTCTGTTGATGAAGCCTGAGGATGGTGAACCCTTATCCCTATATCTTGCAGTATCGGGGAATGCAGTAAGTGCTGTTTTGGTAAAGGATCATGAAGGTCAGCAATATCCTGTTTATTATGTTAGTAAAAGCTTACTAGATGCTGAAACCAGATACTCACATTTGGAAAAACCAATATTAGCTCTAGTCATGGCATCAACTAAACTAAGACATTACTTTGAAACACATAGGATTTCATGTTAAAACCAATTACCCTGTTATGTGCTTAGGAAACCTGAAATGTCTGGTAGAATGGCTAAATGGTCCGTTAAACTAAGCGCTTATGATCTAGTATATGAACCTAGAAATGCTATAAAGTCTCAGGCTCTAGCAGACTTTGTGGCAGATTTTGGTAGTGATATTCAAAATAAAGTTGACCTAGAAGTACAACAACTAGGTGAGGATTCAGGATGTTGGATATTGTGTACTGATGGTGCATCTAATATAAGGGGTGTAGGATTAGGAATACTACTAAAATCGCCACAGGGGGACATATTACCCCAGGCTATTAGATGTGAATTTCCTGCTACTAATAATGAAGCAGCATATGAAGCCCTGATAGCAGGATTAGAATTGGCTAAGAATATGAACGTTAAGTGTTTGCAAGTGTATGTTGACTCCCTGTTGATTACTAACCATTTCAATGGATCTTATACAGTCAAATGTGAAAAGTCAGCTGAATATCTTGAAACTGTTAAAAAATTAGCAGGATACTTCGAAAATTTTACACTTGAACAGGTACCAAGAGAGGAAAATGTTGAGGCCGACACTCTAGCAAATCTAGGATCTACTGTCAAGATACCGGAAGAAACTCAGATACCAATATTACATATCCTGTATCCTGCGATGGAACTCTTGAAGTTTCAGGATAAGGAGGTAACAACTGTTCAGGATCCTGGTGAAGCATATCCTGATAAGGATCCTGAATCTTGGATGACTCCAATTGTGAAGTACCTTGAAAAAGGAGACATCCCAAAGGATGAAAATCCCAAGGCTTTCAGAATGAAGGTATCCCACTTTACTCTAATAAATGATGTTTTGTATAAGAAATCCCTTGTAGGTCCATATTTGAGGTGCTTGGAAGATCCTGAAACCAAGGAGGTACTTCAGGATATACACGAAGGAGATTGTGGCAACCATACTGGGGGCAGATCTTTATTCACTAAGGTATTGAGAACAGGATACTACTGGCCGACCATGAGGAAGGACGCTGCGGAATATGCTCGAAGATGTGATGCATGTCAGAGACATAGCAATATACTACATCAGCCTGCAGAATCATTATATCCTATCATATCTCCTTAGCCATTTATGAAGTGGGGGATGGATATAGTGGGAAAACTCCCAAAGGCTCCTGGAGGAAAGGTTTTCATGCTAGCAATGACAGATTATTTCTCTAAGTGGGTTGAAGCAGAAGCATTTGTCCAAGTTAGGGATCAGGAAGTGGTGTCTTTTATCAAGAGGAATATCCTGACAAGGTTTGGGATACCGGCCAAGATAATCTGCGATAATGGTTCCTAATTTATCAGCAAAAGGACTGCTGATTTTTGCAAAAGTTGGGGAATTAAGATGATCACGTCAACACCGGTGCATCCTCAAGCTAATGGACAGGCAGAATCCTCGAACAAGATAATTGTCAATAACTTGAAGAAGAGATTAGGTGCGAAGAAAGGAAAATGGGCAGAAGAATTACCATTTGTCCTATGGGATGATAGAACAACTGTGAAGAATGCTACTGGGCAAACCCCATTTTCTTTGGTATTTGGGGCAGAAGTAGTGATTCCAACATAAATTCTGAAGCGAATCCTGAGACCTTATGTCAAGAACTGGATACTGTTGACGAAACTAGAGATGCAGCAAAGCTAAGGATGGCGGTATATCAACAAAGGATAACCAAATCGTACAACAAGAATTTAAGAACTAGGAGATTCCAAGTTAGAGATTGGGTATTGAGAAAAGCGTTTCAGAATACAACTAATCCTACTAATAGGAAGTTAGCTTCAAAATGGGAAGGACCATACGAGATTGAGTCAGAATCAGGAAAAGCAGCATACCGGCTCAAGACCATGAAGGGAGATATGTTACCAAAATCCTGGAATGTTATACATCTTAAGGCTTATTTCAAGGGAGTTTAGAATTTGATTTCTGACTAAGGATGGTATGAATTCTATATCTTTTAAATATATATTTTTAGTTTCAGTTATTTTTCTTTGAAACCCAATACTGACTTAAGCATCGGAGGGGTGTTAGCTAAGCTAACACCCACTTTAGTTTAAAGGTGTTTTGTAGGATATGCTTCAAGATACTTGCTCAAGATAAATCGAAAGATTAGAAGACTGGCCCCCTCTCTCACGTTTAACGGATTCGGATCCCTTCATAGGTTTAAAGGTATTCACCTTTCTTCCGAATTGGGTTTAAACACCCCGTCTGGAGCGCAAGTATCCGGGTATAGTTCAAGATGGCGGGACCAGTTCATGTAAAAGTGGCTGAGAATTTCGTTATTGTTGGCTATGTCCCAGATCCTTACGGTATATGAGGATTGATCACCCTCTCTCGCGAAAGGGTATTTTCATACTCTCTAAGGTTTAAAGGTTTTCACCTTTCTAAGTCTTGGAGTTTATACACTCCCGCCTGTAGCGCACGAAAACAAGGGTTTATCCCCAGGATACTAAGGGTTTATCCCCAGGATACTAAGGGTTTGTCCCCAGTGAAACTATAGTTTTTGGAAGATTTCATGAATATGACCATGATCACACACATCCTTTCATGGAGAAAGCGTTACAAAATTTGATCATTAAGTGAAGGGATACTCAAATATGTCATATACTGATGCAACATCCTGCACAGACAGGGGAAATCCATGCTGGGCACATTACAAAGGATTCAAAGGTTGGAATCGAAAGTTTTTGCCTAAGTATTCCTGGTATGATTTCTTATTTATCGAATTCTGGAAATCTTATTTGGGTAACCTAAGTTTTCTATAAAGATTATACTCATACAAGTTTTTGTCTAACAAATTTTCATTAAAGGTGACAAAAACTTATCAGGATCCTGACCAGGATATTTGATCAGGATGTTTAAAAACATGTCTTTCAAAATAAAAATATAACAACAACAGATAAAACAGAAATTTTAGTTTATTATTAACATTCCAAAATGTCACATTCTTGGCTTCGTCTTAAACCAAGACCCATCCACCAAGAATGTGATAAGGTCTGAAAGCATATAGACAATGATGACCAAAGGCTTCGTCCTGAAACCCAGGATCCCTCCACCTCGGGTCATCACAAAATACTAATGTTTAAAGTGCAGGAAATAAAAATTGTTCAAGTGCAGGAAAAGTAAAATTGCTTAGGGATTACAGACCATTCAAATTAAAAAAGTGGGCTCTGGCCTAAGCAATAATATCCATCATTGCTCACTTCGATGCCCTCACACAGCGGCATCTTCACCAACCTTCTTCACTTCTTCAGCATCATCAACCACATCCTCACCACCAGCATCAGCACCTTGACCACCAGCACCAGTATCAGCCTCAGGATCCTTGGGAGCCTCAACCGCAACTTCAACCACCTTGGAAGACTCTGCCACCACTGGCTTGGCAGGATACTCCACAAGTTTACCTCCTAGGTCCTTTAGCTTCGCCTCCCAAGCGCCGATGTTCCAGGAAGGGCATTCGAAGCCCGCAGCTCTTGCTTCATACGCCATTTTCAGCCTGGCTTGGAGGAGGGAAATCACAACAGAACCTTTGAGGCCTTCCCGATAGGAGTGCATATCCTGTTCGTGCTGAAGTTGAGCTGCATCCACCTTGGCCTGGGCATCCTATTAGCCTTTTGGATGGCGGCTTTAGCTTCCTGAGTTACAACCTTGTATTTGTCCTCGTAATGCTGAGACTTGGCGGCAGCAATCTTTCCCTGGTCCACGATTGTGACATGAGCCTCCTTTAGCTTGACCTCTAGCATCTTGTTGACCCCACATGCGTCCTCATAAAGATGCGTCAGGCGACCGAGACCCTACAGTCCGAGATACAGGTATCAGTACATATACAATATAACCAGGATATCTGTTCAGCATATATGTACAGTATACAAGATAAGGATATTCACCTGGTTGAGAGAAGAAATCATCAAGGCACTGGACTCAAGGAATCCCTGGTTCTCGTAGGAAAAAGCCTCACCGGTAGCAGGGGAGTTTGTTTCTTATCTCTTTCGAGAGCTGGTGGCACCTGGCTTTGTGGCAGGGGAAGGCTTAGGCATGGCCGTGGCCTTGGAACTGGTGGCAGGCTTGGATGCAGTGGATGGCTTGCTGGATTCCTTCTTCACTTGGACAGGGCCAGAGTAGCTGTCAAGTTCTTCAAGGTCGAAAACTTCAGGCTTTTTGACTGGATCTGCATAAAGGGGTAGGCTAGAAAACAGATCCACTCCTTGGATACCGCATCTGATCGTAGATTCCGGTCAAATGGCCGAATAATTGCCCCGTCGGGAAAGGCACCGGAAGCCCTGAGAGAGGCGATATCACATTATCGAAGGAGCACACCTCCATCTCTGGATTCTTGAAAAGATTCTGGTCGTGAAAGTCGGGGTGGAATCGCCGGTATGTGATCACGTCCGAGTAGCCATGGAGGAATCGAGAACATAACAAAAGAAACGAAGAGAAATTAGGAAAAAGAGGGAGAAAATACCTGAGAATTCCGAAAATGTTATGATAAGTATCCAAAGAAAAGGAGAAGATATAGGCAAGAGATAGATAGCAATGAGTAAAAATCGCGTTGGAAGTTGCACCAAGTCACATCAATCTCTAATCCCATTAATAGCATCGAGTGGCGTAAAGAAAAAATATATCCGTTTGGACTAGAGAATCCCGACAGCTATATTTTTGGGGACAATTGTTATGGATGTAATTTTCTGATTCATATACTAAGGATATATCTTGACCTTACATATTGATTACAGCGACCAGGATACTGAACCAGGATACTGGTAACATCCTGCGGGAGTATCCTACTCGTTACTAATGATTTTCTTTGGATGCAAGGTACCAACGTTCACAGGGCTTGGTCATCCTGAAGACTCGGTCATGACGGTTGAAAGAAAGACGTTGGAGGCCGGAAGAAAGGGTCTACAACGGTCAAGAGGGAATATTCGAAGGATCCCTAAAATGTAGGATAGTTAGTTAGTCTTGTTTACTATTTAAAGGGCACTTGGATCAGCAGTAAGACCCACATCATCTCGCACTTTTCCACTTTCTGATTACAAAAACACTCGAAAACACTCACTGCACTCACATTATTCAAACATTGTAACACCAAGAGCTGATCCAAGCAGTATCTCGAAGTTGTATCCTGGTGTTTGATCAACAAGAAGAACAAGGCAGCTGGCGATTGTCAGCTCCCGAGGTTTTATGCCGGCGATCTAGATTGATCAAGGGCTTTTCTCGTATATCACATGTCAACATTTACTTTATTGCATTGTTTTTACGAATTGATATAGTTCTGTATCCTGGAACTATATCCTGAAACTGCTTATATTTTCAATCAAGTTATCACATTTTTATCTAATCTACATAGTACACTAGCTCACAAAACTAATTTGATCTCTAAATTGCTTCGGTAATTTTTGACCAAAACACATACTAGTCTAATTCAGTTTATAATCGAAAGTCAAAGCAATAGTCAAACTTTGCGACTTTCGGTTGCGAACCGACCCTAAAACTGGAATTGACGAGCCTAAAATGTTTACACATGTTCTAATAATTATTACCAAGTTGTTTATGTGTTAAAACATATTTTAGAACACTTCTAAACTCAGATTATAATTATTTTAAAATCTGCCCCTTTGACTTTTTAAAACATTAATAAGTTGACTCGTCAATTGACCAAGCAAACGTGATTATTAGGAGGTGCCCTTTTGAGGGATTAACACCTACCTAATTACGATCACTTAGCCATGTTCGTTGCAAACAATGGCTGGGCCATTAAGGTCTAAACTGAAAGTCAAATAGTTTATCGAAAAAGCTTGACTTTTGGCTATAAAACGCCTAAAAATGAACAAGACTAAGATGGAACACTTACTAGTGATCCAAGGAGAGGTCTTGAACTCACGGAAGTCCCCAAAATAATGAGGAACCTCCAAGTAGAAGATAGGAGAGGAGATGAATGAAACGAGCAAGTTGGAAGCTTGAGTTCATGAGCTATTTATAGTGATTCATGGATCATAAGATGATGCCATGTGTTAGTAGGTGTCTTAGGATGTTTGCAAGTGTCTAGTGAGGTGTAAGAACCAGGAAAGAAGTGGCAAAACCAGTTGGAATGCTCATAGTTTCAAAACAATGGTTTACTTGGAGGCCACACAAATTTTTTGTTGTTGGCACCTGGATGCGGACCTCATCCATATATGGATACGGTCCGCATCCACCTTCAAGGGGCTAAATTTTGCTTTTTAGCAGAAATGGCTCTTGGAGTTGTTTCGTCGCGTTTTGTCGCTTCTAACCCCTTTTAACCTAATTTTTAGGCTCTATAAAGGTGTTAAGGCATATGTGACTTGCATTTTGCCTGGAATTATCATGGATGTCGGTTCGTTCGGTGGTACGATTACGCGTTTCGCAAAAATGCGTAAAACGCTTTACCGAACACGAAAATGATCCAAATTGCGCAACGATCGACATACTTGCATTCTCATCAATAAAATACAAGATTTTATTAAATACAAAATGTTTGGACTTGTATATGGGTTCGTATTCAAAATACGAGAATTGGGGCGTGGCACTAGGCGAACCAGATTGCTCAAGAGACATCATAACAACTATTAAGCGATGTTATCTAAATGTTTAACATCCCATACTATTAAACAATAAAATCCAAAATAATTATTACAATTTTAAGCAAATCTCTTAAACATAACATCCGATTTTCTAAAGCAAAACCTAATCTAAGCGTCCAAAGCAATATGCTCAACCTGCCCCATATGTTAAAATAAAACGTCAATACAATTAAGTAAAGATGAGCATACAGGTTTGCATACATAATAGATATAAAAGCGTTTAGCATACACCGGATGACATACGTAAGAGATGTGAACTATGTAACTACTAGATTCAAGTAAACAACAAACCACGATTGATCGAGGCATGCGAACAAGTGTCCACATCCTAAAAGAGAAAAATAAATGAGAAATAAAGTGTGAGCCTTAACAACCCCAGGCCCCAAGGTGGCGGGTCAACCTCTAGTATACTATCATGTTAAGGGTGGTGTACAAGCAATCAAGCAATACATACTATTCAGCAGATTTCACGTATAGTCATATAATTCAGCGGGTTGTGAATAAGCGTTTGAGAGTTGTGTGATGTGTTTTAATATATGGACATATGTGACACCCAAAAGTGCATTTAAGCGTAAAAGGGTTCAAGTATACTTACTGTTGGTGCGTTTTGGGAGATGACACGGGATCTGAGAGGAGTTGTGGAGAGTGCCGGATCAGCTTGTAAGCGAACCGAAGTGCATCAGTCTTTCGAATTGCTAAAACGGTTAACGGGTGAGAGAACAATAGACAAGTTTGGGCGAACTTGACCTGTTTTGCTTACTGGTGACACAAGTTCGGGCGAACTTGTCAAGTTTCCGAGAAACTAGACAAGTCCGGGCGAACTTGTCTTTGTTGGTGAATGGTGACACAAGTTCGGGCGAACTTGTCCTGATTCCTTGGAATCAGTACAAGTTCGGGCGAACTTGTGTGTTTTGATGAAGGATTGATCAAGTTCGGTCGAACTTGGTCACCACTCTGGTGACAAGTTCGGGCGAACTTGATGCTTTCCAAGCGAACTTGACTGTTTTGGCATCCAAATCGTGCGTTTTCGCGTCGTTTGCTGAGGAAATCGAGTGTCCATCCCTCCAACCTTAAGCCACTGAGTAAAACTTAGGCTAGAGAGAGTTTAGCCATTTTACAGAAACTCGGGCTAATCCGGGCGAACTTGAAGGTTCGTACGGGTTAGTCCAGCTTGTGTAGTGACGATTTCGTCCTTGTGCCTCCGGAATATTGTGTGAAAATCGATGTTTAAAAGGTTTTACTCAGATCTAAGAGTAGATCTAAGTGAAAAGTAGAAGTTTTGTAGAAAAAGATGAAGATTTTCGTAAACAGAAGGATTTGATGAAAACGAAGGCAAAGCCTTGTGCAAAATCGTTGTAAAACGTTGTTGAACGTTGTTGTAGTTGAAAACGGATTGAATCTTACTTAGAAAACAAAGGGTTTCGGTTTTGGAGAGCTCCGGGCGAACTTGCAGCAAGTTCAAATGAAGAATGGAGCTGGGTATTTATAGGTGGAAGTGAAAAAGTGGGCTGAAACATCAAGTTCGGCCGAACTTGCTTGTTTCTTGTGTTTATGAGACAAGTCCGGGCGGACTTGTTAGTCTGAATGGTTTTGTTGGCCTGGACAAGTTCGGGCGAACTTGTTATATACAAGTTCGGCCGAACTTGACCTAATAGCCAAGTTTCGTTCGATTATTTCGCGTTAAGTGTTCGTTCGGCGATTCGGTTCGTATTAGATAGTTATATTAAGCGTTATAATTGATTTAATAGTGCGATTTAGCGATTTGTGCAGGTGAGAGCGTTGCGATAGCGATTATTACCATAACATAAACAAATATAACACACATAAAACAAAATTCCACATAATTAACTGCGTTTTGCGATGCGATGAGATAAGCGATGCGATGGCACAAGTGTTTATTAAACAATAACACACTCGGCTCGTATAGTAGCATAATTACTTGTGATTACGATTAATTTGTGATTAATAGGTGATATAATGTTAATAAACAAATTGTTTAACATAACTTTCTCATAATCGAATCTTCGGAGTACAATAGAAACAAAAGAAAATAAAATAAATAACAAAGAATTTCCGAGTTGTTACAGTCTCCCCTACTTTAGGAAATTTCGTCCCGAAATTAAGTATTAGCCGTAACAAAGAGATGCGGATACTTTGCCTTCATGTCACTTTCCAATTCCCAAGTGAACTCGTTTGCCTTCCCATCGGACCTTTACGATAGGGATGCGAGAGCACCGTAATTTCTTGGTTTCTCGGTCAATGATTTTGACAGGCTTTTCCACGAAATGGAGAGTCTCGTTGATTTGCAAATCCTCGAGAGGTACATGGAGATTTTCTTAAGTTAGGCATTTCTTGAGGTTTGACACGTGGAAAGTCGGATGGACGTTGTTAAGTTCCACCGGTAGTTCGAGTCGATAGGCCACTTTGCCGATCCTTTCCAGAATCTTAAAGGGACCTACATATCGAGGCGCTAGCTTTCCTTTCTTTCCAAAGCGGATCACTCCTTTCCAAGGTGCAACCTTTAAGAGCACGTGATCTCCCACTTCGAACTATAGGGGCTTGTGGCGTTTATCAACATAACTCTTTTGATGACTCCGAGCTTTCAAGAGATTGTCTCTGATCTGGAGGATCTTGTCTGTTGTTTCTTGAATCAGCTCAGGACCGGTGATTTGTGCTTCCCCGATCTCGTGCCATGCAATAGGCGATCGACATTTTCTTCCATACAGTGCCTCAAAAGGAGCCATTTGAATGCTAGTATGATAACTATTATTGTATGAGAATTCAATTAAAGGTAAATGCGTATCCGAGTTACCACCTAAATCTATGATGCACGCACGAAGCATGTCTTCGAAGGTGCGGATCGTGCGCTCAGTCTGTCCGTCGGTTTGAGGGTGAAAGGCGGTACTAAGATTGAGAGTAGTACCAAGAGCGGATTGAAAAGTCTCCCAGAGACGTGAGGTAAAGCGACCGTCGTGGTCAGAGATGATGTCACGAGGCGTCCCGTTTCGACAAATGACTTCGTCGGTGTAGATTCGGGCTAATCGTTCGACCTTAAAGTCTTCTCGTATAGCAATAAAGTGCGTAGATTTGGTAAGATGGTCAATGATAACCCAAATGCTATCGTGACCAGAGGAGGTGTGAGGAAGTTTTGTAATAAAGTCCATAGCACGCGATGTTCAACTCGTCTCCCACGAGTAACTGATGGGCCTAATGAATGAGTTTTGAGGCACGCGTTGTTCTACGAACTGATGGGCCTAATGAATGAGTTTTAAGGCACGCGTTGTTCAACTCGTCTCCCACGAGGAACTGATGGGCCTAACAATTAATTTGCATACAACTTGACAATATGTAATACATAATAACAAACAATATTTACATTCTAAGTTTAGATCATAATATGGTATAGCACGAGTTTGAATAAGCGAATTAGTTTAAGTGACACATGATACACCCCAAAACATGAATAAAAAGGGGAATTTGTAAGAATTCACTCACAGTGGTTGCGTTTCTTGGATTGATGATGAATGCGCACGAATTTGGATTTAACCACGAGAGAAACTAACCTAGATAATAACATAACGGTTCGGTAAGTAAGCGGATTTTATTAACCAATTTTAATAGGATTTTTGGATATATTTTTGTGAGTTTAAGGCTATTTTCTGACTTTAAAAACGTTTATTTTTAAGTATTTTTAATTAATTTTTAAATTAAATAAATAAATAAATAAATAATAATAAAATGTTGACTTTGACCGTTGACCGTTGACCATGACTGTTGACCGTTGACCGGTTCGGTCGGTTATATTGTTGCACTGAGTGAGATTCGAACCGGTGACCTCTCGTACGCGTGCACGCAGCTCTACCAACTGAGCTACGTGTCTGACCCGAAATATTTCTGTTTTTAATTATATTTATACACTATTTAAGTTAATCCAAAAATCATTTATTTAAAAAGGATTTAATTGTATCGAACCGGTGATCTCAACAGGTCTCGAACCCGGGACCTGTGGTTTAGTTTGGCACACAGTCCACCGCTGGACTGTGTGTCTAACCTGGTTAATATTCTGATTTTTATTATACTTAACATCTTACAGTGAGTTAACCCGGTTCGGTTTTAAAAAAAAAAACATTTTTATTTCCGAGGATAGGGTCGTGTTAGGGATCGAACTCGAGACGTGTGTTTCATGTTTGCACACGGTCCACCGCTGGACTGTGTGTCTAACCCGTTTATTATTCTGACTTTAATTAATCTTATAACCATAATCAACTTCGTCTTCTTCGCTCAAGAACACAGACGGCGATCATTCAACTGTTACTTGTTAAATTAAATTAACGAATTTTATAAGCGATTGTAATGTGATGAACAGAGAGGGTTTGGGGAAAGAAAGTACCGGAACAGGTTGTCTTTTTCAGAACTCCGGCAAAGATCGTCGGCTCTGTTTTGTGAACTCCCTCTGTTCGGATCAATTAATAGTTTTGATTGATTAGATATGAAATTGAATTACTGAGTGACGATTATCAGGAGGTTTAGATGATCATACCGATTAACAGCGTGACTTCGGAAATTCCAGCGATTTTCCGGCGAGTAAAGAATATCCGGCAACGTCGTCTGGGATTGATTCTGGGTGATGGATTGATGTTAGTAATGGTCTAACAATGGATTGAAACAGAAAGTGTCCAGGTATTTACCGTGTTGATGTGAGACTCGGTTTTCTGGCGAAAGTCCGGTGATGGCAGAAAAGTTCCGGCGAGTGAAATTAATTCGAGAATCGGTGCGATTTTGAGCGAAAAGATTACCAGAGGCCAGGGTGTGCATTTATAGGGAAGAATCAAGTTGAAATGGGTCTGTTTCTAGTCTCGATTCATTGGTCAGCCTTTCTCCGGCGGTTATGACTGATGTCGCGGAACTGGACATCGGTTATAACCGATGGCGACGTTAATACGTACGTTAAGTCAAAAGTAACCGTCGATAATTGGCGAAATCGTCGGATTTTCCGGCGACTGCGAAATGGGGCACGCTGTTGACTGGGTTTGATTCCGAGTTTTGTTATATGTATTAATTGTTTCGATATATTATCAAATAACACAAGTGGCGGAGTGGTTGGATGTGTGTGAGTTAAGTCTTTGAGGTTCCCGGCTGACCCGGGTTTGAAACCCGGCATCAGCATATTATTTTTATTTCATTATTTTTAATAAATTTTCAATTATAAATTTTATATTCTAATATATTTATTAATTGTGTATCGTATAAAATTAATTTAAGCATTATACGCAACGAAATTTTTAACTGGATGTTCGGTTAATAAACAAAGCGGGTTTGGTTAACTCGGTTTTTTTGACGGATGTTACAGTATCCCCTACTTTTAAAAAATTTCGTCCCGAAATTTAAGTAGTGGCATGTTTGTCTCAAAAGGATGGTGTTTTAATTTAACATTTACATACTTAGAAGGGAGTAAGAGTTTAAATTTTTGTTTGAGGCGGTAACGTTCCTTGTAAGGGTTGAGTACCCTGCTACAGGAATCGCTTTGTGATGCCTACGATAAAAATATTGATAAACAGAGTTGATTCACTAAATATGATTTCATGCGCAAGAGTTTTGATATGTTTGGAAAGATAAGGTTATATCCTAAAACAAAACTTCTACTACTAAAACCTACATGGAACTTCTCATAATCGCCTGACAATGCCTCTGATCCTTTGACAAGAATACTTATATATAGGAAGTACCAGCGGCGTATCCACCATATTCTTGTCAAATTTTCATTGGCTTTATCAGTAAATTATGATTGGTTCTATGATGTGACTCTAGAACATAAACAAACACAACAACCAAAGCCTGAGTCCTAATTCTGATAGTATACATGTTTGAATGGTGACAGTACCTCTCTCGTTTGTTATGATGGAGAGGTTAGTCTATGTAGAAATAGAACACAATCCAATTTATTTAAATGATGAGATGATATGAATGCTAAATCTGTGAGTATAAAACAAACTTCAACCAAGACATTACTAAATCCTACATGGAACTTCTCATAACCGCCTGACAATGCCTCTGATCCTTTGACAAGAATACTTATATATAGGAAGTACCAGCGGCGTATCCACCATATTCTTGTCAAATTTTCATTGGTTTTATCAGTAAGTTATGATTAGTCCTATGTGACTCTAAAACATAAACAAACACAACAACTAAAGCTTGAGTCTTAATTATGATAGTATACATGTTTGAATGATGACAGTACCTCTCTCGTTTATTATGATGGAGAGGTTAGTCTATGTAGAAGTGAGACCCAGCCCAACTTCTTTAAATGATGAGATTGAAATACGTCGTGAGGTATGATGATATGAATGTTAAATCAATGAGTATAAAACAAAACTGAAATAGTAATTCGCATTAAGATTCTTGGATAAATTTCCAATTTATAATTGAGATACGTGAAAATTGAGATAACATAAAGAAAACATAAAAACTAAGCGGTTGGAGTTGAATCTTGATTTTTGGTGAAGGAGACTAGTTGGGTGGTTCGTTTTGGGCCGTCACTATCTTCAACAGGATTGGCGTTGATGTTGAAAACTCTTCCTCTTGCTGGTGGCCTAGGGGTTAGGTTTTCTTGATTTGCTTGGTTAACTGGGTTTGCTTGAGCTTGGGCGTTTATGATGTTAACCAATCAAGGGCACGTGTTTCTAAAATGGGTAGGGTCGCCACAATTAAAACAAGCTCGAACATATGGGAACATGGGGTATTGGGGTTGTTGATATGTTTGGATCATGTTTTGAGTAGGGGGTGAGGTTTGGTTTTGAGAGGTGCGGCAAACCTTGCTCAAATGACCATAGCGTCCACAATTCGCACATAGTCGACAGGGTAAGGTAGAGGGAGGGTGATAAAAGCAGGTGTTGCATTGAGGGTGAGGTCCAAGGTAAGGTTTCTTATTTGGGTAAGTTGAGTTGGGTGCTACTTGAGTGATTGGGATAGCTTGGAGTGGTATGGCTTGTGAGGCTGGTTGATTGCGTTGGGTGACAGCAAAAAGTTTCCCATCTCGTTTTCTCTTAGAAATGGGTTGAGAAGGGGATTCGGTTTGGGTGGAGTTCGAGGTTTCAGTTGATGCTTTATCCTTCTTCTTCTCCTCCTTGAAGTCCTTATTCCGTATGCGGTTCTCGGTGAGCTCTGTAGCTAACTCCATTGCTGCTTCCAAAGTTGCAGGTGTGGTACTTATTACAGAGTCTTGAATTTTTTAAGGAAGACCTCGAATGTAGTGCTCGATCAAACGGTAAAGAGGAGTGAACAAGTTGGGGACCATTTGATTTAACTCGAGGAATCTCTTGTTGTATGTGGTGTGGTCGCCTTCCTTTTGTTTCAAAGAATAGAACTCATCCTCCAATTTCTTGATTTCGCTTCTTGGGTAAAACCGTCTAGTCATGATTTCCTTCAACTCTTCCCAAGTCAAAGTCATAGCATCTTCAACACCTCGTTTGGCCTTCTCTGTATTCCACCATGTAAGTGCTATTCCAAGTAAACGACCAGTAGCATATCGCACTTTGCGATCATCGGGGCAATCGCAATTTAGAAAAGTGTTTTCCATTTCTTCAAACCAATGGAGGAGACGGTAACACCTTCAGTCCCTTCGTATTTTGGAGGGTCGCAGGATTTGAAATGCTTGAAGGTGCATTTAGTGGCTTTTGGGGGAGGATTGACAATGTTTTGATCTTCTTGATTGACGGTATTAGCGGTAAGGGCTTCCTGGACTTGAACTACAATGTTGGGTATTACGGCAGCCATTTGTTGAGCGATTTTGGCAGCCATGCGCTCGCGGGCTTTTCCTGATCTCATCTTCTTACGAGCGGAATTAGAAGACATCTACAAGGATACATATCAAGAGTATGAGTTGAATGTTTTAGAGATCATGTGTCGTATTTAGGAATGAACATTCATAAAATAAATATAGAATAAATAATCTACTACATACATAGGATGTCTTGGGCTTTGCTCGTAATTGGGCCTTGCATGCCGCCATACTTCACCTTCGTAATCATGTGGGCCCCCATGATTACCAGGTTTTTCATATGGTTCGCATGTGTTAGCCTGGTTACGTACACTAAAACCCGGAGAAAATCGAGAAATATGTATGTAACGTATGATATTCGGAATGTATCCAGGTGTGGACACGGTGACACCTCAAAGTGGGGTTAGTTCGAACGACGTTTGGTGTGGCATGCTTTGGCCTAATAGGTCCTTCGTACTCTCATCGTTAGTCCCCAGGAAGGCAAACTGGTCCGTTATATTGGATTTATACGAATGCCAACCTAGACAGGACGTTCCGACTACCGATACTGGTACCCTTACAGTTACTACATGCCCGTCGCAGAACTCACTTTGATGAGATTTGAAAATGAAAAATGCGACAAAATCTTGAATAACGGAAGTATGAAGATGATTTGAATATGTGAACATTGAAATATGTATGATGAATATGTATGTAAGTATGTATGTTTGACTGTAAGTATAATTCATTATGTATCGCAAAATGTAATATTGGAAGTGTTTGCATGCATTTGCGTATGTAATAAATATGAAAGAAATAAACATCATGAGTTTGCATGTAACCACATAAACAATTAAAATCTAATCAACTATAGTATAGGCTCTAAGGGTCTAATAACCTATCCTATATCCCTATAGTCAAAAGCTCTGATACCAATCTGTCACACCCCGATCCGCAGCGGAAAAGGTGATCGGGGCATGATTGGGTTTTCATCAAAGCTCATGACATTTATTATAATGTTTCATATTTATTATTACAATTTAAAGGAAATCATACAATCATATCATACAACTTGTTCTATACATCTTTCTAGGCTTCATTATTTTCTTCTAAGCATTTTCCTATGTGTTCCTTGCTTCATCCTATCCACCTGTATCATGTGTAAAAATGGTTGTTGGATCAACAAAAAGTTGGTGAGTGAATCCTATTTAAAACATTTAAACTTGTTTATTGAATTGATTATAAAATAAAGTGCATAACCACATATGAGTAAATGTAAATGTAAATTTATTCACAAAACACTTAATATTAAATATTGCACACACATACAACAATAGATTGTTTTGAGGCACGCGTTGTTCAACTCGTCTCCCACGAGGAACTGATGGGCCTAATGAATGAGTTTTGAGGCACGCGTTGTTCTACGAACTGATGGGCCTAATGAATGAGTTTTAAGGCACGCGTTGTTCAACTCGTCTCCCACGAGGAACTGATGGGCCTAACAATTAATTTGCATACAACTTGACAATATGTAATACATAATAACAAACAATATTTACATTCTAAGTTTAGATCATAATATGGTATAGCACGAGTTTGAATAAGCGAATTAGTTTAAGTGACATATGATACACCCCAAAACATGAATAAAAAGGGGAATTTGTAAGAATTCACTCACAATGGTTGCGTTTCTTGGATTGATGATGAATGCGCACGAATTTGGATTTAACCACGAGAGAAACTAACCTAGATAATATCATAACGGTTCGGTAAGTAAGCGGATTTTATTAACCAATTTTAATAGGATTTTTGGATATATTTTTGTGAGTTTAAGGCTATTTTCTGACTTTAAAAACGTTTATTTTTAAGTATTTTTAATTAATTTTTAAATTAAATAAATAAATAAATAAATAATAAAAAAAATGTTGACTTTGACCGTTGACCGTTGACCATGACTGTTGACCGTTGACCGGTTCGGTCGGTTATATTGTTGCACTGAGTGAGATTCGAACCGGTGACCTCTCGTACGCGTGCACGCAGCTCTACCAATGAGCTACGTGTCTGACCCGAAATATTTCTGTTTTTAATTATATTTATACACTATTTAAGTTAATCCGAAAATCATTTATTTAAAAAGGATTTAATTGTATCGAACCGGTGATCTCAACAGGTCTCGAACCCGGGACCTGTGGTTTAGTTTGGCACACAGTCCACCGCTGGACTGTGTGTCTAACCTGGTTAATATTCTGATTTTTATTATACTTAACATCTTACAGTGAGTTAACCCGGTTCGGTTTTAAAAAAAAAACATTTTTATTTCCGAGGATAGGGTCGTGATAGGGATCGAACTCGAGACGTGTGTTTCATGTTTGCACACGGTCCACCGCTGGACTGTGTGTCTAACCCGTTTATTATTCTGACTTTAATTAATCTTATAACCATAATCAACTTCGTCTTCTTCGCTCAAGAACACAGACGGCGATCATTCAACTGTTACTTGTTAAATTAAATTAACGAATTTTATAAGCGATTGTAATGTGATGAACAGAGAGGGTTTGGGGAAAGAAAGTACCGGAACAGGTTGTCTTTTTCAGAACTCCGGCAAAGATCGTCGGCTCTGTTTTGTGAACTCCCTCTGTTCGGATCAATTAATAGTTTTGATTGATTAGATATGAAATTGAATTACTGAGTGACGATTATCAGGAGGTTTAGATGATCATACCGATTAACAGCGTGACTTCGGAAATTCCAGCAATTTTCCGGCGAGTAAAGAATATCCGGCAACGTCGTCTGGGATTGATTCTGGGTGATGGATTGATGTTAGTAATGGTCTAACAATGGATTGAAACAGAAAGTGTCCAGGTATTTACCGTGTTGATGTGAGACTCGGTTTTCTGGCGAAAGTCCGGTGATGGCAGAAAAGTTCCGGCGAGTGAAATTGATTCGAGAATCAGTGCGATTTTGAGCGAAAAGATTACCAGAGGCTAGGGTGTGCATTTATAGGGAAGAATCAAGTTGAAATGGGTCTGTTTCTAGTCTCGATTCATTGGTCAGCCTTTCTCCGGCGGTTATGACTGATGTCGCGGAACTGGACATCGGTTATAACCGATGGCGACGTTAATACGTACGTTAAGTCAAAAGTAACCGTCGATAATTGGCGAAATCGTCGGATTTTTCGGCGACTGCGAAATGGGTGCGCTGTAAGTGGCGGAGTGGTTGGATGTGTGTGAGTTAAGTCTTTGAGGTTCCCGGCTGACCGGGTTCGAAACCCGGCATCAGCATATTATTTTTAATAAATTTTCAATTATAAATTTTATATTCTAATATATTTATTAATTGTGTATCGTATAAAATTAATTTAAGCATTATACGCAACGAAATTTTTAACTGGATGTTCGGTTAATAAACGAAGCGGGTTTGGTTAACTCGGTTTTTTTTACGGATGTTACAATGCATACGCGATAACCTTGTCTCGTTGCATGAGAACACAACCAAGACCAAGATTAGAGGCATCGCAATAACAACAAAATTGGTGCGAGTACGGGAGCGTTGCATAACATACGCTTGAGAGTTTGAAAGGCTTCCTCTTGCTTGGAATCCTAAACAAAAGGTTTGTCCTTATGAGTTAAAGCGATAAGCGGAACGGCGATTTTTGAAAAGTCGGCGATGAATCGAAGGTAGTAACCCGCCAATCCGAGAAAACTAGAAAAGAACGGATTTCAGATGCATTCTTCGGCGTAATCCGACTCTTGACAGCTTCGATCTTTGCAGGGTTGACGTGAATTCCTTGACTATTAACGATATGGCCGAGAAATTGGACTTCTTCGAGCCAGAATTCACATTTAGAGAACTTAGCATAAAGGCGATTGCCCTGAAGAAGTTCGAGGACTAAACGGAATGGCGCGCGTGTTCGTCCCTCGACTTCGAATAGATAAGGATGTCATCGATAAACACAATGACAAAACGATCTAAGAAAGCTTTACACACACGGTTCATCAAATCCATGAAGACCGCGGGTGCATTGGTAAGACCAAAAGGCATGACCACGAATTCGAAATGGCCATAACGAGTACGAAAGGCGGTTTTCGGAATATCTTCTTCCAATGCGCGTAACTGATGATAACCGGAACATAAATCGATCTTAGAAAAACAAGTAGCACCTTGAAGCTGATCAAACAAGTCGTCGATTCGGGGAAGAGGATAGCGGTATTTTTATCGTGAGTTTGTTAAGTTCACGATAATTGATGCACATTCGGAACGTCCCATCTTTCTTTTTCACGAAAAGAACAGGTGCGCCCCACGGTGAAGTGCTCAGGCGTATAAAACCTTTATCAAGAAGCTCTTGAAGTTGGCTAGATAGCTCGCACATTTCTGATGGTGCGAGACGATAAGGAGCTTTAGCAACGGGAGTAGCACTGGGAATTAAATCGATACGGAATTCAACATCACGAGTAGGGGGTAAACCAGGTAAATCATCAAGGAAAACCTTAGGAAATTCACAAACAACGGGGACGTCTTGAAAGGTTTTCTTTTCTTTCTCTGGGTTCACGATATGGGCTAGAAAAGCAACACATTGCTTCGCAAACATTTGTGTGCTCGAGTACATGACAAAAGCATCAACTTCTTTGAGGGAGTTTCGCCATACACATGGAGTTGATCACCGTTCGAGAGAGGGAAATGAATCATTTTATCGAAGTAAACAACTTCGGAATGATTTTCACGAAGAAAATCCATACCTACTATGATATCGAAACAACTTAACACTCACTTCCCGGACCACTCCGCCACAATGTGTTTTCTGTTAACTCTAAGAACACAAATGAAATTTATACACAAAATCCGTTTAACCGATGGTGCCATCTGAGAAACGGTAATCGGCAAACCAATCGTCAAATCGTTGTTTAATTCACATGATCAGCTTATAACTGATGTATGACGGTTTCTAATCAAGTTAGAATTGATTGAACTTAAAGTTTCATCATTTTCGGTTTTTGAAACCGAAAGCTCATCAAAGTCCTGAATAACTCAAGCTTCAGATCATTCTCTCGATTCAGAGCTATCATATCAATACTCAATTTCAATTTCGTCGCATTTTTGGACCACCAGATCATCTGAATCAGTTCGCCGGAAAATTTCTGCAAGTCACCGGAAAACCGGGACTCACATCCTCACGGTATTTCCTCCGACTCTTTCTGTTTAAATCATGTGATTAATCAGTCTCTAACACAACTCCACCATCAGAATCGATCCTAGTCAACGTTTATCGAGAATCTTATCCTCGCCGGAAAACTTCTGAAACTGCCGGAATCACACTGTGAACTGGTATGATATCCTAAACTTCTTTTAAACCTTGTTTAAGTGACTCAACTTCATAAATAATCGATCAAAGCTGTTAATTGGTTTCAACAGCCGGAGTTCACTTTCAGTACCGACGAACCTCCGCCGGAATTCTGTGAACAACATCAATCGGTATACCCTCTTCCTTAAAACTCTCTCCATTCTCTACTTTTAAATTACTGATAATGTCTGAAAAGCGTATGAGTCATAAATCAATCCTAACAACTCGGAATATATTGTCTGTGTAAATCGATGAAGAAGATGAAGACAAAATATAAGATAAGAGTAATTAAAAACGGTATTTTAAACGGGTTAGACACACAGTCCAGCGGTGGACTGTGTGCAAATTTCACACACACGTCTCGAGTTCGATCCCTGCTACACGCACACCTTGTTTAATAAAATGCCTTTTTGATCAAGAACTAAACCGGGTTAACTGAGATAGTTGTTAAGTATAATAAAAACTGAGATAATAACCGGGTTAGACACACAGTCCAGCGGTGGACTGTGTGCAACATGAACTACACGTCGCGCGTTCGAAACCCGTCACGAGCACCGGTCCGATTGAATTAAAATGTTTTTGCAAATAAAGGAAATTCAATTAAATAGAATAAGTGTATAAATATAATTAAAAACGAGTTTAGTTCGGGTTAGACACGTAGCTCAGTTGGTAGAGCTGCGTGCACGCGAACGGGAGGTCGCCGGTTCGAATCTCACCCGGCGCAGAGTTATTCGCTGACCGAACCGGTCAACGGTCAACGGTCAACGCTATATAAAAAATTAATTATTTTTTATATTATTTATTTTAAAATTAAATTTAGCAAAATCAATTAAAAATATATCAAAAAATTTTTAAAATGTAATACTAAAATCCAAAATTATCTAAAATTTCATTAATTTAATTAAATCCTCATCTTATATTTCCATATTATTTAGGTAGTATTCCTCTTGATCCACCATCTAAATCGTGGCATCTCACACATCTCCAATCCAACGCACCCAGTTAGTTGAATCTACAAATTCCCCTTTTAATCACGTTTTGGGGTGTATCATGTGTCTTTGTTTATATACATATTATAACTAAACCATTGTGCATACATCATATCATGAACATGTGTATTCTGTTTGTTGCTGTTAAGTAGTTATTATTGGATGCAATTTATTATTCAGTACATGCAATTTCATAGGCCGCCGCTCTCCATTTATGAGCGTTGAGCATGTTCCCCATTTTATTATGCGGTTGAACCTGGCGTGCCCACATACGATCGGCTCCGTTTGATTGAGCCTTGATCGCACAGTTCATTTTACATTTTCAGTACATGCAATACGATCGGCTCCGTTTGATTGAGCCTTGATCGCACAGTTCATTTTACATTTTCAGTACATGCAATACGATCGGCTCCGTTTGATTGAGCCTTGATCGCACAGTTTCATTTATGTTATTTACAGTATGATGTTGGTATGTTCATGTATGCTGCCATGCGTTATTGTATGTTATAGTTGAGACTGCTATTTGCCATTACTTGATTATTTACATTTACTCATCTATGATTATGCACAATATTCCTTTGATAAACTAACCATAAAATCATTATCAAATGTTTATCTAATAAGGTTCACTCGCCAACTTATGCTGACCCAAAAACTCCCATTTTACACATGATACAGGTGAACCAGTAGCAGCTAGGAACACATAGGACCTGGATTAGAAGAATAAAAGGATTTAGTATTGGGATTGTTATGTTTAGTTTATTTCCTTTGTATTGAATGAACATGTTTGGATATTTAAGAATGTAACTTTGACTTTATTAATTATGAAACATAATAGTAAATGTCATGTGCTTTGGTGATAACCCAATTATGCCCCGACTCTTATTTCCGCTGCGGGTCGGGGAGTGACAGATTGGTATCAGAGCCATGACTATAGGGATATAGGATAGGTTATTAGACCCTTAGAGCCTATACTATAGTCGATTAGAAACTTATAAGAATTTTATGTGTTATATGCCAAATTTCATGATGTTTATATGTTTTATGTTAAATGTTACATTTGATATTGTGCAAGCATGTTCATAAGTATGTATTATCATATAATGTCTATCATGAATCGTATGCTCATAACATATCACATCCATGAAAGCACACACCACAGCATGATTTCTTTTGCAATGATTTTTGTGTTTTCAAATCTCATCAAAGTGAGTTCTCATGACGGGCATGTAGTAACTGGAAGGGTACCAGTACCGGTAGTCGGAACGTCCTGTCTAGGCTGGCATTCGTATAAATCCAAAATAAAGGACCAGTTTGCCTACCTGGGGACCAACGATGAGAGTACGAAGTACCTATTAGGCCAAAGCATGCTATACCAAACGTCGTGTGAGCTAATCCCACTTTGAGTTGTCATTGTGTCTACACCTGGACACGTTCCGACCAAACATCTCGTGAACATATTTTGTGGTTTGCATTCGGGGGATGCGAGTGTTAAATTGCCAATACTAATGTGAATCCTACCAAGCCAATAGCCATGGGGGCCCACATGACTATGTAGGTGAAGGTATGGGGGACATTTGAGGCCCAACATGAGCGAACCCAAGACATCCTATGGATGTAGTTGCTGTAACATCCGTCAAAAACGGATTTACCAAACCCGCTCCGTTTATCAACCGAACAGTCAGTCAAAAATTTCGTTGCGAATTAAATGCCCAAAATATTTTTAAACGATACGTAATCAATTATTATACGGGAATATATATTTAGTTTTTGAAAAAGTGTTGAAAATCGCAAAATAAAAATGAAATGATCCTGCCGGATTTCGAACCCGGGTCACTCACCGAGTCGATTCAGCGACTTATCTCACACACACAAACCACTGCGCCACTTGCTTTGTTTGTTAAATAATGAAATCATTTAAATCATAAAGTAACGTTACGAATTCAAAACCGGCGCCCAATAGTTCAGTCGTCGGAATCCCGGTAAACTCGCGAGCTTTTAACGACAATTTACGTTATAACGTAAACCATTAACAAGACATCGGTTATAACCAACGTCTGAGTCCGCGACCAAAAATTATAACCGCCGGAAAATTTAAATCAATGAATCCAGTCGGAAATCAGACCAAATACATCTCGATTTTCCCCTATAAATTCACCCTCAACCCATTGAAAACCTTTTCGCTCAAAACCACACTCTTTCTCGGCGAAAACTCCCTCGCCGGAACTTTTCTGTTCGTCGCCGGAAAACCGATTTCCTTATTTCTGAACCTCACTAAACCTTTTAAACTTATACCGAAGTCACCCATACCTTCTTCAAACCTTCTGGGGACTCGCTGCTGCAAGACACCTGACGCCGGAGCTTATTACTGTCGCTGGAGTTCTGCCGGAAAACAGAGGATCCAGTCGGTATACCTCTCCGCCCAATTTCTTTTTCTTTTCACATTTATCTCACCGTAATGAACTGAAACACACTAATAAACCGATAAAAACCTTGAACCAGTCAGTCGTCTTTCTCTGGTTATACCTTGATGAAGAAGACGATGTATTCGTTATATTATAAGTATAATTAAAATCAACTTATTAATCGGGTCAGACACACAGTCCAGCGGTGGACTGTGTGCACATATAACGCAAAGGTCACGAGTTCGAATCCGGTTTCACACACGCTGCCTTAATAAAAATCAATTTTTTGTTTAACTGAACCGGAGTCGATACTGGTATATGTTAAGTATATTAATAACCGGAATAATAACCAAGTTAGACACACAGTCCAGCGGTGGACTATGTGTTTGTTTATATCACAGGTCACGAGTTCGAGTCCGGTCTACTGCACCGACTCGAACAATTATCTATTCTTTTTAATAAGGCAGAAAAGGAAATAACTAAATTGTATTTAAGTATAATAAAAATCGAATTATATAACATGTTAAACACACAATCCAGCGGTGGACTGTGTGTTAGATTAAACCACAGGTCCCGGGTTCGAGACCTGTGGAGTGCAAGTCCGATTCGCTTAAACTGTTTATAAAATAAAAATGATTTTCGGTTTAAACTAATTAATATATATATATAATTAAAATCAGGTTTATAACGGGTTAGACACGTAGCTCAGTTGGTAGAGCTGCGTGCACGCGTACGGGAGGTCTCGGGTTCGAGCCTCACCCAGAGCACTTGTATTCCGCATTCGAACCGGTCAACGGTCAGGTCAACGGTCAGAAAAATAAATTTTTTTTATTTATTTTTATTTAATTATTTTAATTAAAAATCAATTAAAAATACTTAAAAATAATATTTTTAAGGTTAGAAAATAGCCTCAAACTCACAAAAATACACCCAACAATCCTACTAAAATAGATTAATAAAATCCGTTTACTTACCAAACCATAATGCGATTTATCTAGGTTAATCTCACTCGTGGTTAAAACCACTTTGCGTACATTCAACATCATCAACCGAACGCACCCACTGTGAGTGAATCTTACAACTTCCCCTTTTAAATTACACGTTTTGGGGTGTGTCATGTGTTATGAAAATAATTAATTTATTTATTTAAACTTGTGCCATACCACATCATGACCTAAACTTAGATTGTTTTTATTGTTGTGATTTACTTATTGCCTTTTGTCAAGTTATACGAAACTCATATATTAAGCCCATCAGTTCCTCGTGGGAGATGAGTAGAACAACGCGTGCTTCAAATCAAATTCATTATTTGTTCATGTGTGTATCATTGAGTTTATATTGTTTGTAGTTGTGTCATTCATATTATCATGTTTATGCAATTCATTCATCAGGCCCCTCAGTTCCTCGTGAGAGACGAGTTGAGCATCGCGTGCCTCTAATTGTTCCATTATTGTTCATGAGTGTTTCATTTAATATCTTATGATTGTTGATTAAGTTACATCTATTTTTACTCATGTTTGGTTGTGCACATATTTCATAATCAATTTAAATAAATTTGTTCAAATGTTTTCCATAGGATTCACTCGCCAACATTATGTTGATCCAAAAACCCTTTTACACATGATACAGGTGAACAGGTTGAAGCAAGGAAAACATAGGATATGCCTTAGAAGAGAACAAAGAAGTTTAGATTGTTAGTTAGAACAGTTGTAACATTTATTGTAAATTTCAATTTAATTTGTATTAAAGAATATGAAACGCATAATAAATGTCATGAGCTTTGATGATAACCCAATCATGCCCCGATCACCTTTTCCGCTGCGGGTCGGGGTGTGACAGATTGGTATCAGAGCCATGACTATAGGGATATAGGATAGGTTATTAGACCCTTAGAGCCTATACTATAGTCTGCCTAAATTTTTAATTGATTAGGTGGTTACACACAAACTTGTGATATTTATTTGTTTCATATTTGTTTACATTTCAGTCAAACATACATGCTTATATACATATTCATTATACATATATACATATTCATTATACATATACCGATGTTCATGTATTCAATTTATTTTCATACTCTCATTATCCAAAGATTTTATGCAATTTTCAAATCTCATCAAAGTAAGTTCTGCGACGGGCATGTAGTAACTGGAAGGGTACAAGTACCGGTAGTCGGAACGTCCTGTCTAGGCTGGCATTCGTATAAATCCAATATAACGGACCAGTTTGCCTACCTGGGGACCAACGATGAGAGTACGAAGGACCTATTAGGCCAAAGCATGCCACACCAAACGTCGTTCGAACTAACCCTACTTTGAGGTGTCACCGTGTCTACACCTGGACACATTCCGAATATCACACGTTGTATACATATTTCTCGATTTTCTCCGGGTTTTGTGTACGCAACCTGGCAAACCCGTGCGAACCATATGAAAAACCGGTATTCATGGGGGCCCACATGATTACACAGGTAAAGTATGGCGGCATGTAGGGCCTAACAGCGAGCAAACCCAAGACATCCCATGGATGTAGTAATTTATTATCTATAATTATTTTATGAATGTTCGTTCTTGAATGCGACCCATGAACCCGAAAGCATCTAACTCATACTCTTGTCATGTATTCCTTGTAGATGTCTTCTAACCTCGCCCGTAGGAAGACGAGAGCAAGAAAAGCCCGCGAACGCATGGCTGCCTTAATCGCTCAACAAATGGTAGCCGTAATACCCAATATTGTAATCCAAGTTCAGCAAGCACTCACCGCAAATCCTGTCAATCAAGCAAACCAAAACATTTTCAACTCTTCCCCAAATACCACTAAATGCACCTACAAGAATTTCAAATCATGCGACCCTCCGAAATACAAAGGAACTGAAGGCGTCACCGCACTCCTCCATTGGTTTGAAGAGATGGAGAACACATTTCTAAATTACGATTGCCCTGACGATCGCAAAGTGCGATATGCTACCGGTCGATTATATGGGGTAGCACTTACTTGGTGGAACACAGAGAAGGCCAAACAAGGTGTGGAAGATGCTATGTCCTTAACTTGGAACGAATTGAAGGAAATCATGACTAGACGATTTTGCCCAAGGAGCGAAATCAAGAAGTTAGAAGATGAATTCTACTCATTGAAGCAAATGGAAGGAGACCACATCACCTACAACAAAAGATTCCTCGAGTTACATCAAATGGTTCCCAACATGTTTACTCCCCTCTACCGTTTGATCGAGCACTACATTCGTGGTCTTCCGTCAAAGATTCAAGACCCTGTAATAAGTGCCAAGCCTGCAACTTTGGAAGCAACAATGGAGCTAGCAACAGAGCTCACCGAGAACCGAATCCGAAACAAAGACTTCAAGGAGGAGAAGAAGAAGGATGAAGAATCGACAGAAACCTCCGACTCCACTCAAACCGAATCCCCTTCTCAACCCAATCCTAAGAGAAGAAGAGTCGGGCGACTTTTCGCTGCTACTCAACGAAATCAACCAGTTTTACATGCCATACCCATTCGAGCTATCCCAATCACCCAAGTGGCACCCAACTCAGCTTACCCAGATAAGAAATCATATCTTGGACCTCACCCTCGATGCAACAACTGTTTTTATCACCATCCCCATACCCTACCTTGCCGTCTATGTGCAACTTGTGGATGCTATGGTCATTTGAGCAATGTTTGTCGCACCTTTCAAGACCAAACCTTTTCCCCTACTCAAAACATGGCCCAAACTTATCACCAACCCCAATACCCCATGTTCCCATATGCGCGAGCCTGTTTCAATTGTGGCGACCCTACCCACTTTAGAAACACATGCCCTCAATTGGTTAACGTTATCAACACTCAAGCCCAATCAAACCCAGTTAACCAAGTAAACCAAGGAAACCCAACCACTAGGCCACCAGCAAGAGAAAGAGTCTTCAATATCAACGCCAATCCTGTCGAAGATAATGACGGCCCAAACGAAGATACTCAACTTGTCCTCTTCGCCGAAGATCCAGATTCAACTCCTATCGTTTAGTTTTATGTTTTCCATGTGTAGACTGTTAGAGAAATTATTGGATATTATATATTATATATTGTTTTCAGTATATGCTTTTGCCGAGGCCGTGGCTCCCCATCCATCGAGGTTGAGTTGGATCCCCATTTTATTATGTGGTTGATCTTGGCGTGCCCGCATGATCGGCTCCGTTTGTTTGAGCCTTGATCGGTTATTTCATTTTACATTTCAATACATGCAATACGTTCAGCTCCGTTTGATTGAGCCTTGAGCGCACATTTCAATTTACATTTCCAGTTCATGCAATACGTTTGGCTCCGTTTGATTGAGCCTTGAGCGCACATACAATTTCATTATCAGTATCTTGTGGTTGTGGTGTTGTTGTAGAGTCGCATAGAACTAATCATAATTTGCGGATAAAGTCAATGAAAATTTGACAAGGATATGGTGGATACGTCGATGGTACTTCCTATATATAAGTATTCTTGTCAAATGATCGGAGGCATTATCAGGCGGTTATGAGAGGTTCCATGCATAGGCTGATTGTGTGATGGTTGTTTAGATTAAGTTGTTCAATTTCAGTACATTCAATACGTTCGGCTCCGTTTGATTGAGCCTTGAGCGCACATACAATTTCATTCAATACGTTCGGCTCCGTTTGATTGAGCCTTGAGCGCACAGACAATTTCATTATCAGTATCTTGTGGTTGTGGTGTTTGTAGTAGAGTCGCATCGAACTAACCATAACTTGCGGATAAAGTCAATGAAAATTTGACAAGGATATGGTGGATACGCCGCTGGTACTTCCTATATATAAGTATTCTTGTCAAATGATCGGAGGCATTATCAGGCGGTTATGAGAGGTTCCATGCATAGGCTGTTTGTGTGGTTAAGTTATTCATTTTCAGTACATGCAATACGCTCGGCTCCGTTTGATTGAGCCTTGAGCACACAATTTCAATTTCAGTACATTCAATACGTTCGGCTCCGTTTGATTGAGCCTTGAGCGCACATCCATTTCATTTTCAGTACATGCAATACGATTGGCTCCGTTCGATTGAGCCTTGATCGCACAGATATATTTCATTTCAGTATTTTATGTTTGTTGTATTGGTTGTAGAGTTATAGGACTAATCATAATTCACTGATAAAACCAATGAAAATTTGACAAGAATATGGTGGATACGCCGCTGGTACTTCCTATATATAAGTATTCTTGTCAAATGATCAGAGGCATTATCGGACGGTTATGAGAAGTTCTATGTAGGATTTATTAGTTTCTTGGTAACCAATCATAACTTGTGGATAAAACTAATGAAAATTTGGCAAGAATATGGTGGATACGCCGCTGGTACTTCCTATATATAAGTATTCTTGCCAAAGGATCAGAGGCATTATCAGGCGGTTATGAGAAGTTCCATGTAGGATTTAGTATTGCCTTGGTTGGAATTTGTGTTACATTTATATCATCATGTTATTTAAAGAGATTGGATTGTGATCCATTTCTACATAAACTAATCTCTCCATCATAACAAACGAGAGAGGAACTTCCATCATTCAAACATATATGCTATCAGAATGTGGATTCAAATGTTTGCTGTTGTGTTTATTCATGTTCAAATATTTGCTGATGTGTTTATTCATGTTCAAATATTTGCTGATGTGTTTATTCATGTTCGAATATTAGCTGTTGTGTTTACTTATGTTCAAATATCAGTTGTTGTGTTTTTATTTATGTTCCATATAAGTTGTAGTGTTAGAAGTTTTGCCTTAGGATATAACCATACTTTCCCAAACGTATCTAAATTCTTATGCATGATATCATTTTTAGCAAATCATTTCTGCTTATCAATACTTATACAGTAGGCAACAAAAAGCGATTCCTGAATAGGGTACTTAACCCTTACAAGGAACGTTACCGCCTCGAACAAAAACTTAAACCCTCATTTTTCTGAGCATACAACTGTCAAACAAAACATCACCATCCTTTTAGTCAAAATATATCATTATTTAAATTTCGGGACGAAATTTCTAAAAAGCAGGGGATACTGTAACATCCGTCAAAAACGGATTTACCAAACCCGCTCCGTTTATCAACCGAACAGTCAGTCAAAAATTTCGTTGCGAATTAAATGCCCAAAATATTTTTAAACGATACGTAATCAATTATTATACGGGAATATATATTTAGTTTTTGAAAAACTGTTGAAAATCGCAAAATAAAAATGAAATGATCCTGCCGGATTTCGAACCCGGGTCACTCACCGAGTCGATTCAGCGACTTATCTCACACACACAAACCACTGCGCCACTTGCTTTGTTTGTTAAATAATGAAATCATTTAAATCATAAAGTAACGTTACGAATTCAAAACCGGCGCCCAATAGTTCAGTCGTCGGAATCCCGGTAAACTCGCGAGCTTTTAACGACAATTTACGTTATAACGTAAACCATTAACAAGACATCGGTTATAACCGACGTCTGAGTCCGCGACCAAAAATTATAACCGCCGGAAAATTTAAATCAATGAATCCAGTCGGAAATCAGACCAAATACATCTCGATTTTCCCCTATAAATTCACCCTCAACCCATTGAAAACCTTTTCGCTCAAAACCACACTCTTTCTCGGCGAAAACTCCCTCGCCGGAACTTTTCTGTTCGTCGCCGGAAAACCGATTTCCTTATTTCTGAACCTCACTAAACCTTTTAAACTTATACCGAAGTCACCCATACCTTCTTCAAACCTTCTGGGGACTCGCTGCTGCAAGACACCTGACGCCGGAGCTTATTACTGTCGCTGGAGTTCTGCCGGAAAACAGAGGATCCAGTCGGTATACCTCTCCGCCCAATTTCTTTTTCTTTTCACATTTATCTCACCGTAATGAACTGAAACACACTAATAAACCGATAAAAACCTTGAACCAGTCAGTCGTCTTTCTCTGGTTATACCTTGATGAAGAAGACGATGTATTCGTTATATTATAAGTATAATTAAAATCAACTTATTAATCGGGTCAGACACACAGTCCAGCGGTGGACTGTGTGCACATATAACGCAAAGGTCACGAGTTCGAATCCGGTTTCACACACGCTGCCTTAATAAAAATCAATTTTTTGTTTAACTGAACCGGAGTCGATACTGGTATATGTTAAGTATATTAATAACCGGAATAATAACCAAGTTAGACACACAGTCCAGCGGTGGACTATGTGTTTGTTTATATCACAGGTCACGAGTTCGAGTCCGGTCTACTGCACCGACTCGAACAATTATCTATTCTTTTTAATAAGGCAGAAAAGGAAATAACTAAATTGTATTTAAGTATAATAAAAATCGAATTATATAACATGTTAAACACACAATCCAGCGGTGGACTGTGTGTTAGATTAAACCACAGGTCCCGGGTTCGAGACCTGTGGAGTGCAAGTCCGATTCGCTTAAACTGTTTATAAAATAAAAATGATTTTCGGTTTAAACTAATTAATATATATATATAATTAAAATCAGGTTTATAACGGGTTAGACACGTAGCTCAGTTGGTAGAGCTGCGTGCACGCGTACGGGAGGTCTCGGGTTCGAGCCTCACCCAGAGCACTTGTATTCCGCATTCGAACCGGTCAACGGTCAGGTCAACGGTCAGAAAAATAAATTTTTTTTATTTATTTTTATTTAATTATTTTAATTAAAAATCAATTAAAAATACTTAAAAATAATATTTTTAAGGTTAGAAAATAGCCTCAAACTCACAAAAATACACCCAACAATCCTACTAAAATAGATTAATAAAATCCGTTTACTTACCAAACCATAATGCGATTTATCTAGGTTAATCTCACTCGTGGTTAAAACCACTTTGCGTACATTCAACATCATCAACCGAACGCACCCACTGTGAGTGAATCTTACAACTTCCCCTTTTAAATTACACGTTTTGGGGTGTGTCATGTGTTATGAAAATAATTAATTTATTTATTTAAACTTGTGCCATACCACATCATGACCTAAACTTAGATTGTTTTTATTGTTGTGATTTACTTATTGCCTTTTGTCAAGTTATACGAAACTCATATATTAAGCCCATCAGTTCCTCGTGGGAGATGAGTAGAACAACGCGTGCTTCAAATCAAATTCATTATTTGTTCATGTGTGTATCATTGAGTTTATATTGTTTGTAGTTGTGTCATTCATATTATCATGTTTATGCAATTCATTCATCAGGCCCCTCAGTTCCTCGTGAGAGACGAGTTGAGCATCGCGTGCCTCTAATTGTTCCATTATTGTTCATGAGTGTTTCATTTAATATCTTATGATTGTTGATTAAGTTACATCTATTTTTACTCATGTTTGGTTGTGCACATATTTCATAATCAATTTAAATAAATTTGTTCAAATGTTTTCCATAGGATTCACTCGCCAACATTATGTTGATCCAAAAACCCTTTTACACATGATACAGGTGAACAGGTTGAAGCAAGGAAAACATAGGATATGCCTTAGAAGAGAACAAAGAAGTTTAGATTGTTAGTTAGAACAGTTGTAACATTTATTGTAAATTTCAATTTAATTTGTATTAAAGAATATGAAACGCATAATAAATGTCATGAGCTTTGATGATAACCCAATCATGCCCCGATCACCTTTTCCGCTGCGGGTCGGGGTGTGACAGTTGCATTATTGAATTTTATGTTATTTTCATTTTCTTAAAGACACATGACACCTAAAAAGACACCATAAACTCACGATCTTCTCATTTTATGATCCTGTAGATGTCGTCTAGACAGTAACGAAGGGGTAAAAGATCGGGAAGGTCTCAAGAACGTTTGGCCACTCATATCGCGAAACAAATGGCCACGATACTTCCTGACATTGTGGTCCAAGTACAACAAGCCCTTGCAACAAATCCTACTAACCCTCCTCAACAACAGGACCAGAACATTGACAACCCTCCTACCAACAAGTGCTCTTTCAAACATTTTAAGTCCTGTGATCCTCCTAAATTTGAAGGGACCGAGGGTGTCACTGCTCTCCTACATTGGTTCGAGGAGATGGAGAACACCTTCCTAAACTGCGATTGTCCGGAGGATCGCAAGGTTCGTTACGCCACCGGGAGACTACTTGGTGTAGCCCTCACTTGGTGGAACACTGAAAAAGGGAAGAGGGGAACTGAAGATGCGATGGCCTTAACTTGGGAGGAGTTAAGGGAAATCATGACTAGGCGTTTCTGTCCTAGAAGTGAAATTAAGAAGTTGGAGGATGAATTTCATGCTCTAAAGCAAAAGGAGGGTGATCACTGTACCTACAACAAGAGGTTCTTGGAGTTGAACCAAATGGTTACAAATTTATTCACTCCAACCTATCGTCTGATCGAGCATTATATTCGAGGACTTCCCTCGAAAATCCAAGATTCAGTTCTCATGCGTTTCACCGGTAACACTTGAAGCTGTCATGGAGTTGGCAACTGAACTGACCGAAAACCGAATTCGCAACGGGAAGTTCAAAGAAGAGAAGAAGAAAGCCCCTGTTGAGGGACAAACTTCAAACCACCCCATTCCTTCCTCTAAGTTTGCTAACAAGAGGAAGCGTAACACCAGGAATTTTGCAGTTACCCAAACCAACACCCCTATTCCTGCTGCACCCATTACTCAAGTCACTCCTTCACCCGCACCATACAGAAGACCCTACACAGGCCCGTTACCAAAATGTAACCGTTGTCAGTATCACCATTCCCCTGATCATCCTTGCCAATACTGCACCGGCTGCGGTCGCGCAGGGCATACTGTTCAAAACTGCCGTATGCCTCAACGAACAAACCGCCATCAACCTATAACCCAAACCCACCAACAATTAATGGGTCAAGCCCAACAATCCCTACCATTTCCACCCACCCAACATTTAGCCCAAACATACTACCAACCCAATTATCCTATGGGCCAACCTATGCGAGCTTGCTTCAATTGCGGCGACCCAAGTCATTTCAGAAACACATGTCCAAGGCTGGTTAATATTATTCATGCTCAGGCCCAAGCCAACCCAGTGAATCAAGCGAACCAAGCTCCTCCACCTGCAAGAGGAAGAGCTTTCAATATTAACGCGAACCAGGCCAGAGCTGACGGCAATGTGGTCAACGGTACGTTCCTTATAAATGGTAGATATGCCTCTATGTTATTTGATACTGGTGCGGATAGAAGTTTTGTGTCATTAGAATTTGAACCTATCTTAAGCAAAAATCGGGATAAGCTCGCGGAATCCATAATGGTAGAAGTTGCGGACGGGAAACCAGTCTCATTAGACTCTATTTTACGCAACTGTACACTCACCTTAAACGACCACGATTTCTCAGTCGACCTTATTCCTATGAAGCTGGGAAGTTTCGACATCATAATCGGTATGGATTGGCTCAGTCAACATCAGGCGGAAGTTGTATGTCGTGAAAAATTTATTCGTATTCCTCTTTCAAACGGTCAGACTCTTCGAATCATTGGAGAAACCTCGTCGAGAGGGCTCAGCTTAATGTCTTGTCTTCAAGCTCAAAAATATCTTCGCAAGAATTATGTCGCGTTTTTAGCCCATATCATCAAGAAGGGGACCACAGAGAAGAAACTTGAAGATATTCCTGTAGTAAAAGACTTTCCACAAGTTTTTTCTGACGACATTTCAGGACTTCCTCCAATCAGAGATGTCGAATTCCGTATTGATCTTATACCTGGTGCTACACCAGTTGCAAAGTCTCCATATAGGTTAGCCCCCTCTGAAATGCAAGAGTTAGCCAGTCAATTGCAAGAGTTGACTGACAAGGGATTCATACGTCCTAGCTCGTCGCCTTGGGGTGCACCTGTTCTTTTTGTAAAGAAGAAAGATGGATCTTTTCGTATGTGCATCGACTACAGAGAGCTCAACAAGTTAACAATCAAAAATCGCTATCCTTTACCTCGCATTGATGATCTTCTTGACCAACTACAAGGTGCCAGCTGCTTTTCGAAAATCGATCTTCGATCTGGCTATCATCAACTTAGGGTGCATGAAGAAGACGTCCCTAAAACTGCATTTCGAACTCGTTATGGTCACTATGAATTCATGGTTATGCCATTTGGATTAACCAACGCACCAGCTGTCTTCATGGACCTAATGAACAGAGTCTGCAAACCTTATCTTGATCGATTTGTTATAGTTTTCATCGACGATATTCTTATTTATTCAAAATCTAAAGCTGATCATGAGCGTCATCTTCGACTCGTTCTTGCACTTCTAGAAAAGGAAAAGCTTTATGCCAAGTTCTCTAAATGTGAATTCTGGTTGAAAGAGGTGCAATTCCTCGAGCATGTAGTCAATGACAAAGGAATACATGTTGACCCTTCAAAGATCAAAGCAGTTCAAGAATGGCAAGCTCCACGTACACCAACTGAAGTAAGATCTTTTCTTGGACTAGCTGGCTATTATCGTCGGTTCATTTCAAACTTCTCTCGCATTGCTGTGCCACTCACGGCTTTAACCCATAAGGGAAAACCTTTCGTATGGGGACCCAAGCAAGAAGAAGTTTTTCAAACTCTTAAACAAAAACTTTGTGATGCACCAATCCTCATTCTTCCTGAAGGTTGTGATGATTTTGTAGTTATTGCGACGCGTCAGGGCAAGGATTAGGCTGCGTTCTCATGCAAAGAGGAAAAGTCATAGCTTATGCCTCGAGACAACTCAAGACACACGAAAAGAACTACACCACTCATGACCTAGAACTTGGAGCCGTTGTATTCGCTCTTAAGATATGGAGACATTATCTCTATGGTACTAAGTGTGAAATATACACTGACCACAAGAGTCTTCAACATATCTTCAATCAAAAAGAGTTAAATATGAGGCAACGAAGGTGGGTCGAACTCCTAAATGATTACGACTGTGAAATTAGATACCACCCTGGTAAAGCAAATGTGGTGGCTGATGCACTTAGTCGAAAGGGTTATGCGAACTCCATTCATCTTCTATGTTCGCAAATTATAACCGACATTAAAGATCAAATTCGTGAAGCTCAACACGTTTCAATAACAGAAGAAGACGTACGAAAAGAGATGTCCTGTGGAGCCGAGCTAAAACTTGAAACTAAATCAGACGGTATTCTGTATTACCTAGATCGTATCTGGATCCCTAACCACAACAATCTTTGTGAAACTCTTATTAATGAAGCTCACAAAACGCGATATTCTATACACCCCGGAGCCGATAAGATGTATCAAGACCTACGATACACCTATTGGTGGCCTGGAATGAAGAAGGATATTGCCGTTTTTGTCTCCAAGTGTCTCACATGTTCCAAGGTGAAGGCTGAACACCAAAGACCCTCAGGACTTCTAGTCCAACTGGAAATACCTGTATGGAAGTGGGAAAATATAACCATGGATTTCATTACCGGGTTACCTCGCACTTCTGGTGGGTATGACACTATATGGGTGATTATAGACCGACTTACAAAATCAGCTCACTTTATTCCTATCCGCGAAGATTTCAAGAACGAAAAGCTTGCACGTATTTATATCAACGAAATCGTGAGCCGGCATGGGGTACCATTAAGTATTATTTCTGATCGTGATGGTCGTTTCACCTCACGTACATGGCAAGCAGTACAATCCGCTATGGGCACACGATTAGATCTCAGTACCGCCTATCATCCTCAAACTGATGGACAGTCTGAGCGCACCATTCAAACTCTTGAGGATATGCTTAGAGCATGTGTAATAGACTTCAAGGGAAATTGGGACGCCCACCTACCATTAGTTGAATTCTCGTACAACAACAGCTATCATTCGAGCATCGGCATGGCACCTTTTGAAGCCTTATATGGTCGTAAGTGCCGATCTCCTGTATGTTGGCACGAAATTGGGGAAGCACAAATTACTGGTCCATAATTGATCCAAGAAACCACAGATAAGATCCATCAAATTCGAAACAATCTTCTAGCGGCTCAAAGTCGTCAAAAGAGTTATGCAGATAAACGACGGAAGCCCTTAGAGTTTAACATTGGTGATCATGTGCTTTAAAAGTATCACCGTGGAAGGGAGTAGTTCGTTTTGGTCAAAAGGGGAAGCTAGCACCACGTTACGTAGGACCTTTCAAGATACTCGAAAGAGTAGGTCCTGTAGCATACAAGCTTGACTTACCAGAAGAACTCAACAGGATTCACCCCACATTCCACGTGTCGAACTTGAAGAAGTGCCTCGCTGATGAGAATCTCCATATTCCGCTGGAAGATATTCAGATTGATGAATCCATGCATTTTATTGAAAGACCAGTGGAGATCATGGACTTCGGGGAGAAACGTCTTCGACGAAGTCGCATTCCAATTGTTAGGGTACGCTGGGAGTCGAAACGGGGACCTGAGTTTACTTGGGAACGTGAGGACTCAATGCGTGAAAAATACCCGCATCTTTTTCCTACTACTTCAACTACTTAAATTTCGGGACGAAGTTCCTAAAAGTAGGGGATACTGTAACATTTGTAAAAATCGGGTCTCCAAAACCCGCTCCGTTTTGTAATCAAGTACCAAGTTATAAAAGTTGCATTAAATATTTATGATTAATTTTGAGTTAAAACGATACATAAATAATAAACAAACTAAACTATAAAAAAAATTATATTTGATAAAAAGTTAAAATAAAATAAATAAAAAATATTTGAAGCTGCCGGGACTCGAACCCGGGTCAGCCAAGGAATACTTCAAACAACTTAACACTCACTTCCCGGACCACTCCGCCACAATGTGTTTTCTGTTAACTCTAAGAACACAAATGAAATTTATACACAAAATCCGTTTAACCGATGGTGCCATCTGAGAAACGGTAATCGGCAAACCAATCGTCAAATCGTTGTTTAATTCACATGATCAGCTTATAACCGATGTATGACGGTTTCTAATCAAGTTAGAATTGATTGAACTTAAAGTTTCATCATTTTCGGTTTTTGAAACCGAAAGCTCATCAAAGTCCTGAATAACTCAAGCTTCAGATCATTCTCTCGATTCAGAGCTATCATATCAATACTCAATTTCAATTTCGTCGCATTTTTGGACCACCAGATCATCTGAATCAGTTCGCCGGAAAATTTCTGCAAGTCACCGGAAAACCGGGACTCACATCCTCACGGTATTTCCTCCGACTCTTTCTGTTTAAATCATGTGATTAATCAGTCTCTAACACAACTCCACCATCAGAATCGATCCTAGTCAACGTTTATCGAGAATCTTATCCTCGCCGGAAAACTTCTGAAACTGCCGGAATCACACTGTGAACTGGTATGATATCCTAAACTTCTTTTAAACCTTGTTTAAGTGACTCAACTTCATAAATAATCGATCAACGCTGTTAATTGGTTTCAACAGCCGGAGTTCACTTTCAGTACCGACGAACCTCCGCCGGAATTCTGTGAACAACATCAATCGGTATACCCTCTTCCTTAAAACTCTCTCCATTCTCTACTTTTAAATTACTGATAATGTCTGAAAAGCGTATGAGTCATAAATCAATCCTAACAACTCGGAATATATTGTCTGTGTAAATCGATTAAGAAGATGAAGACACAATATAAGATAAGAGTAATTAAAAACGGCATTTTAAACGGGTTAGACACACAGTCCAGCGGTGGACTGTGTGCAAATTTCACACGCACGTCTCGAGTTCGATCTCTGCTACACGCACACCTTGTTTAATAAAATGCCTTTTTGATCAAGAACTAAACCGGGTTAACTGAGATAGTTGTTAAGTATAATAAAAACCGAGATAATAACCGAGTTAGACACACAGTCCAGCGGTGGACTGTGTGCAACATGAACTACACGTCGCGCGTTCGAAACCCGTCACGAGCACCGGTCCGATTGAATTAAAATGTTTTTGCAAATAAAGGAAATTCAGTTAAATCGAATAAGTGTATAAATATAATTAAAAACGAGTTTAGTTCGGGTTAGACACGTAGCTCAGTTGGTAGAGCTGCGTGCACGCGAACGGGAGGTCGCCGGTTCGAATCTCACCCGGCGCAGAGTTATTCGCTGACCGAACCGGTCAACGGTCAACGCTAAAAAAATAATATTTTTTTTATATTTTTATTTAATTAATTTAATTTAAAAATCAATTAAAAATACTTAAAAATAACATTTTTAAAGATAGAAAATAGCTATAAACTCACAAAAATATATCTAAAAGTTTCATTAAAATCCTTAATAAAATCCATCCATTTATTATATTTTTCCATTATTATTTAGGTTAGTATTCCTCGTTGATCCGCTCATCTAAATCGTGCGCATCTCACCATCTTCAATCCAACGCACCCAAGGTGAGTGAATCTTACAAATTCCCCGTTTTAATCACGTTTTGGGTGTATCATGTGTCTTTATTTATATACATATTATAACTAAACCATTGTGCATACATCATATCATGAACATGTGTATTCTGTTTGTTGCTGTTAAGTAGTTATTATTGGATGCAATTTATTATTCAGTACATGCAATTTCATAGGCCGCCGCTCCCCATTTATGAGCGTTGAGCATGTTTCCCCATTTTATTATGCGGTTGAACCTGGCGTGCCCACATACGATCGGCTCCGTTTGATTGAGCCTTGATCGCACAGTTCATTTTACATTTTCAGTACATGCAATACGATCGGCTCCGTTTGATTGAGCCTTGATCGCACAGTTCATTTTACATTTTCAGTACATGCAATACGATCGGCTCCGTTTGATTGAGCCTTGATCGCACAGTTTCATTTATGTTATTTACAGTATGATGTTGGTATGTTCATGTATGCTGCCATGCGTTATTGTATGTTATAGTTGAGACTGCTATTTGCCATTACTTGATTATTTACATTTGCTCATCTATGATTATGCACAATATTCCTTTGATAAACTAACCATAAAATCATTATCAAATGTTTATCTAATAAGGTTCACTCGCCAACTTATGTTGACCCAACAACTCCCATTTTACACATGATACAGGTGAACTAGCAGCAGCTAGGAACACATAGGACCTGGATTAGAAGAATAAAAGGATTTAGTATTGGGATTGTTATGTTTAGTTTATTTCCTTTGTATTGAATGAACATGTTTGGATATTTCAGAATGTAACTTTGACTTTATTAATTATGAAACATAATAGTAAATGTCATGTGCTTTGGTGATAACCCAATTATGCCCCGACTCTTATTTCCGCTGCGGGTCGGGGTGTGACATATAACACACATAAAACATAATTCCACATAATTAACTGCGTTTTGCGATGCGATGAGATAAGCGATGCGATGGCACAAGTGTTTGTTAAACAATAACACACTCGGCTCGTATTGTAGCATAATTACTTGTGATTGCGATTAATTTGTGATTAATAAGTGATTAAATACGATAGAATTGTAAATAAACATAATTTAACATAACTTTCTCATAATCGAATCTTCGGAGTACAATAGAAACAAAAGAAAATAAAATAAAATAACAAAAATTTCCAAGTTGTTACAGGTTACGCGTTTCGCAAAAATGAGTAAAACGCTTTACCGAACACGGAAATTATCCAAATTGCGCAACGATCGATATACTTGCATTCTCATAAATAAAATACAAGATTTTATTGAATACAAAATGTTTGGACTTGTATATGGGGTTCGTATTCAAAATACGAGAATCGGCATATTTCCGTAGTTTGCCGGAATTAGTCCCTGGGGTTGTAAACCCTTGTATTTTAACATTTAATGGCACAAAGCCTTAAATGATCAATATTATGCATTCCGGAGAGTATAATTGAATATTATAAAGTTCTCAGCTTGTTAAAAGGTCACTTAGAGACTCAGTAGCATGTTAACACTTTTAGTCCCTCCAAATCCAAAATTTTTAGTTTTGACAAAAATAGTCCCTTCTAGCTACCGTTAAGCATCGTTAGGATTAGGGACACGTGTCAATACATTATTGGACATGATTTTACGAGGTGTTACCGAATTTTGTTTTTTTTTTACACGCGAAATTTGGTTTTTATATAAAACATTTTTTTAATTTTTTTAACATACGATTTTGATTTTTTTAACATAACGTGCGAATTAGATATCGCGCACGGTTCGTATGTTAAGGCATACTGTATGATACACTTTTTCATAATATATAATAAACAAAGATTAATAACAAAATCAAATGTTTATTGTTTAAAAAGACCGAAACCTACTTATAAAGATTTATCTTAACCCTAATCCAAACCAACTAATGCTTACCTCAAACTTGTATATTAAAGATATCGTTTCACCACACATATATTTACGAAAATCAAGTGACCCTAATTCTTTAATACAATAGCGACGAAGCAAAGCGGCGACTTTTGAGCGACAAGATGTCGCCGCAATACTTTTAACAACAATTTTTGGCATCATTAGCGACAATTGTCGTCGCTAAGTTTCTTGTAGTGCACATTTCTTTTTTGTTTGGCGCACAAGTTACGTACGCATAAATAAGTATAAGTTCAATACGCTTAGATTAGTATAACCAAACGTACGTGATCCTTGTATACAATAGTTTTCTAAATAAAACAAAGTTCGAGAAAATTCAATTTCTACATATTCAAACGAGAATTTCAAGCCGATGGCCATTTCAAACCTTGTTAGTCATCATTCTCCAAAGCGTTAATATAATACTTTCATTTGTCCCAAAAAGAAAATGAAAAGAATACATACATCAAACTACATATGTATATTTTTTCAACATTTCAAATACATTAGACTTGGTACCAACTTTAAATTAACAACTACATTACCGCGTATATTAATATATTTTCAATTGCTTTGCACTTTAACAATATATTCTACCAACTAAAACCATTGACTTAACATGCAAAATTGGAGAGAATAATAACTTTTAAAAAACATAATTTATTTAATAATAACAACCAAACTTTAGTAATAATAATAATAATAATAATGAGCTAACGGTGGAGTGGTAAGGGAGAGACCTGGTGTTTCAAGTGACCTAGGTTCAATTCATGCCCCCGGCATTTAGTTTCTACGATACCTGGTGATGATGGGAGACTAGGCGAGTAGGTGACAATCGCTAGTTCGATCTTTGAACTGAGTGGGTTTTACCTCATCGCACTGACGTGCCTTCGGGCGAGTATTCATAGGCTTCGGCCCTAGTTGAGGGTTTTTCCCGGTTCGGAAGGCGAGTGTATCCCGATGTGGTGAATTTCGCCAGTAGTCTATTTAGAGAATTCGTTGGCCGTTCAAAAAAATAAATAAATAAAATAAATAATAATAATAATAATAATAATAATAATAATAATAATAATAATAATAATATAATAATAATAATAATAATATAATAATAATAATAATAATTAAAGCCGTTCCTTTTACTCGCCGGTGGCGTGTAGTATATATACACTCATATACACCACCTTGCTACAATTACAAGATACACACATATAACTATACACAACACACATACACTTCACCGGAAATGGCTACCGGAGTAGAAGAAACAACGGTGATCATCGTCGGAGCCGGCCCATCGGGGCTTGCTACCGCGGCATGCCTCCATCAACAATCAATCCCATACATAATACTCGAACGAGAAGATTGTATAGCCTCATTATTCAACAAAAAATCATACAACCGGCTTCACCTCCACTTAGCCAAAAACTTCTGTCAACTTCCTCACCTTCCTTTTCCAGCCAGTTTTCCAACGTATGTTCCAAAAGCGGATTTCTTGAAGTACTTAGACGATTACGCGGCTCATTTCAAGATTAACCCAGGTTTTGCAACCGCGTGA
Source organism: Scalesia atractyloides (assembly GCA_947069175.1). NCBI lineage: Eukaryota > Viridiplantae > Streptophyta > Magnoliopsida > Asterales > Asteraceae > Scalesia > Scalesia atractyloides. The sequence continues at coordinate 88,728,401 of CAMTDV010000017.1, forward strand.
AGTTTGCAAAGTATGAAGAAGATGAGGAGAAATGGAAGGTGGAGGCTGAGGTTGTTGGTGGTGGGGTGAAAAGATATGAAGGGAGGTTTTTGGTGGTGGCTACCGGAGAAACGAGTGATGTGTTTATACCGGAGGTTGATGGGTTGAGTGAATTTAAAGGTGAAGTTATTCATTCGACCGAGTATAAATCCGGAAAAGGGTATGAGAACAAGAAGGTTTTGGTCGTCGGAGCTGGAAATTCTGGCATGGAAATTGCACTTGATTTGTCAAATTATGGTGCAAAAACCTCCATCGTTGTCCGAAGTCCGGTAAGTTTTTTATTACCTGTATATGAATATTAGCGGACCTACAATCATACGCCGTAAAAAATATTAGTGTCTTTTATACAAAAATTCGATGACCCTTAAAAAGGTTAAGTGATCAAACACCCCACTTAAAAAATAAACATGGGTCGGCAATTCTATATCTATATATGAACATCTAATTTTTTTAGTTGTATGACTTTCTCCTTGCATCGAATCATACAAAGTTCAACCATCATATCATCATACTATTTTAAACACTTATGCTTTACTCCATTGTTATTTTTAGAATAGTTTTAACACTTCAACTACCTTTAATTAATAACATAATAAGTGCATGTATATCTAATATTAGAATTAACAAAACCATTTTAGAATTGCCTTTAATTAATAACATAATAATTGCATGTATATCTAATATCAGAATTAACAAAACCATTTTAGAATTGCCTTTAATTAATAACATAATAATTGCATGTATATCTAATATTAGAAATAACAAAACCATTTTAGAATTGCATACTTTGTAATAATAGAATTATATTACACAAGAATGGATTGCATATGTAAACCTGTTTTAGAATTACGTGTGTGTATATATAATAGATATATATAACTCAAAAAAAATTATAATTATGTGATATTATTACATAATTGTAATATCATAATTATATATGTGAGTAAATTTTTTTTATCTATGTGTGATAAATAATTTTGTTTGTGTTCTTCATGTGTTTTTTCGTATTTATAAAACCACAGATATGTAATAGCAAAATTGCATAGTGTAATACCCATAATTACAATCGTGTTGTTTGGGTTCTGTTATGATGATTATGATGATGATCATCATACTCAGTAAATCCCACCAATAGCAAAGTAAAGGTAGGATCTGAGAAGAGATGCAGACATCTTTATCTACCCTATAGGAATGGGGAGGCTGCTTCCAGTGAGACCCTCGGCTAGATTGTAGTTTTGTATCAAGTCTTTGGACCTAAGACACATCACACTCAAACAATCGGGGCAGAGACTGATTGGTGCATGTACCCCCGTGTCTTTAGCTATCAACGTCACCACATTATGCATCGATTAAACCAAAATCACAATTATGATGACTTGAAAAACCAAATAACCATTTTCAATATGAACATACTATACAGTAATGATTAATGATTTATGTTGTATATGTTTGTGACTTAGGTTCATATAGTTTCAAGATGGTCAGTAAACCTTGGATTGATGTTACTAAAGGTTATGCCACTGCATTTGGTGGACTCGTTCTTGGTGTTGGCTAACAAGCTAATGTATGGAGATCTAACTAGGTACGAAATTCAAAGGCCCAAAGAAGGTCCGTTCGCGGGTAAGGTAAGAACTGGAAAGTATCCGATCATCGATATGGGTACAACTGAAAAGATCAAGTCTGGCGAGATACAAGTATGATCAATGTTCTCAATTGTCACAACACGTGTTATTTGTGTCTGTTAAATAAAAACGTGATTGTTGATAATTTTTATACATGTAACTAGGTTTTGCCGGCGTTAAAAAGTATTCAAGGTGGAGGATATGAAGCTGTTTTCGAAAATGGAAAATGTTATCAGTTTGATGTGATTCTCTTTGCGACTGGTTTTAAAAGAACAACTCATTTGTGGCTACAGGTTAGCTTTGTGTATTTACCTTAATTTCTTTTAATAGCATGATAAAGTAAAGATCTTGTACAAATAAACTTATCGTACAAAACATACGAATATGATGGAAAAGTAAAAAAATGCGGTGACATTTTCGTAATTATTCTATTTGTAGAGTAATTATCAAATTTACTCTACAAGTGCATCTACTCGTAGAGTAATTATCAAAATTACTCTACAAGTGTATCATAATTACTCTACTAGTTCATCAAAATAACATAACATACAAATTACTCTACAAGTTCATCAAATAACATAAAATTCAAAATTACTCTGCAAGTACCTCATAATTACTCTACGAGTTCATCAATAATACACTACTACAAGATATCATTCAAAATTAGTCTACAAGTTCATCAAACAACTAGTCATTCAAAATTACTCCATGAGTGCATTAAACAACTAGTAATTCAAAATGACTCTACAAGTTAATCATAATTTCTCTACTAGTTCATCAAAATAACATAACATAACATACACAATTACTCTACAAGTTCATCAAATACATACAATTCAAAATTACTCTACAAATGTATCATAATTACTCTACAAGTTCATCGTTATTACTCCATAAATGCATCATAATTACTCTACCAGTTTATCAAAAAAATAACAGAACATTTACTCAACAAGTGCATCAAACAACATAAAATTCAAAATTACTCTACATGTTTATCATAATTATTCTACTAGTTTATTAAGATAATTTACTCTACGAATAAAATAATTACGAAAATGCCACCGCTTTTTTACTTTATTTTCTCATATCATTACCATGACTTTATTTGCATTTAATCTTTTGTCATTACATTTAATATAAGTACGTTTTGTTATAAACATGCAGGGAGGTGATTATCTATTAAACAAAGATGGATTACCAAAGCCAATGTATCCAAATCATTGGAAAGGAGAAAATGGGCTTTATTGTGCTGGGCTTGCCAGAAGGGGCCTGTATGGAGCTGCAATGGATGCTGAAAACATAGCCCAACACATTTTCAAGCTGATATAATATAAAAGCAAATCACCAAATTTGATCAAAATGTTATAATTTGATAGTGTATTATGATTGAGTTCTGTTTAGTAAGATTTATGAGTGTGGTTTTCATAGATAGAATAATGAAAATGAAAATAAAAATTATGTTGTTTTGACTTTTTATTTACTTGTTTTTTTAAAAGATATCGCATTTCCTCGAAAGTATTATAATATGAACATCCCCTATTACAGCGTTTTCAGTTGTTGATTTGTGGTGTTTTCTTTGTAATGTATAATATTGTGATTTTGGTATGATGGGGGAAATGAAGTGCTTAGTATGACCTTTATTTAATTTGGAAGCTTTATGGCGGTTTTGATCAAAAGTCACTTGCACAAGAATTTTCAAGGTGTAACTTGAAACCTAAGATAACTTGGAGGCTAAGCTAGATTAATTTGAATAGATCATTAATATTTAGTAATAAATACTAAATTCAATATCACTTGGTGTATACGAACTTGATATAAACTTATGATATTTTATTTCTAGTTAATATAGTGTGTTTATACTTTTACATTCTTAGACATGATTATTTACCATAAATGTGAAGGCTTAAACTATATTAACTTGAGTTGTGCACTTTGTGTTTGGAGACCCTGGGTCATGATGTGTGTTCCGAGTTTGTTCGGCCTATAACAAAAATCTTGTTATTACATTAGAGATGGTGGATAGAGTATTCAAAACCTAAAGTTATTAGTCTTGTGTCTATAGATTGACAACTTATATGCTCTACGATTGTCACACCCGACCTGCAATAGATTGGTCTGGGACATGATGAATGTCCATAGCTCATGACAACTAATCATTATTGCAATATTTAAAGCACTTCAATTTAAATTGTCACATAACATATAATAATAATAAAATATTGATACATTGTTCAAAAACAAAACATAACATAAAATTTCAATTTATTTTCCTAAGATCCATGCTACATGTTCTCATCACTTGATCATCAACCAGATTACCTGCACCACGTTAGAAAAATATATTGTTTATCAACAAACATGTTGGTGAGAAATTTCCTCATTTTATAAAAAAAAACTATTTTATATTTAATTTTAAAAAAATAGTTTTAACATGCCTTTCAAGGTTAGTATGATGATTGTCTCATATTATTAACATAATCAACATATCCATATACACCAAAACAAGATTACACAATCAATTAACAATACCAAACAAACTAAACATAAGACTCATGGCAATATCGTGCATAGTCTCAAGGCTCGAAGAGCGAGTCTAATACTTGTGACGGTACTGGTTACAACCCATGGTCGTGTGGAACCTAGTCAGACATGGATCCACATGACACAATAGCATGCAGTAGACTGAGAAGACATAGCATACAGAATAAAGGAAACACATAAAGACATCCACATATTAACACTTTAAACATAGCATGCTAAAGGTAAAATAATTCGGAATTTGTATAAAATGATGAACCCAAAATTTGTAAAAATAAAAGGGGAAAATGGAAGAAATCACCTCACGGGTTATGTTCCGTTTATTTTCTTGAATTGACCGTACGGACTTGAGGAAACTCAACGAAACGATATTATGCTAAAGTATATTGTATATATAAAAATATTAATCAACGAATAGCGAAAATAATATACAAAATGAATCTAGAGCTTAGGGTGTTGAGTAATTAAATATTACCATCCTAATCTTAAATTATTATTTTGACAATTATAAAACAATATCCATAATTTACTCTAGGTAATGTTTTCTACAACCTAATCCTAAAGTTTTTTAAATATAGAATTTGCCTACATGTATTGTTTTATGACCAATCATATTAATTTCTCACTAAATTGAACACGATTACATCATGATGACTTACCAAGTTCCAATAATCATATTTTTACGTTTTATTCATTTTAACAAATTATTTGATTAACTAAAATATATAAAATTTAGATTTTATGATCAATAGACAAGAGAATTTCCATATTCTAGATTTGTATCTAAACTTTTAAAGCAATCATGATCATGTTCATGGGGTTATCTGAGTGACCTCCAAAATTTCTAAAAATTGATACAACCTAATCTAACATGGCAATAAACATTATTCTACTGTCGATTTTAGTCATTTATGGGTCTAAAATCAAAAGCCCTACTTTTATGAAACTAAGAACTCTAATTTTCTTACAATTTCAATTTGTATAAAATATACCATCTATCACAAAAATTGATAGAGAAGTTTCGTAGAGCTCAGAAAAATAACGAGATTGGGCTTCAATATTTTGGTCACTTGTAATCCTATGATTGTAAGAAAAAATCCAATATATTTTCAATCTCATGATAATTTATAAAATCCAATCAAGTTTATTAATATCTATCTTCAAAGCCATAAATGGCTAAATTTCTTTAGGTCACTTTGAGATAACGAACCCTTGATGGGTAAATAACTAAACGGGTTATGGATAAACTTAAAAGATGTAAGTGAGAATGAATTTAAGTACTAATTACCATATTAAAAGTGACTTTTCTAAATTTTTAAAAAGAAATCATTGACCTTGTCTTTGTCGAGTCAAACATTCATTTATTTTGTGTCTATGTAGCAATAACATGTTAACTGCTTGAAAGAGGGTTAAAGGTTATGGTTCGGGACTTTGAGTTTGGTAATTCTAGCCTTAGCAAAGTGGCAAAATCTAAGCGCTAAGGACTTGGTGATTAGTGGAATAGATCTCTTAGACTAATTTTTACTTAATACTAAACAACAACGATGGATAGTCGCCATGTTGCTTCTGTTAAAAGTTATGGATTTGATTATGACATTGCGGATGGTCCCCTTGCTGCTTCCTTCCAATATTGTTAAGATGGAACGATGCCTACAAAATGGAGTCCTACGAATTTATGCATAAACACAATTTATGCATAAACACACACAACTTTGACTAGGTATTCAAAGAAGGACTCTAGATGATTGTCTCGCATAGTAGTGGAAACAATTGTTTGAAAGGTGTATGGTGTTTTTAAAGTACACTTTTGGGAATCTATAATCAATTTAGTTAATGGTACTATCAAAGGGGAGTGAAAGCCCAAGTGATCTGTTCTATTTATTAATTTTTATGTCTTTTTATAAAAATCTACAAAAACAACTCTTTTATGGGTTGACCAGATGTTAATGTACTAAAAGCTCTTGTACCCTTGGACGATCTTGCTATCTTAAAATCTCTATATTACGCCAACGATAGGTACACTTGCATTAGTTTTTTTTAGTGATCCTAACTTATCTTGTTTTACAAATCTAAGACTTGATTTCATGCAAAAACTGGCTAAAAATAAGTAATATTTATATACACTCAAACCAACATCAAACACAATATGTGTGTTTGGGATTTCTTGTTTTAACAACGTATATTATTTGTATGTCAAATAAGTTTATTATTAATATAATTTTCAACTTTGATGAAAAGTGTTTATATTCCTTTTTTTTATAACACAACTTTGTGAATGGCAATCGACTTTTTTTCTTTCCATTTTTCAATCAAATTTCATTAGGGTGCTACTAAATACATTCCTTTCCTCTCACATACTTATAGGTAGGACTTATGTAGGACCTGAAGTGTATGGTCCCAAAACCTTGCGCCAAGCAAGTAACCATACCCATTTTTATCCATAAAGCAGACTTTGCGCAAACTATATTACAAGAGATAAACCTCATTTTTCTATGCGTCGGACATCTAAGAAGGAAAATGATCATTTAACTACCTTGCGCAGGCTCGCGCAAGGAAATAGTTAAGCTTGAACACTTTCCTCATCAGATGACTTCCACAAAGCAAGGAATTAGGGAAAGAGGTACTTATCACCTTTTTTACCCTGCGCTAAGTATTATGATGATCATCCTCTCCTTGCGCGAGTCCGCGCAAAGAGTTGAGTTGGAAACAATGAGTAAAGATCTCAGATCACAACTACTCTCAAGATAATCTGAAAGGGACAGAGAATCTATATGTTGTAACAAACTGGACACGTGGCGAATAAGAGAAGGTTTACAGCTGTAAAACTTCTAGAAGCCATTAATGATCAATCGTTCAAGGGCATAAACGGTTGCAACAGAATTACACGTGGCGCCATCTGGTGCACTCCCAAGAATCACGATGATGGCATATTTTCGTGATAAACACAGGGTCATCATCATTCGCCACGTGGCGATTCCCCATCCGTTGATCACATCACGATCCGTGTGACTTGAAGAAGAAGTTAATGAAGTCTAACGGTGAGATCTCAACACTGTGAGATCACTTTTTCTCTCCTTTTGGCGCCAAAATCCGGCTATAAATAAGAACTTCAGGTACGAGTAAAACTATTCACTCTCTCTTACTTCACTTAAACTATTCCGATCAAACCTGTACTTATTCTCACGCCAGAGGGTGGTCACGGAGAGAACCCCCATTCTCCCTGTGGCGAGTCTAACAGTGGTTTGTTTTGCAGAGTCAATCGGAGATATAGTTCCCAAACAACGAAGCGAAGGGTTAACCCCTTTTATGCAGAGACAAAACCCTAGATCTGATTCGATTCCGATCAGTTGGATCTATTGTTTCTTCATTGGCGCCCACCGATCTATTTTTTCTTTTCATCCTTCGTATACTTTCATTTTTTACTCAGATCTGCAACATCATGGCTGATGGATCATCATTACCTACAGGTCCTCGATCTGAGATCTGTCACGTTGCTCGTGGCCCTCAGATTGACGGACAAATTATTGAGGATTCTTCCGGCGAAGCTGATGCTCAATATGACCATGGTAATGCCAGCATTCCAGTAACTCTGGAAGCTCCACATGTCGATGTTGCATCAATTTTACCACCAGGCGAGACTCCCTTGTCTTGGCTAATCAAATCTCAAACGGCTCTAAATGCTATGTATGCTCATCTCTGTGCTCAGACCGGAACTCCAGCTTTTCAAGCTCCGGTTAATGCTCCTCAGGTCCGTGCTTCGCCGGCACCTCGAGCGTTGAGTTATGATTCACAGGTCTGTGCCCGTGCGCCTTCGTATGTATATGCAGAAGGAATTGAGATGTACTCTCAAACCAGAATGATTATGTTCATTCTGGCAATCGAAAACAGGAAGATAATACTCAACGTCACACATCTGTTCATTCACGTTTGGGCCCACGCCTATCATAGAAGCGGGACACCCAACATGATGAATATGATACGACTTATGACGAAGGAGATAGCGTAAGTGTTTTTAATCGATTATCTACGGATCATGTCAACTACAAGCCTAAGATACGTGCAACATACAATCCTGAGGCGGAGCATAATTACAATCTGGTGTATCGACCCACTGAAGCAGCTGAACAATCAAAGTTTGTAAGAGAAATAGCTTTGGCTCCGCTAGAACGAGCAAAGTTGCCATCCAACGTGGGGAAGTTTAATGGTTTAACCAATCCTGATGATCACATGCGCCTCTTCACTGGAACAGGGCTGATTGGAGGTTAGACGTTACCAATGTGGTGTCATTTGTTCGTACAAACTCTTATCGGCACCGCGCGACTTTGGTTCGATAATTTACCCACAGGTAAACTTTCCTCTTGGAATGATCTTAAGGAGAAATTCCTTACGCATTTTAGTCAACAAAGTCGATATGTTAGAGACTCCTCAGATGTGATGAACATCTGGCGGAAGGATGACGAAAGCCTAGAAGATTTCATCACTCGTTACAATAAGGAAGTGTTAGAAATTGGAGATGTACATGGGGATCTTATCCGCGCATAGTTCAAATATGCGGTAAGATGTGATGAAATGATAAAAGTGCTTTCTGGAACAACTGGTCTTCCAAAGAGCTGGATAAACTAATGGCATCAGCCAAAGTTTATGTGCAGACAGAGCGGAACCTAAATTCCAACAGACCACCACTACCTCAGAATCGTCCTCAGGATTTGAGTAGGGGCGGTCGGAAGTTTAAGAAAGGCTGGAAAGACTCTAACCAAGGTTCATATTATCCTTATTCACCAGTAGATGCTCGCGCAATGGTTAACAAAATTATTACCCAGAAAGCAATCAAACAAGAGAACCGTGATCGGCAATGGACTCCTCTAACAAAGTCTCCGGCTGAAGTTCTTAGCACCGAGAACTATCAGTTCAAGCAACCTCAACCCATGAAAAACAAAAAGGGTCAGGACCCGAATCTCTTTTGTAATTATCACAAAGATACAGGTCATACAACTGATAATTGTATAAGCTTGCGCACAGAAATAGAAAAAGCTTTGAAAAGTGGCAAACTCACTCACTTAGTACAATCGATGTGCAAGGAGGCTAGACAACTCACACGCAGGGACGAAGGTCCAAGCAATAAGAAAATGAAGCAGGTCTCTATGATTTAGGGAGGTTCATCACACAAGCGCAACTATCAACATTTTCGAAATGACAAGTGGCGTGAACAATAAGTGATCTTTCCCATTGTTCCGGGAGGACCACAAGAAGAACAACCATTTGTGATTACAGGTATTTTCGGGCATTATCAGACCGATTATATGTTTATAGATCCCGATAGTTCCATGGATATTATATATGAGCAGTGTTTTAAACAATTAGATCCAGAGGATAAGGCACGCCTAGAACCAGTCGATTTCCCTTTAACTAGTTTCTGTAATGAGGCTGTCTTTCCTCTAGGGCAGATAGTTTTCCCCGTCACCCTCTCTGACGGAAAGCATTCGAGAACCATTAAGGTGAATTTTATGGTAATGCTGGCAACATCTCGCCATGATGTCTTATTGGGACGACGCGTGCAACGTAATTTTAGCATGATCACATCAGCTCCACATGCTGCTTGTGGTTTCCCAACACCAACAGGCATTACTATTATGTATGCACGCAAGGAAATAATGTCTATTGAAGAACCAGTTGCTAAAGCTTCCAAACCAGCATCTGCAAACGAGCCTGAAAAGTGGGTGCTTAATACCAAGCATTCTGAACAAACAATTCTTTTGGGTCCCGCGATGACCACAGAAATCCGCGCAAATCTCAAACTATTATTATTTCGAAAAAAAGACATTTTCGCATGGACACCCGCTGATATGGTTGGCGTCCCGCACGATGTCGCAGAACACTGTTTAACGTTTTTCCTTCAGCAGAGTCGGTGGTACAGAAAAAGCACAGCCTAGGGCCTGACAAAACTCGCGCAATGAACGAACAAGTTTCAGAATTGTTGGATGCCGGAATCCTACGCGAGGTGAAATACCAAACTTGGGTGGCTAATCCAGTCATGGTGCAGAAGCATAACGGTGGCTGGCGTATGTTCGTTGATTTTAAAGATCTGAACAAGGCGTGTCCTAAGGATTGTTATTCCCTTCCAGAAATCGACAAGAAAGTTGATTCCTTAGCATCGTTTCGATGGAAATGCTTTCTCAATTGTTATAAAGGGTACCATCAAGTCTTAATGAAGAAGGAAGACGAGGACAAGACGGCTTTCCGCACGGAGAAAGGCATTTTCTGCTACACAAAGATGCCCTTTGGCCTCCGCAACGCGGGAGCCACTTACAAACACCTTATGGATACAGTTTTTGGCGATGATATTGGGGTTACGGTTGAGGTTTACATTGATGATCTCGTCATCATGAGTCACACTGAAGACACAATGTTAATAAACATCCAACGAACTTTTGATTCATTGCGAAAGGTGAACCTGAAATTGAACCCGAGCAAATGTTCATTTGGCATGGAAGAGGAAAGTTCCTGGGATTCATTGTTACAAAAGATGGTTTCAAAGTTAATCCTGATAAAGTGGAGGCAATCCAGAAAATGTCTTCTCCTGCTAATATTAAAGAAATACAACGATTAGCGGGACGATTAGCTGTGCTTAATCGTTTTCTTGCTAATCATGCTGCAAAGTCTTATCCATTCATTCGTACGCTGCGCAATTGTGTCAAGAAAAATGAATTCTTATGGACTCCCGAAGCAGAAAGTGCTTTCCAGGATATGAAGAATTGGTTAATACAACTCCCAACACTCACTGCTCCGCTTGAAAAATAGCCAATGATACTCTATTTCGCTGCATCCGACATAGCGGTAGGATCAGTTCTACTAGTTGAGCGTGAAGGGGTTCAAACCCCAATTTATTACATAAGTAAGATGCTCAATGATCCAGAGACGCGATATTCTATTATGGATAAACTGGTCCTAGCTCTAGTTCATGCGTCGCGCAGGCTACGGAGGTATTTTCAGGTCATGTAATTACTGTGTTGACAAATTATCACTTGGGGAAAGTTTTGTCAAAGCCTGACGTGTTGGGACGTCTTGAAAAATGGGCTATTGAGTTGGGAGATTACAATATTTTATATAAACCACGCCCAGCCATCAAGGGGCAAATGTTAGCCGATTTCATTGCTGAAGTTCCAACAGACAAAATTGACGAATGCGAAGTAGTTCAAAATCCGGTCCCAATGACTGATGACAGACCTTGGGTATAATTCACTGATGGCGCATCAAATAGTGATGGGCCTGCTGGTCTTCGTTTAGTAAACCCCGACAATCAAGAGTTCACATACGCTATTCGGCTAGATTTCAAAAGTACGAATAATAAGGCCGGATATGAAGCATTTTTAGCAGGCTTGCGCCTCGCTATTAAGATGGGAGCAGCGAATTTAATAGCACACGTTGATTCCTTATTAGTGGCGGAGCAAGTGACCGGAGCTTTCGACGCTAAAGGAAACATTATGGCTCTGTATCTAGAACAGGCAAAGACATTGATCAGTCAGTTTAAACACTTTGAGCAACCCTTCTGTGCCACTGAAACAAGTAAGTATCATAGAAATTGGAAATCCATGTTGGATGTCTCCAATCATTATGTATCTGCTACATGGTTCTCTCCCTGATAACAAGGTACAAGAAAGGAAGACACGATGCAAGGCCCTCAATTATGAAATGGCGGACGGTATTTTACATCAGAAGTCGTACATGGGTCCTCTTTTACGATGTGTCGACAAGCATGATGTGAAGTGCTTAATCAAAGAGATTCATGAAAGATTACGCGGCATTCACGCTGGACCGTGCATGGTTGTAGCCAAAGTTATGAGCGCAGACTACTATTGCCCAGGAATGCATGTCGATGCTGTTGAAACTTTGCGCAAATACATGTCTTGTCAAAGACATGCCCCGAAAACCATGCGCCCAAAAAATCCACTTGTTCCGATAACCGCTGCTTGTGCTTTCCAACAGTGGGGTATTGATTTGGTCGGTCCATTCCCCGATGCGCCAAACGCAGTAAAGTTTATTGTAGTTGCTGTGGATTACTTCACCAAGTGGGTTGAAGCGAAGCCTTTAGCCTCCACAACAGCTATGGTGATTAGGAAATTCATATGAGAGCACATTATTTGTAGGTTTGGGCTACCGATGCGCATTATAACTGATAACGGTCCAAACCTAGCATCCGAAGATTTACAATAGTGGATGAAAGAGATGAAGATTGAACATGTTTTTTCTTCCGTTGCGCACCCTCAGGCGAACGGTCAGGTTGAGAGCATCAATAAACAACTAGTTGATGTCATTAAAGCCCGCCTTGGCACGGCGCGGATGGGTAGATGAGCTTCCAAGCATTGTGGGCTCATCGCACAATGCCCAAGACTAGCACGAGAGAATCTCCGTTCAGTTTAGTCTATGGAACGGAAGCAGTAATTCCTGCTGAGATTGGTCTCCCATCCCCAAGGATGCTGGCTCTCGAGAAGCAAAACAATGAAGAGCAAAGGCGCATGGATCTAGATCTGGTCGAAGAGCGGCGTGAAAATGCAGCAATTCGCGAAGCAAAGTATAAATCCTAGTTGGAGAAGTATTGCAACAAAAGGGTACGCGTTTGCACTTTTCTACCTGGAGATTTCGTTCTCCGAGATAATGAAGCCTCCAACGCTGAGAAACCGGGGAAGCTTGCTCCAAGATGGGAGGGCCCTTATGTGATCAATGAAGTCCTCGGCAAAGGAGTTTATACCCTCAAGCGCATGGATGGAACCAGCGTTCCTAGAACCTGGAACGCCCAGCAGTTGCGCCGTTGCTATTTGTAATCTCAGTTCTCTCAATGCGATAGCTTTGCGCTTTGCAGGAGACTGCTTACAGTAGTTTATTTGTAATCTTAGCGACAATTATGGCACAAAGCCTTATCAATGAAATCTTATTTTGCCGCTATTTACATTTATGCTTTTATGAATATATTTCTTACAAATGCATGCGATTACTTTGGGAACACAAAAACACTTTCCACTTATCGTTGCTCACACATGAGTTGGTTAATCACGTTCATTTGTCTTATCCTAAAACAAGTAATTGTACTCATGCAAGAATTGTAATCCAAATATATTATAACATAAAGTACTTGCGTAGCAGCGCATCTGTACATATGTGATTACTAAACAAACATGGCTTAAATATAACTCCTACTCAGGGGACTTCGTTCCAGCTTGGTTTCTTCTGCTTCAGAAAAAATTTCCTTCAAACGGTTCACGAAGTCATCATGAGATAAGGCATTATCTACTAACTCCAAGATGGGGATTTGCAATTGATCATATTTAGCCTTGGCAGCAGTATAGGAAGAATGCGTATCAACTCCATGAAGCATCAATCGACTAGTATCCCACTTCACCTTAAGGGCATGCTCTACATGGGTCGCGCAATCTTAGTAGCCTCGGGCATAGCCGTCATTCCGGGCCGAAACCATAAGCTGCGCCACAGTTTCATCCAACTCAACAGAGTTCAAAATTGAGTTGGCAATCTGTAAAAGATAAGTCACGGCGTCAGATCAATACGACAGATCAACAACATATGAAAAAGATGGTACTTACATTCACAATTCCGTAATGCTGCATTGTAACACCTCATGTTTTTACGTCCAATATTTTTTCGACACATGTCCCAGTAATCCTCGTGTGCCGTGTGCCGAACAGGAGGTACCAACGTTGTTGAATCGCTTATTTTATCCTCGTTATGCCTGGAAATAAAGTTGAGGGGCCAAATATGAAAACATGTAAATTTTCAAGCTCTGAAGACCCCTTGCGGACCGCAAGGCTGTAGCCATACGGTCCGCAAGGCCATCTGATACTGTGGGTGCCTGAGGTCCTTACGGACCGCAAGGCAAAGCCCATACGGTCCGTAAGGACCTGCCAGCGACAAAAAATGTGGCAAAACTCAGTTCTGCCACCTGTGGTTATTTTGGCACCATCCTTGCATGGTTGCCACGCCTAGTGACACTTGTTAACGTCCTCAAACACTTGGAAAGCTCCTGGACACTCCTTGGCTACGTATGTGTTAGATTTTTTAAGTTGCAACCAAGTTCTTCAACCTTGGTGCATCTAATATTTGTTCAAGGAGGCTCTGATCTATTCCAAATGTTCCATTTCGTTCTTACCACTCTTTTGGACATAATGTAAGTGTTCAAATTCGTATTTAGTGATTTATTATAGCTTTTAGCCTAGAACAAAGTCTCGTCGTAATTACGCCTTGACCTTGTTCTAAATCTGTGAATACTCCGTCATTGTGAGTAACGAAAGTTCCTTTACGTTCATAATAATGGAGGTGTTAATCCCTCCAGAGGGCATCTCCATATTTTCACGGATTCATGGCCAATTGACGAGTCAATCGAAAAGTTAAATAAAGTCAAACTATCTAGTTTTTAAAAAATCATAACTAATGATCTAAATGTTATAAAATATATTTTGATGCACTAGCAACCTAAAAATTAAGTATTAGAACATATGTCTACGGATTCGGTGTCACACCCCGACCCGCAGCGGAAAAGGTGATCGGGGCATGATTGGGTTTTCATCAAAGCTCATGACATTTACTATTAAGTTTCATATTTATTATTTCCTTTTAAAGCAGAACATTACAATCAACATACAAATACAACATGTTCTATACATTTATCAAGACTTCATTATTTTTCTTCTAAGGCAATTTCCTATGTGTTCCTTGCTTCAACCTGTCCACCTGTATCATGTGTAAAATAGGGTTTTGGGTCAACAAAAAGTTGGCGAGTGAATCTTATTTAAACATTTGAAAGAATTAGTATCTTGGTTATTTGAATAAAATTGTGCATAACCAAATATGAATAAACGTAAATGTAAATTTAATCACACAACACATAATATTAATTAATACACACGCACATACCAAATGAATGATTTTGAGGCACGCGATGTTCAACTCGTCTCCCACGAGGAACTGATGGGCCTAATGAATGATTTTGAGGCACGCGATGTTCAACCTGTCTCCAACGGGGAACTGATGGGCCTAATGAATTGATTTGCACGAACTTGACTAAATGTTTAAACACACATTACAACAAACAATATTTACATTATAAGTTTAGATCATATAATGGTAATAGCACGAGTTTGAATAAGCGAAATAATTAAAGCGACACATGAGACACCCCAAAACATGAATAAAAAGGGGAATTTGTAAGGATTCACTCACAGTGGTTGCGTTTCTTGGATTGACGATGAATGCGCACGAATTTGGATTTAACCACGAGAGAAACTAACCTAAATAATAACATAATAATTCGATAAATAAATAAACTTTTATTTGAGATTAATATTTTTAATTAGTGTTCTTAATGGGGTTGTTAGATTTATTTTTGTGAGTTTAAGGAAATTTTCTAACTTCAAAAATATTATTTTTAAGTGTATTTAATTGATTTTTAAATAAAATAAATAAATAAAAAGAAAATAAAAATCTTGACTTTTTGACCTTTGACCAGACCTAGACCGTTGACCGGTCGGACTGCGTTTATTCTGTGCGCTGAGTGAGGTTCGAACTCGTGACCTCCTGTCGCAGCTCTACCAACTGAGCTACGTGTCTAACCCGAAATATTTCTGATTTCAATTATATTTATATACTATTTAGATTATTCAGAAATCATTTATTTTAAAAAGAATTTTAATTATGTCGAACCGGTGCACATAACAGGTCTCGAACCCGCGACCTTGGTCTTGCAACGCACCCAGCCCTACCAACTGGGCTGGTTGACTAACCCGTTTATATTATGATTTTTATTAAACTTAAATACTAATTGGGAGGTGTTGGAGCCTTAAAAAAATTTGAGATTTATCACTGAAAACCAATTTAGTGCACGAATCGAACCTGTGACCGGCGCCTTATAATTGCACACAGTCCACCACTGGACTGTGTGTCTAACCTGATTAACAACCCACATTTTATTATATTAAAACACTTTATAACTTCGTCTTCTTCGACTGAATTAATGCCCAGAATCATAACTCGACTGTTTAATCAAATCTTATTGAATTAGTTGATTGATTATTACTGATAACGAAAATAATTTAAACAGAATAGGATTTAAGGATGTTGTACCGAACAGGTGTGAGTTCCGGTGACTGAAAGAAGTTCCGGCGAACTGTAACTTGCGACAAAGGCTCTACCAGAAGTTTGAGGTGAGTGCGGTGCTTTCTGTCTGAGCTCTAGAAGTCTTATTTTAGAGTAAGGCAAGGAAATGAAATGGGTTCGGTTTTCCGGTGACCAATTCCGGCGAAATTGGAAATCTCCGGCGACGAGTTTCTGAGCACTTCAACTACGGAAAGGTGTGCGGTCTTGAACGAAAGGATTCCCGGAAGGTTGAGGGGGGGTATATATAGGGTAGAACAGGATGTATTGGGTCGGAATTTTGTCTTGATTCACGGTCAAAACTTTTTCCGGCGGTTACGACTGGAATTGGGGGTTAGACATCGGTTATAACCGATGTCGAATTTAGTTCACGCGTTTTAGTCAAAAGAAACGGTCGTGATTCGCGAAATCTTCGGTTTTTCCGGCGACTGCGGATTTGGGCGCGCTAATTCCTGATTTTGAGTTTCGGTTTACTTAAATGTTATTTGTTTTTGTATTTGTTATAAATGGAATGTGTGGCGGAGTGGTGTGTTGCACGTTTGTTGAAACGGGTGACCCGGGTTCGAAACCCGGCGTCCCCTTTTATTTTTTATTCCTTATCTATTATTAATTTTCAATTATAGATTTTAAATTCTAATTTATTTATTAATTATGTATCGTTTAAAATTAATTTGAGCATTAAATGAGCAACGAAATTTTTAACTGGATATTCGATTAATAAACAAAGCGGGTTTTGGAAACCCGTTTTTTGACGGATGTTACATTCGGCTCGTCAAGTTTTGGTCTAGGCTCGGTTTGTAGCCAAAAGTCGCAACAGTTGACTTTTGTTGACTTTTGGTTCTAACCCGTTTCGAGCCACCTTTGCTACTGACTTTTGACCATTTTGAGACCATGATTATATTAAGAATGACCATCTAAAGTTTCGTCACTTGATCCATTAGAAATCTGAGTTATTACAAAGTTCCACAAAAAATTCTTTAAACTTTTGCAAAAAGGACCTTTTTATGCAAATCATGATTTTAAACACACATGCATGTAAATATAAGACATAAACTGATTTGTAGACATGATTTGATTATGTTAATGCCAAGAATCTGATTAGAATTTGAGTTTTTATAAAAGAATGCGTTTATAACATAAAAAGGACTAAAAAGCCCTTTTCGGCATTTTAAGAAGATTAAACACGATTTTGTAACCAAAATAATATGTTTATTGACATGGTATAATAAGTAGGACCATTTGGGATAATTACTCAGATTATGACCTAAATAAAAATCTAAGAATCGTCAATTGCCGCTAAATGACCAAACTACCTTTTTTACGGAAAAATGGCTTAAATAATTTTTTTATAAACCAAACTTAAACCTACTGATATAATAAAGAACATGACATGATTTCGATACATAAAAACAGGCCTCAATTTCTGTTTAACTTAAATTATGAATCTAACGACATTTTAGCGATTTTTACTCCTTTTGGTGCATAGTATGGTTAAAATCCATAACCGTAAGCCGAGACTTGTTACTTACTGATTTATAAACTTATTTTCATCATAATAATAGTAAGTACAAGTCCCGAACTCAGAATCCCAAATTTGGCTTCAAAAGCTATGTGTGAAATGAGTAAAATACCCCTACGGGACATAGATTGTGTCAAAACCGTCAAGCACACATATATTTGATATCCTACTGTTATAACATTATAATATATATATTTTTACTGAATAGTAAAGGTCTTAACATCATATTCCTAATTTACATCTTTTATAAACCTTAAAATGACCAAAATGCCCTTGTAAGGCATAATTCGGTTTTAAATATACCTCGGGCCTATCTTTTGCAAAGCTACTGGTCTTATAACATAATTAAACATATATCCATATGGAACTTGTATATGACTCTCTCGGTTACCTGGTTTCGCCTATGTGCGATCTGTTAAACTTACGTAGCTAATTTACGTACTTAAACCGAAGCGGGTTTAACTTTGTCCATTCCTTATCAGAATCTAGAATGTTATTGGTTTACCCATATTATACAAGTTTATATACTTGTCGGGTCCAATTAACATTCTACTCCGGTCACCGCTTAATCTAGCATATCGTACCATATCATATTTTAGCGTAAGACTAACCGGTCCAAGTCTAGGACTTAAATTAAGGACCCGTTAGCATTCTAATATTGGTTAATAATTACCATCACTCCAGACTGAACCCTCCCGGTAAATTGCCTTGTACTTGCTTTGGAACTACAGCTGAGTTTGGAACTTCTACATATAACAACTCAGGTAAATACTCTTAACCTATTTTCCCTATACGGGCTTATGATACGGTAGATTACTACCGCTTGGTCGGGTATGGGATCATGTTTATCAGATTGTGATTCACTAAATCTTACATAACCCGTTCTGATCTGTTTTGTCTGAAACTAAAACATTGGGGGTGGGCTTGACCGTGTCTGGGATTCCTTGGCTCACTAAATTGATAGTGGCCATGACAATATAGCATGGCGTGTAGGCATAAACTGGGTAATTGCTATCTGCTTTCTGTGTGAAAGTTCATAGTGGCGTGTCAGTCTATCATGTCTTGGTTTCTGTACTGGGCCCCATATGTAAAAGCCAGCATGTAAATCTGTATACAGGGTTATTTGTACTTCCCAAGTTATTTACGAAAATGTGCCATGTGCGCCTAAAACCATTCTCGAAAAGGTTTTCAAAATGAGTCGGTCGAGCGTATTTACCAGTGTAAACTGACTATTTTCAAAGTTTAAGTTACAGGTGCAAGTACATAATAGGCCGGGACCTGCGGGGCAAATATACCGAGGAGTTGCGCCCTTAGGATTTGCCTGCTTATAATTTGTTATCATTTGTATGTTTTTGTGATCCGCCTGTGGATCCTATTACAAGCCTTGTCTATGTATATTTTATTTTGAACTTTGAACACTATCGGTTTGTAATAGTTTATGTATCCAACGCCTTCCGCTGTGTTATCTTATAATCGGTTATGATGATGTCAACTATACGTCACGATAATCCCCACCGAGCCCACCGGAATATACGTGGAAACCGGGTTGTGACATGCATCCATGTTAAGTTGTTCGTTAAGGATTCAACGATGCTTTCCACGGTAGCACGCGCGGTCTCCGCATCTTCAATTTTCTTCTCATTCTCCGCTTGCCGGCGGATCAACTCAGCATTCTCAACCTTCGCCAGTTGAATATCTTTCTTTGCATCATCAAGACCGGCTTTCATTTTTTCCTGATCAAATAACATAGAGGTGAGATCAGCTATTTCTTTATCTCTAAGAAGTAGTGTCATTCTGGTCCCTACCTATTCTGCTCGTGTAACACCTCGCAAAAACGTGTCCAATAAGGTGAAGACACGTGTCCTAAACCCTAACCGTTGAAAGGTTGACTTAAAGGGGTAAAAGTGTCAACGAGCGAAACTTGTGCTTCCGGCTGGTTTGCCGATGAACCGGGAGACTTAGAATAATTATCTTATACTCCCAAATATGCCAAATATCATTTTTGATGGCATAATAACATATACGAGTCCCAAGATACGTATATTTAAGTTGAGGGGCCAAACTTGTCAAAACTGAAAATCTGGTTCGCTGACAGACCCCTTAGGACCGTAAGGGTCCCATGCTTACGGTCCGTAAGGCTTGGTACTGGGGAATTTTTGCTTGGTCTCCACACATAAGCTTCCAAACCACCTTATTCAAACCAGGGGCTGCATGCTTGCTCAATACTCGTTAATGGACACCTGGAGACATCCTAGAACACTTGGTAACACCTGGATTAATCTTGTGATGGCTTTTGCACTATAAATAGGTGCTTTGGGTGAGCATTTGAACTTGCACCTTCCAAAATCATTTCTTTCTCTCTTGCTTGGCATTCTCTGGGATTCCTGAACAAAAAGGAAGCCCCTCTAAGTCCATTTTCGTGCTAGGACCAGTGGTAAGTGTTCTTAGCCACTCTAATTTGGTTTCTATGCGTTTAAAGGCCGAAAATCAAAGTTGCCGCAAAACGGCTTTGACCTTCGGCTTAGACCTAAACACTCCAGCCACTGTTCGAGGCGAATATGGCTACGTGATCGTAATTAGGTTAATGTTAATCCTCAAAAGGGCACTTCCTAATTCTCACGTTTACCTAGTTAATTGTCGGGTCAAAGGAATTAATAATAAAAGTCAAACTAGTCAGATTTTAAATAAAATCCAATCTGATAATGTAGAGGTTATAAAACATGTTTTATCACTCTAAAAACTTGGTAACTATTATTAGGACAGTCTAAAACATGTTCCACCCTACAATTCTGAGTTTAGGTCCGGTTCGCAACCGAAAGTCGCAAAAGCTTGACTTTTGCTTTGACTTTCAATTCTGACCCGAATTAGCTTATTTTCCTTATAATTAGGGTTCCTTTAGGACCATATTATGTTGTAGCATAACCCTCTGAGGTTATATTACCTGGTCCTTTTGTATCTAAGATTTTATGCTTGTTTCCATTATTATGCTTTATGTTGACTATATGCCCTTTTGTAAAAAATGAGACTTTTAAGATAGTTGGCTATGCAAACGAATTAGGTACTGATTGGTAAACATATTTAGAGTATTTTGATGCTCCAAACCTGATCATAAACTAAAGTTATATAGAAAAGCGAAATTCATGCCTTTATAAGGACTAGAATGCCATTTAGCATGAACATCATGTTTAAAACATAATTTTGACACAAAACTCTTTACCTACTGTTATGATATCATATTTAGG
The DNA here is from genome assembly GCA_947069175.1 of Scalesia atractyloides. NCBI lineage: Eukaryota > Viridiplantae > Streptophyta > Magnoliopsida > Asterales > Asteraceae > Scalesia > Scalesia atractyloides. Next base: position 88,749,520 of record CAMTDV010000017.1, read on the forward strand.
AATTATTGGAATGTCGGGTCAAATTTATTTCTGACCTTAACCTTGGGTTCTTGCATAAAGCTCATAAATGACGATAATACCCTTTTTGCAAATAAAATGAGTTTTACATATAATTAACATGCAAAACCTTTTGCTACTGATATATTATGAAAATAAAATATTTTAACACTTTAAAGCTGGTCAAATTCTCATAATCACTTCAACTTCGAAATTGTCGTCATTTGTTAACTTTTATGCTAAATAAGCACATAGTTTGACTTTAAACTATGTTTGGCACCTAAGACTTGTTACCTACTGAATTTATAAATGATTTTTCATGATTTTACAGTAGGGATAAGTCATGAACTCAGAATCCCAATTTCGTCCCCAAAAACCATGTGTGAAATGACCAAAATGCCCTTCCGGGGGCATAGTTTGGTCGTAAACCTTAACACACGCATAGGTATGATATCCTACCATCTTAATATCATAAATTAAAATGTTTTCACAGAGTGTTAATGACCAGAACCTCAGTTTACATAAAACCCCTTTTATGAACTTGTAAAATGACCAAAATGCCATTATAGGGCTTAGTTCGACTTTAAAACCTTACGGGCATACTTGTTGACATCATACTGATGTTATGACATATCTTGAGCATAATAACTTAGGAAACTTGTATAGGTCTTTTCGGTTACCCGTATATGCTCATACGCGTTCGGTTCGGCTTATGTGACTAATTTTCACGAACGAACCGAAACGGGTCTAACCTTGGCATCTTTGCTTCAAAATCCAGAATGTGTTTAGTTTACCCATATTATACAAGTCTTCGTACTTGTTGGGTCTAAATTACATTCCTTTCCGGTCACTGCTTAATCTAGCGCTTTGTACCGTAAACCATCTTTTAAACTAACCGGTCAAAGTCCTTGACTTAAATAAAGACCGTTAGTATCCTAATAGGTTATATGAAACCTTCCTTCCAGATTAAGTCGCACGGAAGAAGATACCTTCATACAGTCTTAAGTATCATACGGCTGAGTAGTGCTTACACATAAACTCAGGTAAATACATTTAACTTATTTTCCCTTATACGGGCTTAGGATACAGTGAATTATTGCTGCTTGGTCGGGTATGGGATCATTTAGTCGGATTGTGATTAATAAATCTGCATAACCCGTTTTAATCTGTTTTGTTTGATAACATAAACTATGGTGGTTAACAACCATGTCCTGGATATCCTCGGCTCATCTAAGTTATTGATGGACACGACTTAAGCACGGGGTGTAGGCATACACCTGACAGATGCAAATGCTAAAATATAACTACCCACAAGTTGGGGATAACTCCTTTGTGGGTTTTATATGTGGTATGTTAGTTAATCATGTTCGTTTTCAAACCGACCCTAATAATATGACAAACATGTAAAACTGTATACAAGATTATAAATGTAATTGTCCCAAGTTATAAAAGATTTTTGTGCCTTGTGCATCTAAATTAACATTTTCAAATGTTTAACAAAATGAGTCATTTATTTGTATTTACCAGTGAAAACTGACGTATTTTCCAAAGACTAAGTGGCAGGTACCTCATGAAATAGGCTGGAGCTACTTGGCATAATAAGAGGACTTTGCAAATCCCTAGATGCATTAAGTCTGTGGAACTGAGTTTTATGTATTCATTTATAGATCCGCCTATGGATCCTTTTTGCAACCGTCTGTATATTATTTTATTCGTACTTTAAACTTTCGGGTTGTAATAGTAATTTCCTTCCAAGCCTTCCGCTGTGCTATAACTGTGTATAATTGACTATGATGATATCAACTACGTCACGATACTCCCCACCGGGCCCACCGGGTTATACGTGGAAATCGGGGTGTGACAGCTCGCTTCGTTCACGATGCGAACGGGCTTCATCAGCAGCGGCTATAGCGTCAGCTTTCTCTTGCTTTAATTTTTCTATTTCATTGCGCAAAGAGATCTTCTCATTATTATCGCGCTCGCAGGCTTCTAGCCATCTCTTGCGCTCTGTAGCAAGTAGCGATACCTCCGCTTCTGCCTTCTTCTTCCACCCAAGGCGGACCATTCTTCCGTCTTCTTCTCATCTTCAAACCTACACCTCTCCGCCTCCAGATCCACCATCATCTTCTTCACCTTCTCATTTTCAACCCCAACTTTGAATTTTTTGGATTCAAATTCATCCCATTAACCTATTCATATTGCGACACTCGCGCACAATCCGGTGGGTCACAGAAGAGGCTTGCGCCGTCTCTAACAGATAGGCCTGATATGTTTGTTCATGAGAATTTTCTTCTTGACGCTTAACCTCCGCCGGAGGAGAGATGCCCTTATACCATTCTCTGCAAGCTCGCAGGTCGGTAAAGGTATCACTTTTTAAGCCTCCACACTGGTTCATGGAGGGCGGAGGCTCGCTTAGTAGAATAAGAGCGATAATAGTAATCACCAGGCGTCTCTTCAGGGCAAATGGGAGATTCGTCTGTTGGATCATCAAAAATGATTCAAAAGTATGCGCAGCAGAGGACGAGCCAGTGTTTTTCGCTTGGCTATCAGTGGTTTTTTCTGGGTGTAATGGCGGAGGTATAAAACCCTCTTTTGGATCTTCGACAGGTTGCTTTTCAGCATTAGAAGGGACAGTATCTTTTACCTGCTCGCCAGCAGGATCTTCAACAAATGTTTTTATATGCTCTTCTTTTGGAGCAGGGTTTTCTGGCTCGTCAAAAATAGTGGGCTCTGGGCCAATCTCAGTCGTTTCTGGGTTCACAGCATCATCACCCTCTAAATTTTCAACTTTCGGTTGAGGTGCTGCAGGGGTCGACGATGATGTTGGCTGCGCCATCTTCACAATTTTTCTGCGAATAACAAGCACAGTTGAGAGAAAGCTTTTCAGCATACAAATTGTCACACCCCGAAATATCAGAGCTGGCGTGACTGGAATGATATCTTCATTGCACAGCGGAAGTATTAAAGTACTAAGACTTATATAAAGTTGAACGCCTGCTAGGTACTCGAATTCCAAATGGGTTCTCCTATTCCAACCGTGCCATAGTTTGACAATATAACATGAGAAAGAAACATGCGAAAAATCAACATAAAGTTGATCGAGTTCATAGTTTGTTTGTTTTATTTCAAATGAATCTTAAAACATTTGAAAATCATGCGATTGAAAATCATGTATTGAAAATCACGCATTTGAAAGCCGGTTTGTGAGATCATAGTATCTCAAAGCGTTTGAAATGTCATAACTGTATATCGGTATTAAAATGTTTCCGTTATGTTTGTAAACCGACGCATGTAACTGTTGTGTTTGTAAACCGGTAATAAAATCATAGTACGTAGAGTGCCTATGGAATCTAAGGATCTATCAGTGGGTAGCGAACCCCATAACATTATGTACCATAAGTAAATAACCAAATCGAGACAACTTTGTTCTCAATTGGGCTCACAAAAGCACCCCACGGTTAACAAACTAGGAGTGAAGCGTGTCTCAAGCTCAGTAGATCTACACGTAGAACGGTAAAAAAAAGTGGGGGTTATGAACTCACCTTGATATCCTTGTGCAAAGCTAGCTAAATGTGATTCCGTGATGTTGTTCTAAGAACGTGACTCGCTAGCATGCAATCTAAGACATTCCTATCATGGAATAACTTATAAGGTTCTAAATAAAACAAAGTAGTTTGTGTCACCGAGCTCTAACGAATCGTTAACCATACGATTCTATAAAGGCTTATTATCTTGGTTTGAAATAACCACTCTATGGTGGTTTGATTCCATTTATAATCGAAATAAATGCTAAGCCTTGGAAGCGATTTAGTTTCCGAGAAATTGAAGATATATATATTTATATATACATATAAAATAAATATATAAATATATTTATGAAGCCGTTTTAGTCATCTCGAAAGGAAATACGTGTATGTAACAACATTGAAAATAATAAGTTGTAGACTCGTATAATATGGTTGTACGGTTTTCGAATAGTCGCCATGTATGTAGATAAAAGAACAAAAATAATAATAATACGACTCTTGTTTGTTTGTAAACCAATAAACTTGATTGATTATATGTGAAAATCGTACGGTAATATGTCATATGCCGTTTAGGCGTTAGAAATAAATATATAAGTTATATTTATTTTATACAATTTTCGAGTTGTGAACGTTTAAACGAAATTAAATAATACTCCTATTTATCTTATAGAATTATCGACTATAATATTTTTGAAATAAATATAGATAATTATACTTATTTTATAAAAGAGAGTCCGAGTTTTTGATGTTTGAGATAAATATAAATAGTTATATTTATTTTATAAAGTTATCGAGTTTGGTTATCTCGTAATCACGCTCGTTGAAAATTATCGAATCGCTTTTGGTAAGTCATAAGTGTTGTCGGAATAAATATACTTTCATATTTATTTTTATAAAAATTACTTGAATTCGATAAGTTTTGTTTCTATAAATAAACATGTTTTGTTTTACAGAATTTCACGAGAAACAGGCATAGTTTCCACTGTTTTTGGAGAGTCCCGACAATGCAAGTTGTCGATACATTTTTCAAAACACAACATATTCAAAACTTAACAATTTAACGTAATGACAATATAAGTGTACCCATCGAATATTCAAAAAAAACAACGCCAATTCCCTTTGTTCCGCAATAAATCCAACATATATATGTATAAATATATCAAAACTTTCGCATAACCATTCGATAGGTGAAATATTAAATGGGATTATCCTAAAATCGACAATGTATAACGTTGGTAGGTGGGTCGAGCTCGGCTTTGTGCTTAATGATATTTATAAAACAATATAACCAATATTCGCGTCGTTATTTAATTTACCAAAATTTCGAGTTGACCGGGTTTGACCGAGTTGACTGAGTTAACCAGGTTTAACCGGTGTTGACCGTAGTTGACTGAGTTTAACCGAGCCCAAAATTGAACCGTTGACCACCTTTGACCCTGTTGACCGAACCATATCTGCTGTTGACCACGTTGACCCGAGTTGACTCGGTTGACCGAACCCGAAACTGAGTTGAGACCCGAGCCAAAACCCGAGCCCGAAAACTGTACGGCTTAAACCCAATGTGAACTAAATTTCGTGCTTGAACCGAATCTAACGTTGGCTAAACTGACTGAACCCGAGACCCGAACACCGAACTGTGACTAAACCGGGACTCTTGACTTGACTGTTTACCCGCTGAGCTGAACCGATGCACCCGAACCTACCAAATCACGAACAAAATAATCACCACCAAGTCGCCGCCGCCACCGGTGTCTGAAACCACTTTCACAGCTGCGGCTCCACCGCCGCCAGCGACCCGCGCTAAAACGGCGCTCTCTGCCGGTTTCTCTCACTCTATATCTGCTCGGTCTCTCTCTCTCTCTCTCTCTCACAGTTCCCTCTCTCTCTCTCTCTCTCGTCCGCCGTGTGCCACCACCATCAGTTGGTGGCCGGCCTTTTTCTTCACAGATCTGAGAGGGTGAGGGGTGTAGGATGGTGCAATGATGGTGGGTGTGCCGGGTGTGCGAGGGTGGCCGGAGAAATGGCCGGACTGGCCGGCATCGGCGCCGGAGTTGGCGATCGGACAAGAGGGAGAGATGGCAGAGGTTTGGTTGGTGTGTGCTATGGTTTCTCCAAGAATGAAGAATGAGAGCAGGGGATTTGTATGGTGTCGGCTGAACAAAATGAAGGGTTAGGGTTTCACTTCTAATTTATGCCAGGTTTCTTTATTGGGCTTGGGCCCAAGGCCGCAAGCCCAATCCTCGTGTTTACGCGGCCCGTCTGCTCCTACAAACCCGCTATCAATACCCAAACTCTCCATATGTCAAAAATTAAAATTTTTGATTTAAAAATATGTAACATAGTGTCGGTATTCGTCGTAGTTGCGTTTGATGTCGGTTGCGCTAAATCGCGTAAAACGCGTCGTTCACCGACTTAAATCCGTTCTTCGATTCGGTTTCGACTACGGATGTAAATATTTAATTACGAAGCTAAATATGTCATAATATATTAATATCGAGAAGTAACTCAAGTCTGGTGCTTCCTTTTTGTTGTTAATTGCCGGTGTGTTCACGTTCCCGCGTAACTCCGCGTTTGTGCTCTGTGATGTCCTATAATCAGAATAATCCATATAATCATAAACGTATGATAAGTATAAGCACAAAACTTGTGTTTTTATGCGTCGTCAGTATTTCATTCGGTGACCCGTTCGTTGTCGTTTTTAAATGCGCGTAAAATCACCGAAATCACCAATCGCGTAGTGTACGATTTAAATAGACATTCCTAGGCTCTCCAAGCGCCTAATTAAGTTAATACGTGTCTTAAACACTATCCATTATCGCCTTAAAGTCTGTAAATCGCGTAATTAAAAGCTGAAAAGTACCGGTTGTCACATTCTTCCCCTGTTATAGAAATTTCGTCCTCGAAATTTAGACTTTGTTATATTCTTAAAGTTTTGTCATGCATAGATAAGTATGAATAATACTGAGGTAGCTGAATACGAGAATGAATCAAGACTTGTCCGTAGTATATGAGTACAATGACTTACTACGACCATATGAAACCAACGATTCAACTGAATTTGTTTTTCTGAATCGACGCCAAGTGAACGAGTTGTTATAATACAGTCGCCAATGTGACTAAGTTAACCGGAGTCCAACAGAAGAGGAATTCAATCAATAAGATTTCAAATGTACGTTCACAATATGCGGATGAATTCTAGAAACAATAAATGTACTAGTAGTAGTACCGTTAATTGAAACTCGGAATCAACAAGCTCAACTAGAATAGGATCGTGTAAGATTGGTCCACTACCGAACCATTAAATGAAATAAAATATGTGTGTTGACATTATTGAATCACAAGGATACACCGAAATACAACCGATCCTGGTATATCATTGTCTTAATACATTGTTGCATTAAGACCATTTGAACGATGAGTCAAACGAAGGGACACGTAGTTTCGCATGAAACGATTGACCATAATTAGCTCAAGCTACAAGTTTATGTCAACGCCACAAGGCTCGTAGAGATTGAAATAATTCAACAACAGCGGTGATCGAACAAGTTCACCGTGGTTGCAATAAGATAGAAAGTTCAACGAAGTTAATTCCAAAGATTTGTTCCAAATGAACTTCATAGAAATTCGGGTCGAAATAACAATTGAAACTCATCGAGTTTGCTAGTGGCGTTGAAATAATCGTTAGAGGTACACCGAAATAAGCAATGAAATTGTGCAACATTTTCTTAATACACAATTGTATTAAGGATGTTTCAAGTTAATGAATCAACCAAGTGGATTTAATAATAAATAAATAACAAATAATTGAATCCGTATGTGAAGTTTGTATACGACATCAGCACAAGCTTCAAATTAATGAATACGCCACCACAAGGTGTCGTAAGCAAGAAACGACTTAGTAGAGTTAAGATCAAACAAGTCTACTATGGTTCGAAATGAATAAAACACTTGTTGATATTACTTTGAATACGATGGACTCAACCCATCATATGGAATCATGAATTGATTATATATTGCGAGCAATTTAGCCAACTGAACTTGATTTAGATATCGCCAACAACGATATATGTATTTCCAAGGAAGTTTTGACATGGCCATACAAAACCATGTATGTGGCTTGTCAAGAAAAGTGAGTCAAGGAATTTAGTTGACTCGATATCAATGAGTCAACTCTTGCGATAATATAAGTCAACGAAATGCAATAATCAATATATTGGAAACAATAGTTGAAATATCTATAGAACAACTCATTCAATGTGGAATCCCAGAGGGTTTCCACGAATCAAGCCAACCACATGCCGAACAAACAATGCATGCGTGACGTATGAATTTGTCAAGCAGTTGTAATCGGTGTGCACTAATCATGAATGAAATTCTCATAATGAGATGAACCTTAGAAAGAGTAGAGGTGCAAGAATCTACTCATTGTATGCAAAGTTAGAAGATTCAACAAAAGAATTTAAGATTTACCTCGAATTCCGTGCAATGACCTAGCGTTACGTGACATCACCACGAGATGTCAATCTCGGCATAGTCGCCATTAGGGGAGTGGGGAGGTGTGAGGGCTTGTAGTTTCCTGTTGCGATGCTAATAATCGTGATTTCCCAAGCTCGTAAAGTCCTCGTTTTGACGTACCTTGGCGTGTTTTACACCGCTTGCAGGGCTACGTGACAATAGCTGCATTCTGAACAACAATTATTCCACTGACATGATTGGCATTGCTGTTGTAATCGTTCGTTCGTGTTTTCCCAAAGGCCTTGCCTTGTATTTCGTACGTTATGTGTCTACATTCGTGATGTATGCTTCGTGTATTCATGCACATCGTCATTTTGTTTGTAGTTTACCTGCTCGGGTTAGTAAAATAGCATAGATGACATAGATAAAATTGTTTGCCCGAATTTATAGTCGCAGTTCCTACGAAATGACCTTTCATGAATTTTTGTCATAAGTTAACCAAAGGTCTTAAGTGTGTGTTTTCAAAACTTTCAAGTTTTGCCCAGTGTATGTAATTATTTCGTGTACCATGTACAAAACACAATACTAGTGAATGTTTATAGGTCGATACGTTGAATCATTTGTTTTTGGCCACGGTTAAACCCATGTATGTGTTCTAGGCGTTCTGTATGTGTTCAAGTCTTAATAAGCTAAGTTCCCAAGGGAAGTGAGGTTAAAGCCTAAGTGTCTCTACAAAAACCTAATTCCTGAAACCTATAGCTCTGATACCATCTGTCACACCCTCGAAATATCAGAGTTGGCGTGAACTGGACTGGTATCTTCATTGCACAGTGGAAGTATTAAAGTGCTAAGACTTCTATAAAGTTGAATGCCTGCTAGGTACTCGAATTCCAAATGGGTTCTCCTATTCCAACCATGCCATAGTTTGACAATATAACCTGAGAAAGAAACATGCGAAAAATCAACATAAAGTTGAGCGAGTTCATAGTTTGTTTGTTTTGTTTCAAATGAATCTTAAAACATTTGAAAATCATGCGATTGAAAATCATGCGATTGAAAATCATGTATTGAAAATCACGCATTCGAAAGCCGGTTTGTGAGATCATAGTATCTCAAAGCGTTTGAAATGTCATAACTATATATCGGTATTAAAATGTTTTCCGTTATGTTTGTAAACCGATGCATGTAGCTGTTGTGTTTGTAAACCGGTAATAAAATCATAGTATGTAGAGTGCCTACGGAATCTAAGGATCTATCAGTGGGTAGCGAACCCCATAACATTATGTACCATAAGTAAATAACCAAACCGAGACAACTTTGTTCTCAATTCGGCTTACAAAAGCACCCACGGTTAACAAACTAGGAGTGAAGCGTGTCTCAAGCTCAGTAGATCTACACCTTTTGCACCTTGGTCACTAAGTGATAAATCCAACATATATATGTATAAATATGTCAAAACTTTCGCATAACCATTCGATAGGTGAAATATTAAATGGGATTATCCTAAAATCGACAATGTATAACGTTGGTAGGTCGGGTCGAGCTCGACTTTGTGCTTAATGATATTTATAGAACAATATAACCTATATTCGCGTCGTTATTTAATTTACCAAAATTTCGAGTTGATCGGGTTTGACCCGCGTTGACTGAGTTAACCAGGTTTAACCGGTGTTGACCGCAGTTGACTGAGTTTAATCCGAGCCCAAAATTGAACCGTTGACCACCTTTGACCACTGTTGACCGAACCATATCTGCTGTTAACCACGTTGACCCGAGTTGACTCGGTTGACCAAACCCGAAACTGAGTTGAGACCCGAGCCAAAACCCGAGCCCGAAAACTGTACTGGCTTAAACCGAATGTGAACTGAATTCTGTGCTTGAACCGAATCTACCGTTGGCCAAACTGACTGAACCCGAGACCCGAATACCGAACCGTGACTGAACCAGGACTCTTGACTTGACTGTTTACCCGCTGAGCTGAACCGATGCACCCGAACCTACCAAAACTGAACAAAATAATCACAACCACAGTCGCCGCCGCCGGTGTCTGAAACCATTTCCACCGCCGCGGCTCCGCCACCGCCAGCGACCCGTCGCCGGAAAACGGCGCTCTCTGCCGCGTTTCTCTCACTCTATCTCTGCTCGGTCTCTCTCTCTCTCTCTCTCTCACAGTTCCACTCTCTCTCTCTCTCTCGTCCGCCGTGTGCCACCACCATCAGTTGGTGGCTGGCCTTTTTCTTCACAGATCTGAGAGGGTGAGGGGTGTAGGATAGTGCAAGGGATGGTGGGTGTGCCGGGTGTGCGAGGGTGGCCGGAGAAATGGCCGGACTGGCCGGCATCGGCGCCGGAGTTTGGCGATCGGACAAGAGGGAGAGATGGCAGAGGTTTGGTTGGTGTGTGCTATGGTTTCTCCAATACTGAAGAATGAGAGCAGGGGATTTGTATGGTGTCGGCTGAACAAAATGAGAGGGTTAGGGTTTCACTTCTAATTTATGCCAGGTTTCTTTATTGGGCTTGGGCCCAAGGCCGCAAGCCCAATCCTCGTGTTTAAGCGGCCCGTCTGCTCCTACGAACCCGCTATCAATACCCAAACTCTCCATACGTCAAAAATTAAAATTTTTGATTTAAAAATATGTAACATAGTGTCGGTATTCGTCGTAGTTGCGTTTGATGTCGGTTGCGCTAAATCGCGTAAAACGCGTCGTTCACCGACTTAAATCCGTTCTTCGATTCGGTTTCGACTACGGATGTAAATATTTAATTACGAAGCTAAGTATGTCATAATATATTAATATCGAGAAGTAACTCAAGTCTGGTGCTTCCTTTTTGTTGTTAATTGCCGGTGTGTTCTCGTTCCCGCGTAACTCCGCGTTTGTGCTCTGTGATGTCCTATAATCAGAATAGTCCATATAATTATAAACGTATGATAAGTATAAGCACAAAACTTGTGTTTTTATGCGTCGTCACTATTTCGTTTGGTGCCCATTCGTTGTCGTTTTTAATTTCGCGTAAAATCACTGAAATCACCAATCGCGTAGTGTACGATTTAAATAGACATTCCTAGGCTCTCCAAGGGCCTAATTAAGTTAATACGTGTCTTAAACACTATCCATTATCGCCTTAAACGTCTGTTAATCGCGTAATTAAAAGCTGAAAAGTACCGGTTGTCACACAAATCACATGTTAAATGTCCTTACCTGGAGAAAATTTTTCTGCAAGAGCATCCAGATTGCTCTTCTTCCGATTCTTCCCCGCGCAACTTTCTTCGGTGGTGGTACTGGTGGTTCAAGATTAGTGTCTTTTCTTTTCTTGGAGGTGCGAGGCACCAATGTTTCAGGACTTAATGGCACGTCGATCGGGTCATTTGGATTCGCCATAGGAATCTCTGCCGTGTCTATCTTTTCAACCTTTAGTTTCTTTAAACCTACAGGCGCAAGACCTTTTAATGAGTCCGACACCACCACGTACTCACACCAAGAGTCAGAGACAAGCCGCGTACCTTTCTTGATCCGCCTTAACGGTTTCAAGAGCCTTAGGCGCAGGAATATCAGGTTTTTTAGGAAGAGGAATGGCAACAGTAGGTTTTTTCTTCTTCTTGGAGTCAGGGCCTACGCCCAAGTTTGACAAGTCACCTACTAAGATTATCACAAACAAAACAATATGCGCGCCATAAGTTATATTGCAATATTACTCTAAGAACTAACGTTAGTGGTAATATTGCAATACTAACTCGGGCATCAAGGGAAAATTACTTACCAGCAGCAGAAGAAGGTGGCACATTAAGCTCTTCTATCTTAGGCAGCTCAAAATTTCCCAAGATCTGCGAAAACCATGGTTCTTCATCAGCACCAACAGGCGTATTGCCTTTATCTAGTCGGAAGGATACCACATATAAGGAAGTAACTACAACAAAGCGCAAGTATGAGCATACGAATGTGCAGCTATATGTTAAAACAAAAACGACATACCTATACCCTCTCAACGTATACAGGTTTCTCGCGCCGACCCGCCTTCCAGAGCATGCTCATCCCAGCCGCGACGAAAGCCCTTTCTGGCAACACAATATTGGGCACATCCTTCAAATCCTGGTACCCTACTTCATCAGTGGGGATGGCCATCCTTTCAAGCTCGATCTCTTCACCCCACGGAATGTCATTTTCATGGGTATCACAGCAGCTTTAATGTAAAAAGAAAATTTGCTTCCAGTCATGAAAGGATTTGGGAGGTGCTAGCAATAATCTCTTGGCTGGTAGGCGTTGTTGAAATGAGTAAAACCCTAACGCACAGTGTAGTTGATAAAAAACCCTAAATCTATCAACAGTGGGAAGGATGTTCATCGATCGGCAAACAAACTCGAAGTGTCGGGTACGAACCATCCCCATAGGGTTTAACTGGGATATGTGAAACTTATAGAAATCAAGAATCTCTAGTAAGAAATGGTCACGGAAGTCGAAAATTACCCTCAGCAAAGTAATCCCAAAACAAAGTAATGTACCCTGCCGGAGCATTAGCCGTCGGGGCATCCCATGACTTTGGGAACTTGAAGTTAGTAATCAGACTGTCAAAGGCACTCCGGCTCCACTTCAGCGTCGGTAAAGATGGTTTCGATGACATTTCCGATGTATCTTCCGGAGTAGAACTCGTAGCCATGGAAATATGACAAGGATCCGATGCAGATATCGACTGATTTTGAATCGTAGTAGCAAGAAAGTATTTGCAGAAGATCGAGGAAGAAAGGCAAGAGAATTTCTGTGAAAGCACAAAGACGACGGTTCGTGAAGAAGGGTTTATATAGGCATCACAATAAATGCTGCAGGAAACATGCTGAAAATTCTGGGTTTTCACCAAACCCTAGGCGACATAAGGGCGAGTAGGGAACAGTTACCGTCCCCACGCGCGTGTGTAATCGCCAAGAGCCGTTTTGCAATTAATGTTGAACGTCTGGCACTATTGACAGTTGTCACACAGTACGTCGAACGTCACCTCAACACGTGCTTTTCACCAAAACTCTAACACAATGACAGCTTTTCCAAAATTCAAAATTGCCTCTCCTTATCCAGGAAGTTTTTTCCTTCTCTATGAAGATTTCTTTTCCTTCAGCGCAACGAAATTATTTACATGGGAATACAACGAACAGTATAATTTTATATTAGTCCAGTGCTCCACCAACTTGCCACTCGCGCATAGGAGCAACACTAGACTTGGGGGACTTGAATGGGTATGGTTCCAAAACCTTGCGCCAAGCAAGTAACTATACCCATTTTTATCCATAAAGCAGACTTTGCGCAGACTATATTACAAGAGATAAGCCTCATTTTTCCATGCGCCGAACATCTAAGAAGGAAAATGATCATTTAACTACCTTGCACGGGCTCGCGTAAGGAAATAGTTAAGCTTGAAGACTTTCCTCATCAGATGACTTCCACAAATCAAGGAATTAGGGAAAGAGGTACTTATCACCTTTTTTACCCTTCGCCAAGTATTATGATGATCATCCTCTCCTTGCGCGAGTCCGCGCAAAGAGTTGAGTTGGAAACAATGAGTAAAGATCTCAGATCACAACTGCTCTCAGGATAATCTGAAAGGGACATAGAATCTTTTCTGTTGTAACAAACTGGACACGTGGCGAATAACAGAAGGTTTATAGCTGTAAAACTTCTAGAAGCCATTAATGATCAATCGTGCAAGGGGATAAACGGTTGCAACAGAATTACACGTGGCACCATCTGGTGCACTCCCAAGAATCACGATGATGGCATATTTTCGTGATAAACACAGGGTCATCATCATTCGTCACGTGGCGATTTCCCAGCCGTTGATCACGTCACGATCCGTGTGACTTGAAGAGCAAGTTAATGATCTAACGATAAGATCTCAACACTGTGAGATCACTTTTTCTCTCCTTTTGGCGCCAAAATCCGGCTATAAATAAGAAACTTCAGGTACGAGTAAAACTATTCACTCTCACTTACTCTCTCTTTTACTTCAGTTAAACTATTCCGATCAAACATGTACTTAATCTCACGCCGGAGGGTGGTCACGGAGAGAACCCCCATTCTCCCCGTGGCGAGTCTAACGGTGGTTTGTTTTGCAGATTCAATCGGAGATATAGTTCCCAAACAACGAAGCGAAGGATTAACCCCTTTTATGCAGAGATAAAACCCTAGATCTGATTCGATTCTGATAAGTTGGATCTACTGTTTCTTCAGGACCGGTATTTTTTCTTTTACAAAGGGGGTATAATCCGTAAGGAGGGGGTGCATTTAGAACAGGCCATTTCATTAGTTTTGTTTATCCGATCATAGCAATTAAGCGATTAATAATTTATGTAATGTATATATAACATTTCACTAGTAGTCGGACCCGTGTAAAACACGAGTAGTTTTACTAACATTTTATTCTATTAATTAGTAAGCAATTATCGGTTCATTTAGATTGTCGGGGATTTGACATATATTGACATTCAAAGTCATCGTCCAGTAGGCAGAAAAGTTAATAATAAGTCTAATTAATACATAACAAACAACATTTTGTTCAAGTTGCAGTTAAATATTATACATAACCACATAATATTAGATCTTCTTTCTTTCGATCTTTGTAAGAAGTAATTCTTGTTCATGTATGTGGTTATGTCCTGTTAAAGTCAGACCCATATAAATGATGAAAAGTTTTTTCACGCATTGACAGCGAAACAATTATTAACCAAATATGTTCAGATCATATAACCGTATTGTTCAAATGCATTAAAGAGAAATCTATACTTACATATTTGATATGAATGTTCTTATTTACAGTTTCGCTTTTCTTGATTGTAATTTTTTTTGTTGATCAGTGAAATAAGACATCTCGAACACAGCTACATCAATTATTTTTTGTCCTTATCCTAACTGGTAGAATACAAGAATGATTAATATGTAAAATATGAATATATGATAATTGATAACTAAGCGGTTGGATAACATGATTAAAAGATGTAAAAGATAAAAAGCATACTATGTAGACAAATAGTTTTGGAACAACTCTCTAATGAGATCTAGACCTTGCCTAACTCTGCGAAGCTTGCACGTCAGGCTTTCGGCTGCCTGCACTGTGTCGGTTTTCACATCGCAATCGATTACTTTACTCAAAGTGACGTAAACATTTGTTGCATCCACAAGATCATTGACCTGAAAGGAATAATCATAAATTTAAAATCCAAATACAGTCTCAATTTGATCTTAATCTTTCGGGTGTTCATTATTCTGTTTTTAACTGAAAAACGCAAAACCAAACCATGCCCAAACCCATAGTTATCGATAGCGTCCATAGCGGGCGCTACAGCGAATAGTGTGGCGTTGCGGCTGTTATATTTATGGTGACATGATATGTAAGATAAATCTAATGAATTGTATTGTGACTGTTATATTGATATTGCAAAGATGGATTAGAACTTAGACCATAAATCATGTATGGAGAATTACCAATCTGCCTTGAATAGTTTTTTTCACTTCATTAACCAAATGTTGTTGAGCTGCAACCTCAAAAGCACCTGCACCCTTACAAACATATTATGCTACATATGAAATAGAATTTTATCGATGTTCAAGTTTAATCTTATTTAAGTTAAAAATAAGCTTACTCTAACAACTGCTCTGTCTTCAATGGTATCTTCTGGGTGCTTGTAAGCCACATATAACAACATCCTTGGTATCTGCAATCGAGTGGTCGTATGGTCCTTAAATTATATAGTCTGTATATTTGATGTAATGTTAATAAAAAATACAGATTAATACCATTAAGAAAACCATAAGATATTTTGAACCTATAATAAAAATGGCACAAGAATTAGGATGCTTCACAGTCACGCTAGAATGGAGTATTCAAATCATGGGTTAAGAACTATGCAGTTAATATCGGTGAGATATCGGTTATATCATCATATTGGTCCCCTAGTAAAATGTCGGTCAGAATAAGCGGTACCGATATTATCGGCGATATTGACCGATATCTCACCAATATTTGTACGATGTAACCAATATATCAGACCATATTACCTATATATCACTGAATTATTATTGTTAAATTGCTATACATGTAAATTCTGCATAAAATTACTGATATCGCACCAATATCTCACCGAGATAACCTATATTTGAAATATCATCCTTGACCGATATCCGATATTTTACCGCACTAAATGCATAGAGAATACTGGTCTTGGAAGTATACGGCACCACCATCAACACGGACCTACAAATTGATTTCCCAAACAAAATAAGTTCAAAACGCAAGAGTTTGACGCACTGTTACTCAACCGGTGCTGGAAATAAGGAGCAGGAAAGAGAATGCTGAAACTGTTGCCAACCTCCCCTTCTAGAAGCTTTTTAGTATTTGAATGGTCATGATCTCGAGTTCACCTCTCTTTCTTTTAAATCATGATCTCAATTTGCAATTAAGTGGGATATGAGTTAGCCATTGAAAAATAAAACAAATAAATGAATTTGATGATTGATACTTCAGGAGTTAAACTTTAAAGAACTTGCTAGATCCAGGGTGAAATCGAAGTAGTAGCGGGGATGGTGGCAGCTTCCGAAATGATCTGTGGTGGCCGATTGATAAACCATATGTCACATCCATGTAGCACAGAACATGCCAATCCGATCAGATTCACTCCCATGAAACCTGCAAATCCACAAAATTTATCAAAAACATACTATAAACAATTGAATAATTTTAGATGGCGATGGAAAAGAGAGAATCTGCGGAACCATTTGTAAAAGCACATAGTCGGTTCGTTTTTTTACAACAAAAGTACATACCCTGGTATTTTTAGCAAGATAGATGATAACATCAAAGTTTAAGCAATTAGTTAGGTACCGAATTCACCTGTCAATATTGACCCGGTTATTGACTTGATTCTCTGGTTCATAATAATTTGTGTTGGCGTTATCTTCATCGTACTCATCTTGATCGTCCACGTGACTTTCTGTTTTCTTGTCTCTCTTCCTCTTTTTGCTGCTACCTTTTCTTCTCCTTCTCTCACCTTGTCCACCCTCCTCGTCTCCGCTTTGACGCATTACTCTTCCAATGTTCCTGTCGCCACAAGTTCAAACATTAAAATTTGTAATTAAATGGGATAACGTAGATGTAGATGACTAACCTTAATACGTTCTAGATGTTGTTCTGTTGCATCCCTTCTTCAGCTCATCCTCTTGTTTACGTTTTTCTAACTGCGTTTTCATTTTCAACACAACACAACATAAGACATAAATATATATACACAGAAAATAATCATATATTCGATAAACTAAAGAACATTGCTAATTTAACTGACCTTCACATACTTCCGTTCTTCAGCCAATCGATGATGACACGGGGCGGTGTTTACAAAAGTATGCATACCACATTTTATTAGTCGATGATGATTATACATTTTTAAGGTTTAATTAAAAATGGATTATAAAGAAAGGGAACATCATTTAAATATAATAAATAAGGGATACTTTACGGACTGAACGAAGAACTATATGTAATAACTCTATTAGAAATGAACTTTGTGATACTTTGGGTTAGTATCTTTAATTTCAAAAGATTCATTAGTGATCGTTTCGTTAACTATATATTGAAAGAGGGCACATTAGTGATCGTTCCGTTAAGCACAAACAGGTTACAATAACCAATAAATCAAAGCAAAAAAGCCTTATTGGTAGAAAATTATAACAAATCTACCCAATTTGAAAGCCTCCTTTTAAGAAATGAAACAACCACCAGAGTTATCACTATTAAAACTTATCACTAATTAAAAATAATCAATATATGCAATTATTATACAAAAAGATGACTATTCGAATGTAAATGTTTAAATCAAGAGCCATGTTTAACAAATAACTATTATCCACATTCGTCCACTTAGTTAATCTAAGCTTTTAATTGGGTTTAAATCCTATTATTTTTATTTGGTGAGTATTTTATTTAGCCCAGAAGTTTATATTATTCACATTATGAGTATGGATTTTATTCAAATTCTTAACAAAAATAAAAATTAAGAACTATGGCCTCAACTTGTGAATCAATATCAATGGTTTTGCTAACACATATATCTTTTTAAAGGTATAAGAGCTAAATGCTACTGGAATAGAGGATTTATGTTAAACTCAGGTTTCGTCAAGTACACAACCAATTGATCTAGACGGCACCTAACCACAAACGTAGTAAGAGAAACATTAAATGGTGCGCCTTTTAATGCATTAACTAACTATTAAAAAGTCATAAAAAGGTAAAATAGTGCTTTCATAGTTTCATATCAGTCTTCAAAGTAATTTTAAAGGTAGATAGCTGCTTAAAGAGTAACATGGTATTTTTATTAATTAAAGCATTGTTTTACCAATATGGAATCACTACACTATCGCAACAATAAATTATTATCTCTACGACATTCAAATGTGCATAGATCATAGCATGAAAAGTGTTGGATGTTAGCTACTGTGCAGTATAGTTAATAAATGGATCGCTAAACATATGACAATTTTTTCATCGTTCACCGCAGTATAGCTCTACGACAATTATTGTGTTGAATTAAGTATTTATGGTCGTCTTAGAAAAAGAAAAACATTTTCCAAGGTTTCAAATGCTGATGCATGCTTTAGTTCATACTTATTGTACATAAATTATTATCTCTACGACATTCAAATGTGCATAGATCATAGCATGAAAAGTGTTGGATGTTAGCTACTGCGCAGTATAGTTAATAAATGGATCGCTAAACATATGACAATTTTTTCATCGTTCACCGCAGTATAGCTCTACGACAATTATTGTGTTGATTTAAGTATTTCTGGTCGTCGTAGAAAAACAAAAACATTTTCCGAGGTTTCAAATGCTGATGCATGCTTTAGTTCATACTACCAGCACACTTGGTAAGTTAACAAATTGTGTAGCTAGTAAAGTTGATTAAAACAACAAATTGGAAAAAAGATCAACATCTTGTTGAGTTATACATTTACAAAATCATTAACTATCTGATGTCCTGTATTACCAATCATGATTCCTAAGGCTCTTAGTTGTGCATAATAAAATCAGATTCTCAATTACAAACAAAAACTATGTGAGCACTCTTAAAAGTATTACAAACTGGTCTTTTCAACATTCATACCAGCTTCTTATTTTCTTTAGTTTATCCCTAGAAGTGGCGACCTTTTAGTAGGATGCATATAACATATAGATGAACTTCAAGTGGAATTTAACACAACACCTTAAAACTACATTACTTTCTTTTGAAACAAAAGGGGCATACTAAATGATTTCACATATAAAGTAGGAACTGAAGGTGTGTAAAACTCATTTCAGAAAGATAAAAGGGACATCACATTACCTTACATGGAGTACTCAAAAATGGCCACTTGAATAGAATGGGGCCAATAAGGGCAACCGCAACTGATAGAATGATAGCTGGCTTGCTGGAAATCTCACCAAACTGATCCAACCTGTCAGTTGCACTGTCTTATTCAGCAAAGATTCACGACGCGTATTGTCGACTCCATCTAATAGTAAATATAGATTTTTTAAAACTACGAATTTGATATGGAAAACCTAACTGATCATACAACAATTGCATTTGACATCAAAGAACACAAAGTAAAATATGAAGATTTCACAGCTCCATCTTAAGAATACCTTTCCACCAGTGCTTCCAATAGCCATGTGATAGCCTCCAGCTCCGTAGAACTCTATAGCAGCAACCTCCTACATAATAGTCAAGTGGCCATTTTTCTCTTGGCCTCTTTCATGCGACGTGCCGAGACTTGGAGCGCATCTTGGTTGGCTTCCGAATGATAAAACCATCCTTGACGAACTTCCTAATGTTTTGACCTGCAGTGATTAAATTTCAAATTTTGTTTCCACAAAAAATCATAAACACATAGAATTATAATAATTAATGAAACAAAATATTTACCTGTTGAATCAATACAAACACTTTCTACTACAAGATGCATAGCATGATTTTAGCACAACTGGTCAAGCAGCTCACTTTTTAATCCTAAATAAGTGAATGATGGTATTCAGCAAAGATTCACGACGCGTATTGTTGAAGTGTCGTCAGATGATTTGGATAGAAATGAGAAAAAGTTTTACTCAAAACCCAAGAAAAACTATAACAACTACCGAAGGAATGGTGGTGACTTTCCTGAGAACAGGAGAGCGGGTTTGGGTTTGGAGGTAGAAGATGAACCGAAAAAGAAACAGAAGTCACTATTTCACGAATATAAGAATAAAAACATGAATTTTGTGTTTGGGACAACAACGGTTCAGGAAGAGAATTCGATTGGAAAGCAACCGAATGATGAGTTTAAGAAGGAAAAGGAACTTCGTGATAAGGCTAAATCCACAAGTGGAGTAAAACCCATGAATGGACATTCTGCTGATACTCGGACTTGCTTCAAATGCAATGAAGTTGGTCACATTGCTCGCAAGTGTCCGAAATCAAAGCCTGTGTACCACCAAAGAAAGAATACTTCAGATGATGAGAAACTTAAGCGCCCAGAGATTGTAAAGCCAATCACGATCTTAAAACGAAATAATGAATCTAACATTGAAGTGAAACCTAAAATTGATTCTAAAATTGAGAAATCAACTTTTGAAAAGGTGAAACTTCTAAATCAAATGAAAACAAAGATTTAAAATTCTACATTAAGAAAACTCGAATGAAATCTCAATCATGGGTTGCAACGAAAACACCATCATCATCTGAAAGTGCAAAGTCTGCGTCAGTAAAAAATGAAAATGTCAATGATGCAAAGACTGATCAGAAAGTTCCGAATGTTGATTTGAAAATTCCTACTTACGATATCCCGATTCCACCCAAGACCGGTAAGGCTTGGGTTTCCCTCTTTAAATAGTTTCTTTGCATGTGCAGGAGCTCCAAAGATCCATCTTGTAAAAGTGGATTATGGATAGCGGAGCTTCACGTCACATGACTGGGATGCGTGCCTTGCTCTTCGATATTAAAGCAATTAATGGAGGGTACGTGGGATTCGCGGGTAATCAAGGAGGTAGAATCGTTGCAGAAGGAAATCTATCTAATGGTGTGGTTTCATTTGATAAGTTCAATTATATTGCTGAGCTGGAGAACAATCTTCTTAGTATTTCTCAGATTTGTGATTAGCAGTTTACCACCCATTTCAACGACAAGGAGTGCATGATTATTAAACCGGGCTTTAAGATTCCAGAAGAATGGATTCTCATACGCGCTCCTCGCGAGAATGATCTTTATGTGGTAGATATGAGTGTTGCTACAACTACTTCAAAGTCGGCTCAATGTTTTGTAACTAAGGCCACAAAGAAGGAAGCAATTCTTTGGCACAGAAAGATGGGTCATATACACCTCAGAAAGCCACAAAGAAGGAATCAATTCTTTGGCACAGAAAGATGGGTCATATACACCTCAGAAAGATGAATCATTTGGTTCACAATGATTTAGTTGAAGGAGTGAATCTTAGAAGCTTTCACATGACTAATAATTCTCTGGAATGCAAGAAAGGAAAGTAGATCAAAAAGTCTCATCCAAGAAAGATTCTTAACTCCATTAAGCTGCCGCTCGAAAGACTGCATATGGATCTCTTCGGTCCAGTGAATGTGAAGAGTATATCTGGAGATCTTTATTGTCTTGTCGTTACTGATGATTATTCAAGGTTTTCATGGGTCATCTTCCAAGAGAGCAAAGACGAAATGTTCGATAATCTAATGATCCTCTTCAGGAAGATTGAAAATCCGTACCATCTCCGTATTAGAAGAATCTGAAGCGATAACTGTAACAACTCCAAATTTTCCCATTGTTATTTATCTCCGTGTATCTATCATTTGTATTCCGGGATTCGGATTATAGAAAGGTTATGTTAATGGAATTGTATTTGTCACATCTATATTGCATTTAATTGCTTATTTAATCATTAATACAACGCAATCACCAAATAGTAAACGAGCCAAGTGTGTTATTGTTTAATAAACACTTGTGCCGTCGCATCGCTTATCTCATCGCATCGCAAAACGCAGTTAATTATGTGAAATATGTTTTATGTGTGTTTTATTTGTTTATATCATGGTTATAATCACTATCGCAACGCTCTCACACGCACGAATGGCTAAATCGCATTATTTTATCAATTACAACGCTTAATATAACTATCTAATACGAACTGAATTGCCAAACGAACTCATAACGCGAAATCAACAAACAAAACTTGGCCACTAGGTCAAGTTCGGCCGAACTTGTATAACACAAGTTCGCCCGAACTTGTTGTAACATTTGTAAAAACCGGGTCTCCAAAACCCGCTCCGTTTTGTAATCTTGTACCATGTTATAAAAGTTTCGTTAATTATTTATGATTATTTTGAGTTTAAACGTTACATAATTAATAAATAAACTAAACTATAAAAATTATATTTGATAAAAAGTTAAAATAAAATAAATAAAAACATTTGAAGCTGCCGGGACTCGAACCCGGGTCAGCCAAGCCTTCAACACAACTTAACTTTCTTTCACTAAACCACTCCGCCACAATGTGTTTTCTATTAACACTAGGCAAACAATTGGAACTTATACGCAAACTCAAATTAACCGTTGATGCCATCTGAATAACGGAAATCGGCAAACCGATCGCCAAATCATTTCGAATTCATCTGGCCAGCTTATAACCGATGTATTTCGGTTTCTAATTAAGTCAGAATTGAATGAACTTAAAGTTTCATCATTTTCGGTATTTGAAACCGAAAATTTATCAAGCTCTGATTTAATTCAAGTTCCGATCATTTGCACGATTCAGAACTATCACAACAACACTCCAATTCCTTTTTCGTCGCGTTTTCAAATCATCTGAGCACCTAAAACAGTTCGCCGGAATTCTCTGCAAAAGTCGCCGGAAAACCGTATTCAACACAAACCGGTAAAATACTCTTTCTTTACGACTTAAATCTATTGTTAGAACTTTACTAACATTAACCCATCACTCAAAATCAGCCACAGACGACTTTGCTGGATTTTCTGTGTTCGCCGGAAAATTTCTGGAATTGCCGGAAACTCGCTAGTTATCGGTATGCACATTCAAACGTACTAATAATCAATACACACTAGTTCAATTTCATATCTAATTCCTTAATTCTGTTGATAGACCCTCTCAGCCGAAGGTTCGAAAACAGAGCCGTCAAATTCTCGCCGGACTCTCTGAGGAAGACAACCTGTTTGGTATCTTCTTTCCCCAAACTGTTCGGTTTAGTACATTCAAGCTAGTCGTCATGTTTATTAATTAGATTAATCACGAACCAGATGTTTGAGTAAGGTCTGTGATCGTAATGAAGAAGATGAACTTAATAATGAGATAAGAGTAATTAAAATCCGGATTATAAACGGGTTAGACACACAGTCCAGCGGTGGACTGTGTGCAAATTTCACATACACGTCCCGAGTTCGATCCTTGCTACGCGCACGCCTTACGTAATAACATGCCTTTTTGATCCAGAACTGAACCGAGTTTAAAACGGATAGTTGTTAAGTATAATAAAAACCAAGAATATAACTGGGTTAGACACACAGTCCAGCGGTGGACTGTGTGCAACATAAACTTCACGTCGCGCGTTCGAACCTTGTCCCGAGCACCGGTCCAATTGAATTAAAACGTTTTTGTAAAAAAGGAATTTCGGTTAATTCAAATAAGTATATAAATATAATTAAAACCGAGTTTATAACGGGTTAGTCACGTAGCTCAGTTGGTAGAGCTACGTGCACGTGAACGGAAGGTCACCGGTTCGAATCCCACCCGGCGCAGAAATAACCGCTGACCGAACCGGTCAACGGTCAACAGTAAAAAAATAACATTTTTTTTATATATTTATTTATTTAATTTAATTTAAAAATCAATTAAAAATACTTAAAAATAACATTTTTAAAGATAGAAAATAGCCATAAACTCATAAAAATATATCTAAAAATTTCATTAAAATCCTTAATAACATTCATCTACTTAATATATTTTTCCATTATTATTTAGGTTAGTATTCCTCGTCGACTCGCTCATCTAAATCGTGCGCATCTCACCATCTCAAATTCAATGCACCCAATCTGAGTGAACCTTTCAAATTCCCCGTTTTAATCACGTTTTTGGGGTGTATCATGTGTCTTTGTTTATTTACATATTATAACGAAACTATTGTGCATACATCATATCATGACATGTGTATTAGTTTGTTGCTGTTAAGTAGTTAATATTGGATGCAAATTATTATTACAGTACATGCATTGCCGAGGCCGCAGCTCCCCATCCATGAGGTTGAGCTTGTTCCCCATTTTATTATGTGGTTGAACTGTGGCGTGCCCGCACGATCGGCTCCATTTGATTGAGCCTTGATCGGTCATTTCAATTTACATTTCCAGTTCATGCAATACGATCGGCTCCGTTTGATTGAGCCTTGATCGCACAGTTCATTTATGTTAGTTATCGTATGATATTGGTATGCTCATGTATGCTATCAAGTGTTATTGTATTGTTATAATTGTAACTGCTATTTGCCAATGCTTGATTACTTACATTTGCTCTTTTATGATTATGCACAATATTTTATTGATAAACTAACCATAAAATCATTATCAAATGTTTATCTAATAAGGTTCACTCGCCAACTTATGTTGACCCAAAACCTCCCATTTTACACATGATACAGGTGAACCAGCAGCAGCTAGGAACACATAGGACCTGGATTAGAAGAATAAAACGATTTAGTATTTGGATTGTTATGTTTGGTTATTTTCCCTTGTATTGGATGAACATGTTTGGATGTTTGAAAATGTAACTTTGACTTCATTAATTATGAAACATAATAGTAAATGTCATGTGCTTTGGTGATAACCCAATTATGCCCCGACTCTTATTTCCGCTGCGGGTCGGGGTGTGACAGATTGGTATCAGAGCCATGACTATAGGGATATAGGATAGGTTATTAGACCCTTAGAGCCTATACTATAGTCGATTAGAAACTTATAAGAATTTTGTGTGTTATATGCCAAATTTCATGATGTTTATATGTTTTATGTTAAATGTTACATTTGATATTGTGCAAACATGTTCATAAGTATTTATTTATCAAATAATGCCTATCATGAAATCATATGCTCATAACATATCACATCCATGAAAGCGCACACCACATCATGATTGATTTTACAATGATTTTCGTGTTTTCAAATCTCATCAAAGTGAGTTCTCATGACGGGCATGTAGTAACTGGAAGGGTACTAGTACCGGTAGTCGGAACGTCCTGTCTAGGCTGGCATTCGTATAAATCCAAAATAAAGGACCAGTTTGCCTACCTGGGGATTAACGATGAGAGTACGAAGTACCTATTAGGCCAAAGCATGCTATACCAAACGTCGTGAGAGCTAATCCCACTTTGAGTTGCCATTGTGTCTACACCTGGACACGTTCCGACCAAACATCTCATGAACATATTTTGTGGTTTGCATTCGGGGGAAGCGAGTGTTAAATCGCCAATACTAATGTGAATCCTACCAAGCCAATAGCCATGGGGCCCACATGACTATGTAGGTGAAGGTATGGGGGACATTTGAGGCCCAACATGAGCGAACCCAAGACATCCTATGGATGTAGTTGCATTATTGATATTTATGTTATTTTCATTTTATTAAAGACACATGACACCTAAAAAGACACCATAAACTCACAATCTTCTCATTTTATGATCCTGTAGATGTCGTCTAGACAGCATCGGAGGGGTAAGAAATCGGGAACGTCTCGGGAACGTTTGGCCACTCATATCGCGAATCAAATGGCCACGATATTGCCTGACATCGTGGTACAAGTACAACAAGCCCTTGCTGCAAATCCTACTAACCCTCCTCAACAACAGGACCAGAACATCGACAACCCTCCTACCATCAAATGCTCTTACAAACATTTTAAGTCCTGTGATCCTCCAAAATTCGAAGGGACTGAGGGAGTCACTGCTCTCTTACATTGGTTCGAGGAGATGGAAAACGTTTTCTTAAACTGCGATTGTCCTGAGGATCGCAAAGTTCGTTACGCCACCGGGAGACTACTTGGTGTAGCTCTCACTTGGTGGAATACTGAGAAAGGAAAGAGGGGAACTGAAGATGCGATGGCCTTAACTTGGGAGGAGTTAAGGGAAATCATGACTAGGCAATTCTGTCCTAGAAGTGAAATTAAGAAATTGGAGGATGAATTTCATGCCTTGAAGCAAAAAGAAGGTGATCACTCTACTTACAACAAGAGGTTCTTGGAGTTGAACCAAATGGTTCCAAGCTTATTCACTCCAACCTATCGTCTGATCGAACATTACATTCGAGGACTTCCCTCGAAAATCCAAGATTCGGTTCTCAGCGTTTCACCGGTAACACTCGAAGCTGCCATGGAGTTGGCAACGGAACTGACCGAAAACCGAATTCGCAATGGGAAGTTCAAAGAAGAAAAGAAGAAAGCCCCTGTTGAGGGACAAACCTCAAACCACCCCAATCCTTCCTCTAAGTTTGCTAACAAGAGGAAGCGTAACACCAGGAACTTTGCAGTCACCCAAACCAACACCCCTATTCCTGCTGCACCCATCACTCAAGTCACTCCTCCACCCGCGCCATACAAAAGACCCTACACAGGCCCATTACCAAAATGTAACCGTTGTCAGTATCACCACTCCCCTGATTATCCTTGCCAATACTGCACCGGCTGCGGTCGCGCAGGACATACTGTTCAAAACTGCCGCACGCTTCAACGAACAAACCGCCACCAACCTATAACCCAAACCCACCAACAGTTAATGGGTCAAGCACAACAACAACTACCATTTCCACCCGCCCAACATTTAGCCCAAACATACTATCAACCCAATTACCCTATGGGCCAACCTATGCGGGCTTGCTTCAATTGCGGCGACCCAAGTCATTTCAGAAACACATGTCCAAGGCTGGTCAATATTATTCATGCTCAGGCCCAAGCCAACCCTGTGAATCAAGCGAACCAAGCTCCTCCACCTGCTAGAGGAAGAGCTTTCAATATTAACGCGAACCAGGCCAGAGCTGACGGCAATGTGGTCAACGGTACGTTTCTTATAAATGGTAGTTATGCCTCTATGTTATTTGATACTGGTGCGGATAGAAGTTTCGTGTCGTTAGAATTTGAACCTATCTTAAGCAAAAATCGGGATAAGCTCGCGGAATCCATAACGGTGGAAGTTGCGGACGGAAAACCAGTTTCATTAGACTCTATTTTACGCAACTGTACACTCACCTTAAACGACCACGATTTCTCAGTCGACCTTATTCCTATGAAGCTGGGAAGTTTCGACATCATAATCGGTATGGATTGGCTCAGTCAACATCATGCGGAAGTTGTATGTCGCGAAAAATTTATTCGTATTCCTCTTTCAAACGGTCAGACGCTTCGAATCATTGGAGAAACCTCGTCGAAAGGGCTCAACTTAATGTCATGTCTTCAAGCTCAAAAATACCTTCGCAAGAATTATGTCGCGTTTTTAGCCCATATCATCAAGAAGGGGACCACAGAGAAGAAACTTGAAGATATTCCTGTAGTAAAAGATTTCCCACAAGTTTTTCCAGACGACATTTCAGGACTTCCTCCAATCAGAGATGTCGAATTCCGTATCGATCTTATACCTGGTGCTACACCAGTGGCAAAATCTCCTTATAGGTTAGCCCCCTCTGAAATGCAAGAGCTAGCCAGTCAATTGCAAGAATTGACTGACAAGGGATTCATACGTCCCAGCTCATCGCCTTGGGGTGCACCTGTCCTTTTTGTAAAGAAGAAAGATGGATCTTTTCGTATGTGCATCGACTACAGAGAGCTCAACAAGTTAACCATCAAAAATCGCTATCCTTTACCTCGCATAGATGATCTTCTTGACCAACTACAAGGTGCCAGTTGCTTTTCAAAAATCGATCTACGATCTGGCTATCATCAGCTTAGAGTGCATGAAGAAGACGTCCCTAAGACTGCTTTTCTAACTCGTTATGGCCACTACGAATTCATGGTTATGCCGTTTGGATTAACCAACGCACCAACTGTCTTCATGGACCTAATGAACAGAGTCTGCAAACCTTACCTTGATCGATTCGTTATAGTCTTCATCGACGATATTCTTATTTATTCAAAATCTAAAGCTGATTATGAGCGTCATCTTCGACTCGTTCTTGCACTTCTAGAAAAGGAAAAGCTTTATGCCAAGTTCTCTAAATGTGAATTCTGGTTAAAGGAGGTGCAATTTCTCGGGCATGTAGTCAATGACAAAGGAATACATGTTGACCCATCAAAGATCAAAGCAGTTCAAGAATGGCAAGCTCCACGTACACCAACTGAAGTAAGGTCTTTTCTTGGACTTGCTGGCTATTATCGTCGGTTCATTTCAAACTTCTCTCGCATTGCGGTGCCACTCACGGCTTTAACCCATAAGGGAAAACCATTCGTATGGGGACCCAAGTAAGAAGAAGCTTTTCAAACTCTTAAACAAAAACTTTGTGATGCACCAATCCTCACTCTTCCTGAAGGTGGTGATGATTTTGTAGTCTATTGCGACGCGTCAGGGCAAGGATTAGGTTACGTTCTCATGCAAAGAGGAAAAGTCATAGCTTATGCCTCGAGGCAACTCAAGACTCATGAAAAGAACTACACCACTCATGACCTCGAACTTGGAGCCGTTGTATTCGCTCTTAAGATATGGAGACATTATCTCTATGGTACTAAGTGTGAAATATACACTGACCACAAGAGTCTTCAGCATATCTTCAATCAAAAAGAGTTAAATATGAGGCAACGAAGATGGGTCAAACTCCTAAATGATTACGACTGTGAAATTAGATACCACCCTGGTAAAGCAAATGTGGTGGCTGATGCACTTAGTCGAAAGGGTTATGCGAACCCCATTCATCTTCTATGTTCGCAAATTATAACCGATATCAAGGATCAAATTCGAGAAGCTCAACATGTTTCAATAACAGAGGAAGATGTACGAAAAGAGATGTCCTGTGGAGCCGAGCTAAAACTTGAAACTAAATCTGATGGTATTTTGTATTACCTAGATCGTATCTGGATTCCTAACCACATCAATCTTCGTGAAACACTCATGCATGAAGCTCATAAAACGCGATATTCTATACACCTAGGAGCCGATAAGATGTATCAAGACCTACGGTACACCTATTGGTGGCCTGGAATGAAGAAAGATATTGCCATTTTTGTTTCCAAGTGTCTCACATGTTCTAAGGTGAAGGCTGAACACCAAAGACCCTTAGGACTTCTAGTCCAACCGGAAATACCTGTATGGAAGTGGGAAAATATAACCATGGATTTCATTACCGGGTTACCTCGCACTTCTAGTGGGTATGACACTATATGGGTGATTATAGACCGACTTACAAAATCAGCTCACTTTATCCCTATTCGAGAAGATTTCAAGAACGAAAAGCTTGCTCGTATTTATATCAACGAAATCGTAAGCCGACACGGGGTACCATTAAGTATTATTTCTGATCGTGATGGTCGTTTCACCTCACGAACATGGCAAGCAGTACAATCCGCTATGGGCACTCGATTAGATCTCAGTACCGCCTATCACCCTCAAACTGATGGACAGTCTGAGCGCACCATTCAAACTCTTGAGGATATGCTTAGAGCATGTGTCATAGACTTCAAGGGAAATTGGGACGCCCACCTACCGTTAGTTGAATTTTCGTACAACAACAGCTATCATTCGAGCATCGGCATGGCACCTTTTGAAGCTTTTGATGGTCGAAAGTGCCGATCTCCTGTTTGTTGGCACGAAATTGGGGAAGCACAAATTACTGGTCCAGAATTGATCCAAGAAACCACAGACAAGATTCATCAAATCCGAAACAATCTTTTAGCAGCTCAAAGTCGTCAAAAGAGTTACGCAGATAAACGACGGAAGCCCTTGGAGTTTAGCATTGGTGATCATGTGCTTTTAAAAGTATCACCGTGGAAGGGAGTAGTTCGTTTTGGTCAAAAGGGAAAGCTAGCACCACGTTACGTAGGATCTTTCAAGATACTCAAAAGAGTAGGTCCTGTAGCATACAAGCTTGACCTACCGGAAGAACTCGACAGGATTCATCCCACATTCCACGTGTCGAACTTGAAGAAGTGCCTCACTAATGAGAACCTCCATATTCCACTGGAAGATATTCAGATTGATGAATCCATGCATTTTATTGAAAGACCAGTGGAGATTATGGACTATGGAGAAAAGCGTCTTCGGCGAAGTCGCATTCCAATTGTTAGGGTACGCTGGGAGTCGAAACGGGGACCTGAGTTTACTTGGGAACGTGAAGACTCAATGCGTGAAAAATACCCGCATCTTTTTCCTGCTACTTCAACTGTTTAAATTTCGGGACGAAATTCCTAAAAGTAGGGGATACTGTAACATTTGTAAAAACCGGGCCTCCAAAACCCGCTCCGTTTCGTAATCTTGTACCATGTTATAAAAGTTTCGTTAATTATTTACGATTATTTTGAGTTTAAACGTTACATAATTAATAAATAAACTAAACTATAAAAATTATATTTGATAAAAAGTTAAAATAAAATAAATAAAAAACATTTGAAGCTGCCGGGACTCAAACCCGGGTCAGCCAAGCCTTCAACACAACTTAACTTTCTTTCACTAAACCACTCCGCCACAATGTGTTTTCTGTTAACACTAGGCAAACAATTGGAACTTATACGCAAACTCAAATTAACCGTTGATGCCATCTGAATAACGGAAATCGGCAAACTGATCGCCAAATCATTTCGAATTCATCTGGCCAGCTTATAACCGATGTATTTCGGTTTCTAATTAAGTCAGAATTGAATGAACTTAAAGTTTCATCATTTTCGGTATTTGAAACCGAAAATTTATCAAGCTCTGATTTAATTCAAGTTCCGATCATTTGCACGATTCAGAACTATCACAACAACATTCCAATTCCTTTTTCGTCGCGTTTTCAAATCATCTGAGCACCTAAAACAGTTCGCCGGAATTCTCTGCAAAAGTCGCCGGAAAACCGTATTCAACACAAACCGGTAAAATACTCTTTCTTTACGACTTAAATCTATTGTTAGAACTTTACTAACATTAACCCATCACTCAAAATCAGCCACAGACGACTTTGCTGGATTTTCTGTGTTCGCCGGAAAATTTCTGGAATTGCCGGAAACTCGCTAGTTATCGGTATGCACATTCAAACGTACTAATAATCAATACACACTAGTTCAATTTCATATCTAATTCCTTAATTCTGTTGATAGACCCTCTCAGCCGAAGGTTCGAAAACAGAGCCGTCAAATTCTCGCCGGACTCTCTGAGGAAGACAACCTGTTTGGTATCTTCTTTCCCCAAACTGTTCGGTTTAGTACATTCAAGCTAGTCGTCATGTTTATTAATTAGATTAATCACGAACCAGATGTTTGAGTAAGGTCTGTGATCGTAATGAAGAAGATGAACTTAATAATGAGATAAGAGTAATTAAAATCCGGATTATAAACGGGTTAGACACACAGTTCAGCGGTGGACTGTGTGCAAATTTCACATACACGTCCCGAGTTCGATCCTTGCTACGCGCACGCCTTACGTAATAACATGCCTTTTTGATCCAGAACTGAACCGAGTTTAAAACGGATAGTTGTTAAGTATAATAAAAACCAAGAATATAACTGGGTTAGACACACAGTCCAGCGGTGGACTGTGTGCAACATAAACTTCACGTCGCGCGTTCGAACCTTGTCCCGAGCACCGGTCCAATTGAATTAAAACGTTTTTGTAAAAAAGGAATTTTCGGTTAATTCAAATAAGTATATAAATATAATTAAAACCGAGTTTATAACGGGTTAGTCACGTAGCTCAGTTGGTAGAGCTACGTGCACGTGAACGGAAGGTCACCGGTTCGAATCCCACCCGGCGCAGAAATAACCGCTGACCGAACCGGTCAACGGTCAACGGTCAACGGTCAACAGTAAAAAAATAACATTTTTTTTATATATTTATTTATTTAATTTAATTTAAAAATCAATTAAAAATACTTAAAAATAACATTTTTAAAGATAGAAAATAGCCATAAACTCATAAAAATATATCTAAAAATTTCATTAAAATCCTTAATAACCTTCATCTACTTAATATATTTTTCCATTATTATTTAGGTTAGTATTCCTCGTCGACTCGCTCATCTAAATCGTGCGCATCTCACCATCTCAAATTCAACGCACCCAATCTGAGTGAACCTTTCAAATTCCCCGTTTTAATCACGTTTTTGGGGTGTATCATGTGTCTTTGTTTATTTACATATTATAACGAAACTATTGTGCATACATCATATCATGACATGTGTATTAGTTTGTTGCTGTTAAGTAGTTAATATTGGATGCAAATTATTATTACAGTACATGCATTGCCGAGGCCGCAGCTCCCCATCCATGAGGTTGAGCTTGTTCCCCATTTTATTATGTGGTTGAACTGTGGCGTGGCCGCACGATCGGCTCCGTTTGATTGAGCCTTGATCGGTCATTTCAATTTACATTTCCAGTTCATGCAATACGATCGGCTCCGTTTGATTGAGCCTTGATCGCACAGTTCAATTTACATTTCCAGTTCATGCAATACGATCGGCTCCGTTTGATTGAGCCTTGATCGCACAGTTCAATTTACATTTCCAGTTCATGCAATACGATCGGCTCCGTTTGATTGAGCCTTGATCGCACAGTTCATTTATGTTAGTTATCGTATGATATTGGTATGCTCATGTATGCTATCAAGTGTTATTGTATTGTTATAATTGTAACTGCTATTTGCCAATGCTTGATTACTTACATTTGCTCTTTTATGATTATGCACAATATTTTATTGATAAACTAACCATAAAATCATTATCAAATGTTTATCTAATAAGGTTCACTCGCCAACTTATGTTGACCCAAAACCTCCCATTTTACACATGATACAGGTGAACCAGCAGCAGCTAGGAACACATAGGACCTGGATTAGAAGAATAAAACGATTTAGTATTTGGATTGTTATGTTTGGTTATTTTCCCTTGTATTGGATGAACATGTTTGGATGTTTGAAAATGTAACTTTGACTTCATTAATTATGAAACATAATAGTAAATGTCATGTGCTTTGGTGATAACCCAATTATGCCCCGACTCTTATTTCCGCTGCGGGGCGGGGTGTGACACTTGTCTAGGCCACAATAAATCTCAAGAAAACTACAAGTCCGCCCGGACTTGTCTCCAAAACACCAGAAACAAACAAGTTCGCTCGAACTTGTAGCAAGTCGCCCGAACTTGATGTTCTGCCCAACTTTTTCACCTCCACCTATAAATACTCAGCTCCATTCTTCATTTGAATTTGTTGCAAGTTTGCCCGGAGCTCCCCAAAACCGAAACTCTTTGTTTTCTAAGTAAGATTCAACCCGTTTCAACTACAACAACGTTCAACAACGTTTTACAACGATTTTTCACAAGGCTTTGCCTTCGTTTTCATCAAATCTCTTCTGTTTATGAAAATCTTCATCTTTTTCTATAAAACTTATGTTTTTCACTTAGATCTACTCTTAGATCTGAGTAAAACCTTTTAAAACATCGATTTTCACACAATATTCGGACTGATGACGTATGTTTCGTTCACTTTGAAGTGGAACGAGGCGTTGTCAAGCAAGATCTCAGATCAGGAAGCACAAGGACGAAATCGTCACATTACACAAGCTGAACTAACCCGTACGAATCTTCAGGTTCGCCTAGATTAGCCCGACTAAACTCGCTCCAAAACACCTCTCCAGCCTAAGTTTTACTTAGTGGCTTAAGGTTGGAGGGATGGACACTCGATTTCCTCAGCAAACGACGTGAAAACGCATGATTTGGATGCCAAAACAGTCAAGTTCGCTCGGAAGGCATCAATTCGCTCGAACTTGATCATAACTCACCAAAATGTCACAAGTTCGCCCGAACTTGTACTGATTTCCAAGGGAATCAGACAAGTTCGCCCGAACTTGTATCCTTCTTCAGCAAAAGGGACAAGTTCGCTCAAACTTGTCTTGTTTCCTAGGAAACCAGACAAGTTCGCCCGACCTTGTTCACTCAGTAAGTTCAGTTATACAAGTTCGCCCGAACTTGTCTGCTATTCTCTCAACCGTTAACCGTTTCAGCAATTTGGAAGACTGATGCACTTATGTTCGCTTACAGGCTGATCCGGCACTCTCCGCAACTCTTCGCAGATCCCGTCTCTTCTCCCAAAATGCAACAACTGTGAGAATACTTGAACCCTTTTACGCTTAAACGCACTTTTGGGTGTCACAGATGTTCGTATATTAAATGTAACACTACGTGTTTTTACGTCCTATAATTATCTTGCACATGTCCTGGAAATCCTAAATATGACATATGTCAAACCAGGAGGGACCTAAAGTCGTTAAATCGCTTATTATTATCCTCATTTATGCTACGGTTCAAAGTCAAAGGGCCAAAAGGTGAAACATGGAAATTTTCATGTTCTGGAGACCCCTTGAGGACCGCAAGGCAGTATCCATACGGTCCGCAAGGCCACTTGTTACTGTGGGCGCCTGAGGTCCTTACGGACCGCAAGGCTTGACCCATACGGTCCGTAAGGACCTGCCAGCGAGCTAAAATGTGGTAGTCGCGTGAACTGCCACCTTTTCAGTGTATTGTTGCGTTTCTTGCATGTATGACACGACTTGGGACACCTATATTCGACACTTAACATCTGGTAACACCTCTGGAACATCCTTGCTTCATATATGTGAGCCTTTTTGAAGTTGCAACTAAATTTCTTCAACTTGGGTGCATCTAGTTCTTGTGCAAGAAGGCTCTGATTACTTCCAGGTGTTCCAAATCATTCCTAGCATTCACATGGACATATTGTAAGTCTACAATCCCTGCTAAGTTGATTCTTAGTAGCCTTTTGCTTCAAACAAAGTCTTGTCGTAAAAACAACTTGACTTTGATCTAGATCCGTGTACACCACGCTATTGTGTGTAAAAAAAGTTCCTATGTGCTCATAATGATGGAGGTAATAATCCCTCAAGAGGGCATCTCCAGATTATCACAGATTCATGGCCAATTGACGAGTCAACCGAAAAGTCAAATAAAGTCAAACTGAGCAAATTTTATAAGAATCATAACTAACAATCTAGATGTTATAAAATATGCTTTGAAGCGTTAATAACCTTAAAATAAGTATTAGAACTTGTGACAACAGATTCGGCTCGTCAAATTTTGGTCTAGGCTCGGTTTGTAACCGAAAGTCGCAAACAGTTGACTTTCTGTTGACTTTCAGTTCTGACCCATTTTGAGCCATTCTTGCTACTGAGTTTTGGTCATTTTATGATCATGTTTATGTTTAGAATATTTTCCTAAAGTTTCGTGACTCAATTCCTAAGAAATCTGAGTTATTATACAAGTTCCGTAAAAATCCTTAAAACTTTGCAAATAGGTCCTTTTTGCGTAAAATGAGATCTTTAGCACATATGAGCATATGGATGGTATACTTACTGATAATTTTTGATAAGTAGGAACATTTGGGATGTTTGTTTGGTTTATGACCTGAATGCATGCTTAAGAATCGCTAATCGCCGCTAAACGACTAAACTACCTTTTTACGGAAAAATAGCAAGAATCAAACTTTTTATAATCAAAACCTTAATTACTAATGTTATAAGTTAAATGAAATATTTTGGCCATTTAAAACAGGTCCTAACTTCAGTTTATATTAAATATCGATTTAACGGCATTTTAGCGACTTTTACGCCTTTCGGCGCATAAGTATGGTTTAAAATCATAACCATAAGCCGAGACTTGTTGCATACTGATTTATAAACTTATTTTAATATAAAAAAGTAAGTACAAGTCCCGAACTCAGAATCCCAAATTCGGCTTCAAGGCTATGTGTGAAA
This sequence comes from Scalesia atractyloides, assembly GCA_947069175.1. Lineage (NCBI taxonomy): Eukaryota > Viridiplantae > Streptophyta > Magnoliopsida > Asterales > Asteraceae > Scalesia > Scalesia atractyloides. The sequence goes on from CAMTDV010000017.1 coordinate 88,785,468, forward strand.
TTACTAAAATGCTCCTACGGACATAATGTGTTTCAAAATCATCAAACACACATATATTTGATATCCTACTGTTATAACATGATAAATATACTTTTTTACAGAATATTTAAGGTAATAACATCAGATTCACTTAAACATCTTTTATAAGCCTAAAAATGACTAAAATGCCCTTGTAAAGCATAATTCGGTTTTAAATACACCTCGGACCTATCTTTGCAAATGCTACTGATTTTATAACATATTTTAAACATATCTCATTATGGAACTTATATACGACTCTTACGGTTACCTGGTTTCGCTTATACGCGTTCGGTTAAACATACGTAGCTAGTTTACGTATTTTAACTAAGACGGGTTTAACTTTATGCATTCCTTATCAAAATCCAGAATGTTATTGGTCTTCCCATATTATACAAGTCTATGTACTTGTCGGGTCCAATTAACATCATATTCCGGTCACCGCTTAATCTAGCGTATTGTACCGTATCACAATTTAGCATAAGACTAACCGGTCCAAGTCTAGGACTTAACTAAGGACCCGTTAGCATTCTAATATTGGTTATTAATTACCATCACTCCAGATGAACGCCTCCTGGTAGATTGCTCCTGTACTTGCTTTGGAATACAGATGAATTTGGATTACTTGCGAACTTCAATTCAGGTAAATACTCTTAACTTATTTTCCCTACACGGGCTTGGGATATGGTAGACTGCTACCGCTTGGCGGATATGGGATAATGTTTTATCCAGTTGTGATAATTAACTAAAATCTTACATAACCCGGTTTTCATCTGTTTTGACTGAAACTAAAACATTGGGGGTGGGCTTGACCGGTGTCTGGGATATCCTTGGCTCACTAAATTGGTAGTGGCCACGACAATATAGCATAGCGTGTAGGCATACACTGGGTAATTGCTATCCTGCTTTCTTTGTGAAAGTTCAGAGTGGTGTGTGTCGATCATGTCTTGGTTTTTGTACGGGCCTCATATGTAAAAGCCACATGTAAATCTGTATACAAGGTCTTTTGTACTGTCCCAAGTTATTTACGAAAATTGTGCTATGTGCGCCTAAAACCATTTTCGAAAAGGTTTTCAAATTGAGTCGGTTGAGTGTATTTACCAGTGTAAACTGACGTATTTTCAAAGCTTAAGTTACAGGTTGCAAGTACGGAATAGGCGGGAGCTGCGGGGCGAATACTGGGGAGTTGCGCGCTTAGGATTTGCTTGTTTATAGTCTGATTATCATTTGTATGTTTTGCGATCCGCCTGTGGATCCTATTACAAGCCTTGTTTGTGTATATTTGTTCTGAACTTTGAACACTATCGGTTTGTAATAGTTTATTTATTCCAAGACTTCCGTTGGGTTTATCTTGCTTGGTAATTATGATATCAACTGTACGTCATGATACTCCCCACCGGGCCCACCGGTAGACACGTGGATGTCGGGATGTGACATTAAAACACATCACACAACTCTCAAACGCTTATTCGCAACCCGCTGTTACATGATTATACGTGAAGTCTGTTGAATTGTATGTATTGCTTGATTGCTTGTACGCCACCCTTAACATGATAGTATACTAGAGGTTGACCCCCACCCGGAGCCCCGGGGTTGTTAAGGCTCGCATTTTCATTTCTCATTTATTTTCTCTTTAGGATGTGGACACTTGTTCGCATGCCTCGATCAATCGCGGTTTGTTGGTTTACATGAATCTGAGTAGTTACATAGTTCACAACTCTTACGCATGTCATGCGGTGTATGCTAAACACATTTATATGTATTATGTACGCAAACCTGTATGCTCATCCTTACTTAATTGTATTGACGTTTTATTTTAACATATGTGGCAGGTTGAGGATATTGCTTTGGACGCTTAGATTAGGTTTTGCTTTAGAAAATCATGTAATAAAATCTAGGGAAGATCGAATTGGATGTTATATTTAAGAGATTTGCTTAATATTGTAATAATTATTTTGGATTTTTTTGTTTAATAGTATGGGATGTTAAACGTTTAGATAATATCGCTTAATAGTTGTTATGATGTCTCTTGAGCAATCTGGTTCGCCTAGTGCCGTGCCCTGATGTTTCCACCATCGGTTGGGGTGTGACAATAACGGTACAGAATTCAAGAATGCCCGAATGAAAGAGTTTTGCAACGACAAAGGCATCTTACACGAATTCAGTGCTCCATACACTCTGCAACAAAATGGAGTGGCTGAGAGGAAGAACAGAGCGTTAATAGAAACATCAAGAACTATGCTTGCTGATTCAAAGCTTCCTGTCAGTTTCTGGGGTGAAGCAGTTGCATCAGCATGCTATACATTGAATAGAGTCTTGACGGTCAAACCTACCAAGAAGACTTGCTTTGAATTGCTAAACCGAAGGAAACCCAATCTGAAGTATTTAGAAACCTTGTACAGTTATTGATTCAGACGATAGTTTGGTGCCAAATCGATAGATGGTTTCTTTGTCGGCTACGCAACTCCACTCAAGAGAGTATACCTTCCAAGTTTAAGAAGAGTGGTAGAAGCACAACACGTCGATTGTTTTCAATATACAACTCCAATTCAAAGAGCAGGCGATGCTTGGTTGTTCAATTAAGTGAATTGTGGAAATCATTCGACTTGCCAGAAGAGCCTTCTGATGAAGACATTGCTGTGTTATATTATCTACATCAGTCGGCTAATCAAGAGCAGATTATCAGACCAATAGTGGTTAATCAACCAACTATTGGATCATCTTCTTCTGGTGCAGGTCCAAGTACTAGTGGTGTTCAAGAAACTCATGTAGAACAAGAGACACCGGCTACAGAACCAGTAAATGCTACAGAAGATCCCAATCTTTCTCAAGCAAATAATTCCGACTCTGAGAGGCTCCGACGTTTGATGATGATGGAGAATCTTCTTCTGACGAAGAATCAGAGTAGATCACTAGTATGTTGAATCAATCTGCTGGCCCAAGTACTCGAAATGAAGCGTCTTCTAGTGCTCCTACACTTGAAGTGGTGGTTGATCAAAATATTACTAATCAGGAGAGTACTGTTGATGTTCCAAGTGAGGTGATGCCAAGGACCTATTCATACCACCCATCGGATTCCATAATTGGTGAATTGCAAACTGGCGTACGAACAAGGAGTCAGATTAACAAAGCTTTGAGTTGTTTCTATACTCGAGTAGCTCCGACTATTGCTATTATTCATGCTTCATATCCCAAATTGAGCCAAAAAGTGTTACTGAAGCTTTGGGAGATGAAAATTGGGTGCTTGCGATGCAAGAAGAATTATTACAGTTAGAAAAGCTAGGGGTATGGAAACTTGTTGACCTTCTGGAGAATCAAAAGGCGATAAAATACTCAATGGGTCTGCAAGTGCAAGCGTGATGATCGTGGAGTGATAGTGTGAAACAAAGCTCGGCTCGTTTTCAAAGGATTCCATCACAAGAAGGAATTGATTATATTGAAGTGTATGCACCAGTTGCAAGATTGGAGTCAATTCGCATTTTCCTTGCATTCGCAGCTTGGAAAGGATTTAAAGTGTATCAATTAGATGTGAAATCAGCTTTTATACGGTAAGCTACGAGAGCAAGTGTACGTCGGCCAACCACCGGGTTTTGTCGATCCCTAAACAAAAATAAAGCCTATCTTCTGGATAAAGCACTATATGGCTTGCATCAGGCCCCGAGAGCCTGGTACGAGATGTTATCTCAACATCTCGTTGGCACCGACTTTATTAGAGGAACAGTGGATATGTAACAACTCGAAAATTCGATTGCTATCTCTTCTTTTGTTCTCTGTTTATTTATCCTTTGGTAATCCCGAGATTCGGTTAATAATAAAGTTTATGTTAATTACTTATGGTGTATTACGTTATTATCGCATCTAATCGCTTATTAAATCGCATCGTCTATCTCATCGCATCGCAATCGCAGTTAATTACGTGGTTTTATGTTATTTAAGTGCTATGTGTGTTTGTGGTGATGTTTACAATCGCTATCGCATTGCTCTCGCACTCTCGAATCGCGAAATCGCACTATTATATCAACTATAACGCTTAACGCTTAATATAACTAATAAATGTAAACCGAATAACCAAACGAACCCTTAACGCGACATCAGCAAACGAAACTTGGTCACCTGGCCAAGTTCGGCCGAACTTGACTACCATAAGTTCGCCCGAACTTTCCTGGCAACCAGGAATCCCTTTGTTTTATCAAGTTTGCGATGAACTTGCATGAGTATATGCAAGTTTGGCCGAACTTACTCATAATTCTTCCCAAAATTTATCAAGTTCGGCCGAACATGCCTCCACCAGCTCTCATCCTATAAATACAAGCTCATTTCTCTCATTTGAACTTGCTGTAAGTTCGCCCAGAGCTCTCTCAACCCGAACCTTCATGTTCTAAGTAAGAATCGACCCGATTTTCACTGCAAGAACGTTTATCAATGATCAACAAAGGTTTACAACGATTTTGGCACAAGGCATAGCCTTCGTTTTCATCAAAAACCCATTCTTTTACGAAAATCAAAACTGTTTATCACACGCGAATAATCTGGTTGTATATGCTCATTACGTGATACTAGAAACATGTGACTAGGACTTATTTTCGTTAACTTGCCTCCTTTGCTAGTATGGTACTATAGTGTGGCTTACACCCGACGGGGTCTAGTTAGGATGGAGGCACAAGCCTTCTCACGGTAGTTAGCATGAGAAATGAGCCTATGTTATGTTAAGTGTTTTGGTGTATCATGATATGTAATTAGATTGTTTCACAAACGCTTTCTCGACTATGCTAGTATTATTCAAACTCGTATGCTCACCTTTACTTAATTGTATTGACTTGTATTTTAACGTCTGTAACAGGTTGAGGATTTAGCTATGGATGCTTGGATGAATGCATGGTTAGCTTAGTTTATTTTCTTTTGTGTTATTTAGTTGGAATGTAATAAATCTAGGGGAAATCGAACCGTTTGTTTTTATGAGAAAACTTTGGATTTTGTAATGATTAGTTAGAATACTATGTTTAATAGTATGAGATGTTAAACGTTTAATAATGTTGTGAATAATTGTTATGGAATTTCTCGTGAGAACAATCTGGTCGCCTAGTGCCACTAACCCCGGTATTCCGCCATCGGTCGGGGGTGACAGATTGGTATCAGAGCGAGTTCCTTAGGATAATAGGTAGAATTGCCATGATCGACCTAGTAGCATGTCTAATTATCCGATTGACCATTCTTTGATCTAAATTCTAAACTACTTGACATAAATGCTTAAATATGCTTTTCCTAAGGCTAATACAAAATACACGCTTGGAAACGCTCGTATCTCACAAACGAGGATCGAGTTGAGATTAGGTGTGAAAACCGCAAACTCTCAATAAGATCGCTCATTCCGCGTATTACTCATCATGAGATATCTTCGTTGAGTTAGGGGTGATACCCGAACCTCGACGAAAATCGCCATTTCTATCTAGTGGAACGCCCGACGTAGTCGGTGAGCATAACCACAATTTGGAACTAGTTGTTAAGTCAGGGGTGAAACCCGTACCTTTATGATGAATTCCGCTTCTCGATTTTCAATCTCACCAAAGTCTCGGTTATGCCAATGGTTTGGAACACGTATTAACTGGAAGGGAAACGTCGTTAGCCGCTTGTGGTGAGAACGTTTATCTATTAGGCCAAAACGTGGGTCCGAATGCAAAGGGTAGTCGAACCACTTTGGGTAGTCAACGTCTCAAAACCCCGGACACTCCCAATTGATTTAAGCCTATATCGTCGATTTACGTATCATCGAGTTTATTATTATTTATGTATTTAAAATTTTGAGAATTTTCGCTTTATTCGATTTCTCGCTTTGATGATTTATCATGTCATCGATTTATCGCATTTACGCTCCATCGAATGTATGCACAACTCGCACAGCTCTCGTAATCTAAAACGCTAAATTAATACACCAACCAAACTAATCGCTTAGATCGCTTACGCCTATGAGGACGTGTGCCTCATACGCGGTATTATCTCGCTATTATATATCAGCATATATCTCACTATTACTACCTAGCATCTCAAATCGCGCTACGCATGATTTATGAAGTTAAAGGTGAATACGTGCAAAATATGTGCTTATGTGACTATGTGCTTACGTGCTTATGTGCTTAGGTGCTTACGTGGATATGTGCTTACGTGTTTTGTGCTTGATTGAATAATAATAATATAAATATTTAAACATAACTTTATGATAATCCAATCTCGTCTAATATAAATCCTTTATGTAGATGGCATCAATGGGATCTCACACTCACCGCATCGCTCAACGCAACAACGCTGACAAACGCATCGCCTCTCTCGTAGCCAAGGAAATGGCTAAGGTGATCCCTCAAATTGTTAGCGAAATTCAAGCGGTTAGCAGCAACTCGTCTGTTTACTCCAAGAGTGACGCTCCGAAATCCCGCTTCAGCTTCAAGCAGTTCAAGGCTTGCGCACCTCTAACATTCTCTGGCACAGAAGGACCGAGTGCCATGTTCCATTGGTTTGATTCGATTGAGGTTACCTTCCGCCAAAGCGGATGCCCCGAGGCATTGTGCACTATCCACGCCACCGGCGTATTTCAGTCGAGAGCTCTCGACTGGTGGACAGCCGAGCGCAACAGGCGCGAAAACGACGAAGCCTATGGGCTCTCATGGGAGGAACTTAAGGAAATCATGATCAAGGAGTTTTGTCCTCCGTACGAAATTCAGAAATTGGAGAACGAGTTCTGGAACATCAAACAAGACGGTCCTGACAATGCCGGTCTTACCGCTCATTTCAAGTAGTTGAGCATCATTTGTCCCGGTCAGGTTGACACGACCGAAAAGGCAATCAAGAAGTACCTCAATGCTTTCCCCGATTGCGTCGCTGACTTTATGCAAACAACACACCCTGTTACCATCGAGGAGACTTATCAGCTCGCAGTCGAAATCAACGACAAGCGTGTTCAGTCTGGTTACTTCAAGAACGCAAAGGTCCAAATGAAGCAGTTACCGAATCCGCAGCTCCTCCTACCGATCTGCCCTGCGAGTCAAAGAACAGTCGTCGTGGTCGCAAGCGTGAGAACTCCAGCAAGAACTTCGCCCTCGCAGCTCCAGCGAACCCGCAGCCGCTCCAATCCTCAGCACCCAACGCACCTCCTGCCAAGCGTGTGTATACTGGTCCTCACCCGATGTGCCCTAAGTGCACATATCATCATGTAGTGGGTGGCAACTGCCGTTTTTGCACAAATTGCAATATCTTTGGCCATCACAGTGAGCTACCGTACCGACCCTCGTCAGCCAGCTCCTCAGGCTCCAGCAGCTCCAGCTTTTCCTGCTCCTCCTCCAGCCAATCAGCAAGCTCCAAAAGCATGTGTGTGCTATGTTTGTGGTGATCCTAACCATTTCGCCAATGCCTGCCCGAATCGTCCAGTTAAGCAAGAGCAGCCAGCATCGCCACCTCAGCAGCAGCCAGCACAGCCACCACAGAAGCAGCAGCACCAACCACAAGCTGCGCGTGGTAGGGCTTTCAACCTCAATCATCGCCATGCTCAGAATGACAACAATGTTGTCAATGGTACGTTTCTCGTTAATGGTATTTATGCTTCATGTTTATTTGATACTGGTGCCGATAATTGTTTTGCATCGTTAGAATTCGAAAAGGTTTTAAAATGTAAGCGCGCTAAACTCCTATAGACTTTCGATGTGGAAGTCGCCACCGGAAGAACCGTTACTGTTAATTCCGTTTTACGTGGCTTGTAATCTCGATCTCAATAACCATGTCTTCTCGATCAATCTCATACCTATGCAGTTAGGTAGTTTCGATATCATAGTAGGCATGGATTTTCTTCGTGAAATCATGCTGAAGTTGTATGCTTCGATAAAATGATTCGCTTCCCGCTTCCCAACAGTGATCAACTCAATGTTTATGGTGAAACTCCCTCAAAGAAGTTTATGCTTCTGTCGTGTACTCGAGCACACAAATGCTTGCAAAAGCGATGTGTTGCTTTTCTCGCCCATATCGTGAACCTGGAGAAAGAAAAGAAGACTTATAAAGATGTTCCCGTTGTGTGTTAATTTCCTAAAGTCTTTCCCGACGATTTACCAGGTTTACCCCTACTCGCGATGTTAAATTCTGTATCGATTTGATTCCAGGAGCTACTCCGGGTTGCTAAATCTCCTTATCGCCACGCACCATCCGAAATGCACGAGCTATCAAGCCAACTTCAAGAGCTTCTTAATAAAGGTTTCATACGCCCGAGCACTTCACCATGGGGCGCTCCCGTTCTCTTCGTGAAAAAGAAGGATGGATCATTCCAGATGTGCATCGATTATCGTGAGCTTAACAAACTTACGATAAAGAACCACTACCCTCTTCCCCGTATTGACGACTTATTTGATCAGCTTCAAGGTGCTACTTGTTTTTCCAAGATCGATCTTCGTTCCGACTATCATCAGTTACGCGTGTTGGAAGAAGACATTCCTAAAACCGCCTTTCGTACTCGCTATGGCCATTTCGAATTCGTGGTCATGCCTTTTGGTCTAACCAATGCACCCGCGTCTTCATGGATTTGATGAACCGTGTGTGTAAAGCTTTCTTGGATCGTTTCGTCATTGTTTTCATCGATGATATCCTTATCTATTCGAAGTCGAGATACGAACATGTGCGCCATCTCTGTTTAGTCCTCGAACTTCTTCAAGGAAATCGCCTTTATGCTAAGTTCTCTAAATGTGAATTCTGGCACGAAGAAGTCCAATTTCTCGGCCACATCGTTAATAGTCAAGGAATTCACGTTGACCCTGCAAAGATTGAAGCCGTCAAGAATTGGATTACGCTGAAGAATGCTTCCGAAATCCGTTCATTTCTTGGATTGGCGGGTTATTACCGTCGATTCATCGCCGACTTTAAAAAATCGCCGTTTCGCTTACCGCTTTAACTCATAAAGATAAACCTTTTGTTTGGAATTTCGAACAAGAGGAAGCTTTTCAAACTCTCAAGGTATGCTATTCAACGCTCCTATCCTCGCTCTTCCTGACGGAAATGACGATTCCGTTGTTTATTGTGACGCCTCGAACCTTTTGTTGTGTGCTTATGCAACGAGACAAGGTCATCGCGTACGCGTCTCGTCACTCAAGATCCACGAGAAGAATTCACAACCCACGATCTCGAACTCGGTGCAGTTGTTTTTGCATTGAAGATATGGCGACACTACCTTTATGGTCCAAAGTGTACGGTCTTCACGACCATAAGAGCTTACAACATATCTTTAATCAAAAGGAACTGAATATGCGCCAACGCCGATGGGTTGAACTTCTCAACGATTACGATTGCGAGATACGCTACCATTCCGGCAAAGCAAATGTCGTCGCCGATGCTCTCAGTAGACGAAGCTATGTAAATAGCATTCGTGACTCTCAAGCTTGTGCTAAACTTGAAACCCTCATCCGTGCCGCTCAATTCGCCTGTTTCAATGAGAATACTTTGGAAGACAAATGAAATGTGGTGCCGAAACTCAGCTTGTATCTAAATCTGATGGTATTTACTACTATCTCAATCGCATTTGGATTCCCAGTCATGATAATCTTCGAAGTTGCTAATGGACGAAGCTCATAAATCTCGATATTCCATTCACCCCGGTGCTGACAAGATGTATCAGGACCTTCGTCCTAAGTACTGGTGGCCGGGCATGAAAAAGGATATCGCCTTGTATGTCTCAAAGTGCTTAACTTGTTCAAAAGTTAAAGCCGAACATCAAAGGCCCTCTGGTTTACTCGAACAACCCGAAATCCCGATGTGGAAGTGGGAGAGTCTAGCTAGGGACTTCGTTACTAAACTCCCGCGTACTTCATCCGGTCACGATATCATTTGGGTTATCGTTGATCGTCTCACTAAATCTGCGCACTTTATTGCTATACGAGAAGACTTTAAGGTCGAACGGTTAGCCCGAATCTATACCGACGAAGTTATATGTCAACACGGGATGCCTCGTGACATCATTTCTGACCGCGACGGTCGTTTTACCTCGCTTCTCCGGGAGACCTTTCAATCCGCTCTCGGTACTATGCTTAACCTAAGTACCGCTTTTTCATCCTCAAACCGACGGTCAGACTGAGCGTATGATCGCACCCTCGAAGACATGCTTCGTGCGTGCATCATAGATTTCGGTGGTAACTGGGATACGCATTTACCTTTAATCGAATTCTCATACAATAATAGTTATCATGCCAGCATTCAAATGGCTCTTTTTGAGGCACTGTATGGAAGAAAATGTCGATCGCCTATTGCATGCCAAGATGGAGAAGCACAAATCACCGGTCCCGAGCTAATTCAAGAAACGACAGACAAGATCCTCCAAATCAGAGACAACCTCTTGAAAGCTCGGAGTCGTCAAAAGAGTTACACCGATAAACGCTGCAAGCCCCTACAGTTCGAAGTGGGAGATCACGTTCTCCTAAAGGTTGCACCTTGGAAGGGAGTGGTCCGCTTCGAGAAGAAAGGAAAGCTAGCGCATCGATACGTTGGACCCTTTAAGATTATGGAAAGGATCGGTAAAGTAGCCTATCGTCTCGAACTACCGGCGGAACTTAATACCGTACATCCGACTTTCCACGTGTCTAATCTTAAAAAGTGCCTAGCCGAAGAAAATCTGCATGTCCCTCTTGAAGATCAGCAAATCAACGAGACTCTCCATTTCGTGGAAAAACCCATTGAGATCATGGATTCAGAAACCAAGAAACTTCGACGCTCTCGCATACCCATCGTGAAGGTCCGATGGAAGGCAAACGCGGCATCTCTTTGTTACAACCACTACCTAATTTCGGGACGAAATTCCCAAAGTAGGGGAGATGTAACAACTCGAAAATTCGATTATCTCTTCTTTTGTTATCTGTTTATCTATCCTTTGGTAATCCGAGATTCGGTTAATAATAAAGTTTATGTTAATTACTTATGGTGTATTACGTTATTATCGCATCTAATCACTTATTAAATCGCATCGTCTATCTCATCGCATCGCAATCGCAGTTAATTACGTGGTTTTATGTTATTTATGTGCTATTAGGTTTGTGGTGATGTTTACAATCGCTATCGCATCACTCTCGCACTCTCGAATCGCTAAATCGCACTATTATATCAACTATAATGCTTAATGCTTTAATTTAACGCTTAATATAACTAATAAATGTAAACCGAATAACCAAACGAACCCTTAACGCGAAATCAGCAAACGGAACTTGGTCAAGGCCAAGTTCGGCCGAACTTGACTACCACAAGTTCGCCCGAACTTGCCTGGCAACCAAGAACCCCTTTGTTTTATCAAGTTCGCGCGAACTTGCATGAGTATATGCAAGTTCGGCGAACTTACTCATAATTCTTCCAAAAATTCATCAAGTTCGCGCGAACTTGCATGAATTTCATGCAAGTTCGGCCGAACATGCCTCCACCAGCTCTCCTCCTATAAATACCAAGCTCATTTCTCTCATTTGAACTTGCTATAAGTTCGCCCAGAGCTCTTTAACCCGAAACCTTCGTGTTCTAAGTAAGAATCAACCCGATTTTCACTGCAACAACGTTTATCAACGATCTACAAAGGTTTACAACGATTTTGGCACAAGGCATAGCCTTCTTCATCAAAAAGCCACTCTTTTACGAAAATCTTCATCTTTTTCTTCAAAACTTCTATTTTTAACTTAGATCTACACAATCCGAGTTCGTTTGGTGCTAGCAGAGGCTTCCCAAACATAAGATCTGCAAGATCTCGGCTTGTAAGTTCTAGATCTGAGAGAACCTTTGATAAATATCGATTTTGACACAAAATACGGACTTTTGAGGATGTTTCGTTCATTTCTGATATGAAACGAAGCATCTATCATTCAAGATCCCAGATCTGGAAGCGCACGGACGTTTGTGACGGTTTACACAAGCCGGACTAACCCAAACGAACCCCGAGTTCGTCCGGATTAGCCTACGCTTTTGTAAAACCGCTAAAACTCTCTGAAAAGACCCCTCTGACCTAAGTTCGCTCAGTAGCATAGGGTCGGAGGGATGAGACACTCGATTTACTCAGCAAACGACGTGAAAACGCAAGATTTTGGACTCGGGAACATCAAGTTCGCTCAAGAAACAGCAGATCCGCAGGTCAAGTTTGACCGAACTTGTACCCAAATGGGTCAAGTTCGACCGAACTTGGGCTATTCTCACAAGTTTTCTTCGCAAGTTCGACCGAACTTGCCTAGTTTCTTAGGAAACTATACAAGTTCGCCCGAACTTGCCTTTTTAGTAAGAATACCTTACAAGTTCGCCCGAACTTGACAAGTTTCTTAGGAAACTCATCAAGTTCGACCGAACTTAGCTCTCAACTCACTCAAATCATACAAGTTCGCTCGAACTTGTGTGTTTACACACAAGTTCGCCCGAACTTGTCTACTGCCCAACCAAGACTTAACCGTTTCAGCTTTTCGGAGACTGATGCACTTCCGTTCGCGTATGCAGGCTGATCCGACGCTCTTATCGACTCCTCGTAGAATATCAAACCTAACAAAACGCACCCCCAGTGAGTATACTTGACCCATTTTCGTTTAACGCACTTTTTGGGTGTTACATACGTTCCTATATGAAAATCACATCACAAATCAAAATGTTTATCACACGCGAATAATCTGGTTGTATATGCTCATTACGTGATACTAGAAACATGTGACTAGGACTTATTTTCGTTAACTTGCCTCCTTAGCTAGTATGGTACTATAGTGTGGCTTACACCCGACAGGGTCTGTTAGGATGGAGGCGCAAGCCTTCTCACGGTAGTTAGCATGAGAAATGAGCCTATGTTATGTTAAGTGTTTGGTGTATCATGATATGTAATTAATTGTTTCCAAACACTTTCTCGACTATGCTAGTATTATTCAAACTCGTATGCTCACCTTTACTTAATTGTATTGACTTGTATTTTAACGTATGTAACAGGTTGAGGATTTAGCTATGGATGCTTGGATGAATGCATGCTTAGCTTAGTTTATTTTCTTTTTTTTATTTAGATGGAATGTAATAAATCTAGGGGAAATCAAACCGTATTGTTTTTATGAGAAAACTTTGGATTTTGTAATGATTAGTTAGAATATTATGTTTAATAGTATGGGATGGTAAACGTTTAATAATGTTGTGAATAATTGTTATGGAATTTATCGTGAGAACAATCTGGTCGCCTAGTGCCACTAACCCCGGTGATTCCGCCATCGGTCTGGGTGTGACAGGATAGTACGCTATTTACCAGAGAAGTTGGAAGTCATCAGATTATCGTACAAATTTATGTGGACGACATATATTTGGTTCAACAAATGAGATCTTTTCAAAAAGTTTGAAAAAATCATGAAGAAGAAATTCGAGATGAGCTCTATGGGTGAAATGAAATTCTTCCTTGGATTGCCGGCTGATCAGTTGCCAGGCGGTATTTTTATCCAGCAAACCAAATATGTTCATGATATCTTGAAGAAGTTTGAGATGGATAGCACAAAGCCATTATATACTCCTCTGGCACTCAATCATGGAATTTGCATTGATGGAACCGGAACCAAAGTTAATGATACTCTTTACAGGTCGATGACAGGATCACTCATGTATCGGATGGTATCTCGCCCGGATATAATGTATCCTACCTGCCTTTGTGCACGTTATCGGTCAAGTCTCAGAATAGCTCACATGCAGATCGTGAAGCGAATTTTCAGATACTTGAAGGGATGTCCAAGCACCGGTTTGTGGTACCCAAAAAATGAATTCAAAGTCTACGACGACCGGTTGCCAGTTCTTCGAAAATCGATTAGTAACTTGGCAGTGCAAGAAACAAACCACGGTCGCTCTCTCTACTTGTGAGGCTGAGTACATCTCGGCTTCCAGTTGTTGTTCACAAATCTTGTGGATACAACAACAGATGAGAGACTATGGATTGCAATTTCTTGACACTCCATTATATGTAGACAATAAGGCAGCAATCGACATAACAAAAAATCCAGTTCATCACTCTCAAACAAAACATATCGAGATTCGCTACCACTTTATTCGTGATTGCTACGAAAAAAGATTGGTACGAATTGAGAAAATCCACACCGATGAACAAAAAGCTGATTTTTATACCAAACCTTTTACTCTTTCATGGTTATATACTTAATGAGGCTTAACAGTATGAAAAATCTTTTGACAGGTGCGGATGCAGAGGTTGAATATGGATCGGACGACGAGTTCTCGTGATCCTCATTGGTTTATTACCTTTTAGATTAGAATTTCTTTAAAAACTAAAATACAAAAATATGTTTTTGATTTTAGGGGGAGAAATGTAACAGAAAATACAAAAACATATGAAAAACCAACAATTACAAAAACACGAAAAAGACAAAAAGGATTTTGTGTCAAAAAGGAAATGATAGTACATCAGTGGACTATCACAGTATGCTAAGGATTTATAAAGTTTAAAAAGTATAAACAAGTCTTACTATGGATGTGTCGATAAGCTTTACACGTTCAGTAAATTGTTTCCAGGATATAAACTAAATTTTACAACTGCTTAAACTTGTGGATTAACATCTCTCGGATATATGGACTTAGTACTCCGAAATTTCGTTTGAGAGATTGCCTGATTCTGAGATACGAGGTCTTTATAGATGATTGATATCTGCGGTTTATACAAGTTCTTTTGATTTTGCGGAAGCAATAGCCTAGAACTTCTATAATGCTTTTGCTAAAAACCCTAAACTGCAACAAATTTGAAAGAATCGACAGATCTAATCAGTTGCAGTGCTTAAAAGATTCCTTAATTAGAACACACCTTTAAAGTCGAGCCTTCATCTCTTTGTCGATACGGTAGTATTAACCTGAGCTCTCAAGGCTTCGCATAACCCAGATACAAATATCAATTACGCTATACTCACCTGTAAGATGAAATCTAAGGAATCTTGATACGGGAGTATATCTGAGATGGGAACCATAGTTGAGTCAATTTCATAAGTCTAACTAAGATATCTTGGAACAATTGAGAAATGTGTCGAAGTTTAACTGGACAAATATATCGACAATCTAGGTAAACAAGTTTAGAACTTAAAGTCATCAAAAGGTCAACGGTACTGGTGATATGTCTCAATCCACTAATATGATCCTTAGACACGAATTCACAAAAATATGTCTGTAAATATGTTTGTACATAGCTTATTTAATTTCAGATTTAAACCCAAAAATATTTTCAGTGTGTTTTAGCATAAACTTTCGAAAAATCAAAAAGATTTTGTTTCTACATTGTTTTCAACAGCCAATGATGGAACGCGGATCTTCGGAGTTCGGAATGGTGCAAGTTGTTGGAAATCTTGATGACAACGGGTTGGGAGCTAATCTGTAAAATCAAAATACACGAAAAACAATGAAAAATTCATTAATTTGAAACTTAAATTTGAAGAAATACATTCAGTTGTTCATAACGGGTCAAACCGGGGTCATTAACTTGGACTCGGCAGACAAATAGGTTAACCACGATCATTAACTTGGACTTGGACAACTGAGTGGATTTTCATAACTGGTAAACATGTGAAAATTCAAGGTCTAAAAGTGTAAAAAGTTGAACTTGATACATGAATCAGATATTCAAGGTCATTAATTTGGACTTAATCAATTGATATGTTTGTGTTTAGAAATTTCAAAGTTTGAATCTGAAATGTTTATTTGAATGTTTGAGAAACTTTGAAACAGGAAGTAGATTTTAAGGGGAGCTAGATAAAAACGTTTATTGAAGATACCAGAAAGCTCAAAGTAAGGGGGAGCATGGTGATTAAAGTTTTATCAAGACAAGCTCAAGAAAAGAGAAAAGAATTGTAGAAGATATGAAGATCAAGGACGTTAAAGTTGATTTGAGAACTAAAGATCAAGAATATATTAGAGACTCTGGAATTTAATTGAAGAATCCTGACTATGGCAACATCCAAGAGGGAGTCTGTTGATGTATATGTCTGTTGCCTACGTCATCGTATAAGATCGAGTCTGTATGTTTAGGGCTTGAATTGTTAAAAGTTTTGAAGTATTTATGTTTGTAAAGCACAAGTTCGGCCGAACTTGTGTGAGGGAAGATCAAGTTCGCCCAAACTTGATCTATCCAAGCCACACTTCGCCCGAACTTGTTGCTCTATATATAGTTGTCTTTGGGTCTTTCATTGTAAGAACTTTGCGTTGACGACGGTGAAGCTCTGTCTGTTTGGATTTCGATGTAGTATTGATTTGAACTAATAAACAGACAATTTAAACAGTAAATCTTGTGTATTTGATTAACAAGTCACATAATTTCCGCTTATGTTGGACTTTAGATACAAATTAGGTTCCGAAGCAGTGGAGGAGCATCCTAACACATTCTCATAGACGATTCAGTTAGTATCGTCAATACTCGTATACATATATTAATACCATGCATAACTTCATATGAATCTTACTCAATTTGGAAAAATTATATTTCTTAACATACATGTCCTTATCTAACCCAACTACTTTATAGATAATAATCATACCTATTACATGCATAGGTCTAATCCACCTTAACCACGAACATCTAACTCGATCATGCATCCAAGATTTCAATAATGCACTTAAATATCATAAATCATCGAATACATTAGTTATATGGAGTTTATTTCATAACCAATTAAACTCGAAGGCTCAAAACAGCCAATCGAACATTTCGCGAGAAAACTGCGTAAAAACGCTCATGCCGTAAGCTACGGAAATTAAACCCATTCAAACAATCATTTAAGGAATATTCACCCATTAGCAGGAAGTTCACCCATCAGTGGGAATGTTCATTCAGTTGTAGGAATGTTCACTCATCAGCAGGAATGTTCACCCATCAGCAGGAACGTTCACTCAACTGTATGAATGTTCACTTATCAGTTAAACTTCCATTTTAACTTGAAATTTCCATAACTTCTTCAATACTTATGCGTTTCTCTTGAAACTTATTTTCTAATTGTCCGCAAAATGTTTCCCTACATCATTGACTCAAATCCTTAACCCGGGTTCTTAACTTTTACGAATTATGTTACCGTTACACGATTCATGCGTAATAATTCGACCCGTTTGGATCTACCATATTGTTTCCAACATAGTTAGCTACTATTGATCCGCTACAACAATACTTACCTTAGTACTTCCATTTATTACATAATCTTACATGATTCCCGCATTCATAGGTATCAAAAATTCTCTATATTCATTAAGAAGTGAATCGGAAACCACTTACCTTAGCGTCCGTATTTGCATCCGTTACCTTGCTTCCTTTTGACCCGTTAGCCTTCCATGTTTCCATCCATTTTGACATGATTCCTATACTTCATGTTTGTCGCATTTACATCCTTGTTAGCACACATGATTATACATAATAACGATCATTTCAATGCATATCTCGCATTTGACTTTCATTAGTCAATTTTAACAAGCATAAGGCATATACCCAAAATGACATTTTTCAAACTAATATAATTCATCATGTCATCTCATATAACACATATTGATATAACATGTACCATATGACTTTCTATAATCTTACAATTGTGACAATAAGTCTAGCATGCTTCTTATGCGCAGTTGACTTTCAGAAGTCAACAGTTTAACATATGAACTTTCGAGTTACCTCATATATCCGTGTCATCTTATTAGGCTATACTAATGACATTATAGACAATTCATACTCATGTTGTAATATGCTTACAACCGCACGATCACCTAATTGTATACACATATACATTCATACACACATACTTTCATATGCTAATGCTTTCATTATCTCACATTCGACAACCACATACAAGGTTAGTCTATTTAACATAATCAAAACATCATCCTTTACTAGTAAGGTCACATGCTATATATTTAGTACACATTCACTTCTTAATCGAAATCAAGTAATTAATAGAAAACATGGTGAGCATCATTCGTTCAAGCACAATGTACAAGCCCCTAATGCATAATCTTGACCAATAAATACATTAAACCCGAATTCTTGTACGAGCTCCATCTAAAGCACATTCTTCAAGTTAGTTGACTACTAATTACATCATTATCATATTTCATTCATATATGTCAAGCCATTACATACAATCTCACATCCTAATTTCACTTAGACATTTCATCATATACTTGGGGTGCATACTACTTTCTAAGCATAATGTACAACCCATTCATGCTTCAACTCCCACTTATTGTATTCATCTTATCAACACAACTATAACCAAGTAAATTTCATACCATACCATACTTTAAACTAACTAACATATAAGTATCACATACCACAACATTAATCAAATTTACACTAGAATTAGACATGGGTGACACACCCATGTCACCATCTTCATCATCCCAAATGGGTTTCACTTCCAAACATCGAATTAATCAAAATCATGCTAACACATGTTCTATATGGCGATTCTAACATATAATTATGCTTAATTTCATGCCAATTTACAGATTTGATCATAACCCACTTCATACAACTTCACCAAAAGACAAATTGTAACATACCTTATGATTAGCAAGTAGAGGTGACCAAGGATTGATGTACATGCACAAGATCAACCATCAATTGTTCCCTTAATTTGCTGAATATTAGGTTTTTAGTGGGTGTTCTTCCCCCTTTTCTCCATTTACATCAACACATGAATACATACATTCTTATAAAATATGAATTTTTATAAAGTTCGCCCCACTTGCTACTTTTAATCCCTCTAAATAGGCCTTTAGTTATTTACAACCAAAATCACCATTTCATTTATACTTAATCCTTATGTATTTAACTAAGTTAAATAACTTAATTAGTACATTTCACACCCTACATAAGAAGACATACTATCACATTATAAATTCGAGTTTTGGGGCGTTACAAGTGGGTGCCATGTGGCACCCACCAACGTCCTTTTTCCACCATTTATTGCCATTTACTATTGCCGCTAATGTTGAATGTAATCCAACCGCATTTTTCCACCATTCATTGCCATTTACTATAGCCACTAATGTTGAATGTAATATTGGCACCCACCAACGTCCTTTTTCCACCATTTATTGCCATTTACTATTGCCACTAATGTTGAATGTAATCCAACCGCATTATTCCACCATTCATTGCCATTTACTATAGCCACTAATGTTGAATGTAATATAGGGAACGAAGAAGGTTCATTTGAGAAAAAAAAATTAATTGAGAAGATAAAGAACAAAGGGTATACTGTAAAACATTACATATTTTTCTCTTATCTCATTTATTATTATCTTTGACTAATTAATTAGTCACAAAGACTATCATCCTCCACATTAAAAAAATTTGCTACACACATCAATATTTATCTTACACATTTCTAAATTTATCCTACACGTATCGAAATTTATACCACACTTTATCCTACACGACTCGTAATCTATCCTCCACGTCTCATAATTTATCATACACTGTAATTAAATTTTTTTAAACATATATTTTGAAAATAAGTTATAAATTTAATATAGGTAGTTTTTAAAAAGGAAGACTACACATTAATTAATGATCCATGTAAGTTTACCAATTTACCCTTATAATAAATTAAATACAAATATTAAATAAAGCAAAATAAAGCATTATTATTAGTTGAAATTTCTTTTTTTTTTCTTCTTACAAAAAAAAGTTCTTTACATTTGAACTCTCCAAGAATATTACATATGTTAGGTAACATACCAACATAACAATAAAAACCAAAACTAACTTTCTTTCTTGTAAGTTACACCTTTTAATAGTTTGAAGTTAAAACGGTTTACCTTTATTTTTAACAGCGAAGGATTATATCATTACAGAACAAGGTTAGCAAGATTGCAAAACTAAAAGAAACACAAAAACAAAAAACAAAATAAGAAATACAAATACGTTATTACATCTTTAATATTAAACTTTAGCCATTTCTCCCAAACAAAATTCATGAAGTGTTTGCTTTTATTCCTCCACCTTCTTATTGTACGGAACATGTCTTCGAAACCCCCCGTTAAAAGGGTTTACCATATGTGTATTTGAGTTCATCTCATGCTTTATTTCATTGAACAATAGCCCAAATTAAAAAGGGACCCGGAATCTAGACTCATGCACCTTTCCACATGTTGGCCTCGATTTTGTTAATATCACGGGGAACAAGTTAATGATTATAGTCAATCTAAATAATAAATATACTTTATTTAGTAAAGAAAAAGATATATATTATATTAAGTAAAGAAAATATTGATTACTTGTTTTTTAAACAGTAAACGAAATAAAAGTCTGATTACCCAGAGTAACCCAACAGTAAAAGGCTACCCGTACGTCCGCGACATTAGACAGCACTGGGTTACCGAAGCCCATCATATCCAGTTTTGGGGAAAACCCGCCGTACAAAAGCCCACTATGGAAAAACTCGGTTGGGATCAGATTTGAACTTGAGAGATATAGCCTCAAACTCAAACCTTCACTTCCCTCCAATACCAATTGAGTTATAGCTCAGTTGTATATGAAGAGTGATAGGTGTGCTGATCATAGACACTGATATTATCGGACCTTGAAAATGATCTGTAACATTGATTTGTGTAGTTAATAGAAGAGCATCTCCATTGTAATGTAATCGGACGAGCCTAAAATTCCAGACTCCAAATCCGGATCCATACATGCGTTTGAGGACAAGATTTGGACTGGTGTGGTCCACTGTAGTAGACTCGTTTCGGATGAGTCTGGTGGCCCCAATCACACACAAACATAATTTTATAATATATTATTAGAGTAAAATACCATTTTAGTCCTTGTGGTTTGGGTCATTTTGCCACTTTAGTCCAAAGGTTTGATTTATTGCTGTGGGTCCAAAACGTTTTCAATGTTGCTATTTTAGTCCAACTGACTTAACCCCATCCATTGACTTCTGTTAGTCAGGGGGATTTTAGTCATTTCCCTTGTTATTTTAATCAAACCTTTATTATTGTAAGACATTTCAGATCGTTCAAATCAAACTAACTTAACGAATTCCTCAACAAATTCCTTGCAACCTCTTTAATACGACGAGTTTTCTCATGCATATAAACCCTAGGTTCATTTTTCTCATGATTTTTATGACTTTGATTGCATGTATATTCGATTTGTCTCCATGTAGAGATTTGTGTCCACACTGTAGTATACTCGTTCGGACAAGTTTGGTGGGCGCCAATCACACACCAACATAATTTTATAATATATTATTAGAGCAAAATACCATTTTAGTCGTTGTGATTTGGGCCATTTGCCACTTTAGTCCAAAGGTTTGATTTATCGCTTGTGGGTCCAAAATGTTTTCAATATTGCCATTTTACTCCAACTGACTTAATCCCATCCATTGACTTCTGTTAGTCAGGGGGATTTTAGTCATTTCCCTTGTTATTTTAATTAAACCTTTATTATTGTAAGACATATGTGATCATTCAAATCAAACTGACTTAAAAATTCCTCGCAACCACTTCAATGCGGCGAGTTTTCTCGTTCATATACGCCCTAGGTTCATTGTTGTCAGGATTTTTACGACTTTGATTGCATGTATATTCGATTTGTCTCCGTGTAGAGATTTGTGTCCACACAATAGTAGACTTGTTCCGGACAAGTTTGGTGGCCCCAATCACACACTTTTATAATATATTATTAGAGTAAAATACCATTTTAGTCCTTTGGTTTGGGCCATTTTGCCACTTTAGTCCTAAGGTTTGTTTTATCGCTTATGGCTCCAAAAAGTTTTCAATATTGCAATTTTAGTCCAACTGACTTAACCCCATCCATTGACTTTTGTTAGTCAGGGGGAGTTTAGTCATTTCCTTTGTTATTTTAATTAAACCTTTATTATTGCAAGATATATCTGATCATTCAAATCAAACTGACTTACCGAATTCCTCCCAACCACTTCAATGCGACGAGTTTTCTCGTTCATACACACCCTAGTTTCATTTTGTCAGGATTTTACGACTTTGATTGCATGTATATTCGATTTGTCTCCGTGTAGAGATTTGTGTCCACACAGTAGTAGACTTGTTCCGGACAAGTTTGGTGGCCCCAATCACACACAAACACAATTTTATAATATATTATTAGAGTAAAAATACCATTTTAGTCCTTGTGGTTTGGGCCATTTTTCCACTTTAGTCCTAAGGTTTGATTTATCGCTTATGGCTCCAAAAAGTTTTCAATATTGCAATTTCAGTCCAACTGACTTAACCCCATCCATTGACTTTTGTTAGTCAGGGGAGTTTAGTCATTTCCCTAGTTATTTTGATTAAACCTTTATTATTGCAAGACATATCTGATCATTCAAATCCAACTGACTTAACGAATTCCTCGCAACCACTTCAATGCGACGAGTTTTCTCGTTCATATACACCCTAGATTCATTGTTGTCAGGATTTTTACGACTTTGATTGCATGTATATTCGATTTGTCTCCGTGTAGAGATTTGTGTCCATACAGTAGTAGACTTGTTCTAGACAAGTTTGGTGGCCCCAATCACACATAAACACAATTTTATAATATATTATCAGAGTAAAATACCATTTTATTCCTTGTGGTTTGGGTCATTTTGCCAATTTAGTCCAAAAGTTTGATTTATCGCTTATGGCTCCAAAAAGTTTTCAATATTGCAATTTCAGTCCAACTGACTTAACCCCATCCATTGACTTCTGTAAGTCGGGGGATTTTAGTCATTTCCCTTGTTATTTTAATTAAACCTTTATTATTGTGAGACATTTTAGATCATTCAAATCAAACTGACTTAAACGAATTCCTCAACAAATTCCTCGCAACCTCTTCAATACGATGAGTTTTCTCGTTCTTATAAACCCTAGGTTCATTTTTGTCAGGATTTTTACGACTTTGATTGCCTGTATATTCGATTTGTCTTCGTGTAGAGATTTGTATCCACACAGTAGTAGACTTGTTCCGGCGGGTTTGGTGGCCCCAATCACACACAAACATAATTTTATAATATGTTATTAGAGTAAAATACCATTTTAGTCCTTGTGATTTGGGCCATTTTGCCACTTTAGTCCAAAGGTTTGATTTATCACTTGTGGGTTCAAAAAGTTTTCCATATTGCCATTTAGTCCAACTACTTAACCCCATCCATTGACTTCTGTTAGTCAGGGGATTTTAGTCATTTCCCTTGTTATTTTAATTAAACATTTATATTGTAAGACATTTCAGATAGTTCAAATCAAACCGACTTAACGAATTCCTCAACAATTTCTCGCAACCTCTTCAATATGACGAGTTTTCTCGTTCATATAAACCCTAGGTTCATTGTTGTCAGGATTTTTACGACTTTGATTGCATGTATATCGATTTGTCTCCGTGTAGAGATTTGTGTCCACACGATTGAGGATCATCGCCTACGATTACTCTCACCAGATAAAATCACACCGATCTCTTCTTGTTGTTTCTTTGTTTGCCTCAAGATGACGGACTTTTGCTCAAGCACGAATGTGAGAACGTCGATGCGGATGAACATGTTGATTTGCCGAAGGATTTTGATTATGTGCCATCATCGTAACATCAAGTGGAGGAGGATGAAATCTTCGTGTTGCTTGTAGTGAAAATCGAGTTTAAAAAAATTGCAAACTTACCTCCTAGAGGTATCGCTTGCTTCTTTTTCTTTAAGTCCATGTAGATCTTCATTGCTCGTGATTTTGTCTTCACCAATTTGCTTTCCTGTTTCTTTTTCGATTATAAATCATGATTTACACGTGTCATGTATTCACGGTGTCGGTTAGAGCTTGTCCGAATAGGTTTAGGTCTAGATGAGACGCGATAAACCGATTTGGTTTCGGACGATGAAAAACTACCGCCATTGCTCGAATCTGACGAGCTGGAAGTTGAATTACCGCTTTGATGAGAACTTCATTTATAATCAACAACCGATCTTACTTCCTTCCCCATCCAGTTCTCGATCAAGCAATCTCGCGACTCTCGTCCATAGCCATTAGTGAAGAAAGTACTCTGTTTTTATAGTAGATTCGCTATAACCTATCAATTCGTGGTCCGTTCGTCGATGGACCGTCTGTTCATTCGTCAAAGACATTTCAGATTGTTCAAATCAAATTGGTTATCATGTAGAGGATGAAGTTAGATTTGTCTATAGAGTGCCAAGAGAGGATATGGATTTAGGGTATAATAAAGGTTTAACTACTATAATAGGGGAAATTACAAAAATACCCTTGACCAACATAAGTCATTGGATGGAGTTGAGTTAGTTGGACTAAAATGTCAATATTGAAAACTTTTTGGACTCATAGGTAATAAATCAAACCTTTAGACCAAAATGATAAAATGACCCAAACCACAAGAACTAAAATGGCATTTTACTCATATTATTATATGAAAGTGGTGTATGAGATGGATGTTTGAGTTGGTTAACGTTGGAGGTAAAAGGTAATTTTTTTAGGTTAAGGCTTGGTACAATATGACGTTGAGGTGACGAATCTTGATTTCAGGCTTGGTTTAGCTTTATAGATGCCCTAATACTCTCAGGTTTTCATTTAAAATAATTAAAAATAACTACATATATACAAAAGCACAATTTCTACCTATGCCACTATATTTAAAAATTAATCATACCTAGTCATAAGATATGTAATTTCATAACTATACATCTATTTTTTTTCACATACCAGTCTTTATTATAATCAATGCATCCTTTAAGCATGCGATACACAAGTCATATGTAGCATTTTGTATTACATGGTGAATATTTTATAAAACAAGAGAAACTCTCATTTATTTTGTGTTGTTTAATGTCAAATTTGAAATGGTAATTACTGGACTTAAATGCCTTATAAAAGTAAGTTAAAAAATGAACATATTTGACTTCGGTATAATATATCCGCGGAGCTTTAGTTACCACGTAGGCAAACATACACCCTTAGATCTGTCATGTTGAAAGTATTGATCATAAGATTTTATGATTAAGGGCTTGTTTGGCTAAGTTTATTTAATTTTTAAAGTACTTTTTGTTAAAATGATTTATTGACTTATAACTTTTTGAAAATGAGTTTTAAAAAAAGTGTTTGTATTAGCTTATTAGGTGGAAAAACCAATAAGTCAATAAGCTTCAAAAGGTCACTTTTTACTAATTTTTCAAAACTAACTTTTCCTTCCTATATAAAAAATCATTTTGAAAAGTGCTTATAACTTTGCCAAACACTTTTCTCCTTATTATTTTTTTGTAAAAGTCAATAACCTATAAGGAGGTGTTGAAAAGCTTAGCCAAACACCAAGACAACATATTTTGGCTATAGTGGGCTCTTCAATTTGAGTAATGCGTTAGGCTAATACGAGAAAGTCAACGCTCTAAAAAATAACACTTTACGATTTATACCCTCTAAATATTGCGAAAAATGTGCGAAAGAAGTAAAAAACTACAGGAACTTGTTCAAAATCATTCGAATTCATTTTTTACACTTATCATTATTATTCGAATACAATATTAGAAAATAATTTTACACGCTTAAATTTACATTTGTTTGTAAATTAAATAAATTTACACGCATATAAATTTGTTGTATTTACACATGTGTAAAAAAATTATTAAAAATGATTTTGAGAAAAGAGATAATTATTTAAAGAGTAACTTTTTTCTAATATTGTATTTTAATTATAATAAGGTTTGTATTAAAAAAATTGATGTATGAAAAAACCAGTCAAAATCAAATTTTAATACAAATCTCATTATAATTAAAATACAATATTAAAAAAATAATTTACTCTTCAAATAATACATGTCTTCTTTCAAAATCACTCTTCATAATTTTTTTAAACATGTGTAAATACAACAAATTTATACATGTGTAAAATTTTCTTTATTTACTGATACATGTAAATTTAAGAGTGTAAATCTAATATCTAAGATTGTATTCGAATTACAACGATAAGGGTATTTTTTTAATTTGAATGTTTTTTTTGACAAAGTTCATACAATTTTCTTCATTCGTTCTCACGATATCTTGATATCTAGCGTTCTCGCTAAATATTGTGAGAACCGTGAGAACGAATGAAAAAACCAATGGAAACCAATTTTTTTAATACAAACCCTATTGTAATTAAAAGACAACATCAAAAAAAGAATTTACGAATCAAATAATTCATTTCTCCACTCAAAATCACTCTTATTAGATTTTTTACACATGTGTGATTGTAACAAATTTACACACGTGTAAATGGCAAACTTACACATGTGTAAACGAATTCACGTAAAATTAAACGTGTAATTGTAATTTCTAACATTGAATTCGAATAATAATGACAAGTGTAAATTTTTTTCTTGAATTTGAATTGTTTTTTACCAAGTTCTCGCGGTTTTTATTCGTTCTCACGGTTCTCACAATATTTAGCGTTCTCATTAAACATTCCCTGAGGCATAAAAGTACTAAACCTTCTCACAATATTTAGCGTTCTCATTTAAACAACGCCTGAGGCATAAAAGTACTAAAATACCCTTATATTTAACAGAAAAAAGTAACACAGTTAGTGATAGGGGCTATAACCGTTACAAAATCCAACCTTAGGGTCTTATACGTCAAAGATTCCCTTTTGGTTGTAAGAGTTAAGCTGACTAAAAATCAGGGGCCAAAATATTAATTTACTCTTTTCAAAAACTTATACTTTTCTATTTTTGTTGTTAAAGTAGGGAGTTGAATCTTTGATTTGAAGTGAAGATGAAACCACAATCTAAAATACAATCTCTAATTAGGAACTTTTTCAAAAGAAAATTAGAGGAAATTGATGAAAATCGGGTTGCTAATGATACAATCCCGAATGATACAAGTCCGAATGTTGCTAATGACATTATTCAAGCAAATGATGACATTGATGCAAGTCCGAATGTTGCTACGGATAATGATATGGTTGTGCGGTCGGAAAAGAATATGATAGAAATCTATTAGGTCTTTGCTTTACTTTATTTATTATTGTTTTTTTATTATGTTACAATTGCACGACATAATTATTTTGGGATACCCCTAAATTAATGGTCTAGCTCCGCCACTGTGTACAATCCAACATAAATTTTATATTAAATAGAGCGCGTTTTTACCATTTTCTTGTATTAATTTTAGAAATAAGTAATTTATTGTTTACTTTTGATTTCAGAGTTAAAAATGCATAAACCGACAAAAGGAACAAATTTGTGACAACCGACAAAATTACAAGCTAATCCATAAGACCTAATCACTGTTTATATACTTAATTACGTGCATTTAGACTTAACTATATGTTAATTGAGTCCATAAAATCTAGCAATGTTCGGGGAAATGTATGAACATTTGCATTTAGTATAATTGGTATCGCCTCGTACGATGAATCTAGTTTTAATGAGCGTTAGTGGTTATCTGGTTAACATTTTGGTATCATAATTGTTACAACATGCCTGGACATTAAACCGATGGCATTAATATGTTCGATGTGAATAACGGGAGAAACTTATTTTAAATAAGTAAGTATTATAATTATCTAGTAAATGGAACAAGTATCGTTTTCGTCCGTTTTTAAGTGGAAACTTATAATTTTCACTAAATGAGTACTAGTATATGATCAACATGTGATTTTGATTATTATTGGGGTGCAATTAGAGGATATAAGATGTCATAAGGATGTTTAAATTATAAGTCCCAATTTTTAAATCGTAAACGCTCGTTAGCCGAATAACTAGCATAAATAAGAGCCGTTTTGCATATAATCACCAACAAAGCAAGGCCTAGTGACCTAGCTAATGATGATTAGTGAGTTAACACCTAATTAGGGTCCTAATCACTCTAATTATCCTAATGACCCTAAACTACAATAATTAGGGGTGATTAGACATAAACACAATTAGGACATACTTAATCAAATCTTTAGACAAGGTGGAACCCATTTTTACTTTTTGACTAACCTACACCCCATCATGTGGGCCGTACCTCCATACCATACCTTTGGATTGTGTAGTTGAAATTGGTGAAAGTGGAAAGGCCTTGAGCATTGTTAACTTTATGTATATAATAACTTGGATATTTTCTCAAACATTTGAACTCATCCATACTTTCACCTTTGATTTGAGCATTTGCAAGTAAACTATTGAGCACACTTGGGATTACTTTAACTTCACAATTTACACAACTTTTTCACTCTGTCTCTCCTCTCATACCCACGACCAAACCACCACCCAACCCTCCCTTTTTTCAAGTTTCAAAACTAGTAGTTTAAGGGTTCTAAGTAGGGCTGACATATCGTGTCAACCCGACCTGTTAAGACCCGAACATGATAAGACACGAACCCAAAACAGGTAAACATGAACACGACATGAAATCTTATCGTGTCAGATTTTAACCAAACACGAACACGAACCGATAATAAACAGTTACACGAAACGACCTGTTAAGACACGAAAAATTTACCAGCTTACCATACAACCCGTTAAGACACGAACACGACATGTAAAGACATGAACACGACCTGTTACTACATGTTTGATATTTAACCATTAACAGGTATTAACATATATTGTATAATGGTCTTAAGTCTTAACAGGTCATATCGTGTCTAACATGACCTCTTAAGACGTGAACACGACCTGTTAAGACATGAACACGACCTGTTAAGACACAAACACGATAAAACACGGACACGAAATAGGTAAACACGAACACGACACAAAATTAAACAAGTCTTATCGTGTTGACCTGTTATCGACACGAAACCTATAAAGGTTAAACACGAAACCTGTTAACTTCGTGTAAGTTTGTGTCGTGTTATCATGTTCGTATCAAAATTGCCAGCCCTAATTCTAAGTGCATTAAGTAGATCCAAGGTGTTTATCATCCAAGAAGCCTTTTTTTCCAAAGATTGAAGCTTTTCTTCTTTTTTTTTCTACAAGACTTATCAACCCTTGCCTAGGCTTGTAGTAAGGTTCTTAACCCTTGTTTTTAAGTATATTATGTAGAAAAATTCAAGGATTCACCAATGATCTTGTTTAAACACTTGATGAGATAAATAAAGCAAAATATATTTTGAGAACACGTTGGTGGTTAGTGATGATCTTGAGGTGATATATGCTTGTATACATGTTTCTTAACTCATGAGTATGTGTTGAAAGAGATTATACATGTTTACTTAAGTATAAAGTATGAAGGAACTTGTTTGAAGAAGAAATGATCAGAAGAGAAATTCTGGATAAATTAGGGTTTTTATGAGAATATTGGTGGTCATGGAACTTGTTGAAGGTGTTAATTTTGATTGAAGATGGTAGGGATAAACATTAAAATCTAAAGTTAATAAGTTTTAATGGTAAAACTTGGAAAACTAGGGTTTTAAAGGTGTTAAAATAGATATATACATATTTATGTGCTATATATATGGGGTGGGGTTTGGCTACAAAGTTCAAATTTTCTAAAAGTGTCAAAAGTCATAAGCCACTATAGTTTTAGCCATAAAACACACCTAAAACCCACATATAAGAAAGTGATGATTACTAAAACGCCATATTCAAACCCTAATAGTCAATAAAAACTTCAAACACACCATTGTAGAACTATGAATATAAAACACAACATGCTAATCAACATAAAACACAGTAATGTTTGTCATTCCATAATCAGAGCCTTATCATCCAAAACACAACATAAAACCTACATATATGATGTTTTAGTAATCTTCATTATGTTATTTTTAGGTTTTTGGTGTGTTTTTATGGTTGATATTATAGTGTTTTATGACTTTTTACACTTTTTAGAAAATTTAGACTTTGTAGCCAACTCCTATTATATATATATTAACATGATAAACATGGTGAAAATGATTTTCAAATGATAATTTAACATAATATAGACTAAATTTGGAAAATTATGATTAGATGATCATGTAAAGATCATCAAGGTTTTCGGTAACAAATTTAGTGGTTAAGCAAAGATTTGGTGAAAAATAATGGAGACAAGCTTTTATGTAGAAAACCTGTTTTCAAAACATAAGAGTATTTCTAGAATAAAATACGTTATTTCGGCGACAATCAGATTTTTAAGGAGACGACCAAGTCTTGATGTTTACGGAAAATTTTATGTATTTTCATTGTATATATAGTCAATGTAAAAATACATATATATATATTCGAGTCATTGTAAATATATATATATTTTCGAGTTGATGTAAAAACACATATATTTTCAAATTGTCGTGAAAATATATTTTTAGAATATCTTTTCCTGAAAATCGATTATATGGCTAAGTGTGGAATGTCAAAGAATATAAAGATATGTAATTATATATTTTAACACGCTTAGCGGATACAAACTAATATGTAGTATATATGTATACATATATATTACGTGATACGTGTCCATCGATTGAAAATGTGTGTATATATACGTATATGTATACACAAATGATAAGCAAAACGTCCGTGACAACGAACGAGTTTTCGGCAAGTAAACATATATAATAGCAAGGATATTATTTTCGGAAACTTATCGAACGTGGAAAATATATTTACGATGTTAAAAGATAAGTATATTTTTGCTCTTGATCGACTTACCGGTTTTGTGAAATGACATTTTACGAGATAAATATAATATTTTTTACATAAATCTATATGTATTAATCGGATCAATCGTGTGTTGACATGGGTTTTATACAAAACGCTAGGCTCCAGATATTTTTCAAATATTTGTATATATATGTATATGTGTGGTAATATACATGTATGATCATTGGATAATGTCGTAACATACAAATGTTTTCAAAACGGGTTACATCATTTGGATAATGTCGTAACATACAAATGTTTTCAAAACGGGTTACATATTAAGTCTAAACTAGATGGTGAAAGACTTGTAAAGGAAACACGTAATTAGACCTTAGTGTCTTAATTGGATTAGGACACTTGTAGGTCGGGAGTATATATCATTATTGGACATTGGTTTTGCTAGATTGCACGGAACACAAAGTTATGAGTTTCATGACCCTTTTTAAATGTTTTGTTTTTAAATACTCAAGGGAGATACATGCTTACATATTTGGTACGATAGTTAGTGAATGAAATCATTGGATTTATTATGTGTGTACAAGTTTATTTATTGAGCTCGGTAGGCCTTAGTGGTGTTACTTATTTATTGAGATCGGTCGGCCGTTGTGGTGTTATTTATTTATCTATTGAGCTTGGTAGGCCCTTGTGGTGTTATTTATTTCTTAAGCCATGGAGCCCTTGTGGTGTTATTTATTTCGTAACCATTAGTAATCATTGACCGCAGAATAGTCGGATAGATCTATCGGGTTGACAAGCCCCACTCCTGGTCCTAGGTGACCCTCGGGAGTGCAATTGCGTCCATATTTTGCGTCACCTAAATTAGTAGCATGGTAAACATGTGGTAGGTTTGGTTATGAGCTTATGTGAATGCATACATTAATGTTCTAGCTTAACATTAATTTGATTAGATTTCATTAAAACTATGCATAATGGTTTTGTGAAATGTTTTAAAGATTCATTTGTGTTTTGTTAATCATGTGAACTAACCAACAATATGTTGACATTTTTAAACATGTTTTTTAGGAAAGTGAGTGGCGTCTCAAGGCTTAAAGGTCAAGAATAAGTTGCATGTGACGATACCACTTTTGGGGGTTTGCCTTGTATTTCCGGCCCTCGTGCGGGATATATTTATCAAAGCCTTGTTTATAAACTATAACTTTTGTCTAAATATTTTTGCAGAACATGATTGTCATTTGGGCAATGTATGCTAACTCAAATACTATGTTTGTAAAATTTTAAAGTATACATTTGGTATCGTTGGACTATTTTTAATCTCGTAGATGTTCGCTAATCAAATGCTTGAAAACCTTTGTGGTCCCGCCTCACGTTTCCACCTTTAGCGGGGTTTGACATAATTCATGGCAAAATAACCAGACTTTAACAAGAAACAAGAAGAGTTACACACCTTGGTGCTCCACCCCCTAAGAAAATGACAAAAGATGCATTCTAACACGAGGTCATGCCTCTTTGACAAGACAAGATGGGCCACCAGGTACATGGTCATGCCTTCTTGGAATGCCCTCGTGTCAAGCCTTAGTAGATCAAGACAAAATAGGCCACCACGGCATGCCTTTGTGACATATTTGGGACCCACAAAGTTCACTTGGGTCGCCCCCCACCTCACACGGGTTGTGTCTATGTACCATCCTGATCAGAAAAGACAAAAGGAGCTCAACAGATTAGTCACATGAGGCCATGTCATATAGACACGGGGCTGTGTCCCCCCTTCAGATTCGACCTATAAATAGAGTGTTTGGGTTGCCATTCTTGTCATCTTTTGGCATCTACTCTTTCTCACTCACTACAACTTTCCACCACCATTTGCATATTGTATAAAGTTTGGTCTATCTTAGGATCCGAGATTGTAAGAACTTATATTTATTACAATTAAATCTTATTGATTAACATGTTTTTTCATAAAGTTTGATGATGGTCATCATTATGACCGTTCTTGGTTAAAGTTCTTGCATCATCTGGTGAAGACAACACTTTAATGTCTTTTTAATTTCTTAATTTAGGACTTTTCATTTGGTATGTGTTAATGACTTTAAATATGATTTTGTTATATTAAAAGTGATTTTTAATTCATCCATTACTTTGGGTTTGTTAATTAAAAGTACACATTAGCTACTTCGAAGGGGGTTAGAAGTGTGTGTTGGTTAAGTTTTTGCCTTGCACGAAGAGGTGGCATACCCGATGGCCAAGGACTTGGTTTTTCACGTTCCTACTACCCTCGAGGAGATAACACTAAATTGAGGGAGTCATAGTAGAAACCTGTGGAATCATGTGTCTCCTCTTGCCAATGATGGATATGGTGTAGTCAGTTGTGCCCACTTGCTAAAGGGAAAAAATGCATACAACTTTGACACATCTAGAAACCAAGCAAGTTTTGACATAGTACCAAAATCTGTCAACATTTGGCTGAGTGGTAGTTTCCATTTATAAACAACATTTGGAATCTTTTCACCATGCTAAAAAACAATGTTCTAAACAGCAAAACCATATGTTGCATTTTTAAGTTTCTCTAATGTGAATTCTTTGAATGGAGTCAAGTCATTTGCATCCTTATCCTTGTTCTCTGTAGTAATCATAAAAAGGGCAAGTTGGGTTATAAGATATTGCTCATTGGTTGAACAGGTCAAACTGAAAAAGGCTTAGCTAAAAAGGTTGAAGGACTTAAAAGTCTATAAATAAAGTAAAGTATACAAAAATAGTTAGCCAATTTGTCAAACAAATGTTCCCAAAATAGAATAATAAAAATTTGTAGGCATGGAAGCCTTTCTTGGTGCATCAAAATCAACCCAAAAGTTCATCTCGACTAAAATGCCTTGCCTTTGGGTAGCGACATGTTAACCGGCGCAAAGTATGTTGTGGCGAATTGTTATTACACTGGAAAATGAAATTTCGCTAGGTTTTAAGAGTGAGGGTTGGTATGACTTATATGACTCTTTGACCACCTGACGAGCACTTAGGAGTCAAAGTTACCCATTGTTGATAGCATGAAGCTAACTCCAGGTGAGTTGTAGATACCCTGTCTTTTTTTTAAACTATTTTAGGTTGATATGCATACTACCTTAAATGGTATTACTCTATGGATACTTGCTTACTATTACGTGAGTATTAATTGATTAATGTTATGTATTTAAATTGATTGATTAACTTTGTAAGTCTAAATGATTGATTATTGACGTTAAATGACTGATATTTAAAAGTTGTTGCTTACATTAGTGATGGGTCCTGTGAGCACGACGACATAGCAGATATGGAGTGTTAAACCAGTGCAATCCTGCTTGACTTAGTGTTAGACAATTGATGGTGAGATTGCTTCACAAATCAGTGGTTATTTACGATTGAAGTTGATGCATGTTTAATGTTAAAATGTGGTTGATGACAATTAATGAACGTTTTATTTAAACTAGTAACTCCATTTTTTTAATCAAAACTAGGGCTCAATCGACGAAGCTGATTTTTAGTATGTATGTTAAGTTAACAGGTATTGATGATTGATCGAGGACCACGATACCTATTGAAGGCAACCCTACTCATTAGACTGGCATCCTATCGACCATAAATGACCCACTATGTTTATTTTTGATTGTTTTGTTTAAATTTGATGACTTTATGTATCGGATGTTTGGCATTTCTGTTGCTATTTAATGACTATTATCAGTTTAAGAACTATATTTTGATGTGATGATCCAACTGTGAGGCTTTCTGGGTTTTGGGTCTTACTATACAAAGCCTTTGCTGACACCATTGCTGAATTGACCTGATTACAAGGTCTTCTAAAAGAACTTGGAGTAGAAACAAAATCTGTTTTCACTCTCTGGCGTGATAATCTTGGCGCAACCTATCTTTTTGCAAATCCTATGTTCCACGCTCGAACAAAAATGTTGAAGTTAACTTTCACTTTGTAAGAGACAATTTTATTTAAGGAAAGTTGCATGCACAATTTATATCCATAGAAGATTAGATTGCAAACAACTTTACAAAACCACTGTCCACTTATAGATTTATGTTATTATGTTCCAAGCCACAGGTCGCTCCGCGACCACCTTAGCTTGCGGGGGAATATTAAACACAAATATAATACTTTGTTTTTTTTAAAGTGAACTTTGTTAACACACCAAAACCACACCCATACGACGTATCGGCAAGGAACCACCAAACCATGCAAATATTTACATAATTTATACCAACTGCCCAATCTAGAACTTTAAACTTAGGCCCATTTTTGTACCATAAAAAACCGAATGCCTTCACGTCCGCTATAATATCTTCCATTTTAACCGCCTTATATGAAAATAGATGTTCATTTTGTTGCTCTCCAAATTCCCCCAATCCCGTGAAACACCTCTTTTTTTACCTTATCCAAGCCAATGTGATTGTGGATCTCAATAAATATCTAACTGTGAACACGAAGATCAGAGAAACTTTATACCACACGCTTATCATTTTCCAAACTACGATAGCAACTGGACAAGCCGTAAATACGTGATCTGTCATCTCGCTAATTTCTCCACAAAACACAATGTTATGATCTAACTTGAATATTCCTCTTACCGAGAGTTACCTTCGTAGGTAACCGCTCCAATTCCACTCTCCACACAAATATATTACATTTATTTAACACCCATTTATTCCATTCAAGAACGAACCACCTACTACTATCCACCTCTTCTTGTAGGAATCTTTTAACCGAACTATCGTGAACATTTTGGATTCATCTCCCAACCACTACCACTCGTCTTTCCGGTAAGTTAAGTAGACCGATTTGAACACCCTACACTATTCTGATAACTCTACCACCCTGTGATGTTGGGTTTTGTTTCCAACTCCATATCCAAGAGAGACTATCCCTACACTATCATTCCTATCTTTAACCAAACAATCTTTCTCGTTCCTAAGACTGTACGGATTAGGAAACCGACATTTTAATGGCACCGATTCCAATCATGGATCCAACCACATGACAATATTGTTGCAACCTCCAATGATCTATTTGTTTAAAGGAAGCACATCCCAACCTTTTTTGACCAATGGAATGCATCATTTAATATCATCCAAAGAGCAGAATCTTTTATACTATACCTCCATATCCACTTTGTAAGAAGTGCATTATTATAGTTTCTTAATTTACTTAGCCCGCAACTCCCAACCACTTTGGCAAGGAGACTCGGTCCCATGCATCCCAATGGAGTTTCTTCACCTTTGATGAATGACCCCAAAGAAAGTTTCTTATGATTGATTCCAAACCCTCGATCACTTTAGACAGAGCCTTGTATTATGCGAAAAAGTAATTTGTAAGGCTTTCAAGCACTGAATTTTTAAGGGTCACCCTACCCCCAATCAATAGAGCCGAAGCGTTTACACATCTTGAATTATATCAAATATCGGGTTCCAGTTATTTATCATGTTATTGTGTTGCCGTTATCGTGATCCCTATATGCAAGAGCGAGATATTACTTGTCTTACATCCCATAACGGCTACCATCCTTGCTATCTCTTCCCCCTCCATTCGAATCCCATATAGACCAGACTTCTAGAGGTTTATCTTTAGACCCAAATACAGATAAAAACATCTTAACAGTCTCGCCACATTCTTCATGTTAACAGTAGACCATTCACTGATATAATCGCATCTTCTGCATAAACTTGATGAGATAAAATAGGCCCTTGGAGATGATTTGATGCCATTAAAATAAAAGCCCCTGTCGACACATGTCTTTAGAATACCCCGAGAATGCCTCTATCACCAAAATGAATAAAAAGCCGACATTGGATTTGGTATCGATTTAACATAAACATGACCACATATATAAATGCTTTTTCATTCGTTTTCCACTTTGATAACTTAATTCTAACAAATAAAATTAGTAACTATTTAAAACACCTCTAGGAAAACATTTAACTTCCAAGAAATTGTAGTAATAACAATTCAGTTTCGTTAAAATGTAATAACTTAACATACAAAATAACCTAAAATAGTTATTTTGACAACTAAAATAATTTTATTAATAAGGATTGTAAGGTCTGACAACTAAAATTATTTTATTAATAAGGATTGCAAGGTCAAAAATATGAAAAACAAGTTAGCTATAAACTAGTTGGATTTTCCGTGCTTGGTAACAGGTTTTCGGTATGTATCGGTTCGGTTTATTATGTTACTTGTTCAATTTGTTACGGTGTCGGTATGATACATCGCTAGGTATAGCAACCCGAATGGATATGTCTAACAAGATATCAACACGTATTTTACATCAATAAAAAAACGAATATCACTACCGACACCAATGTTGTTTCGCCGGTATCAGTTCGATGAGGTTTTTGGTGGTGCCTACCGGAGAAACTAGTGATGTGTTTATACCGGAGGTTGATTGGTTGAGTGAGTTTAAAGGTGAAGTTATTCATTCGACCGAGTATAAATCCGGCAATGGGTATGAGAACAAGAAGGTTTTGGTCGTCGGAGCTGGTAATTCCGGCATGGAAATTGCCCTTGATTTGTGTAACTATGGTGCAACCACATCCATTGTTGTCCGAAGTCCGGTAAGCTTTAGCCTTGTTCTAATTACATGTATATGTACAGGGGCGGAACTAGCTAGTGCATGGTAAGGGGCAACGCCCGCTACCGCTTGACGCTCCGACGGTAGTGTAAAATTAGTGTAAATTTTAAAAAATTGACGTTTTTTCGATTTCGTTACCGTTTTTTTATAAAACGTTACCGCTACGAACGAATTCTAGATCCGCCACTGTATATGTACATCTAATAATTTTTTTTTATAAAACTTTTGCAGTCCATCGAATCTTAGAGCACCTCCAATGGTGTGAGTAACGTCCTCAATTGACACACACTATAAATATTCTTTTTAATATTTTTATATAATAACCGGAGTGAGAGATGAAGGTTTAGGGTTAAAAAAAACAATGAAAGTTTTTTAGGTTAGTTTAAAATATGAAATGACAGCGAGGTGACCGGTCTAAAATTGTTATGCATTTTGGGTGCTCTTACAGAATTCAACCGTAACATCATCACAAATTAACACTTCCATTACAATTTAGAATTACATGTGTAAATTTCTCGGTTCTTTTATTAAGAGTCACATCATCATAGATTAACACTTACATTATTATTTCAGAATTATATGCGTAAATTTCTCGGTTCTTTTATTAAGAATTTAATGAACTTTAATTATAGAACAAGACATAGGTACTAGCATAAACTTACATTACTATTTCAGAATTATATATGTGTCATAATATATAATTACGTGACATAATACCCAATTGTAATTTGTACACGCGTGATAATATAGCTATATAACAAAACAAAAATACATTTATATAATAACTTATTTACACATATAGACTAAAGATCAAATACCAATAAAACTAACATACAAAACGTACAAACTAAAGGAAAAAAAAACACGGTGGCACTTTCGTAAATATTTGGTCTTCAAAATTACTCTACATGATCATTTGTAGAGTGATTTTGGTCTTGTAAAGTAATTTTGTAATATGTTCTTGTAGAGTAATTTTGATCTTTTGTAGATTAATTTTGTAAATTGTTTTTGTAGAGTAATTTTGTAAAATGATCCTGTAGAGTAATTTTGTTAGCATTTAGTTATGGGGTTTAGCTTTATGGTTTAGTTTTTAGCTTTTAGTTTTGGGAGGGGGGGTTAGGTTTTTTTTTTATCAAAATTACTCTATAAGATCAAAATTACTCTACAAGAACATTTTACAAATTACTCTACAAGACCAAAATCACTCTACAATGATCTGTAAAGTAATTTGATAATTACCCTATGACAAATATTTACGAAAATTCCACCGCGTTTTTTGTCTTTTCCTCGGTTTGAACGTTTTGTATGTTAAGTTTATTTGTACCTGAACTTTACTCTACAAACATATATATTTTTATATAACTATTATATATATATATATATATATATATATATATATACATACTTTACTTTTGTGTAACAACATTATTTTATGTGTTTAGTAGCATAACTACATGTGTGTAATAACAAAATTACATGAGTGTAATAACATAATTGTTCATGTGTAACAGAATTATTATCTTCATGTTCATCGCGTTAGTAGAATTACATAATTATCATCATGTTCTTCCTACTCTTTTACGATGACAGAACCTGATGAAAAACCGAGGAACCATTATGATGAATAAACTAAGTATATATACCACATATAAGAGAGTGTATAATTAATTAACCTAAATGCTAATTTCAATAAAAAATTCTGATTGAAAAAAAGCTTGATGAACGAACCGAGGGATTCAAACTGAGTAGAGATACCACATATAAGAGAGTGTGTAATTAACCTAAATACTAATTTCAATAAAAAATAATAAGAAACGAAATTACGTGATTGGTTCTTTAGTTTATATAAAATAAATAAATAAAAAAATAAGTACTAGACATGCATTACTAGAAAAAAACCTAAATCCCTAACCCACCCCACACCGCCACCTCCCTTCCCCCCTCCCCACCTAAAACCCTAAACGTAAACCTCGCACACCCAAAAACTAACACCCCCACCCCTAAAAGCTAAATTAAATTTAACACATAAACCCCTAAGGCTAAATTGCATGTGCAACATATACATATAATGGATATGTGCAGTGCTAGTTTAAAAAAAAGTTTTTTATGCATTGAAAATAATGATTAATAATAAATAAAATTTGTAAAAAAAAACTGAGTGTGTCTTTTAGTAGTTTTTTAGTTTTCTCAGATCCTCTCCCTATATATATGTGTGTGTGTGTGTTTTTCACATTGAATACAAGTTATACAATAATGATCATATATGTTTTATACGTTTGTGACGTAGGTTCATATGCTTTCAAGGTGGTCGTTTAATCTTGGATTGAAGTTGCAAAACATTATACCAATGCATTTGGTGGATTCATTCTTGGTGTTGGTTAACAACATAATATTTGGAGATCTAACTAGGTACGGGATTCAAAGGCCCCAAGAAGGTCCGATTGCGGGTAAGATAAGACATGGCAAGTATCCGGTCGTCGATATGGGTACAACCGAAAAGATAAAGTCTAGCAAGATACGAGTATCATCTATGTTCTCAACCTTCACAATATAATACACGTGTTTGTTAAATAAAGATATTAATATTTTTAACATGTAACCAGGTTTTGCCGGCATTGAAAAGTGTTAATAGTGGAGGATATGAAGCTGTTTTCGAGA
Source organism: Scalesia atractyloides (assembly GCA_947069175.1). Lineage (NCBI taxonomy): Eukaryota > Viridiplantae > Streptophyta > Magnoliopsida > Asterales > Asteraceae > Scalesia > Scalesia atractyloides. Next base: position 88,825,246 of record CAMTDV010000017.1, read on the forward strand.
ATGGCAGATTTTATCAGTTTGATGTGATATTGTTTGCGACTGGTTTTAAAAGATCAACTCATTTGTGGCTTCAGGTTACTTTTTATTTATTTTTTTAATTATTTTTAATTTCTTTCGATTACAAGGTGTATTAAATAAGTAACCTTTGTATTTAAATATGCAGGGTGGTGGTTGCCTTTTGAACAATGATGGACTACCGAAACCAATGTATCCAAATCATAATCATTGGAAAGGAGAAAATGGGCTTTATTGTGCTGGGCTTGCAAGAAGGGGCCTATATGGAGCTGGAATGGATGCCCAAAACATAGCCCAACACATTTTCAAAATAATCTAATTATCTAAAAGAGTATCACCAAAATATGATCAAAGTGTTACAGTCAGTATGATATTGGATAATGATTGAATAATATTTACATTTATGATTGTTTTGTTTACGTAAAGAACAATGAAAATCATGTTGTATGGAATTCTTTGTAATTTTATTTTATTTTGGGAAAAAGGTGTATCCAGTGGCAGGGCTTGAATGAAAAACAGTGGAGATCGGACTCTAAAAAAATCCAAATCAGTAGTAGTTAGACTCTTAATTTTGGATAGCGTATAACTTTGTCTAATTTTCTAACTTCTTGTCTTTAATTATAAATCATTCAAAAATAACCAGTTTATTAGTTTGGGCATGTAATAAGTTTGTAATCTGGAAATTTGTCTTCGACGAACTTTCTGGCAAATTCTCCGGCAGAGGCGATAGCGCGACGCCATGTATTAGCGGCGACATCTGTTCATCAGCGGTGACATGCATTTAGCGGCGAGGAACGTTGCCTTTAGCGGCGAAAAAGGTCGCTGGTATTGCTACGGTTTCTGGTAGTGCATTATGTGATTACACATTATATATATATATATATAAGAGAGAGAGAGAGAGACGTTGGTTATTGTACAATAGGGCTTATCGTACGAGCGTACGCAATTGGTTTTTCAACATACGACTTTACTTATTAACATGCGATTTGTGCTGAAAAAAACATAAGAAATTGTACAAACAAACAACATGCGAATTCATCAAACTTCACCAACATGCGATTTCGTTTTCTCTTTATGTACATGCGTTTCAAGGTTTTTTGAACCATACGGTTTTCATTTTTGGTATCATAACGTGCGATTTTTCCATCGCATATGGAGCGTACATTAAGGCATATTGTACGATATATATATATATATATATAGAGGCCATGATTTAGAGAAAACAGTTTAAAGTGTGAAAACGGCGAGAACGGCCATCAGCCGTTGGATCAAAACAATCAATGGATTAGATTGGCACGGTGGCATTTTTGTAAATGTGCACCTACAAAACCCATACAACACGGACCAAAACATATAACTCCTAGAGAAACATCCCACAATTCCATCAAAAACGCAAAAACCCTAAAAAATGCGAACCCTAGAACCGTCAAACAAGATCCAGAAGCAACAAACACAGTAAGTTAACTTCGATTAACATTATATAGATGAGGAATCCCGGGAGTCGCCTGCTCCAAAACGCCAAAAAACCACCGAGCAGAAGAAAACAGGAACACATGGTATAGATGGTTATTTTTTATAGTATTTATTTATAATATTTCATATATCATGTAATATACTTTGATAGTTTGTTTCTAAACACCAAAATAAATGAATCGTTATGATATGTTTTGACTATATAAGAATGCCAACTTACTTGCATCATTTGTATTATTAAAACGCCATAAAATGCCCATTGTTGTCTATATTGTACTGGTTCTATAACTCTTTTTACTGGTACTAAAACGCCGTTAAATTAAACTTGTTTCACAGGAAAAGAGGGTTTCAGGATAACAATAAATAGGCAGACAGGCAAAACCCAAAACGCCAATAAGAGGCTTAAGTCAGAATGTTGAGGTTGATGAACCATTTTTTCAATTCATTGGGGCTAGAGTTTTGTTAAGAGTAAAACATACAAACTTGACTGGTTGGTTTATAAATCTCAATAAAGACAAAGGCAGGCTGTAAACGAGATGGATTTGGTGCTGCGCTGAAGATGAAAATAGATAGCATACCCACAATGCTTTGGTCCTGGTTGGTTGAGAATTATAATCAAAGAACAAACAATCTAAATGTTGGCAACCATACGATACACATCAATGACGAATTGGTAAACTCTTTAATGGGTATACCGAATGGAAACGTAGTCGTGATAGGGAAAAAAGGGTCAACAAATAAAGACAAAGTAGTTGTTGAGTGGAGAGCACAGTTCAAAGAAACTGGATGGATTGACAAACCAAGTGTGAAGATCTACTTTGATAACATCTTGCCTCAGATTCCCAGCTTCGGTAGAAGCTTCTGCCTAAATTTCCTTATGGCATTCTTCACTATAATCGGGCATGCAAGTGATAACGTGGTCGTCAACTAACTGTTCTTGCACCACGTTACACCAGACGTTCAAATAAACCAACTAAACTGGTGCGCTTATCTCATCCAATGCTTGCAACACGCCAAAGCCCATGGTATCCTAAAAAACATTTCACGGGACCATTGATTGTACTTGCGGTAAGAAAAAACAATTTCAATATACAAAAAAGTTTTAACAAAACAATAACAAATTTTATGAATTCAAATTTAATTGTGTTACAGCTTGCCTTGGTGAATGATGCTTGCAATAGAAAAAAGCTGCCACGAGAAAAAGGATACCCAATTGAGTGGGTTACAACAAGTAGGGGTGTGCACGGTTCGGTTCGGTTATTAGTATTATCCGTAACCGTATCCGAAGTCAACGGTTAATCGGTTCGGTTAATTCGGTTAATTTGTCGGTTTTCGGTTCGGTTTGGTTAATTTTCGGTTAATAACCAATTCAAACAAGGGCTAGTTTTTTTGCTTAGAAATACATATAATAAAGGTATAATATTTGAAATAGATGTATAAATACATGAAATGGATATATAAATAAATGAAATTGAGGTATAAATGCATCAAAAATAGATGTTTAAGTACATGAAATGGAAGTATAAATAAGTGAAATGAAAGTATAAAACATGAAATATATGAAATGGAGGTATAAAATCTAGAAATTAAAAAAAATAAAAATGGTTCGGTTCGGTTAATTTCGGTTAACCGATGGTAAAAAAGTTTATCCGTTAACCGACTTTCGGTTAATTCGGTTTCGGTTAATTTCGGTTCGGTTTTATCAGTTTCTGTTCGGTTTCGGTTAACGGTTCGGTTATTGCACACCCCTAACAACAAGCACTCTTGACATGTTTGAGAGTATACTAGTTAAAAGGAAAGATGGTGGAGAGCCGAAAACGCCAAGATGGCAAAGAAATTAAGAAGAAAACTGTTAAAATGACTAAGAAAACAGAGTTACAACCATTTGTTCATGAACAAGTCAGCAAAAGGAGAGCAAAAACAATATAGGGTGCTGATGAGGAACATGATGATGATAATGATCATGCTGATAATGATGATGATGAGGTGGATAATGATGATGGTGATGATCATGATGAGGTGAATGATGATGATGTTAATGATCATGATGAGTTGAATGATGATGATTGTTTGGGTCATGATGATAATTATGATGATGCTGAAGCGAACCCTGAGGTTCAAAACACCATGATGATAGATGGTAACAGAGAAGAGGCTTTCTATCAATGTATTGTCAATGAACAATTAGAAAACTAGAACATGATGTTTGAAGTTTCTGCATCAGGAAATCATGCTCTAGTCAGAGGAGTAACACAATACGAAGCTATAGATGCTGGTGAGAAACAACAAAACAATGAAGCTAAGGAGGTATGTTGTTCGAATGATAACTATAACAATAAACAAAAAACACCATACATAGTAATTCCTTTTCTTTTTTGTTTATCAGGCAATGGCTAAGAAGATGGATGAGGCATACAAAGAATTAGAAAACTGTTACAATAAAATGACAACATTGTTAAATCAGGCAAAGATTGAACATCTAAACAGCCTCTTGGTACACATAAAATACTCACAATGTCTGACATTGTTAAAGAACATGTCAACATTTGTTGCTGAAACGTCAATGAAGTGCCAGATGAGAGAGAAGAAGAAGAAAATGAATTTGAGATTGGGTTGGGAGTTGAAGGTGGTGAAAGTGAAGTACAAAGAGAAGAGGAAAAGGTAGAGGAGGTTGAAGTGGATGTTGAAAGTCAAAGAAGGTGAAAATGAAGATGAGGTTGGAGTGGATGGTGAAGGTGATGAAAATGCCAAAAAGAGTAACTGATGGTCAGGATGAGGGAGTGACAACAATTGGTGGTGAAAACGCCAATGAATTGGCTGAGGGGAGAGAAGAAAGTGAAAACGCCAATGAATTGGCTAATGAGAGGGAAGAAGCTGTGGAAGCCAATGAAGTGCCGGCTGATAAGGAAGAAGATGAAAACGCCAATGAATTGGCTTGTGAAAGGGAAGAAGCTGAGAGGGAAGAAGGCCAAGGCAACAAGAATGTGGCTGGTGAAAACGCCAATGAAGTGGTTGATGGTAGCGAAAGTACAGATGAAGAAGATATTAATGATAATGATATTGAAAGGTGGGACTGTGATTTCAAAACGCGTGAATATCATATTCTCAGATATAATGGGGAAAAATAACTAAAAGGAATATTGCTGAGGTTTTGGAACTGCCGAGGGAAGACCTAAACCAAATGATTGAAGTAAAAGAAGGTTTAGATTGTTCAAGGATGGTAAATGAAATGCTCAAAGATATAAAAGACCACATGAAGCCTGCTGAAGAAACGCCAAGTATGCCAATATTTGATGAAACACCAAATATCCCCCCAACAGAAACACAATATACTCAAAGGGTCATCTCTGAACTTAAAAAGGAAACTGAGCCAGTCAAAGACAAAACGCCAAACATACCCCTGACAGAGACATAGTTCAATGCTAGCTTCATTTCACAACTAGAAAAAACTGAAAGGGAGATAATGAGCAAAAGTGTTGACCAGCATGGTACAGTGGTTGATGAAACAAGATGTCAGCATCCACCCTCTAAAGGTAGGAAAAACCTCATGCAAAGTTTTGAAGATGAGGCGACACCACAGAAAACCCTGGATAAAGAAGCCACCGAAATATCACAACTCAAAACGTCAAAAAGTTCAGATATGCATGAGAAGGGTGATGGAAAAAAAACCAGACATCACAAAGCTGATACAAGGTAACAACATTCTAACCTAGAAAAAATGCCTTGTGATGAAGTGGATGATGAAGATAATGATGATGATGATGATGATGGTGATAATAAAAAAGATAAGACTGTGGAAAAAAAGGAGACGAGAGAACAAAAGAAGTGTAGAGCATGTTTGTCGCCTTATGTCAGAAGGCAAGTGGTTATTAATGCACCAAAAGAGAACCAAGAAACCTGCATTTCCAAGTACATATTCACTGGATGCGGAGATTATGAGTATGTACATTCCTTTATAGTAAAACGTCATTTCTTGTGTGGACATAAGTGAGAATAACTAAAACGCCATGTCCTGTTTTTTTTCTTTTGCAGTAGTATAGTGTTCAAGATCGATGGTGTGTCAAAACTCCATAAGGTGATGGCTGAGAGCATGCGACCAGGATTGTATGCACACATATGCATTGTTATAAGTTGAGGGCATATCCTGAACTACAAAGAAAGATACAAGGCTCATGAATCACCCTCAAGATAATTTTGCACACAAATAATGCTGGTAACTCTTTTAGCTACATTTAATTGATGCAATTATATTGTGACTTTGTTTTGTTGTTTAAAATGTCATTTATCAAACTTGCAGAATACGCCCGCGTATAAAAAAACAGATAGTTATCGATACATAGAATTCAACAGAAACATGGAAAAGATTTGCAACACGCCCGTTTCAAAAAGACCAAAAAGATAAAAAAATACAACACTATGAGCTGGTCTTTGTGCCAATTTTATATGAAAAACATTTCTATGTTTTCTGCTTCAATATAAAACACAACAGAGTTGATATATTGGATAACAGCGCTAGAGAGGATGACCTCAGCATCAAGAAAAAATATGAAGAATGGGTGGAAAAGTTGGTAAGTATCTCAAAACTTTTTATATAAAAACTATGTTGACAAAAAATCCATAATAATATATACAAAAAATGTGAAACTGCAACAAATGCTTTTGCAAACTACTTGCATATTCAAAAACACCCGAAGGCCCAGATCATGAAGAACACACCTATTATCAGGAAAAAAATGGATTGGAGGACAGAGAAAAACGTATAGTCTGTGGGATTTTTGCAATGAGGCATATGGAAACGTATATGGGAGAGATGACTGGTTGCCAATGTGGTCTGGCAAATGAAACTGCACCAAATGCCCTACAACAAAGACAACTAAATGATCTTAGGATTAAATACATTGCAAAACTACTACTGCATTACAAAAATAGGCACAGAAAAAAGGTGGTCAAATCTTTAAAAAAGTTCTTGGAGTTAGGGCCAACAAAAACTAATGAATTGTATGAAAAGGGATTCATAAGAATAGAACAAAGGATGGCAAAGTATATAGATTAAGTTAAATGCTATGGATTTCTTTCTTTTTGTAATTTTCATGATGACTAATGTAGGCTAATGTGTTTTGTTTTAGACTACTGCGTATTAAAACACCATGAATTTCTTTCTTTCTTATTAAAAGACCATAACTTGAATTGTTACGAAATAGGAAGAACTGATTTTTACGGTTACTAATAAAATATGCAACAAAAAAAAAACGTAAACGTCATAATGAAACGCCATAAAATTGAATAGATAACTTGTTTTTACAATTAACAAACTAATCAATTTGCAAAAAAAAAGCGTAAAACGCCATAAAAATGAAAAGATAACTTGTTTTTACAATTAACAAACGATCAGATTTGCAAAACAAAAAGGTCTAAAACACCATTAATAATTTATATATAATGAAAACAAGGATAACGCCATATATTTGGCGGGGTTGAAGAAATGAAGACATTTTTCATAAAAAATTGCTTTGAAAACAAATAGACAATAAAGCGCCATGGAAATAATGATAACGTCATCTTTTAAGCGGGTTGAATAATGACAATCGTACAACGCGTACCATTTAGCGCGCCCATGCCACGTGTTAGACCAGGATCCGTTCTCACCGTTCTCAAACTTCAAATTGTTTTCTACTGATCCCGTTTATATATATATATATATATATATATATATATATATATATAGGCTTTTTAATAGTTGTATTACTTTAATATTATAATAATATTTATTATTATTTTCTTTACTTTGAAGTTGGATAAGATTGGTGTCAACCGGTACTAGTATTACTGGTTCATTCCGGTTCGTTATTGGTACATGAAGGTAAAAGCCGGCAACAACCTTGTACAAAAAACGCCAAAAGTTGGTGCCGATTGATTTTGAAAATCTATTAAATCAGGAAATTTCGGTACTGCTACCCGGTAACATTTGCTCTTACCTTTTAACTTGGATAAGGTTGGTGTCAAGCGATACTGATATCGAAAATACCAGTACGTTCTGGTTCGTTATCGGTACATGAAGGTAAAAACCGGCACTAGCATGGTACAGAAAACGCCAAAAGTCGGTACCGAGTTGATTTTGAAAATCTTTTAGTTCGGGAAATTCGGTACTGCTACCCAGTTCCATTTGCTTATCCCTGATCACGGGTACCGTACGAAAAACAACGATATCCTACAAGTTTTTGTTGATTTTATTCAACTTTAAATGATTTCGTTTTTAGTTTCAGGGTTAGGGATGAGCTCGGTGCCAACCGATATCGAATCAGTACTGGTACCGAAAGTACCGGTTACGGTATGGGTATATGAGGTAAAAACCGTAGCGAACCGGTACCAGGGACGTTAAAAGTCAGTATCGAATTGGATACTTAAGGTCTTTTGGTTTGGGAAATTCGGTACCGGTATCTAGTACTATTTGGTCAATCTTTGACCACGAGTTTCATAAGAACAACACCATTACCATACAAACTTTTTGGTTGATTTTCTTTCAGTTATCTTTTAGTGTTTTTTTCTATTTTTATTTTATTCTTGTCAGCGGTTTCGTCTCGTAGTGATTTCAAAACATATGTAAACACAAACTTATACGTGATTAGACCTTAAATATTAGGTATTTCATAAGAGATATTATGTATTACATGTTTTTGTTTTTACGTAATCACTTAGTGTGGTTTCCCGTAAAATACTATAATCAAAACCACGTAATCAAGAAATGAGTATTCAAAATCACGTAGTCATATAATAATACATAGTGAATTATTGTTGCGTAATCACTGAGTGTGGTTTCAGATACTATAATGACATCACGTATCACGTAATGAGTATTCAAAATCACATAGTCGTGTGCTGGTTATTCAAAATCACGTAATGAACTAATGGGTATTTAAATTATGTAAATTTTTTAACGAAAATTATAGCAGTGATGCTCAAATTAAAGAGAATTAAATGCTTGTTAGTACGGTCTAATTTTATTTAAAAATATTAAAGTATAAAAAGTAACAGTCGTTTAAAAATCAAGGAAATGAGTTCAAGTGAAAAATAACCATAATACCCTTTCTCTGTTTGTTTATTCAATTGGTTGAAGCTAAGTTTTATGAAAATGTGACCGACTAGTTTTGAGTTAATTATCTTAGGAGATCAATGGCTAATTTTGTCCGTAGCAATATCTTGTTACTGTAAAATTTTGTTCTCTTGTACGAGATCCTATCTAGATCACGAGATTCATGAAACGTGTTTAGCAATTTCAACAAATACGTGGACTAAAAGGGGCTACGTACAAAAGTGGGCCATGCACGTTTCTACAATGAGGGTTACCAAACCTTTACCAAAAGTCCATACAGACACTTTGCTCAAAATATCGCTAAGCATGATTACGGGAGTTGAACAAACGGTGGCGATCGTCGTCGGAGCCGGGCCAGCAGGCCTCTCCACCGCCGCAAGCCTCCACAAACTCTCAATCCCATACACCCTCCTCGAAAGAGAAGATTGTATTGCTTCTTTATTCAACAAGAAAGCATTTGATCGGTTTCATCTTCACTTACCCAAACGGTTCTGTCAGCTTGCACACATGCCTTTTCCGTCTAATCTTCCAACGTTTGTCCCGAGAGCCGAGCTCTTGAAGTACTATGATGACTACGCGTGTCGTTTTGAGATTAAACCGAAATTTGGGAACTTAGTGAAGTCTGCAAAGTATGATGAAGATAGGAAGATATGGAAGGTGGAGACAAAGATGGTTGGTGATGGTGTTGGGTGTTATGAAGGGAGGTTTTTGGTGGTGGCCACCGGAGAAAACTGTGAGCCGTTTATACCGGAGGTTGATGGGTTGAGTGAGTTTAAAGGTGAAGTTATTCATTCGACGGAGTATAAATCCGGGAAGAAATATGAGAACAAGAATGTTTTGGTTGTCGGAGCGGGAAATTCTGGCATGGAAGTTGCCCATGATCTGTCGGAGTATGGTGTGAAAACCTCCGTAGTTGTTCGAAGTCCGGTAACTATACGCTTTCAATATATATACTTCCATTATATATATATATATATATATATATATATATTATATATATATATATATATATATATTAGGACGGCTAGAAATGATAACTCACACACAATCTAATCTTACTTTTAAATTTACATTGGTTTCTGTTATAAGATTATAATTCTCAATCATTTTGAAGATAAACATCTTTAATACATACGATAATAGTGCTAGACTAGGACTACTTGGTTGAGTCGGAGAGAAAAAGTGGTGATATATGATATATAATGATTTTAGTTCTTGTAAGCAATCTCCTATTTATAATCAGTATGATATTTTGTTCTCTAAATCTGTTCTGGAGTAACAAGAAAAAAGTTTTTATAATAATTTATTTTCATGGGCAATTAACAGAAGTTAATAAAAAACAAAACTAGGTTGAAGGTGTAACAGAAGTTATTAAAATACAAAACTTATTAGAAGATAGTGGCGTGGTGGTTTCAAGAAAGATTTTGATTGGAGAAAATAGATATATGGGTGACATATAGGGTGAGGGTTGGGTGATTTATTTTTTTATTTTTTGTTTTTTAACAAACAGGTTAAAATGGTAATTTTGAAATATATAACGTCCAAATATAGACTACATCGAATTAAAGAGTGACATGTGTGTGAGAAAAAGGACCACATACTTGATAAGCATCAAGCTTTACCACATTCTACCATTCTATAGTGATATATTTTGTGTTGATTAGCTTAAACTTATAACTAATCATTGCTTAAATGCTTAAAACAGTAAGATAGGTACACGTATATCTCACCTTTTAATATTTGAATTAAGAATATTTTTCAAAAATCCTTTTAATTAAACCCAAGGCCGGCTCCATAGACTTGCTAACCTAGGCACAAGCCTAGAGCCACCATAGTATAAGGGCCTCCAAGTTTTTAGTAAGTTTTATATAAAGTATATGCATTTGACCCAAATAAATAAGTTTATTTCAAAACTAAAAAAGTAATGGTAATCACCCATGGCGACGTGTCCATCGGGATTGGAGGAGAGTTTATGGGACCTAAAACTTATGGTCTCATTTCAGTAATCAACTTAGAGGATAATGTAAAAAGACCTAACATCACATATTGATGAGAAAAAAGACGTGATATCAAATAAATTATCTATAAAAGACCCCCCTTCTCATGTTGCTGATTAATGAAGAAACTGTGGTAACCCAAAGATTTATAACTAATCAATTTTTTTATTGTCTTTTAACTCATGTTGCATATGTACTGGACCATAACAATTAACTACAACTTTATATGTTTGTATTGTAGATTCATATCATATCAAAATGGTCAGTAACATTCGGTTTGCTATTATTAAAAAAGTTATCACTGAATGTGGTGGATACACTCTTGGTGTGGTCTAGCAAGCTAATGTACGGAGATATAACCATGTATGGGATGCAAAGACCCAAAGAAGGTCCGTTTTTAATCAAAGTAAGAACCAACAAGTACCCGGTCATCGATATGGGTGTATTCGAAAATATCAAGTCTGGCAAGATCCAGGTCTAGTTTTCTAAACCTTTACAACATGTTATGTATATGTACATGTTTGTTGATCGATAATAGGGACAACATGTAGAGCATATAAGCCACATATGGTTTCACTCTAAAACCATCTCGGAATACAGGTTTTGCCAGCACTGAAAAGTATAAAAAGCGGAGGAGATGAAGTTGTTTTCGAGAACGGGAAGTGTTACCAGTTTGATACAATTATATTTGCTACTGGATTCAAGACATCAACCCATTTGTGGCTTCAAGTAACTTTTATTCTTTTGGTATCCTTATACTAATATAAATATATATGATTTATATTTTGTTTTGTTCATTTCAAATGTGCAGGGAAATGATTGTTATTTTAATAAAGATGGAACATCAAAGGCAATGTATCCAAATAATTGGAAAGGAGAGAAAGGGTTTTACTGTGCTGGACTTGCAGGAACAGGACTCATTGGAGCTGCCATGGATGCCCAAAAGATAGCTGATGACATTTGTTACTTTCGTATATAATTGAGTTGTTAAAGTCTTATAATTCTAAAAAAAAATAAAAAAAATTCAAAGTAAATATGTGTGTTTGTGTGTTGAAAATAAGATATGAATTATGTATTTGATACCTAAATTTCAGTTAACCATTTTATAGTTTATTTAGTCCGCCCTAAAAATGGGTAATTGTTCTTTGTAAATTTATGATAATAAATGTTGACTTAGAAGTAAAATAAAACACGATGTTGAGATGACAACTGTTGCTATAATAAATATGGACCAAGGGTAGTGGACAGGCTGGTTAGGCTAAAAGACTTCAAGGGTTTCAATTAGCCTAACGCAGGTCGTGGGGTCCTCCTACGTTTGGGGTTGGATCGCTTGTTTATTGATCACTTTTGATCCTAGCTTGAAGGGAATTCAAGCCAGAGTGAAGTTGTTAGTGAAGCAATGATGTTTGAAGTGAAGAAAAGAAGCGAGTATGGAACTTGTTCTTAAGGGAGAAGAGAAGATCAGAGAGTATGTGTTAGCTCTGCTGATCTGATGTGTCCAATGTGAATGTTAGAGCTGGGATTTATAGGCAATGAGTATTCGATAAGAAGAAGCTCTTGACCAAGGATCCAAGACTACAGTGGAGGAGTTACCCTTTTGAGGGTTGAAGGCTTCGGACCTGCGGATAAAAGGAAGTTCCGTGTGCACATGCTTACTTTTACGGCTGTGGGATGGTTGTGCAAGTAATCAGTGAAGTGACGGATTACTGTTCACGTTCTTTTTGCTGTTCACCTGAGTTCGTGGGTTTTGAACCCTTTAACCTTTCAAGCGTTTATGTGCCTAAGTCATTTTATTGAGACTTGAGCTACCTCCGTCATCAGCCCCCAAGTCAGAGGTTTTTGGGAAGTAAGCTCAAATACTTCTGACTTTAACACGTTATTTTTATTGCTTAAAGGCTTCGAGGTTTGGAGGCTTGAAGGGTTCGGTATAGTTGAGGTTTTTGAAATTTGAAATTTGAAAAGACAGTTGATGTGACTAGCGGCAGTTTTTTGCAGGGAGCAGTTTTCAATTAACTGTTGGGTAATGATTGTTATTAATGCCTATTTTATTTTTCTTTTTTCTATTAAGATAAACACAAACTTCATACATTTTCTCTCCAGTTTACTACCATATCCTCGTTCCTTCGTTCCAGGTTAGTTCTAATTCTCGTTTTTTTCTTTCTTTCAATCATACCTTACGGGTGCTCGTAAGGATTTAGCCATAAGTTTCTCTCGTTTAACCCAAGAGGAAGTTGAACCATTTTGTATTGAATGGGGTATTGGGTTAAAGTTTAAACCGGTTGCTCCTGCTATGGATGTTTCAATTGATCGGTATCCGGCCGGTTCGATTGCTCTTTATTGTTAACACTCTGAGTTTTCTAACCTCCGTCATCCGTTTTTGACGTATGTTCTTGATGTTTTGGAATATTATCGCATTTCTTTTGGTCAAATACACCCGCAAGGGCTTGCTAGGGTTTTACACTTTGAGGTTTTATGTCGATCGTGTGGTTATGATCCAACTTTGTTGTCTTTCTGCCGTTTCTTTCGATTGGCGAAGAACGTTGATTGGTTTACATTTGAGACGTATCAAGCCGATACTTGTTTGGTTTCGTCTATGGTCACCACTCTTGGTGCCTGGAAGGATCAGTTTTTCTGGGTCTCATATGAAATTGTTCCATTTAAAATGGTTTGGAGGCAACCTGATGCCGTTCTCAACGAACCTGAACCTTCTGCCCTTAAGATAAATACTCATTTTCTTGAGATTATCAGGGAGTGTCCCTCAAGGGTTCGTCCTTTTCCCGAGCATTTGCTAGTGTTACTAGGTGTTAGTAAATTGTGGGAAAAATCTAACCGAGATCGGGTGCTTATGAGAGATGGTCAAGGTATGCATTTGTTCTGTTATGTTATTTCTTTTTTGTTACGTGTTTGTTTATGCCCTATATTTTGTTTTGCAGTTATGTCTGCACTAGACTTTGTGAAGAGTGATGACACTTCAGATGTCGTGTTTGGGGATGCCGAAGCTACGCCTGGTGAGGATGCTGTTGTTAAGGGGTCGGAACATCGGTTCGAAGGTTCCGGATATGTGAATGTGCCGAATGTGAAGGGTTTTACAAAGGTTGCTGTTCCTAAAGTGTCCACTCGTCGTTCGAATCGACGTTTGTTGAAAGCTAGTGGTCAGTCATCTGCTCCCAAGCATGTTGACTTAAGTGACGATGTTGATACTGCCGGGGATCAAGGTTCTGGTGATGAAATTGAGAAACAACAAGAGTTGATGATTGCTAAGACGAAGAAATCTGCAGGTAAGAAGGTTGTGGTTCCTTCTATTCAAGGGTCTTCGAGGAATGTGGAAGGTTTAACTGGAGATGAGGTTTATGTCCCCAATTGGAATGTGAAGGTTGGGGATAGTTTCAAGGATCCTGATGTTTGTGCAAATGTGTTAGCCAACTTTGCCCCTCCTGGGGTTCGAGGTTCTATTTCTGATATGGAGGGTGATGCAATGCTTTCTCGGTTGATCCTCAGTTCCTGTAACCTTTCGGCCTTTTTGGCTGAGGGTGTCACTCGTTTTAGGAAAGGGATGCAGGAGTATGCTGAGTTTTCGAAGAAGAAGGATCAGATGAAAGCTTCGATGGCTGCTATGAGAAAGGACATTGATGGTTTTTCGAAGAAAGAAGAGGCTTGGGTTAAGAACGTTGGGGAAATCACTCGTAGACATGAGGTTGAGATTGGAGATCTAAAGAAAAGGATGGAGGAAGATAAGCTCCAGCTCAAGGCTGATAGGGAGACCTTGGAAGTTCAGAAGAAAGCCTTTGCTGAGGAGAAGGAAGGCTTAAAGGCTTTTGTGGTTCAGGCTACCAGCGACAACCAGTGGCTTATTGAGCATGGTTTCCAACAGGTTGTCACTTATCTCCTTCACTCAACTGAGTTTAATTCAGCCCTTGGTGGCGTTTACACAAAGTTTTTGAATTATGGGAAGCACCTGGGTTTGGTTGCTGTTTTTAAACTTCATGAGTCGGGTCAAGCTTTGGAACAATCTCCTCTATTTCGCCCCGAGGCCTCAGAGACTTTCAAAGAGTCTGTTCAAGCTATGGAAAGGCTGACTTATCCTTACGTGGGTGAGGTTTCTTCCTGCTTTGGTAAACCCATTTCTGTTTTGTAGGGCTTGAAACCTGCTGGGCTTGATGAGAAGGTTTGTTCCGAGGTGCTTGAGTCTTTATCCAAAAAGCGTTCCCGTTCTAGAGATAGTGAAGAGACTTTGTCTGGTGGTGCTGATGGGTCTAATACGGAAAGCCTTGAAGGTTCCGCTGTTGCTGGTGGTGGTGACACAAAAGTCAAGAAGGTGAAGAAGGCAAAGAAAAGTAAAGGTGATGGAACCGTGGTTTCCAAACCTTCTTCTGGTGTTTGAACAATTTATTCGTAGCTATCTTAGCACCTTAAACAATTTTATTATGTCTTTTGAACAATTTAGGTTTTACAGAAACCTTAAGGTTTCTGTTTATGTTGTGCTAGCCTTAATGGCTGTTTGAACAATTTCTAGGTTTGATGGAAACCCTTATGGTTTCTTTTGTTGGTTAATAGCCCTATGGCTTTGTGAACAATGTTTAGGATTATGGCCCTGAAGGCCTTTATGTAACTTTCGTGTTTTATGTTTTTTGTTTCATATGTGTTGATGATCATTTGTCTTGTTCGTTTTATGTGTCTGTTTATCTAATTTTCCTTAGAAAGTTTTAGTGCTGCAGTCACTTTAGCTTCAAGGCTTCATTAGGAAAATGGCACATGTTGTCTATCCTTTATACCATTACTTGGTGTGTTTGCATTTCGTAAACTTTTTAAAGTTTAAGGAACAATTGATGTAGGCTGTTCAAACCCCTCTATGAGACAAGTTTCTTGAAAACTTTCTAAGTCTCATGGAGTTGTATTGATTTAGGAACTCACCCCTTATATAGGTTCATTCAACCCTTGAACCTATTGAGTGATGTGGCCTGGAAGCTCATCCCCTTACATGGCCCTTGCAATGGAGTTTTTTGCTAGGTTCTCAACCTGATTATAGGATAGATAAGACAAAATATGATAAAAGCTTCATCATTCATTCAAGAGGTTTTTTCGTTTACAAAAGGGGAGATTGCACAACTCTTGATATACATTCTAAACTTTTTGTCTAGACATGGAACCTTTTAAGGGTTTTGCCGTTCCAGTGCCTGGGAAGCTTTTTGCCTAGGATCCAGCTTTATGAGCCTCAAGGATTGTGTATGACCCTTCCCATTTTGGTCCAAGTTTTCCTTGGTTTTCTTTTTTTGCTGGCCTCGTTGTTTCGAAGTACGAGATCCCCTGGTGTAACAACTCCGATTTCTCGTTGTTATCCTTTATTTTTGACTTGTAATAAAGTTTATGTGAATTAATTATGGTGTTGTATATTATTATCGCATCTAATCGCTTATTAAATCGCATCCCTAATCTCATCGCATCGCAAATCGCAGTTAATTATATGGTTTTATGTTAATTATGTGTTATGTGTGTTATGGTTATGATTACGCTCGCAATCGCATCGCTCTCGCACTCTAAAATTGCTAAATCGCACTATTATATCAATTATAACGCTTAACGCTTTAATTTAACGCTTAACATAACTAACTAATACGAACCGAATAGCCAAACGAACTCTTAACGCGAAATCGGCAAACGAAAACTTGGCTACGACAAGTTCGACCGAACTTGCCTAATGACACAAGAATCCCTCTCTTGCCCCCAAGTTCGCTCGAACTTGCCTGATTCTTCACAGAA
Organism: Scalesia atractyloides; assembly: GCA_947069175.1. Classification (NCBI taxonomy): domain Eukaryota; kingdom Viridiplantae; phylum Streptophyta; class Magnoliopsida; order Asterales; family Asteraceae; genus Scalesia; species Scalesia atractyloides. The sequence goes on from CAMTDV010000017.1 coordinate 88,841,578, forward strand.
TCAGCAAGTTCGGCCGAACTTGACTGGTATTCCTCAAACATCAAGCAAGTTCGACCGAACTTGATCTCATCAGCCCTCATTTTTGCCTTCTCCTATAAATACTCAGCTCATTCCTCTCATTTGAACTTGCTGTAAGTTTGCCCAGCGCTCTCAAAACCCGAAACCTTCGTATTCTAAGTAAGAATCAGCCCGATTTCAACCATAATGATGCTCAACAACGTTTACAAACGTTTACAATGATTTTGGCACAAGGCATAGCCTTCGTTTTCATCAAAACTCATTCTTTTACGAAAATGTTCATCTTTTTCTTCCAAAACTTCTATTTTAAACTTAGATCTACACAATACGAGTTCGTTTGGTGTTAGCAGAGGCTTCCCAAACACGAGATCTGCAAGATCTCGGCTTGTAAGTTATAGATCTGAGAAAAACCTTTGATAAACATTGATTTCTACACCAAATACAGACTTTTGATGATGTTTTGTTCATCTTCTGATATGAAACGAAGCATCTATCATTTAAGATCCCAGATCTGGAAGCACAAGAACATTTATGTTGGTTTACACAAGCCGGACTAATCCGAACGAACCCCGAGTTCGCTCGGATTAGGCCACGCTTTTGTAAAACGTCTAAAACAGCTCTAAAAGACCTCTCCGACCTAAGTTTGCTCAGTAGCACAGGGTTGGAGGGATGAAGACTCGATTTTCCTCAGCAAACGACGCGAAAACGCAAGATTTTGGACCCGAAAACATCAAGTTCGTTCGAGAATCACAAGCACATCAGGTCAAGTTCGACCGAACTTGTACCAAAGGGTCAAGTTCGACCGAACTTGAGCCAATTTCACCAATCTTCTCATAAGTTCACTCGAACTTGCCTAATTTCCCAAGAAATCAAGCAAGTTCGCACGAACTTGTCGCTTCAATGAAGTTTTCTTACAAGTTCGCCCGAACTTGACAAGTTTCCTAAGGAAACTCATCAAGTTCGACCGAACTTGACTCACAACCTACTAAAACCATACAAGTTCGCCCGAACTTGGCTACTGCCCAACCAAGACTTAACCGTTTCAGCTTTTCGGAGACTGATGCACTTCCGTTCGCGTATACAGGCTGATCCGGCGCTCTTCTCGACTCTCCTCAGATCCCGAACTCTTACCTAAACGCACCCACAGTGAGTATACTTGACCCATTTTCGCTTTAAACGCACTTTTGGGTGTTACATAGTTCCTATATTAAAATCACATCACAAACCAAATTGTTTATCACACGCGAATAATCTGATTGTGTATGCTCAATACGTGATACTAGAAACATGTGACTAGGACTTATTTTCGTTAACTTGCTTCCTTAGCTAGTATGGTACTATAGTGTGGCTTACACCCGACGGGGTCTAGTTAGGATGGATGCGTAAGCTTTCTCACGGTAGTTAGCATGAGAAATAAGCCTATGTTAATCTGTGTGAAAATGTTTTGGTGTATCATGCTATGTAGTTAGATTATTTCGCGAACGCTTTCTCGATTATGCTAGTTGTACTTAAAACTGTATGCTTACCTTTACTTAATTGTATTGACATGTATTTTAACGTATGTAACATGTTGAGGATTTTAGCTATGGATGCTTGGATGTTGCATGCTTAGCGTAGTTTAGTTTGTTTCGTTAGTTTGTTGATTAGTTCATATTTGGAACGTATGTATGAAATCTAGGGGAAATCGAACCCGGTTGAATTTTATTGAGAAATCTCCGTTTTGTAATAATTGTTTAAATGTTACGTTTAATAGTATGGGATATTAAGCAGGTTGTGATATGTTAAATGATTGTTATGGAACATCTCGTGAAATCAATCTGGTCGCCTAGTGCAACTAACCCCGATGTTTCCGCAATCGGTTGGGTGTGGCAGATTGGTATCAGAGCGCCATAACCATAGGATAATAGGTAGAATTGCCATGTTCGACCTAGTCGCATGTTTAAGTACCCGATTGACCTATCTTTGACTTAAATATTAAACTACTTGCCATAAATGCTTAAATGTGCCTTTCCTAAGGCTAATACAATATACACGATTATGAAACGCTCGTATCTCACCAATGAGTGATCAAGTCGAGAATAGGTGTGAAAACCGAGAATTCTCGATGAGATCATTCACTCCGCGCATTCTCTCGCACGAGATATCTTTGTTGAGTTAGGAGTGATATCCAAACCTCGACGAAAATCTCCATTTCTATCTAGTGGAACGCCCGATGTAATCGGTGAGCATGGCCACAACTAGGAATGATGTTGTTAACTTAGGGGTGAAACCCGCATCTTAATAACTAATTCCGTTCTTCGATTTTCAATCTCACCAAAGTCTCGGTTATGCCGATGGTTTGGAACACGTATTAAATGGAAGGGTAAACGTCGTTAGCCGCTCGCGGTGAGAGCGTTTATCTGTTAGGCCAAAGCGTGGGTCCAAATGCAAAGGGGTAGTCGAATCACTTTGGATAGTCAACGTCTCAAAACCCCGGACACTCCCAATTGATTTAAGCCTATATCGTCGATTTACGCATCATCGAGTTTATTACTATTTACGTATTCAAAAATTTTGAGAATTTTCGCTTTATTCAATTCTCGCTTTGATGATTTATCACATCATCGAATTCTCGATTTATCGCATTTACGCTCCATCAAATATATGCACAACTCGCACAGCTCTCGAAATCTAAATCGCTAAATTAATACACCAACCAAATTAATCGCTTAACTCGCTTACGCCTACGAGGATGTGTGCCTCATACGCGGTATTGTCTCGCTTATCTCGCTATTACGCTTATATCTCGCTTATATCTCGCATCTCATGTGGCGTTGCGCATTATGTTAAATAGAGGTGAATACGTGCAAAATATATGCTTACGTGCCTATGTGATTATGTGCTTACGTGTTTATGTGCCTACGTGTTTATGTGTTTATGTGGATATGTGCTTATGTGTTTGTGTGCCTTGAATGAATGATAATAATAATAAATATTTAAACATAACTCTATTATAATCGAATCTCATCTAATCTAAATCCTTCGTGTAGATGTCTTCAATGGAACGCACACCCGAAGGAATCTCCAGCGCCACAGCGACAACAAGCGCATCGCTTCACTAGTCGCCAAGGAAGTGGCAAAGGCCATCCTGCAAATCGTCTCAGAAATCCATGCTGTGAGCAGTAACTCGTCAGTTGACTCGAACGCTGAGAATCCCAAGTCACGGTTCAGCTTCAAAAATTTCAAAGCTTGTGCACCTCTCGCCTTCACGGGCAACGATGGACCGACAGCTATGTTCCATTGGTTTGACGCCACCGAGGTCACCTTTAGGCAAAATGGATGCCCCGATGACCTCCGCACAGTGAACGCTACCGGAGTCTTCCAGTCCCGTGCTCTTGATTGGTGGAACGCTGAAAGGAATAGGCGCGGTAATGATGAAGTCTACAGTCTATCTTGGGAGGAACTCAAGGAAGTGATGTTGACGGAGTTTTGTCCTCCGCACGAACTGCAAAAGCTCGAGAATGAGTTTTGGGGAATCAAACAGGATGGTCCCGACAATGCTGGATCCACTGCTCGGTTTAAGATTTTGAGCATCATCTGTCCCAGCCAGGTTGATACGACTGAGAAAGCTATCAACAAGTACATCCGTGGTTTGCCTGAATGTGTTGCAAATTTTGTGAAATTTGCTCGTACTACAACCATCGAGGAAACCTTCATACTCGCCGCTGAGATCAATGATTAGCGAGTCCAAGATGGGTATTTCAAGAATCATGCGAAAGTTGCCAATCAAGCTATCGTCGAACCAACTGCTGCTACCGAACCACCAAGTGACCCGAAGGGAAAGCGTCAAGGACGCAAGAGAGGAAACCCGAGTAAGAACTATGCTCTCGCAGCTCCAGCAAACCCTCAACCGCTTCAGTCAGCCACTCTGAACGCACCTCCAGCTAAGCGTGCGTATACCGGACCTCACCCTCTGTGCCATAAGTGCACTTATCATCATGTCGTTGGTGGCAACTGCCGTTTTTGCACAAACTGCAACATCTACGACCACTTTACAGTCAGCTGCTGTAGTGGTACTCGTCAGCCAGCTCCTCAGGCTCCAGCAGCTCCAGCTTTACCCGCTCCTCCTCAAGCCAACCAGCAGCAAGCTCCAAAAGCACGTGTGTGCTATGTTTGTGGTGATCCGAATCATTTCGCTAATGTCTGCCCGAATCATCATGTCAAGCAAGAGCAGCCAGCACCGCAGCCTCAGCAACAGACTCAGCCACCGCAGCAGCAGCAGCAGCAGCAGCAACCACAAGCTGCGCATGGCAGAGCCTTCAATCTCAACCGCCGCCAGGCGCTCAGAATGCAGCAATGTTGTCAATGGTACGTTTCTCGTTAATGGTATTTATGCTTCGTGTTTATTTGATATTGGTGCCGATAATTGTTTTGTATCGTTATACTTTCGATGTGGAAAGTTTTAAAATGTAGCGCTAAACTCCCAAAGACTTTCGATGTGGAAGTCGCCACTAGAAGAACCGTTACCGTTAACTCCATTTTGCGTGGTTGTAATCTCGATCTCAACAACCATGTCTTCTCTATCAATCTCATACCTATGCAGTTAGGTAGCTTCGATATCATAGTAGGTATGGATTTTTTCGTGAAAACCATGCTGAAGTTGTATGCTTCGATAAAATGATTCGTTTCCCTCTCTCAAATGGTGATCAACTTCATGTATACGGTGAAACTCCCTCAAAGAAGTTGATGCTTTTGTCATGTACTCGAGCACACAAATGCTTGCAAAAGCGATGTGTTGCTTTCCTCGCCCACATTATGAACCCGGAGAAAGAAAAGAAGACTTATAAAGATGTTCCCGTTGTTTGTGAATTTCCTAAGTCTTTCCCGACGATTTAGCCGGTTTACCCCCACTCGAGATGTTGAATTCCGTATCGATTTAGTTCCCGGAGCTACTCCTGTTGCTAAAGCTCCTTATCGTCTCGCACCATCCGAAATGCGCGAGCTATCAAGCCAACTTTAAGAGCTTCTTGATAAAGGCTTCATACGCCCGAGCACTTCGCCATGGGGTGCTCCTGTCCTTTTCGTGAAAAAGACGGACGGGTCATTCCGTATGTGCATCGATTATCGTGAACTTAACAAACTCACAATAAAGAACTGCTACCCTCTTCCTCGTATCGACGACTTATTTGATCAGCTTCAAGGTGCTACTTGTTTTTCCAAGATCGATCTTCGTTTCGGTTATCATCAGTTACGCGTATTGGAAGAAGACATTCCGAAAACCGCCTTTCGTACTCGCTATGGCCATTTTGAATTCGTGGTCATGCCTTTTGGCCTTACCAATGCACCCGCGGTTTTCATGGATTTGATGAACCGTGTGTGTAAAGCTTTCTTAGATCATTTCGTCATTGTTTTTATCGATGATATCCTTATCTATTCGAAGTCGAGAGATGAACACGCGCGCCATCTCCGTTTGGTTCTCGAACTTCTTCAAGGAAATCGCCTTTATGCTAAGTTCTCTAAATGTGAATTCTGGCTCGAAGAAGTCCAATTTTTCGGCCACATCGTTAATAGTCAAGGAATCCACGTCGACCCTGCAAAGATTGAAGCCGTCAAGAGTTGGATTACACCAAAGAATGCTTCCGAAATCCGCTCATTTCTTGGATTGGCGGGTTACTACCGTCGATTCATCGCCGACTTCTCAAAAAACGCCGTTCCGCTTACCGCTTTAACCCATAAAGACAAACCTTTTGTTTGGGATTCCCAGCCGGAGGAAGCTTTTCAAACTCTCAAGCGTATGCTATGCAACGCTCCTATCCTCGCGTTACCCGACGGAAATGACGATTTCGTTGTTTATTTTGATGCCTCTAACCGTGGTCTTGGTTGTGTGCTTATGCAACGAGACAAGGTTATCTCGTATGCGTCTCGCCAACTTAAGGTCCACGAGAAGAACTACACAACCCACGATCTCGAACTCGGTGCAGTTGTTTTTGCATTAAAGATATGGCAACACTACCTTTACGGTACAAGTGTACGGTCTTCACCGACCATAAGAGCTTACAACATATCTTCAATAAAAAAGAACTGAATATGAGCCAACGCCGATGGGTTGAACTTCTCAACGATTACGACTGCGAGATACGCTACCATTCCGGCAAAGTAAACGTCGTCGCCGATACTCTCAGTCGACGAAGCTATGTGTATAGTATCCGTGACTCTCAAGCTTTGCTAAACTTGAAACCCTCATCCGTGCCGCTCAACACGTATGTTTTAACGAGAACACCCTGCAAGAGGAAATGAATTGTGGAGCTAAACTCAGCTTGTATCTAAATCTGATGGTATTTATTACTATCTCGATCGCATTTTGATTCCCAGTCGTGATAATATTCGAAATCTGCTTATGACCGAAGCTTATAAATCTCGATATTCCATTCACCCCGGTGCCGACAAGATGTACCAGGACCTTCGTCCTAAGTATTGGTGGTCAGGCATGAAAAAGGATATCGCCTTGTACATCTCAAAGTGCTTAACTTGTTCGAAAGTTAAAGCCGAACACCAAAGGCCCTCTGGTTTACTCGAACAACCCGAAATCCCAATGTGGAAGTGGGAGAGTATAGCTATGGACTTCGTTACCAAACTTGCCCTCACTTCTTCAGGTCACGATAGCATTTTGGTTATCGTTGATCGTCTTACTAAATCCGCGCACTTTATTGCTATACGAGAAGAGTTTAAGGTCGAACGGTTAGCCAGAATCTATACCGACGAAGTTATATGTCGACACGGGATGCCTCGTGAACATATCTCTGACCGAGACAGTCGCTTTACTTCGCGTCTCTGGGAGACCTTTCAATCCGCTCTCGGTACTACGCTTAATCTAAGTACCCTCAAAACCGACGGTCAGACTGAGCGCACGATCCGCACCCTCGAAGACATGCTTCGTGCGTGCATCTAGATTTTGGTGGTAACTGGATACACATTTACCTTTAATCGATTCTCGTACATAATAGTTATCATACCAACATTCAAATGGCTCATTTGAGGCACTGTATGGAAGAAAATGTCGATCGCCTATTGCATGGCACGAGATCGGAAAGCACAAATCACCGGTCCGAGCTAATTTAAGAAACAACCGATAAAATATTCCTAGATAAAGAGAAAATCTCTTGAAAGCTCGGAGTCTCCAAAAGAGTTACGCCAACAAACGACGCAAGCCCCTGCAATTCGAAGTGGAGATCACGTTCTCCTAAAAGGTTGCACCTTGGAAGGGAGTGGTCCGCTTCGGCAAGAAAGGAAAGTTAGCGCCATGATACGTAGGACCCTTTAAGATTCTGGAAAGGATCGGCAGAGTGACTTACCGACTCGAACTGTCGGAGGAACTCAACAATGTACATCCGACTTTCCACTGTCCAACCTCAAGAAATGCCTAGCCGAAGAGAACCTCCATGTACCTCTTGAAGAATTGCAAATTAATGAAACGCTCCATTTCGTGGAAAGGCCCGTTGAAATCATGGATCGGGAGACCAAGAAACTTTGACGCTCTCGCATGCCTATCGTGAAGGTCCGATGGGAAGGCAAACGCGGCGCCGAGTTCACTTGGGAACTCAAAAATGATATGAAAACGAAATATTTGCATCTATTTGTTAAGCTACTACTTGAATTTCGGGACGAAATTCCCTAAAGTAGGGGACACTGTAACAACTCGATTTCTCGTTGTTATCCTTTATTTTTGTTTTCCTAATTGTATTCCAGATTCGACTTATAATAAAGTTTATGTGAATTAATTATGGTGTTGTATGTTATTATCGCATCTAATCACTTATTAAATGCATCGCTAATCTCATCGCATCGCAAATCGCAGTTAATTATATGGTTTTATGTTAATTATGTGTTATGTGTGTTATGGTTATGATTGCGCTCGCAATCGCATCGCTCTCGCACTCTCAAATCGCTAAATCGCACTATTATATCAATTATAACGCTTACCCTTTAATTTAACGCTTAACATAACTAACTAATACGAACCGAATAGCCAAACGAACTCTTAACGGAAATCGGCAAACGAAACTTGTCACCAGGCCAAGTTCGGCCGAACTTGGCTATCACAAGTTCGCCCGAACTTGCCTAATGACACAGAATCTCTCTCTTGCCCCCAAGTTCGCTCGAACTTGCCTGATTCTTCACAGAATCAGCAAGTTCGGCCGAACTTGACTGGTATTCCTCAAACATCAAGAGGTTCGCCCGAACTTGCATGAAATTCATGCAAGTTCGACCGAACTTGATATCATTAGCCCTCAAACTTGCTGTAAGTTCGCCCAAGCTCTCAAAACCCGAAACCTTCTGTTCTAAGTAAGAATCAACCCGATTTCAACCGCAATGATGTTCAACAACGTTTTACAAACGTTTACAACGATTTTGGCACAAGGCATAGCCTTCGTTTTCATCAAAACTCATTATTTTACAAAAATCTTCATCTTTTTCTTCCAAAACTTATGTTTTAAACTTAGATCTACACAATACGAGTTCGTTTGTGTGTTAGCAGAGGCTTCCCAAACACGAGATCTGCAAGATCTCGGCTTGTAAGTTATAGACTGAGAAAAACCTTTGATAAACGTTGATTTCTACACCAAATATGGACTTTTGATGATGTTTTGTTCATCTTCTGATATGAAACGAAGCATCTATCATTCAAGATCCCAGATCTTGAAGCACAAGGACGTTTATGTTGGTTTACACAAGCTGGACTAATCCGAACGAACCCCGAGTTCGCCCGGATTAGCCTACGCTTTTGTAAAACGGCTAAAACAGCTCTAAAAGACCTCTTCGACCTAAGTTTGCTCAGTAGCACAGGGTTGGAGGGATGAACACTCGATTTTCCTCAGCAAACCTTGCGAAAACGCAAGATTTAAACATCAAGTTCACTCGAGAATCACCAGCATAACAGGTCAAGTTCGACCGAACTTGTACCCAAATAGGCCAAGTTCGACCCAACTTGAGCCAATTTCACCAATCTTCTCACAAGTTCGCTCGAACTTGCCTAATTTCCCAAGAAATCAAGCAAGTTCGCCTGAACTTGTCGCTTCCGTGAAGATTTCTTAAAAGTTCGCCCGAACTTGACAAGTTTCCTAAGGAAACTCATCAAGTTCGACCGATCTTGACTCACAACCCACCAAATGTAACATCCGTAAAAAAACAGGTTTCCAAAACCCGCTTCGTTTATTAACCGAATAGTCAGTCAAAATTTTCGTCGCGTATATATTGGTTATTTTAATTTTAAACGATACATAATTAATAAACATTGTTAGAATTTTAAAACATAATTTATAAATCATAAAAAATAAGAGAATAAAAAATATTTGAGGCTGCCGTGTTTCGAACCCGGGTCAGCCGGTTCAACAAGCAACCAACACACCACTCCGCCACACGCTTAAGTTTGGATAAATACTGAAATAAATAATACTTAACATAAAACTCGAAATCAAAATCCGGACTTTCAGCGCGACAGAACTCGCGATCACCAGAAAATCTGGCAATCCGCGAGTTTAGCCATTATTCCTTTTGACTATAACGCTATATCCGTCGACGACATCGGTTATAACCGATGTCTAGCCCTAATTTCAGTCATAACCGCCGAGTTAACCGAAATCAAATCTCACCATAGCAGCCTATAAATACAGGGCTAAATTTCTCAATCCAACTCGTTCAATCTCTCAAACTCTCTCTTAAACTCTCGCTAAAACACTCTGAAGCAGTCACCGCAAGTCGCCGGAGTTTATCTGTGTTCGTCGGAATTCTCAGATACTTGCCGGAAAACCGAAGAATCTATCCCACTGTTGCCTTACCTTATAAATAGGACATCTAGAGCTCGGACCGAAATCACCCACACTCACCTTAAACTCCCTGTAGAGTCTCTGTCGCAAGAAATACATCGCCGGAATTTGGTCCACTCGCCGGAGATTTTCACCGGAAAACCGGGATTTTATTTCTAGTTGGTATATTCCTTTAACTTCTCTATATATCATTCTGTATGTTACGAATCTTTGAACAATCACCCAGAATCGTCTAAAAATCGATGTCAGGCGGGTTATGTACTGGGCTTCGGGTTAATGAAGAAGATGAACTGAAATCAGTAGTTAAATGTATTTGAAATCGGAAATTATACCGGGTTAGACACACAGTTCAGTGGTGGACTGTGTGCATATTTAAATCAAGGTCGCGGGTTCGAGACCTGTCATGTGCACCGGTTCGACATAATTAAAATTCTTTTTAAAATAAATGATTTCTGAATAATCTAAATAGTATATAAGTATAATTAAAAACAGAAATATTTTGGGTTAGACACGTAGCTCAGTTGGTAGAGCTGCGTGCACGATTACGGGAGTCACGAGTTCGAACCTCACTCAGCGCATATAATAAACACGGTCCGACCGGTCAACGGCCCGGTCAACGGTCAACGCTCGGTCAACGGTCAAAAAGTCAAAATTTTTATTTTCTTTTTATTTATTTATTTTATTTAAAAATCAATTAAAAACACTTAAAAATAATATTTTTAAAGTTAGAAAAATATCCTTAAACTCACAAAAATAAATCTAGAAATCCTATTAAGTTTATGAATTAAAATTATTAATCTTAAATAAAATCCATTTATTTACCGAACCACTATGTTATTATTTAGGTTAGTTTCTCTCGTGGTTAAATCCAAATTCGTGCGCATTCATCATCAATCCAAGAAACGCAACCACTGTGAGTAAATTCTTACAAACTCCCATTTTTATTCATGTTTTGGGGTGTATCATGTGTCACTTAAATTAATTCGCTTATTCAAACTCGTGCTATACCATTATATGATCTAAACTTATAATGTAAATATTGTATGTTGTGAGGTGTGTTTACATATTTGTTAAGTTGCGTGCAAAACATTCATTAGGCCCATCAGTTCCTCGTGGGAGACGAGTTGAACATCACGTGCCTCAAAAACATTCATTAGGCCCATCAGTTCGTTGAACAACGCGTGCCTCAAAAATCATTCATTAGGCCCATCAGTTCCTCGTGGGAGACGAGTTGAACAACGCGTGCCTCAAAAACAATCATTTGGTGTATGTGTGTGCAACATTTAATATTATGTGTTTTGTGAATAATTTACATCTACTTTTACTCATATGTGGTTATGCACTTTATTTTATAATTGATTCAATAAACACGTTTAAATGTTTTCATAGGATTCACTCGCCAACTTTTTGTTGACCCAAAAACCATTTTTACACATGATACAGGTGGACAGGTTGAAGCAAGGAACACATAGGAAATCTCCTTAGAAGAAAAATAATGAAGTCTTGAAAAATGTATAGAACATGTTGTACTAGTTTGTTTGATTGTAATGATTCTCCTTTAAAAAGAAATAATAAATATGAAACATTATAATAAATGTCATGAGCTTTGATGAAAACCCAATCATGCCCCGATCACCATTTCCGCTGCGGGTCGGGGTGTGACACCAAAACCATACAAGTTCGCTCGAACTTGTGTGTTTACACACAAGTTCTCCCGAACTTGGCTACTGCCCAACCAAGACTTAACCGTTTCAGCTTTTCGGAGACTGATGCACTTCCGTTCGCGTATGCAGGCTGATCCGACGCTCTTCTCGACTCTCCTCAGATCCCGGACTCTTTCCTAAACGCAACCACAGTGAGTATACTTGACCCATTTTCGCTTTAAATGCACTTTTGGGTGTTACATACGTTTCTATATTAAAATCACATCACAAACCAAATTGTTTATCACACGTGAATAATCTGATTGTGTATGCTCAATACGTGATACTAGAAATATGTGACTAGGACTTATTTTTGTTAACTTGCTTCCTTAGCTAGTATGGTACTATAGTGTGGCTTACACCCGACGGGGTCTAGTTAGGATGGACGCGCAAGCTTTCTCACGGTAGTTAGCTTGAGAAATAAGCCTATGTTAATCTGTGTGAAAATGTTTTGGTGTATCATGCTATGTAGTTAGATTATTTTACGAACGCTTTCTCAATTATGCTAGTAGTACTTAAACCTGTATGCTCGCCTTTACTTAATTGTATTGACATGTATTTTAACGTATGTAACAAGTTGAGGATTTTAGCTATGGATGCTTGGATGTTGCATGCTTAGCATAGTTTAGTTTTGTTTAGTTAGTTTGTTGATGTAGTTCAGATTTGGAACGTATGTATGAAATCTAGGGGAAATCGAATCCGGTTCAATTTTATGAGAAATCTCCGTTTTGTAATAATTGTTTAAATGTTACGTTTAATAGTATGGGATATTAAGCAGGTTGTGATATGTTAAATGATTGTTATGGAACATCTCGTGAAATCAATCTAGTCGCCTAGTGCCACTAACCCCGCTGTTTCCGCAATCGGTTGGGGTGTGACACCTAGCTTGAAACGTTCATGTTTTACCCTTGCATTGTAATAGGCTTCCATCTTTTACTTATACTTGGCTTCTTGAATGGCGGCTTGATCACGAATTCTTCGAGAGTTGCAAGTTCAACATGGTCTCTTGTTGTTTGTTCGAGGTCCATGTTGAGCGTCCTTTGTGTCACAACTCCGATCTCCGCTGGAATAACATCTTCTGACCAAATACTAAGTTGTATGGTGTTCTTTTATGGCTTGTTTTTTCCGTTGTTCGTATCGCCCACAAACATTTGGGAGTTCTTCGACCAATTGCTTTTTTGTTTTCACAACCGGGTCTCTGGATAACCTCTTCGACCTATAATCTATCGTATTTGTTTTTTGACTTGGCATTGACTGTGGGTATGCCAATTTGTTAGGCTGAACACTTGGTTATGTCTTGAATTCCTTGCACCATGTTTAGTGAAAGGATCTTCTCACAAAGTTTGTTTTCCGTTGTCCGTGACCAATACTCCTGGTAACCCAAAGCGACAAATGATGCTTTCCCACACAAAGTCGATGACTTGTTTGCCTGAGATATTTGCAAGTGGCTTGACTTCAGGCCACTTGGTAAAGTAGTCCACGACCACCAATAGGAATTTCACTCCACCCTTGGCCTGTGGGAATGGATCGATAATATCCATTCCCCACTTATGGAAGGGCCAGGCTGAGGAAATAGGAACGAGATCGTGCTTGGGGCTTTTGGGAACCGGGGCATGTATTTAAAAAGCTTTACACTTATTTAGCTGCTCGGTTGCGTCTCGATGCATAGTGGGTCAGAAGTATCCGAGATTCATTAATTTTGTAACCACTGATCTTGGTCCAAAATGAGCTCCACATATTCCCCCGTGAACTTCTTTGATCAGATATTGGTTTTGCTCTGGGCCAACACATCTGATTATTGGTGCGAGGTAATCTTTTTTGTAAAGGGTTTCCCATTGCAACACATACTGCCGGGATTTGATTCAAACCCTTTAGGCCTCTGTCTGGTCAATGGGTAACTCACGTTTTTGAGGAATTTCTCAATAGGAGTCATCCAATTTAGGCCTTCTTCAATGATCACGTCTTGGACTTCTAATTCTTGAATTGAGGGGGTTTTCAACACTTCCACCAGTACTTTTTTGGTAAGATGGGCAAACGTGAGAGGAGCGAGTTTGCTCAAAGCATCGGCTCTTTTGTTTTGTGATCTAGGGACTTGCTTGATGGTACATGCTTGAAAGGTGTTCATCAGCTCTTTTGACTTTTCTCGATATTTCTTCATGTTGGGCTCTATTGCTATATAGCTATCGTTGACTTGACTTGACTTGACACGAGCAGCGAGTCTGTGAAGACTTGAAGTTTTTGAACCTTCATTTCATTGGCTATCTTTAGACCAGCAATCAAAGCTTCGTATTCAGCTTCGTTGTTTGTGGTCTGAAATAAATCAAAGAGCATATGTAAATTCTAACCCTTTAGGGTTGATTAAAATGAGCCCAACCCCTGACCCTTCGATCCTGGAAGCTCCATCGGTAAAAAGGTTCCAGGCTTCAGGGTCAGAGGGTTCAATGATGGTTATGTTGACTTCTGAGGTGACTTGCTTTGGTATTTCAACGATAAAATCAGCCAGGACTTGGGCTTTGACAGCTTTTCTGGGAACATAGGTGATGTTGTGTTCACCTTGTTCCACAGCCCATTTGGCAATTGTCCTGAATTTTCTGTTTTTTCAAGCACACTTTTGATAGGTTGGTCAGTGACCACTTGCATTGGGTGTGCTTGAAAGTACCTTCAAAGCCTTCTAGTCATTTGGACTAGGGCTAAAGCAAGTTTTTCCAAAGGAGGATATTTGATCTCAGTCAGTTTTAACGTTTTACTGAAGAAGTAAACGGGTACTTGAACTTCGTCTCGTTCGATGGTTAAGACCGTGCTTATGGCGTCTTCAGCAGCTGAGAGGTAAACATAGATTGTTTCTCCCGTTTCTGGGGCTGCTATGGCCAGGAGTGAAGCTAAGTGCTGCTTCAACTGGTTAAAAGCTTCTTCTGCCTCTTCCGTCCACCTGAAATCTTTTTTGTTTGCACACCCTTTAAGTGTCTTGAAAAAGGGGAGGGACTTTTCAGCGAGCTTGGAGGTAAAATGCTTTAAGGTTGCAAGCCTTCCATTCAGACTCTCTACTTCTTTTTTGCTTTGTGGGGATATGGTTTCCAGAACAGCTCTGACCTTGTTTGGATTGGGTTTTTTACTTTGTTTCCCCACAATGTGCCCCAGAAACTTGCCTTCTTCAATCCGAATGAACACTTTACAGGGTTGAGTTTCATGTTGATTTTTCTTAGGTTTTGGAAGGTCTCTTGTATGTCGTCAAGCATTTGATACTCGGTTTTGATTTTTGATTACTAAATCATCGACGTAAGCTTCGATGTTCTTGCCAATTTGACTAGCAAATGCTTTGTCAACCAGACGTTGGTAGGTTGCAACGACATTTCTTAGACCAAAAGGCATTTTTTGGTAGCAAAAGATACCCTTGTCCAGTTGTCCGTGTGAAATGCGGTTTTTTCTTCATCTTCTTCTTTCATGAGAATTTGGTGATAACCTTTGTAAGCATCAAGGAAACACTTAAAAGGATAACCAGTAAGAGAGTCAACCTTGAGGTCAATTTCTAGCAAGGGATAACAATCCTTTGGGCATGCTTTGTTCAAGTCTTTGAAGTCGACACACATCCTCCAAGACTTTTCGGGTTTTCAAACCATAACGGGGTTGGCAACCCAAGATTGGTATTTCACTTCCCGAAGGATCCCAGCTAGAACAAGCTTTTCGACCTCTTGGCATGCTGCCAGGCTTCGTTCAGGAGCTAGACTTCGCTTCTTTTAGACCAAAGGCTTGAAATCTGCTGGTATTTTTAACTCATGTTCAGCAATGCTTCGAGGGATACTTGGAATGTCTTCCGGGCACCAAGCAAAGACATCGCTATAGTGTATCAGCAGCTTCTCAAGGTATGAAAGAGTTTCTTTGGAAAGGCTTGTGTTTACCCTTATCCTTTGTTCAGGATATTTAGGGTTTACTATAAGGCCTTGTTCGTCATCTTCGTTTTTCGAACTTTCCCCTTCAACCATGTAAGCTTCTTGGGTAGGTTGAAGGGTTTCAATCCCTCTCTCGGTGGGGAACTTTACGGTGTCCTGACCAACCGAAACAGCCATGATGAATGCAGTTTGGCCCGACCTTCCTATGATTACATCGTAGTTGGATGGGATGTCGATAACTACAAAGTTGAGTGGTTTGATCCTTTCCATCTTTCCTTCATTGAAACAAACATTGAGGGTTAATTGGCCCAAAGGCTTGAGGGGTATGTCAGCGATACCTTTTATAGACAATGCGGATGGTTGAAGCCTTGAACGTTCCTCATAGCTTAGACATCTGAAGAATTTTTCGAACATGATCTCTGTAGCTGCCCCTGTGTCGATGTAGGCTTTGCTTGTTTTAATGCTTCCCACAATTACTTCAACCACCAAAGGGTTCGAGGTCGGGCTCCTTTCTGGTGGTGGGAAGCAAACACATTGAAGCTCCCAAGCCTCTAAGAGTGGCTTTTTGTGGGAGGCCTCTCCATCGAAGTCCACCATCTCGTACCCCTTTTACTAATTGGGCTAACTCTCCAGACTTAACACCCTCTTCAATCCGTTTCTTAAGTTGAAAGCAATCATTCGTGTGATGGCCTTTTTCTTCGTGGAACTCGCAATATTGAGTGGAGTTTTCATTCTTCTTGCTTTTGTGTAAAGGTCTTGGGGGTCGGAAGTTGTGCTTGATTTCCTCAGTTGCTAGGATTTCTTGGGGGTTTGGTTAAGGCTGTGAAATTGACGGTTCTCTCTCTGCTTGGAGGGTTCTGAGGTTCAGGATTTCGAGAGTCTAAACCCTTGAACTGTTTATCGTAGTGGCCAAAATTTCCCCTCTTTCTGCTTGGGCTGCTGCTTTGCCAGCTAGATGCTCGTTTCCTTTGTTCTTTGATATCCACCGTTTCCTCTCCTCGTATATGAGCTTCAGCCCTTTCAAGGGCTTCCTCAAGAGTCTTGTGTAGGCTCTTGTTGAAGTCTCTTGTGAGATACTTGGAGGTGATGGCGTTCATAAATCCAGCGACCCTCATTTTTTCGTCTGCACCTACGTAGGTGAGACCTTCTTTTTTGTATCTCTCAATGAATTCTCTGAGACTTTCGTCGTCCTTTGCTTGATTTGGAAAATCAATGTTGCGTCTTTGACGTATCTCCTTTGCTGTGAGAAGTTGGCCAAGAATCCTTTGCTTAGGTCATCGAACGTTCGAATGCTTTTGTCTGATAAATCGTTGAACCATATTCTGGCCGATCCAACTAGTGTTTTCATAAACATGAGGCAACACTCTGCATTGGACCATTTCTCAATTCTGCTGCTCTGGTGTATATTTGGAGGTGATTCTCTGGATCCTCCGTTCTGTCATATGTCTTTATATGAGATGGCATCTTGATTCTAGTTTGGAAATCGTAGTCAGCGATTTGTTGTGCAAACCAGGACAGATTGCTTGGCTTGTATGGTTTAGCCAGATCTTCTTCAGTTCTTGAACCTTGATTGCCATTTGAAGTTCCTTGGTGACTGGAAAGCACCTGATTATGAAATGTTTCCAAGGGAACTGTGCCATCATGTGAGTCATCAGTTGAGGCACAAGGTTAAAGCCTTGGAGGCTTTCTGGTGGTGCAGCACAAGGTATTCCCATGGAGGTATTCATACGGCGCCTCGTGCTAAAGGCAAAGTGGCTGATGCTTGTTCCCATGTGGTAGCAACCGGAGGGGGACCACTTGTAACCGGGGACAGCCATAGCTGCTCAAAGGTGGTCTCATGCCCGATAGGTGCACTTGTCATGACCAGCTGAGAGGTGAATATGGGAAAGGCGGTCGGGTTAGGCCTTCCATAAGAATAATGGGTATGGTTGAAAGGTTGGTTTAGCGTGCTGGGACAAGCGTTATGGCCAGATGCCATGGGTTGTGAGTTGCTGAAAGGTTGAGGCGGTGGTCCTGGCGATAAAGACAGTTCTGGTTCATCATAATCCAACCTTATTCTAACCCCTTTTTCCTACTCTTGGCTTACGTGTTGATTGAGGAGAGATCTCAACTGTAATAAATTCCGGGCAACTCTTTCTGGGGTTAAATCAACACGTTCCGGGGCACTTGAAGTGCCAATTTGTAGGGAGGGAGCTCTAGAACGGGAAGGAGTCGGTGTTTGGAAAAACTCAGGGAACGAGATCCCAGCAGAAGTGTCTCCAGGGGTGGAGAGTGGAGTTGTCACAACCAGTGAGGTTGGACTAACGATGGACGTTAAAGTATGTGGCACTTGATTCACTTCCCTAGGAGATCCATTTTCTGACATGTTGATTTTGAAAAGAATGGAGCTACACTACTGGTATTTTGAGAAGAATAAGCGGCGTAGCCCACGGTGGGCGCCAACTTGTTGCTACAACAAATATGAGACTAAGGGTAGTGGACAGACTGGTTAGGATAAAAGGCTTCAAGGGTTTCAATTAGCCTAACGCAGGTCGTGGGGTCCTCCCACGTTTGTAGTACGTGGGGTTGGATCGCTTGTTTATTGTTCACTTTTGATCCTAGCTTGAAGGGAATTCAAGCCAGAGTGAAGTTGTTAGTGGAGCAATGATGTTTGAAGTGAAGAAAAGAAGCAAGTATGGAAGTTGTTCTTAAGGGATAAGAGAAGATCAGAGAGTATGTGTTAGCTCTGCTGATCTGATGTGTCCAATGTGAATGTTAGAGCTGGGATTTATAGGCAAGGAGTATTCTATAAGAAGAAGCTCTTGACCAAGGATCCAAGACTACAGTGGAGGAGTTACCCTTTTAAGGGTTGAAGGCTTCGGATCTGCAGATAAAAGGAAGTTCCCTGTGCACATGCTTACTTTTACGGCTGTGGATGGTTGTGCAAGTAATCAGTGAAGTGACGGATTATTGTTCACGTTCTTTTTGCTGTTCACCCGAGTTCGCGGGTTTTGAACCCATTAACCCTTTAACCTTTCAAGCGTTTATGTGCCCAAGTCATTTTATTGAGACTTGAGCTACCCCCGTCATCAACAAGAAAATAATCATCCCCGACACAATAAGACATCACATAAAAGAAAGACACATATAATTAAGTTACAAAAAAACTCGGATATGACGCAAATCTTTAAATTCTAGGGAAAACGCGACACAAACCTAACACGAAATTCGCAAGTTTAGGTTTAGTCTAAATGGCATGGGTCCGGTCAGTTTTAGGTTGAACCCGCAAACCCGTTTAGCTAAACGGGTCAGGTTTAGGTCAACCTGGTAGGGTTGGCAGGTTGACCCCTTTAACCCATTTATATCATATTATATTTTTTTACCATATGTTTTTTGCTATAAACTAAGTCGTGTGTGTCTTTACTTACATAATTATAAGTTAAAAAGAAAGATTCACATAAGATTTTATAATTCATATATAATTGTATTATATACATTTGTAATAAAAGGGAAATTCACATAAGATTTTATTTATTAAATTTCAAGCCTTTATGTTTATTACTTTATTACTCTATCTTCCGTTGCAAATTGTGGAACTATTATCAATCGAACTAATAAAAGTGAATTCTAATATGCATCTAAGTTTTGAGTATACAAAGACCAGCTAATATCAAAACTTCTTGTGACGAAGATCCATAAAGATAGTTGTGAAGCGAGTTACATTCGATATCATTTTGTAATGCATATTTGCGGATTTTGGTCCCAAACCCTTTGAGCCTTCATCAAATGAACCAACCAACTATTCACAACAGTCTAAATACATATTTGTTCCCAAAATTGTCTATGAATATTTAGAATACATTATTCAAGGATTAAACGTACTAAAAATTGACAGATACATTTATTTGAAGAGCATTTAACCATTAAGTCAAAGCACAAACAATCTACTATTATAGTTCGAAAACATCCAAAACCCAAAACAAATCAAATCCACTCTCAAGCCATTCTAAGTCCTATCTTGCCAGCATGCGCCTCATGTTTAGCTTGAGGCATATGTTTAGTAAAGGGGTCTACTAGATTTTAATCTGTGTTAACTTTGTCTATCTCGATGTCTCCACATTCCAATATCACCGGTATATAATGAAACTTTCTAAGAATATGATTGGTGTTGTAACATGATGTTGTTCCTTTACCTGCGTAATAGCACCTGAATTGTCATACATTATCTCAATCAGTCTCTTAATTCTTGTCACAACTTCAAGATCAGCAATGAACTTTTTGTAGGTCCCTAATTAGGATTAGTGTGTGATGAGCGTACTAAATTTTTATTAATATTTGAGCCCTTGTCTGACCGGGCACGGCCCGTGCTGCACGTCTGCAGAAAGTGGAGATTCTGCTAAAAACTGAAAAAAAAATCCTTAAAATGTTAAAACAAAAAAAATAATTAGGCCGCTGACTTTAAACTTTCTCAAAATCCTTTGTCCCTGGCAACGGCGTCAAAAACTTGATGTGTGATGAGTGTATTATATTTTTATTAATATTTTGAGCCCTTTTTACGCATTACTCAATTTTAAATTTATAAAACACGATATTTACTAACACTAAACACACACTTGGGCAAGTGAACCCATCGTGAGCGTTGTATAGTGTTGGTAAGATACTGAGGTTGTCCAAGGACACAAGAGCTTTTAGTACCGGTTTATCATCAACGTCTAATCAATCTAAGTTTGGATAAAAATTTTGAAGCATAAAAATAAAAATAAATAAAATGAAGTACAAATAGACAAGATAGAATCACTTGGATCCAACTTCTCTTTTAGGTATCCTTTGATAGTTGTTGCACTTTCGGACTTTTTGAGAGATTATCTTAGTTATAGTAGTAGGCCCCTCTTTTGAAGGTGAAGTTACCCTCAACCCGGTGGTTTGAGTCAGCAGGGATACAATCCCAAAGGTCGAATATTGGAAGACAATTAAATAAGTTATTAATGCGAAAAATGGTAGGCCCCTCTTTTGAAGGTGACGTTACCCTCGGCTAAGTGGTTTCAGTCAGCAGGGATACAATCCCAAGAAGCCGATTTAAAATATTAATAGTAGTTTAAATATGAGGGGTTCAAGCTATTCGCGCCCCCGCCATCCAATACCCATAGAGCATTGAAGGATGCCCTAGAAAGCTTGAACCAAGTCCTCGCAGGATCTATACACTGAACTAGACAAGAACTTTACCAAACCACCCTTCTAACCCCCTTCCAAGTAGTTAACATGCTTTATATAGACCGTAAAGACACAAATGAGCTAATCAATGATATCATGAAGAAATGGTTAGGAAAATTCACTTTCAACATAAGAAACTAGTTATTGAAGTCATTAATACATACCCAATTAAAAAGTGCCGAAAGATTAAAAACTAAAAGTAATGCATAAAAGATTAGTCTTCACCAAGTGATGTAAGAAATTTAGCAAAGCATGGCCTTTTTTGACAAGAACCCTTACAATCTATCTTGGATCCCGAGACTACTACACACTCTAAAGATGATTGATGGATGATGGTGGTGGGTGTTGGTGTTGTAGTGGTGGTGGAGTGGTGGCAAAGTGAGAGAGAAGTGGTTTGACAAGAGATGCATTTGAAGTGAACCAAGCACCCCTATTTATAGTCCAAACAATAGCCAGCCACGGACCCCGTGTCAAGTGGGCACGGCCCGTGGCCAACCATCTTCTCTTCCTTCATTTATTGCATCTAACAACAGAGGGCCCCACACGACCCCGTGGCCTCTGGGCACGGCCCCGTGGTCAACCGTTCGCTGTACTATCTGGATTCTGCAAATCTTATAGTTGACCATCGCCACATGTTGGTCTGGGCACGGCCCCGTGATGGGCATAGAAGCTTCTGCAGTTTTTTCATGAAGTGCAGGGTCTGACCACACCCCGTGTTCGGCTGGGCACGGCCCCGTGGTCATCTTTGTTATCTTATTTTTGTGTTTGGGGTGTTGCTGAGGGATCGGGCATGGCTCGTTATTCCTTCTTTTTGTATTTATGTTGGTTTTGGCTGCTTATTTGCTTTTTTTTTATTCTTTTAAGCTCTTTTTATCCTGAAAATACAAAAGGAACAAAGAAACTTGCTTTTCCTAACATTAGTACTAAAAAACGGTTAGTTTTATGCCTCATTTGATGTAATTTATAAGTTGCATTTTGTACACATCAAGGATCATAGAGAAACCTATTCCTTGTTGTTTAACACACAAACAAGTGCGGAATCCAAGTTTGTATACAAAACGAAACAAGAACACTATCAATACAAGAAGGATATCACTTCAAAACATTCAATAGTATTGATTTCAGCAGAGTAACCTTACCAAGTTCACAAAATAAGCTCTCACTCTCTGAATGTGCTCTCTGTTCTCAATGAAACAGAGCCTCTGCTGTATTTATAGCCCATACAACAGAGTTACATCGAAACAGAAACACACACAAGAAACATACCGAAATATAAATAGAGATACATCGAAACATTAAACAGTTATATCGATATACATCAAAATAGAAAATGCACATTGATACGGTTATTATGAATTGATATAGACTGGATATGTGTATATCGATATTTAACAAATGAAACAAGGAACCATATATAAATATGTCTCTATTTCGATGTCATCCTATTTTGATGTCTCTCTCTATATTGATACATGTCCTAGTTGATATAGATATTTATCCATTAACATCCATTTTTATATATATATATGATATATACATACATATATATATATATATATATCATCCTATATATATGTATCGATATACAATTATAATGTTGTATCCATATAGGATTAAATTCAGTATGCATGCATTTGAATTCACATGATGATGTTGTGATGATGTCATCAACCAACTATCTTGTTGTCGTGTCGTAGTCATTCGTGTGTCGTTCTATGAGTTGCACGACGGAGGAATGTCGCGACGTCGATCTTGAACCGAACCGAGCCACATCCACACAAAAGTGCATTGATATGCGTCAAATGCAACATATAAATTATATCTAATATGGTATAAAATCGACCCTTTATAGTACTAATGTTGGAAAAAGTGTGTTTCTTTGTATACTTTTGATTTTCAGGATTAAAAGAGCTTAATTGTACAAAAGGAACAAATTAACGACAAATCTAGCATAAGTATAGAAGACGAGAAGATAACACACTATACCAACCTCTGAGCTTCACCCCAAGATCAAAAACAACGAATTAGAAGTCTGGCACCGGGCCGTGCCCCTTCAAGATTCCATAGCGGAAGAAGACAAATAGAAGCAAACAAGAGACACGGGGCCGTGTCCCGTGGACACGGGCCGTGGTCAACTTCCAGATCGCGTATATGGGATAGTACATACAAGTACAATGGCCACAGGCATCCCGTTGACACACGGGGCCGTGCAGTTGATACACGAGGCCGTGTTGTAGGTTGATCTGACACTTGAATTAAATGAAGACAGAGAAGAAGGAAGACACGGGGCTGTGCCCTGCGAGCACGGGGCCGTGTGAAGTTTGGTTTTAGCTATAAATTGGGATGCTTGGTTTCATTCCAACTCATCCCTTGGCAAACCACTTCATCACACCTGCCACCACTCCACCACCACAATACCACATCATCAACCATATTCATCCATCATCCATCCTAGAGTGTGTGTAGTAGTCTCGGGATCAAGATCGATCATAATAGTTTTTGTCAAACAAAGGCCAATGCTTGGCTAATCTCTTACATCACTTGGTGAAGACAAGTTATTTATGTATTACTTTTGATTTCCTAGCTTTGGTTAAATTTTTAATTGGGTTTGTATTAATGACTTTAATAACTAGTTTTTTATACTGAAATTGAGTTTTATTCTATCATCCTTCATGTTTCGTTGATTCATTCATTCGTGTCTCTACGGTCTATATAAAGCGCGTTAACTGACTGGAAGGGGGTTAGAAGGGTGTGTGGGTAAAGTTCTTGCCTCGTTTAGTGTAAAGATCATGCGAGGACTTGGTTTAAGCTTATTAGGACTTCCTTGAGGCAGATAACATCAAATCGGGGGAAGTAAGAACGGCTTGAATCCCTTATAAATAAACTACTATTAAAACTTTAAAACGGTCTTGCGGGACTGTATCCCTACTGACTTAGACCAACATGGCCGAGGGTAGCGTTGCCTCCGAAAGAGGGACATGCCATATTTTGCATTAATAACTTACTTAATTATCTTTCAATATTCCGGCCTTGTGGGACTGTATCCCTGCTGACTCAGACCAATATGGCTGAGGGTATTGTCGCTTTCAAAAGAGGGGCATGCACTATAACTAAGATAATCTCTAAAAAACCCAAAGCGTGAAAATCATCAATGGATACGTAAATATTGAGTCGGAATCAAGTGAGTCTATCTTGTCTATTTGTTTTTTTATTTATCACTTTAGTTAATTATTTAATTTTACTT
Source organism: Scalesia atractyloides (assembly GCA_947069175.1). Taxonomy (NCBI): domain Eukaryota; kingdom Viridiplantae; phylum Streptophyta; class Magnoliopsida; order Asterales; family Asteraceae; genus Scalesia; species Scalesia atractyloides. Next base: position 88,865,423 of record CAMTDV010000017.1, read on the forward strand.
ATTAAAAACTTTCCTAAAAATTTAATTAGATTAGACATCGACAATATTCCGGTATTAAAAGCTTTGTGTCCTTGGACAACCTCGGTATCTTACCGTCACTATACTACGTCAACGATAGGTGCACTTGCCCTGGCGTGTTGTAGAGAGTGATAGTTGCATATCGTGTTTTTATTAATTTAAAGCTTGAATAAATCGAGTGAAATGTACTTAAAATATATCTAAAAATCACCCACGCTCGCATCACATCAGCATCAACAAACTCTCCCTTGGATGTTGCTGGTGATTGTTCGTTCTTCACGCTGCAGGATCTTCGAAAGTCTTCACGTGTCACAATCAGGAGGTGCATCAAAAAGCTCCCCTTGAATGTTGCTCGTGATTCTTTGATCTTCAAAACTTTAAATTCTCGTGGTGTTGATGAGTAGTCAGTTACAACTTGATCATCTTGATCCACTGATTACATCCAAAGCGTGTCGTCACTCCATAGCTTGTCATCTTACATGTTCTCTTTGCATTTAGCTGGCTTGAATGCCACATCATACACAACAAAGCATAACCGCTAGGGATATAATCAATCTTAGAGAAATTTCAAATGAAAACCTCACTAAGGATTGACTTAAATAATATAAACAGACGACACACATGAGACAAACACTTATTCAACTACCAACCTACAACACTTTGAAAGTTTCAAAATTGTTCAGTTTTAGATTTTTAACATTCAAAACTTGTCTACTTGGACCAATATGAATGATGGATTGTTTTCCGGCTTTCAATTAGGGTTTTATGTGGGGTAAATTCTAGTTCCAACATCGGTCATCAAAAATCAATAGAAGTAAAATCTTTTTGGCTTTTATAAAATTAATAAACACACCAAAATCTTTTTGGTATTTTTCAACATTTCAAATGTAAAGACGGAAAGCAATAATAAATATTTATAGACATTCTTTTTGTGAGTTTCAAGGGTAAGAGAATCATGTTAGTGTACGGTCATGCCAAAACTTCCTTGTTGTTCAATTAGTTAACATTTAGATAAGCATCCTATAACGATTATCGATATTGTTGTCCACTTAAACTCAACAATTAGATGTAATCATATTACTTGGGGATACGTTTAGATATGATTTATAATTACTGACCGTGTTTATCCACACATGACACATTCCGTATCAAGGTATGCACGAGAGTTCATCTTACTGGTGAGTACACCATTTATCATCTGTTTTTACGTATAAGATATGAGATACCCACTTATTTTGAAGATGAATACAAGTCCGTATGTGATAAAATCACTTATTTATGAGGAACTTGTTTTTCAGATGCATGCAGGGCACAAGAGCAAGTCCTTGAACATGTTAGTACCATCATACCGACAAAGAGACGAAGTTGACTCTCGGGTGATAGATGTGATTTAGTATCACTTATTCGGGGGCGAATGTGATATTTTTATTACTTATTGATGGTCATATGCAGTATGTATTATATACATGTATGTATAGTATGTACACGTATATATGGTATCATGGAAGTTCTAGACTTGCGTCCCTGTTGTTTTCGGTAAAAGAAACAACCATGATACCCAGATGATAAACAACATAAACACCAGTATCTCTGAACCTCGGCAATCTATCAAACGAAATTTCGGTACCAATACCATATGCCAATGAGACGTTCCAACTCGGTCTTCAGTCCGTTATGTATATCTCACCCTACACACTTTAAAATGATTGTGAGCCTACCGATACATCATTAGTAGAGCTACTTATCGTTTTACAGTTTAAGTTCAAAGAGTTTTCGTCTGACAACTGATTTACTATCATTTTCTCGTTTTCTCGCCAGGAAACTCATTTTTGTTTTTCTCTTGTTTTTGTCCTTTTTGACATTTTTCAATGTTTTTGTATTTTTCTGATTTGGATTTACTCCCCCTAAAATTCAAAAAATAAATTTAAACTTTTAAAAACATCTTTTTGGATTTTCTCAAGAAAAATATTCACCAAAACGATTTCCTGATGTGGATTAACTCATGTTTTACCTCCATGCCATGTAACAAAATTAATTTAATCAAAAGTGATTTATCAAATTTTGGAAAAATGAATTGGCACGTTGATAATCTTTGTGGACCAAAACAACATTGACTGGTTCGTATTGAAACAATCATGTGTGATTTCGAGATCAACGTATTTGGTCTTGGAGTGTTGTACGAGATGTTAGTAATTCGCAAAACACTTAAATATCGACAAAGATAGGAGAGATTAGAAACTTCAAAACCGTAATCCTGCAATTGCTTCGTGCATTGCCAGGAATCTGAGTGCTCTCCCAAACTGGATATCCACCCGGTGTGGACTTCAAGGTCGTTTTTGCAGTGTTTTAAATAACTTAGAAATCTATTCACAGCAACAAGATCATAAACCTCCGGGTCTGGCTGGTAAGAAGCAAGTGAGCATGTGGGAAAGCATTGTACACATCATCATTGATCGGTCCATACATGATGTCTTCCATATACGTTTCCCAGCAAAGGTCTTCGTCTTTCTTCTTGAGAAGTAGTGTGCGGTTGTTCAATCCATGCCAAGGTATCCACACACCTGGTTGGTTTGTTCAACAAACACTTTTCTTCAATCAAAACGTAGAGAAATGTACACTGCACGTTCATCTTGAAAGGCTTAAACTTCTTGTGAAAGATACAACCCTTGAATCTTTGAAAAGATTCAGACGTGCTGGAGGCGCGCATAATTCGTTGGAATCTATCCTCGTGACCCGATCAAAGCCATAACAACCAAATTTTGGCACATTTTACATCTTGTTGAAGTTTTCAACTTCATCTTCATCATTCTTTCACTAGACATTTTCTTCTTTTCTTTCTCCATCAAAGGCAACAAATCCTCCTTAATTTAATAATATGTCGGAGCTTCATGTCGCCGATCAGTGCTAGATGCTCCACTATCAACAATCCTACAACTACATAGTTCCTCCTGGAATATCCTGCACACTCATTTAAAGATCCGTTGGAGAGCGGACCCAAGCTTTTGTCGACTTGGGTCGTCCGGCATCATCGAGAATTGTGACATCGATTTCCCGATGATTGGAATTGATTGAACTCTCCTTGAAACAGTTACCGGTTTTGGTTTCCAAATCTGTTTCTGTTTTTCATTCTTAAAATTTGTTTTAACAGACTGTGTTTGGATAACTCTAGTTTCAAAGAATTTTAAACTTCTTTTCTTTGTTTCTTTTTCTGTTTCATTTCTCGTTGTTTAATTAGACGAGAGTCCTATTTGGTGAAACAAATCTTGTATGGTAACTGTTACCATGGGGGCATCAACTTTTGTTTTCCCCTTAGTAAGATAAGGATAGTTCTTGACAATGTGTCCATACTTACTGCATTGAAAGCATGATCTTCGCTCAATAAACCTCGGAGTATCATGATTGTGACAACTTGATGATGAACTTCGTGATCTTGAGGTACTTTGTCCTACATCACAACTGTTTGTGTGTTGTGTGTACTTGTTTTGACTGTTTCTTTTCATAATTTCACTTTGTATGACAAAATCCGTGTTGGATTTGTTTTCAAAAGATTCAATTTTATCAGTCCCTCGGGATTTCACGAAATTCACATTCTGAACATTCTTCTTATTTTGGCTTTGTTTGCCCTTTCCTTTTCCTTGGTTAGCGTGACTTTGCTTTCGTTGATTGTATTGAGATTGCATTTTTTATTCCTCGTATTTTATTCTAACTTTGGATTTTGGGATAGGAGCACACTGAGTTACTATAACTCTTGGGCTGACTTACCCAAAAACTTACTAGTAGAATCCTCGAAAACTTTATCAATCAAGGATTGATTGACATTTTTGAATGGGAAATCCTTATCTAAATATATTTTATCAGAACCAATTAACGTGTAAAGCAAGTTCACACTTTCAGAACTCTCAGCAGAAGGTTCAATAGACTTGACCGTAGCAGTCACAGACGGTTTTGCTGGTGGATCACAAAGAATGTGATTTTTAAGAGGGATGTTTCCTGTATTGTTGTTGTCTCTAACTGCTGACGTTTGTCCGCATCCGACTCGTCATCGGAACTATCACAATCCTCAACAATGGGAGGACTCTGATTATCCACAGACTTTGAATCGTTAATTTCATTCGATTGACTTTGACTTGAGGATGCACCCTTAGTGAACCCTAGACCGGTTGTAAATTTAGCAAGATCTAAAGGAATGGTGGGTTCAAAATGTGGCATATCCTCGTCATTAAGGATTTTGGTGTAATTGTGTCTAACCGGAGGAGGGCAAGCCTATAGCCAATGCATTTTACATCACCGTTCTTCTTTGAACATCATGATATGATCCAAAACATATCTCGAGTTGGAGTAACTGTCCAACTTGAGTTTGATTGCATCATGTTCACTTCGTGCATGGGTGAGCTCCCTTTTTGTTTTATCAATGATATTAATTTAGTTATTAATACCAATTTGCTTATTAAGAATTGTTTTCTTAAGTTCAGAATTATCCTTCCTTAAGGTTTCAATCAGGGGCGGACCTATGTGGTGGTGAGGGGTTGCCCGGGATACCCCTCAACTTTCTTGGCGAAGTGTAATTTTCTTTTAATCTTCATTTTATTTATCTGGGATACCCTAAGTAAATGTTAGGATACCCCTAAGTGTAGATTAAAAAAATGTATAAAATAAACTTTTACATTCTGACGAAAACGAAAATCTCCGGGACGGAACTTGCAGGAGCGCCCATTGTTGAAGAAGGTAGATGAAAAGTTATATTTTTAATATTATAATAAATATGTCATTGGGACAATAAAAGAAAACGCAATAGTTTATTCTGTAAAGTTCAGAAGTCAAATTCGAATTACTATTCTATAGTTCAGTTTGTTTAATTAATTGTAAACATAATTTTTCTTTTTAACTTTATTTATCTGCACAAAACGGTTTTTAAAAGGTTATGAATAATTTTGTTTTTTAAAATAGTTTTATTATACACATATCTATACCTAATCAATACATAATTTTAATTTAATTATATCTTATCTCAAAATACATATTATATATTCATAATTTTATTACTTACTATTTATTTATTTTTTATTTTATTCAACTCGTGTAATTCAATGATCTATAACCTAGCAATTTATATTATATATATATATATATAATATTATATATAGTATATAGAGGGATGGGTCAGAATGAAAACCACCATGAGTTGCGAGAACCGCAAGAACTTTTGATCCAAGGCGAGTAAGGCCAATTTTTTTGCACAAACGTAGATGAAATATTATAAACACATCTGTAACTTTAAAATTTACGGCATGCGTAAAAAAAACTTGCATCAGTTAAACTACCGACTCGACATTTTTTTTTAATTTTTTACAGATGTGTTTATAATATTTTAATCTACGTTTGTGCAAAAAAAATTAGCCCAACTCGCGCAGAAACAAAAAGTTCTCACGGTTTTCGCAACTTGTGGGGTTTTCATTTGAACCTATATATATATATTTATATAATATATATATATATTGTGTGTGTGTGTGTGTAAAACACACTAGCCACACAAAGCTCCTAAGCACTCTCTAATTCTCAAAGATGACTCTGAGTAAGAGAATAATTTAAGGGCCCAATATACTAGCGCACAGGCCCTTTAAGGGCTTTCGAATTTTCAAGGACGAGTCTAGGTAAAAAAAAATTAGATACCCTTGAATTTTACTTCTGGTTCCGCCATTGGTTTCAATTTTCGTTTTAAATTCCTTTTCATTTTTCTTAAGAGCTGTGTTTGCCTCAATGCACTTTGTCAAATCTACAATCAAACTCTGATGATATTTCTTTGTGTGATCAAATTTACCTTCTAGTTCTAAGTATTTACCTTTTAAAACCATACATTCAACACACTTAGACAAGATAGGTTTATTGAAACTTACCTGACTGATTGGCAATTCAAATGAGCCATGAATGCAGCATGAAAAGTAGAAAATCTAACTTCTGAGAGATGCTTGGAAAAATCATCAAAAGAGCCTTCAGTTTTCTATTCCAAAACTGCTTCCTTGATATCCATCGATTCAGTTTCAGCAATCAAATCATCTACCCAAGCGTCAACATCTTCTCTCAGCTCAGCTTTAGATCTTTCTCACCTGAACTTGATCCTTCTTCATCGAACTACCGTTATACACTAAATTGTCATCATTTCCCGAAGATTCTCCATCGCTACCATTCTTAACAATTTCGGCATAGCATGCAGTTCCTCCTCTACCACCGTTTCCTAATTGTATAGATCAATCACAACTTTCATCAGCCTAGACAATCAACGCTCGATTGGACCTGTTTGCAGGAACCATTGCTCTTTCATTGTTAGCAACTTGTTTCTGTTGAAGGGATACTAATTTCCTTGTTGTGGAGGCTTCGTGCATTCTATTTTAAAGTGCCCCTTTTCTCGACAATTGAAACAAGTAATCATCCCTTTGTCAAAACCATATAGAGTATCCTTTCTGCTTTCTAGGTTAGTTCTTCCCATTTTCTCAATAAAGTCTTTTGCTCTTCTTACCGCATTTGCAAAGGCCCATTTGATATCAATCAATTCCATCTCTCCTTATCTATCTATGCGTAATCTTCACTGGTTAAATTGATATTGCCAACTTGTCCAGCTACTAACCTGCAATAGGAACTCACAAAAGTATTTAGGAGCTCCACGTGTTCCTTGGCAACCTCTACTCTAACTTTGCTGAAGTTTGAGGTATCGAGACAGACTGTATTTAGGTTAGATGTCGATCCACCCAAAGGATTAGATGAACTTCCTTAATAAGCTTGTTGTGTTGGAGGGTAGGGATTAGCACATGGTGGTGGAAGTGAAGCTGGAGATGGTTGAACCTAGACGGGATTGGAGTTTGACACAAATGCAGTTTGAGGTCTGGCATGCTGTGCAGGTTGAGTTTCACCTTGAATACCACCAATAACGATTCCATAGCACATCTTTGGATTCTGAGGAAAGCTTTCTTATATCCTCTTCGTGTTTGTTTTCCAACTTCTGTATGAAGTCATAAATCCCCAATCTTTCTAACTCTCCATTCTCCTTAAGAATTTCCAAATATTGACTCTGTTCCGGTGGTAAACCATCTACGAATCTTGCGACCATTTCTTGATAAGTAGCATCAACTCTGTAAACAAACATTTCACTCAACAAGTGATGAAACCTAGTTTCCATTGCTCCAAGCGATTCCTTTTCCATGCACCTAACCCTTCAAATTCTTTCTTAAGAAGATCATGTTTGATCTTTCGGGACTGTGCGTTTCCTTCACCTCTAGCTCGCAACGCCTCCCATAAATCTTTTGTGGTTTTACAACTGATAAATTGATGATAAATGTCTTTAGCAAGCGCCTGGGTAAGAATTGCGTAAGCCTTTTTCTCTAGATCATAAGCCTTCTTATCTTCATTGGACCTAGTTTCCAAGGTCACATAATAAGATCAAGCTTCCTCAATTGCTGGATTGAATGGTGTAGTAAAACAAGGCCATAACTCTGTATTCTGCCCAAGAACGTATGTTTGAAATCTACCTTTCCAACCAAGGTAATCATTTATATAATAAGCTTTGGTGAACGATTCCCGCTTTCGGTCTCATTGTCGCTTACCAATAAATTCTGAATGCTTTGGTTTTTATTAGCAACGAATGCCTATTGGTTTTCTGAAATCATCATGGACGGCCTGAGTGGTTGCTCCCAAAACGGTGTTCTCTGGGTATTGCCCATACCCCAAAGATGTGTACTCATTTTGATTAAAAATAAAAAAATTACAAGGGTACTATGAAGCTACTGTGTGAACTGTGAACTCATTGTGGTAACAAAGATGAATCAACAAAGGTGTTCGTGTTTTGAAATAATGGACAGAAAGCCAATGATCGAAATAAGGTGATGTATATCGAAATATGGACGTATATTAATAACACAATATATCAATATAGGAAGAGTAGATGAGGTATCGATATATGGATGTATAGATGGGGTTTCGATATAGGCTTAACAATCGAAATAGACTTCAATATGACTTTTATATCAAAAAAATGATTTTAAATCAAAATAGATAGAACTTTTATATATATCGATATAGAAGTGAGACCAAGGATCGAAATAGAGATGAATGGGATCGATATAGGGATTAAATCGAAACAGGAAAGAGACAAAAATTGTGTGTGCAGAGAGACAAACTCGTACACTTCTGCTCCATCAATCTTTTTACAGGTCAACCAATCACACTCTTTCACCGAAAGTACTATTCCGGCAAGGAATTCCGGCCAATCTTATCACCAAAAAAAATCGTGTTCAAATTTAAGTCCCAAATTCACAAAAAAAAATCATGTTTTTTGATAATCTTTTATGTTTTTAACCAGTGTTTAACCAAAATTATCAACAAACGACTTCATTTTTTACAGTATTGATATATGGATGTATAGATGGGGTTTCGATATAGGCTTAACAATCGAATAGACTTCAATATGACTTTTATATCAAAAAAATGATTTTAAATCAAAATAGATAGAACTTTTATATATATCGATATAAAGTGAGACCCAAGGATCGAAATAGAGATGAATGGGATTAAATCGAAACAGGAAAGAGACAGAAATTGTGTGTGCAGAGAGACAAACTGGTACACTTCTGCTCCATCAATCTTTTTACAGGTTAACCAATCACACTCTTTCACTGGAAAGTACTATTCCGGCAAGAATTCCGGCCAATCTTATCACCAGAAAAAAATCGTGTTCAAATGTAAGTCCAAATTCACAAAAAAATCACGTTTTTGATAATCTTTATGTTTTTAACCAGTGTTTAACCAAAATTATCAACAAACGACTACATTTTACTCATTATTAGTCTAGATTATCATTCAAGAAAGTGGTTTTACTGTTTGTCCAAGAACTCTTTAAATAACACTCAAAACCACTCAAATCTTCTCCAAAATGCTTGATTTTCAACAAGGAAATGAGCCAAAGCTCTGATACCACTTGTAGGTCCCTAATGAGGATCTTAGAGAAACCAATTCCTTGTTGTTTAACACACAATCAAGTGCAGAATCCAAGTTTGTATGCAAATCGAAGCAAGAACACTATCAATACAAGAAGGATATCACTTCAAAACGTTCAATAATATTGATTTCAGCAGATTACCCTTACAAAGTTCACACAATAAGCTCCCACTCTCTGAATGTGTTCTATGCTCTCAATGAAACAGAGTCTCTGCGGTATTTATAGCCCATATAGCATAGTTTTATCAAAACAGAAACACACACAATGAAACATACCGAAATAGAACTAAAGATACATCGAAACATAAACAATTATATCCATATACATCAAAAAAGAAAATGCACATTGATATGGTTATGTATGAATCGATATTGACTGGATATGTCTATATCGATATTTAACAAATGAAACAAGGAACCATACATAATGTCTATTTCATGTCATCCTATTTCGATGTCTCTCTCTATATCGATACATGTCCTAGTCGATGTAGACATTTATCCATTAACATCCATATATATATATATATGTATTGATATACAATTATAATGTTATATCGATAGGATTAAGTTCAATATGCAGGCATTTGAATTCAGATAATGACATCGTCATGGTGATGTCATGATGACATCATCATGATAATGTTATGATGTCATCAACCAACTATCTTTTTCTCGTGTCTTTGTCATTCATGTGTCGTTCTCTGGGTCGCATGGCAGAGGAATGTTACGCCGTCGGTCTTGAACCGAAACGAACCGAACCGAGCCATATCCACACAAAAGTGCATCAACACTTTTTCATCTAAGCAACCTCCTTCGCGGCATCCAATGCTACAATGTATTCGGACTCGGTGGTGGACTGAGCAACCACTCTGTGTTTAGAACTCTTTCAAGTAATAGCTCCATCATTCAGTTTGAATACAAAACCCGTCTGAGAGCAAGAATTATCTTGATCTATTTGGAAGCTAGCATTAGTAAAACACCTTACTGTAAGCACCTCTTCTGTTCCTCCGTATATCAAGAACATGTCTTTGGCCCTTCTCAATCCAATGACTCTCACCATGATTCTGCTGATATCTACTCGTCATGCTCAAAGCATACAAAACAACAAGGTCTAGTAATCCAATTCATGACATATGGAACCATTTCCGTCTTCTTATTCTCGTCATCCATTTCATGACACCGAGACATGTTTTGTACGGTTCCGTGTTCCATTGGCAAGAATCTTCGCTTGGAATCTTACATTGAGAAGCGTCAAATGACTTTGTCAATATATGCACTTTGACTTAAACCTATTAGCCACTTCGATCTATCCATATAGATCTTTATTCCCAAAAATAAGCAACTTCGCGAAGGTCTTTCATTGCTAAACACTTTCCTAGCAAAATTTTACATCTTGCAGCATAGGCACATTGCTTCCAATAACAAGTATGTCATCTACATACAATATCAAGAATGTGGCTGTGATCCCATTTACCTTCTTGTGAACACATGATTCACCTTCATTTTTCATAAACCCAAACTCTTAGATTTTCTGGTTAAAACGAAGATTCCGGCTACGAGATGCCTGTTTTAATCCATAAATGGATTTATTAAACTTGTTCACCTTATCAGGATTCTTTGGATCCATAAAGACTATCCATATGGATCTTTATTCCCAAAATATAAGCAACTTTGCGAAGGTCTTTCATTGCTAAACACTTTCCTAGCAAAAATTTTACTTCTTGCAGCATAGGCACATTGCTTCCAATAACAAGTATGTCATCTACATACAATATCAAGAATATGGCTGATCCCATTTGCCTTCTTGTGAACACATGATTCACCTTCGTTTTTCATAAACCCAAACTCTTAGATTTTCTGGTTAAAACGAAGATTCCGGCTACGAGATGCCTGTTTCAATCCATAAATGGATTTATTAAACTTGTGCACCTTATCAGGATTCTTTGGATCCATAAAACCCTCAGGTCTAGCCATATGAACGCCCTCAATGATGATCCATTTTAGAAAGCTGTTTTGATATCAATTTGTCATATTTTATTATCATAACAGGCAACAACAACTTTTGAGTTAAGAAGTAAAAAAAGTCAATTTTCTTTTTGAAAAACTCACAAATCATGAGGTACTATATTTTGATTTGATGCACAAAAATGTTGCTAATTAATGATATATAAATATAGCAATTATATTTTTTTTAAATATATTGTATGAATATATTATATCATAAAAGTTATTTAAAATTTCTTTAAAAAAGAGATGCAACCATAACCCTTTTAACGCGTTAAATAGTGTAGCAACACTTTTTTGACATAATATCTCTATATTTTCTTCCCAATTTTTGAAATAATATCTCTGTATGAAACGGGTTTAGCAATTTCATAGGCAAAATAATATGTTTGAAATATTTTAAATATGATGAATAGAAATTTAGTGAGATTATTAATATTAAATTCTATATATAGTGACAAACTCTTGAGTAGAGTTATTTATGTCACTTGTTTAATTTTTTATTAAAATAATAAACTTTTCATGTGATGGTATTGATGACAACTCTTGAGTAGAGTTTCTTTATGACAATTGATTAGAGATTTCATGGCAAATTAAGTCTCTAATTATGTTGAATTTTTACCACTCATGACTCTTGCATACTTAGTAGGCTATGTGCCTCTTTTGATGTGGTTAGAGAAAAGAAAAAAATATAAGTAAAAGATACAAGAAAGAGATATATATGCATGAAGAGTCCTTGGAGAAGAAGTACTTGATGACCCATATGTTGGGAACATATAGAGATAAGTTTCTCTACACGATTCAACTACATTTCTATTCTTAGTTTCTAAAAGTTCTAACACTATGATTTTACCCGGTGTAACCTCGGGCGCGTGGCCTTCTCCGGCAGTACATACTGCTTCGGCTGTTGTACCTTGGGAGACAGACGCGTCGTATTTAGTAGAGGCGTGAAATCTGTTTTAAGGGAAGCGTGTTGAACACGTGCCTCAGCCACAACCGCCAACATTTGTTTGTTCTTTTTGTAAGAAATTATTATACAAGAAGACGTGGTTCATGAAGACATCGTTGAAGCCTATATGACGGACTAAAAACACAACCAACTATACAAGAAGATGCGGTTAAAGCTCTTGTTGAAGACCATAGTTTGAATAAATTTATTTACATATGTTGTATTATACGTTATATTCGTTAGGATTTGTACAAGGTACATATTTACTATAATTTCCCAAAATTATGTAAAGAGAGTATCTTTACATTTTTTATATTTATTTGTATAATTTTTATTATAATTGTGACCATGTCCTGCAAACTTAAAACAAATTCCGTGAGATTGTTGCTACAATCTTAAAATCTTATTTATAAGGATTTTGGGTCACGAAAGGATTTATAATAAAAAAATATATTTTTAGAGATTATAATCTTATAAATATTTTTTGGGAAATATGTATGTAGTACAACTTGTTGTGTTTGGATTTATTGAGATTGTGGTACAATCTTAAATCCTACACCGTAATACAAAAAACGGATGACTTATGGTTCAAACGTTAACTTTTGTGTTAGATCGGGTTTATTAGTGTAAACCATATTCTCTAACATGTGTGTTAGACCGGAATTATGGGTGTAAACCATAAGCTTTTTTGTAAACGTTAAATTTTCTTTAGTAGAGTTTTAATGTCTTTAAATAAGAGTTTATATTACTTTATTAGAGTTTTATGTCTCTAATTAAGTCTTTATTTAAAGTGGACTCTTCATCCACCCATGGATTTATAGCACAAACTTTTAGTGATTCTAACACGAGACTGGTTTATATGTATTTGATATAAAATAATAAGCCTTATTTTGATTTTTATAATCATATATTTCTAAATGAGCGTGTTAGAATTGAGTTTTATATATAAACTGATTTGTTTATAACGATTTCCGTAATCGTTTATTTCTAACGAGCTTGTTAGAACCTATTGGTATGATAATGATTTTTTATAATCATATGTTCTAACAAGTATGTTAGAACATATTTAGTGATAAGCTTTATAACAATTTTTGTAATTGTTTACTTCTAACAAATGTGTTAGAAACAGTTTATACAAAAAACGCAAATGATTTTTGTAATCATTTGTCTTCTAACATGCGTGTTAGAAACGGTTTATGAAAAGTGTTATTTTGAAAGCAATTTTAGTTGTTTATTTTCTAACATGTGTATAAGAAGTGACTTATTTATATGAACCATATATATGTTTATAATAAGTTGAATTAACATTTTGTGGAAATGTTAATATTTCTAACGTGCGCATTAGAATTTCTTTCATTTTAACATGATTGTTGAAAAAGGTTAAATTACAAATGCTTTGAAATGTTTTATGTAAACATTTTATATAAGTAATTTGTTGTAACATTGGTTTTAATGAATATAAACACTTTATATTATGCTTTGTATGGTTTAGAAATAAAAGGTCATACATTGAAGTTGATGTTTGATTAGCTTCAAGAATTAACTCACCATAAAGTGATGGTGTAGTTGTGTGTGATTCATCACTAACTTTAATTTGTGATTTCTAAATCCTAATGGAATGACTTGAATTTTCTAACATGTGTTAGAAAATATGTATCACAAATACAAGGTTTAGATTGTGCATTTTATGAGCCGTAATGAACGGAAATGTTTTATGTAAACATTTAATTGCCTATGTGCGCATTAAAAATGATGAGGAATGGTTTATTTTATAAACTTTATCATTGGAAAACGTTTTATGTAAACGTTCGATTCTATGATGTGCCTGTTATAACATTTTTTTTCTAACATGCGTGTTAGAAAACATTATGCATAGTAAGACTAAACAATATAAACCCATTTGATATTTTGGGTTTGATTTATGTTATCATAAACTCTAATTGATATCATTAACATTGTACATTGCAAAACTAAGAAAATATTTTAAAATGATTTTTAAAACAAAGTTTTGCGTAGTTTTGAGAATTCAAATGGTTTGCTACTCTTGCTAGAAGTAGCATTTGTTGAACAAAGTAATAATCTTATGGATATTATTTGGTGGAAAACGACTTGGTGTTGTGTTGTACAAATTCAGTGTTTAAGTTTACTACTTAAACGTAGCTTTTGTAACAACTTGATGTCGTTTTGAGAAGATTCTCCAAGTTTAAAGTTTCAAGATGAATTGGGAAACTTGTACTTACAAGTGCATGGAGTCTTATTGAGGGAGTACCTCAAGACATGCCATTGGACGATATCGTTGAAAAGATTTCGATCAGATTATAAAGTGTTAAAGATAAAAGCACTTTGGCATTTGATATCTACATATCGTCTATGCTTCCGTTTAAATTTCAAAAATGTTTGGCACTTATGATTTAGTTTCCAATGTATCTTATTGTTTTGTGTTCAATATCTTTGGATAACACATTCAATTTTTTACAAATAAATAAATCATTAATGTTTGTGACATATAAATTATTTTTGTGGAAAATAATTATAACGTCAATTATACATTATTTAAAAGAATATGGTTTTAAATGGATAGTACATGAAAATACTTGGACATAAACAACTTAAGAGTAGTTGCATTGACTAAAAGTCAAAGACGAGACGTCAAATGTGTAACCACATCACGAGTAAGTAGTGAGTGTATTGAGATAAAATACACAAACGAGATTAAAGTCGAAATACTTCGTTAGAAGTCATTGGAAAATTCACAAGTGTGAATTCTAACATATGAAAGTAAAAGTACTATATATGTTACTGTATACCTTTAATAAATCGTGCGAGATTTATACGTAGATGCGTCTACCACTTGAATATGGAAATTTTACCTTTGTTTGGGAGAACATCCTAAATATACATATCTCCTAATGAATAACAATAGATATGTGCAAATCACTTATGGAAAAATTATGATTGCCATGTTTTTTAGTGTGGATCTAGTTGACTCTATCTTTCACAAATAGTGATTGTAGACGAGGAACATTCATCTTGTTGGAGATGAGTGTGTTCACCAAGTGACTTGGACAAAGACTTATGTTTAAGTCCTTATGAGGCAATGGTAAAGCGTTGGAGATCAAAGGTAAACAAGTTATGTTCCTTAATTGAATGATAAATTTTAGCTATATGCTATACACAATAATTTGTGAGACTTTCCTAAATATTGATGTTTTAGAATTATGAATAAGTCTCATTATTTTGTCTTAACAAAGGATGAATGTTGCAAAGTGATATCATGATATCCTTAGAGCTGTGAAGAATCAGAATGATACATCTTCTGTTCACATGCTAAAGTATTGTAGTCTAAAGCATGCTAGACTAGTACTTGGTTAATTATGGGTCTTGACGGAGACTAATTAACTCTAAATATTCAAATGTGTATGAACACAAAAAGAATTTGTGTATAGACAAAGTTGAGGGAGAATTATTCATTCATTATAAGGAAAAGACATGTAACTTATGAAGAGTTTGTTCAAAAAGATAATGAGAACAATTCACTGTCTTGGCTTGTTCTAGATGTTAAATAAGAATTATTCTAAGTTGATGACAAACTTATTATGGCATGTGTTGCTTTGGTCAGCTTGGAAGCTTATGTAAGCTAATTCAATATGAGTTGAATTCACTGATACAATAAAGTTGGTCTTGTTCAATCATTTGTATAAATGTCGTCATAAGTGAAGTTACAAAAATGTTGATCAAATGACAAGAAATGTGGGGGGAAGAGCCATTTAAGAAACAACCCTCTAAGGGTGTTGTAGAAATGGTTTTTTCTTTACCTCATATGGATGTTATCCAATAACACTTAAATGTGGGGGTGTCTTGCATTTGTATCATAAAATTTTGGCAATAAGTATTTTGTAATCCAAGCTAACATTGCAAACATGCGACTAAGTGGAGGATACAAAGGTCGTAGTACATAATGGATATGTTTGCCTTAAATGATACGTGTATCTTACAAAGACATATATTATAACCAGATTCAGATGGCCACTGAGGTTATAGTCTTAGAAGTTGGCAATTGGCAAAATTAACTTGCGAGTTAAGAACACATCATGACAACTGATCTCAAATAAGTAAGTTATTTGTAGTGACTAGAGAAAGATAAGTTATGGATCCAACAACTTGGAGGTTTAGTAGAGGTCAAGTTGTGGAATGAGACTAAAGCCCATGGAAAAAAGGTGTGTGAAGGAAACCTAACTTAGTTTACTGTAGATCCCAAGATCTAAGTTCAATAGGACAACGAATTCATATGCCTAAGGGTGGTTACTGTGGGGGCATAGTTGATATGGATAAGTTAGTATATATAATTATATATACCCCCTAAACGAGAAAAGGGTGTTTAAATACGTCCTAGTTCATTCCTATAAAATTCAGTGACAAACTGTGAGCCTAAGCATATTATGTGGTAAATGATTTTGCGTAATCATGGTAACCACGATGCTTTTAATGATTTAAGGAGAATCACCTATGTTAGAGAGAAGTGGGGTCGCTTCGAATGGAATTGGGGGCACAATTCCTAGAGCTCTTGCAGAACCAGGAAAGTGTTCCACGACCATTATTGGACACGACTATGAGGGGATGACCCGGCTAAGAAGAATATTGTGTGAAGTGTATTGTCGTCTACACAAATAGGGGTTTGTTCAAGGACATATCGTCTACAAATCTCTAGGAGGCTAAGTATGCTTCACAACGGAAAGTTTAAAGGGAACACCTACTTATCCGACAATACGCAACTGTCGAGGTTGCATTGGAAATTTTATGTGTTTTGATCAATCTACATTCATGTGGGGGATTGTTGGAAATTTTTTTAAATGTGATGAATAGAAATTTAGTGAGATTATTAATATTAAATTCTACATATAGTGACAAACTCTTGAGTAGAGTTATTTATGTCACTTGTTTAATTTTTTATTAAAATAATAAACTTTTCATGTGGTGGTATTGATGACAACTCTTGAGTAGAGTTTCTTTTATGACAATTGATTAGAGATTTTATGGCAAATTAAGTCTCTAATTCTGTTGAACTTTTTACCACCCATGACTCTTGCATACTTAGTAGGCTATGTGCCTCTTTTGATGTAGTTAGAGAAAAGAAAAAAAAATATAAGTAAAAGATACAAGAAAGAGATATGTACGCATGAAGAGTCCTTGGAGAAGAAGTACTTGAGGACCCATATGTTGGGAACATATAGAGATAAGTTTCTCTACACGATTCAACTACATTTCTATTCTTAGTTTCCAAAAGTTCTAACACTATGATTTTACCCGGTGTAACCTCGGGCGCGTGGCCTTCTCCGGCAGTACAGACTGCTTCGGCTGTTGTACCCTGGGAGACAGACGCGTCGTCTTTAGTAGAGGCACGAAATCTGTTTTAAGGGAAGCGTGTTGAACACGTGCCTCGGCCACAACCGCCAACATTTGTTTGTTCTTTTTGTAGGAAATTATTGTACAAGAAGACGTAGTTATGAAGACATCGTTGAAGCCTATATGACGGACTAAAAACACAACCAACTATACAAGAAGACGCGGTTAAAGCTCTTGTTGAAGACCATAGTTTGAATAAATTTATTTACATATGTTGTATTATACGTTATATTCGTTAGAATTTTATACGGTACATATTTACTACAATTTCCCAAAATTATGTAAAGAGAGTATCTTTACATTTTTTATATTTATTTATATAATTTTTATTATAATTGTGACTCACGTCCTATATAATATGCACCTAAAGTTTCAACAGTTAGTGGGAGTACACCAACCAATAAACTTCATAATTTATCTCTTAAGTAATAAAACCAAACAGACTTAAAACGATAATATCTACTTAGTAAAAATATCTGAAATAAATAGCACGTTAATTACATGCCAAAAAGTTTAAAAAAAATCATTAATAATTTTAGCTGGTACGACGTTTCTATTGCAGAAAAATGTATTTTTGTTTTGGTTAACAAAAAAAAGGACAAGCATACCATGTTCTATTTTTTGTATTTTCTGATGTAAATATCAACAAATGTGTGGACCAAAGGGATAGACGTGAATAAGTGGGGACATGCACGTTTCTAGAATTAGGGTTACCAAAAGACAAAAGTCCATACACACACACTTTGCTCAAAACAACGATAAGCATGACTACCGGAGTTGAACAAACGGTGGCCATTGTCGTTGGAGCCGGCCCAGCCGGCCTCTCCACCGCCGCAAGCCTCCAAAAACTCTCAATCCCATATATCCTCCTCGAAAGAGATGATTGTGTTGCTTCTTTATTCAACAAGAAAACATTTGATCGGTTTCATCTTCATTTACCACAAAGGTTCTGTCAGCTTGCACACATGCCTTTTCCATCCAACTTTCCGGCTTTCGTCCCGAGAACCAAGCTCTTGAAGTACTGTGACGACTACGCATCTCATTTTGATAATAAACTGAAATTTGGGAACTTGGTGAAGTCCGCAAAGTATGATGAAGATAGGAAGATATGGAAGGTGGAGACAAAGATGGTTGGTGATGGCGTTCGGTTTTATGAGGCGCGGTATTTGGTGGTGGCCACCGGAGAAAATTGTGAGCCGTTTATGCCGGAGGTTGATGGGTTGAGTGAGTTTAAAGGTGAAGTTATTCATTCGACGGAGTATAAATCCTTGGAAGAAATATGAGAACAAGAATGTTTTGGTTGTCGGAGCAGGTAATTCTGGCATGGAAGTTGCTCATGATCTTTCGAAGTATGGTGCGAAAACCTCCGTTGTTGTTCGAAGTCCGGTAATTATAAGCTTTCGATATCCTTCTTTTTTTGTCTTGAACAGTTAGAACTGCTCACACACACTCTAAACTTACTCTTAAATTTACATCTGGTTTCTATTATAGTTTCCATAATATAAAACAACTAGCTGCTAGGCTACAAACATAATACTACTTATTTTATAATTTATGAGACTATAAATCTACAACTAGCTGTATGCTACAAACGCTTTGGTTGAGTTGGAGACAAAAAAGGGTAATATAAGATATAATTATCTTAGGTCTTGTAATCAATCTTCTACTTATAAGCTATGATATTTTGCTCTCCAAATCTGTTCTCGGATGACAACAAAAAAGATTATAATTTATTTTGTTGGGCAATTAGCAGAAGTGATTAATTTTTTTTTATTTTTTGATTAAACTGATTAGAAAAGAGTGGTTGTGGTGGTTTCAAGAACGATTTTGATTGAGATATATGGGTGACATACATAGGGTGAATTTTTTTAACAGTTAACGAATTACTTAAACGGGCTACTTGCGAAATTCTTCACATCGGAATATACTCGCATCGGGGAAAACCCTACCTGGTGCCGAAGCTTGTGAACACTCGCCCGAAGGCACGACAGTGCGGTGAGGTAAAACTCGCTCAATTCAAGGATCGAACTATCGATCTCTGCCTAGTCAACCATCATCATCAGGTGCCGCAAAAACTAATAGGTTATAGGGAGAACAGGAATCAGACTTGTGCCACTTAAAAACATGTCTCTCCCTCATCGCTTTATCACCAGCTCATTGACTTAATTATTTACTTTTTTATTTAATTATAAACGGGTTAATGGTAACTTTGAAATATATATAACGTCCAAATACACCCGTCCAATTAAGGAGTCACATAAAGAGTGACATGTGCATGTGTGAGAAGGGACCATATACTTAATTTTATTTTAGCTTTATCATCATTAAATATATCTATGATAACGTGAAGAATGATGCATTCCATTATTCTTTTGTGTAACTTAAGGTATACCGTGTTGGATAAAGTTTTTAGAGGTTTTATCACGTTATATACATGTTACGCATGTATTACGTAGGTTTTAGGGTAACAATGACATCTCTTTAATATTGACGGTGTAGAATAATACCCTGATTATTAATTAAAAAAAGAAAGAAAAATTAGATTGGTTGTATAAAAACGGGCCCGACCGGATCAAACCCTTGACACTCGTTATTGAGATTGAGCCAATGTATAGCGCCCCTCTTTAGCGAGGGAGGGGTAGTGTTGTGGGCGCCACTCAGTTGATGTGGCCGTAGACGTTACCCCACTACGTATGACCTTAGGTATTAGGTAAGAATTCAAAGTAATACACAGGTTGAGTAAATACAACATATTAAAATTATTTTATGCCAATAAACATTTTGTATGTTGATGTTATCAAACAATTCTAGATAAAAAAGTATATAAATTTAAGAACTATCAACTACAAATAATGAAGATTTAAGAATCTTAAAATACAAGATAACTGAATCTTTTGTTTTGTTTAGTAATTTCAATAAATTGTTAAATAAAACATTTAATTGTTTGCTTTAATTTCTAAAAGTTATTATCAAAATGATAGAAAATTCAACTAGGTGAGATGGTAACAATATGACACGTGACAATGGTCTAAAAACTTGATAAGTGTAAAAGAAAATATTTGGATTTATTAGGTAGTGTTATGGATGAGATGGAATGGCGTGAAAGAGTTTACTTGTAATTAATTATTGGTTAAATGCTTAGGCTACACGGTACGAGAGGTGAAGAGGGGAGGGTAAAACCCTTGCACACCACCCATACCACTCTGCCAACATGCTAAGAGGGTGTTGCCACTTTCCAGTGTGGAGATCCTCAACGGCGTTGCCCCACTTCCAACCCACTTGATTCTTTTTATTTCCAACCTTTGCCTTTATCCTTACCACCCTTTGCATTTTTCTGATGTAGAGGGCAAAGCCCTAGTTTACGTGGTGCTTACTTAACAGGGTGGGGGGCTTTAATTACACACCCTCATAACTCTATGTAGTCTTAAAATAGTAAGTGGTTAATTACCCAAACATCCACAAATTATGTTATGAGATTTTAATTTAGAATTTTTTTTTCCAAAAATCCTTTTAATATATTTCGTCTCAGTTTAATTCTTCGAAAACTAATTTCTTAAAATAATCCTAAAACTTATGGTCCCTAGTGAATAAGAAAAAAAAGTTAAATTTCAGATAATAATTAAAAAAAGACCTTATATCCCCTTATTATGAGGAAACACTACAAGAAATTGGAACCTTAGCGACGCCAGGTGTCGCTGCTGTTGCCTTTTTTGTCGCTACTATTTGCTTTTAGCGGCGACCTGTAGCCGCTAAGGGGTCGCCGGTATTGATGGCCGCTAATGCCCTTTTTGACGCCGCTAATGCTTTTGTCGGAGAATTCGCAGGAAAGATCGCCTGAGGTAGATTGCCGGAGATTACATAACATGTGGAACTAAGAAATCGTTTATCAAAAACTTGTCAGAACTAATAAATTTAAAGATTACATAACTTTGCATTCAAATTCTTATCTCAAAAAATGGATTCGATACAAAGCTTTACATAACTATGCATTTTCTAAACAATAAAATGAAACGGCGGTTGACGGAGCTTGACGGTGGTGGTGGTAGTGGAGCTTGATGATGGCGGTTCATCGGTGGTTGACGGAGCTTGACGGTGGTGGTGGTGCAGCTTGATAGTGGTGGTTGTGGAGCTTGATGATGGCGGCCTAATGGTGGTGGGTGGAGCTTCAGGGTGGTGGCGATCTGGTGGTGGTGGTAACTTCATGGAGGTGGTGGTTGAGGTTGTTGTTTGTGAAGATGGAGTGTGTGGTATGAGAAAGTGGGTGTAATATGAAGATTGTGTTTGTTTAAGGGAGAGAAAGCAGGAAAGAGCCCAAACTGTTGGATCATCCTCTCATCAAGGGCCAAGATAAGATCTTTTTAAATTTCACGCGGATTGACTATTAGCGACGACACAGAGCAATAGCGACGCCGCTATTTCTTGTAGTGAAAAGAAGTCATATCAAATAAACTATCTGTAAAAGATCCTCCTTCGCATGTTGCTATTGAAGACACCGTTGTTAAAATAAAAAAAAGAGACTCCACAACCCAAAATTTTATAACTAATAAACTTTTTTATTGTCTTTCAACTCATGTTGCATATGTATTGGACCATAACCATTTACCACTTCTTTATGTTGGTATTGTAGATTTATATTATTTCAAAATGGTCGCTAGCAATCGGATTGCTATTGTTAAAAAAAGTTATCACTGAATGTTGTGGATTTACTCTTGGTGTGGTCTAGCAAGCTAATGTACGGAGATATAACCAAGTATGGGATGCAAAGACCCAAAGAAGGTCCGTTTTTAGTCAAAGTAAGAACCAACAAGTACCCGGTCATCGATATGGGTATTCGAATATATCAAGTCTGGCAAGATCTAGGTCTAACTTTCTAATCCTTAATAACTTGTTACATACATATATATATATATATGTTTTTTGATCATAGGGACAACATGTCCAACATATAAGCCAGATACGGGTTTACTCTAAAACCATCTCGTAAGCAGGTTTTGCCAGCGTTGAAAAGTATAAAAAGCGGAGGAGATGAAGTTGTTTTCGAGAACGAGAAGTGTTACCAGTTTGATACAATTATATTTGCTACTGGATTCAAAACATCAACCCATTTGTGGCTTCAGGTAACTTATATTCTTTTGGTATCGTTTATAATAATGTAAATATATACGACTTATATTTTGTTTTTTAAATTTCAAATGTGCAGGGAAATGATGGCTATTTTAATAAAAATGGAACATCAAAGGCAATGTATCCAAATAATTGGAAAGGAGAGAATGGTTTTATTGTGCTGGGCTTGCTGGAACAGGAATCATTGGAGCTGCCATGGATGCCCAAAAGATAGCTGATGACATTTTCAATCTAATTTCGAAGCAAATACGTGTGTTTATGTGTTGAAAACAAGATATAAAATTATGTATTTGATACCTAAATTTCAGTTAACAATTTTATAGTTTATTTAGTCAACTCTAAAAATGGGTAATTGTTCACTGTAAATTTATGATACTAAATGTTGATTTGGAAGTAAAATGAAACACGATGATAAGATGACAAAAAAATAAAAATAATGATTGCTCCACACAGTAGGACATCAAATAAACAACAACAGAACAACACATATAAAAATAAGTTACCAAAAAGTGAAACAAATCCTTAAACTAGTAACGTATAAATTTTCCCAATTAGGTAGTGGTTAGGTAGTGGTGCACTGGTCGGAGAAAAACTTGGTGTTTCTTATAACCCAGGTTTGACTTTCACGCTCTCTATTATTTTCTATGGTATACAGGTGAAGCGGTAATACGGGTGGCGCCAGTTCGTCTTGGATGGGAAGAGAAGTTTTACCAATTATTCCACTGTCGTGATTTCAGGCGGGTGGAGGTCGGGTTTCCGCGCATCTGGGAGAGCCAAGGGGTTGGCAGCGGTAGAGTAGTCGGCCTTAGCCACAGCGCCCGGTGTTATGGTGGTTGACACGTCGTTCCTTACCGTTCAAAAAAAAGTAACATGTAAATTTTGAAGTATTTTTTACCGTTGTTTTGATGTTTTTAAATACTTATAACAGCCAAGGTAGAGTTAACCCACTTTGTAGAGGCATATGCCTTTTAAAGAGGAGGTCTTAGGTTCAAACCTGATTAAAGGTGTAGTTTAGCTTTATTAATGTAATTCGAGTAGGAGTAAGATTTGTCGTTTAAAAAAAGGCGGGAAATGGATTTTATCACCCTCAACTAATCAAAATTGGCCGTTGGTACTCCCAACTTTCACTTTGGCTTCAACCACCCCCAATTGGACAATTAGGTTGCTGTGTCACCCTGTCGTTAACTAGACACTAAATAGGTTTTTTTTTGCTGACGTGGCCAATTTTTGCTGACTTAGTCATTTTTTGATGAGGTGTGATGTTGAGGTGGCCAATTACTTTTTTAAAGTAATCCATATTTTATTTTTTATGAGGTGTCATGTTGGGGGTTTAGGTTTTTTTTTAGGTTTTGGGTGGTGATGTAGTGGATTACTTTTGTGTTCACATTGGTTCTTGCGGTTCACAATAAATGTGGTTCTCGCATGAATCTTACCATATATATATAATATTATATTGTATAAAGACACATTTTTTTTATAAAAAAAGCTGTAACTTTTTTTAAAATCCAAATTTGTATGTTAAACCTATTAACTTTTGATTTAGTTCGGGCCCATTTAACAATAAACCCGTTTTGTAACTAAACTTATTTACCTCAGCTAAACCCATTAGCCCCATATTGTTTTTAAGTTAAACTTTTATACCTAATTATATATAGATATAATTATATATAGATATAATTTGCAACATATGTATTATGGTTTGTACCATATGCTTAGTAGGTTGTATTCACTAAAGACAAAATTTGTATATGTGTATTTACATATGTATACCATTATGCTTAGCGGGTTGCAATGTTTTAAAAACCGGTTTAAACCAGTCGGTTGTACCGGTTGAACCGTCCGGTATACCCGGTTTAAACTGCCTGATACACCCGATTAAACCGTTTTTGAGCAAAATCTGGTACGAAAACATGATCTTTGATGGTAAAAACTGGTATCGAAAATGTTAAAAGTCGGTACTTGAATCGGTACCGAAAATGTGCTCGTTTTGGTAAATTCGGTACCGGTACCCGGTACCATTTACTCATCCCTACATCCAAAGGCATAAGGATATTGTACACTTTACATTAGTGTTTTTTCCTGCATAAATTTCTTGCATTATGGATTTAATTTAATTGTAAGTTTAAAAATAATGGCCGTGTATTTGTTTGCTGTCCAGTATTTATATTTGTTTGACATCTGTTTCTTTGTCTCTTTAAAACCCAGATATCTCTTCATTATCTCTTTCTCTTTCTGAAACTCTCTTTCTCTCTCTGAAACTCTCTCTCTCTTAGTTGTAGACACTTTCCGACGAGTTTTTGTCTGACCATTTATGGACCTTACGCGGTCATATTTTGTAGAGAGAGGAACATCAATGGAGTTTCTAAAGAGAGAAACAGAGGGAGATGGGTGTTGTCTTGATCTATAGCAAAAAGAAATTATAAAGTTAATCTTGACGTAATCAAAGGGCCTTTCGATGTGAGTCACCATATCTTAGATTGGCACGCTTTTAGCCCCTGTCGCAACGCGGGCGAGCTTATATCTAGTTAAATATAACTAGCAAGTGGTGGCAACTAAAAAAGAGAGTGATAGTCGGGTTTATTTGTTTTTTTTCCATCCAATTCTTCGTACTAGCTCAGAGGCCCTAAATTTTCAACGGTTCTTAGGGACGGCTTTTAAAATATTGTGTTTGTTCCTCGGAACACTTCAAATTTTTATGATTGATGGATTAAATGAATGCGGAGTATTATAAATGATTGATGGATATGCGAAGTATTATAAAGCAATTGACGGAATTAACAAATTAATAAAGAGATTATGAACATGATTGTTTTGGTCAAAATGTAATTATGGGTTTAAAGGCTCAAAAGAAAATTTAAAAAGGAGAGCTCACTAGGGGCATGATAGTGATCACACTACTTAAAACCCTAAAATGAAAACATGGATCAAACTCTCTCCCTCCTCATTCATGAAACTTCAATCACAAGCTATAGAGAGAGTTAAGTTCAAGCTTGTTTCTCATCGGTTTTGCATGATGAATGAAGGAGGACGACAAGGGATCTTTGCTTCAGTTTTGTTAATCACATTAGGGGGATAAGGAAGAGAAGATCTAATCGAAACAATGAGATTTACGTAAAAAGTTGCATGATTTTGAGGATTCATGCTTATTATGATGTTATATGATGATTACGATACATTTCCAACAATAAAGTAGGGATCTTGACGTGAAAAATTCGGCTTAAAAGGGTTGTACCTACCGTAGGGACATTAGGGATTTGTGCGAGGTTGAATCATTCATTAAACATGCTTAGCAACTTTGAAACATCACATATTTACATGCTATATTTAAATATTGGAGGCGAAATATTGAATCTAACATCTATAGTCACAGAGTTGGGTCTTTGACCTAATTTTAGAAAAAACTCAAGAACAAATGTATGTATTTATGAACTGATGTTTATTAAACCTTTAGCTCATATATGCTTTCTGAATGTTTATTAAAGCATTCTTCTCAATTTTTCTTAATTTCCTTTTCTTTATATTGCAACCGATTTCCATAACAAATATGTGTGGAAATTAACTTTCACTAAATGACCAAATGGTTATATTAAAGCTCAAAATCTCTTTCAGTTTGGAAATTCGACGATCGACAGCAATCGTCTAAAATACTATTAACTATAGCTATATAAAAAAATATGATTCACTCCAGTGGGTTGTGGATGGGGAGTGGGTTTACCGTGAAGGATACATCCGGGCAAGTTAAAGACAAGTATTGGATAGCACCAATCAATGTACGGTAGTCCGTGGGTGATGTGTAAGGAGTCCTACCATGCAGAGTAGGTTGCCCGGAGCACGTAATTGGTGTGGAGATCGGCTTAGAATCATTCATTTTGGCTTGGGATAGAAGATCACGAATATATTTATGTTGAGAAATAAGAATGTTGTGAGCGTGAGGAAGAACCTCAACACTAGAAAGTAGGATAAGTGCCCAAGATCTTTTAGAGAGAATTTGGTAGCTAAGAAGAGGAGGGGAAGGGCTGATGACTATAATGTCATCATCATATACGAGAATGAAATCAGGAGAACCTTGTTTGACAACTACCTTAATCCGTTAAAGATTACTTAAAATTAAAACCACAAAATTTCCCCTCTGTGGTCCAGACTGGTGTGAAAAAGTACGGATTCACTTTGACTATCTACTCATACACTTCCTCAGTTCCTATTGTTTAATATTCAATACACATATGCTTGGGTGGTTTAATCGTATTACAATTATTTTTTAATTAAACTTAAATATAAAATGTTTAGTAAACTGAACAATATACTGAAAATTAATATTACCACAAAATAATCAACTAAATTAATTAAAATCATGATTAATCAAAATCAAAAAAGTATTATTTTATATAATTAAAGTAAATTTGTTAAATATCAATATAATTAATTGTTGTTTTATGTATAATTTTTAATAACATAAATGTGTGACATCATACCCTACTTTTCATATCATATTAATCATATTACATCATATTATATCATATTACATAGTATATTATATCATATTACACACTTTTGTACTAAATAACTCCTATATAAGACCTCATCGATTGAGAAGGGGTATATCAACATAATCATATAGTATCACTTCTCCAAACAATTGTAGGGCAGTAACGTCTAGTTAATATATGATGCTTACTTATTTGTGTTTGATTTAATTGATGTTATTTGCAGGCTTTTCCTCCTTCACGATTTCACACCTCAAATACAAGTTATAAGGGAATTCATTCTATGGCCATAAATGACTAAAAAGGATTTTGTGAGCACTCAACTTTCCTCAAACTGCATTTTTGTATCGTGGACCATATGCTTAAACTTGGACTGCATCAATCGGCGAATGTTGTTGCCAAGGATGCCGGAATCAGTAGCGTCGCTGCTGATCCGTGCGGGCGTTTCACTTTAGATCCAGTGTATGTTAATAAAGTTTCAACTATCCCTTCTTATTTTTCATAACAAGTGATAGTTGAAACTTAATTAACAAAACCTCCATCCAAAGTGAAACTCCAGCACAGACCAGCAGCAACGCCACTGATTCCTGCCTCCCTGGCAAAAGCTTTCGTTGTTTGATATAGTCCCAGTTTTAGCATATGGTCAACGATATATAAATGCAACTTGAGGAAAGCTGGGTGCTCACAAAATTCTTTAAAGACTTTTGTCCATAGAATGATTTTTTTTAAATCACAAAGAGGAAACAGTAAAAGGAATCCATAGACATACCTTCAAATGACAGAAACCCTTCAATGGTTGCTTCCAAACACCACTAAATTGTCGCCCACAACCACCACGAAACTACTAGCCCCTCGTGATCAAACCCGCAACCTCTAATTGCTTTTGGTGACTTTTATATATATCCCATGCATTTAACATCTTAAAAATTCAAGTTAACTTGTTACAACTCAATTTAAAAACAAAATTGGCGCTTTTCCTTATAAAAATGTGTAAAAGTTGTTCCAATAAAAAACAATTTTTGTAAAAAAAATATCTTAAAAATTCAACTTAACATGTTAAAAATCAATTTTTAAATGTTTTTGTCGTTTTTCCTTATAAAAATGTGTAGAAACTTTTCCAATAAAAAAACATTTTTTTTCAAAAAAAATTTACCTTTTTTAATTATTTTTTAGAAAAAATTATTTTTGGTTTTTGAATTTTTATTAAAAATGCTTCTACATGTATTTATAAATAAAACGGCGAATTTTATTTTTTTTAAAAAGAGAAACCTTTATCTAAGAAGTGTTTTACACCCTTAAATTTAATTTTTAATGGTAGAGATCACACTGGCAAAAATGTAAATTATATTTTAATTTTTTTAGGACTTATTTGATTGGATAGGTGTATAAGTATCAATAAACATCATTTAGATTAACAAATTGTATCACTTTAATCCTATACCCACGATCTTTAAACACAAATTCAGGGATTCTCGTCTCCCTAACCTTAATATGCTCAACCACCGAAAAAACCTTAAGACCTCCTTCTAACAACATCCAAGGCTTTTTTCTTCAACGGTTTCCTCATATCCAAGTCGTTTCTTGCTTTGATTGTGCTAGGGTACAAAGACACCATGTGTTAACGCAAGTGTTTCTTGCTTGATAATCTGAAAGAAATATTTTAAAATTTAAGGCGTGGTGTGAATTTCTGGAAACATTGTATTTAGGATTCAAGTTATTGTGTTTTAGCATTTGAATTGATTGTATTTGTTATTAGAGTCATGGTGTTTTAACATCTGAAAGAACTATATTAAGATTTAAGGTGTGGTGTTTTAAACATCAGGAAAATTGTATTTTGATTCAAGACATCATGTTTTAACATCTGGAATGGTTGTATTATTAAGTCATAGTATTTTAACGTAGTTGTAAAACACCGTGAATTGAACACCAATACAATCATTTCAAATGTTAAAAAACCATGTCTTGAATGACAATACAATGTTTCCTGATGTTAAAACGCCACCAATGTGATTAAAACACCATACGCGATTAAACACCATACTAAGAACATACTTTGGAACATAGGTTCTAAAAACATCATAAATTGAACTAAGAATTTATTAAAATACCACGTTATGAATTAGTTCTTATGTTTGTGAATGATGTTTTATGAGAGTGGTTATCAAACCATGAAATCAGGGATTCTCTCTCTCCAAATTTGTAACTACAGATTCATTACCATATTTGAATTCTTGATGCATTTACAATTATACCATCAAGTCTTAGTTTTAACTAGTGTCACGTGTCCTCACTGTATCCCTTCTTACACTTCTTACACAAAACACACTTGTACAATAACCCCACCTACATATATATATATATATATATATATATATATATATATATATATATATATATATAGGATTAGGATCAAGGGAAAACCCTTACGAGTTGTGAAAACTTAGAGAACTCGACCTTCCCGTATGATTTTTGACCCCATTTTTTCACACCCTAGATTAAAATGTTAGAAAAGACTGCCGTAAAAAAATTTTAAAGAAAAATTTGAAGTGGTGTTTTCCGTCTCTTATGGTGGCTATAAAAAGGTGATAGACATAAGCATGACATCACCTTTTACAGCATTTACGGCTGCCGTAATGAAAAAAATCTTTGAAAAGTTAATTTTTTTAGGATTTTTGGTAAAATGAAATTTTTGAAAAAACCTTCGTAAGTAAGACAGAGTTCTCTAAATTCTCACAACTCGTATGAGTTTTCATTTTACACTAACCTTATATATATAGTGGAGGGTTTAAATGAGAACGCGAAATATCGCAAGAACCGTGAGAACGAATGAAAAAAAAATGAAAAGTTGGTAAAAACAATTCAAATTCAAAATTTCTTTTTACACTTGTCATGATTATTCAAATACAATGTTAGAAATTTAATTTACACGTTTAAATTTACGTGAATTCGTAAATAATTTTTTTTACACATGTGTAAGTTTGTCATTTACATATGTGTAAATTTGTTATATT
This sequence comes from Scalesia atractyloides, assembly GCA_947069175.1. NCBI lineage: Eukaryota > Viridiplantae > Streptophyta > Magnoliopsida > Asterales > Asteraceae > Scalesia > Scalesia atractyloides. The sequence goes on from CAMTDV010000017.1 coordinate 88,895,404, forward strand.
TACACATGTGTAAAAAATCTAATAAGAGTGATTTTGAGGGGAGAAATGAATTATTTGATGTTGTAAATTCTTATTTTGATGTTATATTTTAATTAAAATGAGGTTTGTATTAAAAAAATTTATTTTGATTGGTTTTTTTCATTTGTTCTCACGGTTCTCGTAATATTTAGCGTTCTCAAGATAACCCTCCCCTATATATATATATATACTAAATGACGCTTGCCTTTCTAATTACAAAATGACGGTTGCCTTCCAAAAATAAAGGGGTGTAATTTTAATTTAATTTAATCCATATAATGTGCCACCTTCCAAAATGAAATTAATTCACACATAGCATTATTTAACCTGCGTGATCTACTGTAGATACATGCAATCCACGTTGCACGCAAACTCTTATATATTCATGATCAAAATACTACACATACGTGCAAACAAATACACGCAATTCATCGACATCGTACAAAAACAAAACAAAACAAAACGAAAAGCAGAATTCACTTATAGCAAATTAGTGATCGGATACGTAAGCAGTAATGGCAAACAATTTAAGTGAGCGAATCGAATTGTTACCCTAATTGCCATTCAAGAAAGAAAAAAATATACACATGGAAAGCGCACATGATTAAATCGGTTAAACGGAGTTTATTAACGTACCTTTGATGTCAACATTAACGATAATTTGATTACGAAGTGCGAAGGGATTTTAAAGGAGGATTTGGAGTAGAGTCTCAAGGAATGCGAACGGTTAATAGGATGTTGTAGGATTTTGAGTTGTGTTTTATGTTCCGCGCGTTACGGCTAGATATTGATTATGAATGTTTTAGTATTACAATATTGGAGGCGAAATTCTCTAAGTTTATTCAAAAGATTACTTTCTTTTTTTTACCAAGGATTTTTGACATGTTGCCAACATGGAGCTCCTTGTAAGATGATGATCACTCCCAAATATAAACTTGCATAGCACACCAATATCATTTATTTTGACAATTCAAACACACGACTTTTCCCATTGCATGAACCACATAGACACATTAATTGATGCTTCATATACACTTGATTTTTGTAACATTTCAAGTGAACGTATCACACACACTCATTGACAATGATTTATATACACTCTCATTTACACAAATAAATGGCAAACCACACACTCCAGCATGCGCGGCATTTTTCGAAATTCAAACACGCAACTAACGAAAATATCGAACATACAAACCAAACAGTGAGAAGAAGATGATACGACGTGTGGTCATATAATATCATCGCCAATGGCGCGCTCCAAAATCACAACCACATGACCACCACCGGGATGCTAAATACGTGCTCAGACGCCCATTTTCCATGCCCCCTTGCACGTCAACTCCCACAGATGGCACTATTCCACACGAACACCTTTCTCCTCAATATCAACCGTCCTCTCCTTCTCTACATCATGTCAGCTTAAAAACGCCTACAAACCGAGCGTTATAGTTTCACTAATTGTGTTGCAGAAGAGAAAAGGTACAACTTTATTGACATTAAAAGTGAAAGCAAATAAACGAAATAATATGAAGTTCACATGAACACTAAAGTTTCATAATCTTGCCTTTTCAAAATGTGATTCAATATTATTTTTATCTAAATTAGAAGTTGATTCTGACATCCCCGTTTGAACATTTACATACCAGTAAATCTACGTTATTTAAGTTTGCTAAACAGTTAATAAATCCAAACTCTTATAATAAGTCGTATTTTAGATCAGTGTTAACGTACATAAACAATTACCTTTCCGGGCACTCCAAATCGTCCATAAGGTCATCTAAACCCATAAGGTCCTCTTCAAGCAGATCAAAATAAGCAACAACTTCATAATACAAAATAAGAAAATAAGGCCCTTCCTTTCTCCACATGGCCCATCTAAAAAGCCACAAACTCATTGTAAAAAAAACAAAACAAAACCATAGCTGCCAATGTGGGGCTAGGACCCTTGGTATATCATTTGATGGTTGTATTTAATTATTTCTATCCAATATTTAAGGATAACAATGTTTTTATTTTTTTGATTTTCAAGTTAAATGTTCATTTGCGTTTGTTTTTATTTGCTTGCGTTCGTTTGTGTTCGAGACCATTGTTCACGAACTGTTCCTGAATAACTGAATTTCCTTAACGAACGAACACGAACATAAACTTATGTTCGGTATGCGTTCGTGAACAGTTCGCGAACATGTTAATCTCCTTAACGAACGAACACGAACATGGCCTTGTTCGTGTTCGTTCGGTTCGTTTACAGCCCTACTGTACCAACCTCTCTCCCTCCTCATTCATGCAACTTCACTCATAAGCTAGAGAGAGAAAGTCAAGTTCAAGCTTGTTTCTCATCGGTTTTGCTTGAGGAATTCATCGGTTTTGCATGAGGAATGAAGAATGACGAAGAGGGATCTTTGCTCCAGTGTTTATACTCACATAATTTGGGGGATAACGAAGCCACCTTTGACCTGATTTCAACTAGATCAGACCGGGGTGGAGGAGATTAATCAAAACAATAAGATTTATGTAAAAAGTTGCAGGATTTTGACGATTCACGCCTATTATAATGTTACATGATGATTACAATACTTTTCCAACAATAAAGTGGGGATTTTGATGTGAAAAATCGGCTTAAAAGAATTGTAGCTGTCATAGGTACATTAGGGTTTTGCGCGAGGTTAATTCATTCATTAAACATGCTTAGCAACTTTGAAACATCACATATTCACATGCTATATTTAATTAATGGAGGCGAAACATTGAATCCAACATCAACAGTCACAAAGTTGGGTCTCTGGCTAATTTCAACAAAAACTCGAGAACAAATGTATATATTTTTGAATTGATGTTTATTAGACCTTTAGTTCATATATGCTTTCTGAATTGTAACATCAATAGTCACACACTTGGTCTTAACCTAATTTCAGCAGCAACAACACAAAAAAAAAAAGAACCCTTAAGAACGAATGTTTATTATGAATCCATGTTTACTAAAGCATTCTTCTTAATTTTTCTTAATTTCTTTTTCTGTATATTGCAACCCTATTTCCATAACAAATATGTTTGGAAATTAACTTTCACTAAACGGCCAAATGGTTATATTAAAGCTCAAAATCTCTTTCAGTTTGGAAATTCATTGATCGACAGCAATCATCTGAAAAACTATTAACTGTAGCTATATAAAAAATATGATTCACTCGCTTAGTTCAATCCTTAGTCAATTTCTATTATAATTGCCTAAAATGTTATACTGATTTTCAAGAATTCATACACTTCGGTTGTGAGACATTTGTGTCTGATGGATATCTCGTCAGTAAAAGTTATGCGTTGTGCACAACTCACCGACGTATGGTGAAAGTCATCCTAGGATGTCACATGCTAAGAATATATGTATAAAGAGGTTCAGAGATCAAGTGAAATCTTGAATTAAACAGAATGTATCGATCTACATATATACAATAAATAAACTAGATATCGAACGATACTTCAAAATTTATATTTTTCGCCGGACCAATTGACATCTGTGAATGCATGCGGGTGAAGAGGAGAGTTGCGTTGTATGCTATGATCAATAGTTCCCTGGAGGTATCTTGGAAGTCTTTCTAAAACACTCCAGTGGGTTGTAGATGGGGAGTGGGTTTACCGTGAAGGATACATCCGGACAAGTTAAAGGAAAGTATTGGAGAGCACCAACCAATGGACGGTAGTCCATGGGTGATGTGTAGGGAGTCCTACCATGGAGAGTAGGTTGCCCGGAGCACGTAATTGGTGCGGAGATCGGCTTAGAATGACTCATTTTGGCTTGGGATAGAAGATCATGATTATATTTATGTTGAGAAATAAGAATGCCATGAGCGTGAGAAAACCTCAACACAAGAAAGTAGGATAAGTGACCAAGATCTTTTAGAGAGAATTTGGTAGCTAAGAAGAGGAGGGGAAGGGCCGGTGACTATGATGTCATCGACATATAAGAATGAAAATAGGAGTTGATCCGGTTGTGAGAGTAAAGAGAGAACGATCCGATATAGTTGGTTTAAATCCTTCTAAAATTAGATAAGTTTTTAACTCATCGTACCAAGTTATGGAGTTTGCAAACATGGGTAAGTTTTTAACTCATTAGTAAAGTGAGAAGGATCCGCAATACGTCTTTATTGATATTGCCTTGCAAAAAGGCTCTGATTATGTCTAGTTTTCTGAGGGTCCAATTTTGCGAAATGGCAATGAAAAGAACAAGACGAAGTGTAGCCGGTTTAATACAGGCTAACGGTTTTGGCACAATCAATTCCAAGACGTTGATGGAAACCTTTAACAACAAGACGCGCCTTTAGTCAATCAACCGTTCCATCGGCTTAATTTTTTGTTCTAAATAGTAAATACCCAATTGTAGCCCACTCAATTTGGGGCAGAATCAAAAGGGACTAAGGACCATGTATGGTTACGTTCCCAGGCAGAAAATTCATTCGACATGGTATGCCCCCAAGAGGGGTGTTCTAGAGCTTGAGCGACATAGGTTGGTTCAAGAGAGGAGGCTAAAGATGTGTTGTGTGAATGAAACTAAGAGTTGTGATACTTGGGGTTGGGCTTGGGGTTTTGTCGACTGTTAGGTTTGGATGATGGTGTAGTAAGTTGTCGATAATCGGATTGTTGAGCGCAAGTGAGTGGTAATCAACCAGATGGATTTATAGGTGAGTTAGATTGAGTGGCTATGAGTTTTCCAAAAGGGAAAATATGTTCTTGAAAAACAACATGTCTAGTTTATTAGGGACGATTAGGGATCAAATGCATAGTATGTACTTTGAGTTGGGGAATGTAACATTTGTCAAAAACGGGTTTTCCAAACCCGCTCCGTTTGTAATCGAATATCAAGTTATAAATGTCTCGTTGCATATTTATGTCCAAATTTAATTTTTAATGATGCATAATTATTAAACAAACTAAACTATAAAAGTTATAATTGATAAAAAGTAAAAATAAAATAATTAAAAAGAAAATGAGGCTGCCGGGACTCGAACCCGGGTCAGCCGGGTTTTAAACCAAAAGTCTTAACACACACACGTTCCACCACTCCGCCACTTGATGTTTTTGTAAGTTTTAGGGAACAATTAAAACTTATGAACAACCATGAAACAACCTGTTGCGCCAAACTGAAACCGTAATCGGCTTTCAACCGTCCAAAACGGTTTGAGTGTTCGCGGATTCTGGTTTATAACCGATGCACCGACGATCCTAATCAATTCAGTCTTGAATTAACTTAAATTTTGATGATGATCGGTTTTTATAACCGAAGATATTCAATTTCTGAGTTACGCCAACAATTGTTTCTTCTCTCGACTTATTCGATTTCACTTTCGCTATTCATTCAGTTTGTCAGAAAAACTTTTTGAACTCGCCGGAAAATCTCTGCAAGTCGCCGGAAAGCCGAGACCTTCATTAATACGGTAAATACTTCGACTATTTCTGTTTCAATCCGTTGTTAGACTGTTACTAACTTCAAACCAACAATCAGAATCAATCCCATACGACATAGCCGGAATATTCAGCTCTCGCCGGAAACTTCTGGAATTTCCAATCTCACGCGGTGAATCGGTATGAACATTCAAAACTTCTGTTAATCCTTGTTTAGTACCCCACTTTCATATCTAATCAATCAAAACTGGTAATTGACCCGAACAGAGGAAGCTCATAAAACAGAGCCGGCGATCCTTGCCGGAGTTCTGAGAACGACGACCTGTTCCGGTACTTTCTTTCCCCAAACCCTCTCCGTTCATCACCTTTCAACTTGTTCATATTATTCGTTAACTGAATTAAACAAATAACAGAGAGATAACTGTTGTCTGTGTTATAGACGAAGAAGACGAAGTAGTAGATGATATTAAGAGTAATTAAAATGGATATTGTAAACGGGTTAGACACACAGTCCAGCGGTGGACTGTGTGCACATACAAATCACACGCCACGAGTTCGATCCTTGACACACGTATGCTCTGTAATTAAAATGTTCTTTTTCTAAATGAACCGGATCCTTTTCGCAACTAGATGTTAAGTATAATAAAAATCTGTATATTAAACAAGTTAGACACACAGTCCAGCGGTGGACTGTGTGTAACGTTAAAGCACAGGTCCCGGGTTCGAGGCCTGTTGGCGACACCGGTTCGATGATTTAAAACATTTTTGAAAATAAAAGAATTTTGAATAAACTGAGTTAGTATATAAATATAATTAAAAACAGAATTATTTCGGGTTAGACACGTAGCTCAGTTGGTAGAGCTGCGTGCACGCGTACGGGAGGTCTCGGGTTCGAGCCTCACCCGGCGCATACATTTACACAATAAAACCGGTCAACAAGTCAAACGGTCAACGGTCAATGCAAAAGTCAACATATTTTTATATTTTTATTTATTTAATTTAATTTAAAAAAATCAATTAAAAATACTTAAAAATAATGTTTTTAAAGATAGGAAATAGCCTTAAACTTACAAAAATATATCTAAAAATCCTATTAAAATTATTAATAAAATCCACTCATTTACTATATTTTCCGTTATTATTTAGGTTAGTTAATTCTCGTTGTTCAATTCTTTCAGCTCGTGCGCATCTCACCATCTCCAACCAAACACACCCAATGTGAGTGAATCTCTACAAAATTCCCCGTTTTAATCACGTTTTTGGGGTGTATCATGTGTCTTGTCATTTATTATATTTAAATCATTGTGCATACATCATATCATGAACAAATGTGTATTCAGTTTGTTTCAACTGTTGTGTGGTTATTGTTTAGATTTAATTTATTATTTTCAGTACATGCAATTTCATAGGCCGCCGCTCCCCATTACATTATGAGCGTTGAGCATGTTCCCCATTACATTATGAGCGTGAACCTGGCGTGCCAACATACGATCGGCTCCATTTGATTGAGCCTTGATCGCACAGACATTTATCATTTTTCAGTACATGCAATACGATCGGCTCCGTTTGATTGAGCCTTGATCGCACAGACATTTATCATTTTCAGTACATACATTTATCATAGGCCGTTCGTTCCTCATTTATGTTATTGTATGTTATTGTATGTTATAGTTTGTGGTTGTTACTGCTACTGTTTGATTATTTACATTTGCTCACTTAGGATCGTTGCACAATTTTTCCTTGATAAAATAACAAGAAAATCCATAATAAATGTTTATCTAACAAGGTTCACTCGCCAACTTATGTTGACCCAAAAACCCCATTTTTACACATGATACAGGTGAACCAGCTGCAGCAAGAAACACATAGGATTGGCTTAGAAGAATAAACTGGTTTAGAGCTTGGATTGTTTAGTTGGTTAATTTTCTTTGTATTGTATGGACATGTTTGGATTGTTGAGAATGTAATTTTGACTTTAATAAATATGAAACATATTAGTAAATATCATGAGCTTTGGTGATAACCCAATTACGCCCCGACTCTTATTCCGCTGCGGGTCGGGGGTGTGACAGATTGGTATCAGAGCCATGACTATAGGGATATAGGATAGGTTATTAGACCCTTAGAGCCTATACTATAGTTGATTAGAAATTTTTAAGATTTTTGTGTGTTACATGCCAAATTTCATGATGTTTATATGTTTTATGTTAAATGTTACATTCAATGTTATGCAAGCATGTTCATAAGTATATATTATCATCTAATGCCTATCATGAATCAAATTCTCATAACATATCATATCCATGAAAGCATACATCACATCATTTTCATGATTGTTTTTACAATGATTTTTGTATTTTCTAATCTCATCAAAGTGAGTTCTCATGACGGGCATGTAGTAACTGGAAGGGTACAAGTACCGGTAGTCGGAACGTCCTGTCTAGGTTGGCATTCGTATAAATCCAAAATAAAGGACCAGTTTGCCTACCTGGGGACTAACGATGAGAGTACGAAGTACCTATTAGGCCAAAGCATGCTATACCAAACGTCGTGTGAGCTAACCCCACTTTGAGTTGTCATTGTGTCTACACCTGGACACATTCCGACCATACATCTTGTAAACATATTTTGTGGTTTTCATTCGGGTGATGTGAGTGTTAAATCGCCAATACTAATGTGAATCCTACCAAGCCAATAGTCATGGGGGCCCACATGACTATACAGGTGAAGGTAAGGGGGACATTTGAGGCCCAACATGAGCAAACCCAAGATATCCTATGGATGTAGTTGCATTATTGATATTTATGTTATTTTCATTATCTTTAAGACACATGACACCTAAGAGACTCCATAAACTCACAATCTTCTTATGTATGTTCCTGTAGATGTCGGCTAGACAACAAAGAGGGGGTAAAAGATCAGGAAGACCTCACGAACGATTGGCCGCACAAATCGCGAAACAAATGGCCGCGGTGCTTCCTGACATTGTAGTTCAAGTACAACAAGCTCTCGCCACAAATCCCACTAATCCTCCCCAGCAAGATGACCAGAACATCGGCAACCCTCCTACCAGCAAGTGCTCATATAAACATTTTAAGTCCTGCGATCCCCCTAAATTTGAAGGGACCGAAGGTGTCACTGCCCTCCTCCACTGGTTTGAGGAAATGGAAAACACCTTCCTCAACTGCGATTGTCCCGAGGATCGCAAGGTACGATACGCAACCGGGAGACTATTTGGGGTAGCTCTTACCTGGTGGAATACTGAAAAGGGTAAGAGGGGAATCGAAGATGCTATGGCCTTAACGTGGGAGGAGTTAAGAGAAATCATGACGAGGGGGTTCTGTCCTAGGAGTGAGATTAAAAAGTGGGAGGACGAATTTCATTCTTTGAAGCAAAAGGAGGGAGATCATACTTCCTACAACAAGAGGTTCTTAGAGTTGAACCAAATGGTCCCTAACATGTTCACCCCAGTTTACCGCTTAATCGAGCATTATATTCGAGGTCTTCCCTTGAAAATTCAAGATTCAGTTCTCAGCACTTCGCCAGCAACACTTGAAGCTGCTATGGAACTAGCTACTGAACTGACCGAGAATCGAATTCGCAACGGTAAGTTCAAAGAAGAGAAAAAGAAAGCCCCCGTTGAGGGCCAAACTTCAAACCATTCCACCTCCTCCTCTAAGTTTGCTAACAAGAGGAAGCGTAACACCAGAAACTTCGCTGTTACACAAACCAACTTCCCTATTCCTGCTGCACCCATTACCCAAGTTTCCCCTTCACCTGCACCATACAAAAGGCCATACTCTGGCCCGTTACCAAAATGCAACCGTTGCCAATACCACCACTTTCCCGATCACCCCTGCCAACATTGCACCGGCTGTGGTCGCCAGGTCATACTGTTCAAACCTGTCACATACCTCAGCGAACGAACCGTCACCAGCCTTCAACCCAAACCCACCAACAATTAATGGGTCAAGCCCAACAACCCCTACTACTACCACCTACCCAACATTTAGCCCAAACATACTACCAACCCAACTATCCCAGGTGCAACCTATGCGGGCTTGCTACAATTGTGGAGACCCAATTCACTTTAGAAACACTTGTCCAAGGTTGGTGAACATTATTCATGCTCAAGCCCAAGCCAATCCGGTGAATCAAGATAACCAAGCTCCTGCACCTGCAAGAGGAAGAGCTTTCAACATCAACGCTAATCAGGCTAGAGCTGACAGCAATGTGGTTAACGGTACGTTCCTTATCAATGGTAGTTATGCATCCATGTTGTTTGATACTGGCGCGGATAAAAGTTTTGTGTCTTTAGAGTTTGAACCCATCCTAAACCAAAATCGTGATAAGCTCATGGAATCCATAACAGTAGAAGTTGCTGAAGGGAAACCGGTCTCATTAAACTCTATTATACACAACTGTACACTCACCTTAAACGACCACGATTTTCCAGTTGACCTCATTCCTATGAAGTTGGGAAGTTTTGATATTATAATTGGTATGGACTGGCTCAGCCAACATCAGGCTGAAGTTGTATGCCGCGAGAAGTTTATACGCATTCCTCTTCCAAACGGTCAGACTCTACAAATCTTTGGAGAAACCTCGTCGAAAGGGCTCAGATTAATGTCCTGTCTTCAAGCTCGAAAATATCTTCGCAAGAATTATGTCGCATTCTTAACCCATGTCGTCAAAAAGGGAACTATGGAGAAGAAACTTGAAGACATCCCAGTAGTAAAAGATTTCCCGCAAGTTTTTCCTGACGACATTTCAGGACTTCCTCCAGTAAGAGAAGTCGAATTCCGTATTGATCTCATACCTGGTGCTACACCAGTTGCAAAGTCTCCTTATAGGTTAGCCCCCTCTGAAATTCAAGAGCTAGCCAGTCAATTGCAAGAGTTGACTGACAAGGGATTCATACATCCTAGCTCCTCGCCTTGGGGTGCACCTGTCCTTTTTGTGAAGAAGAAAGATGGATCGTTTCGCATGTGCATCGACTACAGAGAACTAAACAAGTTAACAATCAAGAATCGTTATCCATTACCTCGCATTGATGATCTTCTTGACCAACTTCAAGGCGCCAGCTGTTTTTCAAAAATCGACCTTCGATCTGGTTATCATCAACTTAGAGTACATGAAGAAGACGTCCCAAAGACTGCTTTCCGAACTCGTTATGGTCATTATGAATTCATGGTCATGCCATTTGGTTTAACCAACGCTCCAGCTGTCTTCATGGATCTAATGAACAGAGTCTGCAAACCCTATCTCGATCATTTTGTTATAGTCTTCATCGACGACATCCTCATTTATTCAAAGTAAGTCTGATCATGAGCGACATCTTCGACTCATCCTTACACTTCTAGAGAATGAAAAGCTTTACGCCAAATTCTCCAAATGCGAATTCTGGTTAAAAGAGGGACAATTCCTTGGGCATGTAGTCAATGACAAGGGAATACATGTCGAACCCTCAAAGATCAAAGCGGTACAAGAATGGCAAGCGCCACGTACACCAACTGAAGTAAGATCTTTTCTTGGTTTGGCTGGTTATTATCGTCGTTTCATTTCAAACTTCTCACGCATTGCTGTACCACTCACGGCTTTAACTCATAAGGGAAAACCTTTCATATGGGGACCCAAGCAAGAAGAAGCCTTCCAAACCCTTAAACAAAAACTCTGTGATGCACCAATCCTCACTCTGCCTGAAAGTTGTGATGACTTCGTGGTTTATTGCGATGCGTCAGGGCAAGGACTAGGCTGTGTTCTAATGCAAAGAGGAAAGGTTATAGCTTATGCTTCGAGACAACTCAAGACTCATGAGAAGAACTACACCACCCATGACCTAGAACTTGGAGCCGTTGTGTTCGCTCTTAAGATATGGAGACATTATCTCTACGGTACTAAGTGTGAAATATACACTGACCACAAGAGTCTTCAACATATCTTCAATCAAAAAGAGTTAAACATGAGGCAACGAAGATGGGTCGAACTTCTAAATGACTACGACTGTGAGATTCGGTACCACCCTGGCAAAGCAAATGTGGTGGCTGATGCACTCAGTCGAAAGGGTTATGCGAACTCCATTCGTCTTCTATGTTCGCAAATCATAACTGACATTAAAGATCAAATTCGAGAAGCCCAACATGTTTCAGTAACGGAGGATGATGTACGAAAGGAGCTGTCCTGTGGAGCTGAACTTAAAATTGAAACTAAAGCTGACGGTATTCTGTACTATCTAGATCGCATATGGATTCCTGACCACAACAACCTTCGTGAAATTCTTATGAACGAGGCTCACAAAACACGATACTCTATACACCCAGGAGCCGATAAGATGTATCAAGACCTTCGATACACCTATTGGTGGCCTGGAATGAAAAAGGATATCGCTGTTTTTGTTTCCAAGTGCCTTACATGTTCCAAGGTGAAAGCTGAACACCAAAGACCCTCAGGACTTCTGGTCCAACCGGAAATACTTGTATGGAAGTGGGAAAACATAACCATGGACTTCATTACCGGGTTACCTCGCACTTCTGGTGGGTATGACACTATATGGGTAATCATTGATCGACTTACAAAATCAACTCACTTTATTCCAATCCGCGAAGATTTCAAGAATGAAAAGCTAGCTCGTATTTATATCATCGAAATCGTAAGCCGTCATGGTGTACCGTTAAGTATTATTTCAGATCATGATGGTCGTTTCACTTCACGAACATGGCAAGCAGTACAAGCCGCTTTGGGTACGCGATTAGATCTCAGTACCGCTTATTCAAACTCTTGAAGATATGCTTCGAGCATGTGTCATAGACTTCAAGGGAAATTGGGACGCTCATCTAACATTAGTTGAATTTTCGTACAACAACAGCTATCATTCAAGCATCGGCATGGCACCTTTTGAAGCTTTATATGGTCGTAAGTGCCGATCTCCAGTATGTTGGCACGAAATTGGGAAAGCTCAAATCACTGGTCCAGAATTGATTCAAGAAACCACAGACAAGATTCATCAGATTCGAAACAATCTTCTAGCGGCTCAAAGTCATCAAAAGAGTTATGCAGATAAACGACGAAAGCCTTTGGAGTTTAACATTGGTGATCATGTACTTTTAAAAGTATCACCGTGGAAGGGAGTAGTTCGTTTTGGTCAAAAAGGCAAGCTAGCACCACGCTACGTAGGACCTTTCAAGATACTCAAAAGAGTAGGACCTGTAGCATACAAGCTTGATCTACCAGAAGAACTCAAAAGGATTCATCCCACATTCCACGTATCAAACTTGAAGAAGTGCCTCGCTGATGAAAACCTCTGTCACACCCCGACCCGCAGCGGAAATAAGAGTCGGGCATAATTGGGTTATCACCAAAACACATGACATTTACTATTATATTTCATAATTAATGAAGTCAAAGTTACATTTTCAACATCCAAACATGTTCATTCAATACAAAGGAAATAATCAAAAGGTAACAATCCCAAAACTAAATCGATTTATTCTTCTAATCCAGGTCCTATGTGTTCCTAGCTGCTGCTGGTTCACCTGTATCATGTGTAAAATGGTAGTTTTTGGGTCAACATAAGTTGGCGAGTGAACCTTATTAGATAAACATTTGATAATGATTTTATGGTTAGTTTATCAATGAAATATTGTGCATAATCATAAAAGAGCAAATGTAAGTAATCAAGCATTGGCAAATAGCAGTTACAATTATAGCATATAATAACACTTGACAGCATACATGAACATACCAATATCATACGATAACTAACATAAATGAACTGTGCGATCAAGGCTCAATCAAGCGGAGCCGATCGTATTGCATGAACTGGAAATGTAAATTGAACTGTGCGATCAAGGCTCAATCAAACGGAGCCGATCGTATTGCATGTACTGAAATGTAAAATGAACTGTGCGATCAAGGCTCAATCAAACGGAGCCGATCGTATTGCATGAACTGAAATGTAAAATGAAATGACCGATCAAGGCTCAATCAAACGGAGCCGATCGTTGCGGGCACGCCAGGTTCAACCGCATAATAAAATGGGGAACAGGCTCAAACCTCATAATAAAATGGGGAGCGGCGGCCTCGGCAATTGCATGTACTGAAATAATAATTTGCATCCAATAATAACTACTTAACAGCAACAAACTAAATACACATGTCATGATATGATGTATGCACAATAGTTTAGTTATAATATGTATATAAACAAAGACACATGATACACCCCAAAAAACGTGATTAAAACGGGGAATTTGAAAGGTTCACTCACATTGGGTGCGTTGAATTGGAGATGGTGAGATGCGCACGATTTAGATGAGCGAATCGACGAGGAATACTAACCTAAATAATAATGGAATAATATATTAAATGGATGGATGTTATTAAGGATTTTAATGAAATTTTTTGATATATTTTTATGAGTTTATGGCTATTTTCTATCTTTAAAAATATTATTTTTAAGTATTTTAATTGATTTTTAAATTAAATTAAATAATTAAATATATAAAAAAAATATTATTTTTTAGTGTTGACCGTTGACCGTTGACCGTTGACCGGTTCGGTCAGCGGTTAATTCTGCGCCGGGTGGGATTCGAACCGGCGACCTTCCGTTCGCGTGCACGTAGCTCTACCAACTGAGCTACGTGACTAACCCGTTATAAACTCGGTTTTAATTATATTTATATACTTATTTGAATTAACCGAAAATTCCTTTATTTGCAAAAACGTTTTAATTCAATTGGACCGGTGCTCGTGACAAGATTCGAACGCGCGACGTGAAGTTCATGTTGCACACAGTCCACCGCTGGACTGTGTGTCTAACCCGGTTATATTCTTGGTTTTTATTATACTTAACAACTATCTGTTTTAAACCCGTTTAGTTCTGGATCAAAAAGGCATGTTATTACACAAGGCGTGCGCGTAGCAAGGATCGAACTCGGGACGTGTATAGTCGTTGTTTGCACATATCCACCGCTGGACTGTGTGTCTAACCCGTTTATAATCCGGATTTTAATTACCCTTATGTCATTACTGAATTCATCTTCTTCATTACGAACACAGACTTTAATCAAACATCCGATTCGTGATTAATCTAGTTAATAAACATGATGTTTACCTTGAATGTACTAAACCGAACAGTTTGGGGAAAAAGATACCGAACAGGTTGTCTTCCTCAGAGAGTCCGGCGAGAACTTGTCGGCTCTGTTTTTGAACCTTTGGCTGAGAGGATCTATCAACAGATTTAAGGGATTAGATATGAAATTGAACTAGTGAGTATTGATTATCAGTACGTTGGAATGTGCATACCGATAACTAACGAGTTTCCGGCAATTCCAGAAATTTTCCGGCGAACACAGAAAATCCAGCAAAGTCGTCTGTGGTTGATTTTGAATGATGGGTTAATGTTAGTAAAGTTCTAACAATAGATTGAAATCGTAAAGGAGGAGTATTTTACCGGTTTGTATTGAATACAGTTTTCCGGCGACTTTTGCAGAGAATTCCGGCGAACTGTTTTAGGTGCTCTGATGATTTGAAAATGCGACGAAAAGGAATTGGAGTATTGTTGTGATAGTTCTGAATCGCGAGAATGGACTGAAACTTGAGTTATCCAGGGATTTGATGAACTTTCGGTTTCAAATACCGAAAATGATGAAGCTTTAAGTTCAATCAATTCTGACTTAATTAGAAACCGTCGTGCATCTGTTATAACTGAAATTGTGAGGTAAACAATTGATTTGACGATTGGTTTGCCGATTACCGGTTTTCAGATGGCATCATCGGTTAAATCGAGTTTGTGTATAAGTTCCATTTGTTTTCCTAGAGTTAACAGAAAACACTTTGTGGCGGAGTGGTTTAGGGAATGGACGTTAAGTCGTTGGGCGACTCAGCTGACCCGGGTTCGAGTCCCGGCAGCTTCAAATATTTTTTATTTGTTTTATTTTAACTGTTTATCAAATATAATTTTTATAGTTTAGTTTATTTATTAATTATGCATCGTTTTAACTCAAAATAACCATAAATAATTAATGCACTTTCATAACTTGGTACTTGATTACAAAACGGAGCGGGTTTTGGAGACCCGATTTTTACAAATGTTACAACCTCCACATACCTCTGGAAGATATTCAGATTGATGAATCTATGCATTTTATTGAAAGACCTGTAGAGATCATGGACTTCGGAGAAAAACGTCTTCGACGAAGTCGCATTCCAATTGTTAGGGTACGCTGGGAGTCGAAACGGGGACCTGAGTTTACTTGGGAACGTGAAGACTCAATGCGCGAAAAATACCCGCATCTTTTTCCTACTACTACTTAAATTTCGGGACGAAATTCCTTAAAGTAGGGGATATTGTAACATTTGTCAAAAACGGGTTTTCCAAACCCGCTCCGTTTGTAATCGAATATCAAGTTATAAATGTCTCGTTGCGTATTTATGTCCAAATTTAATTTTTAATGATGCATAATTATTAAACAAACTAAACTATAAAAGTTATAATTGATAAAAAGTAAAAATAAAATAATTAAAAAGAAAATGAGGCTGCCGGGACTCGAACCGGGTCAGCCGGGTTTTAAACCAAAAGTCTTAACACACACACATTCCACCACTCCGCCACTTGATGTTTTTGTAAGTTTTAGGGAACAATTAAAACTTATGAACAACCATGAAACAACCTGTTGCGCCAAACTGAAACCGTAATCGGCTTTCAACCGTCCAAAACGGTTGAGTGTTCGCGGATTCTGGTTTATAACCGATGCACCGACGATCCTAATCAATTCAGTCTTGAATTAACTTAAATTTTGATGATGATCGGTTTTTACGCCAACAATTGTTTCTTCTCTCGACTTAAAATCATCCGCATAACCTTCGATTTCACTTTCGCTATTCATTCAGTTCGTCAGAAAAACTTTTTGAACTCGCCGGAAAATCTCTGCAAGTCGCCGGAAAACCGAGACCTTCATTAATACGGTAAATACTTCGACTATTTCTGTTTCAATCCGTTGTTAGACTGTTACTAACTTCAAACCAACAATCAGAATCAATCCCAGACGACATAGCCGGAATATTCAGCTCTCGCCGGAAAAATTCTGGAATTTCCAATCTCACGCGGTGAATCGGTATGAACATTCAAAACTTCTGTTAATCCTTGTTTAGTACCCCACTTTCATATCTAATCAATCAAAACTGGTAATTGACCCGAACAGAGGAAGCTCATAAAACAGAGCCGGCGATCCTTGCCGGAGTTCTGAGAACGACGACCTGTTCTGGTACTTTCTTTCCCCAAACCATCTCCGTTCATCACCTTTCAACTTGTTCATATTATTCGTTAACTGAATTAAACAAATAACAGCGAGATAACCGTTGTCTGTGTTATAGACGAAGAAGACGAAGTAGTAGATGATATTAAGAGTAATTAAAATGGATATTGTAAACGGGTTAGACACACAGTCCAGCGGTGGACTGTGTGCACATACAAATCACACGCCACGAGTTCGATCCTTGACACACGTATGCTCTGTAATTAAAATGTTCTTTTTCTAAATGAACCGGATCCTTTTCGCAACTAGATGTTAAGTATAATAAAAATCTGTATATTAAACAAGTTAGACACACAGTCCAGCGGTGGACTGTGTGTAACGTTAAAGCACAGGTCCCGGGTTCGAGACCTGTTGGCGACACCGGTTCGATGATTTAAAACATTTTTGAAAATAAAAGAATTTTGAATAAACTGAGTTAGTATATAAATATAATTAAAAACAGAATTATTTCGGGTTAGACACGTAGCTCAGTTGGTAGAGCTGCGTGCACGCGTACGGGAGGTCTCGGGTTCGAGCCTCACCCGGCGCATACATTTACACAATAAAACCGGTCAACAAGTCAAACGGTCAACGGTCAACGGTCAATGCAAAAGTCAACATATTTTTATATTTTTATTTATTTAATTTAATTTAAAAAATCAATTAAAAATACTTAAAAATAATGTTTTTAAAGATAGGAAATAGCCTTAAACTCACAAAAATATATCTAAAAATCCTATTAAAATTATTAATAAAATCCACTCATTTACTATATTTTCCGTTATTATTTAGGTTAGTTAATTCTCGTTGTTCAATTCTTCCAACTCGTGGGCATCTCACCATCTCCAACCAAAGCACCCAATGTGAGTGAATCTCTACAAAATTCCCCGTTTTAATCATGTTTTTGGGGTGTATCATGTGTCTTGTCATTTATTATATTTAAATCATTGTGCATACATCATATCATGAACAAATGTGTATTCAGCATGTTTCAACTGTTGTGTGGTTATTGTTTAGATTTAATTTATTATTTTCAGTACATGCAATTTCATATGCCGCCGCTCCCCGTTACATTATGAGCGTTGAGCATGTTCCCCATTACATTATGAGCGTGAACCTGGCGTGCCAACATACGATCGGCTCCGTTTGATTGAGCCTTGATCGCACAGACATTTATCATTTTTCAGTACATGCAATACGATCGGCTCCGTTTGATTGAGTCTTGATCACACAGACATTTATCATTTTCAGTACATACATTTATCATAGGCCGTTCGTTCCTCATTTATGTTATTGTATGTTATTGTATGTTATAGTTTGTGGTTGTTACTGCTACTGTTGATTATTTACATTTGCTCACTTATGATCGTTGCACAATTTTTCCTTGATAAAATAACAAGAAAATCCATAATAAATGTTTATCTAACAAGGTTCACTCGCCAACTTATGTTGACCCAAAAACCCCCATTTTTACACATGATACAGGTGATCCAGCTGCAGCAAGAAACACATAGGATTAGCTTAGAAGAATAAACTGGTTTAGAGCTTGGATTGTTTAGTTGGTTAATTTTCTTTGTATTGTATGGACATGTTTGGATTGTTGAGAATGTAATTTTGACTTTAATAAATATGAAACATATTAGTAAATATCATGAGCTTTGGTGATAACCCAATTATGCCCCGACTCTTATTCCGCTGCGGGTCGGGGTGTGACAGGGAATTACCTATGAAAATACATGGAATTGAACGAGGGTGTAGTTTGTTTGGGGGGGCTATTATTTAGACTAGTAGGGAGACGGTTTATGTGACAAGCGGCCGTAGTGAAAGGAAATGGCCAACAATTAGTAGGAAGTTTTTCCTGAGATAATAAAGAAAGACCCATTTCAGCGATATGATGGTGTCTTCTTTCAGTGTGACCATTGTGTCCGTGTGTGGGGGGGGGGGGTAAAGCGAGAAACACCACCTGAATTGTCGCAACCCCCGAACCCTACCCGGGAGCGAGAGCCGCGAGGACCGCAGACAGGTGGTACCGGTGTTTAGTAATTTGGTAGCGGAATTTAAACATCAGGATCGTAGTTAGGAAATATTATCAGAGTTTCAAAACACCAAACTTCTGTATTACACAAATGGGATAAATCCCAAGTTTCAGTTACAATACATTATAAGGATAAACCCTAATATATGAAAAACATAAACTTCTTTTTATTTAGGTAACTTTTATAGCCACTTTTCTAAGCCTTCAGTGCTCTCTAGCTGGCTTCTATTAGCTTCACATTAAGTTACCTGAAACGCGTTTTAAAATATTTTATCAGCAAGAAATACTAGCGAGTGCATCCTAGTTTAATCAAAACAAGTTTTTATAAATTTACAGTATTGAGAGCATCATGGATTACAATGTTTATATCTACACAATTACTCATTTAGTATTGTCAACACCTGACTTGTGGGTCATATTACTTTGGGTCCTATCACCCAACAGTAACGGTTCCTATCACACCCCTGTGACTGTGGACTAGTAATGTATAAAAAACCCCAACATACCAGCAGTAATTGTAGAATACATATACTCAATTACTGCTAAGCATAATTAAAACATTTGAGGTTTTGACTCACAAAAAGAATTACAAAAGAGAATGTACTCACATTGAAAACTTATGTATTCCTACGGCCTTTCTAGTGATAATTCCTGATTACTTCCGGGAATTTCTATTAAAACATACAATGCATATGTGTTAGTAAATTAACCCAAGTCACTTTAGCCATACAACACGAGACAAAACCCTAACGAATCTTAGTTAGGCAGGGCCTTGACATGCGTCGGTGGCTCCTAAATCAATCGGGTAGGATGCCCATACAACACGAGATAGAGCCCCAACGAACTTAGTCAAGCAGAGCCTTGACATGCGTTGGCGGGTCCTAAATCGGGTAGGGTAACGAATTAGTGATTGGGGGTTAAGATACTTACAGCAGGCAACGTTTCGCAGGTTTAGGGGTTTAGGGGGTGTTGATCAGAAAAGCGGGGATACGAGAGAGTATACGATCAGAGAATTCGATCGAAAATGAGCGACGATTTCAGTCCCACGCTGCTCTATTTATACCCAAAATTGGCTTCTCCTGCGCGTCGCGCAGGATTCCTGAACCTCTCTCGTGTGGCGCCTGACACACCTAGCTAGGGCTAGGTCAGCCCCGTAACGTGTTAGGGTTAACTCACGGCGCGAAACGGTGACACGTCATCTCGGCATCTCCCGCGCGTCGCGACAGAGACAGGGGTCTCTGGCGCGTGGCGCCTGGGAGAACAAGGTGGAGCTTGTCTCGTTTTGCGTGTCGAGTCTTGATTCGCGTGTCCGGATTTTCGTTTTGATTTGGTTTAGAGTGTTTTAGAGAGTTGTTACATGAATTTACATGAGGAAGCAATTTTTAGTACTCTCCGTCATTGTCATTATCTGAAAATACTTGTTTAAGTTTGGTTTGAAAATAATTTTCAGCCTAACGTTGATAACAAACAAAAGTGGAAAGAAAATCCGATTTTTTCGTTTCAAGAGGAATATGTTGGTTATCCCAATTTAAAAAAAAAACGACTTATAATTCATTTTCTAGATTCGATCGTAAAATTGCATCATATCCACTTGTTAAATTGAACACTACCAAATTACATAATTTTTGGAAAGATATCTCATAAACTAATCATGTTTTCATACAATCTCACCAAAATCTTAGCGCATAATTTAAGACACATCACTATTTGGTGTTTTAAACAATCAGTCAAGTTACCTTACTCCTTGTTTAGTCTTTTCTTTTAACAGCTAAATTTTATCAAAAAAAACGCCCGACTAACAAGAAATTAATTGCTAGTCAGACTCAGGTTCAAAATTAACATGAACGTAAGTAGATTTTGTACCCACTTAACCCAATTAATATCACACTTTCGATTTACTATTAGAAAGCCACAAGAACGAAACAATAACAATCACATCAAATAACGATTCGTTCTTGGAACTACTTTGTTAAAAACCTCTTCATTCTGGTATCTTCATATCACCCACCACATGGACATTATTATCACAACATCTAGAATATCCTTCTTGCGCCTTGACATATGAACCACATCAATCCAATGAAAAACCGACCTTAATGGAAGTTCGAATATCAATATGCAACCATCTTTTAATAGCAAACCACAATCTACACCAAATATCACATTCCGCAAAAAGATGATCCACCATTTTCACTTGTTTCCCACATAAAGGGTACAATGAAGAAGGAATATCAATTTGCCGATTCACTAAATTAAGCGGTTTAGTAATAACATCCAAACAAAGACATTCACTTTTCTGGGAACAAATCTATTCCATCTCGTAACCATGTACCATCTGGAAGAATATTTTTTTTTCAATATACTGTCTTACCGCTTTAATTGAAAAGGAGTCTTCAATCTCCAAATCTCGTATCCATCTATCCACAGAATCGGACTAAGAAACTTTGTTCAAAAGAACAAGAAGGTCGGCTAAGTTCAAAAGAATAAGAAGGTCGGCCAACAGAGAACTTTCCACACCTCCTCTCGATCATGTCTCCATTTCCAAGACCAATCTGAGAAGACACAAGACAATTTTTCTCCATTTCCTAATTGTAGACTCTAGGACATCTCAAAGCAAGGGTTGTATTATCTAAAAGAGAAGTTGTGTCTAATTTGTATTTTCCTTATATAGAGTTTATTTATTTAAACGCACTTTTTTGTAATTATTGTTTTAGCCAAACGTAATTTAGTCAAAATTAATATAATTATTTGATATAACAGAAAGTTACGAGGATGTTGTAGGATTTGGAGTTGTGCTTTATGTTCCGCGCGTTATAGCAAGGTATTGGTTATGAATGTTTTAATAATACTATATTAGAAGCGAAATTCTCTAAGTTTATTCAAATTATTATTTTCTTTTTTATTACCAAGGATTTTTGACATGTTGCCAACATGGAGCTCTTTGTAAGATGATGATCACTCCCATGTATAAACTTGCATGGCACACCAATCTCATTTATTTTGAAAATTCAAACACCCATCTTTTCCCATCGAATGAGCCACATAGACACATCAACTGATGCTTCGTACACTTGATTTTTGAAAACGATTCAAGTCAACATATAACATACTTATTGACATTGATTTATATAAACTCTCATTTACACAAATAAATGGCAAACCACACACTCCTGCATGCGCGACATTTTCCGACATTTAAACACAGAATTAACAAAAATATCAAAAATATCAAACATACAAACCAAACAGGGAGGGAAGATGATACGATGTGTGCTCATATAATATCATCGCCAATGGCACGCTCCACAATCACAACCACGTGACCACCACCAAGAAAGCTAAAAAACGTGCACATACGCCCCTTTCCCATCCCCCCACCCCCCCCCCCCCCCCCCCCGCACGTCCACTCCCATAGACTCCATTTGAAGGCATTCTTCTACACGAATACCTTTTTCCTCCATATCAACCGTCTTCTAATTCTTCGCTACATCATGTCAACTTAAAAATGCCTAAAACCCAAGCGTTATAGTTGCACTAATTGTGTTGGAGAAGAGAAAAGGCACAACTTTATTGACATTAAAAATGAAAGCAAATAAACGAAATAATTTGAAGTTCACATGAACACTAAAATTTCAGACACTTGCTTTTCAAAATGTGATTACATATTATTCTTATCTAATAAATCTAGGTTTTATAAGTTCGCTAAACAATTAAAAAATCCAAACTCTTAGACATCGTGTTTGAGACAGTGTTAATGTACATAAACAATTACCTTTCGGGGCACTCTAAATCACCCATAAGGTCATCTAAACCCATAAGGTCCTCTTCAAGCTGATCAAAATAAGTAACTACTTCATAATACAAAATAAGAAATAAGGCCCTTCATTTCTTCTCATGGTCCATCTAAAAAGCCACAAACTCATTGTTTAAATAAAACATAGTTACTCACTTGGTAGAAACTTTTGCCTCTTAGTGAGATGTATTGAGTTTAATCCCAAGCAAGGTGATAATTTGGTGTAATTTAGTTGTGATTAGGAGTTTTGTACCATTAGCAGTTAAAAAAACATAGATTCTTTTGGAAATATTGGCTTTTAATAATCTCAACTATTCGTCATTACCCTAACAGTCCCAACTTCAAAAATAACCACTAGCAGTTCCAACTATTAACATATTGGCCTCCAATGGACCTTGACTAACAGAACTCTAACCTTGTTAGTCTCTGGTCGTCGGAAAAACGTTTTTGGCCGAAAAACTATTTTTTTGCCGGAAAACTCAACATTTTCGTCCCAAACCTCTTTGTAACCTTATTACGGACCTTTAGGAACCTTTTTTATAATAAAAACCTCAATTATTTAAGTCGCCGGAAAAGACCTTTTTTCACCGGAAAACTTCGTTTTGGCCGTTAAACTCAACTTTTTGGCCAGAAAACTTAACATCGTCATCCCAAACCTCTTTGTAAACTTAGATCGGAACTTTAGAAACGTTTTTTCTGCCCAAAACAGTTTTCCAAAGACTAACGGCTTTAGGTTTCTGTTAGTCAAGGTCCGTTGGTGGCCAATATGTTAATAGTTGGGACTGCCATTGGTTATTTTTAAAGTTGGGACTCTTGGCGGCCAACAACGAATAATTGAGATTATTAAAATTCAATTTTCCTTTCTTTTGTTTGGAATAAAGAAGTCATGTGATTATGTGCAATATTTACACTTTCAGAGCGATAGAAAATTTTTATTTACCAATTTTGTCATATTAATTAAAATCATAAAACTTAGTTGCTCATATGATCTCTTCATGTATTCTCTAAATCTATTGATAATTTCACTCATCCTCGTATGTAACTACGTAATATCAAGTATGTGTACGTG
The DNA here is from genome assembly GCA_947069175.1 of Scalesia atractyloides. Lineage (NCBI taxonomy): Eukaryota > Viridiplantae > Streptophyta > Magnoliopsida > Asterales > Asteraceae > Scalesia > Scalesia atractyloides. Next base: position 88,919,007 of record CAMTDV010000017.1, read on the forward strand.
TGTGTATTATGTGACCCATGTTTGATTAGGATCCACACTACTACTACAAAAATCCAGCACTCATGACGTGCATTGTAATACGTATGTGTATTTTTCAGAGACTATAGATTCTCTTAAACTGAAACAAGAAACCAAACAATCAATGAATCAATACAAGAGGTGACCGTATTTCAGTTGTAGAACAATTGTGCATGGGGTAAACAAGCACCGAATGAACTTACATGACCGATCTTGCCCCAGACCAAGGTCAAGCGCGGAATTGAATTGTTCATGAACCAGAGAGAAACACCGTCACGTGGACTACCAAACGGTGGTTGTCGGTCGCATTGACCCTGATGCCGGCTACATAAAGATAAAGAAATTACATATTAAGAAGATTTAAAGAGTAATAAATTAACAAAAAGATTTATACATAAGAAAAATAAAAGAACAAATAAGAAAAAAAAATATGTCCACTGCCGATTTAATAACCTCAGCTACAAAGAAAGTCAAGAAAGTAACTTTTTTTGGAGTTCCATCAATTGTCCATCTATCAAAAATTGAGTAAGTTCGGCCAATTTTCTCATCCGACACATTTAAGAATGTTCCATAAAAGGCATCTTCGTAACCTACCAATCATATATAGCACTTTTTTTAATTTGTAAGAGACAAATTCTCTTAGACCCCTTTTAACAAATGAATTAATTAAGTCCAAATTATTAAAAGATTTGAAAAGGTGAATGAACAGATTTTTAATCAAAAAATGTTTTATATATATATATATATATATATATATATATATATATAAGGTTAGGTTTATTTGTGAACAATCTCTTTGATTGTGAACACTAGTGAACTAATCGTAGCACTTGATTATCAACACATAAGTGTAAATCAATGGTAATGATTGATTATGAAAATACACTAGTGTATATTACGATTTGATGATGTAAATCAATGGCTTGGATTAGTTCACTCAGTTCACAAATACACTAGTGTTCACTCTACAACCCCACCCTATATATATATATATATATATATATATATATATATATATAGAGAGAGAGAGAGAGAGAGAGAGAAAATATATTGTACAAAATGGCTTAACGTACATTACGTACGACATGTGATTTCGCACTCTTTAGTGATGAATTCGCATGGAGTAGAGTGAATTCGCACATTAATTTCGCATGAGTGGAGATGAATTCGCATGGAATAGAGTGATTTCGCATGGGATCGAGCGGCTGAGATTATTGCGTACATTTTGTAGGATAAGACATTTTGTACAATAACCAGCCCATATATATATATATATATATATATATATATATATATATATATATATATATATATATATATATATATATATATATATATACCAAAAATACAAAATTCATGCCAATCTATTTTTTGACTTTTGATATAAAAGATTTATAGACGGGGAATTGATTAAATGTGGCAAACATATTTAATAACTTATGCATTGATTAACCAATAATCTTTTTGTGAATAACTTACGCAACTATTTTTTTATCCCATAGAGATGGTTTTGTAAATTCACAAAGAATTTTATGATTGGTACATGTGCGATATCTTGGTTTAGAAGAACTAGTGTGATACTTTTACAACAACATCCATAAACATATTAACATATAAAGAGTTAATTATATGATTGGTTCATGTGCTTTGCAAATATTGCAACTTTGGTATTCAGCTCGAAATTGTGGTATGCATTTTACCATTCAAATAAAAAATGAAACTTTGTAAAAAAGAAAAAATCTTTTTTTTAACTTTTATTTTATATATTTTTTTATGGAAACTCCGAAAAAATTGATAAAACTATCTTTTACATGTAAAATGTAAAATGTGTTTTCAATGAAAAGAACAAGACGAAGTGTAGCCGGTTTAATACAGGCTAACGGTTTTGGCACAATCAATTCCAAGACGTTGATGGAAACCTTTAACAACAAGACGCGCCTTTAGTTAATCAACCGTTCCATCGGCTTAATTTTTTGTTCTAAATAGTAAATACCCAATTGTAGCCCACTCAATTTGGGGCAGAATCAAAAGGGACTAAGGACCATGTATGGTTACGTTCCCAGGCAGAAAATTCATTCGACATGGTATGCCCCCAAGAGGGGTGTTTTAGAGCTTGAGCGACATAGGTTGGTTTAAGAGAGGAGGCTAAAGATGTGTTGTGTGAATGAAACTAAGAGTTGTGATACTTGGGGTTGGGCTTGGGGTTTTGTCGACTGTTAGGTTTGGATGATGGTGTAGTAAGTTGTCGATAATCGGATTGTTGAGCGCAAGTGAGTGGTAATCAACCAGATGGATTTATAGGTGAGTTAGATTGAGTGGCTATGAGTTTTCCAAAAGGGAAAATATGTTCTTGAAAAACTACATGTCTAGTTTATTAGGGACGATTAGGGATCAAATGCATAGTATGTACTTTGAGTTGGGGAATTACCTATGAAAATACATGGAATTGAACGAGGGTGTAGTTTGTTTGGGGGGCTATTATTTAGAATAGTAGGGAGACGGTTTATGTGACAAGCGGCAGTGAAAGGAAATGGCCAACAATTAGTAGGAAGTTTTTCCTGAGATAATAAAGAAAGACCCATTTCAACGATATGATGGTGTCTTCTTTCAGTGTGGCCATTGTGTCCGTGTGTGGGGGGGTAAAGCGAGAAACACCACCTGAATTGTCGCAACCCCCGAACCCTACCCGGGAGCGGGAGCCGCGAGGACCGCAGACAGGTGGTACCGGTGTTTAGTAATTTGGTAGCGGAATTTTAACATCAGGATCGTAGTTAGGAAATATTATCAGAGTTTAAAAACACCAAACTTCTGTATTACACAAATGGGATAAATCCCAAGTTTCAGTTACAATACATTATAAGGATAAACCCTAATATATGAAAAACATAAACTTCTTTTTATTTAGATAACTTTTATAGCCACTTTTCTAAGCCTTCAGTGCTCTCCAGCTGGCTTATATTAGCTTCCACATTAAGTTACCTGAAACGCGTTTTAAAAATATTTTATCAGCAAGAAATACTGGCGAGTGCATCCTAGTTTAATCAAAACAAGTTTTTATAAATTTACAGCATTGAGAGCATCATCGATTACAATGTTTATATCTACACAATTACTCATTTAGTACTGTCAACACCTGACTTGTGGGTCATATTACTTTGGGTCCTATCACCCAACAGTAACGGTTCTTATCACACCCCTGTGACTATGGACTAGTAATATATAAAAAACCCCAACATACCGGCAGTAATTGTAGAATACATATACTCAATTACTGCTAAGCATAATTAAAACATTTGAGGTTTTGACTCACAAAAAGATTTACAAAAGAGAATGTACTCACATTGAAAACTTATGTATTCCTACGGCCTTTCTAGTGATAATTCCTGATTACTTCCTGGAATTTCTATTAGAACATACAATGCATATGTGTTAGTAAATTAACCCAAGTCACTTTAGCCATACAACACGAGACAATACCCTAACGAATCTTAGTTAGTCAGGGCCTTGACATGCGTTGGTGGCTCCTAAATCAATCGGGTAGGATGCCCATACAACACGAGATAGAACCCCAACGAACTTAGTCGGGAACTTAGTCGGGCAGAGCCTTGACATGCGTTGGCGGGTCCTAAATCGGGTAGGGTCACGAATTAGTGATCGTGGGTTAAGATACTTACAGCGGGCAACGTTTCGCAGGTTTAGGGGTTTGGGGGTGTTGATCAGAAAAGCGGGGATACGAGAGAGTAAACGATCAGAGAATTCGATTGAAAATGAGCGACGATTTCAGTCCCACGCTGCTCTATTTATACCCAAAATTGGCTTCTCCTGCACGCCGCGCGTGATTCCTGAATTACACAAACAGAAAAATAAAGAAAGCAGTAAATTACAGTACGGATTACAACTGAAATAAAGAAAATACAAGAACAAAACTTCAACAAAAGATGAAGTTCTTGGCTGAGGATCGTGTTAGACACGGGTCGCTTAAAACAAATTTCGAGTCTCCCAAGAGAACTCGTTTGTTTCCAGGATACAACAGCCTAAGCAGTTGCACTGCCGGAGATGACGCAACCCGAAGGTGTACCTTGCTGCAAGAAAGAGGAAGAAGAAGAATTTCGAGTAGAGGGTTCGTTGGTGATTCGATGTCCTCTGGTGTTGATGTAATGCAGTATTTATACTGCATCTGTGTTGAAACAGTCAAAAAGATTTGACTCAACGAATTAAATTGCATTAAACGTCTTTAATGCATTTTAATTCGTCAGTTACATTCCTGGTCAAGACCCTTGACTCGTATGTTTCAACTGCTGAAGTGTAACTGATTTGTCATTAACTCTGGAAGCAGCAGGTCGCGCGCGCGCCTTCATACGCCAGCCTGCTGGTGAGCGCGCCAGTGTGGCTCCCATCCCTGCACGAGCTTACTGGTGCGCAACCCCTTGCGCGAGCATCCTTGCTCCACAGTCCTATTGCGCGTGCGCCAGTATGGCTCACATCCTTGCACGAGCCTACTGGTGCGCCAGCCCTTGCGCGCGCATCCTTGCTCCACAGTCCTATTACGCGTGCCCCAGTATGGCTCACATCCTTGCGCGAGCCTACTGGTGCGCCAGCCCTTGCGCGCGCACGCCACTTCACCAGGGAACCCATCTGGTCACGCCACACAGTCGCGCCATACTAGTTCACTTTGGTACGCTGTGCGAGCGCACGCTAGGCATCTGCGGCGCAACCTTTACTGCCTGCACCATGCGCTACTACCTGTGTACCTGCGCGCCCCTTGCCACGTTGCGCCCCTTGCCACGTTGCGCCCCTTGCCACGTTGCCTTCTAAGGTCTGAGCCACGTGGTCCTTGCAGCCTTTGCTGAGCCACGCGCGCGCGTTAAAAAATACAAAGGTGGCTCTCGGTGTTGCAAAGTGCGAAGTGCAAAGTGCGCCATCAAAGCGCCACATTGCGCCCATCGCCCACGCCACGCGCGCGCGTGTGCGACCCTTCGCGAATACACTTAGTGTGTGCTTCCATGGAACAATAAGGAAGGAGTGTTCGCGCTTAAATACCCCTTTAGGTTTCATCACTCCTCCTATGTGGAACAAAATGCTACTTTCCCATTATTTCAGCATTTAATGTTTCAAACACCAAACTTTGAGCATCGATATCTCATTTATTTTAGCTTCGTTTTGGACGTGGTTTAGTTCGTTGCGAAGCTCTTCCAACGTAGAACACAAACCCGGAAATAAATATCTATATAAACCTCAGTTTGTAATATTAATTTATCGTCCAAAATTAGAAAATACGCATTTCCTATATTTATGAAAATGTTATTTTCACAAAATTCCAACACTTATCCCATCATCGTTGGCCTTTTTGTTTATCCAGAGAACCAAAACCCTGTCTTCCACGTGTTATCGGTCTGAATCTTTTAGTTCAACCCTTATCTCTACCTCATAACATCCATATCTTACCAGATCATCCCGTTTTCGTTCGTTTTAATGTTAATCCGATAACCCATAGACCTCCGAATTTCAAACAACCGCCTATATCGTTTATCTCCGAACACGAGTATAAATATTCGATCATAGGTCTCATTCCAGCTTGCGACAACTTTAAAATACTTGCAATTCGCTTTGTTTTATTTTCGCCATCTCGCCAGAATATTTTAATTCCGGTCATCACCTCTGTTCGTTTTTGGCGAGCTCTTTAAGGTTAGAATTACTCTATACTTCTATTATTATTACTCGCGTACCCATTTCAGTTCTTTTTGTTTTGAGTACGAATTCAAGTTCGATTCTAAGAATTTGGGGCCTCTAATAGACTAATATTGGGATATAGTTTCATTATAAAAATAAATTAACTTCAAAACAAAGAATTTTCAATACAGGGACTTTGGCTCACTAGTCACCCCTGCTCGACCCGGCCATTCTACTCGGGTTCGAGTCCCTTTACATCCACTTTTGCGAAACTGCCGTCCGTTATTTTGTTTTACTTTCTGTTAGCATGTTTTTCAAATCAAACTTTATATCTAGTTTGATTAAAATCTAGTTCATCAAAAATATTTAGTTTAATAAAGAAATATAGATACTAATTAACTGATATGGAAATTTTTATTTAAGATCATAAGTCTCTTGTATTTTTTTATATGTATCTACCATATTTTTATAAATAATTTTCTCACATCATAACTTGTAAATTAGTTAATTTTTCCTTTAAACAAATTAAACGTTTACCAAACTTATAATTATACAAAGTTCTTTATTAATAATTTGTAACCATTTTACATACAATTTTTCACTAAAAATTAAAACCTTGACTATTCCCAAATTAGTTAAACATCCCTAACTTCCTACAATCCTAATATCTTTAGACACTAGGTCCTTATCTATTAACTAATTATGATAGGGCAACATTTTGGTTTTCCCACAACTTCACTACGACCAGCTCTTGTGTGTTTGCTTTGCTAATCCAGGTGAGTAACATTGTCCCCTTTTTACTATTTTTACACTTTTGGGTGATTCATGTGCCAATATAAATATACAAACTATCACATATTATTCACAACTTACAATTCGATTCTATGGTTTGCATATTTCTATATGTTATTTGAACTTACATGGTTACTATTTGTTCATTCATTAACTACGATCAAGTCGCGTGGTAGTATGTTATAGCGGTATAGGATTGACACCCCATTCCCACTCCTTGGCCTTTTTAGGGGGAGTTCCTCTGGGAATGATAGAACCCACTTACTCTATCAAGAGGTTAACCTTTGGGTTCCTCACTTACAAGTCGACACAAGGTTTGAGTGTTCCTCTAGTTTCATATTTCTATTTCAAATTGCTTTAGATATTATGCTATGCCATTGAATTGTACAAAATTTTTCAATTATACCTATATGTACAAATACCCTATGTTACTCGCCAGCTCTTAGTACATATAGGTATAATTGAAAATTTTTTACAATTCAATGGCATAGCATAATATCTAAAGCAATTTGAAATAGAAACATAAACTAAGACACACTCAAACCTTGTGTCGACTTGTAAGTGAGGAACCCAAAAGGTTAACCTCTTGTTAGAATAAGTGGGTTCTATCATTCCCAGAGGAACTCCCCCTAAAAAGGCTAAGGAGTGGGAATGGAGTGTCAATCCTATAGCGCTATAACATACTACCACGCGGCTTGATCGTAGTTAATGAATGTACAAATAGTAATCATGAAAGTTCAAAAAACACATAGATAACATGCAAACCATAGAATCGAATTGTAAGTTGTGAATAGTATGTAATAGTTTGTATATTTAATATTGGCACATGAATCACCCCAAAAGTGTAAAAATAGTAAAAATGGGACTATGTTCCTCACCTTAGCAAACAATGATACGCGAGCTGATTGTATTGAATAAGTTGAGAAAATCCCAAATCGTTACCCTATTATGTGCAAGTGGTATGGTAAGGAACTTAATGTCTAAGTGGTTTTAGGAAGTTAGGGTTTTGTAAACGAAATTGGGAATTAGAGTTTAATTGTAACATTTAACTGAATACTGTGTGGAAAAAAAATATCAATAAAAGTTATTAATTATTAATAAAAAATTGTATAATTGTTTAATTTGGATAAAAAGAAAACTAAATTACAAGTTAACTATTGGTTTCACGTGTGTTATTGAAAATATTTAGTTTGGTAACTTGAAAAAATTTTAAATACAAACTGTAATCACATCCATATGCAACTTGATTTCAAAAGAATTGAATTCTATCGAATTTATGAATTAATACTTAAGAGTAAGTTATTTAATTATTACTGTATTTTGAAAGATAATAGATTTCAACCACATGATTTATTAATGACTTAGCAAAATTATAAATATATAAATCATATAGACTTTATGTTATTTGTTAAAACATTTAAACTAATTTATCAAATACTGTCACAAATACTGATTCCCAATTCAATTTTCTTAAACCGAAGTTCCATAAAAAAAATTAATCATACATGATTAATGTTACATGTATTCAGATTAGGCTTTTGCTAAGCTAGTAGAAACGAACCGATGCGCATAAGATACTTACCTGTTTAGCTCGACAAGATGGTTGCTAAGAGTTGATCGGAGTTACGATCCCGGCACGATGGCGGAATTAAAACAGAGAGAATTGAAAGAAATATCGAGTTGTGGCGAGTTGGTTTAGGATCTGAGGTAAGTATTTATACTAATTCGAGGTAGGTCATCGAGTACAAAACGTAAAGGATTTGTGGGTTGTTTATGGTTTTCGGATTAGCACCAAAACGAACAAACTCCGGGATAAAACTTGTGGTTAGTTGGATAAGATGGAGATAAAGATAACACAAGAGAGACGGGCGGATTCGAGTCGAATTAGGTGTGTTTGGGTCGCCGGAAGACACGCCGGTTTAAACGGAGAAGAAGACCTGAAGAGTATCTCTTTAAAGATTGTTGTATTTTCACAAAAGGTCCCTATACTTTTCGTTATTTATAAAACAAGTTCTAAAATTTGATTTCTTTTGTTTTAGAAGTTTACACGACAACTAGAAATAGGTTGCACGGTGACGAAATACTCGATTACGAATTATGAAAATTGTTTTAAATCTACAAAGCTTATCACTAAAATATACTATATTAGATGTATGATATATAATATTATTATTACCTTTAAAAAAATTTCATTCTATTATTTTTTTTATTATTTAATTTTTGCGAATTCAGAATATTATATGGATGTGATAAAATAAAAATACCGGATGTTACAGTCTCCCTTACTTTATGAAATTCCGTCCCAAAATTTAAATGAGTGAAGAATGTAGGTTGAGTTTGTGATTACATGGAACACTTGAAATGTAAGGGTGATAGTTTATGTGATTGGGTTTAGAGGAGCACATAAGATATACGAAATGGAATATATAGTTTCAAAAAAAAAAAGGATTCATGGGGTTGAATGTGTGTGTTCAAGGTTAAGGATAAATGAAAATAGAAGTTTTAGTTGTTGGAGAAATTATCGGAAAAAAGATTGTTGAGGTATAGAAGGATTCCAAAGATGGAACGCACCATTTGGAGTTGGAATAATGATAAGTTGTTGTTTAAGATTAGCTTAAATTGAGTTTAGGCGCTTCTTAATAGTTAACACAAAATAAAAGAATCTTACTAAGATCAGTTAAGGTCTAACAATACCATAGAACTTCTCGTGATAAAGAAGAACGTTGCATTTGACAAAATGATAGGGACACTTATATATAGGAAGTATCAGCGGCGTATCCATCATGTCCTTACCATTTTGCATATGTTTTTGTTATTCCTGATCACGATAGGTTCGATGTTCTGGCACACGACAAAACTTACTATGATTTCCATGCGCTAAATTTTATAATTACGTGTGCACCCGTAATTACTTGATTCGTCGCATAGTCTGCATAGTTCATCCCGTTGTATGCGGGTTAAAACACATTATAAGCAAACATATGAAACAACTACACAATTAAAATTGTATGATAAAGAATGAACATAATCTCAAAATTTTATGCATGATGTTGCGCATTCCAACAAACACGTTGTACTAAGGTTACCTAGCTCTCTCGAGTTGAACAAGAATACGTCAACCTCGAGAAGTTGAATAAGAATACACCAACATGAGCGCTAGATGTTGTTAAGAATGATGAATGATAAGACATGTATTCGAAGTCTAATGAAATATGAACAAGAAATGAATTGCAAGAAAAGATTTGTTTGCACATATACACATTCTTAGTTTATTGGTATTTTTATTGTAACATTTATGTAAAACGGGTTCAAAACCCGCTTCGTTTATCAATCAAATATTCAGTTTAAGTTCGTTGCGTATCCTATTAGTGCCGGTTATATTTTTATGTTTCATAATTAATAAATATTGTAGAATTTAAAACTATAATAATAATAATAATAATAATAATAATAAGTAAATGAAAATAAAAATAAACTCTAAAAAGAAAACAAACATTTGCAAGGAGTAGCCGGGTTTCAAACTCGGGTCTCCCGCTTGCACACACACGAAACACCACTACTCTGCACACACTTTAGTGACTTGATTTGTAAATAAATAAGTTTTATAGTAGATTTAAGAGCGAAAACCTGCAAGTTCATCAATCAAATCCGTAACCGCTATTCCAATCATCATACCGCGCGACCTTTGTTGATTGTAACCGAATCTAAATCGCAAGTTACGCCCGGAACCCGAATTTTATGAGGGTAACTGACTAGAATCAATGATTTCAATAATCATGGATTAAAAGAAAAACCGAAACATTCAATCTATAAATACTAGCCTTGCCATCACAATTGAACTCGCTCACTACCTTCGAGTTGCTGCTCCTATTCTCTCTGATCAAACGTTCTGCTTCATCAGAAAGTTGTTCTGTTTTTTGCCGGAATTAATCACCAGAAATATCCGATCAACACCGAGGTCAACCGGAGGAGTGTAACACTCTTTCAATTCGGTACGCTCATCTAACCCTTACTCTGTGTAATGTCTATTCTGTTCAATCTAAACAATTCAGTTCAAGGGAAATCGTCAGTTGTTCAAATGTCTGGGTAAAATGAAGAAGATGAAGTTATGAAGGATATATGTATAATTAAACTTGGTCTTTTAAACGGGTTAGACACACAGTCCAGTGGTGGACTGTGTGCATTTCATACTATCGATACCGGGTTCGAATCACACACGTTACCGACTTTCTGAAATAAAACCCAAACTTTTTATACCTAATCAGATCACCTATCTGTAAGTTTATATAACTAATGTAACTCCGGGATACTACAGGTTAGACACACAGCCCAACTGGTTGGGCTGTGTGCACACGAAACCTCAGGTGCCGAGTTCGATTCGGGTTATTGAAACGGTTTGACCATTATAAAACATTTTTAAATAAAAACAAAATATAATTAATTGTATATATAAGTAACAAAAATGAAGTTTATTTCGGGTTAGACACGTAGCTCAGTTGGAAGAGCTGCGTGCACACGAACAAGAGGTCTCAAGTTCGAATCCCGCACACGATGCTTAATAAATCATGCGACCCGGTCAGACGTCAGATCTGACAATTATTTTTTTTTATATTTATTTATCTTATCTTATTTATTGTATATATATTAATACTTTGGTTAAAAATCTAATAAAAAATACATAAAATGTATAATTTTAAAGGGTATATAACCTCAACAAAATACCATAAAAAATAACCTAAAAACCTAACAAAAAGTATTAAATCAAAATATTAAATCGTTTATATTTATCAATTTATCGCATTATTATTTTAGGTTAGTATTCGTTCGCCGATCAAATCCTCAATTCGTGCGCACTCTTCATCAATCTAGAAAAACGCACCCACGGTGAGTGAATCTCTACAAATTCCCCGTTTTAATCACGTTTTGGGGTGTATCATGTGTCGTACAATTCCATTATTTTATCTAAACACTTGTGCCTATATCATCTTGTGATCAAATATGAAATGGTTGTTGTGTGATTATTATTATGTGGATTAAATTTATCATTTCAGTGCACTCATTTCATTAGGCCCATCAGTTCCTCGTGGGATACGGGTTGAGCATCAGGTGCCTCATTAGATCGGCTCCGTTTGATTGAGCTTTGATCTCAAATACATCATCATTCATGTCATATATTCATTCAATGTGGTTTGTAATTGTTTACATTTATATATTTGCTCACATGTGATTTATGCACGAATTTTCTTTAATAAATAAAACATGCAATTATTTAAAATGTTTTAACAAGGTTCACTCGCCAACTTTTGTTGACCCAAAATCTCCCCTATTTTACACATGATATAGGTGATCCAGTTGAGGAAAGAAACACTTAGGATGGCCTAAAAGAATAAACAAGCTATTGCGTTGGAATAAACATTTAGAGTCTTTTTTTTTTGTATTTGTATGAACTTTGTTTATTTGATATTTGAATTTGAAATTTGAATTTAATATATATGAAACTTTTTAGTAAATATCATGAGCTTTGGTAATAACCCAATCATGCCCTGACTTTTATTCCGCTGCGTGTTGCGGTGTGACATTTATAATCAATTATTCAAGTTTCAAGTGTTCGGTGGTACAGGGGTGTGGTTGTGGTCATGCGGTGGTGGTAGGATGGGGAAAGAGAGAGAAAATGCAGGTGTGTGAGAGTTTATGTATGACTATGTGTCTTAATATTACATATAATTTATTTTTATTATAATATTAAAACTTTATGCATTTAAAACTTGTTCCATATACTCTTATCCATTAAAGAGTTGTACCTTATGTGTAAATTACTAAAATGTCCTTGTAGTTAACAGACTTGGTGGATGGTGTTAAAAAATTGGACTCGGAGCGTTATAAAAAGTGCGGTTATGAACTCAGAACGTTAAACTTTTTGATTTTGAACTCAAGTGGTTAAAACCACTACAACACAAGGACTTAAAAAGTAATTTACTCTATATAATAAAAGAACATGTTAGAGACAGTGTCATCATTCTAGACTATCCACCTTTTGGTTTTTCCGTCTCCCTCTTCTATTTAACTATGGATCATTTAATTATCAAGTTGTTATTATATAATTAATCAAATTAATTTGATATAAAATTTTCTAAATAAACCATTTTTTACATTTTTTTATATCAATGATTCTATGTAAGTCTTCAAGTATCACCAAGTTCAAAATTATACAATTTTTCTAGATCAGTGTGGGTTTGTTATTAATTATATAGCGATTTAATAAACATATAAAAATTTCAATAGTTAATTATTAATATTATTCATTAAGTTTTCACATGTATTAAAAACATTGTACTTTTCATTATTTTTAAAAGAGTAAACTGTAATTTGCATCCCTATGATTTGGCTCTTGGCATATGCACCCCAAACTTATTATTCTTCTTCTTTTTGTAACCTGCTCCATAGTTTCAATACCTCACACTCCCGTGAGAAGACAGTTTTAATTTAAAAAACGTGTGAAAAGACTACACAACCCCTTTCCAATTGCAATAATATATTACACACATTGAAATTCTTTTTCCCTCCAAATTCCATACTCCTCATCTCACAAATCCAATTGAACTAACCTGCAAACACTTTACAACCCAATTTCATATAACCAAACACAACCTACAAACACTAGTGTATAGATTGAGGTAGGTTAACACCACAAACATTAGTGTACACAACCTGGAAACATACACAACTTGTTTCATTTCATCTAGCCAAACCTCAACCCAATTTCATCTATAACACCATTAAAACCAAACCTGATGCTTAACCAAACCTAATGTCCACACACTAATGTTGACACACTAACCACACACTATACAACATGCACATAACCTGCTTAACAACCTAGAACAACATCCACAGAAGCTACTGCAACAACAAGTTCATGCACAACGCACCGTTAGAACCAAACCTGATGTACACGAAATTAGTAAAATAACGTTAAAATTAGTGCACTCTCACTTTTGCCCCCGAGGGACCACACATATATACATTATATGTGCATGCTGCAAGCGGGGCGTAATGCACCATACTACATATATAATGCAAATCATACTATAAACCATACTACATCTTTAATGCAGATCATACACAGACACAATGCACATCAACACATGAACCATACTATGAACCTTACACATGAACATAAGCAATGCATGAACCATAGACAGACATAATGCACATCAACATATATAAGCAACACATAAACCATACTATGAACCATACACAAATCATACATGTGGATCCTTTACTACATCTATACACAGATTGACATGTGGATCCTTTGCTACATCTATACACATATCATATAATCTATACACAGATTATATAAACATCTATACATACATGACATAAGTAACACATGAACCATACCAACCAATTCAGATAGGTATACATAATACGATGTTAATTTGGCAATTTCAATGCCAAACCATTCTAATAATTATACATAATAAGCAACTACCATAAACAATACACTAGTCTATCCGATCTTGCCTCAAACCACAATCAAGCACGGACTGGAATGGGCAAATGTTCAAGGACCAGAGAACCACCGTCACGCGGACTACCAAACGGTGGTTGTCGGTTGCATTGACCCTGATTCCAGCTACAAAATCAACAAGCAAAGTCCAAGTGAAATCAAGTAACTACAATAACCTAAATCAAGTAAAATCGAGGTGTTTACCATTCAACGCCAGATTTTCCATGAGCATTTTCACATAAAGAACCATGATCGGCGACAGGGTTTGGTGGGTTTGGTGGTTCTGTAGCGCAGCCTTCTGACGGAGTGGGGCATTGTGTGAGGCATAAGGTAGATTGCAAAAGATAAAAAGTTTGTGGAGGCATTATGCTCGCGGGCCCAAACCACAGAGGGGCAATTACATTTACTTTTTTTTTTTCAAAATGAGATGCTTTTACAAAAGAAAAAAAAAACATATATGAAACCCTTTTAACAATTTGTTTAAACATTGTTATAAAAACTATAAATCATAACTTATTTACATATTGAAGTCATGGAAGGGTTGGTTAGGATCTTGAATTTGAATAATATTATGTTTTGAGTTTCCAAAATAGTCTAAACACAACTTGAAAATTACATAATTGAGTTAATAGATATTTAAGCATCTAAAATTAGGGACACGCCAATGATGTTGTAGCCCAGTGGTTGCAATGGAGGTGAGAAGGTTTACCACCTAGTGGGTTCCTGCCCGAGGGGCTCAGGTTCGAATCCCACTTCGACCAAGCTTTGGTCATGTATATCCCTGACCGAGATATTATTCCAAAAAAAATTAGGGACACCAGAAAGAGAGAGAAAAAAAACCTTGGATCAGCCTTGTTAAATTCAAAAGTTGAAAAGCATATTTGCTTTAATTAACATAGTATTACATTTACAAATTATTATTGTAATCACTGATCAATGATCTGGTACACTAAACTTTATGGTTTTCTTAGATGTAAAACCTCCATCCACCACAAGATTATGACCATTAACAAACTTAGCATCATCAGAAGCAAGATAAACAGCAGCATTAGCCACATCAACAGGCTCACAATAACCCCCCTTGAATTCCCCTGAATCATGCACCATTTTCGCAATTTGTTCATCTCCAGCACCCGGGAAATACTCTTTCATTTCGTCCATAGCAAACGGTGTAGGGATTGCGAAAGGCGATATACAATTAATCCGAATACCATGTTGAGACAACTCGGACGCTAACGATTTCACAATGCCAATAACTGCAAACTTTGATATCGAATACGTGTGTTGGGACAAACCGCCTAGTATTCCTGTCACACTGGCAGTGCATAATATGGACCCACTTTCGCGGGGGATCATTACCCGTGATGCGTGTTTTATCCCTGCTAGTACGCCCCGGACGTTGACTGACATGACACGGTCAAAAGTATCAAGGTCGAGGTCAACTATGGATTGTGCGGTCCGGCATGGTATCCCCGCGTTGTTATACATGATGTCGAGTTTTCCATGTTTTGATACTGCGAAGTCGACTGCATTGGCGATATCAGGCTCCTGAGTGACATTGCAGGCTATGAATGAGGCGTTTGGGCCGAGTTGTGTGGCGGTGGTGTGACCGAGGTGGGGGTGGATATCGGCTATCACCACCTTGGCCCCGTGGTCGATGAATTTGGTTGCGGTTTCTTTGCCAATGCCGCTAGCTGCTCCGGTTATCAATGCTACTTTGCCTTCTAGCTTGCTGTGATTTGTATGACACAAATTGTTCAGATTTATATGTAGCCTTGAAATCAAAGTATTAGACTATGGAAATACAAGAAAAACCAATGTCTTACTCAAGCAAGTTAATTACTTAGATAAACAAGAAAATGTATACGATATTTATTGTGTATATGATACGCGTACGTCTAGGATTAGACGCTACCCTAATCTACTTTAATGGTAACATCTAGGATTAGACACTACCCTAATCTGCTTTAATCGTAACGTTTAGGATTAGACGCTACCCCACGTGTCTTATTTTTATTTGGTTCGTCAGATTACGTCTACCTTAGACGTTGTTACATGTATTCTGATCCTTAATCCCATACGTCTTCAATGTTCATTTTCGCTTTGGTCGACATACAAAATTGTAATTTTCCCTAATCTTACACTATGATATCTTTTCAATATGATAATTATATAACTAGTTTAATATGCCTTCAGCTCAAACTTGACTCAAATATCTATACGACTAAACAACTCTTGACTGAGTTATAAACGAATTTTACTCAGAACTAATTACAAGTGATTGGCATGTTGAGAGCATGAATTTAGCAATTAGTTTAAAAGGGAAACGAAACCTATAATTTATATAATATAGAGACATTTTGACTAACAAAAATCCTTTATTTCAATCCCTAAATTTATCAAAAAAATTTAACTTTCACATCTTAAAGTCACCAACAATAAAAAATTATACTTTTGAGTACATACCCTAAATTTAAAATTTGATATACATTTTCAATCATTTTCCTTAAACAAAAATAGGCTTTTATTTCTTATAATTTTCCCTAAATATACAGCAAAAAAGTTTACTAAAAGTAATGTTATCATAATAGTTTTTTGGATTTTGTGATCCGTCGTGACTCAAGGAGTACCATGTGAAAGAAGATTCTTTAATTGAAATAATTGAAGTTCCCAAGTGGTCTACATTCTACACACATGTTTGGATCTGACCCACATGCAACCTCATCCAATTTCTAAGTTTATATGAAATATACATTTTTAAAACTAAATTTAAATACAGTAATTATAAAGTATCAAGTATTATATGTACTAAGAGTATGATCACAACTTTTAAGATACAAAATCAAGTACAATAAGTAAAATTGACATTTTTATCAAGAATGATGAGAAACAAACCTTGGAGTCTTGGAAGAGAACCTGCCAAACTGGAAAGTCAAAGCAACCACACCTCTTGAAATGGAGATGCTTTATCAAAAACAAAAAAACAAGTCAATAAGAAGTTTATGCATACATATAATTGTTACACACACACATATATATATTGATATGTACATATACATATATATTATATATAGGTGAATTGGAAGAAATTGCTAACCAAGTGGCTTTGGTTGATCTTAGCATCATTGATCTTGATTAGACCATCGACATACATCTACAAAGTGCTATAGAGATATGAGATTGTGTTGTGTGTGTGTGTGGTGGTGGTGGTGTTGTGTGTGTGTGTGTGTGCACCCAACTTAGAAGGGAAGGGAAAAGTATAAGGCTTGATCTTTTATATATGTATATATAGATGATGCACACAAGGAATTGCGTCATGTGTCTTGGATTTACACATTAATGGAGTTGGTGGCTTCAATAAGTTCATTATTGAATTTTGTATCTTGATTTATTTAAAAATCAATTTCTGTAACTTTGAGGATAAAGGTAATTTGAACTCATGTATCCACCTTTTTCATGTTCTATGAACAGAAAGGTATTTTTGAATTTTTGCATCTGTTAAATATTTATCAATTAATTTGGTTAATTATGATTTGAACATCCTTTCTTTGATTAGAAAATGTAGGATACGAAAATATAAACAATTATAATTAACGTTCGTATCATATGTTTATATTTTTGTTTTCATCAAAATAAGGAGTGAATTTCACAATGTGTGATTATGTACGCACCAGAAAATCTCCCCCTTTTTTCATATGAATGCAATAATATATCAAATGTAGTGGAATTGTAGATATGATTACATGTTAACATTATTGCATACTTACACCTTCTCACCCTCTTGTCGAAGTAAAAAAGGATTTCTTTGATTTTCTACTCCCTATATGTCCATTTTTTGCCCGAAAAGATTATGCTACCCCTTAAGAGATGCCCCCATTCGATAGACACTCCCACTTAATCTATGTCGTTTATCAATGCTACACTTTAATTGATGTTCCCCTTTACTAATAAGACAGTTCATAGAATAGATCTAATGGTAAGCATGGTGATATCATGTCGTCGTTGTCATTTACTAGAATTCGTTGGCTTATGGTTAATAGTCGAAGAATCATCAATGAGAAAGGAAAAGTTGTAATTGATTCTAATTCATAGGCTCACTACCTAAAACTAAAAATATTATGTGATGGTTTGAAGATGATTAGAAAAATAAAAGAGACTAAAATCAATCCAACAAAAATGAAATGGAGAGAAAGAAATGTGTTTATGGTGGTGATGGTGTCATCCTAGTTATTGGAAAGGGTGACTAAAGAAGGTTGAGGATTGTTTTTTTGTTACGCTAAGTCTATAAATCTTCATAAAACAAACCCAAAAAAAAGAATATAAACATAACATAAGTAGTTTGACAATTTTATTTAAAAACTTCTTAAAACGTATTTGCAAGAATCTATTTTTCTTGTGATCAATTAAACCTATGCACATTACCACTTCACTTTTTAACAATATAACATATTTTTATCCACATTTGACAAAAATGATTTTCTTACTCATATCACTTTATTTATTTTACTTATATAAATAATCAAAATTTACAATTATTTAAAAAAATGTCCACTAAAACTACAAATACATTCAATCCCAAATATTAGGGTTGTAGATGAAACTAACGTTCAACCAATAATCCGTGAACCGTTTAGCGGAAAGTTCATTTACGTTTGTTCGTTTAAGAAATGAACGAAAAGAAACAAAATATTTCGTTTAATTAGTTAAATGAACGAACATGAACAAAGGTCTCGTTCGTTCAATTATGTTTGTAAACGTTCGGTAAGGCGTTCGTGAACGTTTGTTTATATTGTTCATTATAGTTTTTGTACTTTTATTCATTTTATCCAAACTTTTTAGATTCTTCAAGTTTTATTTATTTTATTACCCTAAAAATTAATAGAAACCATAGTCCCACCTTATTCATGCACTGTTCCTCTGTCATTCCTCAATATTCACATCAGTAAACACTAACGACCTTCGTTTCACGATTACGGCTTCAAGTTCCAGCGTTGTTGTAACATCCGTCAAAAACGGATTTACCAAACCCGCTCCGTTTATCAACCGAACAGTCAGTCAAAATTTTCGTTGCGAATTAAATGCCCAAAATATTTTTAAACGATCCGTAATCAATTATTATACGGGAATATATATTTAGTTTTTGAAAAACTGTCAAAAATCGCAAAATAAAAATATATTACCTCTGCCGGGTTTCGAACCCGGGTCTGTACCGAGTCACTCAGCGACTTATCACCTCACACACAAACCACTGCGCCACTTGTTCCGTTTGTTAAATAATAGAATCATTTAATTCATAAAATGACTTTACGAATTCAAAACCGGAACCCAATCAGTTCAGTCGTCGGAATCCCGGTAAACTCGCGAGTCTTAACTACAATTTACGTTATAACGTAAACCATTAACCAGATATCGGTTATAACTGATGATTGAAGTCCGGACACTTTTCTATAACCGCCGGAAAACTTAAACTGATGAATACAGTCGGAAATCAGACCAAGTGCATTTCCATTTTCCCCTATAAATTCACCCTCAAACCATTGAAGACCTTTTTCGCTCAAAACCCCACTCTTTCTCGGCGAAAACTCCCTCGCCGGAACTTTTCTGTTTTTCGCCGGAAAACCGAGTTTTAATCCCTGAGCTTTACTGAACCCCCTAACCCTTTACCGAAGTCACCCTTACCTTTTCCAAGCTTTCCGGAGACTAGCTGCTATAAGGAACACATCGCCGGAAGTGAATTCTGTCGCCGGAGTTTCTGCCGGAAAACAGAGAGTCCAGTCGGTATACCTCTCCGCTCAATTTCTTTTTCTTTTCTCATTTATCTCACCTTAATGGACTGTAATTCGCTAATGAAACTTGAATAAAACTCGAACCAGTCGATTTCCGATTTCTGGTTATTTTTCAGTGAAGAAGACGATGTTTTGTTATCATATAAGTATAATATAAATCAGGATTTTAATCGGGTTAGACACACAGTCCAGCGGTGGACTGTGTGCACATAAAACGTTAAACATGCAAAGGTCTCGAGTTCGATTCCCGTCTCACACACGCTGCCTTGATAAAAACCATTTTTTTGTTTAACTGAACCGGAGTCGCCACAGATATATGTTAAATATATTGTTAACCGGAATAATAACCAAGTTAGACACACATCCAACGAGTCGCCACAGAATGTAATATTGTTAACGAATAATAACCAAGTTACCACAGTCCACGGTGACTGTTTGTTTATATCACAGGTCACGAGTTCGAGTCCGGTCCTCAGCACCGACTCGGACAATTATCTTTTCTTTTTAAATAAGGCAGAAAAGGAAATAACTAATTAGTATTTAAGTATAATAAAAATCGAGTTATATAACATGTAGAACACACAGTCCAGCGGTGGACTGTGTGTTAGATTAAACCACAGGTCCCGAGTTCGAGACCTGTGGAGTGCAAGACCGGTCCGCTTAAACTGTTTTTAAAATAAAAATGATTTTCTGTTAATTCTAATTAATGTATATATGAAATTAAAATCGGATATATAACGGGTTAGACACGTAGCTCAGTTGGTAGAGCTGCGTGAACGCGTACGGGAGGTCTCGGGTTCGAGCCTCACCCAGCGCACAATAATATGCCTTCCGAACCGGTCAACGCCAGTCAAAGTCAACCAGTCAAAGTCACTGTAGCAAAAATAAAATAAATTTTTTTATTATTTTTATTTAATTATTTTAATTAAAAATCAATTATAAATACTTAAAAATAACATTTTTAAGGTTAGAAAATAGCCTCAAACTCACAAAAATACACCCAACAATTCTACTAAAATAGTTTAATAAAATCCGTTTACTTACCAAACCATAATGCGATTTATCTAGGTTAAATCTCACTCGTGGTTAAAACCACTTCGCGTGCATTCAACGTCATCAACCGAACGCACCCACTGTGAGTGAATCTTACAATTCCCCTTTTAAATTACACGTTTTGGGGTGTGTCATGTGTTATAAAATTAATTAATTTATTTATTTAAACTTGTGCCATACCACATCATGACTTAAACTTAGATTGTTCTATTGATGTGATTTACTTATTGCCTTTTGTCAAGTCATATGAAACTCATACATTAAACCCATCAGTTCCTCGTGGGAGACGAGTAGAACATCGCGTGCTTCACATCAAATTCATTACTATTCATGTGTGTATCATTGAGTTTATATTGTTTGTAGTTGTGTTATTCATATTATCATGTTTATGCAATTCATTCATCAGGCCCCTCAGCTCCTCGTGAGAGACGAGTTGAGCATCGCGTGCCTCTAATTGTTCCATTATTGTTCATGTGTGTTTTCATTTAACATATTATGATTGTTGATCAAGTTACATCTAATTTTACTCATGTTTGGTTGTGCACATATTTCATAATCAATTTAAATAAATTGTTCAAATGTTTTCCATAGGATTCACTCCCCAACATTATGTTGATCCAAAAACCTTTTTACACATGATACAGGTGAACAGGTTGAAGCAAGGAAAACATAGGATATGCCTTAGAAGAGAACAAAGAAGTTTAGATTGTTAGTTAGATCATGTTGTAGCGATCATTGTAAATTTCCATTTAATTTGTATTAATGAATATGAAACGCTTAATAAATGTCATGAGCTTTGATGATAACCCAATCATGCCCCGATCACCTTTTCCGCTGCGGGTCGGGGTGTGACAGTTGTGTTGCTCCCTCCACCATTCACCTCTAGCCTCCATCGATTTCGCCTTTATTTGTGTTCATAACATGTTCATTTCCTTAACGAACAAACATGAACATGAAAATTTGTTTGATAAACTTTTATTTTTTTACTAAAATACACGAATAAGACCTTATCTGTGTTTGTTCATTTCGTTTATAGCCTTAACAAATATCATTTTACATATAACAATGGTCTAAAATCCTTTATCGATGTCCAAACCACAATTGTAAAGATTAAACATTTACTCCAACATATAAGGGCATTTGGTCTAGTGGTATGATTCTCGCTTTGGGTGCGAGAGGTCCCGAGTTCGATTCTCGGAATGCCCCCTTTCTTTCTTCTTTTACAAATATCAATCCTAGTTTTCCCTCCAAAATCCCTTTCTTTCTTCTTTTACAAATATCAATCCTAGTTTTCCCTCCAAAATCCACCATTTTATGCTTCATTCCCCCAAATTCCACTCTCAATTTCATCATACCATCTCTCAAAAACCCAAATTTCACAATCAATTTTGTCCCATTTCGACGTAACATGACCTAAAAACACATCGTATTCCATATCTTTCTTCTCCGATTTACAATTAGGGTTTCATTTTCATACTCATTCGTGATCATCATCATCATCATCTTCTCAATCAAGCTTCCCACTTTATTCTTCCATCTTGTTTAAAAAATCATCAGTTTTGATGTGAGTTGAAAAAATTGATTTAGGGTTTTGGTTTCTTGCAAAAGGGGTTACTTTATGGCTGGATTTAATGATCATGAAGCTGGTACGTTCTATTTCCCTTTTATGATGTGTATATATTCATTTTGGAATTTCAAATAAAGTTAAATGTTTAGTTTCATACATGTAGAGATTAGACTTTGTTACGAGTTCGTGGAGACGTAGGATTAAGGTTGATGGTATGGTTTAGTATTAGACTCTTTCTTTAGGAGCTTAGCGTGTCGGTCTTTCCTTAGGCATTTCACGTGTGGGTTTGTTTCAATGGCCTTTGTATGTTATTGCTTGTCTGTGTGTTTTTATGTCTCTATTAGACGTTATCACCAATTTCCAGTTTGGTAGCTTATTAAGAATGTTTTTAGTACGCTATGTTTTTCTGTACCTATGCATGTGATTGTATTCGTGTACTTATGCATACCTGTCGTGTTCTGATGTTATATCTGCTTCAATCATTTCTATGTTATTCTTTCACCACTCTTATGTTAGTTCATGTTATTGGTAGTTTTCTATTCCTACATATATTTTATTGTTTGTTAATTTGTCTGCTGTTTGAGTTGGAGTCGGGGGTCTCTGTGGAAACAGCCTCTCTATCCTGTGGATAGAGGTAAGGTTTGCCTACCTCCCACCCTCTCCAGACCCTACTAATAGCTTTGCCATATGTGGAATTTACTGGGTACGGTTGTTGTTTTTCTGTTGTTTTTTTTTACTTTTTTAGTAGCTATGTGCCTATGTTTGTTTTTATGTGACTTTGATGTCTGGATATGGCTTTGGAGCTGGGGGTCTCACTGGAAGCAGCCATTTTATCCCGTGGAATAGAGGTAACTTGGCTATGAGTGAGATTTACCGGTTATGCAGTTAATATCATGATATGAATATCCCTCCGCAATAACCAATATCCGATTTTATACCGCCTTAACTGCTTAGTTTACTGGGTACGGTTGTTTCATACTCTAGAAGAGAGTTCATATGAATTTATTTATTTGTTTATTTATTTATTATTATTATTATTTTTTGCAGAAGTTACATGTAATTGTTTGCAGTGGTATGTAGTTTTAATATTTTTAAGGTCTTATGATTGGTGTATTTTTTATGAATTTACAGGGAATAAGGTTGGTGTAAGCGTTGAGGATGGTCATATGATTGCTACGGCTTTTGATTACACCGAAGAAGAGGAAACCCAAATTGTGAATTTAGATGAAGAAACCGAGGAATTGGATATTACTAATTTTGCTGGTGATTTGCCAGCACTAATGGTAGAAGACAGCGATGATGTAATCGCGTTGGATAGTGATGATGATGAAGTAATATCTGAGCCAAAAGACGGAAAAGTTAGAGGTATACAAAACAGTAATTTAAAGCCATGATTTAAGAATTTCATTTGAAGATTGTGGATTGTAATTTATTGTGGTTTACATACTGATTTTTAAAAGTCGGATGGTTTTAGTAACAGTTTCGTAACTGCATTTCTTATCAGGATCTTTGTGGCGACGCGTTAGTGCGGTTGGTGCACAATCATTTGAGGTTAAGTCATCCGCAGGAAGCAATTTGACCGACAAAGTAACCGATAACGGTTCCAACTCTCTACAACACACACGATATCAAGAAACACTAACTGGGATATCAAGTGAGAAAAATATAATATCAAATAACGAAAATGTAGCAAACGTTGATCAAGACCAGAAGACCTATAGTAACAATTTTGAGAACGCAAATGAAGCAGTTAACGAATCTCCAGAACCTGGGGAGTCGACACAAGCTGATGCGTTAAAATTTGTGGATCATTATCTTTCAATTAGTGTTGAAAATTCGTCTCCAGAAGTCAAGATTCCGAAAACTAAAGGATAGAATCACCTTTTACTTCATTTGCAAAAGGGTCCCACGAGTTGGCGAAAAAAGCCAATCGTATGAACTAATTGGTATTTCAACCTTCGATTGGGATGGTAATCAGCCTGATTCGGATAAAAGATTATTTGATCAACACGTTGAGGAAGAATTACCAAAATGCCCCCCGGAAAATGATACGTTTGATGTTAGTTTCAACACTCAAATGGCAGCTGAAGTTATGGAATCTTTTCTGTATGCCCCACCTCCCGCTATTGATGCTAAAGAAAACGAAGATACGAACAAGAAAACCCTGAAACAGTTTTCTTTGCCATTAAAGATGTAATAAATTTGAACGAAAACGGGGATACTAAAAAACAAAAAGGGTTGAATGTAGAATCATTGACTGGAAATTTGAAGGTGGACGATAAATCTTCGAAAGTTGTTACCAAAAGGAAGCAAAATCAAGATTCGGAAAAGGAAAATATCCGATTTGTTTATAAACGACGTGGGTCCCTCGGTGAAAACCAAAAGGTTAAAACGTTTTCACCTGTGGCTAGTAGAACGAGGCGTGGGTCATCAGTAAAAATTCCAAAGAGGACTCGAAATTTATGTGATCTTGAATATATTACACATGAAAGAAAAACAGGCGGTTTTGATACAATATCTGGTAATATAAAGTTTGAGGCATGGAACTGGCCCAAAAAGAAAAGAACACCGTAGAAATATGAGGCAAAATGCAGCGTTAAGTGGCAATAAAGTTTCAGTTGTGGGTCCCGGCAGGACAGATGGGAACTTCAGGGAAGCGTTTTTGATGTCAAGTGTAAAGAGGAAAGCGCGATCCGCTTCCAAGTTTAGATCAATGGCTGGAAATAAATCTTGGAAAGGGGCGTTGATGTAGAAAGTTGGTCAACCGAATTTAGCAGAAGTTACTAACACCAAATGTTTTTCAATGGGCATTAAGAAAATCTCTACAAGTTCGGACAAGAATGAGCTTACTAGGTTGGGATTTACGGAATCTTCCCTGATTCTATATCCAAGGATATTACGGCAACGTAGAAAAAAAGTGGACGTTCGTGTATTGTTCAGCCAAAATCTCGAAGATGATGTAGTTAAACAGCAGAGAAAGGTTCTCTATAGCTTTACTTGTCTCATTCATATGGATGAGCTAGATCTTGTACCAGTGCCGAAAGTAACGATCCCAAAAACGGGTATCGGTACCGGTACCGAAAGTGCTCGGTACGATACGGTATTCAAAGGTAAAAAGTGGGTAAAATACAGTACCGTACCGATCCCGAAAAACGTTAAAAATGGGTACCAAAATTCGATCGGTACGGTACGAAGTAGCGGTGTTTTTTGGTACCTAGTACCGATTGCTCATCCGTATAGTCATTTATCATCATAGCTAGATGTGGGAAATTTAGATCCATTTACTAATGAATGGGTCGATTTGGGTTATGTTTGATTTTCAATGGATCAAATAGTAAAATAAAATAGATAGAAAGGAAAGGGGACCAAGAGTTTATATAGGCCGAAATGCATATTTAACGCATACAATCTCCTAAATCAATATTTAAATAATTCAGTATTACCGGATGGTATTTTATTAAATCTTTTTGACATGCTCATTGTTTATATGAATTCCCTGAGGTTTGGCCAGTTTTGCGACTTTCGTCCAAAGATTTGTTTTTCAGCATCCGGATCCAAAAGGTTTGAAATCTTGCCATTTTCATCCGGCTCGTTAGCGCCATCCATTTTCTCCGTTAAATCAATTTCCGTCTTTTTTGTTGACTTAAAGGGCAATTCGGTTTTTTACATAAAGTGAAAAAGACCGAATTGTCCTTTAATTTAGCAAAAAGACGGAAATACTGCTGACTTAACGGAGAAAAATGGATGGAGTTAACGAGCCGGATGAAAATGGCAAAGATTTCAAACCTTTTGGATCTGGATGCGGAAAAAACAAACCTTTGGACGAAACTTGCCAAACGTCAAGTACGAAAATGGCACTTTGCTCTAATCATCAAAGAACTACTAGTTTTGACCCGTTACCAAAACCTGTCTATTTTGACACCTCTAATCATACTCTTCTTGTTTAACTCTTTGCAAGTGATTACAACTCATAAATTTCCTATTTTTTTCATGCAGATAATGAAAAAGTTGGGAATTTCAATAGCAAAAGATTGCTCAGATGCGACACATTTTGTGGCCGATAGGTTTGCAAGAACAAAGAAAATGTTAGAAGCAATGGCGTTGGTAAACCAATCGTGACACCCTTGTGGCTTGACAGCTGTGAGCAAGCAAATGTATTATTGATGAAAATAATTACATACTCGGGACGCTAAAAAGGAAAAAGAAATCGGCTTTAATATGCCTGTTTCATTGTCTCGTGCAAGATCACATCCGATCCTGAAGGTAACAGATTTGGGTGTGTTTGGATGTGCGTTTAAGAATCATTTTCTAGTGTTTGGTAACCCGCTTTTGAATTTAATTATACGATTAGTTCACCTATTACTTTCATAAAAAAAAAAATTCTTCACCGTCAATACTGATTTGTTAATGATTTCAAGCAGCATAAGCACATCCAAACACTATTGCATACACCACGTCAATGTTGTAAGAATCGCTAGGCGCTAGTCGGGCAGTGGGGTACCGACTAGCGATTAATAGGGAATAATCGGAATTAATCGGATTGAGATTTTTATATGTAACTTTTAGTTACTATATACACACACATTTTTATCTGTAGTTTTTAAAGTAAACGTGTTTTAACCCCTCGTTGACCATTTTTTTAAGTAATTGAAAGGAATTTATAAGGTTTGGTGAAATCTGGCCGGCGTTTGGACAAAATTTGGCCAGAATAGGACCGCCCTTGACCGCCTAGCAATTAATCGGCCATTAATCGGTGAACATCCGATTAGTGATTAATCGGGGATTAATCGGAGACTAGTCGGGATTTTTACAACCATGCACCACGTGGTATTGCAGTTGACCGTATTGTTTTAATTATTCAACTTCCATATTCAAACATCCTTTCCATGCCCTTATGAATCTGTTTGATTTTGATTACCAGGATCAGAGTCTTCATTACGTCAAATGTAGAACCTGACAGAGAAATGATTAAAAAATTAGTCGAAGCAGGTCAAGGCCAGGTGCTATCCTGCTCCCTTTTTTGTTCTACATTAAACTACAATAATCATAATCTACTATATCGAACTAAATCTTTGAGTAAAGCAATGTAGATGATTTAATATATTTTTACATTTCACTACAATCATCGTTAAGTATTACACAAAATGCCTAAAGCCGAAAAGGTGAGCGAGTCAAACGGATTTTGGTTTGAAATAGGTCATTATTGGTTTGGGTCAAAATGGCTCAGTATATTGTGTTGAGACATTATTTTTTTCCATCTTTTATTTTTTTATATAAATTAATAATGCATCAATTAGGATACAAAAAGAATATTATGAGAGCTAGGAAGTTGTATGCTTTTTAATTAGGCTTTTGGATACTTTGTTATAATGAGATGCTCCTCAGGTTATGGAAGGTGTTCAGCAAGCTAGCATGGAGTTCAAGATCTCAGATAGTCTTTTAATATTGTCCTGTGAAAAAGATTATGAAGAATGTGTTCCATTTTTAGACAAAGGTATATACATACTTATTTCATTATGCATACACAAGTCCTCACCGTTAAAACACATACAAAAAACATATGGTATGTAACTAGTATGTGTACTTGCAGGTGCAGCGGTTTACAGTGCGGAACTCTTACTAAACGGGATCATTGTTCAGAAACTGGATTATGCAAGGTAATTGAAAAACATCAAACGGTCGGAATTTACATATTGTTGGTTTATGCTTATAAGCGCTTTTTATACAGTTTGTGTACCCTAAAGTAAATACTACTCATATTAATGGTCCTATTCGTGCAAATTCAACATCTTTATATAGTGGGTTCCATTTAGTTTTCGAAAAAATGACTGGAGTTAAATGCCATTTTAGTCCCTGTGGTTTGAGCCATTTTGCCATATTAGTCCAAAGGTTTCATTTTTTACCTGTGGGTCCAAAAAGGTTTTACCGTTGCCATTTTAGTCCACTGGGTTAACGTCATCCATTTTTTTTGTTAACGGGAAGGGCAATTCGGTCATTTTATATGTAATTCTGTTAACTAGAAGGGCAATTCGGCCATATAAAATGACCGAATTTCCCTTCTCGTTAACAGAAATAGTGGATGAAGTTAACCCAATGGACTAAAATGGCAACAGTGAAACCTTTTTGGACCCACAGGCAAAAAATGAAACATGTGGACTAAACTGGAAAAATGGCCCAAACCACAGGAACTAAAATGGCATTTAACTCAAATGACAGTGACATAATATAGAACTTAGGATAATGTTATAAACCAGAGGTGGAAATTTCGACCATTTTACTTTTGAATTGGTCGATTAAGTTGTTTATTATCTGTAACGGGTCAAATATGTGAAATATAAATTATAGGATAAAAGTAATGCGGTTTAAAGTAGCGCAAATGATAATTTTTAGCATAAAACCTCCTAAATCTAATTATAAACTTAGAAATTTGTTAAAATGAAAATGGTTTTGGAATTATATTTGGCACATACAAAATTTAAAAGATTTATATGGTAAAGAATGAAGCAGTATGGTAATTAACATCTTATGCATCGATGGTTGACTATTTTCGTTTTCAAAATTACAGGCACCAACTCTTCAATGGGCATGTAAAAATGAAGCAGTATGCCAGAAAAAGGAGGAGAAATGGGATCCAGCATCTTCATGGTGGATAGTTACAAATCTTGTGTATATCTGTGTTTATATTTTTGTGAGTTGTCAAAATGGCCAATTTTGAAACATGGTTTTTGTTAATATTTTGTTACAAATCCCAGATGCCATTTTGATTCTTATCGAAACGTTGATCCAAGATTACCAAAAAAAACTCGTTCCGTTTGTACTATAAGTATGAAATTTAGATATGAGGCAATGGTCGTTATGGCTCTATAACAACCTTTATTTTCAGATAATGCGTGCATCCTGTTATTACTGTTGCAACTGTTATAATCAGTTGTTATCTACGGTTTATATATTTTTTTTAATTTGATTTTGATGCTTATATATAAAATACATGTCGATTCATGATTTATATTCTAGACAATTTGGTGAAAACTGAACAAAAAATGTGAAGTTAATATAGTTATAAAACATATATATAGTATATAATAAATCATTATTTTTGTGACATAAATAAAATAAGAACTGCCAATACACCAACATTTATCTATTTTTCTACTAAATGTCAACGCTCACAAGCCTCTTCATAAATCAAATTCATCAAACAATAAATATCTTTTGAAAATACAGGTATTTTTCAAGTTAAACTAAGACCATTACAAATATTGAAATACAAACACTTGTAATCAATAGTAATATAGATAATGACAAATAATCGGGTTTGTCAAACTTCTATAAAAGAATCAATATATTTAAGTCACTATCGCTCTCTAATCCAAAAGAACTCGGGGTCAAAAACATTAATTTAGACGATGATTGAGTTGGACTATGAGATAATGAAAACTGCTATGAAGAAAATAGTTTTAAAATTCTATAACAAAAACAATACTCACAATAAATCTACGTTAGTCGTAAATAAAGCACTCGTGTGATTTATTGTCACATATTTGTGTAATATGAAAAAACTCTTGAAACTGGTTATAAAACCCTACCAAGGCGAATGTCTGGTGTTACATATGATTAAAATAACGTAAGCCCATGACCTAGTGGTCTAGTGATATGATGTTTACTATGGGTATTTAGATGCATAAAATTGTTGTTAAATGAAAATTGAAAGGATGTGAAAACGAACTTTTACCTTAAAATTACTAATTTGGCCCTTCAGGTTTCCCGGTTATCACATTATCCCCGGGCCCCGGCTAGTTTGTTTAGTTTAAGTATCAACACTAATATCAACATAGCATCAACTATCACAAAACTCCATGAATTTATTCATGAGCTCAGTCATTTGTCGTGAAGCTGGTTACCCCAAATATAGTTTTATTTGATAAAAATATAAAGTAAAAACCTTGAATAAGCCCCTCAAAGTGTACACGCACAAATACACGTTTTCAAATTGGCAAAGAGTTAAAGGTATGGTAACTTAAAGTTTTTGTTTTGTGATTTTTCCTTAGCCATATATATAAGATAAAAGAAAGCAATTTGATTAAAGTTAACAAAAACTATAATTATTTGATCAAAATTGAATTATTACATGTATGCCAAAAAAAACTTTCATTCAATATAAACAAACATGTTATTTAACGAGATGATCTAAAAAAGATTCTTCCAATCTAATAGCTACCAAACTCAGTCCAATTGATCGGAGGTGGGAAGGTTTGCCCTCTTTTTAGGTTCCTGTTTGAGTTAGTCCCGAGTTCAATCTAGGTCGTTGGGTAACTCCTAGCATACAATTACCTCTTTCGGCCTGCCACGGATCAAATGGGACTTGTGTGTGTTGACTAGTGTCTTCAGAACCAATTGTTCTAGTCGTCAAAAAAACAAATTTTCAAGGCTTTACTCTTTTACTCAATGAGAAGATGACAAGAGACAACAACAAGACACATTTTAAGTTTCTATAAAAGTTATTCCATTTGTCCAACAAAAAGATAACATGAGCAATGACATGATGATGCGTTTTGAGCTCCCAAAAGCACCGATTCCATTTGCCATGTTATAAGATGACATCATGACGCTTTTTAAGCTTCGAAAAAAAATTCGAAAAAAACTAATAAAGATTTTATGTCTACATGATATCTTTTAATTAAGTTACACTTTTATGTAATCATAAAGACTTTTATGTCTACATGATATCTTTTAATTAAGTTACACTTTTATGTAATCATCATCTAATCATCTGAAAAGAACACTAAAAAAGTGTTATTAAATGCACTCTCTATACCAATGTATGAGTGATCTATTGGTAAAAGCGAAACCTTTAAACACTTTGAGAGAGGGAGGTCTTGGGTTCAAGTCACGCAGACAGTACGAAAGAAAAAAGAAATTTTCCGTTCAAAAAATAAATAAAATAAAATAAAATAAATGCGCTCTCTCCTCTTACATACTTATGAGTGGGACCGCATTTTTTCTCTCACAAATGAGGGTATAACTAGTGTGCGCACCTCAGTTAGATCAATCCGAAAAAAAACCTAGCTAGATACATGTAACATTCTCATGTATACACACTTTGAATATCATATGTACTATGTAGCATATTATTATTTCTAGAAAGAATTATGAGGGTCAAAAGTATGTACTTGTAGAAACTTTATGGTTTTTCATTTTTTAACAAAACTAATCTTTTATAATTTTTTCACAAACGTTAAATGAATTTAGTTTTTTACAAGTTTTTTTTTCGAATTTGATCGTCATTCAAATGCTACTTAGCAGTTAGCACTCCTTCGGTAATCACGTTTGGCCCCTCATGTTTCTTTTATCCGTTCGATTGCTACCTAGCCTAATTTTTAATTATCACATTTGGCTCCTTAGCATAGTATGGTTTTATGCCCCGACCCGAATACTTGTAACAATCCGAATACTTGCAGTCTATCAAGAGTCGGGTCAAGGTAGGGGGCAAACAAACACAAACCATCAAACGTAAATTAACAGATGCCCCAACGAATCAAAAATGCTTCAGGTTCTCTCTCTAAATCTTGTAATTTCCAACATTTAATCGTAATTACATATGTTCCATCGGTTACAAATCCTGTTAAACAATGCCAATTTTGCTTTAATTTGTGATTATTTAGCTATTTTATGCCTTTGAACTCTGTTAAAACACATTAATTAAAAGAAATTGGAGATCTAGGGTTCATGTTGTGTTCGTATTTTGATAAATTCATGCGTTTAACGAGTTTGTGCATAGGTTTGATGTTATATTTTGGTGTTTGAATGAAGAAATTAAGGTTTTTTATTGGTGAATTTGAATATTTTAGGTGAGATGGGAGTGAAGAATGATGAACAGAGATGGTGGGCTTCACCTTCAAATGTTGCATCTCACTTTGGAACAAGTGGTGTTGCTGTTGCTACAGCTACTGGCATTACACATCCATTAGGTTTCGTCGTCTGTCTTTCGGTTTCGTAAATGTTTTATTTTCATTTGTAGTTTTGATCTGTTTGTTTGTGTGGCTTTAATTGTTTTGTTCTGTTTGGATGCACCGATGCAAAACCTTTTACTCAAAATGATCCAATTGTTTTAGTGAAACAATTTAGTATATTGTGGCTATGTTGTCAAAGGTGCGCGCCCAGGTGAGGTGCGAAAAGCGTATGAACTGAAAAAACCTGCCTGAACCTGCCAAAACTAGTTTCAAACGGTCTGAACCAGCCAAAACTGCCCTAGACTGGACATGCGCCTTGCTTGTCTCGGGTGTGCGATTTTTGTGTACCTAGGCGGCATGCTCACCCTTTGCGGCTTGAGGGCGGCTTGAGCCTTTAACTACTTAGGACTGTGGATACTTAGGTATGATTTGGGAGAATTTTAAACAGTTCAATTGGTCTGGTCTGTAGTTTTCAAAGGCGCATAGCATAAACATACCATCTTTTGGGGTTTTAGACATGATTTAGGCTTGTTTAGGGCTAGTTTAGGCAATTTTGGATGTTTCAGACAAATTTGCCCAGAATTTGGCCAGATTCTCGCCAGAAACTGACTGAAATTCGGCAAAAATCTGGCCCGAATTTCCCCAAAGGTTACCGGAGCTTTTGGATGGCAGCAAGGCATTTTCCCTGCGTCTCGCCTCGCCTGAGGGCCTAGGCGCGCGCCCGAAGTGCTTTTGAGTTTTGACAACATAGGTCTGATCACTTTTTTTAGCTAGATTAATTAATTTAATACATAACAAAAAAAAAAAAGAAAAAAAAGAGCCCAAATTGACCCATTTTACATGGCGGGTTAGAAAATTTCCCCTCTAGATGTATATTATAAGGCCAGGAAATTTGTTATGATATGCAGATGTACTCAAAGTTAGGCTACAAATGCAACTTGTTGGACAAAGAGGCCCGCTAACCGGAATGGTATAACCATCTCTGTTATTTATCATAGTTATTAATATTAATCTTGAACAAGAATACTCGACTGAAAATTAATTAATTAATTATAGTATTTTGGTATTTACAGGGACAAACTTTTGTTCAAGTTGTGAAAAAAGAAGGACCTCGGGCCTTGTATCTTGGTTTGACCCCAGCATTGACTAGGTCAGTTGTTTACGGAGGTCTACGTTTCGGTTTGTATGAACCTTCTAAAAATTTATGTGAACTGGCCTTTGAGTCCACTAACATCTTCATGAAGATTGCATCTGGAGTTGTTTCTGGTGCTTTCGCCACTTTGCTCACCAACCCTATGGAAGTTGTAAAGGTGAAAACATGTAAAGAATTGTCGAACGTTTACGCATTGTTATACGTTTAAGGTGGTAAAATGGTGGGTTGGATATTATGATAAAATAGTCATAATATAATTTTGAGATCGGTTATATATTAGGATATTACATGATTTGATAAATAACTAGTTTAGTTCCTTTGTCTATTTTAGTAAAAAATCGATATATAATTTTACAATACAAAAAAAACTATATATTAATTTGAATTTGAACTTTGGATGGATGTAGATGAGGCATTTATCTGATGATATAAGTAATGTATATTTGAACTTTGTTATTATTTTAAATAAGATTATAAAAAAATAAAACGCCAGTAACATGTAGCGGTGCAAATGAGATGAGCCGAGCCCCAGCTCGTCCAAGCTCGAGCTTAAGCTCGTTTAACTTACGAAAGCTCGAGCTTGGCTTGATTCGAGCTTGTTACTAAAGCTCGAGCTCGGGCTCTTAGGTAGTTTTCCAAGCTCGAGCTCGGCTCGATTTATATTTACTAATTTACATATATTAATTATTTACAATTTTCTATATAATTAGGTATTTTTTAATTCATAAATAATTATTATATATATATGTAATATATTAATGAAAAATTATATAAATAGTGGGCTCATTTAGGCTTGTAAGCCGGCTCTAGCTCGATAAGCGAAGCTTGGGCTCTGGGCTTGGGCTCGGGCTCGGGCTCGGTCTCGTTTACTAAACGAGCTTGTTTTTAAGCTCAGGCTCGAGCATGTTTAAGCTCGGCTCGTTTCGAGCCGGGCTCGGCTCGTTTGCACCCCTAGTAATATGACAATGTGGGGTTGTTTTGAAGGTATTAAAAAGATTCTATTAAACAATGTAACTTGTTAAAAGAAAAAATACATTTATGTTATTATATACTTGTTACACGTAAATATATTTAAATTTAGTTAACTCTTTAAAGTAATATGAAAATGGGCTAACCTTTTTGTTAATCGCCCTATACTTCATAACCATATTAGTTAAAATGATTACATCATTTATAAAAATAAATTTTCACTTGTGTTAAATTAAGTAACCAAAGTGTATCACCAGTTTGATCTGAAAAACGGATCCCATAAAGTCACATGTTTATCTGGGTCATACACATTCAAAAGATTTGGTACTTGTACCACACAAACACTACATTGCATGTTAGGATGCCAAAAATTTGTTACCTTTATCATCTTCCTTCTGCTTATAAATGACAAAGGTGGTTGTTATTTAGGTACGCCTGCAAATGAAGCGTAACATGCATATAGGAGCAATTGGTGAGCTTCAAAAGATTGCTGCAAAAGAGGGAGGAACAGCTCTATGGAAGGGGGTTGGGCCCGCCATGGCCCGTGCGGGGGCTTTAACAGCTCACAGATGGCTACGTATGATGAGTTCAAACGGGTTAAATCCTAAAACTTATGTCTTCAATTTTATATTTTCAAAAATACATTGCGTAGGATCTTATATATATATATATATATATATAATATATATATATATATATTATATATATATCCGTTGTCACTTTCGTTCTGTGACTATAATGCAGGTGTTGTTAAATGGACACCTTTAGAAGAAGGATTTTATCTTCATCTTGCGTAGGCATCTCTACCTGTAACTTTTAAAAGAGTAAAATGCCAATTTTTTTCCCTGAGGTTTGGCCAGTTTTGCGACTTTCATCCAAAGGTTTGTTTTTTCGCATCTAGATCCAAAAGGTTTGAAATGTTTGCCATTTTCATCCGGCTCGTTAACTCCATCCATTTTTCTCCGTTAAGTTAGGGGTATTTTTTTTTGTTAACTTAAAGGGCAATTTGGTCTTTTTTCACTTGATTTACAAGTGTTCAAAAGACCAAATTGCCTATTAAGTTAACAAAAAAAATGAAAATACCTCTGACTTAACAGAGAAAAATGGATGGAGTTAACAAGTCGGATGAAAATGGCAAGATTTCAAACCTTTTGGATCCAAATGCGAAAAAACAAATCTTTGGAAGAAAGTCGCAAAACTGGCCAAACTTCCGGGACGAAAATGACATTTTACTCTATTTCAAAACATTACTTGTCACTTACAGAAATATACCTAGACTAAAAAAATATTGAAAAATAAATTTATTTACAAATTTGAAAATTGATCTTTATTTTGTATTTACAAAATAATTATTAAATATAAGATGCGAGACGTTTCTTACAATATTTTTGCATCTTATGAAGCTCGAGTACAATAGCGGGATTAATGAGCACCCTCATAACTGCACCTATGGACATGGTTAAAACCCGTCTCATGTTACAAAGAGAATCTAAGAGAGACGGTGCCTATAAAAATGGGTTCCATTGTGCATATAAGGTAACTAGTTAATTTCTGTCTTTATGTTTTTGTCTAAAACAATTGTTAGAATCTACGTTGTCAAAAGCGCGCCGGGCGCCCGCCTAGGCGCTCAGGCGCAGCGAGGCGCAGCTATAGCGCCTGGTGGTAGCTTAGGCGCAAATATGGGCTTTTTTTGTAAAAGCGGTGCTCAGGCGCGCGCCCCGGACTAAGGCGCAACGAGTAAAAAGCGCGGGCTTAATTCTATCAGAGGTTTTTTACAGCTGTAAACCATATTTTTTAGTGTTATTTTTAAAGTTTTTAAACTTTTGGTACTAACTATTAGCTACATGATCTTAAATGGCATATATAATAGTTTTTTTTATTTTATATGTGGAATCTTATTTATTTTCAAAGCATAACATATTTTTTATATATTTTTTTCTCTATGTGCACTTTTCTTACAAAAGCCCACGCTTTTTTTGTGCCTTGAGCTTAGGCTCCGGGCGAGGCTTATGCGCCTCGCCTGGCCTTGCGTCTTTGACAACATAGGTTAGAATTAGTTATAGGTTTCAGCTTCATCAGCTCTTCCTTTGATTTCAAGCTCCAAACATATATCAAATGTCATTTTTTCTTAAAATGGTTTCTTTTTTATGAGTAAAATGCCATTTTCGTCCCTGAGGACTGGCCAGTTTTGCGACTTCCGTCCAAAGGTTTGTTTTTTCCGCATCTGGATCCAAAAGATTTGAAATCTTGCCATTTTCATCCAGCTTAACTCCATCCATTTTCTCTGTTAACTTAGGGGTATTTTCATCCTTTTTGTAACTTAAAGGGCAATTCGGTCTTTTTCACTTTATGTACAAGCATTTAGCATAATGTACAAGTATTCAAAATACCCTTACTACACAAAAAACAAAAACAAGTAGGTAAAAAGACGAAAATACCCCTGACGTAACGGCAAAAAAAGGATGAAGTTAACGGGCCGGATGAAATTGGCAAGATTTCTAACCTTTTAGATCCATGTGTGGAAAAACAAACCTTTGTACGAAAGTCGCAAAACTGGCCAAACCTCAGGGACGAAAATGGCATTTTACTCTTTTTTAAAATTTTAACGGTTCAAATTGCCTGATTTTTTATATGGTTGAAATCTAGGTTTTGATCACAGAGGGACCTCGAGGACTCTACAAAGGGTGAGAACCAACAATACCCATTTACATTTTATTAATATTTTTAGAGGCGGAAAGTTTTAATTTTTTTCTTATGAATGGGTCGATTAGGTATATGTTTTATCACTAACCAGAAAGGTGTCAGATTTGTTGAATTAGTTGAAAGTTGCCCAAATGTGTGTTCTTATTGCAGAAAACGTCATAAATCGTCTTATTCAAAAATTATATTATTGTTGAAAATTGGAACTAATATAATTCCTTTGATTTTATCTTTTATACGCCAATTGCTTATAAGAGAAATTGGACAAAAATGTATTATGGTCAACCAACCAGACCTGACCCGACCCAAATCCAACCCGTCTCAACCTGGGTCAAAATTACCCATTTCGACCCGTTACCTAACTTGACTTCCAGCCCATATTTATTTTCTGTTACTAAGGTTCGACTACAATACATATGTATATTGCAGGGGCTTTGCTATTTTTGCACGATTAGGTCCACAAACTACGATCACATTCGTACTATGTGAGAAACTGCGTGAGCTTGCCGGGCTGAAAGCAATTTAGTCTCTCAAAATACGGTACGTTGCTAATAAGATCTTATCCTTGCCTGCTTATTTATTTTCATTCTGCAAGTAGAATGCTCATGATCAAAATTTGTAATATTTTATAATGATTTTTTAGCTTTCCAAATGTTGTTTTTATTCATCCATTTGTACCTCATTGATCATTTTTTTATACATTTCACTAACATGATTAGTTGTCGTAATATGTTAACTTAAGCGCGACTGGATATTTTTCTTTGTTTTTTTTTTTCGATTATTTAATCTATAATATAAAGTTACATCATACATTGTCCCATGTGTAAATTAAATAAGCTAAAGAACTTTCTTAACCATATTGTTGCTTCAACAAACTTGAAACAACGCAATTTTTTTTATAACGACAAGTCACCACAGATTTTAATGCCTTTGAACACACCACAGCGACTATATTAATCACAGATTAGGAT
The DNA here is from genome assembly GCA_947069175.1 of Scalesia atractyloides. Taxonomy (NCBI): domain Eukaryota; kingdom Viridiplantae; phylum Streptophyta; class Magnoliopsida; order Asterales; family Asteraceae; genus Scalesia; species Scalesia atractyloides. The sequence continues at coordinate 88,957,149 of CAMTDV010000017.1, forward strand.
GTTAATCGAACGATTTATGAGATTTTAATGCATTTGAATACGTAAAGATTCATGACTCTCAACCCTGACAACTCGTGGCCCATTTCATTTTTAATTAAACCATTTTAAGATATACTTTCTGCCAACATTTGGTATGGATAGCAACGTAAGATCGCTATCAAAAAGAGAGAAAACCACAACCTTTTCTAGAAGTCGAGCACTTAAATCTTGACTACATGATTTAACTGCATCACAAGTGAGTTTATAAATATTCAAACATCTTTCAAATTTTATGATTATTATATAAACTCGTTTTATGATAATAGGCCGACTCAAATCATTTTTAAAAACGTTAGCCAACTTGTCTTAGTAAGCGAATCTCAACGAAAGCCACCTCGTCTCATTTTAAACCATGTTTTAAAGCCACGTGTCGAGCATAAGCCATGTTTAACCTGGCCTATTGGTTAGCAGCGTACTAGTGAATCTTATAAGTTCCAATAACACGTTAAGTCAATCCATTTATCATGAAGAGTTGCATTTGGTAATTTGACTCGGTTTAGCTGGTTGTTATTCCAAGAAACCGACTACGAACGATGAGCGTAATCGCAGTATATACGTATCTTTTTGTAAAATATTTAAACTATGAACACAATATGTATAGAAATTGTTAAAATTCTGATTTGTCCATTCAACTTTTAAATGGGTATGATCCCCTTGACTTCTAACAGGCTTATCATTTTCTTCATTGGTCACTATTAAAGCCCAAAGACAAGAAATTGGGTAAGAGGGGCCATAAGAAAACTCGAATTCAAATGATGGGAAGTTGTTAAAATAAATATTTAAATCTTACAATTAAACTATTAGACCATAGTTGATATGCAGCGACGCTGTTAGCAACGAAATGTTTTAGAGGTGTCTGCTTGAGTGACGTTGATTAGCGACGAAGTTTAAAAGTGTCATTGTCGTTCGGTATGTCTTTTTTGAGGGGTTCCACGTAGCAACGAGTAAAGTCATAACCGTCACTATATTCTCTCTGTATACGACGAATCGTCGATATAATCTATATTTTTGGTTACTGGATTATCATTTACATATGTATGTTTTGTTTCTCTTGTAGCGGATTATTAGTTAAATGGTTTTTATACCAAACATGGTTTCTAGTTGCTTAAAACTATTGGGTGTCTTAGCAAGTTCAACCAGTTTAAGTTATACTGGTCGTTGTTTCGTTGTATCTTTAGAAGATGATTGACCACAAACCGAAAGATAAATATTCTATTAAGCAACGAAGGAGAAATAATTTAAATAAAGATCACTCACCTCATAGAAATAAGTTATATTTTTAAGCGTAGTGTTTTATTTACTTTTAGATATTAGATAGATAGAATCCTAAAAGGTTATTCGAGAAGGGGTCTCAACACTTTTCGTAAGGACAAGGGTAATGTTTGCGTTTATCCCACTCTCTACAGACTCAACCAATATCTTTGCTACAGGTGGAGTTACTACGTACGTTTGTTTACTTATTAAATAGAATCTTAAAAACCAACATTTTTAAATGTTGACAACTACAATTTGGGCTCTTAAGGATGTTAAAAAAATTGGCCACATTTTATTAATCAATAGCTATTTTTTCTGGTCATAAAATGACCCCTTTTTTGTAACATTCTGAAGTCTTTAAAAGTATTGATTTATTAATATTGTGAGATCATTTATGAATATTTAAATGATAGATAAATAAAATAGGTGAATCGTGGTGACATTTAAATGTAAGAAATGGTATGTATTGTATTTTGAAGAAAATGTAAAAGAGAATCATAGTTAAAAGAGGGTTTGTGATTTCACCATGGACTTCATGTTAAAACTGTCCCATCATATGTATACAAAATTTTATGATGCTTTATGGATATATAAGGATAGAATGAGAACAATCATAGATTTGACTACATTCGAGAATAATATATAGGGAAATTGACTTGTAATAATCTCATCTAAACTTTATTGGCCATTAATAATCCCACCTCAGAATATTCCCCCCATCAGCCCCACATTTCACATATTTTTCCTACAATGGTCCCCCGTTAAAAAAACTTAACGGAGTTAAGCTTTTTTCCAAATTACAAACAGATTTTTAAGGCTTTTGATTAGAATACGAGTCCATTGATGTAAAACTTGCCTCGAAACGGTGCTGCAAACGATGAAAACAACGCATCAATTCGGGTGTTTAAATTTCCAATTAACCAAAATCAGGTCACTTGGAGATTTTCGAAGTAAGTTTTACATTAATGGACTCGTATCATCGTTCTGATCAAAAGCCCTAAAAATCTGTTTGTAACTTGGAAAAAAACCTAACTCCGTTAAGTTTTTTTAACGGGGGACCATTGTAGGAAAAATAGGTGAAAGGTGGGACTGGTGGGGGGAATATTCCGAGGTAGGATTATTAATGGCCAATAAGGTGTAGGTGGGATTATTACAGGCCAATTCCCCTATATATATATATATATAATATATATATATATATGTATGTATTATATATATACATATGTATATATATTATATATACATAATGTATATATGTATATATGTAATATATATGTATATATAGTATGTATATATACATATTATACATATGTATATATACATATGTATAGATGATGTATATAAGCGATAAGTATATATATATAATATGTATATATATATACATATGTATGTATATATACATATGTATATGCATTGTTTGTTCTTCTGCTTGTGAATAATAGGAGTCGATGATTTCACTAAGCGATAAGTAATTTAAAGTAGTGACATTTTCAAAAAGAAGTGAATATTAACTCGAAGATCAAAATATTTGGGAAGGGTAATGGGTAGGGTAACCTGATATGGGATTATTTTTTTATTTTATTTTGTTTGCAGGATTGGAACAAGTATGAGATTTAATGATATATTCATTCACCAATCTGAAATATTTTATTTTTATTTTCTAAATGTAAGAAGTATATGTAGCTATTGTGTTTTAAATTTTAGGCATTATATTTTAGATTTTTTTGACATTACACTATTACACTATTATTACATTACATTACACTATTACATTACATTACACTCTATTATTAATAAACAAACTTAATGACTATTATTTTTATTATTTTAATAATATACATAGTTTTTCTAATACTTTTATTATTTTATATTATAATAATTACATTACACTATTATTAATAATTAAGAATTACATTACATTACATTTTATTTTACACACTATTATTAATAAACAAACTTAATGAATAGTATTTTTATTATTTTAATAATATACATAGTTTTTCTAATACTTTTATTATTTTAATATTATAATTATAATATAAAATTACATTACACTATTATTAATAATTAATTAATAATTACATTACATTAAATTTTATTTTACATTCATAAACAAACTTAATGAATAGTATTTTTATTATTTTAATAATACATATAGTTTTTCTAATACTTTTATTATTTTAATGTTATAATAATTACATTACACTATTATTAATAAACAAACTTAATAAATACTACTTTTATTAATATAGTTTTTCTAGTACTTTTATTATTTTATTATATTGGATAAAAAACACCAAACGTAACAATTTAAAATACAATAAAATGTATTTAAACATGAAATTTAAAACAACATGCCAATAAAGTTAAGCAATGTGCTTTAAATTTCATGTCTATGATATATATTTTCATGTCTATAATATATATCATGTGGAAAGGTTCACTAAAAAGTGAATTTTGTCTAGATAACCTAAAAAGCATTCTGATTGTGACATGTTTCACTCCTTAAAAATAGAAAAAAAAATTGTATTTTGGTAGTAAAATATTTTGGTTGTTATATCCCAAAAAATAATAATATAATAATAATGATAGTATAAGAAAAGCAAAATTAAAGTCTTGACTTTTATGCATATTGTATTATGTAAAGTAAAAATGCATGCATGGATATTCCTTTGCATACGTAAAAGAAATAAAAAGAAACATAAGTTGTATAATATTAAATAATAGGCTAATAGAAATCTAGAGTTTTCAAACCTTCTGTTCCGCATCCTAGTTTGGCGCACGTGTTGCATTATCTCCATGGAAGTTTCGGTTAAGATTTAAAACTCTATCAGATATTAACAAATCGCTCGAAATTCACAATCAGATAACTTAAAAGCTTCAACCCTCTTAAGCTGCGACTCACATTCGCCCCTTATTCAATCTCACTGCACTACCGTCACACCCCGCCGTGACCTCATCGTCGCACAACCACCGCGAACGCCGCACACCATCATAGTTCCTCCAATGGCCACTAAACCAGCATTGGTACCGTACTGCCGTGATCATCTCGTGTGATTAGCATTCCGTTTGTAACCGCTGCGCTGAGTTTCGTCAACACCGCTATCGACTTTTGAATCACGATAAGAGCCAGCGCTGTCGTTCCCTTAGATTGGTTCGTTTGCTTTCCCGCTACTGCTACTCCGGTAGCTCCGTCCAATTCTGTTTGGCGATTAAGGTCTTTAATTTTTGTGGACGACTTGATCTAGTTGCTTTGCTTTGCTTGCTAATAAGGTAGGATTCCGTTTTCTTTTCATCATAGTATACTTTTATTTTTCCGTTACTTGTTGGTACGGATTCTGTTTCTTTTACATCATAGTATTTTATTCAAGTCCGTTACTTTGTAGTACGGATGTTTTCGTCGATTATCTCAGTTTCTAGTGTTATATGACTAGTATATATTGTAGCATGCAATAGACCTTAGATCTTGTACTCGTTATTGCATGTTCCCTTTAGACTTATGTCAAGATACTTTTATTTTTGATATGGCCTTGTACTCTGTAACCCGAGCAATTATATGTTTAGACTTGTCGTTGGGGCGTCAACGACATGGCACTCATCGTGACGGTGCGTAACTAAAGTTAACGGCGTTTCTAGTATTGTGCTTGTGTAGCACCTGGCCCCTAGAGGCGTATAGATCGATCTTAGCTCTGACTCCTGACTCCCGACCCCTGACTCCTGTTGAGATGGAATAATGTGTGTGCGCCTACACGCACCATCTCGGCGCATGGACTATGGCCATGCATGCCTCTGTTTAGGCTCATGGGTGCTTCTATATTACGTGACTTATTTATTGTTATGTGTGGTTACGTATGTCTTGTATCTGATATGCTCTGAATTATATGTTATAGGCATCTGATTATGTTCGTATCTGCTACCTGTTCAGTATAAGTTTTGGGATTCAAGATACAAAAGTATCTGTTTCAGTGCCATAATTTCAGTCTTTGTTTTCAACATTTGTCCGGTGTCCGCCTCAGTATTTGTTTTGGAACTGTTTTGTTCCTGTATCGATTTACATAATTTTTACAAGTATCAGTTTATCACGTTTTCAAAACTCAGGTTAAATAAACTATTTTATTAATTAAATATATATTTCCAAATTAGAAATATAGTTGTTTTGACTAAATATTGATTTATTACGAAATTCGAGTTATCATTAGATTTTGATTTACATTTAAATGTTTATTTATAATATAGTAATTTTGATAATTTTCTTGTTTTAAAGAAAGTGGGATTCTTAAACAATATTATATAAAACTATCTGGGAGAAGGAAAATTGGTTTAGTTTCAAGTGTGGGTTCAATGTCAGCTTCAGTTCAGTTTCCGTTATGTGGGTTTCGTTCTCATTTGTTCGCCTGTTACATGTACTATTATTTTCTCTGTTACTGAGCCGTATTTTTCTTTTTGTGTTTGTCTTATTTGTTTGATAGGCAATTTGGGAAACGCGGGGAATAAGTGAAGAGTGTCGTGAAGATAAAGATTTATTCTATTTCAGTAATGTAATGAAAATGTAATTAGGATAATTTGTTTTCAAAATGTTGGAATGGTTTTTGGATTGATATCTGTAAGAGTGACACGTCAGCCCTTTCGGGTTGGGGTGTGACATTGGTCCTTATAAGTAGAAGTGTAAAAATGACACGTGTCACCCATTTTGTTTTCCAAAAATCTAGTACAAAAAATAGAGCATGAAAAATTCAGTACAAAAAAATCTAGTACAAAAAACATAGCACAAAAAAATTTAGCACAAAAAAATCATGTACATTTGGCGATTACACGAAATATGTACTTATTATACATGCAATAAATCATTTAATACATGTTTACATGCAAACCAATACTTGTTATACGTACGATACTCATACGTTACGACTTTATACTTGAAATGCTTGAAAACCGGCTAAAATACGTAAAAACAGCCCTGAACAACCCACTCGTGCGGGTTGAACCCACTTCGCACGAAGTGGAGCTGGCAGCAACTCGTTCCTATAAATATAAGCTCACTTCACACCTTCAATCTTTCCGAATCTTCTTACATTCACTCTAAAACTTCTGGATTCTTGAGAGATTGTTCTAAGTGAGTTCAGCTCACTATTACGTTGTCTTTCTATAATTCTTTCTTCTTTTTCTATTGTACCAAGTGTAGAGTTAACCAACTTCATTATCCCTCATAAGGATAGGACTTGTGTTCCAGCAAGTGTGAGAACTTGGGAGCCATGACTGCCCGAATCAAGTTCCACACCTCACTTGAACACTTTTGTATTTAATTTCTGCGCATTCATGACCAACGGGTTTATCAACTTTGTTGATAAACTTAGTGCTTTGGTGAATCATACAATGAGGTTTTGCGCCTCCTTGCTTGACATCTATGACGTATTTACGAACTTGGACATAACTTATAAATACATATTACACTACAACATATTTACGTCTATACTTAGTCAAATTCCTGATAATAACCAATTCATGGTTAAGTGTTACGAACTAAGACTAAAATGCCTTGTACCTAAACTCCTCGTTCAACAGAACTCATTGTCGAAACGAGAATTAATGAGCTACATTTTCAGAACTGTCACTTTGCACGAAGTGGCATTTTCCCCTTTTCTTTTTTTGTACTTTCTACTTTCGAATCTGAATCTTTCGCCAAACACAGAATATTCACACACCTCTGTTTACCCCATGCGGGGTAACTTCGGTGTTCATCACTTCAACTCATCAACTTCCAGATTGGTATGAAAGCTTGTAAAACCGTGAGTATACTCGACTCCCGTTTTCGTCTTTTAAACACTTTGGGGTGCAACATATATATGCTATCAAAATCACGCAATCACTATACTTTATGCTTAATCACAACACAAATATTCAAACATACATGCTTAATACAAATACTTGCAACTAGTTCATGCTAGAATCGAATGCCTTATGCTACGTCATTAACTGTGTACAAGCCTCCTTTAACATGTATAGCGCTATAGGATTAACGCACCACCCGTATTCGTGAGGTCATGTTAAATAAACAAAACGGTCTAGTCATTGCTATGATTAGATTACGCTAGCGTAAAATTTGGGTTTACATGTATAGTCGCATTGCTAGTATTGGATGATAGTTCTAAGTAACGTTTATGCCATGTTGAATGTTTAACCTTTTTACATTATCTAGTATAAAAACTTGTATGCTCACCAATGCCTTGTGTGTTGAACTATACTTTAATATATGTTGTAGGATGAGGAAAGCATGGAAACTAGTAGGATGAACTAGAAACTGGGTTTAAATTAGATTTATGTTGTATTTTGTATTTTTGATTATGTTGTTGTACCTTGAAATTTGATCATGTTGTTGTATTTTGATTTCCAAACAATGTGCTTGAATTATTAGAAATGAATGATGTTTTGTTTAAATAATTATCGCAGACTAGTGTTATGAAGTCTCGAGCAATCTATTTCGTCCCCCCCAATGTTTCCGCCGTTGGTTGGGGTGTGACATTAGGCTTAAAATGGGTTTCTAATTGATGTAATATAAGGTAAGAAATATCAAACAAAATACGGTAACAAGGGCTTATGTCCACATTTTGCCTTAATCATATCTGTGTAAACAACTACTTTTTTACATGGCAATTGTATGATATGCACAAGTTCAGCAACAATAATTATTCTGATATTTCTCAATCAAATGAAAAAAAACCATATTAAAGGCTCAATTCGCTCACCAAAAACGAATGGATTAGGGCTTTCGATATGGATTAATGTGTTTGCATATTCAATTTCCTCAACTAATTAGGTGTCCTTTTACATTTTCTTTCAAAAACTGACTTGTTTTGGAAAATCCTATCCTAAAACTTACAATCGAAGTAGAATCTTTAAACCATGGGCTTAAACCTCGCGTAGATTAATCACGTACTAATTATGATTTACAATTGATTGATTTTATTAAAAACATAGGGAAAGTTATTAAGATTTTTAAAATTTATCTTATTATGCACAACACACTTCTCTTATTCTCACACTTAAGATGTAATTATCACCAATGTACAAAAATATCATAAACAATGAGATATGAATTGTGATACTTCCCTGATTTTGGCAACCATGCATTTACGAATCGTATTTTAAAAGTAGCTTCCAAATGTGTGGCTGTCTATATGGTAGTTGTTTGCATTCTAAGAGACATACTTGCACGTAATATAGTAAAGACAATATAAACAACGCAACATGTCAACCAAATGATAATCAACAAACAACCGTATACATCTGACATCATAATAAGGGTACAAGGTTATATTCATCAAAAATAAATATACAATTATGTCAAGTGCAACCATCGTGTCATACCCCATAAACTAGCACATAAGTACAAATAAGACTGAGAAAATAGATAAAAGTGTCAGAGAATTATCATATAAAACCCAAAACATAAAAATATAATAGGTATGGTGGCAGTTGTAACGTTTCGTATTTTTCCGATTCTTTTTATGTATCTATAATATTTGTATTTCAATTTTAATCCTTGTAATTTTGAGACTTGATTATAATGGAAACTATATTTGTACCATCTTTGTTTAATCATACTTGCATGATACATAAACAATCAAGAAATACCATTTTAGTTAAAAACCGAACCGATATTATACTTTCTCAGAAAGATATTCATATTACACACGCTTACATACACCTTCAAACCCTAAAAAACATGTTTAACTATGCGTTTATGGCCCCAAATAACAAACCATACAAGTCCAAGGACCAACACGAAATTTTTGGCATTTTGGATGGCCTTTGCGGACCGTATACCTTCACCCTTGCGGTTTGCAAAGGACCGGTCTAGAAAAATGTCGTGAATTTTGTTGTTTTGAACCTTCCCTCCTTCCTAACTCCCAACCACCTCATTACTCCCCAACTCTAATCCTCGCTTATAATTACAACACTCCCATACCTCTAAAACACTTTCAACGCCTCCAAAACACTTCCAAATTCTCTCTAATCTCCAAGAATTTCAAGTTTGGGCATATTATTCTAAGTTCAGAACAATGACTTTTGGCCTTGTTTTTACACCTTTTCTTCTTGTTTTCTTCCTTATCCTTCCTTGGATAACATGTAGAAGTATTACCACATGTTTACCAATGTAACAAAGATGGTATACCACCATTTTGAGATCCAAGTTAGGAATTTTTGTTAAACCTTATGAACTTGTCTTTCTTTAGCTTTGTTCTTTGAACTTTTGCAAACTAAACTAAGCCACCAACTAACTTCTATATTGAATTGTTTGTGTTAAGGTTTTGTTCCAGATACTTGAGGTTCATATACCTCCATTTCCTGTTCTTGTAATGCCCTAAGTAATCCCCAAGCACTAAAGTGAGCAAGGACTACACCATGTCTCCAACCACACCATGTTAGAAGCACTCGTCTAGTTATCCTCACTTGGTCACTTAGTGAATTAGATAGTTTATTCTATGTTCTTCATACTTGTATGCATGACAATTCGAATCATCCATGTGATGATTTGTGCATTGGTGAATTCTTGAGGTTAATGGATTTATCCTACCTCTAATGCTTGTCAAATGTTTAACATACTTGACAATATAACTAATAATATATCTATACATATATAATACATATTCCAAAAAACCCAACTATGATATCAATCAAACAATGGTTGAATATTATGTTAAGGTGGAGAGTATCCAAAGTCTCGGATTCCTTGGTTCGGACCTCCATTTCATACTTGTAACTTTTGTTTACATTCCCAATCTCCAAGTCCAAATACTCATGCACCTTTGTTTACCATTTTAGGGTAACTTCGGTGTTCCATCCTTCAAATCCGTGGCTCACACTTTGTAGAAAATCTTCGCAAACTGTGAGTTCAACTTGACCCATTTTACTCTTTAAACACTATTTGGATTGCAACATGTATCCATAATTAAATACACAATCACACACATCCTGTGACACCCCGCGAAAACGCTTAACTACACTAGTTGATTCGGTGACTGCGCGCTAAATTTCGGGACGAAATTTCTTTCAACTTAGGGATAATGTGAGAACCCGGACTTTCCCATTACAACCATTAATATGTTGTAATTACGAGAAGTTAATTAAATGAGACTTATTAATATAATTGGTTTTATTTGAATGTTGTGACTATGTAAATTGTAAATAATAAAAATGGGATGTTTGCTAGTATATAACTAGTCGCACACTCAAGTTCAAATTGCACACCATTAAACAAATGTGAATGCTATGAGGAAATGTAATATGATAAATAAATGTGAATGTTAAATGGATGACATGATGGCCGCACACTAAGTGTGTGCATATGAATATTATGGAACATTATCAATAGATATGTGAATTAATATTATTTCAACCGTACACTTAAAATAGTACAATTCCAACCGCACACCACCTCTTAGCTGCACACCCTCACTCACATTTAACTGGGCACTAAACTGACCGCACACCTATTAATTCAGGCCCAACATAGCCCATAATTAACCCTAATAGAACCATACATGTGTGTGGGTATCTTGTGATGTGTATAAATACCCATGTTCACAAAACCCTAGAAAACCTTTCCCCAATCATTGACGGCAGCCTTTTTCTGCAACATTCTCTTTCTCTTTTTCTTTCAACAAACATTCCTTTCTTCATTTCATTCTTCAAGATGTAAAACATCAGCAGCCTTTCCTCTTTGAAGTTCTCTTCTTTTTTAAGATCCCTTCTGTTCTACACTATTCTATTTTTCCAGGTTGTGTATTTTAAGTGTTTTATGATCGTATTCTTCATCTATTTTGACACTAAATGGTCTAGAGTAGTGATTCATGTTAGTGAAATATTAAGATCTTGATAAAGTGCTATAATATCTTTGATTCATGAATAATGTTAGAAGAACTAGAGTTGTATGTTTGCAAGGGGTTTAATCATAATCTATGTTGGAGTGTTTACTACTTGTTAATTAATCCTAGGTGACATCATGTTCATAGGAATTTGATGGATGAATTCGTATGATGATTCGAATATGTATGATAGTAAATAAGTTGGTTGTTAATACTGATAGATCCATGAGATAGAATCCAATTAATGATTTTTTGTGATAAAAATTACTTGCAAAAGAATATTGATGATATAAGATATCTAGAATCTTTAACTAATAATCCGATGATTGAAGGAATAATCTGATTGTTGTACGATAGGAATGATTTTAGGATTCATGAAAAACTGATGTAAAAATGGTGACTTCTGTTTGATGAGAATCTTTAAAGCATGTACAACATAAACTGCATGACGTACAACACGCACACTACCACACTGTACAATACCCGACTGCACATTGTACAAACAGACAAAGCAAGGTCGCACACTCTTAGAGGCCGCACAATAGGGTTGTACAACAATCTGTGCACAAAGTATAATCTTCTTAAGCATGACCGCACACTATCAAGTGGCCGCACCCTCCCATGAGTGTCGCACACTTGATAGTGGGCCGCACACCACAATTGGGCCGCACACTCACATTGGGTCATACTTTGTTTTGGGCCGCACACTTAGGTGAATACGTCTTGGACTGCCTAGTTACTGTTTGCCTGGTAAACTTTTATTATGGATCCTTGTAAGGCCCGCAGGTTATACGCGATACGTGATGTCTTAACGTATATGCTACTTGTTAGTTACGTGTAGAGAATACGTGAATTACTTGCATACAAACCTAACTGTTTAATTGGTAACCATAATAGGATGTGGTTGACCAACTTACCTCAAGTAACTTAATCTGCCGAGCTAAGCAAAGGTGAGTTCACACTATCACTAAAAGCATGTATTCCAAAGGATTGGGAACCTTATATTCCGAGGTAACGGGATACTATCAAACGATATCTATAATTCATGTCTTTAACGAACTAAACAAAATCTTTCATAAAGTCCCCATACACTTATACCGATCAATCGCCTGGCCTGGCGAGCGGAATATTAGTTGATAACACTTTTAGATTTGACAAACCTCACACCGGCCCTTAGAGGACGGGCGTGAACTTTTATGCCTTGGCACTGATCAATGATGATAGACATTGATCTAGGGCAAAACAACAACTACGTCTCAGTTTCGGCACCACACAGTTTAGTAGCTTAACGATGGGGTAGCTCCCCCTGACATGTTTTATAACCCGGTAACTTAACAACTTATGTTTTTGGATAAATCATGGAAAACATTTAAAACCGTGAACTCGCCAACTTTATTATTAACACTCTACTGGCATGCTTTGCAGGACCTTAGGTACAGCTCGGAAGCTTGCAACGGAGGAGTGTAGTGGTTGCGATGAACCTATGTTTGGTTCCTAATAAAATCCATGAACTTTAAACTATTATTTGGATTATTAAATTGTTAAACTTTACACTTCCGCTATTAATTTATTTACTGTTTTTTGGACAATAACTTAAATCACTAATCGTATTGGTATTGATGACTTATCATATTCTATTTAATGTTCAATATGATTGTTGGCATGATCCTGGTCATGTCACACGCCCCGTGGCGCATGTGGAAATTGAGGGTGTGGCACATAAAATCAATCTTATGCAAACACTCAATCCTTTAACATGCTTACTTGTTATGTTAAATCGTCATACATGCTAGAACAATCTTATGCCATGCTATCTATCGTTAACTTTAAAAAGCCTCCATTAACATGTATAGCGCTATAGGAGTAGCACACCGCTCGCTTGTTGGGTCATTGTTAAGTATTCATTATTTACAGTTTTATTCACTTCGGTGATAAGGTTACGCTAGTGGAAATTTGGGTTGGTTTTTAGCTATCATATGCTAGTATAATTCGATGTATTAGTATACAATAAACATGTGGATTTGAGATTTATACATACTTATGCTACGTAGACAAACTAGTATGTTCACCAACATAATTTGTGTTGACGGATATTTTATACATGTTGCAGGAAATGTTTGAGGATGCATTTACAAGATATCTACTTAGGGTGGATTTAGAAGCTCATCAAATTTATTTATGCATTTTCACGTTTTAGTCTTGTAACTTGTAATTTGTTTTATTTTCCTTTTGAGACAATGTAATGTTTGAATTTGATGAAATGAAATTTTGAGTTTTATTTTATTGTCGCAAATTTAGTATGATGTTGTCTTTGAGCAATCATTACTCTCGCCTCAATGTTTCCGTCAGCGGTTGAGGTGTGACAGAAGCGGCGATGGCGGATGCATCAGAAGAAGCTCTGTATGTGTGTTCTCATGAATCCTACTAAACCTCCACCAGCAAAAACAACAACAGCAACATCTACATCAACCCCCTCATGATATAGTCGCTATATTGTAAGATAGTTTTCATTTGTTGAACAAATTCTTTCAAAGATAAATGTTTTTTTTTTCTCTTAAAAAGTAAATTAAGAAGGGAAAACAATACAAATAACTAAAGAGTAAGAGAATGGGGAAGGGCAATGGTTTGTTAGTGTAAGTCCCCTAGTCTCAATGGATCGTCACAAAACTGATAACTAATCAAGGCTGCAGAATCTCCTTGATTAATCAACGAACACATAAACAAGTATAGATGAAGAACACGAAACAAATACTCAAACAGATCTTCTATGATTATCAAACTCGAATGTTTACAATCACTCAAGATCACAATTCGTCTAAGCCAATGCTATTACGAATTCTCTCTCAAACTTTCTAGTCTCTAACCAAATGTCCTTATGTCTAACCTAAAATCTAAAGCATAATGTTGTTTATATACTACAGCCATGCGAACTGAGCTAGGTCATAGGCTGCGAATTGGACAAGCCCAATTCGCCTACCATTCCCCCATTGTGGGTTTTGGTTAGCAAAATCTCTACTAATTAACCAATACAAAGCTAAACCCGCTAACCGTTTATCAATTCACTAATTACAAGATATCCAAAGCCCAAATCTAAGTTGTTGTCATAATTATGCACCAACAAACTCCCCCTTGACAATAGCTTCATAATATAATCTTGTCTTTAGTCTTCTTGCAATCTTCAACGTCTTTAAATGACGTTGGTCTTTGGATAGCTTCAGCTTTAATATCTTCTGTCAGCAACAGACTCCCCATAAGCTGATGTATCCAACAACCAAATCTTCAAGCACGTTAGCACTTGAGTAAACTCCAGTTCAACTTTTGTATGGTAATATTCAAACTCTTTAAATCTTGTCTGTAATGTAGAAAGGAGGTTCTATGATGCATCCAAACAAACTCCTCTTCATTAAACTCCAACTTCTCAGCAACACACTGCTTAATCTGTATATTATAAAACAAACATCTCGAGAAACCATAAGAATTTTTCAACAAAAGTTAAACAAATTATTATTAATCAAGAGATGGTAAAACTGTATCACATATTAAGCAATTTCAATTCAACACAACACAACACACAAACAATTTGTCCAACACACTATAACATGCAAGGTTTTAAAATTTTGAGCTTAGCTTCTAACACCGTCTCCCCCTGTCAGTAATAACTCCTCCATGAACAACCATTTTCCGTACACTAAGAATTTTAACAAAAAAGAACAATATTTTTGGATTTTTTTTATATTTTCTGAAAGCAAATAACAAAAGCAATAAACACTCTATTTTTGTGAGAGTCACCGGTAAGAAGATCATATCAGCAAAATCAAATTGTTTTCACACTAGCAGATAAGTCTTTAATTAATTTTCATGAAAAGCAATCCAAGACGATTACCAGTATGTCTGTCCACTTAAACAAAATGCATGAACATTTCAAGTTCCATTACCATGTGATATGTTAAGGTAATATTATATGTTATACTAGTGTGTCCCACTTCAGGACATACCCTCGCGATCAACGTATGCGCAAAGATTCCTCGTAGTAGGTGAGTATACCGAAATTCATCCTTGTGTGTTACAACATTAGATAACTGGTGATCAGGACAGTACTTCCGTACAGCAGCCACCAATATCTAACGAGGGTTAGGGCAAATACCACAGATTTTGGTACGATTTATGCATTTTGCACATTTGAATGACTCTCTAGGAGAGCTTCTTCATATCTGTGATTTGGCATTTTTAGCTCTTTTAAGATATCCTGGTAGTGACTAGGTCAGCATATATCTGGATGCAGCAGAAGGACAACCATGATATCCCAGATGAAATAACTGTATAAAGACCCAAAACCTCAGATTTTGGCAATCTATCAACACAAGCTTTAAGGTCATTAAACCATATGCCACCAACATGTTACCCACTCCTACACAGTTCGTTAGGTTAATATCACCTTGATAAGTTGATTATTTCATGCCTTTTGCCTACCGGTACATCATATGATAGAGCTGCTATCACACTTAAGTGTTTTAATTTCAGTGTGACAATCTAACTTGCTGATGTACTATCATTTCTTCTTTTTCGCACCATTTTTTTGTTTTTATGGTTTTCTATTTTTTTATGTTTTTTTTATTTTTAAGAAAGCAAAAAAATATTTACAAAAAAAAATCTTATGAAAGCTGGTTATTCAGGATTCCTCATCCCGTTGAGTTCGATTAGATGTTCAAAACAAGCCCTGAGAAAGTTTTGTTAAAGATCTGCAAGCTTATCTAATGTGTCGACTCTGTGAAGTTCAATCATTCACTTTCAGCACAATCCCGTATAAAATGATGACGAATGCTAATATATTTTGTTCTACTGTGCTTTACGAGATTGTTTGTGATTGAAATAGTGGTATTATTGTCTATAATAATAGGAGTACGAGTGAAATTCAAACCGTAATCGCGCATCTGTTGTTGTATCCAGAGAACCTGAGAGCAACAGCTACCCGCAACAATATATTCAGCTTCACACATAGAGGTAGACACGCAAGACTGCTTCTTGCATTGCCAAGAAACTATCCTGCCTCCTAAGAACTGACAACCACCTGTGGTACTCTTTCTGGTAGACTTGCATCCTCCAAAGTCTGAATCAGTGTAAGCAATAAACTTCAAATCACTAGCAGCTGGATACCACAAACCAAGTTTAGGTTTCCCTTTCAAGTAACGAAGTATATGCTTCACCGCTTTCATATGTGACTCTTTTGGAGAAGCCTGATATCTAGCACAAAGGCACATTGCGAACATGATGTCAGGTCTTGAAGCCGTCAAGTACATTAGAGAACCAATCATTGCCATGTATTGAGTTGGATCAACATCTTCCACACTTCATGATCTGGACCAAGATTGTGATTCTCACAGATTTGTTGTGTTGAAAGAAGGGCAATCCTCCATTTTGAACCGAGACAAAATTTCATACACATACTTTGTCTGATGTATAAACATCCCATCCTTCTTCTGTTCAACTTGCAATCCTAGAAAGAAAGATAGCTCACCCATCGCACGCATTTCAAACGTGCTCTTCATAACCTTCTCAAACTCATGACACATGCTCTCATTAGACGAACCAAAAATGGTATCATCCACGTATACCTGAACTAGCAAAAATCTTCCTTCTTTCTCTTAATGTAAAGTGTACTGTCAATCTAACCTCTTTCAAAACCATTGTTCAACAAATGAGCTGACAGTGTCTCATACCACGCCATGGGTGCCTGATGAAATCCCTACAATGCCTTATTCAACTTATACACTCGATCTGGATAGTCTGGATCAGTAAACCCATCTGGTAATGAGACATACACCACTTCTTGGACATTTCGTAAAGAAAGGCACTCTTCGCATCAAGTTGGTAACTTTGAACCCTTGAATGATGCGAAGGCTAGGAACAAACGAATTGCTTCCAACCTTGTTGCTGGTGCAAACACTTCATTGTAGTCAATCCCCTCTTGCTTATTGAACCCCTTAACCACTAATCGAGCCTTCTTTCTCGTCACAATCCCTCGATCATCTTTCTTGCACTTGAACACCCACTTAGTGCCTATTTCCTTCTCTCCTTTAGGTAGATCAACTAGCTCCCAAACCTTCAACTTCGTGAACTGAGCTAGTTCCTCTTGCATCGCCTCAACCCATGAATTATCTTTTAGAGCCATATGCACATTCTTCGGCTCCTCTTGGGCAATAAAGCAACTGTACAAGCACTCATTGATAATTCACGTCTTCTCAATTGAAGCAAACAAACATGAACCCTCAATGACATCTCTTCTTGTCTGAACACCTGCAGCAGGATCACCTAAAATGTTCTCAACTGGATGATCTTTGTTTGCTCATGTCGTAGCAATGGCATCAACTTCAAATTTTCACCCAGATTGGATCCAACCTCCCCCTGAATATTCTGATTTCAAACGGATTAGTGAAGTCGTCCCCCTGAATAGGTTCAGACTCACTATCACTTGAATCCGCTGCATCTTCAGTTGCATTTGCATTTGAGGAAGTTTCTGGAGCATCTGTCATCGATATACTCGATCTCGGCATAAAGTCACCCTCTTCATTCTCACTAATAAGTGTTTGGATCAACTGAGACTCATCTGCATTTGAAAACTTATGAAATTTAAATGATTTAAAACACTATCATAATCATATAATATAGCAGGACCACTCGTTGATTGTTGAGGTGAGTATGAAGTGATTTCAACATTAAATACAACCTCAATTTTACCAGTTTTTAGATTAAAAACCCTTTTGTTCGGTTTTCCAAGTACATAACCTAGAAAGTAGCCCCTCGACAGCTACCTCACCAAATTTTTGTTTATCTTTATTTTTCACAATTGTGCAGGGTAATCCAAATGGTTTAAACCTTTCAAATTTGGTTTCTTGTTAAACATAAGTTCATGACATATTTTGTTAAAACGTTTAATAGTTAACACTTTATTTAGGACATAACAAGCTGTGTTCACAGCTTCTCCTTAGAAAAGAACTAGAAGCTTGGAATCAGACAGCATAGTCCTAGCGGCTTCAATCAACGTCCTGTTTTTCCTCTCAGCGACTCCATTCTGTTGAGGTGTATAAGGAGCAGAGTATTGATATTCAATTCCATTGCGTAGACAATAGAGATCCAGAATCCAATTCTTGAACTCCGTGCCATTATCACTCCTTATCCTCTTGATTCGAGATTCATGGACATTCTCTAATTTTGTAAAAAGATCAATCAGCATTCAGCTGTCTCATCTTTTGTACCTAAAAAGAAAACCCATGAATAACGTGAGTAATCATCTGTGACAACTAAACAATCGTACTTTCCACCTATGCTCCTTATGTTCACTGGACCAAAAAGATCTATCAAGTAATTCATAAGGGGCATCTATGGAATTTACTAGTTCGACTTGTGAGATTTCTTGTGTTTTTTTCCTTTTGACATGGAATACATTTATCTTCCACATGAAACCTCTGCACTGTCACCCCTTCCACTAAACTGTTTTAATTGTGTAATTCATTTTTCAGTAGTGGATGTGGGCCATGCGTCTATGCCACAACATCGACTCAGCCTCAGATGCTTTTGATAACAAACAGGCAATCACTTTGGAAGAATCCTTTGCACCCATGTCCATGACATAAGTGTCATTCCTCCTTGGTGCTCTCATCACGATCCAATCGTCCGGTATCACCAAACCCGGTTTCAACACCAAAAGCTTCAGACTTAGTAAAATGGATCGAGTGACCTTTGTCGCAGACTTGAGACATGCTCATCAGATTGTGCTTCAGCTGCTCGACATAGTTCACTTTGTCCAGTGTGATCTTCCCATTGGTCACTTTTCCTCGACTTGTAATGTGACCTCCTTTAGAACCCGCAAAATTCACGTAACCACCATCTATATTTTCAAAATCAGTCAACAATCTCGCATCCCCCGTCATGTGCCTGGAGCAGCCACTATCAACATACCACAAGTTTATAATCCTCCTTAGCAGCTCCTGCACAAACCAAAAGAAATAGTTAGATTGGGGGACCCAAGCCTGAATGGTCTTGGGTCTACCAAATTCATCAACTATTTTAATATCAATCCAATATACTGGAGTCTTGGTTCTAAGACATGTTGATGGAAATGGCAGTTGATTTCCACTAGGTCTCTGGTCCTGGGGTTTCCTATGCAAGTTTGGACTTTATGACCTTTGAAATTTGTTTTGAGACCTTGTTTGATTCCAAGAATTTTGATAGTTGTAATTTCTAAAGCCATTGTTATAAAAGTTCGATTACCAACATTCTGGTATCGATTTTGATATTGACATTGGCTTCTGAAATTATTTGTGTGGCCATTTGAATTAAACATTCTTGGTGAAACACTTCTAGGTCTCTCATATCTGCCTGATGTAGATTCAGGCTGAAACCTTTGTTGATTTCGTTGAAAACAAGGAACTTGTTGAGTTTCTTTCTCACCCTTATCTACACCAACAGCAACACCAACTCATTGCTTAGGAGCAGACATCTTTTTCTCACCATCACCAGCCTTCACTGTGATTTCTCTTTCTTACTCTCACTCACCTGTGCTTCACTCTTTTTGTTAGGACAGCAGCTAGCTACAGTCCCTTAGTGTGACATTTGAAGCACGATCTTTTTGATAAAGACTTCTTAACTGAAGTCTCTGGTTTAGATCCATCAGATGATGATGATGATGCCTTAGAAGGATTTGATTTAGTTTGCTCAATTTCAGATTTCTCTTCTTTTTTATTTTTAGCAAACTGCACATTTGATTCTTTTTCAATAACAGTGGTTTCATTTTTCATGTCACTTGCTTTTTACAAAATCAACATTTTTAACAAAAGTTTGGTTTTTGTTTTTAGGATGTGTACTCTTTTTTCAAAACCGGTTTTCTGTTATTATCCTTCTTGGCATTATCTTTTTCAGACACCTCCACATTCCCTGATGTGAAGCTACTCGCTGTGGTTGACCCAAAGTCTGTTAGCTCTTCTTCATTTGGAAATAAAGGATAGTCATGACCAAGAGGATGTGGAACTTCATTGAAGCCCTGGAAGCCCACACTAGTCTTGTCATTACTTTTCTTTAGGCCATTCATCATGTGTTTCATAACAAAAGATGAATCTCTGAATTGACTCAATTTCTTTTCAAGTTCATCAATTTTAAGTTGTGCATCTGACAACTCTTTGCATTTTTCAGAAATCTCTTATGTTTTCTCACTCATCGTATCATGAGCTCATTTACCAGACTTTGGTTTTGTTTGCTCAACTTGTGAACCTCGCCTTGCAATTCATGACATTTTAAACACACAGAACTAACAGGAGTAGAACTTACCTCTCCTGTATATTTCTCAAATCTGCCATGAAAGCAGCAAAGTCTGCAACCATTTTCTCATCTGCAGCATCCCTTTCTTCATCCGATTGTTCACTATCAGCTTTAACTTCAGCTGTTTGATCAACATCAACTTTTTCAGCTACTGTCTCATGCTCTCTCTCGTCGTCAGTCTTTACTTCTGCATCTTCAACTGGGATTATTTCAGCCATGAACGCCTGTGTGACATTGTCATCACCCTCCAGATGAACACTCCAATCATATGAACCTTCACGTGTAGTAGAAATCAAGGCTCTAGAGTTGTTGTTGTGAGATGCATTTATGTTGCCCGAACCTTGACCTGGAGAATCTTGAAATGAAGAATTAGGGCGAGACACAGTCATTGGTCTTTGACATTCTCTAGCAAAGTGTCCATAATTCTGACAGATTTTAACATCTAACTTTGACTTGTCAAAACCAACACTTTTTCCCACAAACTTCCTGCTAGTCCTATTCATGAATCTCTTCAGTCGTCCAGAGATCATGGCCATCTGCCATTGTAAATCCATCTCCTCTAGGTCATCAGGGTCAATCTGATCATAATATTCATCAAATGTAGCTGGGTCAGATATTCTCCCTTGAATGTAGTTCTTGTATGAAGCAACAAATGAAGCAAGTAAGGCAAGATGCTCTTCAACAGCCTTAACACTCAGAGGCATAGATCTGGTATTGTTTTTACAATTACTAGACTGTTGTCTCTTGCCTCCAGATGATCCTCCTGAAGCAGAAACAAAACATACATCACCATCAGCATTAGTCACAACTTGCTCATTCTCACATGAGAGAAACGCAGTTGCCGAATCACTTGAAGCATTGTGAGAAGATGAAGATGACAAGCCTTTATAAATTTCCGGATCTTGAACCTGATCATAACGGTGTCCTTCTTCTTCATATGCAGGTCGTAAGCTCTCAATTGTCCAAAAACTTCATCCAAGTCCATAGTCTCATAATTAGTTTCTTTCTTAATCATGAGAGTACAGATATCCCATTTGCAAGAAGTGCATCTAGCAACTTATCATTCATGTCAACATCAATGTATCCCCTATATCATAATTATCCATTTCTGACATTAGATGATAATATCTCATGATGATATCTTCGAGAGACTCATTTCTCATTCCTTTAAACACAACAAATTGCTTCTTCAGCAGGTCTACCTTGTTCTTTTTCACATCAGCATTTCCTTCGTATCTCTTTTCTAAAACATCCCACATTTCCTTTCAGGTAGTGTACCTCTTGAAAGTATGTTTAATGCCATCAGGTAGAGACATTTCTATAACAGCAAGGGCTCTCTTCTCTGCTTCATACATTTTCTTCTCTTTAGCTTCCATATTTGCATATTTAGTGACACGCTGTCTGCCTTCAAACTCATGAGTTGGGTTCACGTACCCATCTTCAATACACATCCACATTCGTGTGTCCTGATATTCAACGAATGACTGAAATATGTCTTTCCATGTTAAATAATTCTCTACCTTCATCATCTTAGGCGGTTTGTTGGTTGTGCTAACCTCATACTCCATCCTCAAAAGTTCGTTCAGATTAGACATGTTCGACATTGTTAACGCAACCGGCTGATTAAAAAAGGTAAAATATTTTCCGAAACTGGTTTTTACTAAAATGTACCATTAGAATCGTCTCGACGATACGAGTCCAATATTTTCCGAAAATGGTTTTTTTGTCCTAAAAATCACACGAGTTCAATGGTGCAAACGGTTTGCTAAGATAAGCTACGGATAATTTTCTATTCACAAAAACATGAATTTTTAGCTACGACAGCCAAGAAAAATTCCACCTAGGAGGTCGCACACTCCAAGCTAGATCGCACAGTTCAAAGTTTTGGGCCACACACTTTGGTTAATGGGCCGCACACTGAGATTTGGGTCGTTCAGTCGTACACTGCCAGTCACACACTTAACCCGCACATTGAACCAAGTCGCACACTTAACAACTCGCACACGGAACTCGCACAGTTGAGTTGACCGCATAGTTGACCTCACACAGTAGAATTTTAACCCGTATCCCGTATCCACACCAGTTGCACAGTCTGATTTCGCACACTTATGAATCCAACCAAATAACAATTCAATCCTGAAATATCAGCACTTTCAAAACACAATATCATCTAAAATCAATTTCCTTTAAAGCTTCCCAAAACAAAATCTCCTAAAATTCCGAAAACAACTTTCAAACACCAACAAAAAAGATCAAAACCTCGAATTTTAAACTGTTCTAAGATGTTCTTCACTGTTCTTTGAAAATTTGAATAAAACCACTAAAAATTCTTCAACCAAACCAAAACTTGATTTCTGTCAATCAGTCTTGAACCGTACACAAGAGCAAATACTCAAATACCAATTGTAGGTCCCCTAGTCTCGATGGATCGTCACAAAACTGATAACTAATCAAGGATGCAAAATCTCCTTGATTAATCAACAAACACAGAAACAAGTATAGATGAAGAACACGAAACAAATACTCAAACAGATCTTCTATGATTATCAAACTCGAATGTTTACAATCACTCAAGATCACAATTCGTCTAAGCCAATGCTGTTACGAATTCTCTCTCAAACTCTCTACTATCTAACCAAATGTCTTTATGTCTAACCTAAACTTAAAGCATAATGCTGCTTATATACTACAACCATGCGAACTGGGCTAGGTCATAGGCTGCGAATTGGACAAGCCCAATTCGCCTACCATTCCCCCATTGTGGGTTTTGGTTAGCCCAATCACTACTAATTAACCAATACAAAGCTAACCCGCTAACTGTTTATCAATTAACTAATTACAAGATATCCAAAGACCAAATCTAAGATGTTGTCACAATATGCACCAACAATTAGTTTTGTATGGCCGGTGGTGGTGGTGGTGGTGCCTTCATGGCTTGCCACCCAAGAGGTGCTGCCTTCATGGCTCATTGACTAACAACACGTTTGATAGTGCCCCGACAGGGTCGTGCCTTTGTGGCTTACCAATTGATTGGGTAATGCCTTCATGGAACAGCAACCGATAGGGAGTAATGAAGATCATTCATTGGACAATAATGTATGTTGATAGACATGTCACCGTCTGACTCTAAAGTAGTTTTAAAATGTGTTCTCGTAAAGTATGTTTCAAACGAAATGTTTAGACAAATGATGTGTTTTCTTTTAAAGTAGATTCCTTAAACTAGAACTCACTCAGTTTAGCTGACTTTTAGTATATATCAGGTTGAGGCCCATGTATGATGCTTGTTTCAATGGCATGGTTGGCTAGAGTTGAGGAGTATCTCGTGTGAAGATTGGCATCCTGTTTAAAGAAGTTTCATATTGAAACTATCCCGTGTGAAGCTACGAATTGTATTGCCAGTTATAACATGTATGTTACGTTTCCTCTATATGTACTGAAAAAATGATTTTTTAGGTATAAACTATTTGTCAAAGAGTAAATCCAACATACGAGACCCCCCCCCCCCCCGCCACCCCGCCCCTCTGCGGGTTTAATGCGTTTCAAGAAATGAGCTATGTGATTGCAATAGTATGCTCAATTTGGTACGTCTAAAACATTTTGTAATTAAAATGAACGCAAATACCCCATTCTAAACCATTTAGATCACTATTATATGAATTAACTATAAATAGATATAGTAAAAAAACGCATATGTGGGTTATTTAATTACATTGTATATGATTCGAAATTTGAATTCACAAACATAAATGGAATATCTATTTAGATCACTATTATATGAATTAACTATAAATAGATATAGTAAAAAAAACGCATATGTGGGTTATTTAATTACCATGTGAAACCTTGCAAGCCTTATTGAAAAAGAGACAGAATCTTAGATGATATACATATGTACTTGAACATGTATAGTGACAAACATGTGAAACCTTGCAAGCCTTATTGAAAAAGAAACAGAATCTAAGATGATATACATATGTACTTGAACATGTATAGGGACCAACAAGCTATCACCAAACGTCAATTTTCAAATCCAAAAAATCAATTTATAGAAATCAAGAAAACTTACTTCATTTTCTCGAAAGTTTTGTTCTCTGCATAAATTTTAAAATATAATCATATACAAGTACTGCTTTCTATAATAATCATTGGTTACTTTTTTACCCTATATGTTCCTCTTAATCTTGAAAATATCATAATTTAAAATATTATTGTTTAGCGTGTAAGATATAAAAACTAGAAAAAAAAATTTAAAAATATATATACATATATAATATTTATAAACTTTAAGATGGGTATATAAACAATTAACCCTTTTGACTATTTAAATAAAAAGTTTCAGATTTAATTATAGAGGAGAGACTACAAATTAATAATTTATCTAACTTCTAATAAAAAATTTCAATTAATGGTAATGTGGTATTTTCTCCTTCAATCTCACAAATATTACTTATAGTTTTATTTTTAATAACTAATGCTATCACATATTATAAATGTAGAATAATTCTTTCTGTATTTATATATCAAAATTTCTGGTAAGTTAAATTTTTCAATATTGCATTTTTATGTTAACTGATATAATTTCTCTCACTTTAAAATAACTTATGTTTTCACATGGTCTATACGTGACTTTTGAGAGTCAAAAGTAAAAAATGGACTTAAATTGTTAATTATTGATAAAATGGTAATCATTCTAGTAACACATCTAATGGTATCTACAAAGAAGTTTTTAGAGATTTGTAATTTGATTTTTTTATTAAATAGATTCTTTTTTATTGTAGATGTATAATTCATTTGTAATTTTTCATTTATAATATGTAATTTTTTATTACAAATGTTCTTTTATTGATAATTGTTTTACCAATCCCCGACCACACGGGTCTAATAAACGATTCCAAAGAAAGCCACAGGTCAACACTAAATCATCTCTCAAAAAAAAATCATTTTTAGTCAAAATTGTTTTTTTTATTATTTTTTAAACCGGGTTAATATCATATAATTACAAGATTACTTATTTTAAAATCCTTACCTAGATATTTGGCTTTGCTTTAAATATATTTTTACCTTGACGAATATTTTTTGGTTAGATGAGATCTGCTAAACCTTCCCATGAAATTCGCTCTTACTTCAAATACATCTTTAAATTGACCAATATTACTTATAATTAAGAAGATTCTTAAATAAATGATGACTTCAACGTGAGTTGTTAAACACTTTAAAGTGGGTTAGGCATTGATTATTATGAGAAAAAGATTACAAGTTTGTGAAATAATTATCAGGTACACCTACTTATTTTATTGTGTTGTGCAACAAACAATATTTAATATTAACCCATATAATTGACGGAAGTATAACCTAGTGTTTTAATATATTAACATGACTTACATATTTAACAAATTATACTTTTAAATCTCATTACAATGATATCATACTCTTTTAAGATTTAGAAGGTGTAATTGTCTCATCTTCCCAAGATGCATGGTTGAGGTCTCATATGTGATGTTGTGATGACGGTATTGATAGGTTTGTATTATTTTGTCCTTTATAGACAATGGATTTTGTGTATTTTAAAAGGTACTAAGGTGTACCTTTGACAGGAGTAATTGAAATAGATAAAATGACAATTCAAATGTAAGTAATGATATTTATAGCTATTCAAAAAAAAAGTTATGATATTTATATGGGTTAATTAAGACTAATGTTGATCTAATAACCCTTCGATAATAATAAGATTTAAACCTATTTATAAATCACAAAGTTTGAGATTTAATATTTGACAAAGAATGTCACGTGGTTGTTTTTATGGTCGTTAACTTAGCTATGGGATTTGATTGTTGTAGCATCGCCTTCGCGGTTGTGAAGCATGAATCTCAAAATAGTGAGGGTCATCAAGTCCAATTTTCATATTTTTTTTTGTTTTAAATCATACCCAAATCACAGGTTTTGAAGTTGCATCAATGAGCGTACACAACAATTGTGGATAAGAAAAGTTGAAACCGTGGAATTTGAGGTTTTCCCCAAATCTAAACCAAAACGAAATAATGAGAATCAATGCATGATGATTTTTCTTAATGCTAATAATCAAGCATATAACAAATTAAAAAGCAATGAATTCGAGGCTACTAAAGTTCAAAAATCTTTAGCTAAACTTGGTAAAGGTTCATAAAGATAGTTAGGGATGATGCTCCATAACTTTCTTACGAATTTTACATTAAAACTATTATGTAGGTACATGTTTGAATACGAACTATCATAAATACGAAAACTATACTATTAGATGTCCATTCACACACGAATAATGATGGAGAGAAATTGAAAACTATACTATTACATGTCCATTCACACACGAATAATGATGGAGAGAAATTGTAAGTTTTGTAATTCATTAAGGGCGTGAATATTACTATGAATCTAGAAGAAACATTGTGATATGATACTCCATAACTTTCTTACGATTTTTACATTAAAACTATTCATGCATGTACATGTTTGAATACGAACTATCATAAATACGAAAACTATGCTATTACATGCTCATCTACACACAAATAATGATGGAGAGAAATTGTAAGTTTTGTAATTCGTTAAGGGCGTGAATATTACTATGAATGTATATAGATCACTATTAGATTCAACTTTTTCGATGGTACTCTTTAATTTTAATCGCATAATTAAAATAGAAACAAAAAATGAATATGTTGTGTTCTATTGTGAAAAATAAGTACCAAAATAGACCAAATAACTTCCACTTATAGTTAGGAAACCATTAGAGAATAGTTAAGTTGAAACATCACAACTTATCTATGAAAGAGTAAGTCAATTGACTATTATAACAATCAACCGTTATGCAGTTACATCAGCAATAACTCTATCAGCATAAAAACCCCTCGCTAGTAACTCATTTACGGTTGATACTTCAGATGTTACTGTTGATGACCAGTCACTATTGGCGACAAGCCTGACCCCGCAGCCCCACCATGCCAAGGGAATGATTCCCCCCTCCCCTTAAACCACCGGGTTCTAAGATTTTGCACAAATGTACACTTCACAAACCTCTTAGCTAGTAATAATGTTTATTTTTATTTCTCTTTAATCTTAACTTAATCTAGTTAAACTAAAATAGCCTTGATAACACCAAAATAATCTAGTTAAACACGAAAAGGTTATTATTTTTTTCATTCTACTGTCCATAAACTTAACCATATGTGACTTAAGGTGAAGTTGAGCAACGAATTGGATGGTCATTTTTGTTTCACTTCTAGAAAAAGGTCCAAATTAAAAAGTGACGCGTTTTCTTGTTTAGACTTTAGATAATTTTTCCTATTATGTAATTTACTTTTACCTTTTTATATTAATAGTTTTTTTTACAAAAATTTTATATAATAGTTAGATTAGGAGTTGGCTACAAACTCCAAAATTCTTAAAAAGTGTAAAAAATCATAAAACACCATAATGTCAACTATAAAACACACCAAAACCTACTACATGTGGGTTTTGTCTTGTTTTTGGATGATAAGACTCTGGTTGTCCAATGACTAACGTTATGTGTTGCTTATCTTGTTGTGTATTATATTCATAGTTCTACGATAATGTGTTTGACGTTTTTTATATATTGCTAGGTTTGAATATAGTTTTTTAGTAATCTTCACTCTGTTATTTGTTAGTTTTGTGTGTTTTAGGACTGATATTTTATAACTTTGTATACTTTTTAGAAGATTTACACTTTATAACTGAACCACACTCGTAATATTAAAAGTTTATATATCCATCATTTTCTTCCTAAAGTTAAAAGGCTTATATCATCCATCATTTTTCTTCCTAAAGTTAAAAGGCTTATATCATCCATCATTTTTCTTCCTAAAAAAACCTAACGTGGAGCTTCAAGTACTATTTTCAAAGCCCAAAGTTCAAATGCCTTTTGTTTTCCTTATATCAAAATGTAGATTGCGACCACATGATATCCACGTGATATATACTACGAGACATTTACACCCGTATCTCTGTCTAGAACAGTCATTCTAACTTATTTGTAATTTCACTAAATATATTTATTTAATAATGAGAACTCTCTTTATTATTAAGGGATGTGTTATGTTTGATTTGTATTTGCAATGTACAATTTCAAACACCAAATGTAACATCTTACATGGTTACATGAAATCAGGTATAAAAAAAGATGATGCAAAGACAAATTAAAAACGAATCACGGCGCATTATCTAATAGTATATTTTTCTTTGAAACAAAATGTGTGTGGTTCGACCTTACCCAATGTGTCTTTTAGTTGTTTTTTATCCTTCCAAAACTTGATTTATTTTAAATTTATTACTTCTTTCTCTTTATTATATATATATATATATATATATATTTTAATTTGGTTCAAATGAGAACCATCACGAGTTGTGAAAACCGTGAGAACTAGGTCATCCTAAAAGGATTTTTCCGAAATGTTTCTTTCTCAAAATTCGTAAAAAACAATCACTTGTTTTAGCAAAAAAAAATTAAAAAAAATGTCACATACCCACATTTACATGAGGCGTAAAAAAATATTTATCTTCTTCCAAAATTTACATCATCCGTAAAAAAACTTGCATTAGTCAAAACTACTGACTCGGCAATTTTATTTTTTTTACTTTTTTTACAGATGTGTTTATAATTTTTTCATCTACGTTTGTACAAAAAAAATGACCCAACTTGCGCCGGATCAAAAAGTTCTCGTGGTTCTCGCAACTTAATGTGGTTCTCATTTTATCATTTCCCTATATATATATAATATATATGATTAGGACAAAATAAGAACCACCTTAAGTTGTGAGAACCATGAGAACAAGACCTTTCAAAAGGGCTTGTTGTTTTTAGTTGTTTTGTTTCCTTCCAAAACTTGATTTGTTTTAATTTTATTACTTCTTTCTCTTTATCTTATATATACATACATATATAGAGAGAGAGACAGAGAAGGGGGTTAACGTACAATTGGGCTTAACGTACATTGCGTAAGCGGCTTTATCAATATGCGATTTTGGTGTCTTAAATCAACATGCGATTTTTTTAACAACATGCGATTTTGAGTTTGTAAAAACATAACGTGCGATTTACCAATCGCGTACCTGTACGTTAAAGCAAATTGTACGATATATATATATATATATATATATATATATATATATATGGTTAGGATAAAATGAGAACCATCTTAAGTTGCGAGTTGTGAAAACCATGAGAAATTTGCGAGTTGTGAAAACCATGAGAACTAGACCTTTCAAAAGGTCTTTCCAGAAAAAAAAATTCTCAAAATCTATAAAAAAAATCACTTATTTTAGGAAAACAAAAGTGGCATGCACAAATTTACATGAGATGTAAAAAAATTTATCATCGTAACAAAATTTACATCAGCGCGTAAACAAAACTTATATCAGTCAAAATTACTGACTCGACATATTGTATTTTATTTTTTTGCTTTTTTTACAGATTTGTTTATAATATTTTTCATCTACGTTTATGCAAGAAATTGTGGCTCAACTCGCGCGGGAAGTAGGATTTCTCATGGTTCTCAAAACTCGTGGTGGTTCTCATTCAACCGAAGCCTATATATATATCTGGTAGGATTCGTGGGAGAACCATCTTTATTGCGAGAACCGCGAAAACTAATGAGTAACACCTCGAAAATTTCGCCTAATAAAGATCCGACACGTGTCCCGAAAATTCTTGGTTGCCACGTGTAGCCGAGAGGGACTAAGGATGCCGTTATGTTATCCTAATAACCTTTGAACGAACATCGGAAAAAGTCAAAGGGATCAAAGTGAATAAAATTCCAAAATTTCATCTTCTGGAAAGTCCTTACGGACCGTAACCATCAATAGTTACGGACCGTAAGGCAATCAAATTAAGGTTTCAGTAAGGCGGTTACGGACCGCAAGTCCTTATGGTTACGGTCCGTAACCAATTCAAATTTGTGGGCGCCAGAGGTCCTTACGGTCCGTAAGGGGTCGCCAGCGACATAAAACATGGCAGCCTGCTGTGTTTGCCACCTTTCTCCTGCTTGTGCCACGACCCCACCCACTTGTACTCATCCTAGATCAGCTCCTAAACACCTGGCGTGATCCCATGCTTCCTCCATTGCTATAAATAGCAACCTTGGGTGAGCTCCCAACTTGCTCATTCCTCTCAATCTTCTCTTGCTCTCTCTCTCTGGAGGTTCCTGGCCATACGGGACTTCATAATTAGTTATATTTCGTGTTAAGGACCTTGTGTAAGTGTTCTTAGCCCTCCTTTTCAGTTTTATTAAGTTTTAAGCCAATGTCAAAACGTTGACGTAAAAAACGCTTTGACTTTGAGCTAAGACCATTATGGTCCAGCCAATGTTCATAACGAGCATGGCTACGTGATCGTAATAAGGTAGGTGATAATCCCTCAAGAGGGCACCTTCTGATTACCACGTTTCCTCGGTCAATTGACGGGTCAAAACTATGTTAATAAAAGTCAAAACGGGTCAGTTTT
This sequence comes from Scalesia atractyloides, assembly GCA_947069175.1. NCBI lineage: Eukaryota > Viridiplantae > Streptophyta > Magnoliopsida > Asterales > Asteraceae > Scalesia > Scalesia atractyloides. Next base: position 88,988,112 of record CAMTDV010000017.1, read on the forward strand.
GAAATAAAAATCATAACTAGCAATGTAGGTGTGTTATAAAATCTGTTTGACACTCTAATAACTTGTTAATAATTATAAGAACATGTAAGAACATGTTCGGCTCGTCAATTCCAGGCCTAAGGTCGGTTCGCAACTGAAAGTCGCAAAAGTTGACTTCTGCTTTGACTTTCAGTTCTGACCCGATTTAGCAACCTTAGCTACTATCCCTAAGTTGCATTATGACCATGTTATAGTGTACTATAACCCTCTGGAGTTATAGGACATGGTCATGTAGTAATCCGAGTTTTTACACAAGTATCCGATAAATATGCCTAAAATGCCCTTTTGTCATAAACTAAGGTTTTGATCACTAACAAGCATATAAATGAGTTGTAAACCGAATTATTATATTAATGAACCTATTTTGATATCAGTAACCTGGTCATAAACTATGTTTAACTATTTAACGTAATTAATAATACGTTTAAAGTGACCAAATCGCCCTTTTGGCATATAAAATGGTTTAAGCATAAACTTGACACCAAAACTCAATACCTACTTATGTAATATCATTATTAGGAGTATTTGGGATGTTCATTCAAAACGCAAACTAAGTTTAAGCTACAGTTTGCATATTATGTTCTTAAATGACGATATTGCCATTTCAGCACTTTAAATGGGTTTTAAACATTTAAATGAACCAAAACTTCATACCTACTGATGTAATATATATATATATATATATATATATATTATATATGTTAACATAATTTGGTCATACAAACCTGGTCACAACAACAGTTTCGCTTAAATACCATTTAAATCGTCATTTAGTTACTTAATCGTCGTTTCGGCGCATATGGTTTAAAACCATATTAGAGCATCAAGGCTTGATACCTACTGATTTCAAAACATATTTTCAAAATATTAATAGTAGGTACATGTCCCAAACTCAGATTCCCAAATAAGCTATCGAATTATATGTGAAATGACCAAAATGCCCTTTCAGGACATAGTTTGGTCTTAAACTATAAACCACACATATAATTGATATCCTACTGATATAACATCATAAAATAAGTGTTTTTATAGAATGTTTATGACCTTAACATTGGTTTACATATAAAACCGTTTATTATGTTGTAAAATAACAAAATTGCCCTTTTAAGGCATAGTTGATTTTCAAACCATAACGGGCCAATATATTGATAACTTACTGATGTTTTAACATATTTTAAACATATGGAACTTGTGTAGGATTCACCGGTTACCCGGTTTCGCTTATATGCGTATGGTTCGGCCCACGTAACTAGTTTACGTAATATAACCGAAACGGGTTTAACCATATTAAAATATTCTCAAATTCCAGAATGTAAAATGGTAACCCATATTATACAAGTCCTAGTACTTGTCGGGTCCTAAATACATTATTTTCCGGTTATCGCTTAATCAAGCGTTTCGTACCGTTATCTTTATTTTAAGTTAGCCGGTCTAAGTCAATGACTAAATAAAGACCCGCTAGCTAAACTAATCGGTTAATAATGCCCGTCCATTCAAGACTAGAAACTTCCAGTAGATTGTTTCCGGGGTAGTTATTTTGATTACGGCTATGCTTTGCTTATTTTCTTATTATTAAAGATTTTGCAAGCCAGGTAAATATTTTAACTTATTTTTTCTTATACGGGCTTGGGATACGGTATACTAATGGATATGGGATCAAAGACTAAAGAGTCGGGAATTCAAATAATCCATTTTAATTCGTATTGCTTAATATTAAACATTTGGGTGTTAAAACGACTGTATCCTGGATATCCACGGCTCATTTAATTGCAAATGGCCACGACCTAAGCACAGGGTGTAGGCATACACCCGTCAGATGCTAAATTAAAGTATAACCCGTTAGGGGTGCACCTATTAAAGGTGTTAAAGTGGTGTGTCGATTAATCATGATCCCGGCATAGTTTTCGGGCTCTAAATGTACTATTGGCATGTAAAACTGATAACATGAAAATTATTTATCCCAGGTTATTTATTAAACTAAGTACCATTGTGTACACTAAATATTTTCAAAAATGTTTTCAAAATGAGTCTGTTAAATGTATTTACCAGTGAAAACTGACGTATTTTCAAAAGACTAAGCGCAGGTGACAAGTATACGTAATTAGGCTGGAAGTGCTCGGCGAAGCTTAATAGGAATTGCAACCCTTTGCTTAGAATGCCTTAGTCTGTTAAATTTCCTTTTGTAATCATTTCGGTCCGCATGTGGATCTAATTACAAGCGTTGTAATTATATTTTGAACTTTGAACATTTAAACGTTTTTATAGTAATTATCCAGACTTCCGCTGTGTTACTTTGTATTGTTTGGTAATGATGATATCAACTTACGTCACTATATTCCTCATCGGGCCCATCGGGTTACACTGGAAATTAGGGGTGTGACATAATGTGAACACAAAAAATACCTTAAAAAATATAAAAAAACACACAAATTTTTTTATATTTTTTTAAAAGAATCGGTATATTTCGTCACCCTAAAAAATTTCGAGTAATAATTATCGATGGACATGTGCATATGTATTATTTCTTTGACAAATTCCGTAATACACTAGTAGACAATTGCACTTTTATTTACACTACCATCCATAAAAAAAACTAGTTTTTACATTACCAATATTAAAAATGCAAATTTGCATCATTATGTATAACCATATTATAACGTGTTTTGTTACAAAAAGTTTGTGATTTTAAATGATGAAGTAGGCCCATATACATGTTTTTTTTGGTTAGTTATATACAGTGGTTGTTGGTTTCGTTATATTTGTCACTTTACGATGTAATATGTTGTTTAGATGGTATGAAGGGTGTTGATATAAATGTGCATAAAGTAAAATATTGGTAATGGTATTGTATTATGGATGGTAGGAGGTAATGATATTGTATTATGAATGGTAGGAAGGTAATGGTAGTGTATTATGAATTGTATGATAGATGAAAGGGAAAGTGTATTCAAAGTAATGTACCAAAACACGTTATATCATGTTCATATATATAGATGCACATGTGCATTTTTAATTGGTAATGTAAAAAGTAGTGTATTACGGACGGTAGCGTAAATGAAAGTGCAATTGTTTAATATTGGTAATGTATTACGGAATTTGTCAAAGAAATGATACATATGCACATTTGCGTCGATAATTGTTACTCGAATTTTTTTAGTGACGAAATATAGCGATTTAAAAAAAATATATATATATTAAAAAATTGTGTGTTTTTTTTAGATATTTTTAGGTATTTTTTGTTATGTTCAAATTGGTTCTCGCAATAAATGGTGGTTCCTAACGGATCCTTCTCCTATTATGTATAGATATATAATATATATATATATAGGTAGAGGATCCTGTAAAAAAGGCTCAAAGTGTGAGAATGGTAAGAAAAAATCTAAACCATTAGATCTTTAATCTAATGGTTGAGATCTTGATGACAATCTTGTAAATAGTATAACAATTAAAATAATTAATTTTCTAGATTAAGGGTATAAAGGTAAAATTACCATTTTTAATTTTAGAAAGTCACATGCAATCCACATGCAAGTTCCCATTTTATTTTTTAAACGTCAATAACTTTTTACACGTAACTCGTTTTTTTTAAAAAAATTACACCATAATAACGAGTGTTTCTCTAATATTTAATATGAGTACCATATTACTATACTTATATACGAAAAAAAATGACGTTCAGTCGAATGTTTCAGTTAATGGTTTTTTGTTTCAGTTCATGGTGTTATATAATTATTGAATGGTGTTATATACTTATTGAATGGTGTTATATATGTGTTGAATGGTGTTATATAATTGTTGAATGGTGTTAAATAATTATTGAATGGTGTTATATATGCGTTGAATGGTTGTTGCAGTGTTATTCGTAGTGTTTTTACAGAGATCTTTAAAATGGTGTTATATACTTATTGAATGGTGTTATATACTTATTGAAGGGTGTTAAGTAATTATTGAATGGTGTTATATACGTGCTGAATGGTGTTTGCAGTGTTATTCGATATTCCTATAAATTAGGGTGGCGGTTTATGGAAAATTTTGAATTAATTAAATCAATGATAAAATTACTTGATTACCCTTTTCAGTTAATTTAGATCTAATGGCTGAGATTCTTTCTTACCTTTCTCACACTTTTGGTCTTTTTTACAATAATCTTACCATATATATATATAGGACAAAGATCCGTTAGGAACCACCCTTTATTGTGATAACCGCAAGAACCAGTGTAAACACAAACAGTAATACCTAAAAAAATCCAAAAAAAACCAAAATTTTTTTTTGTTTTTTTAATATTTTTTTTGAAAAAGTCACTATATTTACTCAACAATAAAAAAATATTTCAAAAAAAAAAGTTTTGAGTACCAACTATCCATATACATGTGCATTTTATTCATTTCTTTGACAAATTCAATAATACATTACAAACATTAGACAATTGTACTTTCATTTACACGACCATGTGTAACACACTACTTTTTACATTACCAATATTAGCAATGCATATGTGTATCTATATATATCAACATGAAATAAGGTGTTTTGATACACTAATTTGAATACATTTTCTCTTTCATCTATCATACCATCCATAATACACTACCATGCACATGTGCATTTTCATCATTTCTTTGGCAAATTACGTAATACATTATAAACATTAGACAATTGTACTTTCATTTACACTACCATGTGTAATACACTACTTTTTACGTTACGAATATAAGAAATGCACATGTGCATTTATATGTATCAACATGAAATAAGGTGTTTTGGTACACTACTTTGAATACACTTTCTCTTTCATCTATCATACCATCCATAATACACTTCCATTACCTCCTACCATCCATAACACAATACCATTACCTCCTACCATTTATAATACAATACTAATACCAATATTTTCACTTTATTACATGTATATCAACATCGTTTATACGATCCAATCAACATATTACATCATAAAGTGACAACTATAATGAACCCATCAACCACTAGAATAAAACTAACCAAAAAACATATATACGAGCCTACTTCATCATTCAAAATCACAAACCTTTTGTACCAAAACACGGTATATAATTGTTATACATAATAATGCACATGTGCATTTAATGTAAAATTGAGTGTATTATGGATGGTATTGTAAATTAAAGTGCAATTGTCTACTAGTGATAACGTATAACTGAATTTGTCGAAGTTATGATACATATGCACATGTGCATGGATAACTGTTACTCGAAAAAAAAGTTTTTTTTTGGTAACGAAATATAACGATTTTTATTAAAAATATTAAAAAAAAATAAAAAAATTTGAGTGATTTTTTGATTTTTTTTTAGATTTTATTTTGCAATAAAGGTGGTTCTCGCGGTTCTCACAATAAAGGTGGTTCTCGCATGAACCTTACCCTATATATATAATAGGGTAGGGATCCTAAGAGAAGTTCACCCTATTTTTGAAACTTGAGAAGCATTATGGACCATACATTTTCCTAATCTTTTCGTAATATACGTATATGTATAGTTTAAACTTAACTATATACATATATGTATATTGACTTAGGGAGAGGATCATGAGAAAACTAGATATAAATGAGAAAACTAGAAAACTAACTCAAAAGGCCAAAAAAAGCATAAAAAACATACAATTTTTTTTACAAAAAATCGCTGGATTTTATGTATAAAAAAAAACTTTTAAAAAAAAAAAAAAAAACTTGTACTGCACATGTGCACTATATGTGTACTACACATGTGCATTATATGTTTATGTTGCACATGTGCATTATATGCTTTTTTATTTTATTTTTTTTAAGTTTTTTTATATAATATATAGTGAATTTTAATAAAAAAATCAAAAAAAAATTGATATGTTTTTTTGACTTTTTTAGTTAGTTTTTTGGTTTTCTCATTTAAACTAGTTTTCTCATGATTCATCCCCTATTGACTTATACACATATGTATATAGTCAATTTTAAACTATACATATATGTATGTTACGAAAAGCTTTGCGAAAATGTGTGGTCCAGAATACTTCTCAAGTTTCTCAATTAGCCTAGTGCTTCCACATGATCCTAACCCTATATATATACACACACACACATATATGTTAGGAGTTGACTACAAAGTCCAAAATTCCTAAAAAGTATAAAAAGTCATAAAACACATAAAAAATCCACAAATAACATAATGAAGATTACTAAAACACCATATATGTGGGTTTGGTTTTGTGTTTTGGATGATATTGCCCTGGTTATCGAATGACTAACATTATTGTGTTTTATGTTGATTATCATGTTATGTTTTATGTTCATAGGTGTACGATGGTGTGTTTGAAGTTTTTATGAAATGCTAGGATTAGAATATAGTGTTTTAGTAATACTCACTATCTTATTTGTGGTGGGTGTGTTTTATGACTTAAGTTATGTTGTTTTTTGATTTATGTACTTTCTAGGAATTTTAGACTTTTAGTTGAACCTCACCCTATATATTAGGGTATCAATATCAATGTTTTAGTTTTGTTATTTGTTATTTATATATTTACTATTATTTTTTAATTATTACTACTATTTTCACACAATTTTATTTTAATTCCTCTCTATTACTTATAAAAAAAATGTATATAAGGAGGTTTCACTATTTATTTTTGAGTGTTTTGATTGGTTGATGGAATTTGTCAGCGGAAAAACCAAACGCATATCAAATTATAAGATCCATATGTTATTGATAAATAATCAAACATATTTACTAGACTTTCTAGAAAAAATATATATTTTTTTAACGACTTCTAGAAAATAGGGTTCGGCCAGTGTAGCGTATATGTTATTTTCTAACTTCTTCGAAGCCTTCATAGGCGAATCAAACGTTTCATTAAACGATATCTATATTAAACAATACATAAAATTAATTAAAATATATTTAATCCAGATTTTGTATATTTAAAGTTAACATGTGATCAATTTAAACCTTTTAAATTGGAAGCAAATACACATGGTAAAGAGATTCTCATAAGGTATAAAAAAATTTGCATGCCAGTATTTTAGGTAATTTAGTAAAAGATTTATAAATTTATAAGTAGACATATATTTGATTTTTTTGGAATGAACCTTAGAGTGATGGAAAGTTGTTGACATGTGACACCTGTAGCATAGAGTTATGAGTTCGAGTTGCGGAAACAACCTTGACTCTCTAATACAAAAACCTCTGTACTGAATTTACCCTATAGACATATTGTTATTTTATAATAAAAAACAAAAAGAAACATAAATGATGATGTGGCAACTATTTCAGTACAGTGATTTTTTTTATAAAATTGGTCCAGTCATTCAATTATATTATGTTAATATATCCTATGTTAATACATATTACATTATTTTAAGTTCAAATAAAACGAATAGTTAAAAATTCAGTTAAGGTTAATAATGATATGTTATTATTTTAAATTTTTCATAATTATGATCTATTGCAAGAGCTTTTAGTAACCCACTTGATTTGAAATTTTTAGCAAACCCCAATATATAGCAACCTATTAGAAAAAAATCATGTATCGGTAACTTTATATTGTTAAACCAAAAGAAATCTCAGATTTAGTGGATGCATTATGTAGATATCTCAGAAAACCTAGGCATCGTTTGTTTAAAAAAAGTAAGAACTTAAGTATACATCTTAAACTTTTACATGCCGAATTCCAAAATTTTGTAAGTTTTTTTTTAATATTATATTTATGAGTTGAGTTATCCTACGAGTCTCGTAGATATAGAAATAGTACAAAAACATAGTTGATCTCAAAATATAACACAATGTTGAGAAAAAAAAACACAAAGGAATCGCTATATATATATATATATATATATATATAATATAAAAAGACGCAATAATATGAAACAAAAATTCTAAAATATATAAGCTAAAATCCAAAAGCGAAAACCTAAATATAAGATCGTAGAGTTCGATAATGTGGTTCCAGTGACGCTAGAATGGTTTAGTCAAAGTCCATTTGATACCCTTCGTAACTTCCTAGTTTTAAAAGACTATGTATTGAACCCAACCCTTATGTTTGTATATTAGAAACTTATAACTTTAAATTATCATATTTAATTATTTTATAATAAATACAATTTATGAGAATTATATACTTTACTGAATGAACAAATAAAAGAAGTATTTATCATTACAATCGTCTATTGCATATGAAAATTTTTAATAAATATGAGAAGTTTTGTTATTTTAAAAAATGGTAAATATGATTTTAGAAATTTGATGAATTAAGTAGGAACTTGAAAATCAGATTCATGTATCCGTCATAGAAAAAACCACTAGAACAGTTACTTATTTAAGTATACATATTGTACCAATTGTCTTGTTAGAAAAGATTTTGATTCTCTAAATAAATAAAATAGGGACAATCACATTTTTTTCTTTTGAAAAACTTTTTAATTATGTATTTACGTAACTTAAAATTAAAATTGCATATATCCCCTTATTTAACTAACAAAATCATAAATTTACCCATTTTAATTTATTTTATTTAAGACAAATATATAATGACTATTTTACCCTTATTTTACTTAAACTTTAAAAACTTACATATGTACCCATTTTTTACTAGTTTTTGTGGCTTTTTCACTATTCTTTTATTTATTTTTTTACATTTCGCTAGTTAGTTTTTTTTTCATTTTTTTACAATTTTACTAAGTTATTTGTTTTGCTTTTTTTTATTTTAATCTATATATATAAATTATCCGAAAATCACAAACACCCTTTATCTATACCTTAAACCGCCTTTAACGATTAAAAGAAAAACACAATTGTCTCTTTTTCTTAAGAAAATCACAAAACACAATTGTCTCTTTTTCTTAAGAAAATCACAAACACTCACTTGTTTATGTTTTTTTAAACACCCTTTTAAGAAAACCACCAATGTAAAAAACCAAATGGACATATATTTAATTTTAAGTTTTAGTATAAATAAAAAGAATTGTAAAATATAAAAAAGAATTGTGAAAGAAAAAAAGAATACGTTTTAAAAACGGAAAAAGAACTAACTAGCAATGTTAAAAAATAAAAAGAACTGTGAAAAAGCCACAAAAACTAGGAAAAATGGATAAATATTTCAATTTATAAAGTTTTAGTAAAAGTAAGGGTATAATAGTAATTGTATAATTTATATTTAATAAAATAAATCAAAATTGATAAATTTACAATATTATTAGTTAAGGAAGACGATATATGCAATTTTAATTTTAAGTTGGGTAAATATGTAAATAGATTTTTAAGTGAAGATATGCAATTAACCAATTAAAATATACCAATAAATTTGGTTTATACATTTTATATTCGTGTATCAATCGTATGACTATAAATGTCCAAAAGTTTACAAAACTGGCTATATTTTCAAGAAAAATGAAATATATGTGGTAATATATAGGGTAAGGTTCATGCGAGAACCACCTTTATTGTGAGAACTACGAGAACCACCTTTTTGTAAAATAAAATCTAAAAAAATAAAAAAAACACTCAAAAATTTTTTTTTAATATTTTTTAATAAAAATCGTTATATTTCGATACCAAAAAAAAACTTTTTTTTTCGAGTAACAGTTATCCATTCACATGTGCATATGTATCATAACTTCGACAAATTCAGTAATATGTTATCACTAGTAGACAATTGCACTTTAATTTACAATACCATCCATAATACACTGAATTTTACATTAAATGCACATGTGCATCATTATGTATAACAATTATATACCGTGTTTTGGTACAAAAAGTTTATGATTTTGAATGATGAAGTAGGCTCATATATATGTTTTTTGGTTAGTTATATTAGTGGTTGATGGGTTCATTATAGTTGTCACTTTATGATGTAATATGTTGATTGGATGGTATAAACGGTGTTGATATACATGTAATAAAGTGAAAATATTGGTATTGGTATTGTATTATAAATGGTAGGAGGTAATGGTATTGTATTATGGATGGTAGGAGGTAATGGAAGTGTATTATGGATGGTATGATAGATGAAAGAGAAAGTGTATTCAAAGTAGTGTACTAAAACACCTTATTTCATGTTGATACATGTAGATGCACATGTGCATTTCTTATATTCGTAACGTAAAAAGTAGTGTATTACACATGGTATTGTAAATGAAAGTACAATTGTCTAATATTTGTAATGTATTACGGAATTTGTCAAAGAAATGATGAACATGCACATGTGCATGGTAGTGTATTATGGATGGTATGAATAGATTAAAAGAAAATGTATTCAAATTAGTGTATCAAAACACCTTATTTCATGTTGATATATATTTAGATACACATGTGCATTGCTAATATTGGTAATGTAAAAAGTAGTGTGTTACACATGGTAGTGTAAATGAAAGTACAATTGTCTAATGTTTGTAATGTATTATGGAATTTTCAAAGAAATGATGAAAATGCACATGTGCATGGATAGTTGGTACTCCAAATTTTTTATTTTTTTTATTTTTTTGGACTTTTTTTATTGTTGAGTAAATATAGTGACTTTTTCAAAAAAATTATTAAAAAAACAAAAAAATGGTATTTTTTTAGATTTTTTAGTATTATGTTTGTGTTCATACTGGTTCTCGCGGTTTCTCGCAATAAAGTGGTTCCTAACGGATAATATAATATATATATATATATATAGAGTGGAAGAGAGAGAGACACACGCACTTCGAAAATTACTCATATAAGTAAAAGACAAGCGAATTTGTATATTGAAGAAATTTATTGTAAGAAAAGAATATTATCCAAAACTATTACTAAATAAATATACAAGAAAATGGACCATATTCTCTAAATATAACTCCATGCTACTACTACCCATTGACCGAATTCCACAAATAATAATAGAAATAGAACATTCCATTGTACTCTTTCTATTTCAAACCAAACAGCCACCTTTAGCCACCCACCCACCTATATATATAATATATGTAGTGTAACAAACACATACTCACTAAAGTTGATAACTTTAATTTCCTAATTAAAGGTTTCATTTACATCATTGTTAACTTAAGAATCCAAGTGATTAATAATATATCTATACATTTCCACTAATTCTTCCATTCTCTTGCAGATATGGAACACAATTGGAGGGTGAGGAATGGCATGATTGATTTTACTCCATTCTTGTTGTATGAGTCATCTGCTGATTCTGATGATGCCAATATGAATGTTCATCATCATCATCAACATCATCACCCCCCTCATCATGCTTATCAACATCATCAACAAGAGCAAGAGCAAGAGCAAGAGCAGAGCTATGGATGATCATGATGCTGAATCTTGGAGTTATGATCATTCTTTCCATGCTAATGTCAAAGCCCATGATCATAACCATCATCAAGCTCATGGGTATGAACATAACCATCATCAAGCTCATGGGTATGATCATAACCATCATCAAGCTTATGGGTATGATCATAGTCATCATCAAGCTCAAGGGTATGATCAACATCAACATCATCATCATCAAGCTTATGGGTATGAGCATAACCATCAACAAGCCATGGGTATGATCATGGACATGGTTATAACTATAATCATTATGGTTATAATAATATTAATAATAAAATAATAATCATCATTATGGTTATGATGATGGTGAGGAAGATGTTGATGATGATAAGAATTGGGGAGATAGCAAGATGATTGGCCAACAAAAGAGATGGAATGAGTTATCATCTTCTAATATGGATGACAGACAGTTTTGGAAAAATTGTTTGGGTTCTTGATTTTATTTTAGAAAAATGAAAAAAGAGAAATAAAGATATAGATCCATAAAAGGTTTGTTGGATCTTGACTCAAATGATTCTTGACATTTGAGCAAATTTTCTTTAATTAGTGTTTTTATTTCTTCCCTCTCCATATTACATATGTTTTATATTATTTCATCAAAGTTGCCACCTTTTTTCTATGCAAAAGTTCATATCCTTTATATATTTTTATATCTTTATATTTGTCTCATGTGTATAAGTGTATTGTAAAATCTAGGAAGTATAACATAATTCTAATGTAGGCTGAACAAAAGAAAATATGTGAAATGAGACTATATAGGTTTTTAAGTTGGTTATACAATGGTATAAACAAACAAAAAATTTATTAAGCATTCTATATTTTACATGTCTTAGGACATAAAAGGTAATTTTGATCTTCATCTTATTTTTTTTTTTTCTATCTTGTCTATATTTGGTCATAGATGTAGTGTCGAGGGGTACCGTATAACATTATAATATAACACCATGTTATGTATCCAATCTTAAGTGCGCTTTCAATAGGGAACTGATTTCGTACATAGAACCGCACGCATGTAAGTCCACAGAAAAAGAAAAAGTAAATTATACAGTACAGTTATACAACTGTCTTATTGATTCTAGATAAAACAATATTCACTATATATATATATATATAATATATTGTATAGGGATGGTTAAAATAGAATCAACCCCAAGTTGGGAGATCACGAGAACTTTTTGATTCGGGAGGAGTTGGACGAAATTTTTTTAACACGAAAATATTATAAACACGTCTATAATAAAAAAAATTGTTGAGGCGGAAGTTTTGACTGATGCAAGTTTTTTTTCGCCTGACGTAAAATTAAATATAAAATTTACGCCAGGCGTAAAAAAAATTTGCATCAGTCTACCGACTCGATATTTTTAAAATTTTTTTTTACAGATGTGTTTATAATATTTTCATCTACGTTTTTGCAAAAAAAAAAAAAATTGGCCCAACTCACCCCAAATTAAAAAGTTCTTACGGTTCTCGCAACTCGTGATGGTTCTCGTTTAAACCGAATCCTATATATATATATATAGGTACCAATATATTAATTATGTAATGTACTGAAGAAGTCTCATAAATCCTGTACCAAAGCACCAAATCTTCATAAAAGATATAAATCCTATACCAAAGAACCAAATCAACTTCATAAAAGAGGTACCTGTAGTCAAAGCTAGATGTTTGTAAAGGTACAACTCCTGAAGAAGATAGTACATCCCCCAATTCATCCAAGATCGATTAACATTAGCAAACTATAAATCAGCAACACATTTGGGTATATAAGTATTATACTCAAAGCTCTGTGAGTTTAAAAAAATCAAAATATTACATTTTTAACCCAAATATATTTGACCTTTTACATTTAACTCAAAAGTTTCATCTATTACAACTTAACCTCACAACTTTTTTACTTTCAACTTTGATCCCCAACTTTTCATATTTCGCAGATTTTTTGTTTTACGTTTCGTTTTAAATTTTGCGAGTTAACACCACGTAACGTGTGTGTGGTTTAACGTTTTAACGTTCCGTTTTATGCTTCGTACTAGATTTTGTGAGTTAACACAGCTCAACGTGCGTGTGCAGTTCAACGTTTTTACGTCATCTATTTTTTTCCACGGGTTCATTAAAACGCGCAGGGCCCTAGATCGACTAAATTATTACTTTATGTGTTTTACGTTGCAGTCTAATTTCTTTGCATTAACACACTCCGTAACTTCAGTATTGGTTATTGTTGACGATGGTGTGGCATTTGTGCTATTCGGACACGTAAAGAAAATAGAAACTAAAGACTTGACAAGGAACACATTTTCATGGTTATTTTACAAAGTTAATAAACAATTACTTGAGGCAATGACCTCTAGCTCAAGTGGTAGGAAGACTTAGTTCTTCTTAGAAGAACTCAAGTTCAATTCTCACTTTGTGCAAAAATGGAGTGAGGCATTGGTGGGCAGTGATAGGAGACTCAGGGGCACCTGGGTTCGCTCCTTGAGCCAAACGGGTTTCGGCCGCGGTATACGCGGGTGTGTTCCGGTTTTCCCGGAATTGGTGGTGGACGACTCGGGTCACTCTCAAAGTACTCCGTTTGTCCAGTGGGTGCCCCGAAAGTACTCAAGATTGATTTGTTGGCCATTAAAAAAATAAAAAATAAAGAGTTACTTGATATACAAGTTAATACAACAATCAAGATAAACCATTGATGGGACTAGAATGTTGTATTACCAAACCATCAACTTCATCATCACAATTGCCGCCACGACCATAACGATCTTCATCTTCAGACAAGTGTCTTCTGAGTTCACAACCAGTTTGCATCTCTTTGTGCTTGTGGAAATCATTGTTGGATTGTGGATCCTACATTAGATTAGAACAACAATAAATTGAAAAAAAAAATAATGGAATCTAGGACCAAAAAAATGATTTTATTAATCGTTTAAACCATTCAAACCGAAGTAATTTGGTCGGTTAAGCCAGTTTAGTGATATTTTGGCCGGCTCCATAGGCTTGTCAACTTAGGTATGGGCCTAGGGCCACCAAAAAATAAGGATCTTCAAGGTTTTAGAAAGTTTTTATATAAGTATATGTATTAGGTCTAAATAAATACGTTTATTTTAAAACTAAACTAGTTTTTCATTGAAGGAGCCGAAAGTAAATATTGTTTAGCAAAAAACCCCAGTTTCAAAGCTCATTTCGCATTAATTTCCAGCTATTACAACACAACAACAACCATCGACCTAATCCATCATTATGCAGCGGCCTAAAGCCCCTAAAATACAGCCGCAATCGTCGTTCCCACTTCCCATCGCAACCTGCTTTCAATTTCTAGGTGAAATCACCCATGAAGACGGGTCTACCGGGATTGAAGGAGAGTTTATGGGTGAAATTAGGACCCCCACTTCGTAGTTCGCTTATGGTATCCAAAAACATTGGAACGCCCTGAGTGACATGTAATGTTCAACTCATGGTTTATGGTTTAAAAAGGTAGGTATAATAGTTTAGCGCACGGCTTAAAATTTAAAACCAGTCGTATAAACCAAAACAATCGTTTACCTTTAATTTATTTTTATTTTTATATTAAAATATATTTTTATTTTTGTATTCAAATATGCAATGATGATATGTAAATATTCATTTGCAATTATGACTTTGCTTTTCAGATTATTATAGTAAAAAAAACCAAAATTTTAACTTTTAAGACGTAAAAAGGTAGTAAGAAACATGTCATTGAGATGGGTGTATAATTACTTGTATATCCTTTGACTTTAATCCTATACAAACCACAATTACTTTGTAAACACGTCTCCAAACACCCACTAAGACATGCACTTAGTTAAATAAAGCACCCATTAAGAGCATTCACATCCTATCCACCATTTTCTACTTTATAATTACACTAAAAACAACTATATTTTCTCTTTCATTTCAATTAAATAATAATATTTTATACTTTATTATTACATTTTAATTCTCCTCTACTCACAATCACTTTCAAAATATATTAAAAAATTATAGAGGATGAATAGTGTCCCCTCAAATATACAGATGAACAGTAATATTTTCTCTCTCCTACACTCACAAATATTTAAACCACCTTTTTATAATTTAAAAACCTTTCTCTCAGAATTTGATGGATAGGATGTGAATGCTCTAAATTGTTTATGTACAACTATATAAGCTCTATCAGCTCTATCTACAAATGTTAAAGGCATCTTTCATCTATTATACATATCACCCTTCATCAACTAAACCATTTATAATCTCTTCGTCATTTTTACATATTATCCTCCTCCTCCTCTATACCCAAACTTTAACCCACATGTGCAAGAAGTTCTGCCTCGAGACCCAGGGCATCTTTCCTCGAGACTCAGGGCGTCTTTCCTATCGTCTCACGTCTCATACGCGCTTTTTAAAACCAAACTTCTGACAGGGTAAAATTTGTGTTAATTGAAGTATCCGACGACAAATTTTCTTTGTTTGACCGCAAATCATGTTCACTAGAGAATATAAGAAAAAAATAATTTTATTACGACCGAGTTGAAAATTTTTGGCTTGGCGCTTGTTGTATACAATTGGCTATTGAAGTAATGATATGTTTTATTTTCCTAAAAATAACTGGATACTTAATTTATAGTTGTTAGAAATAGCAACTGCAGCCTATAAAAAGAGTTCAATGCTACTAACAGGAGTTTGTCTTAAAGCTCAAAGATTTGATGCTAAACTTCTAAAGAGACATCTTTTTGACCTTAAAAGACAAAATTTCATCAACTTTTAATACAAAATAACCAAGTGGCGTAAATAAAAAAAATAGGGAACAAGTTTAAAGTATTCCGAAGCATGTTCAGCAGAACTAACCTGTTTTAATATAATCATATTTAATATCATTCATTTATATAATTTAATGAAAATGACAAAAACCAAGTTGGTGGGTCAGAGCAAAGTAAACCGATCCATTTTGAACGCTTACCTAGCCTATGTCAGTTGTCACCCTTTATAGAGAATCTAGAGGTGGTAAAATGGGTGGGTCTAACAGGTTCGGTGATAGGTCAAATCGGGTATGCTTTAGTTAGTCGGGTTGTATGAAGTTCCGAACCATCAACGGTATTTTGTTATTTTCCTTGAATTTAAAAATAGTTAATGTAATAAAATAAATTTTAAAAACTATATTTTGTTAAAACAATATCTAATCATTTCCAGCAAAGCAATTTAGAAGGTTTTAAGCATTTGGAAATTGGAAACATTATTTATGAGTGACTTTCAATCTCACTGTAGGTTGTATCAAATAGGATTATAAAATTATATTGCTAAGGCTAGACGTTGTGGAGTAGTATCCTCCTTCACATAAGCCTTTAACGCTTGTAACACCAAAACAGATGCATGATTGGCAAGGGGTTGTTGACCCCTTAGTGGGCGTGATGGAGAAAAGAGCAGGCGCCCTTTTGCATCAACTAATCACCGATATATTTTCTTTTTCTTTTTTCTAATAGTTAAAGTGCAACGTGATATTAAAGAGTGAGTTAATATAAGCTGATTGTCTACGTGGTGATACGTTACTACTTTTTAGCTAAACCACAACGCATAGTCTAAGATATTTTAAAAGATATTAAGCAGTTGATAATAGTTTGCATAACTCGTTTTCATTTTACTTTAGTTTTATATTTAACCCCTTTGACTCGTAAGAAGGATCAATAGCTTTGAAGATCAAAAGAATTTACCTGAGTCATATTTGGAGCAAAATCCATAACAATATTACTATTAACTTATTTTATTTAATTCTTCATGTTCAGCAACATCAGACATATGATCAATAATCCTGTTAAGCAATACAGTCATAGTGGGTTTTAGTTGTTTTCAGGTTTATACGGGATATTCTTATATTCCTTCTTCCTGTAAAATGAAAAAAAATTCTTTTAAGCAATAAAATTGAGTCTTTATGATGGCATATAAGCAGTAGAACAGAATTCTTGTGTTTACATTATATATTACCTTTCTCTGACCCGCAATAATTGTATTTTTTATTATAAGCTTCGTTCACAATCCCCGACCCCACCCCGGAAGCGGGAGCCGTGAACCAGTCAAGTGGTACTTGTAACATTCGTCGAAAAACGGGTTTCCAAACCCGCTTCGTTTATTAATCGAATATACAGTTATAAGTTCCGTTGCGTATTTATTGTTCATATTAATTTTAAACAATACATACTAATAAACATATCTAGAATTTTAAACCATAATTATTAAATAACAAAAAATAGTGAATAAAAAAATAATGGAGACGCCGGGTTTCGAACCCGGGTCACCCACAAACACAAACACACAACACACCGCTCCGCCAAACACTTTGTTTGTGATAAACACTAAAACAAATAACATATATAATAAAACCGAAAGTCAAATCCGGTAATAACGCGCCAGAACTCGCAATCACCGAAAAATCCGGCAATCCGCGATTTTGGCCATATTCCTTTTGACTGAACCGCACAAATTGATTTCGACGTCGGTTATAACCGTTACCGGCAATCAATTTCAGTCATAACCGACGGAAATCTTTAATCGCGAACTTTGACCCCAATTCAAACTCAATTCAGTTGTTCATCCCTATAAATACCCACTCAATCATCTGGAAATCCTTTCGCTCAGAACCGCACACTTTTTCGAAGCTTTAATTCTTCCAGAGCACGTCGCCGGAGTTCCTCTGCACTGCTGGAATATCGCCGGAATCATTGATCAGAAAACCGTATTCGTTCATCAGACGGTATAACTGTCTAAACCTCTCTGCTATTTCTTGATTTATACTTTAATTGTTCAAACCAATAATCGAAACTGTTAAAACAGTTCATACAGCCGGAAATCACAAATCAGAGCGACGACACTTGCTGGAAATCTGAAGCAAACTCGCTGTTCTGGTATACCATATCATTTAATTTTTTGTCCATTTCAATCAACTATAAGTCGTGATCGATTAAACAAACAGTCGGTTTCACTGTTCTGTAATTCCCTAAGTGAAGAAGATGAAGTTAAAACATGTGTATTAGTATAATTAAAATCGGGTATATAACCGGGTTAGACACACAGTCCAGCGGTGGACTGTGTGCACAAACAATACACACGTCCCGAGTTCGAATCGCACAAGATACCGACTTTCAGAAATAAAACCAACATTTTTAGAACTTAATCAGATCAAGTCACAGAATGTTTATAAGAGTAATATAATCCATTAGTTAAACAGATTAGACACACAGCCCAACTGGTTGGGCTGTGCACACTCGAACCGAACGTCCCGAGTTCGACTCCGGGCCTCTGAAGCCGGTTCGGCCATATTAAACCATTTTGATATAAACTAAATAAGGTTAAAATTAATTAGTATATATATATAATTAAAACAGAGAATATTTCGGGTTAGACACGTAGCTCAGTTGGTTGAGCTGCGTGCACGTATACGAGAGGTCCCGAGTTCGAACCTCACTCAGCGTATAGAAAACACAGTCTGACCGGTCAAGACCCGGTCAACGGTCAACGGTCAAAAAGTCAACTTTTTATTTCTTTTATTTATTTATTTAATTGAAAATTTATTTAAAAATACTTAAGAATAAGATTATTAAAGTTAGAAAATTTCCTTAAACTCACAAAAATAAATCTAAAATTTTTTTAAAGGCACTAATTAAAAATATTAGTCTCAAATAAAATTTATTTATTTATCGAATCATTTTGTTATTATCTAGGTTAGTTCTTCCCTCGTCGATTGAATCATAAATTCGTGCGCACTCATCGTCATCAAAGAACGCACCCATTGTGAGTGAATCTCTACCAATTTCCCGTTTTAATCATGTTTTGGGGTGTATCATGTGTCGTTTAATTCTTTATTTTATTTAAACACTTGTGCATACATCATATCCGTGATCAAATGTGTATCAATTGTTGTGTGAATTATATGTAGTTTGGATTTATCATTTTCAGTGCACGCATTTCATTAGGCCCATCAGTTCCCCGTGGGAGACGGGTTGAGCATCAGGTGTCTCATTAAATCGGCTCCGTTTGATTGAGCCTTGATCTCACATACATCATCATTCATATCATATACTCATCCAAAGTGGTTTGTGTTTGTTTATCTATATATGTTTGCTCACATGTGATTATTGCACAAATTTTCCTTATTAAATAAAACAAGAAATTAGTAACAATGTTTTATCAAGGTTCACTCGCCAACTTTTGTTGACCCAAAATATCCCCCGTTTTACACATGATACAGGTGATCCAGCTGAGACAAGAAACACATAGGAAGGCCTAGAAGAATAAACAAGTTTAAGCTTTGGATTAATTATATAGTTTCATTTCCTTGTAATTGTATGAATTTTGATTTGGATATTTAAGTTGTAATTTGAATTTAATAAATATGAAACATCTTAGTAAACATCATGAGCTTTGGTGATAACCCAATTATGCCCCGACTTTTATTCCGCTGCGGGTCGGGGTGTGACAGATTGGTATCAGAGTTTATGACTATAGGGATATAGGATAGGTTATTAGACCCTTAGAGCCCATACTATAGTTGATTAAAATTTTAAATTGTTTATGCGTTACATACAAAATTCATGATGTTTATATGCTTTATGTTTATTTTTACACTCAATGTTATGCAAGCATGCTCACAAATACATGTTATTATACAATGCTCATCATGAATCATATCCTCATAATATATCATATCCATGAGAGCACACACCTCACGATTCCCATGATTTTTGCAATGATTTTTGTATTTTTCAAATCACATCAAAGTGAGTTCTCATGACGGGCATGTAGTAACTGGAAGGGTACGAGTACCGGTAGTCGGAACGTCCTGTCTAGGCTTGGCATTCGTATAAATCCAAAATAAAGGACCAGTTTGCCTACCTGGGGACTAACGATGAGAGTACGAAGGACCTATTAGGCCAAAGCATGCTATACCAAACGTCGTGTGATCTAACCCCACTTTGAGTTGTCATTGTGTCTACACCTGGACACCCTCCTACCATACATCTCGCAATCGGGTGATGCAAGTGTTAATCCGCCGACACCAATGTGAATCCTACCAAGCCCAATAGTCATGGGGGCCCACATGACTACACAGGCGATGGTATGGGGGACATTGGAGGCCCAAACATGAGCAAACCCAAGACATCCTATGGATGTAGTTGAATTATTGTCAGTTATGTTATTTTTCATTCTTTTTACGACAAATGACACCTAGAAACTTCTTAAACTCACAATCTTCCTATGTATGTTCCTGTAGATGTCGGCTAGGTAACAACGTGGAGGTAGAAAGTCAGGAAGATCAAATGAACGCTTGGCCACACAAATTGCTAAACAAATGGCCGCAGTGCTTCCTGACATCGTGATTCAAGTTCAACAAGCACTCACCGCAAATCCCATCAATCCTCCCAATCAAGAAGACCAGAGCGTCGCCAACCCTCCTTCCAAAAAGTGCTCCTACAAACACTTCAAATCTTGTGATCCCCCAAAATATGAAGGGACCGAAGGTGTTACCGCTCTCCTTCACTGGTTTGAATAAATGGAAAACACTTTCCTCAATTGCGATTATCCCGAGGATCGCAAGGTACGTTATGCAACTGGAAGACTGTTTGGGGTAGCCCTTACCTGGTGGAACACAGAAAAGGGTAAATGTAACATCCGCCAAAAACCGGATTTACCAAACCCGCTTCGTTTATTAACCGAACAACCAGTTAAAAATTTCGTTGCGTATTTAATGCCCAAATTAATTTTAAACGATACATAATTAATAAGTATATTAGAATATAAAATTTATTTTTGAAAATGTACTAAAAATAATGAATTAAAAATAATATGCTGAAGCCGGGACTCGAACCCGGGTCAGCCGAGTGCGAGCAAAGCCTTAACACACATCCCTACTACCGCTCCGCCACTTGTGTTGTTTGTTAACATATCGAAACAATTAATACATAAATCAATCTGGAAATCAAAACCCAGTTACTCAAACGCGCCCAAATCCGTCACGTCGGAAATCCCGACAATTTCGTCAAATTTGGCCGTTCCTTTTTAGTCATAACGTATGCATTAACACTAAGATCGGTTATAACCGAAGGAATCCATCAATTTCATTCATTTCAATTCAAAACCGAAAAATACAACTCAAATCCGGGAGTTATACTTTCTTCATTCAGTGAGCTCGCGAATTCTATCAAACACACTCATCATTTCGCTCAGAAAACTTCACCGGAAGTCACCGGAATTCTCTGAAAAATTACCGGAAACTTTCGCCGGAAAACCGAATTCAATCCACCTTTTCTTCTTACCCAAAAATAAGATCATAGAACTCGTACTGACATCACTCCCACTCGCCTTAAACCACTGAAGAATCTCTGTCGCAAGAAATTTCACTCGCCGGAATTCTCTGCAAGTCGCCGAAAAACTGGGACTTTCATATACACGGTAATTACCTCGATGTTTCTGTTTCATTCCATTATAAGACGAATTCTAACACCATTTCATCGCTCAGAATCAACCTCAGACGACATTGCCGGATTTTTCTGTTTTCGCCGGAAAGTTTCTGAAAGTTTCAGAATCACGCTGATAACCGGTATGATCATGTAATCTACTGATAATCATTACTCATTAGTTCAATTTCACATCTAATCCCTCCAAACTGCTAATTGACTCTAACAGCCGAAGGTCACCAGAACAGAGCCGACGAGCTTCGCCGGATTTTCTGAAGAAGACGATCTGTTCGGTATTTTCTTTCCCCAAACTCTTCGATTCAATACTTTTCAATTGTTCATCTTGTTCATTAATCGAATTAATCAAGTAACAGTTAGATAACCGTTGCCTTAGTTTTGAACGAAGAAGACGAAGTAGTTATGTTATAAGATTATTTAAAATCGGAATTATAAACGGGTTAGACACACAGTCCAGCGGTGGACTGTGTGCAAATAAACACATACACGTCGCGAGTTCGATTCCTGTCCCAACCTCATGCGCTGTAATAAAATGCCTTTTTTTAAAAACTGAACCGGGTTAACTCCGTTAGATGTTAAGTATAATAAAAATCTGTATTTAAACCAAGTTAGACACACAGTCCAGCGGTGGACTGTGTCTAACATTAAGTCACAGGTCCCGGGTTCGAGACCTGTTGACGACACCGGTCCGATACATTTAAAACCCTTTTTAAAAATAAATAATTTTCGGAATAATTTAATTAGTATATAAATATAATTAAAAATAGAAATATTTCGGGTTAGACACGTAGCTCAGTTGGTAGAGCTGCGTGCACGCGAACGGGAGGTCTCGGGTTCGAGTCCTGCCCGGCGCATACATACACACAATAAACCGGTCAACAAGTCAACGGTCAACGGTCAAAAAGTCAACATTTTTTTATTATTTTTATTTATTTATTTTATTTAAAAATCAATTAAAAATACTTAAAAATAACATTTTTAAGGTTAGAAACTAGCCTAAAACTCACAAAAATATATCCAAAAATCCTATTAAAGTTGTTAATAAAATCCATTTATTTACCTTACTTTTCTTTATTAATTAGGTTAGTTATTCCTCGACGATCAATCCTCTAAACTCGTGCGCATTCATCGTCATTCACCGAACGCACCCACTGTGAGTGAATCTCTACAAATTCCCGGTTTAAATCACGTTTTTGGGGTGTATCATGTGTCTTACTATTTATTATATTTAAATCATTGTGCATACATCATATCATGAATAAATGTGTATCCTGCCTGTGTAAACTGTTTGTGTGATTATTGTGTAGATTTAATTTATTATTTTCAGTACATGCAATTTCATAGGCCGCCGCTCCCCATTACATTATGAGCGTTGAGCATGTTCCCCATTACATTATGAGCGTGAACCTGGCGTGCCAACATACGATCGGCTCCGTTTGATTGAGCCTTGATCGCACAGACATTTTTCATTTTCAGTACATGCAATACGATCGGCTCCGTTTGATTGAGCCTTGATCGCACAGTTTCATTTATGTTATATATTTATGCAAGTTGATATGTTATTGTATGCTGTTGGTTTGTTAATGTATGTTATTGTTTGTTGTTGTTTGATATCGTATGCTAATGGTTTGCGATTGTATGCTGTTGGTTTGTTAATGTATGTTATTGTTTGTTGTTGTTTGTTATTGTATGCAAATTGTTGTTATTGTATGTTTATTTACGTTTGTTCATATATGAATATTGCATAATTTTTCCATATTAAATACAACCAGAAATAAATAATAAATGTTTTCTAACAAGGTTCACTCGCCAACTTTTTGTTGATCCAAAAACCATTTTTACATATGATACAGGAACAGGATGAAGCAAGGAAAACATAGGAAATTGCCTTAGAAGAAAAATAATGAAGTTTAGAAGGATGAATAGAACATGTTGTATTTGTCTGATATGATTGTATGATCTCTTTAAATTGAAATAATAAATATGAAACATTATAATAAATGTCATGAGCTTTGATGATAACCCAATCATGCCCCGATCACCTTTTCCGCTGCGGGTCGGGGTGTGACAGTAAACGAGGAGTCGAAGATGCCATGGCCTTAACATGGGAACAGTTAAGGGAACTCATGACAAGACGCTTCTGTCCAAGAAGCGAAATCAAAAAGTTGGAAGATGAATTCAACGCACTGAAACAAAAGGAAGGAGATCACACTTCCTATAATAAGAGATTTCTCGAGCTAAAACAGATGATCCCTAATTTGTTCACCCCCGTGTACCGCTTGGTTGAACATTACATTCGAGGTCTTCCCTCGAAAATTCAAGACTCGGTTTTAAGCACTTCGCCTGCAACACTTGAAGCCGCGATGGAGTTAGCTACAGAACTCACTGAAAATCGTATTCGAAACGGTAAATTCAAAGATGAAAAGAAGAAAGCACCAATAGAGACCTCAACTACAAACCACTCAGTCTCATCCTCAAAGTTTGCTGGTAAGAGGAAACGAAACAGCAAGAATTTTGCTGTCACTCAAACCAACCTTCCTATCACTGCTGCACCAATCACCCAAATCGCTCCCTCAGCTACACCATTTAAAAAGTCATACACCGGCCCACACCCAAAATGCAACCGTTGTCAATACCATTACCCTCCCGAAACTCTTTGCCAACATTGCACAAGCTGTGGCCGCGCAGGTCACACCATCCAAACCTGTCGTACTCTTCAACGAATGAACCGCAATCAACCCCCAACCCAAACCCACCATCAGATAGTGGGTCAAGCCCAACAACCCTTACTTCTACCACATGCACCACACGCAGCCCAAACTTACTACCAACCCAACTACCCCATGATGCAACCCATGCGAGCTTGTTACAATTGTGGGGACCCAAACCACTTCAGGAACACTTGTCCACGCTTGGTGAACATCATCCATGCCCAAGCTCAAGCAAACCCGGTAAACCAAGCCAACCAAGCTCCTCCACCTGCCAGAGGAAGAGCTTTCAACATCAATGCCAACCAAGCTAGGGCTGACAACAACGTGGTCAACGGTACGTTTCTCTTCAATGGTAGTTATGCATCCATATTATTCGATACTGGCGCGGATAAGAGCTTTGTGTCCTTAGAATTTGAACCTATCCTCAACCAAACTCGTGTTAATCTCATGGAATCTCTAACGGTGGAAGTTGCTGACGGAAAACCTGTTTCATTAAATTCTATTATACGCGATTGTACCCTCACTCTAAACGATCACGATTTTCCAGTTGACCTCATTCCTATGAAGTTGGGAAGTTTCGATATTATAATCGGTATGGACTGGCTCAGCCAACATCACGCTGAAGTAGTGTGCCGCGAAAAGTTCATTTGCATTCTTCTTGCAGACGGTCAGACCCTATGTATTTTTGTAGAAACCCCTTCGAAAGGACTCAAATTAATGTCCTGCCTTCAAGCCCGAAAATATCTCTGCAAGAACTATGTCGCATTCCTAACTCACGTCGTCAAAAAGGGAAACAAGGAGAAGAAACTCGAAGATATCCCCGTTGTGAAAGAATTCCCACAAGTCTTTCCCGACGATATTTCAGGACTACCTCCTGTAAGAGAAGTCGAATTCCGCATCGATCTTGTACCTGGCGCTACACCAGTCGCAAAATCTCCTTATAGATTAGCCCCATCTGAAGAGCTGGCCAGTCAACTGCAAGAGCTGACTGACAAAGGATTCATACGTCCTAGCTCCTCGCCTTGGGGTGCACCTGTCCTCTTTGTGAAGAAGAAAGATGGAACGTTTCGCATGTGCATTGATTATAGAGTACTCAACAAGCTAACGGTTAAAAATCGCTATCCACTACCTCGCATCGATGACCTCCTAGACCAACTTCAAGGCGCCACCTGCTTTTCAAAAATCGACCTTCGTTCTGGTTATCATCAGCTCAGAGTACATGAAGAAGATATCCCAAAGACCGCTTTCCGGACTCGTTATGGTCATTACGAATTCATGGTCATGCCATTCGGTTTAACCAACGCCCCCGCTGTATTCATGGATCTAATGAATAGGGTATGCAAACCCTACCTCGACCGTTTCGTCATAGTCTTCATCGACGATATTCTTATCTACTCCAAGTCTAAATCCGATCATGAACGACACCTTCGACTCATCCTTACACTTTTAAGGACTGAAAAGCTCTACGCTAAGTTCTCAAAATGCGAATTCTGGTTAAGAGAAGTACAATTCCTTGGACATGTGGTCAATGACAAGGGAATACATGTCGATCCTTCAAAAATCAAGGCAGTACAGGAATGGCAAGCGCCACGTACCCCTACCGAAGTAAGGTCATTTCTTGGTTTGGCTGGTTACTATCTGTCACACCCCGACCCGCAGCGGAAATAAGAGTCGGGGCATAATTGGGTTATCACCAAAGCACATGACATTTACTATTATGTTTCATAATTAAATGAAGTCAAAGTTACATTTCTCAAACATCCAAACATGTCCATTCATTACAAAGGAAAATAACCAAACATAATAATCCAAATACTAAATCGTTTTATTTCTTCTAATCCAGGTCCTATGTGTTCCTAGCTGCTGCTGGTTCACCTGTATCATGTGTAAAATGGGAGGTTTTTGGGTCAACATAAGTTGGCGAGTGAACCTTATAGATAAACATTTGATAATGATTTTCTGGTTAGTTTATCAATAAAATATTGTGCATAATCATAAAAGAGCACATGTATGAAATCAAACATTGGCAAACATCAGTTACAATTATGACATACATTAACAATCGATAGCATACATGAACATACCAACATCATATAATAATTAACATAAATGAACTGTGCGATCAAGGCTCAATCAAACGGAGCCGATTATATTGCATGAACTGGAAATGTAAATTGAACTGTGCGCTCAAGGCTCAATCAAACGGAGCCGAACGTATTGCATGAACTGGAAATATAAATTGAACTGTGCACTCAAGGCTCAATCAAACGGAGCCGAGCGTATTGCATGTATTGAAATGTAAAATGAAATGACCGATCAAGGCTCAATCAAACGGAGCCGATCGTGCGGGCACGCCCTGATCAACCGCATAATAAAATGGGGATCAAACTCAACCTCGATGGATGGGGAGCTACGGCCTCGGCAATTGCATGTACTGAAATAATAATTTACAAACAATAATAACTACTTAACAGCAACAAACTAATACACATGTCATAATATGATATATGCACAATAACTTGGTTATAATATGTAAATGAACAAGACACATGATACACCCCAAAAGCGTGATTAAAACGGGGAATTTGAAGGGTTCACTCACATTGGGTGCATTGGATTGGAGATGGTGAGATGCGCACGATTTAGACGAGCGAGTCGACGAGGAATACTAACCTAAATAATAATGGAAAGATATGTTAAATGGATAGATTTTATTAAGGATTTTATTGGGATTTTTAGATATATTTTTGTGAGTTTATGGCTATTTTCTATCTTTAAAAATGTTATTTTTAAGTATTTTTAATTGATTTTTAAATTAAAATAAACAAATAAATATTTAAAAAAAATATTATTTTTTACTGTTTGACCGTTGACCGGTTCGGTCAGCGGTAAATATTTGCGCCAAGCGGGATTCGAACCGGTGACCTTCCGTTCACGCGCACGTAGCTCTACCAACTGAGCTACGTGACTAACCCGTTAGAAACCCAGTTTTAATTATATTTATATACTTATTCGAATTTACCGAAAATTCCTTTATTTTGCAAAACGTTTTAATCTCATGGACCGGTGCTTGTGACGGGACTCGAACGCGCGACGTGAAGTTTATTTTGCACACAGTCCACCGCTGGACTGTGTGTCTAACCCGGTTATATTCTTGATTTATATTATGCTTAACAACTACTCGCTCTAACCCGGTTAGTCCATGAATAAAAAGAAATGTTATTACATAGAGCGTGTGTGTAGTAAGGATCAAACTCGGGACTTGTATATAAACTTTGCACACAGTCCACCGCTGGACTGTGTGTCTAACCTGTTTATTATCCGAATTTTATTTACTCTTATCCCGTTTTTAAGTTCGTCTTCTTCACTACAATTACCGACTTTACTCAAACAACTGGTTCATGATCTAACTACTTAAATAACATGACTACTAGCTTGAATGTACAAAACCGAACAGTTTGGGGAAAAGAAATACCGGACAGGTCGTCTTCTTTAAGGAGTCCGGCGAAAATCAAATAGCTCTGTTTTTGAACCTCCGGTTGAGAGAGTCTATCAACAGAATTAAGGAATTAGATTTGAAATTGAACCAGAGTACATGGATTATTAGCACGATTGACTGTGTTTACCGTTAACTAGCGAGTTTCCGGCAAATTCCAGAATTTCTTCGGCGAACCCAGAAAATCCAGCAAAGTCTTCTGTGACTGATTTTGAGTGATGGATTAATGTTAGTAGAGTCCTAACAATAGATTGAAACCGCAAAGGAGGAAATCTTACCGGTTTGTGTTGAACACGGTTTTCCGGCGAGTTCTGCAGAGAATTCCGGCGAACAGTTTTTGGTGCTCAAAAGACTTGAAAACGCGACGAAAAGGAAATGGAGTGTTGTTGTGACAGTTCTGAATCGCACAAATGATTGGAACTTGAATTATTCAGAGTTTGATAACTTTTCGGTTTCAAAAACCGAAACTTTAAGTTCATTCAATTTGGACTTAATTAGAAACCGATATTCATCGGTTATAAGCTAGCTAAACGAGTTTGAACTGATTTGGCGATTCGGTTTACCGATTTCCGTTATGCAGATGGCATTAACGGTTGATTGAGTTTGCGTATAAGATCCAATTGTTTTCCTAAGGTTAACAGAAAACACTTGATGGCGGAGTGGTTAAGGGACGGAATGATAAGTCTTGGCGACAGCTGACCCGGGTTCGAGTCCCGGCAGCTACAATTGATTTTTATTTTTTTATTTTAACTTTTTATCCAATTTAATTTTTATAATTTAGTTTATTTATTAATTATGTAACGTTTAAACTCAAAATAACCATAAATAATTACTGTATTTTCATAACTTGGTATTTGATTACAAAACGGAGCGGGTTTTGGAGACCCGATTTATATAAATGTTACAGTATCCCCTACTTTTAGGAATTTCGTCCCGAAATTTAAACAGTTGAAGTAGTATGTAAAAGATGAGGGTATTTTTCACGCATTGAGTCTTCACGTTCCCAAGTAAACTCAGGTCCCCGTTTCGACTCCCAGCGTACCCTAACAATAGGAATGCGACTTCGACGTAGACGCTTTTCTCCATAGTCCATAATCTCTACTGGTCTTTCAATAAAATGCATGGATTCATCAATCTGAATATCCTCCAGTGGAATATGAAGATTCTCATCAGCGAGGCACTTCTTCAAGTTCGACACGTGGAATGTGGGATGAATCCTGTCGAGTTCTTCCGGTAGGTCAAGTTTGTATGCTACAGGACCTACTCTTTCGAGTATCTTGAAAGGTCCTACGTAACGTGGTGCTAGCTTTCCCTTTTGACCAAAACGAACTACTCCCTTCCACGGTGATACTTTTAAAAGCACATGATCACCAACGTTAAACTCCAAGGGCTTCCGTCGTTTATCTGCGTAACTCTTTTGACGACTTTGAGCCGCTAGAAGATTGTTTCGGATTTGATGAATCTTATCTGTGGTTTCTTGGATCAATACTGGACCAGTAATTTGTGCTTCCCCAATTTCGTGCCAACAAACAGGGGATCGACACTTTCGACCATATAAAGCTTCAAAAGGCGCCATGCCGATGCTAGAATGATAGCTGTTGTTGTACGAAAATTCGACTAACGGTAGGTGGGCGTCCCAATTTCCCTTGAAGTCTATGACACATGCTCTAAGCATGTCCTCAAGGGTTTGAATGGTGCGCTCAGACTGTCCATCAGTTTGAGGGTGATAGGCGGTACTGAGATCTAGTCGAGTGCCCATAGCGGATTGTACTGCTTGCCATGTTCGTGAGGTGAAACGGCCATCACGATCAGAAATAATACTTAATGGAACTCCATGTCGGCTGACGATTTCGTTGATATAAATACGAGCAAGCTTTTCGTTCTTGAAATCTTCTCGAATAGGAATAAAGTGAGCTGATTTTGTAAGTCGGTCTATAATTACCCATATAGTGTCATACCCACTAGAAGTGCGAGGTAACCCGGTAATGAAATCCATGGTTATATTTTCCCACTTCCAAACAGGTATTTTTGGTTAGACTAGAAGTCCTGAGGGTCTTTGGTGTTCAGCCTTTACTTTAGAACAAGTGAGACACTTGGAAACAAAAACGGCAATATCTTTCTTCATTCCAGGCCACCAATAGGTGTACCGTAGGTCTTGATACATCTTATCGGCTCCTGGGTGTATAGAATATCGCGTCTTATGGGCTTCATGCATGAGTGTTTCACGAAGATTGATGTGGTTAGGAATCCATATACGATCTAGGTAATACAAAATACCATCAGATTTAATTTCAAGTTTTAGCTCGGCTCCACAGGACATCTCTTTTTGTACATCTTCCTCTGTTATGGAAACGTGTTGAGCTTCTCGAATTTGATCCTTAATATTGGTTATAATTTGCGAACATAGGAGATGAATGGAGTTCGCATAACCCTTTCGACTAAGTGCATCAGCCACCACATTTGCTTTACCAGGGTGGTATCTGATTTCACAGTCGTAATCATTTAGGAGTTCGACCCATCTTCGTTGCCTCATATTTAACTCTTTCTGATTGAAGATATGTTGAAGACTCTTGTGGTCAGTGTATATTTCACACTTCGTACCATAGAGATAATGTCTCCATATCTTAAGAGCGAATACAACGGCTCCAAGTTCAAGGTCATGAGTGGTGTAGTTCTTTTCGTGTGTCTTGAGTTGCCTTGAGGCATAAGCTATGACTTTTCCTCTTTGCATGAGAACGCAACCTAATCCTTGCCCTGACGCGTCGCAATAGACCACAAAATCATCACAACCTTCAGGAAGAGTGAGGATTGGTGCATCACAAAGTTTTTGCTTGAGAGTTTGAAAAGCTTCTTCTTGCTTGGGCCCACATACAAATGGTTTCCCTTTATGGGTTAAAGCCGTGAGTGGCACCGCAATGCGAGAGAAGTTTGAAATGAATCGACGATAGTAGCCAGCAAGTCCAAGAAAAGACCTTACTTCAGTTGGCGTACGTGGAGCTTGCCATTCTTGAACTGCTTTGATCTTTGATGGGTCCACATGTATTCCTTTGTCATTGACTACATGCCCAAGAAACTGCACCTCTTTTAACCAGAATTCACATTTAGAGAACTTGGTATAAAGCTTTTCCTTTTCTAGAAGTGCAAGAACAAGTCGCAGATGACGTTCATGATCAGCTTTAGATTTTGAATAGATAAGAATATCGTCGATGAACACAATAACAAATCGATCAAGGTAAGGTTTGCAGACTCTATTCATTAGGTCCATGAAAACAGCTGGTGCGTTGGTTAATCCAAACGGCATAACCATGAATTCATAGTGACCATATCGAGTTCGAAAAGCAGTTTTAGGGACGTCTTCTTCATGCACTCTAAGCTGATGATAGCCAGATCGAAGGTCGATTTTCGAAAAGCAACTGGCACCTTGTAGTTGGTCAAGAAGGTCATCTATGCGAGGTAAAGGATATCGATTTTTGATAGTTAACTTGTTGAGCTCTCTGTAGTCGATGCACATGCGAAAAGATCCATCCTTCTTCTTTACAAAAAGTACAGGTGCACCCCAAGGCGATGAGCTGGGGCGTATAAATCCCTTGTCAGTCAACTCTTGTAATTGACTGGCTAGCTCTTGCATTTCAGAGGGGGCTAACCTATATGGAGATTTTGCCACTGGTGTAGCACCAGGTATAAGATCGATACGAAATTCGACATCTCTGATTGGAGGAAGTCCTGAAATGTCGTCAGGAAAAACTTGTGGAAAATCTTTTACAACAGGGATATCTTCAGGTTTCTTTTCTGAGGTCCCCTTCTTGATGATATGGGCTAAAAACGCGACATAATTCTTGCGAAGGTATTTTTGAGCTTGAAGACAAGACATTAAGTTGAGCCCTTTCGCCGAGGTTTCTCCAATAATTCGAAGAGTCTGACCGTTTGAAAGAGGAATACGAATAAATTTCTCACGACATACAACTTCCGCATGATGCTGACTGAGCCAATCCATTCCGATTATGATGTCGAAACTTCCCAGCTTCATAGGAATAAGATCGACTGAGAAATCGTGGTCGTTTAGGGTGAGCGTACAGTTGCATAAAATAGAGTCTAATGAAACTGGTTTTCCGTCCGCAACTTCCACCGTTATGGATTCCGCGAGCTTATCCCGATTTTTGCTTAAGATAGGTTCAAATTCTAATGACACGAAACTTCTATCCGCACCAGTATCAAATAACATAGAGGCATATCTACCATTTATAAGAAACGTACCGTTGACCACATTGCCGTCAGCTCTGGCCTGGTTTGCGTTAATATTGAAAGCCCTTCCTCTAGCAGGGGGAGGAGCTTGGTTTGCTTGATTCACAGGGTTGACTTGGGCCTGAGCATGAATAATATTAACCAGCCTTGGACATGTGTTCCTGAAATGACTTGGATCACCGCAATTGAAACAAGCCCGCATAGGTTGGCTCATAGGGTAGTTGGGTTGATAGTATGTTTGGGCTAAATGTTGAGTGGGTGGAAATGGTTGTTGTTGTTGGGCTTGACCCATTAATTGTTGGTGGGTTTGGGTTATAGGTTGGTGGCGGTTTGTTCGTTGAAGCGTGCGGCAGTTTTGAACAGTGTGTCCAGCGTGACCGCAGCCGGTACAGTATTGGCAAGGATAGTCAGGGGAGTGGTGATACTGACAACGGTTACATTTTGGTAGTGGCCCTGTGTATGGTCTTTTGTATGGCGCGGGTGGAGGAGTGGCTTGAGTGATGGGTGCAGCAGGAACAGGGGTGTTGGTTTGGGTGACTGCAAAGTTCCTGGTGTTACGCTTCCTCTTGTTATGATTTAATTATGAACTTATGTTATGGTGTAACACCTCAAAATTTTCGTCAAATAAAAATCCGACGTGTCCCGAAAATTTTGGCCGCCACGTGTAGCCGAGAGGGACTAAAAGACGCCGTCATGTTATTTTAAATAACCTCTGAACGAGCATCGGAAAAGTCGGAGGATCAAAAGTGGAAAATGCCAAACATTTACCATCTGGGAGGTCCTTACGGACCGTAACCATCACTGGTTACGGACCGTAAGGCACTCAAAATATGAATTCAATGAGGTGGTTACGGACCGCAAGCCTTTATGGTTATGTACCGTAACCAATTCAAATCTGTGGGTGCCAGAGGTCCTTACGGACCGCAAGGCTTTACCCTTACAGTCCGTAAGGGACTGCCAGGGGCAGTTTGCTTGGCAGCTTCCTGCCCTGCCACCTATTCGTGAATGTCACCCTCTTGGCTGGTTGTGACACGTCTAAAAACACCTGGAGACTCCATGCAGCACCCCTGGACAGTTGTCATGGCCTCATGCTCCATCCTTTGCTATAAATAGCACCTTTGAGTGAGCTTAGAACTTGCTCATTCTCAATTTCATCTCTATCTTGCTCACTTGGAGGTTCCAGAGCTTTTTGGGGACTTCCTCTGAGTTTCTTAGTCATCTTTGGTTCATTTGTAAGTGTTCCAACCTTCTCTTTTCAGTTTTATTAAGTTTTAAGCCAATGTCAAAGCGTTGACGTAAAAACGCTTTGACTTTGAGCTAAGACCATTATGGTCAAGCAAATGTTCGTAACGAGCATGGCTACGTGATCGTAATAAGGTAGGTGATAATCCCTCAAGAGGGCACCTCCCGATTACCACGTTTGCTTGGTCAATTGACGGGTCAAAGCTATGTTAATAAAAGTCAAAACGGGTCAGTTTTGAAATAAAAATCATAACAAGCAATGTAGGTGTTATAAAATCTGTTTTGACACTCTAATAACTTGGTAATAATTATAAGAACATGTAAGAACATGTTCGGCTCGTCAATTCCAGGCCTAAGGTCGGTTCGCAACCGAAGGTCGCAAAAGTTGACTTCTGCTTTGACTTTCAGTTCTGACCCGATTTAGCAACCTTAGCTACTATCCCTAAGTTGCATTATGACCATGTTATAGTATACTATAACCCTCTGGAGGTATAGGACATGGTCATGTAGTAATCCGAGTTTTCACACAAGTATCCGATAAATATGCCTAAAATGCCCTTTTGTCATAAACTAAGGTTTTGATCACTAACGAGCATATAAATGAGTTGTAAACCTAATTATTATATTAATGAACCTATTTTGATATTAGTAACCTGGTCATAAACGATGTTTAACTATTTAACGTAATTAACACGTTTAAAGTGACCAAATCGCCCTTTTGGCGTTTAAAATGGTTTTAAACATAAACTTGACACCAAAACCCAATACATACTGATGTAATATCATTATTAAGATTATTTGGGATGCTCATTCAAAATGCAAACTAAGTTTAAGCTACAGTCTGCATATTATGTTCTTAAATGACGATATTGCCCTTTCGGCACTTTAAATGGGTTTTAAACATTTAAATGAACCAAAACTTCATACCTACTGATGTAATATATATATTAACATAATTTGGTCATACAAACTTGGCCACAACAACAGTTTCGCTTAAATACCATTTAAATCGTCATTTAGCAACTTAATCGCCGTTTCGGCGCATAATATGGTTTAAAACCATAATAGAGCATCAAGGCTTGATACCTACTGATTTCAAAACATATTTTCAACTTATTAACAGTAGTTACATGTGCCAAACGACTCCCAAATAAGTTGTCGAATTATATGTGAAATGACCAAAATGCCCTTTCGGGACATAGTTTGGTCTTAATCTATAAACCACACATATAATTGATATCCCACTGATATAACATCATAAAGTAAGTGTTTTTATGTGTTTATGACCTTAACATCATTTTACATATAAACCCATTTATTATGTTGTAAAATGACCAAATTGCCCTTTTAAGGCATAGTTGATTTTAAAACCATAACGGGCCAACATATTGATAACTTACTTATGTTTTAACATATTTTAAACATAATGGCATATGGAACTTGTGTCGGATTCACCCGGTTACCCAGTTTCGCTTATATGCGTACGTTTAGTCTCACGTAACTAGTTTACGTAATATAACCGAAACGGGTTTAACCATATCAAAATATTCTCAAGTTCCAGAATGTAAAAATGGTAACCCATATTATATAGTCCTAGTACTTGTCGGGTCCAAAATACATTCTTTTCCGGTTATCGCTTAATCTAGCGTTTCGTACCGTTATCTTTAATTTAAAGTTAGCCGGTCTAAGTCAATGACTAAATAAAGACCCGCTAGCTAAACTAATCGGTTAATAATACCATCCATTCTAGACTAGAGACTTACAGTAGATTGTTTCCGGGCTAGTTATTTTGATTACGGTTGTGCTTTGCTTATTTTCTTATTATTAAAGATTTTGCAAGCCAGGTAAATACTTTAACTTTTTTTTACTTATACGGGCTTGGATACGGGATCAAAGACCAATGAGTCAGGAATTCAAATATCGTATTGCTTAATATTAAACATTTGGGGGTTAAAACGACCGTGTCTTGGATATCCACGGCTCATTTAATTGCAAATGGCCACGACCTAAGCACAGGGTGTAGGCATACACCCGTCAAATGCTAAATTAAAGTATAACCCATTAGGGGTGCACCTATTAAAGGTGTTAAAGTGCGTGTCAATCATGATCCCGGCATAGTTTTCGGGCTCTAAATGTATTATTGGCATGTAAAACTAATAACATGAAAATTATTTATCCCAAGCTTTTTATTAAACTAAGTACCATTGTGTACACTAAATATTTTCGAAATGTTTTCAAAATGAGTCGGTTAAACGTATTTACCAGTGAAAACTGACGTATTTTCAAAAGACTAAACGCAGGTGACAAGTATACGTAATTAGGCTGGAAGTGCTCGGCAAAGCTTAAGAGGAATTGCAACCCTTTGCTTAGAAGGCCTTAGTCTGCTAAATTTCCTTTTGTAATCACATTTCGATCCGCCTGTGGATCTAGTTACAAGCGTTGTATATTATTTTGAACTTTGAACATTCAAACGTTTGTAATAGTAATTATCCAGACTTTCGTTGTGTTTTATTGTATTGTTTGGTAATGATGATATCAACTTGCGTCACGATATTCCGCAACCGGGCCCACCGGGTTACACGTGGAAAATAGGGGTGTGACAGGTTGGTATGGGAGCCAACTCTCGAGTGAATTAAACACTAACCTTTTGTGTTTAATCTCGGGAATACATATTAACACATATCTCTTAGACTTCCGAGTCTAGACTTTGACCTAGGTTTAATCATTTTTCCATCTTATTATTCTATCTTTGTATTTTATTTTGCTTGTTTTTTAAGCAGGAATAATGCAGCCTAAATTTAGACGCTGAGGAAAGGGCAAGGGGCCCATGAGGGGTGGACCCTCTATGACCGAACCATCCTTCAGACCACCTTACAGACCATCTCTAGCCGGAGCAGCTGATTTGCCTGACCACAATCCTTACGAAGGATCCGGAGACTCTTATTCTCCATTTGAACCTTATCGACACTCCATTTCACACGAATACTCCCCGCCTCAATCACACACTCAACATTCCTACCATTCACCATTCCCACCAATCACACCATTCTCATTCCCATTCACACCAAGAATTCTTCAACTTTAACTTCGTCAACCCAGTCAACCAACCCTCACCAGAAACTCCTCAGTCGACTCGCTAACTCATATGGAGGAGGATTCCGATCCGGAATAATATTTCCCCAAACCGGATCCTGTGGCCACCCATCGAGTTGTCTAGTGGGTCGAACTCTTTGGCAGGATCTCCGTTTCGAGGTCCTGATGAATATGAGCAACGATGGGCATAATATGTGTTCGGCAACACACCCTCCTACCACAACACTCCCCAACACCATGCTCCATCACCACATCCTCAAATCGAGGATGTAGATATGCAACAGGTGGATCAACCTCAGCCACCATCTGAGTCATCATCACAACCACGCCGGAGGCGTGGGGCATGCATGTCGGTGCGTACTGGTCAAAGGTCGGGTCGCTACCACCTTTACCACCATCATACCCAGTTATCCCGGAGGACCCGCAAATGGGTGGGCCTTCGAACACATCGCCAGTGGTGGAGCCTCCACCACAACCAGCTGTTGAGCCTCTGCCTCAACCACCTCTATCACCGCGGATTTTGCCAACCCAATACCTTCATATACAGGACCATCAGGGTTTAACACTATCGACCCTCCTGGCTTGTATAACTATATCCACCATGGTCTGGAGCAGGATCCTTATTATGATGCAATTATTAATAATAACCATTATCATTCCTCTTACCCTTCTTACCCACCTCCTTATACCGCTACCGGGTATCCACCTTATGGATATCCGTATCCAGTTGCGCCTCAGCCGCAACCACCTCCACCTCAGCCTCAACCCCAACCACAAGTACCACTCGAGGCCATTAATGAGGCCTTAGATCAAGTAAGGGAAATGCGACAACAAGTCAAGAAATCTGAGAAGAAAACAACGAAATTTATCAAGAAACTTTATAAAGCTGTGAAAGGGAGGAAGGATGAGTAGATTTTGTATTTTCATCTATGTAATTTGAATTTCCAAGAAGTCCCTGCGAGGATATTGTTGTTTTTCTTTAATAGTCCCTGCGAGGACAATGTTATTTCTGTAAAGTTCCTGCGTGAACTGCTTTTGTTATTTTAAGTCCTATGTATTAGGAAATTTTGTAACGTTCCTTCTAGTAAAATTTCCTTACCATTTATTCCATCCAATCAATTATCATGATTTTATTCAAGTTTTAATGATCCGTTTTATTATCCTAAAATCCATCAGCCAATGACTATGATCAAATAGATTGGCAAATGAAAATTTCGGAAGTAACCTTCTGTCTAGAAAAGGTGAACAATGTTCAACTTCCAAATTTATCATTTCTCCGTGTCAAACTCTCAATGGGAGATAACTATCATATCCTCGTGATAAATATTGTCACAATTAATCAATTGGGTAAATGACAAATGTCCACACCCTATCGCCTAAGTGATCAAGTTAGATCCTGGCTAAAATATTCAAGCACTCGATAGTAGTGTAAAGCCAATGAGCAATAATAACAATAGTGACGCTTGATGCCCTATCTGATAAATTCTGGACTATGTCCAATCCATAACTGCCTATAAAGGTCATATGAGACCTAGGTTATATATAAATATACAACATCTGATATCTAAATTCTGTATGGTCATAGAACCATGTCGTGAAAAAGGGTACACCATAGCAACTAACCAAATCCATCTAAATATTTAGAAATTAAATTTCAACAATGGTGGATTCAAACAAACTGAATAGCAACCGCAATGACGATGATGCCAATGAGAACATCATTATAAGTAAGAACGACTTGAGAGACCTTATTGCCACAAAAATTGGCAAAGCTTTGAAGGATATGTCTGAACGACAACCTGAGTCGAGTGCTTCTCGCTCCAAGCCTATTTGTAAACCAAAATCTCAGCCTACCCACTCAAAGCCAAAGAAGAGTGAGGCACACTCTTCAAATGTAAGGAATATAGCTAAGAGTGATGAGCATCATAAGAAACCAAATGTCAATGGTGATGGTTTCTCCTACAAGTACTTCGTGTCTTGTAGACCCCGTGATATTAACGGGGAAAAGGGAGCCATGGAATGTTTAAGATGGCTTGATGAAATGGATACGGTGGTGGATATCAGCGGATGCGCTGATAAGAACGTTGTTAAATATGTATCTCAATCGTTCAAGGGTGATGCCCTTATCTAGTGGAAAGCCTTAGTCCAGTCTACGGGCAAGGTTCATCTCTATAACCTTAGTTGGTCCAAGTTTGTAGACTTGGTGAAAGATACCTACTGCCCACCTCATGAAGTGGAGAAAATCGAGTCAGATTTCCTAAATCTGACCATGAAGAACATGGATTGTCGGAAGTTTGTCACCGACTACAACTCTCTCTCAAGGCTAGTGCCTTATTTGGTTACCCCGGAGCCTATGTAACATCCGTCAAAAAACGGATTTTACCAAACCCGCTCCGTTTATTAACCGAACAATCAGTTTAAAATTTCGTGGCGTATTTAATGCCCAAATTAATTTTAAACGATACATAATTAATTATTATATTAGAATATATAATTTGTTTTTGAAAAATTGTTAAAAATAATGAAATAAAAATATAATGTTGCTGCCGGGTTTCGAACCCGGGTCAGTCAAACGGTTCAACAACAACTTAACACTCAACTCTCCAACCACTGCGCCACTTGTATTTCTTATTAATTATTGGAGTCAATTAATTCATATCACGAATCTCAAATTCAAAAACCGGCGCACCTAATTGCAGTCGTCGGAAATCCCGACTAACTCGCCAAGAATTGACGGTTACTTCAGTTATAACGTAAACTTTAACGATGACATCGGTTATAACCGACGCCTGAGTCCGCGACACAAGTTATAACCGCCGGAAAGTTTCTAACCGACGAATCAAGTCAGAAATCGGACCAAATTCATCGATGACCTGCCCTATAAATACCTCCTCGAACCTCTGCAAGCCTTTTCGCTCAAAACCGCACCTTTACCCGACGTAATTCCACTCGCCGGAAAAGTTCTGCACATCGCCGGAAAACCGAACCTTTCACTTCTGAGCCTTACTGAACCCCCAGAGCTTATACCGAAGTCACCCACATCCATTTCAAGCTTGCTGAAGACTCTCTGCCGCAGGACACACGTCGCCGGAAGTTTCTGCTGTCACCGGAGTTTCGCCGGAGAAACAGAGGAGTCCAGTCGGTATACCTTACGCTTAAATCCTTCATTCTTTTATTTAATCTCACATGTAATTAACCACCAGACACTAACGAACATGATTAAAACTTCGAACCAGTCAGTCATCGTTTCTGGTTAAAACTGACGAAGAAGACGAAGTTTCGGTAACATATAAGTTTAATTTAAATCAAGAAATAACTCGGGTTAGACACACAGTCCAATGGTGGACTATGTGCACATTAAACACGCTTACGTCTCGAGTTCGAATCTTGTCCCACGCATACTCGCTTGAATAAAAATGTTCCTTTTTATTACTGAACCGGATTCATTTCATATAGTTGTTAAGTATAATAAAAATCGGTTTATTTAACAAGTTAGACACACAGTCCAGCGGTGGACTGTGTATTAACTCAACCCACAGGTCCCGGGTTCGAGACCTGTGGAGCGCACCGGTCCGACGCATTAAATCGTTTTTAAAAATAAATGATTTTTAGTTTAATCTAATTAGTATATAAATATAATTAAAAACAGAAATATTTCGGGTTAGACACGTAGCTCAGTTGGTAGAGCTGCGTGCACGCGTACGGGAGGTCTCGGGTTCGAGCCTCACCCAGCGCACACAATTACACATACGAACCGGTCAACAGTCAAAGTCAACGGTCAACGGTCAAAAAGTCAACATTTTTTATTATTTTTATTTATTTATTTATTTAAAAATCAATTAAAAATACTTAAAAATAACATTTTTAAGGTTAGAAAATAGCCTTAAACTCACAAAAAATACACCCAACAATCCTACTAAAATTGATTAATAAAATCC
Source organism: Scalesia atractyloides (assembly GCA_947069175.1). Taxonomy (NCBI): domain Eukaryota; kingdom Viridiplantae; phylum Streptophyta; class Magnoliopsida; order Asterales; family Asteraceae; genus Scalesia; species Scalesia atractyloides. Next base: position 89,028,639 of record CAMTDV010000017.1, read on the forward strand.
CATTATTTACCAAACCATTATGTTATTATCTAGGTTAATTTCACTCGTGGTTAAAACCAACTTCGCGTGCATTCAACATTATCAACCGAACGCACCCAATGTGAGTGAATCTTACAACTCCCCTTTTTAATTACACGTTTTGGGGTGTGTCATGTGTCATAAAATTAACTCGTTTATTTAAACTTGTGCCATACCATATTGTGATCTAAACTTAGATTGTATACATTGCTTGTAGTTATGTATTTCATTTTGTCTATTTATATGCAATTCATTCATTAGGCCCATCAGTTCCTCGTGTGAGACGAGTTGAGCAACACGTGCCTCAAAACAAATCCATTATTGTTCGTGTGTGTATTATTGAGTTTATATTGTTTGTAGTTATGTATTTCATATTGTCAAGTTTATGCAATTCATTCATTAGGCCCATCAGTTCCTCGTGAGAGACGAGTTGAGCAACGCGTGCCTCTAAACGATCCATTATTGTTCATGTGTGTATTGTTTAATATTAAATTGATTGGTGAATAAGTTTACATCTATTTTTTTACTCATGTGTGGTTATGCTCTTTATTTTATAATCAATTAAATAAACTTGTTCAAATGTTTTCCATAGGATTCACTCGCCAACTTTTTGTTGATCCAAAAACCCTTTTTACACATGATACAGGTGAACAGGATGAAGCAAAGAAAACATAGGAAATGCCTTAGAAGAAAACAATGAAGCCTAGATTGATATTTAGGACATGATGTAATATTGATTGTAATTTTCCATTAAAGTGTATTAATGAATATGAAACGTTAAAATAAATGTCATGAGCTTTGATGATAACCCAATCATGCCCCGATCACCTTTTCCGCTGCGGGTCGGGGTGTGACAGATTGGTATCAGAGCCATGACTATAGGATATAAGATAGGTTATTAGACCCTTAGAGCCTATACTATAGTCTGCCTAAATTTTAATTGATTAGGTGGTTACATACAAACTTATGATATTTATTTGTTTCATATTTGTTTATATTTACAGTCAAACATACATACTTACATACACATTCATTATACATATATCATTGTTCATATATTCAACTCATCTTCATACTTTGATTATTCAAAGATTTTGTTGCAATTTTCAAATCTCATCAAAGTAAGTTCTGCGACGGGCATGTAGTAACTGGAAGGGTACAAGTACCGGTAGTCGGAACGTCCTGTCTAGGTTGGCATTCGTATAAATCCAATATAACAGACCAGTTTGCCTACCTGGGGACTAACGATGAGAGTACGAAGGACTTATTAGGCCAAAGCATGCCACACCAAACGTCGTTCGAACTAACCCCACTTTTAGGTGTCACCGTGTCTACACCTGGACACATTCCGAATCTCATACGTTATATACATATTTCTTGATTTTCTCCGGGTTTTAGTGTACGTAACCAGGCTAACACATGCGAACCATATGAAAACCCGGTATTCATGGGGGCCCACATGATTACGAAGGTGAAGTATGACGGCATGTAGAGCCTAATGATGAGCAAAGCCCAAGACATCCTATGGATGTAGTAGATTTATTTTTCTATAATTATTTTATGAATGTTCATTCCTAAGTGCGACCCATGATCCCAAAAGCATCCAACTCATATCTTGACATGTATTCCTTGTAGATGTCTTCTAACCACGCCCGTAGGAAGATGAGAGCAGGAAAAGCCCGTGAGCGCATGGCTGCCCTAATCGCTAAACAAATGGCTGCCGTAATACCCAACATTGTAATCCAAGTCCAACAAGCACTTACCGCTAATCCTGTCAATCAAGAAGCTCAACACGTTATCAACCCTCCCCCAAGTACCACTAAATGCACCTACAAGCATTTCAAATCATGCGACCCTCCAAAATACGAAGGGACTGAAGGTGTCACCGCTCTCCTCCATTGGTTTGAAGAAATGGAGAACACTTTTCTAAATTGCGATTGCCCCGATGATCGCAAAGTGCGATATGCTACCGGTCGTTTATATGGAATAGCACTTACTTGGTGGAATACAGAGAAGGCAAAACGAGGTGTTGAAGATGCTATGACTTTAACTTGGAATGAATTAAAGGAAATCATGACCAGACGATTTTGCCCAAGGAGCGAAATCAAGAAATTAGAAGATGAGTTCTATTTGTTGAAGCAAAAGGAAGGCGACCACACCACGTACAACAAAAGATTCCTCGAGTTACATCAAATGGTTCCCAACATGTTCACTCCCCTCTACCGTTTGATCGAGCACTACATTCGTGGTCTTCCGTCAAAGATTCAAGACTCTGTAATAAGTACCACGCCTGCAACTTTGGAAGCAGCAATGGAGCTAGCAACAGCGCTCACCGAGAACCGAATTCGGAACAAAGACTTCAAGGAGGAGAAGAAGAAGGATAAAGCATCGACTGAAACCTCCGACTACACCCAAACGGAATCCCCTTCTCAACCCAATTCTAAGAGAAAAAGAGACGGGCAACTTTTCGCTGCTATCCAACGAAATCAACCAATTTCATACACCATACCCATCCAATTTATCCCAATCACTCAAGTGGCACCCAACTCAACTTACCCAAATAAGAAACCATATCTTGGACCTCACCCTCGATGCAACAACTGTTTTTATCACCATCCCCTTACCTTACCTTGTCGACTATGTGCAACTTGTGGACGCTATGGTCATTTGAGCAAGGTTTGCCGCACCTTTCAAAACCAAATCTCTTCCCCTACTCAAAATATGATCCAAACCTATCAACAACCCCAATACCCCATGTTCCCATATGTTCGAGCTTGTTTCAATTGTGGCGACCCTACCCACTTTAGAAACACGTGCCCTCGATTGGTTAACATCATCAACACTCAAGCTCAATCAAACCCAATTAACCAAGTAAATCAAGAAAATCCAATCACTAGGCCACCAGCAAGGGGAAGAGTTTTCAACATCAACGCCAATCCTGTCGAAGATAATGACGGCACAAACGAAGATACCCAACTAGTCCTCTTCACCGAAGATACAGATTCAACTCCAATCGTTTAGTTTTATGTTTTTCTTTATCACATAGAACCAATCATAACTTAAGGATAAAGCCAATGGGAATTTGACAAGAATATGGTGGATACGCCGCTGGTACTTCCTATATATAAGTATTCTTGTCAAAGGATCAGAAGCATTATCTGGCGGTTATGAGAGGTTCCATGTGTAAACTGTTTGAGTAATTATTGTTTATTATTTTCAGTACATGCAATTTCATAGGCCGCCGCTCCCCATTACATTATGAGCGTTGAGCATGTTCCCCATTTCATTATGAGCGTGAACCCGACGTGCCCACATACGATCGGCTCCGTTTGATTGAGCCTTGATCGCAAAGACATTTTTCATTTTCAGTACATGCAATACGATCGGCTCCGTTTGATTGAGCCTTGATCGCACAGACATTTTCATTATCAGTATCTTGTGGTTGTTGTGTTTGTTGTAGAGTCACATAGAACTAATCATAACTTGCGGATAAAGTCAATGAGAATTTGACGAGAATATGGTGGATACGCCGCTGGTACTTCCTATATATAAGTATTCTTGTCAAAGGATCGGAGGCATTATCAGGCGGTTATGAGAGGTTCCATGTATAGGCTGTTTGTGTGATTATTGTTTAGATTAAATTTATTATTTTCAGTACATGCAATACGATCGGCTCCATTTGATTGAGCCTTGATCGCACAGACATTTTCATTATCAGTATCTTGTGGTTGTTGTGTTTGTTGTAGAGTCACATAGAACTAATCATAACTTGCGGATAAAGTCAATGAGAATTTGACGAGAATATGGTGGATATGCCGCTGGTACTTCCTATATATAAGTATTCTTGTCAAAGGATCGGAGGCATTATCAGGCGGTTATGAGAGGTTCCATGTATAGGCTGTTTGTGTGATTATTGTTTAGATTAAATTTATTATTTTCAGTACATGCAATACGATCGGCTCCGTTTGATTGAGCCTTGATCGCACAGACATTTTCATTTTCAGTACATGCAATACGATCGGCTCCGTTTGATTGAGCCTTGATCGCACAGACATTTTCATTTTCAGTACATGCAATACGATCGGCTCCGTTTGATTGAGCCTTGATCGCACAGACATTTTCATTATCAGTATCTTGTGGTTGTTGTGTTTGTTGTAGAGTCACATAGAACTAATCATAACTTGCGGATAAAGTCAATGAGAATTTGACGAGAATATGGTGGATACGCCGCTGGTACTTCCTATATATAAGTATTCTTGTCAAAGGATCGGAGGCATTATCAGGCGGTTATGAGAGGTTCCATGTATAGGCTGTTTGTGTGATTATTGTTTAGATTAAATTTATTATTTTCAGTACATGCAATACGATCGGCTCCGTTTGATTGAGCCTTGATCGCACAGACATTTTCATTTTCAGTACATGCAATACGATCGGTTCCGTTTGATTGAGCCTTGATCGCACAGACATTTTCATTATCAGTATCTTGTGGTTGTTGTGTTTGTTGTAGAGTCGCATAGAACCAATCATAACTTGTGGATAAAGTCAATGAAAATTTGACAAGAATATGGTGGATACGCCGCTGGTACTTCCTATATATAAGTATTCTTGTCAAAGGATCGGAGACACTATCAGGCGGTTATGAAGGTTCCATGTATAAGCTGTTTGTGTGATTGTTGTTTAGATTAAATTTATTATTTTCAGTACATGCAATACGATCGGCTCCGCTTGATTGAGCCTTGATCGCACAGACATTTTCATTTTCAGTACATGCAATACGATCGGCTCCGTTTGATTGAGCCTTGATCGCACAGACATTTTTTCATTTTCAGTATTTTTGTGTTTGTTGTATTGGTTGTAGAGTCACATAGGACTAATCATAATTCACTGATAAAACCAATGAAAATTTGACGAGAATATGGTGGATACGCCGCTGGTACTTCCTATATATAAGTATTCTTGTCAAAGGATCAGAGGCATTGTCAGACGGTTATGAGAAGTTCTATGTAGGATTTAGTAGTTTCTTGGTAACTAATCATAACTTGCGGATAAAACCAACGAAAATTTGACAAGAATATGGTGGATACGCCGCTGGTACTTCCTATATATAAGTATTCTTGCCAAAGGATCAGAGGCATTATCAGGCGGTTATGAGAAGTTCCATGTAGAATTTAGTATTGCCTTGGTTGAAATTTGTGTTACATTCATATCATCTCGCCATTTAAAGAAATTGGACTGTGTTCTATTTCTACATAAACTAACCTCTCCATCATAACAAACGAGAGAGGAACTGTCACCATTCAAACCTATATGCTATCAGAATGTGGATTCAAATATTGGTTGTTGTGTTATTTATGTTCTAGAGTTACATCATAGGACCAATCATAACTTACTGATAAAACCAATGAAAATTTGACAAGAATATGGTGGATACGCCGCTGGTACTTCCTATATATAAGTATTCTTGTCAAAGGATCAGAGGTATTGTTAGATGGTTATGAGAAGTTCCATGTAGGTTGTAGTATTAGAAGTTTTGCCTTAGGATATAACCATATCCTTCCAAACATATCCAAACTCTTATGCATGACATCATATTTAGCGAATCAACTCTGCTTATCAATACTTTTACAGTAGGCAACAAAAAGCGATTCCTGTAATAGGGTACTTAACCCTTACAAGGGACGTTACCGCCTCAAACAAAAATTTAAACTCTTATTCTTCTTCTAAGTATGTAACTGTCAAACTAAACACCATCATTCTTTTAGTCAAATATATCACTACTTAAATTTCGGGACGAAATTTCTAAAAAGCAGGGGATACTGTAACATCCGTCAAAAAATGGATTTTACCAAACCCGCTCCGTTTATTAACCGAACAATCAGTTTAAAATTTCGTGGCGTATTTAATGCCCAAATTAATTTTAAACGATACATAATTAATTATTATATTGGAAATATAATTTGTTTTTGAAAAATTGTTAAAAATAATGAAATAAAAATATAATGTTGCTGCCGGGTTTCGAACCCGGGTCAGTCAACTGGTTCAACAACAACTTAACACTCAACTCTCCAACCACTGCGCCACTTGTATTTCTTGTTAATTATTGGAGTCAATTAATTCATATCATGAATCTCAAATTCAAAAACCGGCGCACCTAATTGCAGTCGTCAGAAATCCCGACTAACTCGCCAAGAATTGACGGTTACTTCAGTTATAACGTAAACTTTAACTATGACATCGGTTATAACCGACGCCTGAGTCCGCGACACAAGTTATAACCACCGGAAAGTTTCTAACCGACGAATCAAGTCGAAAATCGGACCAAATTCATCGATGACCTACCCTATAAATACCTCCTCGAACCTCTGCAAGCCTTTTCGCTCAAAACCGCACCTTTACCCGACGTAATTCCACTCGCCGGAAAAGTTCTGCACATCGCCGGAAAACCGAACCTTTCACTTCTGAGCCTTACTGAACCCCCAGAGCTTATACCGAAGTCACCCACATCCATTTCAAGCTTGCTGAAGACTCTCTGCCGCAGGACACACGTCGCCGGAAGTTTCTGCTGTCACCGGAGTTTCGCCGGAGAAACAGAGGAGTCCAGTCGGTATACCTTACGCTTAAATCCTTCATTCTTTTATTTAATCTCACATGTAATTAACCACCAGACACTAACGAACATGATTAAAACTTCGAACCAGTAAGTCATCGTTTCTGGTTAAGACTGACGAAGAAGACGAAGTTTCGGTAACATATAAGTTTAATTTAAATCAAGAAATAACTCGGGTTAGACACACAGTCCAGTGGTGGACTGTGTGCACATTAAACACGCTTACGTCTCGAGTTCGAATCTTGTCCCACGCATTCTCGCTTGAATAAATTACTGAACCGGATTCATTTCATATAGTTGTTAAGTATAATAAAAATCGGTTTATTTAACAAGTTAGACACACAGTCCAGCGGTGGACTGTGTGTTAACTCAACCCACAGGTCCCGGGTTCGAGACCTGTGGAGCGCACCGGTCCGACGCATTAAATCGTTTTTAAAAATAAATGATTTTCAGTTTAATCTAATTAGTATATAAATATAATTAAAAACAGAAATATTTCGGGTTAGACACGTAGCTCAGTTGGTAGAGCTGCGTGCACGCGTACGGGAGGTCTCGGGTTCGAGCCTCACCCAGCGCACACAATTACACATACGAACCGGTCAACAGTCAAAGTCAACGGTCAACGGTCAAAAAGTCAACATTTTTTATTATTTTTATTTATTTATTTTATTTAAAAATCAATTAAAAATACTTAAAAATAACATTTTTAAGGTTAGAAAATAGCCTTAAACTCACAAAAAATACACCCAACAATCCTACTAAAATTGATTAATAAAATCCCATTATTTACCAAACCATTATGTTATTATCTAGGTTAATTTCACTCGTGGTTAAAACCAATTTCGCGTGCATTCAACATTATCAACCGAACGCACCCAATGTGAGTGAATCTTACAACTCCCCTTTTTAATTACACGTTTTGGGGTGTGTCATGTGTCATAAAATTAACTCGTTTATTTAAACTTGTGCCATACCATATTGTGATCTAAACTTAGATTGTATACATTGCTTGTAGTTATGTATTTCATTTTGTCTATTTATATGCAATTCATTCATTAGGCCCATCAGTTCCTCGTGTGAGACGAGTTGAGCAACACGTGCCTCAAAACAAATCCATTATTGTTCGTGTGTGTATTATTGAGTTTATATTGTTTGTAGTTATGTATTTCATATTGTCAAGTTTATGCAATTCATTCATTAGGCCCATCAGTTCCTCGTGAGAGACGAGTTGAGCAACGCGTGCCTCTAAACGATCCATTATTGTTCATGTGTGTATTGTTTAATATTAAATTGATTGGTGAATAAGTTTACATCTATTTTTTACTCATGTGTGGTTATGCTCTTTATTTTATAATCAATTAAATAAACTTGTTCAAATGTTTTCCATAGGATTCACTCGCCAACTTTTTGTTGATCCAAAAACCCTTTTTACACATGATACAGGTGAACAGGATGAAGCAAAGAAAACATAGGAAATGCCTTAGAAGAAAACAATGAAGCCTAGATTGATATTTAGGACATGATGTAATATTGATTGTAATTTTCCATTAAAGTGTATTAATGAATATGAAACGTTAAAATAAATGTCATGAGCTTTGATGATAACCCAATCATGCCCCGATCACCTTTTCCGCTGCGGGTCGGGGTGTGACAGCCTAAACGTATCGCACGTTTCATTAATGGGCTAGCTCCTGAAATCAGGAGTATGGTTAAGGCGATGCAACCTGGAACCTACAAATCTGCGGTAGAACTATCCCTCTCCCTCACACAAGACTATGTGAGGCAATTGTCGATTAAAACTGACAATGAAGGAAAGAGGAAACGGGAGGACAGCAACTCCCAGAAGTTTAATAAAAAGGGTAAACTTTGGTTCAGCAAGAATAAATCGGGTGACAAACCCACTTGTAAAACATGTGGGAAGCAACACTTTGGACAATGTCGCTTGGATCAGAAACCGAAGCAGTGCAATATCTGCAAGAAAGCAGGGCATCGGTCGCATGAATGCCGAAACATAAAGGATGCTACCTGTTTTGGATGTGGTGAGAAAGGCCACATCAAGACAAATTGCCATAAGCCAACTACTGGAGGTAAGTCCAAAACCACTAAGGCAAAGAAAGGCACTGCTAGAGCCTTTCAGATGAATGCCAAGGAAGCAGTGAATGATAACAATGTTATAACGGGTACGTTCCTTATCAAAGACACTTTTGCTAGAGTTCTTTTTTATTCGGGCGCCGATAAATCCTTTGTAGATCATAAGTTTAGTGAACTATTAAACTTGCCCGTAAGAACTCTAGACATAACTTGTGAAGTAGAGCTCGCTGATGGAACTATAGAAACCGCTTCTTCCATTCTTGGCGGATGCTTCATATCCATCAAGAATCATTCTATCCATGTCTCTCTTTTACCTATGAAACTAGCGGGGTTCGATGTAGTCTTAGGCATGGATTGGTTATCGCATAACCAAGCTTGCATTGCCTGCGATAAGAAACTCATTGAAATTAAATCCCCGTCTGGTAAAATCCTCACCATTCATGGAGATAAACACTTTGGATATCCTGATAAAGCAGTTTTGCTAAGGAATCTCGATGTATGACGAAGGGATGTGTCATCTACATGGCGCAAGTCACCGTTGATAAACCCAAACTAAAGATTGAAGATATACCTATCATTTCTGAATATCCAGACGTGTTCCCAGAAGAATTACCTGGCCTACCTCTTGATAGGCAGGTAGAGTTTCGAATTGACATCATACCTGGAGCAGCTCCCATAGCTAAAGCTACATACCGTTTAGCACCCACCGAGATGAAAGAATTGAGAACCCAATTGGACGAACTTCTAGAAAAAGGTTTTATTCAACCTAGTTCTTCGCCATGGGAGCTCCTATCTTATTTGTCAAAAAGAAAGACGGATCAATGCGGATGTGCATTGATTATCGTGAACTTAATAAGATAACAATCAAGAATCGTTATCCTTTGCCCAGGATCGATGATTTGTTTGATCAATTGCAAGGTGCAAGTTACTTTTTGAAGATTGATTTAAGATCGAGATATCACCAACTTAAGGTTAGAAATGAAGACATTCCGAAAACTGCTTTCAGAACAAGATATGGACATTAAGAGTTCCTAGTGATGCCTTTTGGGCTCACTAATGCACCATCAGCATTCATGGATCTTATGAAAGTGTCTGCAAACCATACTTAGATAAGTTTGTCATTGTCTTCATAGACGACATACTCATCTACTCTTGTAATCAATCTGATCACGAGAAACATTTGAGATGCATTCTTGAAATTCTGCGTCAAGAAAGGCTATACGCAAAATTTTCTAAATGTGAATTCTGACTATGTGAGGTTCAGTTCCTTGGTCATGTAGTAACTGAACGTGGTATCCAAGTAGATCCAACAAAGATAGAAGCAATAAGGAATTGGGAAGCACCAAAGACACCTTCCAAGATACGTAGTTTCTTAGGACTGGCTGGTTATTATCGAAGGTTCATTGAGAACTTATCACGAATAGCCACTCATTTGACAACCTTAACTCGTAAGGATGCTAAGTTCAACTGGGGTCCAAAGCAACAGGAATCCTTTGAGACGCTAAAGCATAAGTTAAGCAATGCCCCGGTGTTAACTCTACCAGAAGTGTTGAAGAGTTCGTGGTTTACTGTGATGCTTCGCACACTGGTATGGGATGTGTGCTTATGCAGAGAGGCAAAGTGATTGCCTACACATCACGACAACTAAAAGTGCGCGAGAGAAATTACACCACCCATGATTTAGAGTTGGGTGCGGTAGTATTTGCGCTTAAGCTTTGGAGACATTATCTATATGGAACAAAGTGTATCATCTACACTGACCATAAAAGTCTTCAACATTTGTTCAATCAGAAGGATTTGAACATGAGGCAACGTCGTTGGATGGAAACACTCAACGACTACGATTGTGAGATTCGATATCATCCAGGAAAGGCAAATGTAGTCGCTGATGCACTTAGTCACAAGGAAAGAATTAAACCTCGAAGAATCAATGCCAAGAGCATTGAACTGAATAATTACTTGAATGAGAAGCTACTAGTTACACAAAAAGAAGCCACGTCAGAGAATAACGTGACGAAGGAAGGACTAGGTGCAACCATTGATCAGTTAGTATCTGGAAAGGACGGAATGTTTAGGCTTAATAATCGGATATGGGTTCCGATCTTTGGAGGACTTAGAGATGTAATCCTCCAAGAAGCACATAGTTCTAAATATTTGGTTCATCCGGGAAGCGATAAGATGTATCAAGACCTAAAGCCTAATTATTGGTGGACGAGTATGAAGAAAGATATAGCTAATCATGTGGCAAAGTGCTTGACGTGTTCTCAAATTAAGGCAGAACACCAGAAACCGTCGGGACTCCTACAACAACTCAAAATCCCAGTATGGAAATGGGAAATGATAACGATGGATTTCATCACCAAGTTACCAAAGACCAAACGTGTAACGCCCAGCTTTTTCATACTTTCCGTATTTAGAAAGCTCGTGTTGTATTTTCTATTTTTGGAAACCTTTGTATCTTGTATACATCCTTTCATTGTAATCAATGTAGACCGAGACTTGAATTATAATAAAATTCGTATTTTATTCCAAGACATATCATATAAACGTTCATACATTCATACATGTGATACTTGATCCTTACTACTTGCAAACGTTTGATAAACTTGCCAATACGTGACATACATGAATTATACATCATTTGGACGTATACGATACTTATTCGCAATTCATATACTTGATTACACTTGTTAACACTTATTATTATGCTTGCATTACATAAATAGCCCTTGTACTATGCCTTTTATGCTTAAAACACCCTAAAACCCAACAAACACAAACTACAGGACCAAAAGTGACAAAAATTAACAAACTTTGGGTTTTTACCTTCTCGCGGGCCGCGAGCGCCAAACCCAATTCTTCTCGCTCCCCGCCAGAAGGCATAATCCGCAGAATAATGTTTTCTGCTCATGGATTGGTCATTAGTGTGTTTGTTAGTTGTGTTTCTTGCACTTAATACACTCAACCACTAACCCTAATCACTTCCTATAAAAACCAACTCATTCCCACACTTCTCCCACTTTACAAACTCACTAATCCTCACTCTAAACACCATAAAATCAGTTGCTAAACTCAGAATCTGAGCAGAAAGTTCAAGGTTTTCAAAGTGAGTTCTAGCTCACTTCTACCTCTATTTTCTCATTGTTTCTTCCTTCTTAGCACTTGGAACACCTCTAGGCTTGTTTTCTTAGGTTTTTCCATGGAAAACCATTATGGAACTCCTTCATATTTGAGGTTGAAGTGCAAGAAACTTTCTGTTTTAAACAAAACTCTTTCCAAAACTTGTTTAATCTATTCAAAACTCGAGTCTAACTCATCTCAAACCTATGTCCGAATGCTTACAACACTATTTGTGGTTGGTTAGGCTTAAAAACAAGGTTGAGACATTCAAAATAGAGTATTTATCCTTACAAACTTTCTGTTTTCGTAGAACTTCAAGCTCACAAGTGGTGCAAGTTCATAACTTGTTCATGTGTGTCCACCTTGGTTAGCCTTGGCTATCCTAAACTTTGAAACCACACATCACTTGATGTTCTCTTAGATTAGTTATGTATTAGTTCATTTCTTATTGTACATTCATGACCCTCCTTGTTGTCTATGACAACTCGTGTAGTGGTGAATCATATAAAGAGGTTAAATGGATGTTCACCATCCTACCTCCATGCTTGACTTACTTGAATACAAAAGAGGTTCCTAAATGGGTGTTCACCATCCTACCTCATGCTTGACTTATAATATATGTATGTACATAAACTATATATATATGGACTATAATATAGGTCCTTAAAACCGAACCCTTGATAATGATTAAGTATTCACCTATCAAGTTAATAAGTTTATCACTAAAGAGTATGGTTCCTTGTCACGATTCTAATAGGTCTTGAACCTATGAAACCACATACAATCCTTAGGGATTATTATAGTGTCAAGGACAAGTGCTAATACCTTAGTGACTATTTTCATATCTTGTACTTTGTCCCATGTTGAATCTTAAAACCGAATGTCCCATCATCATCCCCACAATGCTCATACGCCTTCGTTTTCCTCTTGTAGGATAACTCGGCGTTCATCCCATCAAAAACAACTACCTTCACGGACTTGTCAAGTTTGAAGACTTAGCAAAACTGTGAGTACACTTGACCCATTTACCGTTTCTCACTTTTGGGTTGTAACATGTTTACTTATCAAAATACCCTTATCACAAATTCATGCTTTTACATACTCAATCCTTAATACATGATGCTTGTTATGCTTAGATACATGCTAGAATTATACATGCTTGATCATTAACTTAGCTAGCCTAACTTGACATATATAGCGCTAGAGGAGTAGCACACCACCCGTCGGGGTTATGTTAAGATTATCATACTCATTTTAGTCTTGTCGCTTTTGCGACAAGGAAGCTCGATCTCGTAAACTTTTGCGGAAACTCGGGATTGATCTAGTAATGCATGATTAGTATAGTCCTTGCTTACAATTACTATGTGGATTCGAGTTATACATTTTATACCTATGCTATGTATTCACCAAACTTGTGTACTCGCTTTTGCTTTTGCATTGAACTCTATTTTAAAACATATTACAGGTTGATGAAGATGATGTCATGAAATTGGAGTAGTGTTGATGACCAGATACACACATAGACGTTATATTTGTAACTGTTGTATCAAATTTTGCCTTGTTAATGTTGTATTGAATTTCCATGTATTGTACTCGAATATTTACTTATGAAATGAAATCCGGTTTAATTAAATATTGTCGCAATTAGTATTATGAGCAATGAGCAATCTCTTTCGTCCCGCCTCGATGTTTCCGCCATCAGTTGTGGTGTGACAAAACGTGGTAATGACACAATTTGGGTTATTGTGGATAGATTAACCAAATCGGCCCATTTTCTACCAATTAAGGAAACGTATAGTTCGGACAAGCTGCTAAACTTAATGTCGATGAGATTGTATCTTTGCACGGCGTGCCAATATCCATTGTATCTGACAGAGATGCAAGATACACATCTCACTTCTGGGAAAGTTTTCAACAATCTCTAGGTACGAGATTAAACTTTAGTACGACTTACCATCCTCAAACGGACGGGCAAAGTGAGCGTACCATTCAAACCTTGGAGGACATGCTTCGAGCTTGTGTGATCGACTTAGGTGGAAGTTGGGATGATCACTTACCCCTAATCGAATTCTCTTATAATAATAGTTACCACACAAGTATTAAGGCTGCTCCTTTTGAAGCCTTATACGGAAGAAAATGTAGGACGCCTGTGTGTTGGGCTGAAGTTGGAGAAGCCCAACTATATAGAACCGAAATTGTTCTTGAAACCACGAAAAAGATTGTACAAATCCGTGATTGAGTTAAGGTAGCTCGTGATAAATAAAAAAGTTATGCTGACTAAAGGCGTAAACCATATACAGTTCCAAGTTGGGGACAAGGTTATGTTAAAAGTGTCACCTTGGAATGGTGTAATGCGCTTTGAGAAAAAGAGCAAGTTAAGCCCTAGATACATCGGACCATTCGAGATAACCAAATGCGTCGGATCTGTAGCTTATAGGCTTAAGCTACCTGAGAAGCTCAGTGAATCCATGATGTTTTCCACGTCAGCAACTTGAAGAAATGTCTAGTGGATGAGGCGCTAGCAATTCCTCATGAAGATATTCAAATTGATGAAAACTTGCATTACATGGTGAAACCAATTGCGATCGAGGATCGGCAAGTTAAGAAGCTTCGTCGGAAGCACGTACCTATTGTGAAAGTCAAATGGGATGCCTGTCAGGGTCCCGAATATACTTGGTAGGTCGAGTCCAATATGCGACAAAAGTACCATTATCTATTTGAATAAATCTCGAGGTCGAGATTTTTATTAAGGGGTGAAGATGTACACCTCGAAAATTTCATCAATAAAAATCCGACACGTGTCCCGAAAATTTTGTTTGCCATGTGTAGCCGAGAAGGACTAAAAGACGCCGTCATGTTATTTTAAATAACCTTTGAACGAGCATCGGAAAATTCGGAGGACCAAAAGTGGAAAATGACAAACATCATTGGTTACGGACCGTAAGGCACCCAAAATATGAATTTAGTGAGGCGGTTACGGACTGCAAGCCTTTATTGTTATGGTCCGTAACCAATTCAAATATGTGGGCGCCAGGGGTCCTTACAGACCGCAAGGCTTTACCCTTACGGTCCGTAAGGGACTGCCACTGGCAGTTTGCTTGGCAGCTTCCTGCCCTGCCACCTATTCGCGAATGCCACCCTCTTGGCTGGTTGTGACACGTCCAAAAACACCTGGAGACTCCATGTAGCACCCCTGGACAGTTGTCATAGCCTCATTGTCACACCCCAACCGATGGCGGAATCATTGGGGTAGTGGCACTAGGCGAATCAGATTGATCAAGAGAATTTCCATAACAACCATTTCAAAGATAAACATCAATATCCCATACTATCAAACTCATAAACCTTCAAAATAACCATTACATACCAACAAAATCTCTTAAACACAATCCAATTCGATCTCCCCTATATTTTTATTACAACCGTTCTAAAAAAACAATAAAAACTAAACTACGCATGCAACATCCAAGGGATCCAAGCTATAAATCCTCAACCTGTTACATAACGTTAAAATACAAGTCAATACAATTAAGTAAAGGTGAGCATACGAGTTTGAATAATAGTAGCATAGTCGAGAAAGCGTTTGCGAAACAATCTAATTACATATCATGATACACCAAAACACTTAACATAACATAGGCTCATTTCTCATGCTAACTGCCATGAGAAGGCTTGCGTGTCCATCCTAACTAGACCCGTCGGGTATAAGCCACACTATAGTACCATACCAGCTAAGGAGGAAAGTTAACAAAAACAAGTCCTAGTCACATGTTTCTAGTATCAGTGTCGAGCATATACAATCAGATTATTCGCATGTGATAAACAGTTTTGATTCGTGATGTGATTTTAATATGGGAACGTATGTAACACCCAAAAAGTACCTTTAAAGCGAAAATGGGTCAAGTATACTCACTGTGGGTGTGTTTGAGGTAAGGTTTGAGATCTGAGAAGAGTCGAGAAGAGCGTCGGATCAGCCTGCATACGCGAACGGAAGTGCATCAGTCTCCGAAAAGCTGAAACGGTTAAGTCTTGGTTGGGCAGTGGACAAGTTCGGGTGAACATGTGTGTAAACACACAAGTTCGAGCGAATTGTATGATTTGGATGGGTTTATAGCCAAGTTCGGTCGAACTTGATGAGTTTCCTAACAAACTTTGTCAAGTTCGGGCGAACTTGTAGGAAAACCTTACTGATTTGGCAAGTTCGGGCGAATTTGCAAGAAAATTTAGTGTAGAAATACTCAAGTTCGGTCGAACTTAACCCAAATGGGTACAAGTTCGGTCGAACTTGACCTGGTGAGCTGGTGATTTTCGCGCGAACTTGATGTTTTCGGGTCCAAAATCTTGCGTTTTCACGTCGTTTGCTGAGGAAAATCGAGTGTTCATCCCTCCAACCCTGTGCTACTGAGCAAACTTAGGTCGGAGAGGTCTTTTAGAGCTGTTTTAGCCGTTTTACAAAAGCATGGGCTAATCCGGGCGAACTCGGGGTTCGTTCGGATTAGTCCGGCTTGTGTAAACCAACGTAAACGTCCTTGTGCTTCTAGATCTAGGATCTTGAATGATAGATGCTTCGTTTCATATCAGTAAATGAACAAAACATACTCAAAAGTCCGTATTTTGTGTCAAAATCGATATTTATCAAAGGTTTTCTCAGATCTAGAACTTACAAGTCGAGATCTTGCAGATCTCGTGTTTGGGAAGCCTTGCTAACACCAAACGAACTCGTATTGTGTAGATCTGAGTTAAAAACAGAAGTTTTCAAGAAAAGATGAAGATTTTCGTAAAAGAATGGGTTTTTGATGAAAACGAAGGTAAATCCTTGTGCAAAATCGTTGTAAACCTTTGTAGTCGTTGATAAACGTTGTTGCAGTGAAATCGGGTCGATTCTTACTTAGAACATGAAGGTTTCGGGTTGGGAGAGCTCTGGGCGAACATGGTCAGCAAGGGGAGCATGAATGAGGAGCATGGGTATTTATAGGTGAGGCAAGAATCTCAGAGCTGACTACAAGTTCGGCCGAACTGCATGACTTCCATGCAAGTTCGCGCGAACATGATAGATTTCAAGGGAAAATATAGCTAAGTTCGGCCGAACTTGTACATTTATGTACAAGTTCGCGCGAACTTGAGGGAAACAAGGGAGTCCTGGTTATCAGGCAAGTTCGGGCGAACTTGTGGTAGTCAAGTTCGGCCGAACTTGGCCTGGTGACCAAGTTTCGTTTGCCGATTTCGCGTTAAGGGTTTGTTTGGTTATTCGTTCGCATTAGAGAGTTATATTAAGCGTTAAATTAATGTTAAGCGTTATAGTTGATATAATAGAGCATTCGAGAGTGCGAGAGCAATGCAATAGCGATTGTAAACATAACCACAAACACACATAAATAATATAAAACCACATAGATAACTGCAATTTGCGATGCGATGAGATTAGCGATGCGTGTCAATAAGCGATTAGATGCGATAATAACGTAAAATACCATAATTAATTAACATAAACTTTATTATTAACCGAAACTCGGGATTACAAAAGGATAGATAAACAGAGAACAAAAGAAGAGATAACAATCGAATTTTCGAGTTGTTACACTCATGCTCCATCCTTTGCTATAAATAGCACCTTTGAGTGAGCTTAGAACTTGCTCATTCTAAAATTTCATCTCTATCTTGCTCACTTGGAGGTTCCTGAGCTTTTTGGGGACTTCCTCTGAGTTTCTTAGTCATCTTTGTTCACTTGTAAGTGTTCCAACCTTCTCTTGTCAGTTTTATTAAGTTTTAAGCCAATGTCAAAGTGTTAGTAAAAACGCTTTGACTTTGAGCTAAGACCATTATGGCCAAGCCAATGTTAGTAACGAGCATGCTACGTGATCGTAATAAGGTAGGTGATAATCCCTCAAGAGGGCACCTCTCAATTACCACGTTTGCTTGGTCAATTAGCAAATATGTTAATAAAAGTCAAAACGGGTCAGTTTTGAAATAAAAATCATAACTAGCAATGTAGGTGTTATAAAATCTATTTTGACACTCTAATAACTTGGTAATAGTTATAAGAACATGTAAGAACATGTTCGGCTCGTCAATTCCAGGCTAAGGTCGGTTCGCAACCGAAGGTCGCAAAGTTGACTTCTGCTTTAACTTTCAGTTCTGACCCGATTTAATAACCTTAGCTATTGTCCCTAAGTTGCATTATGACCATGTTATAGTATACTATAACCCTATGGAGTTATAGGACATGGTCATGTAGTAATCCGAGTTTTTACACAAGTATCCGATAAATATGCCTAAAATGCCCTTTTGTCATAAACTAAGGTTTTGATCACTAACAAGCATATAAATGAGTTGTAAACTGAATTATTATATTAATGAACCTATTTTGATATTAGTAACCCTGGTCATAAACTATGTTTAACTATTTAACATAATTAACACGTTTGAAGTGACCAAATCGCCCTTTTGGCGTATAAAATGGTTTAAACATAAACTGGACACCAAAACCCAATACCTACTGATGTAATATCATTATTATGATTATTTGGGATGGTCATTCAAAATGCAAACTAAGTTTAAGCTACAGTTTGCATATTATGTTCTTAAATGACGATATTGCCCTTCGGCACTTTAAATGGGTTTTAAACATTTAAATGAACCAAAAATTCATACCCACTGATGTAATATATATTAACATAATTTGGTCATACAAACCTGGACACAACAACAGTTTCGCTTAAATACCATTTAAATCGCCATTTAGCGACTTAATCGCCGTTCGGCTCATAATATAGTTTAAAACCATATTAGAGATCAAGGCTTGATGCTTTCTGATTTCAAAACATATTTTCAACTTATTAACAGTAGTTACATGTCCCAAACTCAGACTCCCAAATAAGTTATCGAATTATATGTGAAATGACCAAAATGCCATTTCGGGACATAGTTTGGTCTTAATCTATAAACCACACATATAATTGATATCCCACTGATATAACATCATAAAGTAAGTGTTTTTACAGAATGTTTATGACCTTAACATCATTTTACATATAAACCCATTTATTATGTTGTAAAATGACCAAATTGCCCTTTTAAGGCATTGTTGAATTTAAAACCATAACGGGCCAACATATTGATAACTTACTTATGTTTTAACATATTTTAAACATAATGGCATATGGAACTTGTGTAGGATTTCCCCGTTATCCGGTTTCGCTTATATGCGTACGGTTTGGCACACGTAACTAGTTTACGTAATATAACTTAAACGGGTTTAACCATATCAAAATATTCTCAAATTCCAGAATGTAAAAATGGTAACCCATATTATACAAGTACTAGTACCTGTCGGTCCAAAATACATTTTTTTCCGATTATCGCTTAATTAGCGTTTCGTACTGTTATCTTTATTTTAAAGTTAGCCGGTCTAAGTCAATAACTAAATAAAGACCCGCTAGCTAACCTAATCGGTTATTAATACCATCCATTCCAGACTAGAGACTTCCAGTAGATTGTTTCCGGCTAGTTATTTTGATTACGGCTGTGCTTTGCTTATTTTCTTATTATTAAAGATTTTGCAAACCAGGTAAATATTTAACTTATTTTTCCTTATCCGGGCTTGGGATACGGTATGCTAATACCACATGGTTGGATATGGGATTAAAGACCAATGAGTCGGGAATTCAAATAATCCATTTTAATTCGTATTGCTTAATATTAATCATTTGGGGGTTAAAACGACCGTGTCCTGGATATCTACGACTCATTTAATTGCAAATGGCCACGACCTAAGCACGGGGTGTAGGCATACACCCGTCAGATGCTAAATTAAATATAACCCTTTAGGGGTGCACCTATTAAAGGTGTTAAAGTGGCGTGTCGATTATCATGATCCCGGCATAGTTTTCGGGCTCTAAATGTATTATTGGCATGTAAAACTGATAACATGAAAATTATTTATCCCAAGTTATTTATTAAACTAAGTACCATTGTGTACACTAAATATTTTCGAAATGTTTTCAAAATGATTCGGTTAAACGTATTTACCAGTGAAAACTGACGTATTTTCAAAAGACTAAGCGCAGGTGACAAGTATACGTAATTAGGCTGAAAGTGCTCGGCAAAGCTTAAGAGAAATTGCAACCCTTTACTTAGAAGGCCTTAGTCTGCTAAATTTCCTTTGTAATCACATTTCGATCCACCTGTGAATCTAGTTACAAGCGTTGTATATTATTTTGAACTTTGAACATTCAAACGTTTGTAATAGTAATTATCCAGACTTCCGCTGTGTTTTATTGTATTGTTTGGTAATGATGATATCAACTTGCGTCACGATATTCCCCAACCGGGCCTACCGGGTTACACGTGGAAAATAGGGGTGTGACATATGGGAACATTCAATCTTCGTTATGTTCATCAACTATCCTTACATGGTATGCTCTAATATATCAATATGTTCTAAAAAGATATTTTGAATTGATATAAGATTTTCAAAGTAAATGGCCGGGAAAAAGGTCAACGAACCAACAAAAACAAACACGACTTTGTTCATGTTCATTTTTAAGAAATAAATGTGTTCATGAACACTTACCGAACGAGTTTTTTTTTCGTGTTCGTTCACTAAGGAAAGGAAATGAAATAGGGCAAAGGAGGTGGAGGCAAGGGGTGGATGGTGAAAGGAACTGGAACTTGAAGCCCTATAACAAATAGAGGTCGATATCATTTGTCGAAGTGAATAATGATAAATGAATAGAGAGCAAAGCAGAAACAAGGTCGGAATATGGTATTCTATAACTAGATGATATAAAAAGTATAGTTAGTCGGGTTATATGAAGTTCCGAACCATCAAAAGTATTTTGTTATTTTCCTTGAATTGTAAAAATAGTTAATGATTCATCATTATCATACTCAGTAAATCCCACTACTAGCAAAGCTAAGGTAGAGTCTGAAAAATAGTTATGATTAATGTAATAATATAAATTTTAAAAACTATATTTTGTTAAAATAATATCTAATTATTTCCGGCAAAGCAATTTAGAAGGTTTTAAGCATTTGGAAATTGGAAACATTATTTATGAGTGACTTTCAGTCTCACCTATAGGTTATATCAAATCAGGATTATAAATATTATATTGCTAAGGCTAGACGTTGCGGAGTAGTGTCCTCCTTCACATCAGCCTTTAACGCCTTGTAACACCAAAACAGAGGCATGATTGGCAGGGGGTTGTTAACGCCTTAGTGGGCTTGATGGAGAAAAGAGCAGTCGCCCTTTTGCATCAACTAATCACCGATATATTTTTTTTCTTTTACTGTTTTAGTAGTTAAAGTACAACTTGATATTAAAGAGTGAGTTAATATAAACTCATTGTCTACGTGGTGAGACGTTATTACACTTTTTAGCTAAACCACAACGCATAGCCTAAGATAACACTCTAAATGTTTTTAAGAGATATTAAGCAGTTGGTAATAGTTTGCATAACTCGTTTTCATTTTACTTTAGTTTTATGTTTAACCCCTTTGACTCATAAGAAGGATTAATAGGTCTGAAACTTCCAACATAGAGATCAAAAGAATTTACCCGAGCCATATTTGGAGCAAAATACGTAACAATATTACTATAACTTATTTTTGTTTAATGCTTTATGTTCAGCCACATCAGACATATGATCAATAGTCCTGTTAAGCAATATAGTTACAGTGGGTTTTAGTTTTTTTCATGAGCCCAACCCATTCTTCATGTTACATTGTAAAGCTTCTCCCAGAGAAAGCCCGTCAAGCACGCCACATGGCAGCTACCTTAACCAAGTTTTAATTAAGCGTGTGATGCTATGAACCTCAATGTCTTTAGACACCATGGTCTATTTAACCGGGCCTGCACACCCTCCTTGTGACTGTTTTAAGGGTTTATGCAGAATATTCTTATATTCTTTCTTCATATAAAATGATAATTTTCTTTTAAGCAATAAAATTGAGTCTTGATTATGGCATATAAGCAATATAATAGAACTCTTGTGTTTAAATTATATATTATTTTTCTCTAACCCGTGATAACTATGTGTTTTACTAAAAGCTTTGGCTTATTAATGCCCATGCATAGTTACGACAAGATGGGTGAGTTAGGTTGGTTAAGTTCTAGGTCGGCTTGGAACAAATCGTCTTTTAGCATCAGATAAAACAGGTTTGTTAAATCGGGTTGACCCGTAAACATTTGAAAGTTAAAAGAATATAGGATGATAAAAGAGTTGAAGAATAAGAGAGGGTATTTTAGGTATTTTACTTGAAGTGTTACAAATTGTTAAAGAAAAAAGTGGTGGGAACAAAATCTATAAATTTTAAAGCTAATCTCCTTTCCTATACTTCTTCATCTTCATCATCCAGCATTGCATCATCCAACTACATGTAGCACCACATCAAGTTCATCATCGCTAATTATGAGCGAGGCTACATCTCCGTCGCCTAGCCTAGTGCCGACAAGGTGTGTGAGATTGACGTCGGAGAAGCGGTCGGCGGTGGCGGATATGGTGCTCAAGTGAAAACCGAAACTAATTTGCACTTGTCTTTTAAGGATTATTGTGGGATAAGTAAGTTGACAAACTTATATGACCGGGTGACAAGATGGTGACTCGCCCTAATAAATAGAAGGAGGAAGAAGGGAGTTGGGTATCGCATTGGAAACCGAAAGACACTACTCTACCTCCCTAGTAAGATTATTGAATGATTAAAATGCGAGCAATGCTCAAGTGAAAACCGAAACTAAGTTCATAAGGTCTAACCCAATGAACTACGTAAGAAAGGTTTCGTAGACGAAACCTCTATAAGGGGGTAGACTTGTAACACCCTAAAAACGGGTTTGGTAATTAAACCACGTTAATATCAAAGAGCGGGTAAAATATCGTTGTGGTAAAATATTTATGCCCGATAAACATTGGGATTTAATTAAATAAATCTAATGTTAAGTAAAAAGTGAACAAATACTTTTTAGTAAGTAAAAGTCTATAAAAGGCCCGGGTCATAAGGGCTTGAATTAAGTCGGGTTGTTAACCTCCCCAAAAACTAGTAATTTAACTAGGAATATTTAACCTAGTTAAATACATGAGATATGTGGATAAAAGAGGGAATGGTGTCCTAATCATAACAAAAGCAAACCATAGGGGCTAAATTGGGTTATGAGCAAAAGGATGGATACTTAAGGATAATAGCACAAAACACACACACAAGAGTGTGTATGTGTGTGTAGGTCGTGTATATATATATATATATATTTATATATATATATATAGAGAGAGAGAGAGAGAAAGAGAGAGAGGAAGAAGACTCTTCCAGAATCTTGAGAAAATGTCCAAATTGAAGAAAGATCCATGGAGAAATCGATGCATGACCTTAGATTCGAGATCATCTAGGCTTAACAAGCCTAAGGTATGTTACAAAACTTGAAATGATGAATTTTGTGTGAAGGTGGTAACCTTAGGTTTTTATGAAATTGATATTTTGATGAAATTGATGGCGAAAATTATGTTTATGATCATCACAAATGCTAGTATATGTGATATACTCAAATAATTTAAAGGTTTAAGCATGTGTCCATCTATGACTTGAAATGGGTTTAGATGATATGGTGAAATTGATAGTGTTGTAAGGTTCATAATCACCATGCTTGTTTGTATGAGTGAAATACATGAACAATTTAGAGAATTTACTAATTGTTCACATGACATGAAATGGGTTTTTGTATGATTTGATGAAATTATGTGTTAATGGTGTAAAAGATGCTTGAAATCATCATGTTTACTAGTTTGTATGAGGAATTTGATTATATTAGGTGATTGGATGAATGTATAATAATATGATAAAATGGGTTTTTACATAGAGATGAAAATCCTTAGTTCTAGCATGATAGATGAATGAACTAGTATTGGTAATTGAAAGCTAGGTTAACTTGATGTTAATTGCATGAACCTGTTAAAGTGAAGGAAATGGGATGAACTTGGTTGAGTAACTTAGTTAAAATGGTGGTGTAAAAATAATGCCTACCAAGTATTTGATAGAATGCCTAAATGAGTTGTTGAACTCATTAGTGCATTTACATATGTTAATATGTAGTTTGACGTTTAAAAGTCCTAAATGAGTTGTCATACTGACATATAATGGGATCAAATGGTAATTTTGATATAAAGTCCGTAAGGTGGGATAGTGTGATAAAGGATGACTAATCTAACCGGTGAATGTTAAATGATAGTTGACACTTGATAAGCTAGGTGGAAGCTTGGAAAGGAACGGGTCAAAGACGTGGAAAAAGGCATAACCGGACGCTAGGTAAGTAAACCTTACAACTCTTAAAATAGAATGACAACATAAAGGATAGTTTGGTAATTTTTATAGATTTTTCTAAAGTTTTTTTGACGAGGATATCGCGGATGTTTTGTCAATGAATTAGTTGTTTACAACAATAGTTCCGCGACTTGCAAAAATTATTTCAAGGTCTTGACCATTGAGTTTTGACACAATATTTAGCCAGAAGTTGTTTAACAACATAAAGGATGTTTGGTAATTTTTATATATTTTTATAAAGATGTTTGACGAGGTTTTCACGGATGTTTTGTCAATAAATTTGTTGTTGACAACAACAGTTCTGGTACTTGCAGCAAATTATTTCGAGGTCTTAACCATCGAGTTTTGACACGATATTTGGCCGGAAGTTGTTTAAAAACATAAAGGATGTTTGGTAATTTTTGTACATTTTTCTAAATTTTTTGACGAGGTTTTCGCGGATGTTTCTCAACAAATTAATTGTTGACAGCAACAGTACCGCGACTTGCATAAATTATTTTGAGGTCTTAACATCGAGTTTTGACACGATATTTGGCCTGAAGTTGTTTAAAAACATAAAGGATGTTTGGTAATTTTTGTACATTTTCCTAAATTTGTTTGACGAGGTTTTCGCGGATGTTTCTCAACAAATTAATTGTTGACAGCAACAGTACCGCGACTTGCATAAATTATTTTGAGGTCTTAACCATCAAGTTTTGACACGATATTTGGCCATAAGTTGTTTAATAACATATATGATGTTTGATAATTTTTATAGATTTTTTTAAAGTTTTTTAACGAGGTTTTCACAGACGTTTTGTTAATAAATTAGTTGTTGACAGCAACAGTTCCGCTACTTATAGAAATTATTTCAATGTCTTAACAATCGAGTTTTGACACGATATTTGGCTATAAGTTGTTTAACAACATAAAGGAAGTTTGGTAATTTTTATAGATTTTTCTAAAGTTATTTGACGAGGTTTTCACGGATGTTTTGTCAATAAATTAGTTGTTGACAACAACAGTTCCGCTACTTGCAGAAATCATTTTGAGGTTTTAACCATCGAGTTTTGACACGGTATTAGGCCAGAAGTTGTTTAACAACATAAAGTATGTTTGGTATTTTTTATAGATTTTTATGAAATGTTTGATGCGTTTCATGCCGATGTTTTGTCGATAAAATAATGATTGACATAAAATGTTTGATAATTTTATAACAAGTTCAAATACCCACCATTTTAATCTAAACCTTTAAAGTCCCTCGGTTGTAAAAAGTGCTAAGTGGACTAAAATGTCCTCGGATGATGAATGTGAAAAGCTACCCTTAAAGGTAAAAAAAAATAGATTCTTATGATTGGGATAAACATTGGTGGAGGCGTAAACCTTTTGGCTTAATGTCTACTAATGGGTTGTTTTGGGTAAAACGCTATACCAGAAGAAATCAATGAAAACGATAAGGTTTGTCTAATGTAAACAACCATAATCGAGTTATGGTTGATGGAAATATTTAGTATGTTGGTAATAAAGCGGGAGGCTTGTTTTAGAGTGCAAAATGCCTCCTAACGGGTCGTTGGTTAATAGGGAATAATGGGTTGCCCGTCGGGCAACGCGGGAGCACCCTATTCCAGCAAAAAGTTGTTTTCTTTCGATGTTTAACCCAATTGACTGTTTAGTTTAAACACTAATGGGTTTTAGTGTTTATGATAGGTTTTCTCTAGAATGGAACCGGACGGAAGGACGACCAAACACTCGAAGAACCGAACACTCCGAAACCATGATCTTTTGGAAACAATCATGAGAAGGATGAAACGATGATCATTCTCAACAAAGTTCAAGTTTAAAACCTTAATGTTCTTAAACTATAATTAAGTGTATAGTCCGTTATGTCGGTTCGTTTGGGTTATCAGTTAATCCAGACGTATAAGTTCTATGTTTTGTGTTTTTAAAAAAACTATATATGGGACCTAATTATCCGTCTTTTTATTAAAATATTAAATAAACGGGTTAGAGTGTTACAATGATTTTGGTTTGATTTTTGCGGTGAACGACGACGTCTATAGCGAACGAATTTTGGTGAATGGCGACTCTGGATGGTCTGGATGGGTTGCAGGGGGATGTAATGGTGGATGGTGGGTGCAGAGGGAGGAGATGGTGAATTGTGGGTGCAAGGCTGTGGAAGGGTTGAAAGGGATGGTGGGTGTGGTGGTGGATGGTTCTTGCAGGGGTGTGGATGGGTTGCAGAGGATGGTGGCTGTGGTGGTGGATCCGAACAGGGCGACGGTGGAAGGTGGTGTTGATAGTGATAGAGAAAGATATATCTTCTTATACTAATAAATGAAAATCCTTTTGTACACGTGTCACTCGGTGCCTCCTCGCTTTTTAATGATTTTTATTTATTAGTATAGGAAAATATTAATTTTCTTTATACACAAAATATAATATAATATTAATTAATATAGCTATTCATAAAAGTATATAACTGAGACGTACTTTCGAAAGTTTATGTTGAAGATATATACAATTGTAATAGAATTAAATCTGTTTGTATAAAAACCTTTTTAAAAATAATGAAAATATCAAGGGTTGAATACGACAGTTTATAAAATATTTTTTTAAGGGAGATGTATGACAAGTAAGAGAGGGGGTACGTTTAGCCTACTCCATTTTTTTAAACGTTCGTAACTTTTTTGTACGGCATTATTTTTTCATCAAAATTTCAACATAAAATTGAGTGTCTTTTTATCTTTAATTCGAGTACCATTTTGCTATATAAAATATGACAACTAATAAAATCCACAAAAATGTGTTGTATTTCTATGTTGTATAACATTTTTTTTGTGTTGGATTTTCGTACTACATTTTTGTGCTGGATTTCTTTGTCTTAATTTTTTTTTGCTAAATTTTTGTGCCGATTTTTGTTGTATTTTTTACAAAACAAAAGAATGCCGCATGTCATCTTCACACTCCTACTTATAAGGACCAGAATATTATAGTATCAAAATGCACTTCTTCCTACTTATAAAGAGTGCACATGTTATCATCACAATCCTTTTTAGGCTACTTAGGCAAAACCCACTTTTTAGTGGATCATTCTCCTATCAATATGTTTTCACTTAAAATAATTGGTCAAACTTCCTAGCAACCTTAAGTTTTAAATATTCTTATATATATATCTATTAATTCATAACATATATGAGGAATAGTGTCATTTTGTCTTTTGTGGGTTTGTTGGTTTTTTTACTTTTTTTTTCATTTTTATTATAAAACTTTAGATTTTTATAACTTTTCCACAAATGTTAAAATGATTTTTGCCTTTTTATTAGTTTTTCTTTAGGCTTTTTCTCGGATATGATCGTCGTTCGGTTGTTACTTAGTATGGTGTTTAGTGGTCACATTTGATCGTTAGGGTTTTTTACCCCATCGATTTTCTAATATGTATCGTATAAATTCTACTTCGTCTATGTGTCACGTTACATGAGTCACTTGGTGTTAGAATTCGTATTTTTATATTATTTAATTGTCGTTGGATTGCTACTTAGCATTGTTTTACGCCTCTCTCTCCGCAATGCTGGTAGCACGGTTTTACACAACCTCCCACAACGCGAGGGTTAATGACTAGTTAAACTTAATTCCAATCATATTAAGCAACTTATCATCATGCTAAACAAAGACATTACATAATATTATAAAATTTTAATTTGAATATTTAAATGTTGATTACTAATTAAAGAGGTTGTTGTATACACTCAAAATTATAGTTTAAAAAACTTTAGTTCTATTTTGTTAAATGTATGTTTTATTTGTAGTATAACTTTTTAATATGTAATATTTTCTATACTATGATGATATTCGTATCTCGTCTCATGACTCAGATATCAAAAAAATAGTATCTATATCAAAATATTTATTATATCATTAATATACATAGTAGAGTTTAATTACAATTCATTTACCATAAACCTCATAACTTATAATTATTTTTAAAAATACTTACAATTTTTGATCATTTTTAACTCTTTTTTAGTGTTAATCCTTTTCAGCGATATAATAAGATGGATTGTAGGATCCTAAGATAGAAGTGAAAACTTATAAAATTATTTTGAATAGTTGAAAATATAACTTTTCTTTTGTTTTACTTTTTATATAATAAGCCATTTCATTAACAAAGATTTTATACAAGTTTATGTTTTATATTTTTTTCGTCGTTCAATCTATGTAATACACGTGGTTGTAAACTAGTATAGTTATATACAACAAAAATAATATTTTGTTTTATTTGTTAAATATATGAAATAAATAGGTAAAAAGATTAAAATACACTTGGGTGACCTTATTTAACAAGAAAAATAAACTTGGTTAGGGGTCAAAAGACGTAACGTGTAAAATTTTGAAACATAAAGTACAAACCCCATCAAATTTAACGTCAAAGAAAAGGGACTGAAATTGCGTATAAACATAAATGAAAAAATTTGTAATTTACTTTAGTATAAATATAGATCAAATTAAATTCAAAGATTATTTAACACGTGATCAGGTCAGGTCTTCACCTCATTGTTCTACGACAAAATAAAATTCTAAAAAGTTAAATACATCAAACTACGCAGACATAACTGCCACACTATTTTTAATATACGCTCGTCCTGCCTTACCTTGTTCTTAGTATACGTTTGTCCCGTCTTACATGATAAATACCGACTATTTAAATATTTTCCCGTTATAACCTTAAAAAAAAAAAAAAAAAAAAACATATTCACTCACTAGACAATATAAACAAATCCACTTCTATGGTATAAATCACTTGCTGCCACAATAAGCTTTATAAGTAAAATCATTGAACAAAAAAATGTGTAAAATTATATGTAGAAGTTGGGTTAACAGTAGCAAGATGCTGCATGGCAAGTTGCTATTAGTAAGCTTTTTTTTTAATAAGTTTTTTTGTTTATTTTAGCTTTTAACATTCAACATTTATTATTCACCCTTACAACCTTTGAGCTTTCTAACATCTATATTACCATTATTTACGTGTTATATCTATGTATGTGTCGGTATAAATTCAGGTTGATAGTGATTTTTTTTGTCTTTTAGTACTTTTTTTTATTTTAGCCTTTACCCTTCAACATTTAGTATTAGCAGTTAGGGGTGTTCTTCGGGTTATTTTTTCGGGTTTCGGGTTTTTCTGGTCGGGTTGTTCGGGTTTTTGGCTAGGAAAAAGTGACCGATAACCAACCCATTTAAAGTTCGGGTTGTTCGGGTATGGGTTATTTCGGGTTCGGGTGGTGTTCGGTTTTCGGGTTAGATGTAAATGAAAAAAGAACGTTTTTTACAAAATATTATCAAATATATCATGTTGTTAAAGAAATATCATCACAATTCAAACATTATTTAACAATATGGTATGATAATATTCAAAAGTCTCAAAACTTAATGTTTCAAATACAAAACACTCCAAATCAAATCGCATCTATAAAAAAAAGACAGCTGATGTTCGGGTTTTATTCGTGTTTCAAGTTTCGGGTTATTCGGGTCGGGTTGTTCGGGTTTTTGGTTGGGAAAAAGTGACCCGATAACCGACCCATTTAAGGTTCGGGTTGGTCGGGTTTGGGTTGTTCGGGTTCGAGTTTTTCGGTTATTCTCTAATTCGGGTTCGGGTGACTTCAAATTCGGGTCGGTTTTCGGGTTTCGATAAAAAAGAACAGCCCTAGTTTCAACCCTTAAACTTTCTAAAAACTTTATAATTATTTTTTACGTTTTTACATTTACGTACGTGTCGGCATAAATTCAAGTTGATTACATTGATTTTAAAATGAGTAGGCTCAGATATAATATGTTTTCTTCACTTTTTTGTACGTTTTCAGTTAATCTACGTTTGACATAAATTTAGTTTTAAAACATGTCAGGTCAAATATAATATGTTTTCATTAGATTTTATAAATTCCGCTTACTTTACATTTAGGTCCCACCGCAACACGCGATACTATTTTTAGCTTAAAATAACATATTTTTTACTTAATTTTATGTACGTATCGGTATAAGATCATGTTAGTGTTCGACGTAAATTTCTTTTGCAAAAAAGTAGAGCAATGCATTATACGTTTCTGTACTTATTTTTACGTACATATTCATTTTATTTACGCTTTTGACGTAAATTTTGTTTAGAAATAGTTAAGGTCTTTACTATCCTACCTTACAAAAACATAGGGTGTGCACCCTTGGTCCCTTTCTACATAATAATATCACATCTCCAAAAATCCCCAAATCAGTTACTGGCGGGAACCCCAAATCTTCACACACACACTACACACAGCGAGTCCATGGAAGACGAACCTGAAGTTCCAGACCTAGTTCATCGATCAGTTAGTCTCCAAATCCGTTCACAAATTATTCTATTTTCACCGCGATTTGATACTTAGGGTTTTGAAATTCCGTTTTCTGTACGATTACGTATAATTGTGTACGTATATGTGTAATTGATGTGTGTGTGATCAACAGAAACGAGCTAGGGTTCCGACGAAGGCGTATGACGGTCAACCGAGTAGGATTAGAGACGTGTTTGAGTCGGAGGAGGAGTCCGGTGATGAATTTGACGTACGGCGGCGGAAACCTAATAAGAATCGGACCGGTGAAGCGGCTCCGGCTGCTGCGGTGCCGATAGGTTTTGAGAATTTGATCGGTGAGTAGTTTTGTTACTAGTTAACATGATTGTGGAATTGGAATTAGGTTTAGTATAGCATTTATTGTAGTTTTCGGTTCACTGTTCGATTTATCGTTTGATTTACGATGAATAACTTAAGAGGTGATTGGTGAATTAGGTTAATGATATTTTAGTTTTGTACTTTGAGCCTTTAATTTGGTGTGAGTTTATAAGGTAGTCAGTTGTCACTAGTTTATGGGTTGTTATTGGCTTATTGGTAGCTGTAGTCCAGTGATGCATTAGTTTATACTGCAGAAGAACTATATCTGTTTCACTTTTTGTTGTTTCGTGGTGCAAAGTTTCATGCCAAGACTGTTTCTTTTTGCACGGTTTATTAGGCTGCAGAGTTTCTTTGTAAATTTGAAAAGAGGCTGACCTGATTTTTTGCAAGTGTTATTAAGGATTTGTTAATGACTGTTTAGTATGTTTTTCGGTAGCGTAAGTGTTAAACTTTGTAATATTAAGAATTAAGATTGTTTCGTACTGATATTCATTTACAAGTGCAATTTACCGGCATTAGAAGTGCATTAGCAGATGCAAGGAAACATATTGTTTTTTTTTAATCTCACGTCTGATGTTTTTTATATATTTTATTTTTCTATTTGTTGTTTTCTTTAGAGGCGGTTAAAATGAACGGGAAACATATTCCACAAGTAGTGAAAGCGTGGGTTGAACAATACGAGAAAGATCCAAAATCCGCAATTGTTGAACTCTTAACAATGCTGTTTGAGGTAACTCAGTAACTGTACTTTTTTCCTTTCCAGTTTTGTAGGTACATTCTTATATGCTTTCAAGTTCTAGCAGTTAAAAGAAACATCTATTAACTTGAGCATACAAGTGATTAACCTTGCAATTATACAGGCGTGTGGAGCTACGTATCGTATCCAAGGAGAATTTTTGGATGAAACTAATGTTGATGATGTAGTGGTTGCTCTTGTAAATCTTGCTGCACAAGTATCCTTTGCTGTTGTTTAACTTTTGTGTTTGTTTCAATTTTCATGTAAATGCTTGTTATAAAATATAGTGGTTTTATGCGTCGTCCATATCTATGCTTTTCACTTAACGTGATGTGAATTAGGGTAAAATTGAAGACTATCAAAGTTCAAAAAAGAAGGAATTCAGAAGTTTTAAGGAGAACCTTGTATCTTTTTGGGATAATTTGGTGTCAGAGTGCCAAAATGGACCTTTGTTTGACCAAGTCCTGTTTGACAAGTGCATGGACTATGTTATTGCTTTGTCATGGTTGGTACTCCTATGTGTTATCTCACATTTTTCAAAATACACATACTTCTCAAGATAACATACATGTATTTTTCCTTTTTTTGTAGTACACCACCGAGAGTTTACCGTCAGGTTGCTTCTTTGGTGGGCCTCCAGCTGGTCACTTCCTTCATAGGAGTTGCCAAGATTCTCGGTGCCCAAAGGCAGACTACCCAAAGGCAGTTAACTGCTGAAAAGAAGAAAAACGCTGAGGGGCCTCATGTTGAATCACTTAATAAGAGGTTATCAGAGTTTCATGAAAAGATCACAATGATTGAGGAGATGATGCGAAAAATATTTACAGGGTAAGTCCCTAACTTTGTTTTTGCGTTACCAAAATTAAAGAAAAAGTTCTTGTTAAGAAATTACGGAATCTAATATTGCATACTTAAGCTTACAAGTTAAAGTATTTGTTCATGACATAGTTGGTGTAAAGGTACATACCTTTACATTTTTGAAGTTCAAGGATTTAATAATGCTACAATAGATGTTTAGTGACATGTTTTATACAAAAAGTGAAAGTCTATAGTTTGTATTATAGTGTGAGGAGAGAAATGGTTCACATTACCTTTAATGTTTGTCATATGCTTTATAGCTTCTCTCATTCTTTTCAAGGTTGTTCATGCATCGTTATCGAGACATAGACCCTGAAATCCGCATGTCATGCATACAATCACTTGGAGCATGGATTGTTTCATATCCATCCTTGTTCTTGCAAGACCTGTATTTGAAGTATCTTGGATGGACATTAAATGACAAAGTAAGTTGTATCTATATATATATGTATCTATGTACTATGTATGTATGCATGTTAATATTTATATTTATTTATTTTTTTAGAATGCTGCTGTAAGAAAAGCATCGGTACTTGCATTGCAAAATCTATATGATGTGGATGACAATGTGCCATCTCTTGGACTATTTACCGAAAGATTTTATAAAAGGATGTTGGACCTTGCTGATGATGTTGACATCTCTGTTGCAGTGTGTGCCATCAGTCTTGTTAAACAATTATTAAGGTATCTGTTCACGCAGATTTTTCCGATTGTTTTAACTAGTTAAATGTGAATAACACGTCTTATTTTATGGCCCATTGCAGACATCAGTTGGTTCCTGATGATGATTTAGGCTCGTTATATGATTTACTAATTGACGATCCACCTGAAATCAGACGCGCCATTGGGGCACTTGTGTATGATCATGTGATTGCTCAGAAGTTTAATAGCTCACAGCCTCGTTCATCAGGTCTTCCTGTCGACCACAGTTTTTATTATTATTATTCAATGTTATTTTTTTAATTTTTTTGACAATGCGTACTTGGCTTCACACTTTTGAGATTGATCCTTCCAGGCGATGAAGGAGATACATCACAGATTCATCTTCTTAGGATGCTGCAAATACTAAGAGAGTTCTCAACGGATCAAGTACTGAGCCAGTATGTCATTGATGACATTTGGGAGTTTATGGACGCGATGAAAGTAAGTTGTATATCCCAGCTTTGATTCTCTTAGGCATAGTTATCGATAGCGAATAGTGACAAATAGCGACGAGGTACCTATATGCTACGTAGCGATAGTGACGTAATAGCGCCCGCTATTTTGTGTTTAGCTATAAGGTAGTTAAAATTTTAAGAAATAAAAAATAGCTATTTGTAATATATATATATATATATATATATATATATATATATATATATATATATATATATATATTATATTTAGGTTTAGGATCCTGTAAAAAAAGACACTTTTCGTGAGAAGTGTGAGAAGGCATAGGTATTGACATGTAGACATCATGTTTTGGACTTAGGCATGATGTTTTGGGTTGTTTTGGGAAGAAAAACATCAAACATAACAATTTAAAACACAATGCAATGAGTTCTAGGCTTAAAACTTAAAACACCATGCCAAGAACGTTAAGTAGTATGTTCTAAGTGTTAAATAGTGTTTTTTAAATTGCACGCTATAATACATTGTATTGTGTTTTAAATTGTTATGTTTAGTGTTTTTCTTGTTAAAACAACCCAAAATATCATGGCTAAGTTCAAAACATGATGCCTACATGTTAATTCCTATGCCTTCTCACACTTCTCTCGATAAGGGTCTTTTTTACAGGAACCTTACCCTATATATATATATAATGTTAATTTTATACTTTTTATGTATAAATTTTGAAGTTTAAGGACCAAATATAAATAGTGATGCTGGGGATATATGTTAAAATACACAAACTAGTTTTACACTTTTATGTAAATTTTTACAAGTTTTAGGGACTATATGATAACTACTGAGAAGATAGAGGGGTTAAAAGTTAAAATTCAAAAAGTTATTTAATCTAAAAAGCTAAAACACAAACACACGTAGCCGCTCTATTCTCTTCTTCTCCCCGACTTCCAGTAGGTTTCCGGCAGAAATTACAGCACCAGAGCTGGAATTTGTGGTCGGAATCCCGCTATAATCACGCTATGGAGTCGCTAAGTAACATATGGCGAGATATGGTCGATTCGATACGAAGCGCGCGATAGCGAACGCTATGTTCGCTATCGATAACTATGCTCTTAGGATCTGTGTAATTGGAAACTTAATTTATACATTTGAATGAAAACGTATCATATTTGACCACACACGGTTTGGAGCAAAATTTACATTGAAATGTAGACCAACTGGAAACATACATAAAATAAGCACGAAAACGTATTATATTTGATCTGATTTGTTTCCCAAAAAAAGGGTTTGCGTTGAAACGTAGACCAACTCAAATATATATCCTCACATACATACAAATATGCACGTAAAAACTTACTTTTTATAGTAAAGGAACGAAAGGGGTAAACTCGAAACTTTAGAAACTTGAGCGGGTCAAAATGATATTTTACATAGCTTTAAACACAGCGACAAATTAGTTTATTAAAAAAGAAATTAAAAAACTTAATGGGTTAAAAACGTAGAAGTAAAGTAGATACATTAGAAGCTGGCGGGGATAGTTTGTAAAACCTGTAACATAGAATAGGGGTTAAACGTGACATTTTCCAAAGTAGAGGGGTAGCAAAAAAACTTGTAAAAAAGAGTAGGGGTTAAAAGGGCCAAAAGTATAGTTGGATAGCAAGGGTTAAAAATGACATTTTCCAAAAGTTAATGGCATTGTGAAGGAATGGAATAAACATGATAACGGAATGAGCATGTAATAAATGAGTCGTTCCTTTTGATTATGTTTGGTTGGCGATAGGCACGGAGTGACCATTCAAATATAATGATTGTATGTTTTAGTTTTAGTTATAGTTAATGACTAGTTTAATAAAATATAGTGAAGATTATTTTACAGAAATAAAAGATTTAATTTATTCATGTTTTTTCAGGATTGGAAGCGTATAACCTCTATGCTTCTGGATGAAAATCCCTCAATTGAGCTTACAGACGACGATGCTACAAATTTGGCTCGATTGTTTTGTGCATCTGTGAAAAAAGCTGTTGGGGAGAAAATTGTTCCTGCTGCTGATCATAGGAAGCAGAGCCACACTAAAGCTCAGCGGGTAATTGTGCTGTTTTCATTTTTTTCATTTAAATCAACCTGTGTTTTTCATATTGCATGCTTATTTGGTTTGTTGGACCATATCTAATGTGTACATCATAATGGTGTAACTATATCTGTCACACACATTTTTCATTATTATATTCAGTTTAATATAAAACATAATAGTTATTTTCTTAAAGTACATTATTATAACAATCTCATTGAGCCCTTTAAATGAGTACTTATTGAATATGGTTTTTATGTTTTTTTAATTTAATATGTATTACAGTTATTACTTATTGATAAGTTGTTGTCACACATTTTCATAATTATATTCAACATATAACATAATAGTTATTTTCTTAAAACACATTATTGTAACAAATTTTCTGAGCTCTTTAAATTAGTACCGTATTGAATATGGTTTTTAAGTTTTTTTTAATTTAATATGTATTACAGTTATTACTTATTGATAAATTGTTAAAATGATTAAATTTTAAAATAATCTAGTTAAATATTAAAATAGAATCAATTTGTTTTTTATTTATTTTAATAAATAAAATACTTCAATTGTCAGGAGGTAATTCAAAACAGCAGGAAGGAAATAACTGTTACAATGATGAAGAATTACCCACAACTCATGTGCAAGTATATGGCTGACAAAACAAAAGTCCCGTCACTTCTCGAAATTATTTCTCACATGGACCTAGAGCTCTACTCCCTAAAAAGTCAAGAACAGGTATTTAGGTTTAGAATTTCAACTTTATATTCATATTCTCTCCATCCCATAATTATTAGGGGCAATTACATATATCCCCCTACAAACTTTATAAATTACATATTTACCCGAGCCAAAATTTTAATTACGAATTTCCCCTTCCCAAAAGTTAAAAATATCAAATATACCCATATCATTAAAAATGGATAAGAGAATGACTAATTTACCCTTTTTCTCTACAAAACTATAAAAATCTTATCATAATTATTATTACTACTCTATTAAAAAAGAGAAAGCTAAGAACTTTCATCCAATTCTCCACCGGCAAGAACAACCGAACCACCGGCGACATAAGCTGCTATCACAACTTCTTCTTCACAGGCCTTTTTATATTTCCCAATATGCTCCTTTATTTGTGGAGATTATTATTTCAAATTATAATTCCGTGCATCATTAAAAAAAACTTGCAAAGTCATGAATTTAGAGATCTGTATCATATGATATTCAAGAAGGTAGGATTTCAAGCTCAAACCATTTTGAATAAACGTTTGATATAAATAGATTAATGTAAAAACCTATAATAGTTCATCCATTAGTGCCTTTTGGGCATAAAAACCTTTAAAATCTCCATTTGTCATCTTAGAACCTGTTAGGGTTCCGTTAGCCGTCGCCGTTTGTGTTCAGTGCAGGCTTTGAAGCCGGTTAGAGTTCTCGTCGTCGTAGAATCGCCGGTGGTTCAGTTATGATCGCTGGTTGTCCTCACTAGTGGAGGATAGGATTGTCGGCTACTGGGATGTGGTTGTCGGTGAGGATTTGAAGGTGGCCAAGGATGGATAGAATAAACCCTAGAGGGAGGAAGGCAACGTAACTTTGAATGTAAACTTTTAGGTTTTCATATGTTTAAAAGGGTAAACTCGTCATTTGGTTAATGTTGGGGAAATATGTAATTTATTTTTTGGCTTGGGTAAATATGTAATTATAGTTTGAAATAGGGGGATATATGTAATAATCCCTAATTATTATCCGCAAACAACAAAAATAACTCATTTTAAGATGTGTGCTATAAATGCAGTTTTTGGTTAATATAGTGTAGGGGTGAGCAAATGTCAGTTTGGTTCGGTTCTTACACATAACCGAAACCGATAACCAAAGTTTGGTTTTAGGAAAAACCATAACCAAAACCGATCGGTTAATTCGGTTAATATGTCAGTTATTGGTTCGGTTTCGGTTATGTTCGGTTAATTACCAAAAACAAAATTTGTGCAAAATTATAAACTTAAAATAGTTAATCAAGTTTTTTGAACCATTTTCAAGCATACAAATACATGAAAACACATGAAATACCCAGGAAATACATGGAAAATACGTAAAAAGTATGTTTCAAATACATGGATATACATGAAAAACACATAAATATATAACTATCGGTCCGGTTTTGGTTATGGAAGAAGGGCTAACAGTAATCGTAACAGAATGATTCGGTCTTGGCCATATTTTAACCGTAACCGATCAGTTAAGTCGGTTTCGGTTATTTTCGGTTTTTTCGGTTATCGGTATTTGTATGCTCACCCCATGCCAACTTACTCTTGCATTTAAGACACCATTGACTTGTAAAGCTTGCATTTATTGATCAGGCTAAAAGATAGACAGTGGGCCATAAATTTTCGACGGAGAGAATATATATATACCTGTGAAGTCTTAACATCTGAATACATATATTTTTGTTTTCAGAAATTCAAAACGCTTCTTCAGCTGATGAAGGAGGCATTCTTTAAACACGGCGACAAAGATGCTCTAAGATCCTGTGTTAAGGCGATTAATTATTGTACGACTAGAAGTCAGGGAGAGCTACAAGATTATGCCCAAAATAAATTGAAGGAGCTTGAGGATGAGCTTATTAGTAAACTGAAAACTGCTTTAAAAGAAGTCCAGGTATGATATTATTAAACTTAAAGTAACAGTATCCATGTTTTTGTTATTGCAATATCTTAAATGATTGAGGCTTTTTAGTTCAAATACAGAGTAAAATGCCATTTTGTCCGAGGTTTGGCCAGTTTTGGCGACTTTTGTCCAAAGGTTTGTTTTTCCGCATCTGGATCCAAAAGGTTTGAAATTTTGCCGTTTTCATCCGGCTAGTTAACTCTATCCGTTTTTCTCCTTAAGTCAGGGGTATTTCTGTCTTTTTAATTAACTACAGGGCAATTCGGTCTTTTTCACTTTATGTAAAAAGGCAATACCCCTGAAAAAGACTGATTGCCCTTTAAATTAACAAAAAAGACGGAAATATCCATGACTAATGGAGAAAAATGGATGGAGTTAACGAGCCGGATGAAAATGGCAGGATTTCAAACCTCTTGGATCCAGATGCGAAAACAAACCTTCGGACGAAAGTCGCAAAAATGACCAAACCTCAGGGACTAAAATGGCATTTTAATCTTAAATATATTTCTTTAATTAATCTGGCATGGGTTTTCTTTGTAGGACGGTGATGATGAGTACTTACTTCATGTGAATATGAAAAGGCTGTACGAGCTGCAGTTAACGAGGCCTGTACCAATTGAAAGCTTGTATGATGAAATCATTAAGGTTCTAAAAAATGTCCAGAACATAGATGATGAGGTGCGGAATTTATCTGTTTTACGGTAAAATGGCGTTTTTTATTTTTAATTTTATGTTTCATACTTCATTTTGTTGTTCTGTAGGTTGCTAGTTTTTTGCTTCTCAACATGTATTTGCATGTTAGTTGGGGCTTAGACTCAGTTATGAACAGCAGTGTTGTCTCTGAGGCATCTTTATTTTCTCTTATATCCAAACGGAACGCTTTATTCGAAGAGCTCGAGCGCTTTTTACAAATTCCACTTGAAGCTCAAGGAAAGGGAATTTCTCGAAGCCTCGCGTGTAGGGTAAGCATATATATGTTTTAGATCATTTAAAATTAGTTATAGGATTTAATATGATTTATATTATGTATATTCTTGGAAAGTTGAAAATGTACTATATATACTTCTAGATCTCATTATATCATATCTACTCATTATAGAGTCGGTTTTGCTTAATAAACAGATAGGAAACCAATGTTATTTCATCGAATCATCTTGGTGCATTATGGCCGTTCACTTGTTCAATAAAACAAGTTAATTATAAGCATTGGGTTTGTTTTATAAAGTTTGGTGTAGGGTAAATACTATATATTAGTGTTATGCAAGGGTAAATATGATATATGTGTTTTAGACCTGTAAATGAACCGAACGAACACGAACAAAGGCATGTTCGTGTTTATTCATTGAACTTTAACCGAACACAAACATATAATAACACATTTTTTTCATGTTATTTGTTTAAAACCTAAACGAACAGTTCACGGACGTAAACGAACATAAACAAACTTAAGCAAACATAATTTTGCAAACAATAAACAACATAAATGAACATAATTGAGCAAACATAGATGAACGCAAATGAACCTAGATGACTAAACATACGAACATAAAGTAATCTTTTTTATATAAATTAGTGATATAATTCCGATAAATTCCATTGGATAATCCATTTTTATTGCTAAAAAGCCCAATTACCAATTAGTTATATTTATATTAGTAGTTAGAAAGTTCAATGTTTAATATTTATATAAATATAACTACTTATGTATTTAAATTGAAATGAACATAACAAACAGACGTAAACTCATTTAAATAAATGAACATAAATGAATTGTGTTCATGTTCTTTCGTTTATTAAATAAACGAACTACGTTCACCAACAGTTCATGAACTTCGGTTCGTTTACAGGCAGTTTCAGGTTGATATATGAAATTCTGAACTTTTACAAGGATATATATGAAACTGCCCTTAATCAATATTGCTTGTTTGCACTGTTTAAAACAACAATAGTTTTCTAAATATTTTATTTCTCCAAGGTGTGTGTGATACTTGCAGAGTTGTGGTGTTTGTTTAGAAAATCAAACTACGATTCAACAAAGGTGGCAAGTTTAGGATACCGTCCTGACATTTCTACCCTTGAAAAATTTTGGAAGCTCTGTGAGCAACAACTTGATATTTCAGGTAACATAACCGTTTGAAGTTTTCTATGTTACCTGTGTTTAGTTGCCACTTGTATGAAGGGATTCTTGAACAAACCTGCAGATGAGACCGAAGACGAAGATGCTAACAAAGAATATGTAGAAGAGTTAAATCGAGATGCCGTAATGATTGCTGCTGCTAAATTAGTTGCAACTGGAGCTGTTCCTAAGGTTATGTAACGTGTTCTCTAGATGTTATACTTATAGGTATATAGGTTATGGTAAAATGAAAACTCCTACGAGTTGTGAGAACTTAGAGAACTCGGCCTTACAACAAGTCTTTTCAAAAATATTTTTTTACCAAAAATCCTAAAAATTCAACTTTTCCAAAAAAAAGGTTTTTGTTGGTTTAGACCACCCTAAAATATGCTTACAGGTGGTATAAATGCTGATTCATGCTGATGTCAGCAGCTTTTAACAGCAGCTTAAAAGGGCTGAAAACGCTGCTTCGAATTTTTTTTATTTATAACTGTGTTTGTAAATTCTAATCTACGTGTGTGACAAAAATGGGGGCAAAACTCACCAACAGGTTCTATAAGTTCTCACAACCTCGAAGGAGTTTTCTCTTGATCCTGATCCTATATTACAATAGCTCCTTACGTGCGACGGTACGCGACTTAATGACGAATGTTCATTTGTAAATTATGCACGCCATAAATTTCAAACCCTAATTACGCAAGAAGAAGAAATCACGCATG
The DNA here is from genome assembly GCA_947069175.1 of Scalesia atractyloides. NCBI lineage: Eukaryota > Viridiplantae > Streptophyta > Magnoliopsida > Asterales > Asteraceae > Scalesia > Scalesia atractyloides. Next base: position 89,069,718 of record CAMTDV010000017.1, read on the forward strand.
GTCAAAACACAAATCACGCATAGGTTGGTTTTACCCTAATTACGCATGTTATATCATAATTACGCATGTTATTTTGTTGGCCGCGTACCGTCGCACGTTAAGAAATTTTTGTATTTTAAACTTCTCTCTCTCTCTCTATAGGGTGGGGATCGTGAGAGAACCACGAGTTATTTGAGAACTTGAGAGAACCACTGTCAATCAAGTGAATTTAAAAAAAAATTAACATTTTTTGTGTAAATGTTATTATTGTGAAAATATAAAAAAGCCAAAAAAATATGTAGATTGATGATATACATATATGTAGCATGCAAATATACACATACGTCGAGATATATATGTAGTTTAAGATGTACGTACATGTAACCGTCGATCTAGATATATTTTTTCAATTTTCTTTTATTTGCGTAAAGATTAGTAACATATAAATACAAGTAAGAAAAATCTTTTGAATATTTTTTCCGGTTTGCAAATCTCACTTTGGTTCTCATTTGATCCTTATAGAATATATATATATATATATATATATATATAATATATATATAGTGAAAGTGTATTGTACAATTTTTCTTAACGTACCTGTGTAGATATAACATGCGTGATTAGTTTTGTAACACGCTTCATTAGGTTTTTCACCCCATGCGTGATTTCTGATTTTGTACATGCGTGATTAGGGTTTTTGAGTTTTATAACGTGCGTAATTTCATCTCGTACACATCGTACGTTATGGAATATTGTACGTTAACCAACCCCTATAATATATATAGTGAACGTGTAATGTACAATATGCCTTATCGTACGAGATTTGAAGTTCTCACGTTATAAACTTTATAAATAAAAAGTCGCATGTTGTAAAATATAAAAAATCGCATGTTGAAACTGAAAAAATAGCATGTTGTATAAATGAAAAAATAACATGTAAAAAAATTGTATGGGTAAAATGAAGTTCGCATGTTGTAACTCAATCTCGTACGCAGCGTACGTGAACACAAATTATACATCAACCAACCCTTATATATTACAATTGTTTGTTTTATTCCTCACATTTTTTATGGCTTATAATGCAGGAGGATCTTGCCCCGGTGATTATTTCTCATTATACCATGCATGGGCCAACTGTGGCTGAAGTAGTTAAATTTCTGATTGTCAACATTAGAAAAAAGGACGAAGATGTCTCTGATATATTTTCGAAGGCACTGAAACATGTAACACACTAACACTCATCTCTTATTAAACATAATACTTTTTATACTTTATCAGCTTAACTATTAGTAAATGTTGCCTTTTAGAGTCCGTCACTCACACAAGGATATTATATAATGCTTGATTTAGTTCTTTTTTATGAGGAGAAAAGGAAAGAAAAAGGTTCAATGTAAATGCTAAAGTACTTTTTTTACCTTTAGATTAAATAAAAGCTAAGTTAATGTTTTTCATTTGTTCTTCTCTATTTAATACCATTTGTAGATAAAAGTTCACTTTGAGATGAATAGAAATGCACAATAATAGACAAATTTATTGCATTTGTTCTGTTCCTTTTTTTAAGTAAGTTCATTTTTTACTTGTTTCGGATTGAAAAATAGTCTCGGGTTGGAATTGGCACAGTTAGTTTTCATTAATATTATATTTTTATATACTTGTTTTTTCATTATTGATACTAATTAAATAATGTTTTTTGATCAGGCACATGTACGCTACTTGACCGTACTTCGTACTTCTAACGATGAATACTTATCTGCCAGAAGGCTCAAGGAATGTAAAGACTTGACAAGTCGGCTTTCTGGCTTCTTTGTTGGTGCTGCACGTGAAAATTCACGAAACATAATTTTCAAAATTGTGAAAGAGGGAGTTGATTACGCCTTCATGAATGTACCAACATGTCTGTCCTTTTTGACATGCGCTGTTATAAATTTTGCATCCAAACTTCCTAAGAACGATATAAGTAGCATGTAAGTACTGTATCTTTTAATCTTGGGGCAAATCATTCTCAAGCATTCATTATGCTCAAGTACTAATAATATTCTTTTCATAAAGCATTCATTATGCTCAAGTACTAATAATATTCTTTTCATAAGCAGTTTAACGCATCTTCAATATCTAACAAGGAATGTCAACATGGATGAAGATCCAAGTGGCTGGAGCCCCTACAAAACGTTTGTAGTAAGCTTACATGAGAAATCTTCTAAAAATGAAGGTTTGCTAGTTTATTCTAAACACTTTTCGACTTTAGGTGGATATTTTTGATTATGTTTATAGGATTAATTTCATATATACCCTTACAAAACAGTTAAAATATCAAATTTACCTAATTTGTTAAAAATAATCTAACAAAGTTTTCTTATCTGCTCATCTTTTACTTTCATATTTTTATGTAATACATTTTTAATCTTAAATTTATTTTTACTCATTTTTATTTTTTACCCATAAACATTTGAAATGAGTAAATATAATATTTGAAGTTAAAGGTCATATACGAGATTTCAAAGTTTTAGAAAATAAGGCTAAAATTGTCTTTTTATAAATTATTTTTAATGAATTGGGTATATATGTTATTTCAACTACTTTGTAAGAGTATATATGATGTTTTGCAGGTTTGTAGGGGTATATATGAAATTGCCCCTTTATGTAACTGGTCAACCTGCCCAACCAGTTTCTGATTTAAGATTTCAATTAATTGTTATTTTATTTACGATTTCCAGATGAGAGGGAAGTGAGAGAAGGGACGACAGTTAAAAGGGGGCGTGGTCGGCCTCGTAAGAATCCGAAGATTGAAGGGAAAAAATTGTTTGATGAGAAAAGTTCAAGTGAAGACGAGGATGAAATAAACGCATCTGATCATGATGATTATGAAGAAAATCAAGTGGATGAAGATGATCAGGTGCCTTTAATACAATCGATTCAGGCTTCTGCTAAACTCAGGGCTCTAAGAGTTTCAAGAGATGAGAACAGACAGCAGACATCAAGGACACCAGGTGTGTTTATACACATATATACACACACACTTACATATGCTCACATATATATGTATAGGTAGAAGGTCGCTACAGGATATGTAGCCATAAATAGCGGGAAAGATTTCGGTTTTTTTTTAAATCTTTATTTTAAATATAAATAGCGATTAAATATAGCTATAAAATAGCTGGATTTTAGGTTTGTGTTAAATATACATGTAAAATACCAATATATGCCAAGGTATTTTGATATAATATACATATAAAAAAATTAAAAAAAATTTTTCTAGTGCATCGCTATGTAGCATATAGGTACCTTATCGCTATTTTTATTACTGGAAGCAGCTTAGGCTGTCTACATCTTACCCTCCTTAGACCCTACCTTACCTTAGCTTTGCTATTGGTGGAATTTACTGAGTATGATGATGATGATCGCTATTTTTATCACACAGTTATTTGCATCAAATATGATTTCAGATATGTATTATTACAATAATTATATGATTTTAGTGATGCATTTTGGTTGTGCAGGGGTAGAAAGGTAAGGACAGTCAAGTTAGGGGCTGACTTAGAAAGATATGTAGTTTGTTCATCTTGTAATATTATGATATCTTAAGGTTTTTACGTTTTAAATGTTTTGGTCAAACATGTATTAACATTTGTTCTCTAATGTGGTGGTGGTGGTGGTAGACAATATCATCTACTCATCAAATAGGAACTATGTGTTGTTCGGTGACTGTACTATAAAATCTCTTGTTGAACAAATAGTTTTTTGGCCGAGTCAACCAAGACCCTTAAGATGTTCAAATTGCTTTTGGCTGTGACTTGCGCGAAGCTTGGTTAAATTTTGCTTGAAAAGCTCTGAAGTCAACTAATTACGCTCAAACCAATTTGCTTATATAAGAATTAAGAAACCACGTGGTCTAGTGGTTAGTCACTTGATTTCTTTACTTGAGGTCTCAAGTTCAACTCCCACCAGCATCACTTTGAAGGACATTAGTGGTGGCTATGAAGTTTAGAACTAGGCCTCTTTGGAGGTCGCTAGTTCGAAACCGAGTCGAACTGGGTTTTACCGCAGTGAGCCTTCAGGCGGGCGGGTTTTCCCCGGAACTGGTGGCTTGATGGCTTGGGTATGCATCTAACTCTGACTGTTATGGAGGGGATACATTTGCTCGATTAAAGGCATCCCAGGATGCTTATCCGGTGATTTAGTTGGCCGTTAAAAAAAAGAATTAAGAAACCATAACTCAGTAAAAAGTCAACCTAACATAATTGACAACTTTGTTTGATACGTTATGTCTTAAGAGCCAGAAGCCTTAAGCTAGGGTGATTATGGTGCGGTTCTGTTTGGTTATTGCCTATAACCATAACCGCACACTTCGGTTATAAAAAAATCATAATCGTTCGGTTTTGGTTAATCGGTTATTTGCGGTTTCGGTTCGGTTATAAGTTGGTTATTTTATCGTTTCTAAAGTTAGGCTTTATATGTGTGGGTTATGCAAAATTAATGCGTAAAAAATAAATACATAGTTAAAGCTTGTAGAATTATCAATTATATTTTACTTCCACGTGTTATGTGGAAGCATACATACGAACACAAAGTGGCTAGAGTTTTAAATTCAATGAGGTTGGGTCATGGTTAAAAAACACTTCATAAAAAAAACATATGGATTGGGCCATGGTTAAACACTTAAACACTAACTTAAAAACCTATTTGGGCTTATGGATTTGGCCATGTTTAAAACATTCGGTTCGATTCGGTTATTTGCGGTTATGAAACTAATAATAACCATAACCGAACTGCGACATGCATTATCAAAAATATAAATAATCGACCCTTCGGTTGTTTCGGTTCGGTTATATCGGTGAGGTTCGATTAATTCGATTTTATGCTCACCCCTGAGCCTTAGTAAGTGCAGTTTATTTATCCTTTAGACTATGGGTGTGTGGAGTACTTTAGCTTTTTTTATCTGCAGGACCAGCCTTTTACCAAGATCACTATTACACTGCTTATCATTTTTTACATCTTTGAAAATATCAAGCATTTTCCTGCAAGATCGATTCTAGTGAAGAGAATTTACAAACTTTAATGAAAATGATATTCACTACAGAAGGGCTATTGGGATAAGAGTAGTATTATAGGGAATGGAAGCTACTCTTAAAAAACAGTTTAGAACATATGGAGGAGAATATAAAAACTCTCCAGTTATGATTGCTCCTGCCCGGAAATCTTCAGACGCGGCAATTAAATTTTTAAATAGTAAACTAGTTTAGTCAAATCAAGCCCAGAGGCCAGTATAAGATTTGCAACATCAACCTGGAACTTGCCCATCATGTTCTGTAATAAAAACAATATGAGTACCAATTCATCAAGAGATAGCCTAAATTCAAATAATTAAGCATTAAACATAGATTAAAGGGTTTAAACATATAAGTTTAGTTATCTGGTTATCAAAAAAGATTCTCATCTAATATTATAGAAGATATAAATGATATGGACAAAACTTTGATATTTTAAAGACGATCATCTACCTTGAAAGGTAAAGATAGACATAACAAGATGGGGGACCTAGCTATAAAGACAAAAGATGCAGGCTATTAATGTTCACTTTCTCAAGACAACTTTGAAAAAAGAAGTTGACACTCTAAGGCATTACATGAAGACACCATGATAAGATACATTATATTGTAACAAAGCTTATCATGAAGAAAAACCTATAAAAAGGGAATGAGAAAGGGAAGGAAGGACCTCGATCTTTACTCAAGTCTTTACAAGTCTTTTTCATGTACTAAAAATCTTTGTATTTTCAGAGTATTTTGTATTTACCGTTGTAATATATTTCCCTGTTGTAAAACAACCATCATGGAATAAAAATCTTTGGTTTCCTTATAAATTCTGAGAGTGCTCATACTGATTTAGAGATATTTCTCTCTTAAAAAGAAAAATTCTCCAACCTTAGTGTCTCTTTTTTCCTTACACCGGAGGTAGGAAACGAAACCAGGTTGTGCTAAATATTGCTGAAGGAGCAAAGAGGAGTTACCTAAGATATCTTAGGTTTCGTTTGAAATATTTTGTGGTTATTATAGACGTTATCCTGCAATGAAAAATGAACCAATAAATCCTTTTGGAATATACTTAGATTTAGATTGTGTAAATAACACAGAAGAAGGATTGATAAATGAGAAACCGCTTTTAGAATAGCAGTTTTGTTAATAAAATGGATATTGAAACAATAAAAGGATTTTTAGAAAGAACTCTCTTAAATAGCGCCTTAAGATATTGGCAAAATATAAGCCATATGTGTGTGTGTGTGTTGGAGGGGCGTAGAGACCGGCTGCAGGAAGTCGTTGAAGACGGTGACGAGCCTGAGGGGATGGGGAGGTGGTGTGGCGCCGGAGGACGACGGACAGGGGACATCCCCCATACCATCTAGTCTTAGAATAGGGTAAGGTTTGTTTCAATCACCATCGTCGTATTCTATCAATAGCTTTGCTATAAGTTGGATTATACAGTTATGTTTAGTTTGGGTTGCTTTGTTGTGCTTACAAATCTTGGTTTTACACTTCCATGTCTGATGTATATATCCTTTTAGAAGGAGCGAATAGTGGGTGCAGCCTTTTTATCCTTTGGGATAAGGGTAAGGTTTGTTTCTATCACACTCGTATTCTACCGATAGCTTTGCTATAAGTGAAATTATATGGTATGTTTAGTGTATAAACAACTGTGGTGTAAGCTCAAACTCCACTCTATCTAGCAGCTCAATAACAATGATTTGAAACCATGCACAAATAAAGAGAACTCAAATCAAACTTGATTTTAGAGATTGAGCTCAAATAACTTTGTACAATCACAATTAGTTTAAAAGTTGATCACTTCTAACCTAAGAGCAAAATGTTTGCATTCCTTATTGTTGGATCATCAATGTAGTACTATATGACAGAAAAATTTACATGTACAAAGAAATTGTCATTCTGCACTAAATTAAATCACAATTCCCCAGTGATGATACATACACTTGTGAAATTCTCTATATAAGTAAAAAAAATCAATCTGCTACCTTTGGGTAAGTTTCCGAATTTGGACTTGGGTTGAAGAAGACAACTGCAAAAAAATGCTGAAAGTGGGTCGTTCGATCATATATATGCAAGCGAGGACCTATCATGATCTTGCGGACGCCCTTGTGGGAGTAGGTGGTCTCTGAATATTAAGTTCCTACAATACACATTTAAAAATAATATAACTACTAATAATAAGAAGACAAAATAAGAATAATATATTAGACTTTATGTTAATAAACTATTTATTGTAGTTGATAATATAATAATATCAAGAATATAAAATACATAAAAACTACCAATCCACGTTGATGTGGACAAAGACATGAAAAGTGAGAAACAAAATGTCTTTACTGGTCAATCCGACCTTAGCTTTGTTTTGACCCATACCAAACCACAACTCGTTTTAACTAGAACCCATTTTGACCCGTTACCCAACCCACCCGACCTGTTTCGACGCGTACTGAAAATGACGACTAACGGAAGGTACCTGCATCCAGGTGTCATCTTGGAGACGTTTCTGGTGACTGGAGTGGAGGTGGCAATGGATGAATTAGTTTCGGAAGGATCATTAATCCTCTGCCAATCACTAATATAGCACCCGCATTGTTGGCGGTCCCTGAATAATCAAACAAAATAAAAGTCATGGGACTAGTGTGCAAATTCACCAAAAGTTGGTTGCAGAAAAAAAGTCATGTGAAGCTAAAAACCTACCACAATAGTTGGTTGCAGAAAAAAGGGTAATTAATTGTCGCTGAGCAAATCTTTCAAATCCATCCATTACGCATTCATGTGCTCTTATAATAAGCTGAAGTTTATTCTTTTTACAGAAATCTGAAACCCTATCAGGCTGCAAGCAGTTAAAAATTCACGAGTAAGAAATGTAAAATTTAAAAGTGATAAAAACTATGACTTGTTTGCATACAAAATGGTCGATTATATCTAATTATTTAGCAAGGGGGAAAACTAAAATAATTAATTAATTTTTTGTCAAATGGATTGTTGGGCAACCAGCCAAAACAAGTAATTTAGAGCGTGACAAACATCCAGGTTGAATTGGATCGACTCATCTAACAATTTTTAGTCACCTTTTGTGAGTTTTAATAATAATAATAACTAACGTATCAATTAAGATTAATAAAACTATACTATTAAATCAGTTGGTTTTGGACAACTTGCAAGCTTTAGTGATAAAAGAGTAAATAAGGGTAAAATGGGAAATATAGTAGATTATATCCATTTTTTGAAAGTGGAAAATAGACGATAATTTTGGGACTTCAGGAGTATTAATTCTGCATATTGCTAATATAAACAAACTGAATGCATACCCCAAAAGTAACAAGACCAGATCCCCTAGCGTTTGGTCTTAAACCTTCCACGCTGTCATTTTCCGTGGGGTCAGACCTACAAAAAATAAATAAACAAATAAAACTTCTATCAAAAGTCTTGAAAAGAGATAAAAAAAAAGTAAATACAAAAGGAAGTTACCATAGCAAATCCATCAACACAATAGATCCCGCATCCATAGTTATGGGCCGTTCTATTTTCTCTATTTGCTCGACTAAATGTATTGACCGCCTATGCCACCATGCATACAAATAATCTTTTTTTCAATGAGTGCTGCAAGAGGAAGGTGGTTAAACAGTTGATTGAACCGGGTCCACGCCCAGATCCCGTCATTTTCTCCCTGTGTCATACAGCAACTGTAAGAAGACTAAACAATAGATGCGGAAAAAAGCGTGGGTCAGGTAATGGGCCAAAAAGGTTAGTTTATTGGTATCACCTGGGCTGGGTTGACCCGCACACTTTTCCCAAAACATTAGTTCAACAATTAGTGTCTTAGATATGATTACAAACACTTATGTTATTTGAATAATAAACTTTTGAATAAAAAGATTTAAGACGGGTCTTATACACCATTTACCCGCTTCCTTTTAAGCCTACTTTCTAAATTTTACCCGGTAAAAAAAAATTTAAGCTGAATCGACTCATCCGTAAGTTAATGGATAAACTTTGCCATCTCGACAAAAATTTACAGAAAAAAAGAAATGAAGTGTTGACACGTACCATTCTTTCAACACATTCAAGACGGAAGCCAAAGAGTGTGTTTATATCAGCAGCCTCATGATTTCCACGTATCAAGTGGATATTTTCGGGGTACTGAATCTGATAAACAATATATAAAAAAGAAAAAGTGAAGCTTTAATATTACATTAACATCATATAGGCAGACTTTATGAGACTTCTTTTTTCAAAAAAATAAAAATAAAAAATAAAAAATAATACAAAGAGAAAATGCCACCTTTAAAGCAAGAAGCAGAGTGATGGTCTCCAAACTATGTTGCCCTCGGTCAACATAATCTCCAAGGAATAAATAGTCAATATACCTAAAAGCCAAAAAAAGGCTTTATATAAATTTCAGAAAGCAATTAAAACGACAAAATGAAACTAATGATGGAGATTTTAGACATACGTTATGTCTCCAGCAGTGGAAGGATATCCATATTCATCAAACAAACGCATCAAATCGCCAAACTGACCATGCAGATCACCAAACACTTTAATGGGAACTTTTAACTGAAGTACTGTCGGCTCATGCAAAAATATCTGTTCAGCAGCATAACATAGCTCTCCAACTTCATAAGAATCGAGAAAAAACCTCCTGTTTGCCGGAGGTTTCCAGTTTCTAGGCCTAAGTAACGTTGATATCACCTGCAAATAGATCAAATATTACTATCTACCATCACAAGAATCTTATCTTTCACTGTAATATATTTTAGAGTAAAATGTCTTTTTTGTCCCATAGGTTTGGCAAGTTTTGCGACTTTCGTCCAAAAGTTTGGTTTTCCACATCTGGATCCAAAAGGTTTGAAATCTTGCCATTTTCATCTGGCTCGTTAACTCCATCCAATTTTCTCTGTTAAATCAGGGGCATTTTCTTCTTTTTTTGTTAACTTCAAGGGCAATTCAGTCTTTTGAATACCTGTACATTATGCTAAATGCTTGTACATAAAGTGAAAAAGACCGAATTGCCCTTTAAGTTAACGAAATAGGCGAAAATCCCCTAAGTTAACAGAGAAAAATGGATGGAGTTAACGAGCCAGATGAAAATGGCAAGATTTCAAACTTTTTTGGATCCAAATCCGGAAAAACAAACCTTTGAACGAAAGTCACAAAACTGGCCAAACCTCAGGGACGAAAATGGCATTTACTCTAAATTTTATCTTACCTTCTTATGCAAGCCTTGTGGTGACTTTTGCCTAGTAAACTTTTTAGCAGAAGGTGACGTGTCATTTTGCAATGGAATCATTCGTCTACTCTCGTTTTCAAATTGATCCAATGACAGCTGTCTTACCAATCCACCAAGGTTACCTACCGCCTCTTTGGCAACCACAACCTGCATTGTATATTATATATTACATTATACTACCGTCAGCTTAGAGAAGATAATATGCGCACCTTTTTACTTGTGAATAAATTTATTACTATTAGGGTTACGTTTAATCACATATCAGTCAAATTAAATACTATAGCCAAGGATAAAGCAGGTTTAAATTCACCCAAAATTGATTAAAAATGCATACCACCACTTTATCGCTTTATTCACAAATACTATTTTGACCCGCCACGCATTGTGGCGGCGTTGAAATTTAAAATAACTCAAACTTATACCATCAAATATTTGACCCCACTCGTTTTTTACGAACAAAATTTACGTCAAAACGTAGACCAACTGAAAACGCACATGATATTAGACGACATTATATCAGATCAATTGGAATGCATAATACAATACGATCTTTTACCAAACTTAATTCATGAAAATAAGCACGAAAATGTATTGTACTTGACCCGACTCATTACTGAGAAAATTTACGTTGAAACGTAAACCAACTTAGATTTATAACGAAACGTAGTTAAAAATAAGCAAGTAAGAAAATAGTGTTTTTTTTACGTTAAAGAATGGAACCATGCGTTGCGGCGCGGTCAAAACATAAAGTAACTCGAATTTATACTGCCTAGTGAAAACGTATTATATTTGACCCGACTTGTTTCCGAACAATACGTAGACCAACCAAAAACGTACATAAAATAAGCATAAAAACATATTATATTTGACCCATGTACATAAAAATAAGCACGTAAAAATTGAGGGGGTCAAAATGACATTTTACAAAGTTTTTAGAAAGCTGAGTGGGTGTAAGTGGCAATGCTAAGAATTGAAGGATTGAATACACAAAAAAAGAAAAGAAAACCATTCATTGGATGGTATTTTTGTAAATTTAACAATAAAAAAATAAAATAATAGAGGTTGTGTCTTAGGTACTATTCCTAAGACATCCTCTTTTGTTATAAATAAATAAATAATAATAACAATAATAATAATAATATTAATAATAATAATAATAATAATAATTTAGATTAGATTAATATTGTACTTCCTCATCCCAAAATAAGTGTCAACATAAAAACACAACTTAAGATATCTAAATCGCATCCAATTGAAGTATTATTCTCTCTATATATAGAGCCCCAATGCAACCCCGTTATATACATACTATCAACGTACAATTATTCCTTTTGGTTAACTCTAAAGAAGCATAAATTTCAATTATATACACGAAATCTAAATGAGAAAACATACAGCTCTTGGATGAAGTCGAACATCGCCCTCTCCATCACTACCATCTGAACAGCTCTCTGCAGGCTGTGAGTTATTGTCCGCTACAGATGGATCGCCATTAGCAGCCTGTGCCTGCGCAGCTTGCCAGACAGCGTTTGCAGCTTCAGCTTCAGCAGCAGAAGCTTCAACCAGCTTGTCCATAGACTCTTTGTCCATACTGGCAACAAAAAATAAATGCCTTCTGTTAAACTGGGAAACTCAGAATCAGCAGATACGAACTCAGATTATGATCAAAATAATGATCCACTCTTTTTATTGATTAATACTGAATGAATAATTACAAAAAAATAAAAATAAAAAAATTGACTATTTATACTAATCTGCCTAAAGAAACCAATTAACTAATTTAATTAATTAAATTCAGTTAATCTACTCCTAAAACTTCCGACACTTATCCAGTAATCCCTTGCTTCATCTGTAAGTCTTCAATTAATTCAGAATTGGAATTAGGTCGGTTTGAAGTTCAATTATCTTAGGAGTCAAGAACATGTTCGTGTTAAAATAGGCCAATTTTACAAAGGGCAACCATTTCCGATCCGACATGATATCAGGTTGGGGCTAAACGGGTTTCGGTCATAAACAGGTCTACTTTAGTTATTAGTTTCAGGGTTTAGTTGACCTGATCAGTTAATCAAGTTATGTTTGGTTGGGTTAAAGGAACCAAGAAACCCGCCAACCCGAACCATACATGAATTGCTTCCCCTAACTTTTAAGTTTTAGCATGTTGAAACGAGTGGGGCCGGTTCGAGTTGCCATGCAAACACTTTTCGTCCACTTTCAGTAAACAAATAATGTGCATATTATGATAACAAAAATAATCTAAATATTTATATAAAACATGTCTTATAATGACCCATTCATAAGTAAACGGGTCCAAAAGGCCACCTTTAGCTTCAGATAAGAAGAGTTAGTAGGATCGAAAGGAAAAAGAGGATAACCTTAAGCCTGTAGATGAGGGGCTTTGATGACCGTTATCTGACGATAAAGGATCAAACGGGTTCAAATTACTTATCCTGGGACTGCTCACATTGGATCCCTTCTCGGTTGTTAGTACAGGAGTATTGACATCAGACTGAAAGGGTGAATTCTCGCTACAAGAAAATCACCTAACAATACCTCTGCATCACATATAATAAACAAAATATTAGTCTTAAAACTTAAGTCACACCTGAGTAAAAAGAACTGATGAATAAATTAGTGAAATTGCAGCAGATAACTACTTTGGGACAAAGGGATTATAATTTACCGAAATACCCTTACCGCCCCTAAGACCGCCATAGACATATAACCGTACACCGACAGATGCAGCAGCATGCCGACAACGACGCATAAGCTCTAAAGAAGGATCTTCTGCTTGGCCCTTGTTACCACGTGGCGCGGTCACTAACCCATGTCTATCTAACCAAACACCAGCAGCAGTGTCCAAAACTGTATATTCACATCGTAAGACGTAAATATTATATTATTATCTGTTAGATATAACTAATAGTAAAAAAGTTACCAAATGAAGTATACTTAACCTGCAACAGCTGCTTCACCGTCTACTGCCCGACCTCCCCTCACAACACCTCCTGTAACATGCAATTGTGTCCCAACAAATACCTGAATTACCAGCAGATGAACCGATGATAGGAACACATACGTTATCCATTTGATATAAATTGTTGATGTGTTTACTATTAGTTTAAAAAACCAAAAAATATTTACTCCATCTTAAAATAAAAGGTCGGTGGCAAAACACCCCAAACTTTCAACATAGGAACGAAACACCTCCAACTTTCACAATAGAACCAAAACACCCCAGACTTTCACAACTACAACCCTATTCTTACACATTCACTTCTAACTTTTGGTAATTGACAACGTTGACCCTCCAAACTTTTCTACTTAATAACTTGACACTTCGTCTTGTTTAAATTATTTTTACGACTTTACACCGCAACGTGCGACACATTATAATATTTTTTTTATCTATGCCTAACCATGTTAACGCCTAAATTACTTTTACGACCACATCGCTGTCTAAATTACTTTTACGACTTTACAACGACCGAGACATGCTCTTTTTTTATCTAGGTCTAAGACGTTAATGTCATGAACGTAACGTGTGTAACTAAGTAAAAAACGTGTCATGTCGCGTGCGGGCACCACACGTTCGTGTCATCATCGTACACTGTAACCGCAATGCTAATATATGTCACACAAGTTAGATGGATACGTTGAAACCGCGTTTTCATATGGTTAACGCATCACATAACGTGTCACCAGCTATAAACAAGTAAGGCGTCGCCGCCGCAACGCACGGCCTATGATAAAAATCTAGTTATAATGATAATAAAAACTGCTGAATAAAATGATTTAAGATCTTGAGATAAAACACAGCTTAAGTCAACCCAACTTGGTTTTAAAAGATGCGAGGCGCAACTCCAGGTGCAACTCAATATAGTTAATGTGTTTCTTATGACTAAAAAAAATACAAAACAATAACATTACAGAATAATATAATCGTATATCCTTACCGAGGCATGTTGGTACCTAGATGAAGGGGCGACTCCAGGTGCAAGAGTCCATTCCCATTGACCATTCCTATGCATAAGCAGTCCATAAGCGTCTGCTAGTGGCTGCAATTAACATATAACGCAGAAATAATTGTCAATATTGGTAACCATGAACAATTCATTACATGATATTATAGTCTTTGTTTCAACCACTTACATTAGCCAGATCTTTTATTTCTATACTTGCATATATATAGATACATATAATATGAAATGCAGCAAATAGCATATGTAAGTCATTAAATGGAAGAGAAAAGCACTTTGTAAATCAGCAGACATCAATTACAGCACATTAAAGTGGCAACCACATCTTTGAATCGAGCTGCGCTTTTATTGAGGCTCGTTTAATAAACGAGGTCGAGCCTGAGCTTCACATATCGAGCTCGAGCCGGCTCACAAGCCTAAACGATTTTTATTTAATATATTAATTATATATACTAGTGGGATTACCCGCGCTCCACAGCGGGCTTTCGGTGGGTACCGGCACTTGATATAGCAACCGAAAGAGATATGCTTTACATCGATCAAAAACCAAAGATACAAACAAATTATGTTACATCTATGGCAGTACTTATCGCCATAACCAGTAGGGTATTCAGTTTTTACGGTTTTCATACCCGTGCCAGTTCGGTACTGTCAGATCTCATCCCTAGAGCCAGACCATACCAATAGCTCTTATATGAGTGGGATCATATCAGGTACATCGGTTTTGTTGGTTTATTATGTTGTGTGAATATTTTATGATAGCCCGTACTGTGCCAGAGGTGTCTCTTCCACCACAAAGCAAAAACATACCATCCGATCGGGCACTAGCTGTTGCATACCTGCAAAAAAACATAACTTGATTAATAAAATACAAGGTAACACACATAGTTCAGTTCGGTCTGGTCTAGTGTCATTTAAACCGAAAACTTTATTCATGGTATTAACATTACAAGCCAGAACTATTTCCTGAAGACAATAAAAAGAACTAACGTAACAGGGTATAAAAAGATTGGTGTAATCAAACAATAGGTAAGTAACTATACAATAAAATTTAAAAGGTATTTAACTATATCTTATGCACACACAGTTGCAAAATTCACTTACATTCTAGCAGAAGGTTTATCACCTTCTGGATTCAGCTTCTGCCATGCATACGGTTTTTTAGCGGTATCCAAAGCCCAAGCATCCGACAGTACTCTCTTTCCTGTAGGAAGAGAAATCACAGATGCTATCACTAGCGGTAACAACTAAAAATAGTCAAACAAAAGTAACCTATTGATCCCCAATAGTCAACTTTCAATATAATTGATTCAGGTAATAGAAAAACACTTTTTATGAATGATTTTATTCTAATACTCTACTAGTTAAATCAACTATTATGACCACATCAAAAGTAGTTCTAATCATTGCTAAAATAGGAGAAAAAAATTTCAGTAAAACGTCATTTTCGTCCCTGAGGTTTGGGCAGGTTTGCGACTTTCGTCCAAAGGTTTGTTTTTTCGCATCTAGATCCAAAAGGTTTGAAATCTTGCCATTATCATCCGGCTCGTTAACGCCATCAATTTTTCTCCGTTAAGTTAGGCGTATTTCCATATTTTTTTGTTAACTTAAAGGGCAATTCGGTCTTTTTCACTTTTGTACAAGCATTTAGCATAATGTACAAGCATTCACTTAAAGGGCAATCCGGTCTTTTTCACTTTACGTACGAGAATACCCCTGACTTAATGGAGAAAAATGGATGGAGTTAACGAGCCGGATGAAAATGGCAAGATTTCAAATATCCGGATGTGAAAAAATAAACCTTTGGACGAAATTCGCAGAACTGGCCAAATCTCAGGGACGAAATGGCATTTTGCTCAAAATATAATGATAACCCGAAGAATATACGATGTTTCAACA
The DNA here is from genome assembly GCA_947069175.1 of Scalesia atractyloides. Lineage (NCBI taxonomy): Eukaryota > Viridiplantae > Streptophyta > Magnoliopsida > Asterales > Asteraceae > Scalesia > Scalesia atractyloides. The sequence continues at coordinate 89,085,845 of CAMTDV010000017.1, forward strand.
TTCTACTCTACACTTGGGAACTTATTTATAATGGATTTCATGCACTTGACGCGAATGATATTTTATTGATAACATAGGATATACAAAATTTGTCTACTTTCGAGAGGCTAGGTTCTCTCATCTCGTCTTAACCCTAAATCCGTAATCAAGTCAAGCCTAATTGAATGATCTTTATATAACGAACCAGAAAAGGTAATATATACTAGTGTTTTATTTATCTTTACTAATGACAAAATAATGAACTATATTAGAAACACACTAACCGTCATTGCCACTAACAGTAACAAGGTGTCGTTGGGCAACCAAGTCCATAACATGACCATATCGTGGGCCGGGTCCCAGTCCCTGGACAACAAGCCTGCACTCCAGAAACAAGACGTTGACGTCAATAAAGTCAACACTTCAAGGAAAAAGCAAGGATCGAAGTGAAAGAGCTTAATTGAAACTTGAACAAAATGTTACCTGTACCATTTATATTTGTCATTACTCATGTCGAGCACATAAAGATCATCTGTTGAATGCCCAGCTGGACCTATGCCACCCTAGTGATGCAGCATCAAGTTACCAAAAATCAAAATCACAAATAAGCAAATATAAAGCTAACATATTTTTTTTCCTACTTTAGACTAGTTGATAAATATTAAATATAGTCCTAAATTACCTGAAAAACAACCATGGTTCCAACAGCAGCTGACGCATGAGCAGCCCTGGGTGAGGTGGTTCTCCAGACGGTCGAATTCTGAAAAAAAAACACACATAATTAGACCATCCGTAATAGGTTCACCAAAAGTGGTGCCACGTCACATCCACTACACGTAGGCAAAGTGCTGCCGCTTTTCGCCTCACTAAATGTGTGTAACGGTCTCGCTAGAGTTCCACTTTCTTTAACTTATTTAAATGGTGAGTCGGAGCCGTTTTAATCGGTTAAAAATAATAATTCCATTCCCATCACCGCCCACCACCCGGCGCCCGTATATTTCCCCGCGCCATTGCCCATCAAGCCCCGTGTTTCACGCCCACGACACTAATCATTAAACCCTTACACTAAATCTCAGCATTTAATCACTAACCAAATCAACAAAGTTCACTACAAGTCTACAACAACAAACTATAAATTATAAATTTAAAAATTAAATTCACCTGGTCCATTTCCTGGTTATAACATCATACGAATGAACCGAATTAGTCACACCAGCCAACCCTAAAACCACAAACACACCAATATCAATCAACAAACCATCAATCAAGCTACAATCCAATTAAGCAAACAATCAACACAAAGTATATGCAAATTACTGATCCCAAGGGCCGGGGACGAAGCACCGCCTTCGATAGCAGTTGCGCCACCGAACAATATGAGCCGAGGACCGTGCGATTTCGTCGGAGCAACGGCGGTTAGTGTGTGAGCACACCGAGGGCCCGGTGCGTCATCTTCAGTCTCCCAAACGTCTCCAAGGGGCTGTAAGTTGGAGCTGGTTGTTGCCATGGCTTCGAAGCCATGAAACCCTAAACCCTAGGTTTTGGCGATCACAAATTCCGTTAGAAGTTGTTACAGTTGTAATTGTAATGAATAGATATATGGAGAATGCGTGAATTGTAGGAGTTTGAATTTGAATGAATGAAAGATGTGGAGAAATTTGTTGAGTTGAATGTTGAAAATGGAGATGAATGCATCAAAAATGGAGGATGAAGGTGGGCCCGGCAAGAAGAAGTATGAGAGGGTGTATCTGATGCAGTCGCTTTATGTTGGTTAACAATCTGGAAAGCCGGAGTTTTTTTTCAAATAGGTGTGGTGAAAAAAATATTCATTAAAATAGGTGTTTTTTTATATTTTTTTAACTAACCTATTATAAATCTTCTCTTTTTTAACTCAATTATCACTTTTATACTTTTCTTCTTCAATCAACTCATTATTTTTTATATATAGCTAACTTATTATATTTTATTTTTATTTTTATGATCAAACCATGTTAAAACAAATTGAAATTATTGAGAAATACCTCCTACTTTTTTAGATAATATTTCATTCACTATTTTGTTTGTATTCATGATTATCAATTCAATATTATTTTTATTTTAAGTTTATTAAATCAATAATGACAGAGCAAACTGTTTACTCAATTTTAAATATTATTGAATTAATAATGACAGAGCAAATTGTTTACTCGGTTTCATAGATATGTTGGTTCATTGGCGTAATTTAAACTCGAAACTAATCTCTTTTAAATTATTAACTTATATTTTTAAAAAGTCATGAACAACATTTTTTTTATTTGGTTAATAAACTAACATGAATATACGTTTCATTCGTTTATTTATTTTCGTAAATGTTTGTTTATGTTCGTTCATTTAAATCCGCTTAACCCACCCTTCTTTATGTTTGCTTGTTTACGTTAACTTATTTTCGTTAGTTTGCGTAAATTTAAATTTATTCATTTACGTTTCGCTACGTATTCATTTATTTTTTTAGTTACATTACAATTTATCTAGTTTTGTAAATTAAAGTATTGCTCATTACAAGATTAATCTAGTTTTTTTTTAAAATTGATGTTCGTGCTTGATAGGAGTAATATTATCATTATCTTCGTGTTCGTTTATAATCCTGGAATTACATGAGCAAACTTTATATTAAAATTATTTATCTTACATAAATATAAAGGGAAAATAAAAGAGAACATTAAAAAACAAAAAAGAAAGAATTAAAATAAGTAAGTTAAAAAATAAAATAAAACATATAATGGGTTGTTTGGTAAAAACAGGATGTTGAATAAAAAACAAAAGCAAAACATGCAATATATTAGTTTAAAATAAAGAAATAAATGAAAACACTCATTTGGTAAATTATTATTTAAAAATGCAATATATTAGTTTAAAATAAAAAAATAAATGAAAACACTCATCTTGGTAAATTATTATTCTAAATAACCTAATTTGTTAAATATTTTTACACCATCACCATTTTAGGAAAAAACTTAAAAGAAAACACCTATTTTGGTAAATATTTTTCAAATCACCTATTTTGATAAATATTTTTTCCATCACCACCCTTTTGAGAAAAAACTCAACTAAAAAGTAGTGAAAACAATAATTATTATTATTATTTATTATCATGTTGTTTATTAAATAACTTTGTCTCTAAATTGTTTTTATTTAAAGAAACTAATAACTAATAAGGGGTGGGATGATCCACTAGCCATCACTCACCATACTTAATCAAGTTTCGTCACCTTATCGAGCATCATTCAATCACTATTGATTGAATTTAGTGGGGTGTCCATACTAGTGATGGAATTTTTTTTTCTTTGTGGATTTTCTCATGCTATGCGTGGGAATTTGATTGATATTAGTTTGTTTTGTTAGACTAGTGGGTGTATGCGTTGGTTTCTTGGCGTTTTGGCCCTTTAACGCCGGCTGCTCTACCTCGGGTTAGCGTTGCCCCTTTGGCGTGGAAATTGAGCCTGGCGTGGGGCTGGATGACATGGCTGGTGAAATTTTAAATAGTTTAAACAAAAAAAATCCACATGGCTGGTCACGCCAAGCTAAGCCATGCCACATCATACCCCTAGTTTTTGAGTATTACCTTGTGGATCCCACCTTCGCCACGTATCTAGCAATGCCTCCAACCCAAGCCCCTCCACACCCCATAGTCTTACCACTTGCTATTGCAAACGGAAAAACCCAAAAAAAAAGAAGTTACAATATAAAAGGACATCGACACATATTTTACATGAATCGAAAACCATAAAAACGAATAACTATAGCGATATAGATGTTATTAGGTAGGATTCAATTTAGTTCATCACGGTATTGTATAACGTAGTACACAAAAAAAAAACCCTCTATTTTGAATGCAACTTCGTTTCCAACATAATAATTACGAGAAAAAAAATAAGCACAACTGGTATATTCATGGTTTTTTAAGTTAACGAACGCAAATTGTTAAAGAAAAACCATACTAAATAAAAGTTGAATGAGTTAAATACGTATATTATTTATAATAACTGAAAGTTAGGAAAAAGATTGATAAGATTCAGAAAAAATACCACCAACCTTCAATATTAGTAAGTATTTTTTTCATTGTCAAACTAAGATTGTTGTGTTTTTATACACGAATCGATAAATGTATAATTGTCTTGTCTGTCCACTTGGTAGTTTCACAAACATACGTGTCAGTATATTACATATATACACTTTATTTTTTGTGTGTTGTAAAATTAATTATAAGAATATATGTGACCATAAATGGTGCATGAAATGGTTTCACAAGAAGGACGTATAGACTATATATCCTCGTGTCCTTTACAAGGATTTAATCACGTCGTAGCTGTTGATGGACAGGTAATTGACTTCTCTTACGAACATGCACCACATGTAATGTCCTTAGCATGAAGAATATTCTACTTCTTCCACATCATTATTGATTCTGTATAGCGTAACCACATAACCGGTAATGCCAAATGGTATAGTGTCCTATAGCCATAAACCTCTAGTTTAGAGCACGTGTAGCAGTCATCCAAGCAGTTTGGTCTTTTTGTCATGTGACGTCCACGTCATCAAGGCCTGAAAATTTGATAAAATGGAGTGGTGAAACATGTGAAATTAGTTGGTTTGGAATTAAAATAATAATAATAATAATAATAATAATAATAATAATAAAAATAAATTGATTGGTTAAAACTAACTCCAACCAATCTCTTTCATTCCTAACTCATGGTCTAAACGACAAAGAGAGCCCAAATTTACATTTCACATGGGGGGGGTAGTGTAATGCATGTGGTTTGTTCAACTACATGTCCACTACACATGGTCTTATGAAACCCAATTGCAATAAAATTTGTGCATTACAAACTACCATTACAAATTACAATACATGACCTTTACCCAGAATTCATGTCTGAGATCTTGTTTCAAACTCACACTCTCTTATAAGCCCTGCCAAACACCCTTAAATTCTTATGTATAACAATTGAGGGTGACTTAGCAACAATGACTTTTATTTTAACTAGACATAATTTAACTAACAATATCCACTGCCAATGTTTTAAAACCAGTTTTTAAATCATACCAGGCCGGGCTCTAAAATGGTTAAACCGGGTTGTATTGCGCGATTCAGTCGGGTTACTAGTTAACCCTATAATTTCATAAACTACAAATTCATCTAAAAATGATCTAATCCCAATTTCATAAACTATAATTTCATAAACTGCAAACCAGATCAACGGTTTGAACTGGTAAACCGGATTTACCGCCGGTATAAGATTGTCTGATATTTGATTTAACCGGTATAGCTCGGTTCATACCGATATTTTAAAAGATTGTCTACTTGTACTATGGTTGTGTATGTGTTTCAGAACCGTGAAGACTTTAGCTCGATTATAACATAGGACATTTTTAATGTTTTTTTTTGCTTTGGAAGTGACCACACACCTCTGTTTGTTTTTACTCCCTATTTTCTTTTGTTTTATGCCACAATGGCCTCTCAATTTTAAAGCCTCACTTTTGGGTTTTTCTTTAATCTTTATGTTTTTTACTTTCAACCTATTTTTTTTAGAATTTAATTCTAATTCTTTTTACCTTTAATTTTGGTTCTTATACTTTTTATCTTTTATAGAAATTTTAGGTTTACATTTAGATCTAAATTTAGCGAGATAACACGCAGCAACGTGTGTATGGTTCAATGTTTTTACGTCTATTTTTCTTGTTTAATAGCCTCGTCGCAACACACGGGTCCTAAATCACTTAATATTTGTTTTCTATGTTTTACGTTCGCATACATAGTTCACGCTTTTACGTGTACTTTTTGTTTGGCTTTACTTTTCTTTATTTTTTATTTTTTTAATAAAAACTTTCCAGTGTTGGTGGTTGCTATTAGTGGTATAGTATTGGTGCTACTTGACATAATTTTACGCCCATGTTGCAGCATGGAAGGAGTTAATACTAGTTCTTTTTAATTTGTAAATGTTATTGTTATAGTATTTTTTTCAATAAAAAAAATTCACACGTTTTGATTTTGTCAAACCATGACTTCTTTGTTATATATTAAAAACAACTTTTATGCTACAGTTAAAGTTTTATCCTCTTTGATATTTGCCAGATATCTGTTTGTTTTGTCTCCAAATGCTTCTTAATTTACTTTTATACCCCGTCCACATTGTGGGACGATGGTCGAATAATGAGCGAGTGTTAGACAGCTCATTGACACGGAAAACAATTAAATCGAGTCAACGAATAAAAACATAACACTTTTATAGTTTTGCTAAAAAAACTAAAACAATGACAATACTGATATTTTTAACTAATGAAAAGTTATTTTTTTTTCACTAGTGTAAAAACACAAAATTTATTTAGGTAGAGAAGGTTTCTATCCTCTTATAAGAATGGTTTGATTGTCAGCCTAAACCGATTTGGATTTTACATCTCCACCCTCTCTTAGGGAGCCAATGCCTCGCTGGCACACCTGCTCGGCCCCTTGCTTTGATACCATTTGTAAAGTGATGGCAGTACTGGAAATTGAAATAAGGGGCAAAAGTGTAAATCTGTGCAAGGACGAATTCGCACTTTTGAACTTAGGGCAACAGAGTAATATAAATTTAAACTAAAGGCACAATCATAATTTTAGGCCGACAAAGGGCATAATCGTAATTTTGAGTTGGAGCAAAAAGCGTAATTGTATTTTGAACAGGGGCAAAAACGAATTTTTAACTGAGAGCAAAATCATAATTTTTAAACGGGGAAATATCGTAATTTTAAGGGGGGGGGGGCGAGAATTTTTTCTTTTCATTTGAACAGGGGTGAAAACATAATTTTCAGTTGAGGGCGAAATTGTAATTTTGAGTCGTGGGCAAAATCGTTATTTTTGGCTGGGGCGAAAAGCGTTGTTTTATTTTGAGCAGCAGGCAAAATCGTAATTTTAAAGTGGGAGCAAACCCTAATTTTACAGCATAAACAAATAATAAACAGTTGGTCCAATACGGGAGTGCCAGGCCAGCTGCCTGGCACTATTCCGAAGACAATCCCGTAATTTTACAGCGTTAACAAATAATAAACGACTGGTCCAATGAGAGAGTGTTAGCCAGCTGCCTGACACTATTCCTCTTTTTATATTAAATACACTGTTCAAATCGTTCTCTTTTTAACGTATTGATAATGATAATGATAATAATAATAATAATATTGAGAGACTACAAACTAATTTTACTTTTCCTTATTATTTCACTTAACAAAATATAGAAAGATAATCTTTTTGTTTTATTTGCTTTTTACATATTTTACATATATGTTTTTCCTTTTACTTAGTTTATGTTTATTAATCTTTTAATATGCTGTGTTAGTTCATATATTTTTTTATTTAGTATGTTGGATTCTTCATCATTGTGATTTGTTTACTTATTTTATATATCGTTTGATTTATAGTTTATATAAAGAATCATTTTATATATAACTAAAAAAGCTATCACATAATATATTTTTTTGTTACATATATAAAATAAAAAAGATCTTAAATTCAATATGTTTTTGCAACTATTCAAAAAGATATAATTGATAATAAAAACAAGTAAGATATCATATTTCTACTATGTACTAGATGTTGACAACATTGATACTGTCGTCTTTATAATTTTTCATGATGTTTTGTTTTATTCTTTGGAAAAGAGGTTCTGTTCACAATAAAATATCTTCTTAGTACAGTAAACTATTTTGAGTGTCGGTACCGTATTGAAGCGAACACATGTTATCTGAACAACATCAATACTGGTAATGATAGTCGATTCATCTCTTTTGGTTGATCGAGTGCCAGTATTGTATCGGTGCTACAACAAATTAAATCGAAAGACCGTTGCGAAACGCGAGGAATGCCACTAGTTATTATATTATATTATATTATACTTGGTGAAAAAAACCGAAAGCCCTTCTTTTAAGTTTCTCCCAGATACATGGCTTACATACCCGGCTCAACCTTCTTAGAAAACAATCGAATCCAGGGTCCAGAGGAGAATTGGCCATTCAATCTTGTGAACTAATCGAGACCGAAATTGGAGAAAGAGATACGAACAGAAAGAAATAACCAATGGATGAAAGAACATGAAACCATTCTTTCTGTTTCAATAATATTATATTATAGTGGTTTGCGCCAGTAATGTTTGTGTATTTTGAGTTTTTTTGTTTCCTTCAAAGTCCCCACTGGAGCACATAGAATGAAATTATAAATAATTAACTACTGATCCAAAGAAAATTTTCCACCTCCAAACTTCATTATACTGCCATGTTGATTTTTATTGTTTTAACTACAAGTGCAACCCGCCGCGATGCGGCGGGAGCTGGATTTATATTTCTAGTCAGCCGACATCAAGACATGTAAACTGTTCCTAAAATGCGTTCAAATGCTCATATGAATGACTCTTTGGCATCACTTTGAACTCTGGCTTATATGGTAAAGGTTGCAACTTGGAATTCCCTCTCATGCCAATCGAAAAATCAACAAAATAACAATAAATATACCTTCAAATTGAAAGAAAATAAAGATTATCAACGGTGGTCTAGTTGACCCGTCTGCCAAGCTCTTAAACTTCCATTCACCACCGTCCCCATGCTTCCCACGTGGGCATCATAACTAAAAACCCAAATGCTTCCCATGCGCTAACAATTTCATAAGTCTTCCTTCAAAGGCCTCTGTTTCGCCGCCTTTCTTCTCCGCAACACTGCCATTCGCGTCATCATTGGCTTAATCATCCATTTGCTTCAAAAACACGTTCGATTTTGTTGGTACCAGTTCGCTTAATTGTGGTACCAACTTTTGCTTCAAACTGGAGTTCATCTATGGCTTGACCAAAACCTTAGGTTCATAAGTTTTTTTTATCACCACCATCATCATTGTCCTTGTAACCGATGGCTCCAAAAACGAATTTTGTGCATTCGAAATCGTGAATATCAGTCCAATTTGAAACCTAAACACCAGAAATAGAAAAATATGATACCTTCATCGGACCACAAATTGAAGAAACATGTCGATATCCCCAACCCTAGAGAAATAATTTCACATCAATAACCATCAGATTAAGCAATCAAAAGCATCAATTGAAAACAATAATACAATGGATACAAACTCACTACATGTCTAAACCTAACATCCAATTCAATTTCACAGAAAAAAAAAAAAAACCATCCAAGGATACGGTACATCTGAACTACATGTCCACCACTACATTTCCTAACAAGCGTACGGGGAGATGGATGCGGCTAAGACCGCGTATATTGCCATCACTGATCACTCAAAGACTCAAGCAAGAAAATATATACGAAAGGTTATTTCATGTCTACAAACTCTTGCACTTAGTTAATTTGCTTGTCAATGGCCTATTAACCTAGTGGCAGTAGGTGTTTCTTCTCTTCACCAATTTTGAACTTCTGATTAATTAATTTGTACAAGTATTTCTTCCTTTGTACATGTATTCGTTCCTTTGCACATGTATTTCTTCCTTTGTACATGTATTTCTTCCTTTGTACATATATTCGTTCCTTTGTGCATGTATTTCTTCCTTTGTACATGCATTTCTTCCTTTGTGTAAATATTCGTTCCTTTGTACATGTATTTGTTCCTTTATACATGTACTTATGCACAGTTGACTTTCGGAAAGTCAACGGTTTATCAGATGAACTTTTGACTTAACCCATTCATTCTTTAATTCCCACTTCTTATCTTATCAACACAACTATAATCAAGTAAATTTCATACCCTACTTTAAACTAACTAACATATAAGCATCACATACCACAACATTAATCAAATTTGCACTAGAATTAGACATGGGTGACACACCCATGTCACCATCTTCATCATCCCAATTTACGGATTTGATCATAACCCACTTCATACAACTTCACCAAAAGACAAATTGTAACATACCTTATGATTAACAAGTAGAGGTGATCAAGGATTGATGTACATGCACAAGATCAACCATCAATTGTACCCTTTAATTGCTGAATTTATTCTTAGGTATTTAGTGGTGTTCTTCCCCCTTTTCTCCATTTACATCGACAAACACATACGCTAATTTACTAAAAAATACTCCATCCGTCCCATTAAAAGTGTCCTATTTTGAAATTTCAAAGTCTTTATTTATAAACTTTGACTTTAATTATATATTTTTTGTGTTATACAAAACTTGATGAAAATTAACCCGATAAAAACACTTGTAAAACACACTCAAATCATATAACTTTCATCAAGTATTATCCAACGCAAACAAAATTAATTAAGGTCAAAGTTCAAAAATAAAGACTTTGAAAATTCAAAATATGACACTTTTAATGGGACGGAGGGAGTAGCTTTGGTGTTTTTTAGTTATATACCAAAAAAACATTGTAACAACTCAATATTATTCCTGGTATATTGCGATTTATAGTTCATGGTTGGTGCTATGACACAACCAAATTTCAAAAACGACACAACGTCCTTAGAGTTTCGAAATTGACATCAACACTTTCTTAAAACTTTATAAAATGTCATTTCACCCCCCCTTGAGTTCTAATTTTCAAAGTTACCCTCTGTATTTTCATAATCTAACTTAAAAGAAAAAAAAAACTATATGGCTAACACATCACATAACGTGTCGTCAGCTATAAACAACTAAGATAATTGTTCATATCCAACTAGTTTAAACTCAAAGATGGAACCATTGTCTAAAACCAACCAATCACACAAACCATTGTCTAAAGCCAACCAATCACTTCTTTTTGCTTTTGGTTTCTTTCTTTGTGGACCTGAAGGACTATAAACAACTCTGGGTTTGATCATCCGTCCCACTCTAGTCATCCGATCCTTAATCGGAGCCGATGTTTCGCGCCTCGGAATGCCTTTTTAAACCATGAATATAACAATTTTGTTAACTTGTCTGCCATTGAACATTTAAAAAATAGAAAATATACCTGAAACATCGGTAGCACCACCATACGAAGTACCAGCATCACCCGGCATCTCCGAATCGGATCGCTCATTGGAGTTGGCGATAATTGCTGGAATCTCACTGGAGTTGGCGATAATCTCACTGGAGTTATCGATAATTGCTAGAATCCCTGTATGATAGATGCCTTATTCTTGGAGACAACTGGAGTTATTTCAGTAGATAAAGCTTCAGTTTCCTCACTCTTGCCAGTACAATTGCCAGTACAATACTCGCAATTTGCAATCTGGAAAATAATGGAAAAATGACAACTAAATAGATTTACTCAAAATAAAATTAATAAAAGTGTAATTCTAGATTACTTACATCAGCAGGTTTCAATTGATTAAATATTAATTCCCAGTCAGAAACGGATAGCCGTTTTGATGTGTACTTTTGTATGAGGGGTGTGTCGATTTGATGAACTCCCGGTCTCAGCTTCTTTATTCGCTCATATATAATTGTCTAAATAATAAAAATTATACAAGTAAAACTAAAGCTCCAAGACATATATAATTCTCTAAAAAATAAAAAATCTCATAAACATACCTCCAAGACAGGAGCTGCACCAGTGAAAGAATGTTCCTGCTCACTTGCTTTATTCGCACGCCATGTTTTCAGAGAATTAAGTGAGGTGTGCAAGTGGTCCAATGTTGCTTTAGCCCAATTGCATTTTTCCCTCAACTCAGCATCTGCAACCAAAGACCAATATTTGCTCCGTAGCTTCTTTCCATCCCTAGCACAAAGGAGCACTTGTTCTACTAGGAAGTAGCACATCAACTCTAAGCACTTTTGCCCCTCTTCATTATCTATAGGCATATGAGGCAAAGTTGCCTTCAACACAACAGCATTAGCTTTGCTCAAAGCCGTTGGAGGAAATGTAGCTCGTGAGCATTTATTTTCATATGACATCAACCCCATGGTCCTTCATGCCGATAACGTCGGCAACCTCTTTTTCACAAAATGAGAAAGGGATCTCATTTGGCAGCTCAGATAACTTCGTTGAAGTATTGCAATATGTGGACAATACTTCAACGAGAGTTGCAGAAGACTCCCGTTTTTTCACCACTGATGAAAGACTTCCAAAAATGGAGTCTTTCATAAGAGCGACCTTTGCATCGTCTAATTTTAAGTCCGCTATTTTTTATATTGGACTCAAGTTTAATTGGTTGTCTCCATCGCCTATAAACTGCATTTACAGATTGTTCAAAAAAAATTAGTACGAACAGTTATGGTTGTGAATAACTGAGTACGAACAACAAAAAAACCCCCTAAAAATACCAACAAACATTTGTTTTATTAATAATAAAATTTGATGTTATTATTGAAGATTTGACAAAGTTTGAAAATTTTCAAGTTTTTGTCAATTGATCAACTTGGGTGGTGATTTTCAGTAAATAGATGTTTTTGACTGTATTTAGCCCTGTTCTACAGGCTTTGACACAAAACCAAGAAGGATCTTTCCTTGCGTTTTTTACTAGACATCCCTAAAAACTACTTACACATTAGCTTAATAGAATCAAAAAAATAGTTTCCATACAACATTAAACAAAAAATAGTTTCCATACAACATTAAACAACTTAATCAAGCAAAGCATTTCATCGAATAATTGGTGTGCCTCAACTTACTAATGACATACCACTAAAGAATGCCTAGAGAATCTTGATAACTTCAGTTGAATGTCACGACAAAGACTATAATATAGGAGATATTGGTGTTAACACTACAAGATCATATCAATGCAGATGAACCTCAACTTACTAATGACATACCACCTATACCGCCAAGACGAACCTTCAAGTTGCTATCCGGATCAGTGTTACCAGAGTCCAAATAAACCAATGACAATCATGCATTAAAGACCAGGTTCAAATGACACAGCACCATGCTTTTAATGTATATTGTATCCTGACACAGGCACACCATGCAAAAGGGGACAATGGTATGAATCTTACATTCTCTAATGACATGACACCCCAACAGATGCAAGAGCAATCAAATTAACTCAATATACTTGCTACAGTACTCAACTGCTCGTCAATATGAACCGCAGTCCATATACGAAGAGCAGCATGACACGTACACGTGTATAACAGAAATCAAAGTACAAATCTTCCTAACGAAAAGCAAATCAAACAAGATAAAGAAAATCGCCCTTGATTTAAGTTCCAATTCTCAAATTTTCTTCATCTCTTGCGAACGACAGTGAAAAAAAATCAAAAGACGATGAAGATAAAGAAAATGAAACCCGGAGAACCTACGACGGAGGAGAACGGTGGTGAGGAGAATGCCGTCGAACGATCATGAAGGGGTGAAGAACCGTTCGGTCAGTTGGACGGATCAAATTTATATCTAGGTTTCAAACGTTAACTTTCCTTGACCGAATGGTTAATCAAGGAAAGTTAACGTTTGAACCTAGATATAAATTTGATCCGTCCAACTGACCGAACGGTTCTTCACCCCTTCCACGATCGTTCGTCGTTCGCCGGCATTCTCCTCCGTCGTAGGTTCTCCAGGTTTCATTTTCTTTATCTTCATCGTCTTTTAATTTTTTCCACTGTCGTTCGCAAGAGATGAAGAAAATTTGAGAATTGGAACTTAAATCAAGGGCGATTTTCTTTATCTTGTTTGATTTGCTTTTCGTTAGGAAGATTTGTACTTTGATTTCTGTTATACACGTGTACGTGTCATGCTGCTCTTCGTATATGGACTGCGGTTCATATTGACGAGCAGTTGAGTACTGTAGCAAGTATATTGAGTTAATTTGATTGCTCTTGCATCTGTTGGGGTGTCATGTCATTAGAGAATGTAAGATTCATACCATTGTCCCCTTTTGCATGGTGTGCATGTGTCAGGATACATTATACATTAAAAGCATGGTGCTGTGTCATTTGAACCTGGTCTTTAATGCATGATTGTCATTGGTTTATTTGGACTCTGGTAACACTGATCCGGATAGCAACTTGAAGGTTCATCTTGGCGGTATAGGTGGTATGTCATTAGTAAGTTGAGGTTCATCTGCATTGATATGATCTTGTGGTGTTAACACCAATAATCTCCTATATTATAGTCTTTGTCGTGACATTCAACTGAAGTTATCAAGATTCTCTAGGCATTCTTTAGTGGTATGTCATTAGTAAGTTGAGGCACACCAATTATTCGATGAAATGCTTTGCTTGATTAAGTTGTTTAATGTTGTATGGAAACTATTTTTTGTTTAATGTTGTATGGAAACTATTTTTTTGATTCTATTAAGCAAATGTGTAATGTGTAAGTAGTTTTTAGGGATGTCTAGTAAAAACGCAAGGAAAGATCCTTCTTGGTTTTGTGTCAAAGCCTGTAGAATAGGGCTAAATACAGTCAAAAACATCTATTTACTGAAAATCACCACCCAAGTTGATCAATTGACAAAAACTTGAAAATTTTCAAACTTTGTCAAATCTTCAATAATAACATCAAATGTTATTATATGTTATTATTAATAAAACAAATGTTTTTGATCAAACATTCATTAAATGCAGTATTTTAGGGTTTTTTTTTGTTGTTCGTACTCAATCATTCACAACCATAACTGTTCGTACTATCTTTTTTTGAACAATCTGTAAATGCAGTTTATAGGCGATGGAGACAAACAAACAACCAATTAAACTTGAGGCCAATATAAAAAAAATAGCGGACTTAAAATTAGACGATGCAAAGGTCGCTCTTATGAAAGACTCCATTTTTGGAAGTCTTTCGTCAGTGGTGAAAAAACGGGAGTCCTCTGCAACTCTCGTTGAAGTATTGTCCACATATTACAATACTTCAACGAAGTTATTTGAGCTGCAAAATGAGATCCATTTCTCATTTTGTGCAAAAGAGGTTGCCGACGTTATCGGCATGAAGGACCAAGGGGTTGATGTCAAAGAATATGAAAATAAATGCTCACGAGCTACATTTCCTCCAACGGCTTTGAGCAAAGCTAATGCTGATGTGTTGTAGGCAACTTTGCCTCATATGCCTATAGATAATGAAGAGGAGCAAAAGTGCTTCAAGGAGTTGATGTGCTACTTCCTAGTAGAACAAGTGCTCCTTTGTGCTAGTGATGGAAAGAAGCTACGAAGCAACTATTGGTCTTTGGTTGCAGATGCTGAGTTGAGGGAAAAATGCAATTGGGCTCAAGCAACATTGGACCACTTACACACCTCACTTAATTCTCTGAAAACATGGCAAGAGTGAGGAAACTGAAGCTTTATCTACTGAAATCACTCCAGTTGTCACTCCAGTTGTCTCCAAGAATAAGGCATCTATCATACAGGGATTCGAGCAATTATCGATAACTCCAGTGAGATTCCCGCAATTATCGCCAACTCCAGTGAGATTCCAGCAATTATCGCCAACTCCAATGAGCGATCCCGATTCGGAGATGTCGGGTGATGCTGGTGCTTCATATGGTGGTGCTACCGATGTTTCAGGTATATTTTCTATTTTTTAAATGTTCAATGGCAGACAAGTTAACAAATTGTTATATTCATGGTTTAAAAAGGCATTCGGAGGCGCGAAACATCGGCTCCGATTAAGGATCGCATGACTAGAGTGGGACGGATGATCAAACCCAGAGTTGTTTATAGTCCTTCAGGTCCACAAAGAAAGAAACCAAAAGCAAAAAAGAAGTGATTGGTTGGCTTTAGACAATGGTTTGTGTGATTGGTTGGTTTTAGACAATGGTTCCATCTTTGAGTTTAAACTAGTTGGATATGAACAATTATCTTAGTTGTTTATAGCTGACGACACGTTATGTGATGTGTTAGCCATATGTTTTTTTTTTACTTTTAAGTTAGATTATGAAAATACAGAAGGTAACTTTGAAAATTAGAACTCAATGGGGTGAAATGACATTTTATAAAGTTTTGAGAAAGTGTTGATGTCAATTTCGAAACTCTAAGGACTGTTTGTGTCTTTTTTGAAATTTGGTTGTGTCATAGCACCAACAATGAACTGTAAATCGCAATATACCAGGAATAATATTGAGTTGTTACAATGTTTTTTAGTATATTACTAAAAAACACCAAAGCTATTTTTTAGTAAATTAGCGTATGTGTTTGTCGATGTAAATGGAGAAAGGGGGAAGAACACCCACTAAATACATAAGAATAAATTCAGCAAATTAAGGTACAATTGATGGTTGATCTTGTGCATGTACATCAATCCTTGATCACCTCTACTTGATAATCATAAGGTATGTTACAATTTGTCTTTTGGTGAAGTGAGTTATGATCAAATCAGTAAATTGGGATGATGAAGATGGTGACATGGGTGTGTCACCCATGTCTAATTCTAGTGCAAATTTGATTAATGTTGTGGTATGTGATGCTTATATGTTAGTTAATTTAAAGTAGGGTATGAAATTTACTTGATTATAGTTGTGTTGATAAGATAAGAAGTGGGAATTAAAGCATGAATGAAATAATGGATTTTAGTAATCCAAACTAGTAGTTGTTGGCCGGTAATAGTTCCAACTTAGAAAATAACCAGTGGTGGCCCCACATTTTCAGATATTGTAAACTAACGGATCTTTACTAACAAAACCTTAATTTCTTTTTGTCCGCTTTAACTTTTTCCGTTTAGTAAAGGTCCATTGGTTTACAATATACGAAAAGGTGGGACCACCATTGGTTATTTTTTAAGTTCGTACTGTTGCCGGCCAACGGCTAATAATTAGGATTATTAAAATCCATTATACCTAAGTAAAATACAAAGGAGAAGGAATTTTTACCTAACAACAACAGATATTGCTACTTCAATGTCTGGGTTTATGTAAATGTAGGATGCAGGTGTTGATGTTAGCTGGGGTATCTAGCAACTTTGACTTCATATTTGTAGAAACATTATATTCACAAAATGGAAAACCTACTACGAAAAAAAGGAAAGAAAATTCCATTAATGTAATAAATCAACGACCCAAGGAAAACTAATTTCAATTAAACTAATAAGTGAATAGAAATGGTTGCTTACTTCTATTGGGGTCACACCATGTGATATATTGCAAGTCATCACTGTCTTGATCCAGAATGCCCTGCGGATATTATCTAAAAAAATCAAACTAAACCTAATTACCCTCCCAATACCCAAAAGCCATAAAAAACAACATTTGTTTTTCATTTTAAATCTAAACCCAAAAGCCAAACAACCCGACCCGACCTAAACCGAACCCCACCAACCCGAACTTTAATGGGTCGGTTATCGTCACTTTTTCCCGGCCAAAAACCTGAGCAACCCAACCCGAAGAAAAACTGGAAAAAAACCGAAAAACACCCCTAACTTTTATCTTGTTTACTTATATATAAAAGAGGTCTATGAAAGAAATCATTAAAGTGAGTAATAACTATTTAGGGTGGTGGGAGTGGGCGGCAAAGTGGGTCGGCAAACCCATTTGCCGAGCGGCAACACCGCCCCCACCTTCCTTTTACCGATCGGTTTCAATCCCAATCGGCAACCCATCACCGATGTGGCAAAGGTAAAGTGTGTGTGTTTGTTGGTTGTTGGTGGTTATAATTTAAAAAAAAAAACTTTTTTTAAACCCAAATAACTATGGTGGTTGTTTGATAATATATAAAACATTATTTTTTAAAACCCAAAAGAGTTTGTCACTTTCAAGTTTCAATAACACTCCACCACTTTTCACCCAAAGTTTAACACTTTTGACCAAATGATATGGCACACTCTCATTGGTTGGTTTAAAAGTTTTCACTTTTACTTGACTAACCACTCCCACCACCCTTATCATGCCTTTATAACTGCAGGACTCATGACAAACTTTGCATATGCTTTTTGGCACTTTTAGAACAATGCCAACCTGTCAAATACAAATTGTTCTTTGGCATTGTCGTTATGAACATCTGTACATGTATTTTGAGTTGAATTAGAATATATCAAATCATGCAATTCCAACGTAGTTATAAACAAAAGTTAAAGAGTAAATTACAATCATCATCATTTATGTTAACACTATATTACAAAGTGTGTCCTTTGTCTTCAAAAAATACAAAAAACATACTCGATGTTTGCAAACTCTTGCACATTACGTCCTTTAACCATAATCAGTTAATTTTAATGGTTAAATCTGGCCAAGTAAACCCCACATAAGGGTATTTTGGTCATTTTACACTAATATATATACACACAATAAACCCCATCTATCATCTCTGTCTCTACTAGGGCTGTTCACGAGCCGAACCGAACCGATCAGACCTTTGCTCGTGCTCGGTTCGTTTACAAACCGATCCGAACCGAATCGAACGTTTTTTCAACCGAGCCAAAGTCGAGCGAGCGTCTTTCGATCCGAGCATTTTTCGAACGAACGTCGAGCGAGTATCAAGCGTCACATAATAATCAAGGAAAGTGACGATGGCGTACTAGTTATTAGAATAAAGTGCAGTTTTCATCCCTGATGTTTCGTCCAATAGAACACAATTAAAAATTTTAAAAATAGAAGGAATACAAAAACACTCAACTAGTTCTATCGAGATTAACTAAGCGGGAAGATAAATCGTCCGATTGAAATTAAATGAACCGATTGAAGCAAAACCCCGGCGAGTTGGCATCTTGGCGAGTGGAGGTGGAGAAATCGAATACGATGGCCAATGAGGGTTTTGATTAGGTCTTGTACTTTTGAATCAAATGACGGGTTGAGACTTGAGTATTGATCGATGCTTCACATTTTAGTATTTGAAATTTTAACTCAGTTACTCAAATGGACATTTAAGCATTGGATAATAGACTATTGGTATTGGATTTCAATTCTCTTACTTAAATGAGCTATATTTGGATCTTGGACCAAACATTGTTGATGTTGGTCTCTAGTCATTTCATTAAAAATGATACACACGCAAACACAAATATATATATATATATATAGGACAAGGATTCGTTAGGAACCACCCTTTATTGCGGAAACCGCGAGAACCAGTGTGAACACAAACAGTAATACCTAAAAAAATCCAAAAAAATACCAAAATTTTTTTTGAAAAATTTTCTATATTTACTCAACAATAAAAAAAATTTCAAAAAAAAAAAAAATCTTTTGTGAGTACCAACTATCCATGCACATGTGCATTTTCGTCATTTCTTTGACAACTTCCATAATACATTACAAACATTAGACAATTGTACTTTCATTTACACTACCATGTGTAACACACTACTTTTTACATTACAAATGTTAGCAATGCACATGTGTATCTATATATATCAACATGAAATAAGGTGTTTTGATACACTAATTTGAATACATTTTCTTTTAATCTATCATACCATCCATAATACACTACCATGCACATGTGCATTTTCATCATTTCTTTGACAAATTCCGTAATAAATTACAAATATTAACAATTGTACTTTCCTTTACACTACCATGTGTAATACACTACTTTTTACGTTACGAATATAAGAAATGCACATGTGCATCTACATGTATCAACATGAAATAAGGTGTTTTGGTACACTACTTTGAATACACTTTCTCTTTCATCTATCATACCATCCATAATACACTTCCATTACCTCCTACCATCCATAATACAATACCATTACCTCCTACCATTTATAATACAATACCAATACCAATATTTTCACTTTATTACATGTATATCAACACCGTTTATACCATCCAATCAACATATCATAAAGTGACAACTATAATGAACCCATCAACCACTAGATATAACTAACCAAAAAACATATATATGAGCTTACTTCATCATTCAAAATCACAAACTTTTTGTACCAAAACACGGTATATAATTGTTATACATAATGATGCACGTGTGCATTTAATGTAAAATTGAGTGTATTATTGATGGTATTGTAAATTAAAGTGCAATTGTCTACTTTGATAACGTATTACTGAATTTGTCGAAGTTATGATACATATGCACATGTGCATGGATAACTGTTACTCGAAAAAAAAAGTTTTTTTTTGGTAACGAAATATAACGATTTTTATTAAAAAAATATTAAAAAAATAAAAAATTTTGAGTGCTTTTTTGATTTTAGATTTTATTTTGCAATAAAGGTGGTTCTCGCGGTTCTCACAATAAAGGTGGTTCTCGCATGAACCTTACAATATATAATATATTAAAAAAATAATCGAGCCAACCGAACTGAGCGACCTTTGCTCTGCTCGTTCGTTTATAAACCGAACCGATCCGAACTGAGCATTTTTTAATCGAGCTGAATCGAACAAGCAAATTCCGAGCATTTTTCGAGCGAGCATTGAACGAGCGCCGAGCAATTTGAACAGCCCTAGTCTTAACCCCCCCCCCCCACATTCCTCTCTATCAGACCACCACCACTACAGCCCAACCACCATCACCACTGTTAATTCAATCTCAACAGTCTCATTTGAAATCCAATCCAAACACAAATGTAAACATGTAAATATAACACAGTGATTAAATGAGGTATTGGGTTATTTGTAAATGAAAGCATACATACTGGCAAGATGAAATGGAGGTGAAATTTGAACAATTTGTTAACAAATTAAACACGTGTTGAGTGTGGAGTATGAAGAGATTATGATATGGGATCTTATCAGAACTAATGAGAATTTGTTGAAAAAGAGTGGGTTTTGAGTGAGAAAGAAGGGTTTTTTTATTATTTATTTAAGTGTTTACGATAAAATGACTAAATTACCTTTATGTGGGGTTTATTTGGTTAGATTTAACCAATAAAAATAATCAAGTTATGGTCAAAGGATGTAATGTGCAAGGATTTACAAACAGTTTTTTGTACTTTTTAAAGACAAAGAACACACTTTGCAATCTGTTGTCAACGTAAATGACGATTTTTGTAATTTAAATTGGTTATACACTTTATAGAGATTTCCACAAATATTTGAATGTACAAATTAAAATATCATTGCAAATGTCAATTGATAACTATGAAACACTTACTCCCCTACAGTTACAGTTGGAAAATCTAGGTGAATCTTAAGAGAAAAATACAGAATCGTTGAGCCCCTGGAGGATAAGGGATTCAAAGGTTAGGGCTTTTAACCCTAAGTATGCAATTTTCTTTGAAAAACCTTAACTTAAAATAACCTACGAATATTCCTCAGGCGAGCGTACCTTGGAATTAGTCTGACTGTTGAAATTCAGGCTAGAAAATCGATTTTCAGGCAGATTGGATTCAAGAGGAGAAAATTGCCATAGTTGCTTGATTCCCCACCACCAGCTAGGCTCCAATGATCGGATCCATGGACAGGCAGGCTCGCCGGCCGGAGATCATGGCTGGAACGATCTTTGCTGTCTCCGATTATCTCTCTAGGTATTTTTTCCATGACGAAGCGTTTTCTCTATCTCTCTTTAGAGATAAGGTTGTATAAGGCTATACGATGTGGTCATCACCCTTATGACCACCTTGACCTTTCACGTCAGCGTCATGTCACTCACCTCTAATCTATCATCTAAAACCACTACTTTAAGAGTATAGTTATGACCTAAACCACTATCGTTTAATTTATTTTTGTCTAAAGAAAAAAGGAAAGGAAATATTGAAAAATAGAAACTAGGACCATGGTTGTCATGGTTTAATCCATGGTGGATCAAGCAAGGGGGTAGTGTAGCATTCTATTCATGTTCCTACATGACGAATCACGAGCCAACCATGACCACCACACCCTTTAGCCTAAGTACATATATGGCTGGGTTGAAGGTCACGGCCCCACATGTTAAGTCCACATCACACCTTACACTTGCTACAGAATTAGGCATTATCATGGTTGTAAACCTACCTAGGTACAACCATAAGATGCATAGTACATGTATAAAGCTTGAAGTACAAGCTTTAATGCAACAAAATGTTGCAAAATATAGTATTATATAATATAGTATTATATAATATAATATAATATAATTTCTGGTCACTATACTTTAATACAGTAGAAGACACTATGACGATTCTATATCCGTTTGAAATAAAAAACTTGGACGATTCTAACCTTTCCATTTGTTCATATCTGATGTAAAGTTTAATCCAAAAGAACAACGAAAAACATAAAAAATCAGGTAGGTTGATTTTAATTAAAAAAGAGTTATAAGTGCTCAGAAACTCAGTTAGCTTCGATGTGCTCGAATATAATCATAGTATTGCCATAATGTGTTTTGTTTCGTGACGAAGATACCGATTATACAACTTTGATAGCGGTACCAATTAGTAACGGATCCAGGAACTTTTTTAGTGGGTTCATCTTGATAGATTCTCACTATTTTTTTTTCAAATCATACAAAGTTCTCTCTAATTTTTCCAAACCGAATGGTTCATGTGAACCCACAAAACAGGGTTAAATCTGCCACTGGTACCAATTTATGTTTTTATGGTTCCCGGAATAAACTTCACTCCGATCCCAAACTTCCGTATTGGTGCTAATTTCGTTTTTTGTGGTTTCCGGCATAAACTTAGTTCCGGTCCTTACCGAACAATCTTGAAAACAGAGTTAAACCGATTCTATGTGAGCATCACAATCAATAAAAACACGTGTTGATATTTTTGAGGGATATCATGACTTTATTTTTTGGGTTTTCTTTCTCGATTGCTATACTAAGTAAGGGTATTATTCCGATACCATAATGAACTGAATCGGTACTGATTTAATTCCCGCCGCAATATGCGAAGGAATTCCACTAGTGCTCAACAAACAGTGGAATGAAATAGTTTGCACCGGGTTTAGAAGATGGCGAGTTGAAACCCCACCCATTATGGCTAACAATTGGGCCAGATAAACAAATTGTACAAACTTGACAATGGGCTGCCAAATAGTTGGATCTCGTCAAATCTTTTTGATAACACTGATTTTCTTGTTATTAATTATTTTAAGTTTCACACATGATTATCATCATACATTTTATATATACATATACGTATTAGTACCAATAATTAAAAAAATAATAACATTTAAAAATGATAATAAAGTTACAATAATTTATATACGTGTGTGTGAAAAGGGAAAAGAAAGTTTGTTTACTTGCATACACATTTCGGGTTTGTTAAACTAGTTGTGCTTTACTTGAATGTTGAACCTGAACTCGGCACATATAAATAAACGTATTATTTAGTTAAAAACTGATAGGGTTATGTTTACTTTGTTAGAAAATAAAATAATTTATAAGGACTAGTTTGCATCATTTCCATATTATGAGGATTCTTGACAGCTTTACTTCAGCTATCCTTAGAACCGTTGCTACATAAAAAGAGAAAACCAAATATCATGTGATTATGTTTCCTATTACCACATTTTGTAAACAGCTATATAAAGTCTCCCTTTGTAATTCTTTTAATCAATTCAGTACTTTTTTTCCTTCATACCTCAATCAACAAGATGGTATCAGAGATCTTTGGATCATCTTATTTGCTCGTGCTCATCATCTACCTCTCGCTAAAACAATCATGGCCGATGGTGATCGTGAAAACAACGATTTGTCAATTCAGATTGCAAACCTTCTCAAATCCAACCTCAATTCTCAAAACCAAACTCCAAAATCAAACCTTTCCAATAGTCTCAACATTAGCCTCAAATTGAACAGCCAGAATTATCCCTTGTGGGCTCGAATGATTCGAGTGGCCATCGGGGGTAAATCCAAGAATCTTCTCAATCACTTATCTGGAATTCCAACCCCACCCGAACCAAGTGACGACAAGTATGAGCAATGGGAACAAGACGATCTAATCGTTTTTTCGTGGCTCATACAAAATATTGAACCGGCTCTTGCTAGCAACCTCACCGAGTTCCCAACAGCGAAATCACTATGGGATGCACTCGTGGTCACATACAGTAGTGGGAAAGATAAACTACAAATGTTTGATTTACATGTTAAAGCAAACGAAATCAAACAAAATGGTGTACCCCTTGAAGATTTCTGGATAGTGATGCAAGGAATTTGGGGGAAATCGACCGTAGAGATCCGAATCCAATGACTTGTGCTAAAGATATTGCAACATACAATAAAATAAGGTCAGAACAAAAATTGTTTCAATTTCTTAATTCTATTGACAGGCAGTATGACTCTATAAAACGAGAAATACTTAGATGGGATCCATTGCCCTCGGCTGCCGAAGGAGCCTACGCCGCTGTTCGAAAGGAAACGGCTCACCAATCTATATTGGGAACCGTCTCTGGTAACATATCACAGCAAGGTGTGGCGGCCGGTTAGTATCTAACGGAGTACGTGATTCCGAGGATTGGGGTTCCTTTCAAGAGGTCGCTTCGGTCCGACCAAACCAAACAATGGTTCATCAAACCTAGTCGATAAATCAAAATTAAAGTGTACTCACTGTGGTATGCTAAAGCATACAAAAGAACAGTGCTTTAAGCTCGTTGGATTTCCTGATTGGTGGAACAACGGGCATAAAAAGGGAAAGAATAACGGCACTGAATGAGGGAAAGCAACGCCTGCCATAGCTACCAACAGCAGCGGCGGAGCCACCAACTCCGATAACACAGGCTTTGGAGGGATGGCATCGGCTGGATTTGGGAACTTCATTGCTTCTGCTAGAACTCATGAAACCAGAAAACCAGATGAAGATGAAGATGAAGCCGCTGATGGAATTGGAGGTAACGGGTTTGAGAGTTGTATCTCAAACCCCTTCTTTTTAAACCCTAAGTTCTTTCACCCTAAGGTTCTAGAACTTTTAAATAATAACTCTCAAGTTCATGATTATCACAAAACTGAACACAAGTCTTTAGGAAATAATGAAAAAACTACTATATTTGAAAACGGTGAAAATTTTCCATTTAAAAAGGCTACTAGTATTTTATGTCCGAAGGTAACACTGTTGGAAAACAATTTTCTAGAAAAAAATAACAGTAAAGAAACTTTTGGACAAGTACACATGCCTGAAACTAATAAAAAATTAGATAACCATTGGAATGTTGATTGTGATAAATCATGGATTTTTGATTCTGATGCTATCGACACCATGACATTTGACACAACGGATATAATTTTAAAATCTGAATCAAAAAAGAGCCACATCAAGACAGCTAATGGGAAATTCACTCTAAAATCCTTACCAAATCTGAATTTTATTTTTAATTTAATTTTCTTTTTTATTTGCTGGGAAAAAAGAGGAAGTATATTCTTAGAAAACATAATCGAAATTCTATTTTTAGAAACTTACATCCGTACACTTACCCAACCCCGAAATCCAAGACTTTCATTTTAGCAAAACCTCCCATTTTATACGTACGCATTTTAAGTACAATCAATCGTTAAAAATGCATGTTCTCGTAAACTGATACTCTTTATACATGCAACTACTCATCCATACGTTTACCATACTCGAATTATGTAGAGGGAGGAGGAACTATTGAAATTTCCCAACCTTAAAACTCTTAAACTGTCTCTATGTCTCGTCTTTGTCACATAAACTATTCTCTATCAGTCATGTGACAAAAGAATTAAATTGTACTGTTTAATGCATCCTACTTTTTGTATCCTACAGGACATCAGGACATGAGTGATCATTGGGCGTGTCACTGAACGCCATGGATTGTACTACGTGGAAGAAGTGACTCAACATGGTACTGTGATGCTTGCTCACGGTTCTATGGATAGAGAAGCGTGGCTATGGTATAGAAGATTAGGACATCCATCCACTGGTTATTTGCATCTTTTATTTCCGAAATTATTTCCGTACAATAAACAATTAAATTGTGAAACTTGTTTTTTAGCTAAAAGTCATAGACATACCTATAAACCAAATAACACAAGGGTTGATTCACCGTTTTCACTTATCCATTCGGATGTTTGGGGACCAGCAGAGGTTATTGGGGGACAAAACTTTTGTTATTTTGTACTTTTTATTAATGATTGCACTCGTATGACGTGGATTTATTTTTTAAAGAACAAATATGATGTTTTTGAGAAATTTACTATGTTTTATACCATGATACAAACACAATTTAAAACTAACATCCAAATACTTCGGTCTGACAATGGTGGAGAATATATAAATAACTCAATGAAACTTTTTTGTCAAACGAAAGGGATTATTCACCAAACATCTTGTTCCCATACTCCTGAACAAAACGGAGTTGTTGAACGCAAAAATCGTATTCTCTTAGAAATAACCTGAGCTCTTCTAATAGAATCTCGAGTTCCTAAGTCCTTTTGGCCCGAAGCTCTTGCAACAGCCACCTATCTCATCAATCGACTCCCAACCAAAGCCCTCGAACTAAAAACTCCTCTCCAAACCTTAACTGATTTTACGAAACTTCCTCCAACCCTTACACTTGAACCACAGATTTTTGGATGCTCTGTGTTCGTCCACATACCTAAAGTAGATCGGTCAAAACTTGGCCCATGTGCTGAAAAATGTGTGTTTGTGGGCTATGGCGTCAACAAAAAAGGATACCGATGTTATAATCCAAAAAAACACCATATTTACACGACAATGAACTGTGACTTTCTTGAAACCGAATTCTTTTATACATCACAATACAATGGTCAGGGAGAGACTGAATATGACACACTGAGTTGGTTAAAATGGATTCCATCATCAGAAGAAGTTAATCACGGTACCCAAGATGAGTCACTCGCTTCCTAACAATCAGGTGAAACAACAATTAGTGCTACTAACCAAAATCCTCCTAGTCCAGTGCCTGAGGTAAATAATTCTCAAACTCACGAGGATATACAAAATACTAACCCTACTAATCCTCAAGAAACCAGTTTGATATTTTTGATGTAGAATCAATAGTACATGAAGGACAAAGTGAGCAGATACAAGAAGAAACAAGTGAGAGATATACCCTCCCCCCAAGAGTCAATAGAGGTGTCCCCCCAAAGCGATACTCTCCAGGAAAGCAGACTAGATCTTCAAAATACCCTATGGCAAACATTGCCAAAGGAATCTATCCAAGAAGCCAAAGCCTTTGCCTCTACTCTATACGATGAACATATTCCAAACTCTATTGAAAAAGCCCTACCATCAAGAAACTGGAGGGATGCAATGGAAACAGAAATGGAAGCATTAATGAAAAATAACACATGGGAAAAGATTACTATTCCGTTAGGAAAGAAGTCGGTGGGTTGTCGTTGGGTCTTCACAATTAAATATAAACCCAATGGAACCATTGAGAGATACAAAGCACGATTAGTGGCTAAAGGTTACTCTCAAACGTATGGAATTAGTTACTCAGAAACTTTCTCCCTGGTAGCTAAGATTGACACGATTCGAGTCCTTTTCTCTATTGCTGCTAACGAAGGATGGCCTCTACATCAATTTGATGTTAAAAATGCCTTCCTCCATGGAGAATTAAATGAAGAAGTGTATATGGAGGTCCCACCCGGATTTTCAGAAATGTTCAAACCAAAGGAAGTGTGTTGGTTAAAAAAATCCATATACGGGCTAAAGCAATCCCCTCGGGCTTGGTTTGGTAGATTCACTCTAGCGATGAAAAAATACGGATTCCAACAAAGCAATTCTGATCACACGTTGTTTCTTAAACGAAGAGGTAAGCTTATAACTTGTTTGATTATTTATGTTGATGACATGATCATTACATGAAACGATAAGGAAGAAATGAAGAAGCTAAAAGCAAATCTGTTCACAGAATTCGAAATGAAGGACTTGGGAAGACTTAAGTATTTTCTCGGAATTGAGGTACTAAGGTCTAAACAAGGAATTTTTATATGTCAAAAGAAATATATACTTGATCTCCTAGCCGAGACAGGAATGATCGATTGCAAGCCTGCTGACATTCCAATGGTGGTAAACCAAAAACTCTACATGGAAGAAGAAGCTGAATTGGCAGACAAAGACCGTTATCAATGACTGGTAGGGAAACTCATATACCTTTCGCATACCCGTCCTGACATTGCATATGCAGTTAGGGTAGTCAGTCAATTCATGCACCAACCTCAAGTAAGTCACATGGAAGCAGTATTGAGGATCATTAGATATCTTAAAGGCACAACAAGTCATGGGGTCCTCTTTCAACCAAACAAACATCTTAGAATCCAGGCTTATACCGATGCAGATTGGGCAGGGGACAAAGAAAATCGAAGATCAACATCAGGTTACTTCACTCTAGTGGGTGGGAACTTATTTACATGGAGGAGTAAGAAACAAAAAGTAGTCGCATTGTCTAGTGCCGAAGCTGAGTTTCGAGGGATTGCAAGAAGTATAGCGGAGGTTCTGTGGATACGAAAACTTTTAGCTGAAATCGGTTTTTCACAAAATAATGCTAGTAGCATCATGTGTGATAACAAAGCAGCAATACAAATTTCAGAAAATCCGTCCAACACGATCGCACAAAACATGTGGAGGTAGATAGACATTTTATCAAAGAGAAACTTGAAGCAGGGATTATTGAGCTTCCTTCGTTAGATCTGAAGACCAACTTGCAGACATACTAACAAAAGCAGTCAATGGAAGGATCTTTAGTGACTGTC
Organism: Scalesia atractyloides; assembly: GCA_947069175.1. Lineage (NCBI taxonomy): Eukaryota > Viridiplantae > Streptophyta > Magnoliopsida > Asterales > Asteraceae > Scalesia > Scalesia atractyloides. The sequence goes on from CAMTDV010000017.1 coordinate 89,114,224, forward strand.
TTAACAAATTGAGCATTGGAGATCCTACTACTCAACTTGAAGAGGAGTGTTAGAAAATAAAATAATTTATAAGGACTAGTTTGCATCATTTCCATATTATGAGGATTCTTGACAACTTTACTTTAGCTGTCCTCAGAACCGTTGCTACATAAAAAGAGAAACCAAATATCATGTGATTATGTTTTCTATTACCACATATTGTAAACAGCTATATAAAGTCTCCCTTTGTAATTCTTTTAATCAATCAATTCAATTCAGTACTTTTTTCCTTCATACCTCAGTCAACAAGATACTTATCGTGTTACCTGACACATTTAAAACAATTAAATATTACACGTTCAATGAAATTAAATACTGGGCTAGTTTAACACACTATATGTAGTTTGATAACACGAATCCCAAGACGTGTTTCACACACTTGTTTACATGACTTACCAAACATGTCAGGGCAGACCTAAGGGGTCAAGATTAATAAGTCATAAATACGCAACGAAATTTTTATAACTTGATATTCGATTGCAAACGAAGCGGGTTTGGAAACCCGTTTTTTCGACGAATGTTACAAAGATAGGGTCGTCCGCACCAATGAATTTTTTTAGTCTTTTGGTATATAAACGATCTAATCCTAATGGACAAAAAAAATGGCGGCGACCCCATTAATGACGGTTCTGAACAAGATTTGCGACAACGATGACTGATATGGAGTGGCATGGTGGTTTCTATTGTTTTTTTCTTGTTGTGGTGGTGGTGGTGGTGGAGAGAATGAAGAAGAGAAAAAAATGTGAGTTATTTTATAGGAAAAATGCATACAAACATAACAGTATTGGCATCTTTATTTATTGGGACTTTAGTTACTTTAAGTTTATTTATTTACTTATTATATTTATTTACTTATTTTGTATACCGACATTGGCTTTTGAAACTATTATGTAGTAAAAAAAATGTTCTTAAATCTTTTGAAAAAGTAAAAAAAGGTGTAGTGGTTATGGAAGGAAAATTCTTTATTTTTTAGATGTTCGTATTTGGTATATTTTTAAAGTTGATTATGATATTATTCAGTTATTAATTATGGTTTGACTAGTCCAAGCATCCTGGCTAATGAACCAGTAATGCAACTGGTTCCGGCTCTGAAAACACTGTTACAATGTTGATATAATGATTAGGTTTAAAAAAAATAAGTAGTTTTAGTGTTTTTTTTAATGCGATATTTCATTATAACGACCCAACTAGCAAGACGCTAGAGGAGCAAACAACTACACATGAGACCACAAAAAAAAGACAAGCAGAGAACAAAAAGAACAATTACAAGAAATCAAAACGACTACAAGACGGGACGCCTCATCTAGACAGTCAATATTCACCCGGTTTTTCAACCAAAGAAAACCAATAGTTTTAACTTGCTCCAAGACGGCAACAACCCCCAGCATTTTGGTTAAAAGTAAGATTATTCCGAGTAGAGATGGGCATAAAAACCGGTTCCGAACCCGAACCGGTAGAACCGAACTGGAACCGGTTCCAGTTCCTACCCGACATTAAGTAGAACAGGTTCCGGGTTCAAAATACCCGTTGGTTCCAACCCGGTTCCACAATTTTACCATTTGAATCGGGTAGTAACCGGTTCCTACCCGTACCCGGTTTCACTAGTACCCGGTTCCATCAGTACCCGGAAATGCAGTTCTAGAAGGAACCGGTTATACCGTTAAAATGTTACCGTTGGAACCGGTTATAGCCGAAAAAGTGGAGACTAACGATAGAAAGAAACACAAAAATAACAAACACAATAGAAAGAAACATTACACAAACTTTATTAAAACACCAAACCAAACGGGTTACATCAAACATTTGAAGAACCGGTGTCGGAACCTTCTCCCGTCTCATTTTCTTTGCCTTCGTCACTGGGCAATGCCGCTCAGTGTGTTTCTTAAGGGTTGAGTTGGCTGCGGCCTTCATAAATTTTCCGCAAGCTTTGCATCTAGCCATCTCGTGGCTGTCGGACATTAAACAGAGATCAAAATTCTTCCATATAGCTGGGTTTCTTTTCGTCTCTAAGACAGTAACAACTTGTTCGTTGCATGCCATAGGTATTTTGCAAGATTTTTGAGAAGATGATTGAGTTTGTAAGTTGATGATGGTGAGTTTGTAAGTTGATGATGGTGAGTGTTAAGTTTTGAAATGGTAAGTAGGGAGGGGTTTATTTAAAAGACTGCCAGGAACCGGTTCCCAACGGTAACATTTTTTATCAGGAACCGGTTCTACGGTAACATTTTTATCAGGAACCGGTTCTAACGGTAACATTTTTATTAGGAACCGGTTCTGAACAGTAAAAGTCAGATTTTTCGACTGTCAGGAACCGGTTCTGAACAGTAAAAAGTCGGGGTTTACTGTCAGGAAACCGGTTCTGAACAGTAAAAAGTCAGGGTTTACTGTCAGGAACCGGTTCTAAACAGTAAAAGTCAGATTTTCGACTGTCAGGAACCGGTTCTGAACAGTAAAAAAGTCGGGTTTACTGTCAGGAACCGGTTCCACACCATACCCGGTTCCATAATACCCTTACCCGGTTCTACACGGTTCCATATTCTTGGGTGTGAACCAGGGTAGGAACTGGACCCGGTTCCACACCATACCCGGTTCCAATGACATCCAAGCAGAACCGGTTCCGGGTAGGAACCGGTTCCGGGTAATAATAAAACCCGATTATGCCCATCTCTAATTCCGAGCTTGCCATAAGGCCCAACACGTAAGAAGGAATAAAGTGAATCCAAACTATATTCGCCTTTTTTTTTTCAAATGTGCTTTGATAACTGTGTTACATTACGAACCAAACTCGAATTAAAGTGAATCCAAACTATATTCACCTTTTTTAAATTTTCATTTTCTACACTCAAAGATATTGTCTATGATTATTTACTCTACATACAAAGATATCGATTCTAGATTACATTATTGACTGAAAATTCCCTTTACCAAATAAGAGAAGCCATGGGTGAATGATAATTATGAAAACAATCCAAATCAAGACCTTTATGATCAATAAGAGACTTCATGTTAGCCCTAGCTCCTCGAGCCACTAGTAGCACGGCCACTTGATTGTGGCCTGCCTCCACGGCTCGATGCAGAGCCGTGAACCCTGTGTTATCCACCAGATCAACACGTGCACCATGATCTAGCAAAAGTTTCACACTTTCAACCCGACCCTTAAAAGCCGCTCTATGTAAAGCAATCCACCCATTTTTGTCTTTCCCATTCACATTCGCACCTTCGGCTAAGCATTTCTCGAGCCTGTTAACATCATTTATCATAGCGGCTTTATGCAAGACGTCTCCTAGATACAACATATCGTATAAATCCCTATGATCATTTTCGTATGCAAGTGCTATAGCGGACTTTCCCTCTTTGGTCAACGCGTACTTCACGTAAGTACACGAGTTTAGCAAAAACTCAACAACCTTCACATGTCCTTCACTAGACGCGCAATGAAGCGGGGTCCACCCATTGTTATCCACAACATCAGGGTCACTCCCTAATGTAATTAGAAACTCAAGGACTTCCAAGTGACCGCGATAAGCGCATATATGTAGAGGCGTTTGGCCTCGTGAATCAACTGAGTTTATATCTAGATCTAAATAACTCATACACAATGCTTCCATTATATCTACCCCGTTCACCGTAGCAGCTTCGTGTAAATCACAAAACCCGAATCGACTATAGTCCGAACCACATCCACATTTCCCGACTTGATCGCCAACGACATCACCGAACTTCCGTTCGCGTCCCGCTTATTTACATCCGCGTTATTATTTATAAAAAATGCAACAAAGTAATAATTCCCAAACGTGGCAGCTGACTTTAGCAAACAGTAAAGATCAAACTCGCTACAAAACTGGACCGATTTCGCTAGAATTAATGGGATGTCAACGGTTTTGGAAACACGAGGCGTCGAAAGAAGAAAATCGACCACTTGTGGCCCGACAAAAGACACGGGGATCGTAGCATCTTTAAAAATACGCGGCCCCGGTTTGGAAAACATGACACATAGGCTCTCTTGATCCATTTTCCCCGTGAGTACCATCGATGACCGAACAATAACATTGGGCGTAGGGGCGAACAACGGCGGTTGATTAGACAGTTGACACCGGAGGGTGAAAGACGAAGTCCCTAACGGTGGAATAACCGAAATCGGGTGCGCAAACGAAAGGAGAGACTGGTTAGTTGATTCAAGAAAAACAGCAACAGGCAAGGTGTGCATCAAGTTGGTCAACTCAAAAGTTGTGCAACATTTGTGGTCTGGTTTGAACACAACGTTAAGTTCCGTTACATGTGACTTGACCAACCAGTCCATGGTTTGCGGTTTGCCGAACCGGGTGCTGGCTAGGTCTGATTGAATATTTGGTATTGTGTGGGGATTTGATTGTTATATATATGGAGTGGTTTGGATCTAAGAAGTTAAAAGGTACTACGGAACATGATGTAATCAAGACTTGGTTGATTGTTTGACCCTACCAACACGCTAATTATATTGATTAAAGTGTGTTAAATATAATAATTTTTGGTTATTTGACCATTTTGAATGGCATCTAATTGAGCAGCATCGGAATCTTTATGTTTGACCTTGCCCAACATATAGGCTGCTTAATGATACCTCTAATATAAAATCATATTATTATAAATAGAAATAGATTTATAGTAGAGTAAACTTTCGTTTTGCTTCATATGGTTTGGTCGTTTTAACGTTTTTTGCCCCAATCATTTAATAAGGGTCATTTTCCTCTAGTAGTTTATAATGTTTTTTCTCATTTTGCTCTTCACCTCCAACTCCATCCAAATTGTTTGTTAACTGAAAGGTATTTTGGTAACTTCAAGTATAAAGCTAAGGATATTTTAGTGAAACTACAAATAAATATTATATTATATATAATAATAATAATAATAATAATAATAATAATAATAATAATATTATAACAAAACCCATAAACAATCTAATAATCTCTTCTTTCTCCACACTCTCTCTCTTCTCCATCACCAACAACCACCACTACCAACCGTCACCACCTCACCACCACCACTCACCACCAACGCTAAAAACCACCACCATCACCTGCTACTTGCATCGATAACCACCACAACTAGCCACCAACACCAACCTGCCGCCGCCACAAACACCTACAACCAACACCACCCAATCAACCACCACAACCTGCCATCAACACCAACAACCACCATTGTACCACATCGACCGCCGACATCTTCCCCAAAAAACCCACCACCTTTGAATCCCACCACTGACACCTACCGACTGCACCTGTTAGGGGTGAGCATAAAACCGAAATAACCGAAGGGTCGGTTATTTATATTTTTGATAACCGCATGTTGCGGTTCGGTTATAGTTATTATTAGTTTTATAACCGCAAATAACCGAACCAAACCGAATGTTTTAAACATGGCCGAATCAATAAGACCATAGGTTTTTAAGTTAGTGTTTAAGTGTTTAATCATGGCCCAATCCGTATTTTTTATTGGCGAAGTGTTTAAGTCTTTTAACCATGACCCAACTTCATTGAACTTAAAAATAGTCACTTTGTGTTCGTATGTATGCTTCCACATAACACGTGGAAGTAAAATATAATTGATAATTCTACAAGCTTTAACTCTGTATATTTATTTTTTGTGCCTGATATTTGCATAACCCACACATTAAAAGCCTAACTTTAGAAACGATAAATGACCAAACTGAAACCGCATTAACCGCAATAACCGATTAACCAAAACCGCATTAATCGAACCGAATGGTTATGATTTTTTTATAACCGAAGTGTGCGGTTATGGTTTCGGTTATAGGCAATAACCGAACCAAACCGCACCATGCTCACCCCTAGCACCTATTACCACCACCACCACCTACCAAACATAGATTAAAGCACAAATCTGAGAGAAACAGGTGGATACCACCACCACTAGCACCAACACTTCTCCGATCTGCTCGAGTTGAGCTTTAACCGTCACCATTGTCGAGTTTCTTCATGAAACCCCTAAAACGTAATCACTGATGTTTGGTACTCGAGCCATCATTTGGCTAAGGTAGGTTGGTGGTGCTTGAACCATCTTTGGATCTGAGCAAAACAGGGGGTGGTGGGTGGTTCTGATGGTGGGGGCGGTGTTTTTGTGATGGTGAATGTTTGGATCTGAAATCCAGGGATGATGATGGAGGATGGTGATGGCGTGCCAGTGGTGGTGGTGTGGCAATGCTCGGCAGGTGATGGTGGCTGGAGATGATGGCTGATGGTGGTCATATCCGGTAGAGAGAAATAGAGAGAGAGGTTGTTAGAAGAGATGAGTTTTAATTATGTAGAGAGAAGCAGAGAGGGATATGTTTTATATATTTAATTTAATATCAATAAATAATAAGAAAAAACATATTTAAGGAATTTATAAATAATAAATACTTATATATAAAATTCCTGAAATACCCCTACCTTTAGTTGTATGATTTAAATGAATTAAGGCTATGAAGCAAAATGGGAAAAACATATAAAATTATTAGAGAAAATAGTTATTGTTAAAGGACCGAGTCAAAACCGTTAAAACGTTCAAACCACATAGAGCAAAATGAAAGTTTACTCTTTAGAGTATGTTTATAAGTTTGAAAGTTTACAAGAATGTACTCGTGTTAGATAATTTAATTTATTTTTTATTATTATAATCAAATGTACGATTTTTTTATTCACTTACAAACATAGCTCAATTTTATAGAAAATAATAAAATAAATAAAGAATGGCAAACGATTGTACTCTAGTAATGAAGTATGCCGATCATAAAAATAAAGTGGATACACATGAATTTGATTCATGCCATTATAGCTTTTTCTTACTGATAGAGGCTTTGTCTTTTGAAATTAGTATTTATTGGTATAATTTAGGACTATTAGTAGAAACAATATAATCTTTGCCCTAAAAACATGATTTTGATTGTATTTTTCAAGTATCATTTTAAAACGTACAAAAATGACTCAGAAAATAGAGTTAATACTAAGGTCAATATAGAAATGTGGACTAGATATGGTAATTTATAGTAAATAAATTGATTCAGGAATTTTTTTTCCGGACATAGTTGACTCAGAAAATTAAAGTGGATTTACGGAAGGGATTATACTAAGGTTAAAGAGTGTGGTTATTAAAGTGGATTTATGGAAGGGATTATACTAAGGCTAAATGGTGTGGTTGTCATGATCACCATGACTCTTCACACATGTGTTATGTCACCCACCTCTAATCCATCATCTAAACCACTATTCTAACGGTGTGGTCATAACTCAAACCACTATCCATTTATTTTTTTAATATATTTTTTGTCTCAAAAGGTGGCTCGTGGTAATCGTGGTTCAATCCACGCCAACCACCATGAATTATTGAGGAGGGTGTTGTAGTCTTTCATTCATGTTCCTACGTGGCGAATTATGTTCCAACCAAACATCACTAAAATTCAGAAGTTGTGTAATTGAAATCTATAGCACTTACTTGAAAATATGATATACTCTGTAAATATATTTATCTTTTACAACTTACAAAATATTCGTAGTAGGGTGTTGGGATAATGGTTTGAGTCATGGATCAACACATGAGACATGATTAGTGTGGTACACCACCCCCTCTTAATCTATGTATGGTGATTATGGATATTTCCATGCTGACCATTAGTCTCCTTGAATTAATTGGGTGAGTTTGATTGGTTGTGGAGTATGGTGGATGATAGTGGAGTCATGGACCACATCATATATATGGTGAGGTTACAATCTAATTTAGAGAGATTTTTTTAAATTAAGAGCATGAAGGTAATTGTTACTTCTTTCTCCATCCAATTAAATATTTGGTTATATTTTTTTTAATCTTTTATCTTTAAAAAAACAATCTTTAACCAATTGTTCTAATTTATAACACTTATAATTAAAAACTGCTACAGAACTAGGGTTGGGCTATATAGAAAACCCCATCTTTTTGAGAAAACCTTGAAAACCAACCTCATCCATTGATTTTGTTTCATCCAAGTAGATCAATGGTTGAGCTTTTTTTGGTGTCTTTTACATTTAAATAAACCATAAATTAAACACAAGTAAAAGGAGAACGACATTTAAGGTATTGAAAATATGACTTGTCTCTCACACACATCAACTTTATTTCTCTTACACACATGTTATCTCTCTCTCTCCTCTCTCCTCTTTCTTAAAGTTCTGATCTTGTTGAACACCAAACACAAGTTTAGATCTTCAAGTTCAGATCTATATCGTGTGAAAGAGAAAATGTTTGAAGATTGTTGTTTTAGAGAGAGGAATTTGTTGTTTTAGAGAGAGAAACAACAATCTTCATCATGTTCATCTATAACACCAAGAACACACATACAAGTGTGTGAGATAGAAGAAGTTTGAAGTTTGTTGTTTTAGAGAGAGAACGATGGCACGATGAATGTTTTTAGAGAGAGAAAGTTGATGTTTTAGATAGAGAAACAACAATCTTTATCACAAAGACACACACACAGTGTGTGTGAGAGAAGAAGGTTTGAAGATCTTCTTCGTGTTCATCGGACGGTTCTAGATCCGGTAAGTGTTCTTGAAATATCATTTCACACTTGATTTTTGTTGAAATGGTTGTTAATATGTTTTTATGGGCTGAAAGTGTTCTAGTAAGGTTAATGTTCAAATATTTCTAATAAATCGAAAACTTTAGGATGAGATTTTGAACGGGTTTTTTTTTGTTGTTTGGTTGCTTGTTTGGGGCTTTTGATCTTAACAATAATTGTTTTTTTGTTGGTTTGGTTGCTGGTTTGGGCTTTTGATCTGAACAGTAAGTGTTTTTTGTTGGGTTATTTGATTTACAGATACAGACTCATAACATGTGTTAAGCACCTGTTAGAATGATATATAACGTGTGTTGATTTACAGAAACAGATCCATAAAGATATTCAATTGACAAGCCGGATGGATGTAAGCGACGTTAATGCGGGGACATTGAATAAGTCACATCTTTTAGGAAAGAACTCTTCGTTCATTTATAACATGTGTTAGTGGTTCATGCTGTAGACAGAACACCGTGATGTAACCTGACATGTGTTCATGTATAACATGTGTTAAGCCCCCTGTTAGAATGATATATAATGTAACATCCGTCGAAAAACGGGTTTCAAAACCCGCTTCGTTTATTAATCGAATAATCAGTGTCAAATTTTCGTTGCTTATTTAATGCTCATTTTAATTTTAAATAATACATAATTAATAAGTATACTAGAATTTATAAATTAAAATTTATAAACAATAAAAAAACGGTTGAATAAAAAATAAAAGTCGCTGTCGCGTTTCGAACCCGGGTCAGCCGGCTTTTATTTAAACACAAACACTTAACCACTCCGCCACTTGACTCACTTGTGCTATATAATGAAACAAATAACATTTATAACAAAACTCGAAATCAAACCCAGTGAAATCAGCGCGCCCCATTTCGCAGTCGCCGGAAATCCCGACGATTTCGCCAATTATCGAAGGTTTCCTTTGACTTAACGCGTGTATTAACGTCGACATCGGTTATAACCGATGTCTAATCCCGCGACACCAGTCGTAACGCCGGAGAAAAGCTGACCATGAATCGAGACTAAAATCAGACCCAATTCAACTTGATTCTTCCCTATAAATGCACACCCAAGCCTCTGGTCATCATTTCGCTCAAAATCGTACCATTTCTCGAATCAATTTCACTCGCCGGAGATAATCTGCAATCACCGGACTTTCGCCAGAAAACCGAGACTCACATCAAAACGGTAAATATCTCGACTCTTTCGGTTTCAATCCATTGTTAGACTATTACTAACATCAATCCATCACCCAGAATCAATCCCAGACGACGTTGCCGGATATTCTGTACTCGCCGGAAAATCCCTGGAATTTCCAAAATCATGCTGTGAATCGGTATAATCATCTAAACCTTCTGATAATCATTGTTTAGTAATTCAGTTTCACAACTAACCGATCAAAACTGTTAATTTATCCGATCAGACGGAGTTCACGAAACAGAGCCGACGATCCTAGCCGGAGTTCTGAGAAAGACATCCGTTCGGTACTTTCATTTCCAAAACTCTCTCTGTTTCATCACATTTCAATCACTTATAAGTTCGTTAATCGAATATAACAAGAACAGTTGAATAATCGTTGTCTGTGTTTTTGAACGAAGAAGATGAAGTCGAACTAATGTATAAGTATAATTAAAACAAGATATATAACCGGGTTAGACACACAGTCCAGCGGTGGACTGTGTGCAAACAACTATCACACGTCTCGAGTTCGATCCCTGACCCAACCTCACTCTCTGAAATAAAAATGCTCTTTTTAAAACCGAACCGGGTTAACTCACTGAAAGATGTTAAGTATAATAAAAACCAGAATATTAACCAGGTTAGACACACAGTCCAGCGGTGGACTGTGTGCAACGTTGAATCACAGGTCCCGGGTTCGAGACCTATTATATGCACCGGTTCGATATAATAAAACCTTTTTAAAATGAATAAATTCTGATTAAACTAAATAGTGTATAAATATAATTAAAAACAGAAATATTTCGGGTTAGACACGTAGCTCAGTTGGTAGAGCTGCGTGCACGCGTACGGGAGGTCACGGGTTCGAGTCTCACCCAGCGCATACTTACACAAGACCGAACCGGTCAACAGTCAAAGTCAACGGTCAACGGTCAACCCAAAAAGTCAACATTTTTTTTATATTTTTATTTATTTGTTTTATTTAAAAATCAATTAAAATACTTAAAAATAACATTTTTAAAGTTAGAAAGAAACCTTAAACTCACAAAAATAAACCTAAAAATCCAATTAAAATTGTTAATAAAATCCACTTATTTACCGTACCTTTTCGTTATTATCTAGGTTAGTTATTCTCGTCGATCAACTCTCTAAACTCGTGCGCATCCAACATCATCAAGAGAACACACCAATGTGAGTGAATCTCTACAAATTCCCCGTTTTAATCACATTTTGGGGTGTATCATGTGTCGCTTATTATTTATTACATTTAAACACTTGTGCATTCATCATATCCATGATCAAATGTGTATCCAACATGTATCAATTGTTTGTATGGTTAATGTTTAGATTAAATTTATCATTTTCAGTACATACATCATCATAGGCCGCCGCTCCCCATTACCTATGAGCGTGAGCCGTTCCCCATTACCTATGAGCGTGAACGAGGCGTTGCCCACGTACGATCGGCTCCGTTTGATTGAGCCTTGATCGCACATACATCATCATAGGCCGTCCGTTCCCCATTACCTATGAGCGTGAACGTGATGTTGCCAACATATACATTATCATTCATGTTATTGTTTGTTATTCTTTGTAATGTATGCTTATTTACATTTGCTCACATATGATTATTGCACAATTTTTCCATACAAATACAACAAGAAATCTATAATAAATGTTTTCTAACAAGGTTCACTCGCTAACTTTTGTTGACCCAAAATCCCCCATTTTTTACACATGATACAGGTGATCAAGTTGAAGCAAGAAACATATAGGACGGCCTAGAAGAATAAACCAGTTTAGACTTTGGATTGTTTTAGTTAATTTTTCCTTTCCTTGTATTGTATGAATTTGACTTGAACATTTGAGATGTAATTTGAATTTAATAAATATGAAACATATTAGTAAACATCATGAGCTTTGGTGATAACCCAATTATGCCCCGACTCTTATTCCGCTGCGGGTCGGGGTGTGATATAACGTGTGTTAACCTTTGTTTTAAAAAAACAAGTAATATCTATTTTATTTTTGTTGATGTTTAAAATATCCGATAATGTGGATACCGAGCGTAACACCTGTACAAGTATTACATTGTGTTAAGCCCCATTAGAATGATATATAACGTGTGTTAACCTTTGTTAATTTAAAAAAAACAAGTAATATCTATTTTATTTTTGTTGATGTTTAAAATATCCGATAATGTGGATACCGAGCGTAACACTTGTACAAGTATTACATGTACAAGTTAGTATGTAACGTGTAATATTAAACGAGCCATTTATGGTAACACATGTACCGGTAATTTTGGAATATATAATATGAAACGGGTCATTTGTTGTGCACATTTTGGAATATATAACATTTGTTAAGCCTCTGTTATAATCTTTTTGTAAGTTTAACTTTAGGGTCTTAACACTGATGTACATGTAGTTACATTTGTGTTAATAAGTTTAACTTTAGGACCTTCACACTGATGTACTTGTTTTGTTCATATGTGAATGGATGTCTATGTTCAAAATAAAGATGGTTATCAAGACGCAAAGCGTAGCTAAATTTTTTAACCTTTATGATAGTTTTTGGATCATCTTTATATATTTAAGTTTATATAAATATTTTTGTTACCTTTAAGTATGATTGTAATGCGTGCAATTAGTAACAACTCATGATGACAAGTGACTTTTGTTTTGATTAACATTTGTAACTGGTGTTGGACGTAACATGTGTAACTTATGTGAGAGGTAACTAAATAATAACAAAGAATGACCTGATAAAATGTTGGTCACATCATTCCTTTGGTACACATTGTTACATACGTTAAAAAGGCAACATTACATATGTAACAATGGTCGTTACATATGTAACAATGGTTGTTATATATGTAATATATTTAATGAAAAATAATAAACTAGTATTAAACGTATGAGCTATTGATATCACCCAATATGCAAGATATATTACCCCGAAATGTAACACATGTTACAACATATAAGACAAAGTAGATCATGCCCTACATTCAACAATGTAACACTTCTTACCCCGAAGTGTAACACATGTTACAACAGTATATGCACATCATAGTGATGATCAGTATATGCACATCATAGTGCTTTGCAAATCACTTTCATATACATTAATACAAGTCGGGTTACAACAAAGATTACAATGGATGCTTAACACAGGTTATCATATGTATACAAGTCGTGTTACAACAAGATTATGATATTAACTAAGCCCACCATTAAACCCATCGCATCCGTCAACTGTTTCACCCTTATCACATGTTAAGCAACTACATGTTCCAAACAGATAAATTGTAACACATGTTAGATCAGTATATACACATCATGGTGTTCTGTAAGTGAGCTTATACATGAATACATGTCAGGTTACAAAAAGATTATAATAGAGGCTTAATACATGTTATATATTCCAAAATGTGCACAACAAATGACCCGTTTCATATTATATATTCCAAAACTACCGGTACATGTGTTACCATAAATGGCTCGTTTAAATATTACACGTTACATACTAACTTGTACAAGTGTTACGCTCGGTATCCACATTATCAGATATTTTAAACATTAACAAAAATAAAATAAATTATTACTGTTTTTTTTTTAAATTAACAAAGGTTAACACACGTTATATATCATTCTAACAGGGGCTTAACACATGTTATACATGAAGACATGTCAGGTTACATCATAGTGTTCTGTTACAGCATGAACCACTAACATATGTTATAAATGAACGAAGAATCCTTTCCCAAAAATGTGACTTATTGAATATCTTTTTTTTAACACATGTCCCCGTATTAACGTCGCCTACATCCATCCAGCTTGTCAATTGAATATCTTTATGGGTCTGTTTCTGTAAATCAACACACGTTATATATCATTCTAACAGGGCTTAACACATGTTATGGGTCTGTTTCTGTATTATAACACACAAAAAACAGTTACTATTCAGATCAAAAGCCCAAAACAAAGCAGCCTAACCAACAAAAAATAGTTACTATTCAGATCAAAATCCCCAAACAAGCAACCAAACAAACAAAAAAAACAATTACTATTTAGATCAAAATCCCCAAACAAGCAACCAAACCAAACACAATTTATAACATAAAAATGATTTTAACACAAAAATAATTAATCCATGGATGAAAATCAACGAGTTTGAAACCAAAACAAGTAATCCATGGATCAAATCAAAATTTATAAACACCATTATTGATTGTTGGAGACATAAATCAACACAGAAGAATGAAAACCAAACTAAAATCATAGCATTGAAATATTATTACCTATAAACGTCCTTCTTTCTTTTGAACAAAAATCAATGGTATTAAATTAAAAATCTTTTGGCAGCATTCTTAATTCTGGAAAAAAATAAAACCAATTGTGAAGAACGAAAATCAAAGTAAATGGCAATTAAATATCAAAACCAACTTATTATTGAAAGGAAACTAAAACCAAAATGAAAATATTTTGACACCATCTTGATTCTTTAATTCTTATTTAAATAAACATCAACGGCATAATCGTTGTACAAACCTGGAACGTTTTCTTCATTGTCGTTGTCAAACTCGATGCCAAACTTTGGTAACATTAATTCAAGCATTGTTGGTGGAGGCTCCATGGTAGATTAATGGTGGATCTCGTACTAAAGATCTTGTTTAAGAAGATGAAAAGGATTTGAAAAATTTCCCTTTTAAAATAATTAAGCTAAAAGAAATGGTGATTGTACAATGATGTGAGATTCATTAATTAGAGTTGTCAAATCAAATAGGGATAAGATCTTTTGGGTTGGGAGGTTAAATGTAAAGTTACAATTATACCATCAAAAGCAAAGAGTATAGTCAAGTTGTTTGTGTATATGTGGCTGATTGTAGGTCATATAATGGGTTTGCAAGGTTTTCCCAATTTAGAGGGTTTTCTCTAGAGCATTATCCTATAGATTTATTATATTATATATATATATATATATTGTGTGTGTGTGTGTGTGTGTGTGTTGTGTGTACGTATTATACAATTTAAAAGCATATGTACAGGCCGTTGTATCGTATATGTAATCTATGTTGTACCTCTGTGTATTGCACTGTTGTACACAATCGTAGAAGCTGTTGTACGTTTATGTAATCACTGTTGTATGTATACGTAATAACTGTTATACATTTCTATATTACACTATTGCACATGAGTATGAATAATGAGTTAGAAATTTGTTAAATTCTAAATTTGATTTTGATGAATAATTAGTTAGAATCTTGTTAAAATTTAAATGATATTTTGAAATTACCAAAATATAAGATTATGTAACTGATTTGGATAACTCCCTAAACAAAATGAGATATAATTAATGAATTAATATTAAGTTTTATAATCTCACCCTTTTCATCTTAAACTAAACCAATGGCTAAGATAAATTTATTAAGGTCACAAACAAGGAAGAGGTTCACAAATGAACCTAACCCTATAATCCTGTATATATGTGTATAAATTGAATAGCAACGCTTGCTCCCAATCTATTACACAAATAATCCTAAATTAATCGCATATGTCCAGGTTTGAATCTGAGACATCTTCTTTAAGAAGCAATGCCTCTACCAAGTGGGCTAGCTCCAATTGGCATGGACCACACCATATAGGATGGTTAAAATACATTCCTTCTTTCATTAATATTTTATTTTTTATGTTTATATAATATAATTCATAATATATTATATGACTAAGATATAATTATGTGTATTACACGAGTTGAACAAAGGAAATCATAAATCTGTAGTAATTTATACAGAAAAAAACAACTTTATGTAGTTTTATATGTATCTATAGCAACGCCTATAAATAATAAACTTTCTTATATTTTAAATAATAATTCTTAGATTTGAAGCCTAAACTTTTTGGTTGTGAGGCACACCCTTAACCATCAAGATATTAGTTTTTAAAATTTATTGTTTCGTTCACTCTATAAGTTTCACGAATTCCCACGCGTCTCAAACCCCTCAAAAAGGGGTTTCACCATGTGGCAAAAGGTAATTTGTAGCTGAGGAAAGGTCTTAGCTTTTAGTTTGAGACGCGTGGGAATTCGTGAAACCTTTTTTAAGGGTTTCAATTGGCCATTTTTAATATTTTGACTAGTTAACGACTATTTTGGCTATTTCCTCTTGATTTATTGTACAAAAAGCGAGCTCTTTGAAAGACCATGATGTCATTTAATTTTTAGGTTTTTGAAAACTTTTATCTCAATTTTATTATGGATTCATAGTATAACATATGATATAAGTATTTATATTTGTGTTTTTTTTTTTACTTTTATTTTGTATTATGGATTTATATCTAATATATGAATAGTGGAGATTTCAAATGAAAAGAAATTTTTTATAAGAATAAAAAAAAGAAGTTTCAACCAATAAGAAAATTTTATTTTACTTCATTTAATATTTGCATTTAATTTTAATAAAAGGGTATATTTATAAACTTACATAGATCATTAATTTCTAGTCTTTATCTTTAATAGCTAACTACATTAAATTTGCCACTTATTTTCTAAATATATATTTTTTCAAAAAATAAAAAAAAGTAATTTGAAGTGTAGGACAAATTAGTAGGTGTGTAGGATAAATTACGAGTTTTGTATAAGATAATTTAAATATATGTATGATAATTTTCGAAATAGGTATGATGACTTTTTATGTGTATAGGCAAAAAAATTGTGTAGAGAATAATAGTCTTTATGAATAATTAATTACTTAAAAATAGTAATAAATGAGATTAAAGAAAAACTACTTAATATTTTACAATTGTACCCTTTGTTATTTTTCTTCTCAATTAAATTTTCTTCTCAAATAAACCTCCCCTGTATGAATATATGATATAAGTATTTATCATAGATAAATACTAGAATGCATAAAACAATAATAATCTTTGTACGTAGATAAGTAACAAGAGTATATAAAACAATAATAATCTTTATAAGTGCGGGTCATCGTTTAGTAATTATTAACATTAGTTCAAAGAAAAGCAAAGTTAGCAAGGAATAAGTGGAGATAAGGAATAGAGCCAATAGGGTTAACAAAGTTAGAAGAACTGTTTGAACAAGACAAATTGTTTCGATAACTCAGTATTAAATAACAACGTATAATAACTTATAATAAGTTAATAATGTATCAGTATCAACAATATAATTTTGATTACTTATTTATAATATAACAAAGTGAGCTCTTAAAAGTGCCTTCATGTCAATCATGTTCATTAAAACCCGCACAATGTATCTCATCCACGTAAACCTTAAATGTCATTAAAACCTGCACTAGAGTGCTCTTAGAACCTAAACTTGGATTCTTAAATCACAAAATCAATAATTTCCAATAAAACTAGCAGGACAAACGTGATACGATAAAGCTCTTTAAATTTGGCAACATAATCATAACATACCGAGCTCGGTTTGCTATCCAACCTAAACAAACATACTAATAATTCTATTGTATATACTAACTATATATTATATTATAAAGGTAATTATATATAACTATTTATATAATACCTTCATTATATATTACATAATAAAAAAATATTATATATATATATATATAAAATTATGTTGAAAACTGATAGGATGCTGAGGATCCAATCAAAGATAGAGCTAAAATGTGTTCCTTAGTACCCTTAGTTATATAGAGATTGTGGTTAATGTTTAGGTTTAGTTGATTAAACGGGTCGCTTATGGAATTGAAAGTAATTATGAAACTTGCTTGTAATCTTTAAAATTTGATTTGAAAGTTGAACCATAAATTGATTTGAGTGATTGTGTTAAACAAATAATTATTGTAACTAGTTTGATGATTATAAAAAACGGTCGATTAAGATAAGTTGTAAACAATGTTCTAGAAGCAATCACACACGAGTTTTGGGCACACAAATGATCTGATCAAGTTGAGAACACTAATAATTTCTTGAGTTTGTGATAAAACCAATCATTGATAGACATCAACATTCATCAATCAGTGGACCAAAGTATGTATATTAATCAAGAACAACCTATATAAACCCTAATACAAATCAAAATCAACAAAAATTATCATCTCACAATGTTAATGATGCAAGAAAATCTTAACAACCATGAGTTCATGACAATACTAGCAAGTGATTCATACCATTTTACAATTAAAAGATTACCCAAATGTTTCTATCAAACCATACATGTAAACAAAACCCTGGACTACTTACAATCGTTCACCCGGGGATGATTATGAGGAATAAGCCAAGCATTGTGGTGGAAATCATCATCAAATCTTAAATTTCGATGTTTTGTTCTTCAATTGGATGATTAGAGTGCTCTAAGATAAGCCAAAAATGATTCAACATGGTCCTAAGGGTCAATTATATTCAAAATTAGCGAAACCCCCAACTTAGCTCGTCTTTAATGGTCAAAATCGCAAATTAAAATGCTGAAATGTCCGGGCGTCGCCGAAGCATGTAGGGGTGTCAAAAATGCACCCCAAACTTTGCTACACAATTACTTGCTGGAAGACGCGAAGAAAAGGACCCAACCGATGTGAAACGCGTCGTTGACGCCACTAGGCGCATTGGCGTTGCCAAGAATCATTTTTAGGTTTTCAAAACTGAATAATTGGATTCTTCTCGTCGACTTACCGCAAATGTATATATTACAAGCCCCGAAACTCCTTTTGTAGCTCAGGCTATGCCCATATGAAGTTTTGACTGTATATGACGTAGTGTTCAGCTTAGTTTTGCCTCTTTTCTTCGGTTTTCATCCAAATCATTCACAAACACTGTCCAAACCACGTTTTGACCTACAAATCATAAACATACTCTAAGCAAACGCGTTCCCTATGTACAAACCACTAAAAATCATCAACTAAACACTTTAGATTATCAACTTTAACCCACACGTCACTATAGAGGATGTGCATATCTTTTCATAGTTTGTTTGTTAAGTAAAACCAAACGGTATGCCAATGAGTCCTAGATCTTGGTTTGGGAGGAAAAAAACCCTACGACCTTCCAATGTGGAGGTCATGGGTTCCACTTGGTGCAATTTGCCTGCACTTTGTTTCAGCTGGGCCAGAGGTTTTACCACAGTGGGCATTCGGGTGGTGGATTTTCCCTGGAATGGTGGGCGGGCCTGGTCACCAAGGCTATTTGCATATGTGGGGCATGGATGGCCTTCACCAATGGGTTTGCCAGGTGGCCAGGCTTGTATAGTATTCATTGGCCGTTCAAAAAAAAAACAAACAAACCCGTATAATAAATATTTTTCCAAAACACAATCAAATAGAGGGTGCAAGAAATATAAAGAGTTAAAAGTTAGAAAGATAAAATGGAATTTTTATATGTTCAAGCGGATATTAATTAATGCACTTTACGTACTTTCCCCAATTCTCTAATTGGAAATTACTCCACTAATGTTTCTCTTGAATAGAATAGATCATTGCTAGACAAGCATTTCGCTATATGAAGGTAATGATCACGTTATACAACCTCCCACTAGATCAAGGTAATGGTTACCTTCTTCGTTTCACTAATGTAGTGATTACCTCTCTCACTAATCACTAGAAAGTACAGTGATACTCCATACAGACTTCTCACTAAGACAATGGTAGTGGTTACCAAACAATTAAAACACAAGAATGGAAGAAATGAAAGTTGTAGGACAACTCTTCTTTTTTGTTCTTTGGTCTTTGATCTAAAATTTGATGTTATAATATCAAGTAAATTTGAGAGATATGTATTATATTTGTATTAGAGTGCTTGAACAACGATGAGTGAAGAAAATGGTTGGGGGAAGACTCAATTTGTAGACAGAAAACAAAACAAAAGCAAATGGTTATTAACCAAACCACCGTAGATGACCTAATCCACTTCACTCGCTTTTGAGTTGTGAACATTGTGTATTGTCCCATCTATCCTTCCAACACACTTACATTGGATTTTATACTTCCCAAAAGGTGTGCCTAACTTATATCTTGAAAGGTAAGTTCACATATGAAAATGGCAAGATTTCCTTTTTGTCTTTCGTAAAGTGTGGATGATACCTTCCACAAATGTTGAACATATGAATATTTGTGTTTTCCATGTTAAAACGATATTGGATTCATCAACATATGGCAATATCCACCAATCAATTTCACGTTTCCAATCTTGTTTTGGAAATATAATACTCTTGATTTAATTTTTCAAGACTCTGAATTTTATAAACCATTTTTCCAAAGTTTTATAAAAGTATTTTTTGAAAGTATCGTTGTTTTACAAAAAAAATCTAATTTTATAAGTCTTGTTTCTTTATTGAGATTCATTTTACGATCTCTCTAATTTTGCAACATATTCATGTTGTCGGTTAATGCTTTGATCCTCATGTTTTGTTGTCGATTTTCCATTGCTAGCCTTGTACGCTTGAATATCATCCTTATTGTAACACTTGAACTTTGATCTTATATATTTGATGGTTCAATAAGTGTACATGGACATATATGTGGTATTTTTTAATGGCAATGTTTACTATTACTCTATTATACCAATAATTCTATATAATTCACCTTTGCCTAGGATTGAACTTAGGACCTCTCCTTTAAGAGACATCAGCCTCTACCAAGTAGACTAGCCTCACATTTAAATATATGTGGTATATGATAATCCTTTATCAATAACTAATAACACAAGTTACCAATTTTAATCATTATCAAACAAAAAACCATTATGTCCATATTTAACAATAGCCATTGGTATCCCAATAAGTTATGATAAAAGGCTTGTGATCGGCCCACCTTTTTTACACCCCTAGTTTTGTCTTTGACTCGCGAGGGGAGCACCCAGCAACTTCGACTATTTTTTTGTTTGATACACATGACATTTTTGTCACTAGATTAGATATGAAGTTTCTCTAATATGTCTCATTTGGATTGTTCTCGCATTCAAAGAGGTATCTAAGGTTTTCTCATACTTTCAAGCTTTATGTTGTCACTAGATATGCAATTGAGATTATTCATTGGTATATCCTTTCTCAAACTCTTCCAACCCGATGATAATGTCGAGTTATTAGTATACCATTTGCACATCTCAAGCAGTCTGTGGTCATTGGACAAAGACGTGCCTCACATGAGTATCAGTCAGTATGTTTTGACACATATGGAGGTTTTTCGTGAAACCACCAATTTTTAACTAACATCACATATTTCAAGTGCACCACAGATTGCTTTTCATTTGATCTTACTCCTATAGCACCCTCTACTTTGGTTGATTCTCCCAATGCTCTTTTTCTTTTATCCTTTTGTCCCATTATACCTCACAAAATTTAAAGTATCTACACTTATCCTACTCTTCTTTTGTTTCTTGTAAAAACTATATGCGACTTCTTGTTCGTTTGTTGGCACCCTATTAGTCTGTCTTCATTCCTAAAGTTGTAGGTGAAACTTTTCTCCTTTTGGTTGGGTGGTGTGATACCATGAATAAGGAGATATAGGTTATTCATCAAAATTAGGTTATTCCGATTAAATTTTGAAAGTGAATTTGAATTTGAATAAAATTTTGAAAATCCAGTTCAAATATGGGTTAATTCATGCTTGCTCAATCACAAGAGAGATACATAATAAACTAAAGAGTAAAATACATAAATAACCCATGTGGTTTATCAAAATAAATCTTATTTTAAATTGTTACATTTTAGATCTGTACTTATCACTTTGTAACATCTTTGGGATCTAACACTACCTTTCGTAAATAAAATTCTGTTGTGTTTTCCAAAATCGCAGTTTTACCATTGTAGATAAAGATAAATAAATAAACATTGGTAACACTCGACTAAAGAACTCGGGAGTTGTGACCTAAGCGCTATAACCACAACAATCTTTTGTAACCCACAATCTTTTGTACCGCTTACCGGAGGCTAACATACGAACTATCCCATCATCAGATTCAGCCAGCACCAACGAGACCAACTCATTTACTAAATTTCATATGCATGTATAGACCACAATTACAAACTATTTTATCAATAACATAAGCCTATACAACCGTTGATGATGATCAAAAGAAGTCATTTCTATCTTATTCAATATCTATGGTAAAAGAATAAAAACAAACTAGAAAAAACGAGTGAATGACATAGCTGCAAAGGACGTTGAATTCATTATGGAGTTAAGAGTTTAGTAATACTGACACTTGAATTCGGATCTCAATTCCAATAAAGTCTTTGAATCATATATATTATGAATAAATTTTAGTTTTAATTCAATTAATTTACAAAAACTAAATATCAATAAGAATTAACCACGATCTACAATCCAAGTCTAGTAATTTGTGTTTTATGATTATATAAAACAAGTTAACGCTAATCCGCACGTTCCGGCGAGATGTTGAATATAAATTACTAGTATGGTTAATTTGATTTGAATAACTTCCCGTTCGATCATTAATATCATCAAAGCCTAATATTTCTTATCAAATCTAAAAATATTAACCAAGTGTATCATGAAATATATTTATCATATTGCACAATGGAAAACTAAAGATTGTGAGTAAATAATTCCACATGTTAACCAATCAAATGCATAACTTTCATTGTTAGTTTCTTCATTGAATGGATATTACAGATTGTTGATCAGTAAACCAGTAAATCATTAAGATTCTGTAGGACACCCGTTCACAAAATAAATAAAATAACAATTTTATTAATCACGATTCTGATTACAATACACAAAATGGCTAGAGCCAAAAAGAAGGAAATACAAAGAAATGTAAACTATAGAAAAACAGATTACAAAGAAACAAAGGAACACGAAAACAAATGGTGACTGAGGCACGTGAAGATCGCGCTTCCCTTAAAACAGATTTCGGGCCACCCAGGTGAACCCGTCTGCTTCCCAGGGTACAACAGCCTAAGCATATTGTACTACCGGGATTAGCCTAGCACCCGAAAGTATACCTGAAATAAGAGTGCGCAGAGAATCGAATTTAGGGAATTCGTTTGTGTGTGTTGTATCAACCATACGATTTCTGAGTTCTGGTATCTAAAACAAAGCACAAAGCTTTGTATATAACAACTGAACAATTTTGAAGTGATAAGTCCCTATTGAATACAGAATTCAATAAAAATAACCTCTAGAATTCAATTATACAATGAATTCTGAGACTTAATCACTTGTCAGTTAGGAACTTGAAAAGTCTCTAGCTGACCACACCAAGACCCATCAAAAAAAATACTAAAGGCGGCTCCAAGTGGCTCTCGGCGATGCAAGCGTGCGAAATGCAAAGTGCGCCATAAAAGCGCCACATTGCGCCCATCGCCCTCGTCCCGGTCCCGTGCCCGTGCCGGGCGCGGGCGCGTGTCGGTACTTCGCACCCTCCTGGCTACCACTGGGTGTGAGTTGTCACACAAGAATACATTCGTGTAGAGAATTCTAATTATAAATCTACAAAAGATTTATCTCTCCACCAATGTGGGACAAACACAATTCCCCACATATTAAGGTTCCAACACATAATTAAAGCTTATGATCTCTTATTCAATTGCTTTAATTACTAAATAATTATTATATTAATTATTAATATAATATTATTTTTCATTAATTTCCAACAATCCCCCACATGAATGGAGATCATCCCACACACTCAAGTGTCATGATAAAATTTCAGTAGTCAAGTAATGCAGGATAGGTAGGTTTCCCTTTGAACCCTCCTTTGTGACGTATACTTAGTCTCCTAGCGATTAGTAGACGCGATGTCCTTGAACCAACCCCTTTTTACGTAGACGTTATTACACATCACGCATTACTATTCCTGGTCTGGCTAACCCCTCATAGTTGTGTCCGTTATGGTTATGGAACACCATCCTGGTTCTGCGAGAGCTCTAGAAATTGTGCCCCAATTCCATTCGAAGCGCCCCACTTCTCTCTAACATAGGTGATTTACAAATCATTAAAAGCCATATGCTTAACCTCTCTTGATATCACTGATTTCATGTAGGAATGGACTAGGAAGTTTGTAACTCCCTTTTGTAAATTGAGGTACTCCCCCACAGTGACCTTAGCTTGTACAGTTAGGTGGTCCTATTGAGCCTAGATCATGGGATCTCCAATCTTATAGGATAGGTTTTCCGTTGTACAAACATACTCCAAGGCTTTAGTCCCATTCCCATCGACGACTTATGTACTACCTCTCTGCTTAAGCCTTTTGTAAGCGGATCCGCAATGTTATCCTTTGACTTCACATAGTCAATCGTGATAACTCCAGTTGAGAGTAGTTGTCGTATCGTGTTATGGCGACGTCGTATGTGCCTTGATCTGCCATTATACATTGCATTTTGAGCTCTACCAATAGCTGATTGGCAATCACAATGTATGCAGATGGCCGTCACAGGTTTAGGCCATCTTGGAACATATTCCAAGAATTGACGTAACCATTCTGCCTCTTCTCCAGTTTTATCTAACGCGATAAACTCAGATTCCATCGTGGATCTAGCTATAAGAGTTTGCTTGGACGACTTCCAAGAAATAGCTGCACCTCCAAGGGTAAACACATATCCACTTGTAGATCTAGAATCTTTCTGATCGGATATCCAGTTGGCATCACTGAATCCTTCCACAACTGCTAGATTTTGGCCATAATGCAGTCCATAATTTCTCGTGTATCTCAAATATCTTAATAATCTTGTCATACTCTTCCAATGCTCTGAACTAGATTACTAGTATATCTACTTAGCATGCTCACAGCATATGCCAAGTCTGGCCGAGTACATGACATGAGATACATAAGACTACCAATGATCCTTGAGTATTCCAATTGAGCAACACTCTCGCCTCTATTTTTTGACAAATGTTGAGAGGTATCAATTGGAGTTTGAGCTACACTCGTGTCCTCTGGATTGAACTTCTGAAGGATCTTATCAACATAATGAGATTGACTTAGCACCAAGCCAGTTTGGGTTCTAATGATCTTTACTCCAAGAATCACATCAGCTAGACCCATATCTTTCATGTCAAATCTCGCTTTCAACATGTCTTTAGTAGATCTGATCATCTTATCATCACTCCCAATGATAAGCATATCATCTACATAAAGGCATAAGATCACATAACCTTTAGAAGTGTCCTTCACATAGACACCATTTATCGCATTCATTTATTTTGAAACCATTGTTAAGCATAACTTGGTCAAACTTTTGATGCCATTGTTTTGGAGCTTGCTTCAAGCCATACAATGACTTGACGAGTTTACACACTTTGCCCTCTTGGCCAGGAGCAGATAAACCCTCTCGTTGCTCCATGTAAATCTCTTCCTCTAATTCCCCGTTGAGAAATGCGTTTTTACATCCATTTGATGTATTTCCAAGTTTCTCAAAGCTGCTATTGCAAGCACCAACCTAATAGAGGTTATTCTAGTCACAGGCGAGTATGTGTCAAAATAGTCAAGACCTTCCTTTTGTCTAAACCCTTTGATCACAAGCCTTGCCTTATACTTGTCGACTAGAGCCATCTGCTTTCATCTTTTCTTAAATATCCATCGATATCTAAGTGGCTTGCACCCTGGTGGAAGATCCACTAACACCCAAGTATGATTCTGCAAGATAGAATCAATTTCACTCTTGATGGCTTCTTTCCATTGAGGTCATCTGAAGAGGTGACTGTTTCTCGATAGGTTGAGGCTCACTCTCAACCATGTATGTAAGAAAGTCAGGTCCAAAAGATTCTCAATCCTTTGCCTTTTACTTCTTTTGCTCACCCTCTTCAACCTCTGACCGTTCTTGAGTTTCCTCTCGAACAATCTCATCAACCATTGTTGATGAACTTGCATGATTTGAAGAACTCGTATGAGTTTGTACTAACATAGGAAACTCTTCTTCAAAGTAAGTCACATTTCCTGGCCTTGTCTCTATGATAGAGTCCTTGTGCACATCAGGATTCATAGATTCATATACAAGAAAACGATGTGAAATACCATTTTTGGCATATCTAATGAAATGCAATCAACTGTTTTGGGCCCTATTCTAAGTTCCTTAGGGGATGTAACAATCACCTTGGCGAGGCACCCCCACACTTTCAAGTATTTATAGGATGATTTATGTCCCACCACAACTCATGAGGTGTTACATCCTTAATCTTGAAAGGTATTTTATTCAACAAAAAATTGGCCGATAAAATGGCCTCCCCCACATGTCCTGGCTCATCCCAGAACTTATCAACATGGCATTCATCATTTCTTTTAATGTACGATTCTTTCGTTCCGCAATACCATTTGATTGTGGTGTATAAGGAGGGGTACATTCGTGTATGATGCCACTTTGTGCACATACTTCCCCAAATGGTGAAACATATTCACCTCCTCTATCACTTCTCACACGCTTTATTTTCTTGTTGAGTTGATTCTCAACTTCAGCTTTATACAAGTTAAACTTGTCAATTGCTTCATCCTTACTCTTAAGTAAGTAAACATAACAATATCTTGTATTGTCATTGATAAAAGTAACAAAATATTTATTACCGCCTCCTGTGGAATTGATTTTAAGTCACACACATCAGTGTGAATCAGATCAAGGGGTTCCGTTATTCTTTCAACTGATTTGAAGGATGATCTTGTTTGTTTGGCTTCAACACATGTTTTACTTTTTGTTTTAGAGTCAATGGCAAAATTTGGTATGCAATCTAATTTAATTAAACGCACTATCGAATTAAAATTTACATGACCAAGACGTCCATGCCAAACATTAGGAGACTCAACCAAGTAAGTAGAAGTACTAGCATTTTTATTCATGTTTTTTTAACAGCCATTACATTAAGTTTAAACATGCCATTTTGGGCATATCCCTTTCCAACAAACATACCACGCTTACTTAAAACAAACTGGTCACTCTCAAAAACCCAACAAAACCAAACTTGCTAAGCATCCAACCCGACACAAGACTCTTGCGCAGGTCAGGAACATAAAGCACATTCTTCAAAGTGAGCTCTTTCCCAGAAGTCACTTTAAAATCACATCACCTTCTCCCTTGATATCAACTGTAGTAGCATTTCCCATGTACAGTTTCTCTTCTCCCACCACCTCTTTAAACGTATTAAAGAGGCTCTTGTCTGGGCACACATGGCGGGTTGCCCCATATCAACCCACCACCCTTTTGGCTCATTACCCACCAAGTTTACCTCCTCTATCATGGCAGTGAGGTCTGAAATCATGGCCACTAATGGCATATCATCATCAACCATAAGAGCCTTGTCACGTTTAGGCTCTTTGCATTAGTCAGCACGGTGACCAGTTTGTCCACAATTTAACACTTCCCTTTAAAGGGACCAACCTTCTTCTTCACACCATCTTTCTTTGGCCTAAGGTCAACACCTTTTTCTTTCCCTTGCCATTGAACTTGTGGCCTTTGTTACCCTTGTGACCCTTGAGGATTGACCATGTTTCACAAGGTTTGCTTTTGCTGAAGCTTCAACTTGACTTCCTTTGTGTGCCAGCCTATTGTCTTCCTCAATACGAAGACGAACCACAAGGTCTTCAATTGTCATTTCCTTTCGCTTATGCTTAAGGTAGTTCTTGAAGTCCACCCAACTAGGAGGCAACTTTTCAACAATTGCTGCCACTTGGAATGTTTCACTAAGATTCATTCCTTCAGACAAAATGTCACTAAGAATAATCTGCAATTCTTGAACTTGACTTATAACAGTTTTTGAGTCAATCATTTTATAGTCCAAAAATCTTGCCACAACAAACTTCTTAGTACCCGCATCCTCAGTCTTGTATTTGCGTTCCAGTGACTCCTATAATTCTTTGGCAGTTGGAACCTTGAAATACACATTATATAATGCATCTGAGAGGCCATTCAACACATAGTTGCGGCATAGGTACTCAGAATGTTTCCATGCATCAATGCACTCACAGATTGGGCATCACTGGTCCCTTCTGCAAGAACAGGAGGGGTCTCAGTTAAGAACCTCGCAAGGTTCAAGGTGGTCAGAAAAAACAACATTTTCTGTTGCCACCTCTTAAGTTCAAGCCAGTGACCTTTTCTGGCTTCTCAGCATGATTAGCCACAGCTTGGGCTGCTTGGGTACCAACTAATGGTCCCATGGTGATGGATGTGGATCCAACAGTGGTTGATGTGGTTGCTTGAATAGTAACCATTTCTGAAACAAGATACAAAAAATAAGAGAAGACAGAAATAAATTGGTTTACATAAACCAATGCAAACTACAAAAGTTTGCTAATAAAAAAACAATTTATAAAAACTTTTAAAAACCAAAATAGTGAACGGGTTTTTAAAATCTGTTTTAAGCTTGTAGGACACCCGTTCACAAAATAAATAAAATAACAATTTTATTAATCACGATTCTGATTACAATACACAAAATGGCTAGAGCCAAAAGAAGGAAATACAAAGAATGTAAATATAGAAAAACAGATTACAAAAATAAAGGAACACGAAAACAAATGGTGACTGAGGCACTGAAGATCACGCTTCCCTTAAAACAGATTTCGGGCCACCCAGGTGAACCCGTCTGCTTCCCAGGGTACAACAGCCTAAGCAGATTGTACTGCCGGGATTAGCCTAGCACCCGAAAGTATACCTAAAACAAGAGTGCGCAGAGAATCGAATTTAGGGAATTCGTTTGTGTGTGTTGTATAAACCATACGATTTCTGAGTTCTGGTATCTAAAACAAAGCACAAAGCTTTGTATATAACAACTGAACATAATTTGAAGTGATAAGTCCCTATTGAATACAGAATTCAATAAAAATAATCTCTAGAATTCAATTATACAATGAATTCTGAGACTTAATCCTTGTCAGTTAGGAACTTGAAAAGTCTCTAGCTGACCACACCAATACCCATCTAAAAAATACTAAAGGCGGCTCTGCGAAGTGCAAAGTGCGCCACATTGCGCCCATCGCCCTCGTCCCGTGCCCGTGCCCGGCGCGTGTCGGGTGCTTCGCACCCTCCTGGCTGCCACTGGGTGTGAGTTGTCACACAAGAATACATTTGTGTAGAGAATTCTAATTATAAATCTACAAAAGATTTATCTCTCCACCAATGTGGGACAAACACAATTCTCCACACATTAAGGTTCCAACACATAAAAACTTATGATCTCTCATTCAATTGCTTTAATAACCAAATAATTATATTAATTAATTAAATATAATATTATTTTTCATTAATTTCCAACAGATTCATTCAAATAGTGACCATCAACGTCATTGTATTCCCGTTGGTTTGTGATAATCAGTAAATGGGCATTGTTTATCCACTGAATCCACATCATGCCCCACAAAAGTTGGTAGGTACCCGTTAAGCGGGTTAGGCTAACCCTTGAGCGGGTCAAACTCCAAGAATATGTAGAGAAGAAAGAACACTAAATGAACAATTTTTCTGATCTTTTTTTTCCTTCCCAAAACATGCAACATACAAAATCTTAAATACGTAAGAAAATAACTACTACCTAATTTCTAGGAAATAATGCAGTTATGGAAACATGTAAACATGCTAAAGTGGATCCTAAAATAATGCAATATGGAAACACTAGTTCACGTGCATGGATGGAAAGTGGGTAACTCGATGGACCGTATGAATCCGGTTACCGGGTCGGTGCCCATGTCATAGCAGGTCGGTGGACCGTATCAAAAGCATACATTTAATGATTTTCTAGATTTATTATTTTGTTTTGGCGACCAAAAGCGAGTGTCACTAAAAGATCATAAAGCCATAAAACACTGAAAGAATTTTTATTCTTGTAAGAAAACAACATGAAACGGAACAAAAATTTCAGTGTTTGCAAAAACAATTTAACCATTATGAGTGATGAACTTTAAACATACAAATAGATTAACATGAATATGCATATTCTTCAATATCTACAAACAAAATCCACACACAAATTGTAAGCATGAAAAAACATGTGATGTTCATAGCATAAAAAAGAGAACCGAAATAATAAAAAAACCGAAGTAATAAAACGATGTGAGTGAAGACAGACCAAATCGAAAGTAAATGATGATACGAAACAAAGTAAAATGAACGGTAGAGTGAATCAGCGACAAGAAATAAGAAATCGTTTCAATTAATGGGGGTGGTACGGTTAATGTAGGTGTGACGTATGAAATATGGTGTGGCAGAATGATTATTTATTTATAATTGGAGACAATATTCATTTTGATTACTTAGAAATCAGAATCGGCGTAATGTTTGGTGATGTCTCTTAGTTTCTTTTTAGTATAGAATGATAAATTCTACTTGCGTTTAAGAATTATGAAAATTGTTAGGTTCAATCTAAGAGTATAATGGATCATATGGGTTCACCAATAACTTTTATTGGGTCATGTTTTGAAAATTATATTATTAAAGTAATAATCTTTTTAATCCTTCCGTTCAAAGGTTGTACACAATAAAAAGTTTTTCAAAGGTTGTACACAATAAAAAGTTTTTCATTTCAAGATATCAAAAGAAATTGACATCTTTCATAAAGTGAAGAATAAATAAAAAACGCAATAAAACATTCAACCAAAACATCTTTTTCTTAATTGTGAACGTGGCAAGTTCTCACTAAACTTAATATTAAATGTCACAATCTCAATCATTAATTGATGTATGGGATATGATGTTGTAAAACTGTTGGAATTCATCACGTGATACAGTTGAATTAAGTATAGACAAAATATAAAATATAGTTTATAATAATATCAGGAGTAATCAAATTTCAGTTACAAAAATAAAGTTATGAGTTAAAAAGTTAAGTTATAATGCGTGCCTACCTTGATGCCAGTTGTAAAAAAATGAAATTGACTCGTAGCGAGACCAATAACCTTAAAATCGAATATTGGTACTGGCCCCGATGTTGTACTAGATGTATTTGTTTAGGTACCAAAAGCATAACATATCTGTTGAAGTGGGTTCCCGGAAGCTTCCACTCAGCAAAGCTGGAAGCGTTAAGCAGGAACACAAGTGACGAGCAGCCAGAAGCTCAATTACTATACATTTTTCAAGTTCGAAGTCTATAAAGTCAACTTTATGTCTTTATCCTAAAGCATGTAAAACTGCCACTGAGACACACAAACTCAGACTTACACTAAAAAGGCAAGGCAACCTTCATAAATTACACCTTGAAGGATAAGACTTACCCAAATGGGAAGATGAGTTGTAAAGGAGGCTGCCCTATGGATAGGAAGATGAGTTATAAAGGGCGCTCCCCACTACTCAAAAAGGTATTCAAACTCTCACACTTTTTCTCTAGAACTCTCAACTCTTATTCTCTATAAATGATGTGCGCAAAATGTAATATATAAATTACATCAAACAAGGCATAAAATCAACCCCTTTTTGGTACTAATGTTGGAAAAACATGTTTCTTTGTTTACTTTTAATTACAGGATCAAAAGATTTAAACGAATAAAATGAACAAATTAACAATAGAAACCAACACAAATACAAAGAAGAAGGATTGACACGACTTGTCGAACCCCCACTCACATCAAAAACAACAAAAATAACAAAGACAGAAGCTTAGGCACGGAGCCATGCCCACCAGGCATGGGGCCGTGCCTAGACAATATTCTCTGCAGAAAAAGACTACAACAAAAGACAACCAACCCGAAGCCGTGCTAACCCGATATCGGCCGTGGTCAACTCTAAGATTCGTAGAATCTTGATAGTACAACAAGTACACTGACCACGGAGCCGTGCTATTACACTAAGGGGCGTGTTGGTACAACGATCTGACATCTACAGTTAATGAAGGGAGAGAAAATGGCCACTATGGGTCGTGCCTGCCCTCTGTTTCCAACTATAAATAGAGGTGATTGGCTTTGGAGAAATGCATCCCTTGGCAAACCGCTTCTCTCACACTTGCCATCAGTCCACCACAACCACTACAACATCAACACCCACAACTATCATTCGTCTTTCATCTTTTAGAGTGTGTAGTAGTCTCGGGATCCAAGATCGATCGTAAGAGTTCTTGTCAAACAAAAGCCATGCTTGGTTAAATCTCTTACATCACTTGGTGAAGACGAATCTTTTATGTATTACTTTTGCTTTCCAATCATTGGAAACTTTTTATTTGGGTATGTATTAATGACTTTAATAACTAGTTTTTATATTGAAAGTGAACTTTAGTTGAACATTTCTTCATGTTTCGTTGATTCACTCATCCGTGTCTTTACGGTCTATATAAAGCGCGTTAACTGCCTGGAAGGGGGTTAGAAGGGTGTTTGGGTAAAGTTCTTGTCTCATTCAGTGTGTAGATCCTGCGAGGACTTGGTTCAAGCTTATTAGGACTTCCCTTGAGGTAGATATCATCAAATCAGGGGAAGTAAGAACAACTTGAACCCCTTATAAACAAACTACTATTAAAACTTTATTCCGACCCTACAGGACTGTATCCCTCCTGACTAAGACCAATGGGTCGAGGGTAACGTCGCATTCACAATAGGGGCCTATCATTTTTCGCATTAATAACTTATTTAATTATCTTCCAATATCCTGAACATACGGGACTGTTCCCTGCTGACTCAGACCAATGGGTTGAGGGTAACGCCGCCTTCACAAGAGGGGCCTACCACTATAACTAAGATAATCTCTTAGAAACCCAAAGTGCGGAAATCATCAAAAGATACATAAAAGAGGAGTTGGAACTAAATGATTCTTTCTTGTCTATTTGTGTCTTCTTTTTTTATTTACGTTTTTACTTTTATTTTTTACTTTCAAAACTTTTATCAAAATTTGGTTAGATTATACGTTGACTGTAACATTTGTGTAAATCAGGTTTCGAAAACCCGCCCCAATTTATCAATTAAAGTATATTTAATTACGTCGTTCGATTATTTTTCTTATTTATTTATTTATTGTTATATAATTGTTTAAATACTTCTAATATAAATGAAAATAAATAAAGTTTAAAATAACTTTAGTGAAATAATAAGTAATCAATTAAATAATAATATACTTAGAAAATGATTATTAATTGTAATAAAAATAATAATGAAAATCTGGAATAAAAAAAATGGGTGAACCGTGATCGAACCCGGGTTCCCGGATACACACACACCACCAACACCACTAGACTACACACACACATTGTAACAAATCCCGCACATCATCGTTTATATTCACATACTCTTGAGTGAGAAAACCTGCAAGCAATCTCGCAACGCGCCCTTCCTTTTTCTTTTGAATCTTCCCTTCAATTAACCATGCGTATTGTTGGCAAATGGAAATTTGTCCGACTGTCTTCATCTCGGCAATTGCCAATCACCGAAACAAGTTTCCAAAAGCCGAATTGAAACCCCCTCTTGCTCACCTATAAATACCGAGCCTCAAATCCACTCTCAACTCGCTCAATCCTCAAGTTTCTTTCCCTCCCCCGGCGCTGAAACCAACTCCCCTGTTTTTCAGCGGTCTGTCGCCGGAAGATTCACGGCCGTTTGGTAACCGCTCTTAACCTCTAATTAAATTCATGTATTATGTTCTTAAATCTTGTGGGTTTAAACAGACAAATTAATCGAGTTTGAAATCGGGAATGGGTATTCGTTTCTGGGTTTAATGTTAAATTAAGAAGACGACGGCAATAAGGGTTTAAGGATAACAAAATGCGGATCTTAAACGGGTTAAGCACCCAGCCCAACTGGTTGGGCGGGTGAAACTTGAACCCGGGGTCACTGGTTCGATCCTACGCACACACACCGGCTCGATTAATTAAAAACCCTTTTTAATCTATCACTTCTGTATTCACTTGTTCAGTATATAAATATAATTAAATTTCAAGTATAATCGGGTTAGACACCCAACCCAGTTGGTCGGGCTGGTGCAAATGACAGCTGAGGTCTCGGGTTCGAGACTTGTGGTACGCGGCCGGTTCGATCCAGTATAACCTTTGTAAATTTAATTAAATTTGAATAAACCTAAAATGTGTATAAGTATAATTAAAATCCAGATTCTTTCGGGTTAGACACGTAGCTCAGTTGGAAGAGCTGCGTGCACGCAACCGAGAGGTCACGGGTTCAAGTCTCAACACGCATGCTTAAAATCCGGATTAAACCGGTCTGACAGCTGTCAGACTGACATATTTTTTTATTATTATTTATTTTATTCTGCTTTTATTTTCTTTTATTATTCCTTTTCCTAATTCATATTAAAAGAAAATACATTTAAAACACTTAAAAATGCATAATTTCAAAGGCTTAATTATATCCATATAAATTATAAAATTAACTTAAAAATCTAAACAAAGTTTTTATTCTAAATATTAAGTTATTTATTTATCGGATTGTCGCGTTATCATTTTAGGTTAGTACTCCTTCATCGATTAAATTCCCAACTCGTGCGCTCTCTTTTCCACTCAAGAATACGCACCCAAGGTGAGTGAATCTCTACAAATTCTCCGTTTTAATCACGTTTTGGGTTGTATCATGTGTCGTATCATTTCTTTATTTTATTTAACACTTGTGCCTATATCATTTCGTGATCAAATGTGTATTGCTTGTAGTGTGGTTTATATGTGGATACATTTTATCATTTCCGTGCACTCATTTCATTAGGCCCATCAGTTCCTCGTGGGATACGGGTTGAGCATCAGGTGCCTCATTAGATCGGCTCCGTTTGATTGAGCCTTGATCTCAGATACATCATCATTCATGTCCTATATTCATTCAATGTGGTTTATGATTGGTTACATATATACATTTGCTCACATGTGATTTATGCACAATTTTATTTAAATAAACAAAAGAAAATCAATTATTTAAATGTTTTATCAAGGTTCAGTCGCCAACTTTTGGTGACCCAAAATTGTAACATTCGTCGAAAAACGGGTTTCCAAACCCGCTTCGTTTATTAATCAAATACTCAGTTATAATTTTTCATTGCGTATTTATTGCTCAAATGAATTTTAAACAATACATAATTAATATATATATTAGAATTTTAAACTATAATTATTAAATAACAAAAAAATAGTGAATAAAAAAAAATGGAGACGCCGGGTTTCGAACCCGGGTCACCCACAAACCCAAACACATAACACACCGCTCCGCCACACACTGTCTTTGTGATAAACACTAAAACAAATAACATATATAATAAAACTGAAAGTCAAATCCGGTAATCAACGCGCCAGAACTCGCAATCACCGGAAAATCCGGCAATCCGCGATTTTGGCCATATTCCTTTTGACTGAACCGCACAAATTGATGTCGACGTCGGTTATAACCGTTGCCGGCAATCAATTTCAGTCATAACCGACGGAAATATTCAAATCGCGAACCTTGACTCAATTCAAACCCAATTCAGTCTGTTTCCACTATAAATACCCACTTGAATACTCTGAAAATCCTTTCGCTCAGAACCACGATCGTTTCCGAAGCTTTATTCATCTCAAAACACGTCGCCGGAGATTTTTGTATTCGCCGGACTTTCACCGGAAAACCGAGGCTCTACTCTTAATCGGTATAATCCTCAACTCTTTTTCTTATAATCCATTATTCGGCATGTATTAACCTCAATCGTTCAACCAGAATCTGTCTCAGACAACGTTGCCGGAAATTCCCGCACTCACCGGAAAATCACTGAAAAACCGGAGTCTCACTGTCGATCGGTATAATCATCTAAACCCTCTTGATATCTCTTGCTCAGTAACTTAATTTTATAACACCATGATCTAAACTGTTAAACAATTCACTCAGCCGAGAGTCACAAATCAGAGCCGACGACTCTTGTCGGAAATCTGAAGTAAACGCTCTGTTTTGGTACATTTTATTCTTTAATTTCTTTATCTATTCCATTCCAACAAATTATAAGTTTTGATGATCGACTTAAACAGAACAGTCGAATTTCACTGTTCTGTGTTCTTGTAAACGAAGAAGATGAAGTCGAGTATATGTATAAATATAATTAAAACCAGATAATTAAACGGGTTAGACACACAGTCCAGCGGTGGACTGTGTGCAAATATAACACGCACGTCCCGAGTTCGTATGGCACACGTACCGATTTTCAGAATTAAAACCAACATTTTTAGAATTGAATCAGAACAAGTCACATGATGTTTATAAGAGTAATATAATCCATTTGTTAAACAGATTAGACACACAGCCCAACTGGTTGGGCTGTGCGCACTCGAACCAAAGGACCCGAGCTCGACTCCGGGTCCCTGCAACCGGTTCGACTATATAAATCATTTTAATAAAAACCAATAAGTTTAAAATTAATTAGTATATAAATATAATTAAAACAGAGAATATTTCGGGTTAGACACGTAGCTCAGTTGGTAGAGCTGCGTGCACGTATACGAGAGGTCCCGAGTTCGAACCTCACTCAGCGCATATAAAAACACAGTCTGACCGGTCAAGACCCCGTCAACGGTCAAAAAAGTCTATTTTTTTATTTTCTTTTTTATTTTATTTAATTGAAAAAAATCATTAAAAAATACTAAAAATAAGATTTTTAAAGTTAGAAAATTTCCTTAAACTCACAAAAATAAATCTAAAAATCCCATTAAGAGTATTAATTAAAAGTATTAATCTCAAATAAAATCGATTTATTTACCGAATCATTTCGTTATTATTTTAGGTTAGTTTTTCCCTCGTCGATCGAATTCTAAAATTCGTGCGCATCCAACGCATCAAAGAACGCACCCAATGTGAGTGAATCTCTACCAATTCCCCGTTTTAACCACGCTTTGGGGTGTATCATGTGTCGTATAATTCTTTCATTATATATATAAACACTTGTGCATACATCATATCCGTGATCAAATGTGTATCAAATGTGTATCAATTGTTGTGTGGACTATATGTAGATTGGTTTTATCATTTTCAGTGCACGCATTTCATTAGGCCAATCAGTTCCCCGTGGGAGACAGGTTGAGCATCAGGTGCCTCATAAGATCGGCTCCGTTTGATTGAGCCTTGATCTCACATTCATCATCATTCATATCATATACTCATCTAAAGTGGTTTGTGTTGTTTATTTATATATGTTTGCTCATATGTGATTATTGCACAAATTTTCTTATTAAATAAAAACAAGAAATTAATAACAATGTTTTATTAAGGTTCACTCGCCAACTTTTGTTGACCCAAAATATCCCCCGTTTTACACATGATACAGGTGATCCAGCTGAGGCAAGAAACACGTAGGAAGGCCTAGTAGAATAAACCAGTTTAAGCTTTGGATTATTTATATAGTTTCATTTCCTTGTAATTGTATAAATTTTGATTTGGATATTTAAGTTGTAATTTGAATTTAATAAATATGAAACATCTTAGTAAACATCATGAGCTTTGGTGATAACCCAATTATGCCCCGACTCTTATTCCGCTGCGGGTCGGGGTGTGACAGATTGGTATCAGAGCCATGACTATAGGGATATAGGATAGGTTATTAGACCCTTAGAGCCTATACTATAGTTGATTAAAATTTTAAATTGCTTATGCGTTACATACAAAATTCATGATGTTTATATGCTTTATGATTATTGTTACACTCAATGTTATGCAAGCATGCTCACAAATACATAATATTATACAATGCTCATCATGAATCATATCATAGCATATCATATCCATGAGAGCACACACCTCATGATCCCCATGATTTTTGCAATGATTTTTGGTATTTTTCAAGTCACATCAAAGTGAGTTCTCATGACGGGCATGTAGTAACTGGAAGGGTACGAGTACCGGTAGTCGGAACGTCCTGTCTAGGCTTGGCATTCGTATAAATCCAAAATAAAGGACCAGTTTGCCTACCTGGGGACTAACAATGAGAGTACGAAGGACCTATTAGGCCAAAGCATGCTATACCAAACGTCGTGTGAGCTAACCCCACTTTGAGTTGTCATTGTGTCTACACCTGGACACCCCCTACCATACATCTCGCAATCATATTTTACGGTTTTCATTCGGGTGATGCGAGTGTTAATTGTAACATTTGTATAAATCGGGTCTCCAAAACCCGCTCCGTTTTGTAATCAAATACCAAGTTATGAAATTACATTAAGTATTTATGAGTATTTTGAGTTTAAACGTTACATAATTAATATATAAACTAAACTATAAAAATTATATTTGATAAAAAGTTAAAATAAAATAAATAAAAAACATTTGTAGCTGACCGCGACTCGAACCCGGGTCAACTGCCTCCAACAACTTATCAACCGATCCTTTAACCACTCCGCCACCAATTGTTTTCTGTTAACCTTAGGAAAACAATTGAGTTTTATACGCAAACACGAATTAACGGTTAATGATATCTGAATAACGGAAATCGGTAAACCGAATCGCCAAATCAGTTTTAGTTCGTTTGGCTAACTTATAACCGATGAATATCGGTTTCTAATTAAGTTCAAATTGAATGAACTTCAAGTTTCGGGTTTTGAAACCGAAAGGCATTCAAACTCCAAATAATTCAGGTTCCAATCATTTATGCGATTCAGAACCGTCTCCAATACACTCCAATTCCTTTTCGTCGCGTTTTCAAGTCTTTTGAGCACAAAAAAACTGTTCGCCGGAATTCTCTGCAAATCTCGCCGGAAAACCGTGTTCAACACAAACCGGTAAGATTTTCTTCTTTTGCGGTTTCAATCTATTGTTAGGACTCTACTAACATTAATCCGTCACTCAAAATCAGTCACAGAAGACTTTGTTGGATTTTCTGGGTTCGCTGGAGAAATTCTGGATTTTGCCGGAAACTCGTTAGTTAACGGTAAACACATTCAATCGTGCTAATAATCCATGTACTCTGGTTCAATTTCAAATCTAATTCTTTAATTCTGTTGTTAGACCCTCTCAGCCGAAGGTTCAAAAACAGAATTGCCTGTTCTCGCCGGACTTCCTGAAGAAGACGACCTGTCCGGTATTTCCTTTTCCCAAACTGTTCGGTTTGTACATTCAAGCTAGTAGTCATGTTATTTAAGTAGTTAGATCATGAACCAGTGGTCTGAGTAAAAAACCAGTAATTGTAGTGAAGAAGACGAATTAAAAAACGGGATAAGAGTAAATAAAATTCGGATAATTAACGGGTTAGACACACAGTCCAGCGGTGGACTGTGTGCAAAGTTTATATATAAGTCTCGAGTTCGATCCTTACTACACACACACTCTGCATAATAACATTCCTTTTTATTCATGAACTAACCGGGTTAGAGCGTGTAGTTGATAAGTATAATATAAATCAAGAATATAACCGGGTTAGACACACAGTCCAGCGGTGGACTGTGTGCAAAATAAACTACACGTCGCGCGATCGAGTCCCGTCACAAGCACCGGTTCAATGAGATTAAAACGTTTTGCAAAATAAAGGAATTTTCGGTAAATTCGAATAAGTGTATAAATATAATTAAAACTGGATTTCTAACGGGTTAGTCACGTAGCTCAGTTGGTAGAGCTACGTGCGCGTGAACGGAAGGTCACCGGTTCGAATCCCGCTTGGCGCAAGTATTTACCGCTGACCGAA
Organism: Scalesia atractyloides; assembly: GCA_947069175.1. NCBI lineage: Eukaryota > Viridiplantae > Streptophyta > Magnoliopsida > Asterales > Asteraceae > Scalesia > Scalesia atractyloides. The sequence goes on from CAMTDV010000017.1 coordinate 89,153,471, forward strand.
CCGGTCAACGGTCAAACAGTAAAAAAATAATATTTTTTTTAAATATTTATTTGTTTATTTTAATTCAAAAATCAATTAAAAATACTTAAAAATAACATTTTTAAAGATAGAAAATAGCCATAAACTCACAAAAATATATCTAAAAATCCCATTAAAATCTTTAATAAAATCCATTCATTTAAATATATTTTTCCATTATTATTTAGGTTAGTGATTCCTCGTTGACTCGCTTCGTCTAAATCGTGCGCATCTCACCATCTCAAATTCAACGCACCCAATGTGAGTGAACCCTTCAAATTCCCCGTTTTAATCACGTTTTTGGGGTGTATCATGTGTCTTGTTCATTTATATATTATAACCAAGTTATTGTGCATATATATCATATCATGACATGTGTATTAGTTTGTTGCTGTTAAGTAGTTATTATTGTTTGCAAATTATTATTTCAATACATGCAATTGCCGAGGCCGTAGCTCCCCATCCATCGAGGTTGAGTTTGATCCCCATTTCAGTATGCGGTTGATCAGGGCGTGCCCGCACGATCGGCTCCGTTTGATTGAGCCTTGATCGGTCATTTCATTTTACATTTCAATACATGCAATACGCTCGGCTCCGTTTGATTGAGCCTTGAGTGCACAGTTCAATTTACATTTCCAGTTCATGCAATACCTTCGGCTCCGTTTGATTGAGCCTTGAGCGCACAGTTCAATTTACATTTCCAGTTCATGCAATACGATCGGCTCCGTTTGATTGAGCCTTGATCGCACAGTTTATTTATGATAATTATTATATGATGTTGGTATGTTCATGTATGCTATCGATTGTTAATGTATGTTATAATTGTAATTGATGTTTGCAAATGTTTGATTTCATACATGTGCTCTTTTATGATTATGCACAACATTTTATTGATAAACTAACCAGAAAATCATTATCAAATGTTTATCTATAAGGTTCACTCGCCAACTTATGTTGACCCAAAAACCTCCTATTTTACACATGATACAGGTGAACCAGCAGCAGCTAGGAACACATAGGACCTGGATTAGAAGAAATAAAACGTTTTAGTATTTGGATTATTATGTTTGGTTATTTTCCTTTGTAATGAATGAACATGTTTGGATGTTTGAGAAATGTAACTTTGACTTCATTTAATTATGAAACATAATAGTAAATGTCATGTGCTTTGGTGATAACCCAATTATGCCCCGACTCTTATTTTCGCTGCGGGTCGGGGTGTGACAGATTGGTATCAGAGCCATGACTATAGGGATATAGGATAGGTTATTAGACCCTTAGAGCCTATACTATAGTCGATTAGAAACTTATAAGAATTTTTTTGTGTTATATGCCAAATTTCATGATGTTTATATGTTTATGTTAAATGTTACATTTGATATGTTCAAGCATGTTCATAAGTATGTATTATCAAATAATGCCTATCATGAAATCGTATGATCATAACATATCACATCCATGCAAGTACACACCACATCATGATTGATTTTACAATGATTTTCGTGTTTTCAAATCTCATCAAAGTGAGTTCTCATGACGGGCATGTAGTAACTGGAAGGGTACTATACCGGTAGTCGGAACGTCCTGTCTAGGCTGGCATTCGTATAAATCCAAAATAAAGGACCAGTTTGCCTACCTGGGGACTAACGATGAGAGTACGAAATACTTATTAGGCCAAAGCATGCTATACCAAACGTCGTGAGAGCTAATCCCACTTTGAGTTGTCATTGTGTCTACACCTGGACACGTTCCGACCAAAACATCTCATGAACATATTTTGTGGTTAGCATTCGGGGATGCGAGTGTTAAATTGCCAATACTAATGTGAATCCTACCAAGCCAATAGCCATGGGGGCCCACATGACTATATAGGTGAAGGTATGGGGGACATTTGAGGCCCAACATGAGCGAACCCAAGACATCCTTCGGATGTAGTTGCATTATTGATATTTATGTTAATTTCATTTTCTTAGAGACACATGACACCTTAAAAGATACCATAAACTCACAATCTTCTCATTTTATGATCCTGTAGATGTCGTCTAGACCGCATCGAAGGAGTAGGAAATCGGAAAAGTCTCAGGAACGTTTGGCCACTCATATCGCGAATCAAATGGCCACGATATTACCTGACATCGTAGTACAAGTACAACAAGCTCTTGCTGCAAATCCTACTAACCCTCCTCAACAACAGGACCAGATCATCAACAACCCTCCTACCATCAAATGCTCCTACAAACATTTTAAGTCCTGTGATCCCCCAAAATTCGAAGGGACTGAGGGAGTCACTGCTCTCCTACATTGGTTCGAGGAGATGGAAAACGTTTTCTTAAACTGCGATTGTCCTGAGGATCGCAAAGTTCGTTATGCCACCGGGAGACTACTTGGGGTAGCTCTCACTTGGTGGAATACTGAGAAAGGAAAGAGGGGAACGGAAGATGCGATGGCCTTAACTTGGGAGGAGTTAAGGGAAATCATGACTAGGCGATTCTGTCCTAGAAGTGAAATTAAGAAATTGGAAGATGAATTTCATGCCTTGAAACAAAAAGATGCTGATCACTCTACTTACAACAAAAGGTTCTTGGAGTTGAACCAAATGGTTCCAAACTTATTCACCCCAACCTACCGTCTGATAGAACATTACATTCGAGGACTTCCCTCGAAAATCCAAGATTCGGTCCTCAGCGTTTCACCGGTAACACTAGAAGCTGCCATGGAGTTGGCGACAGAACTGACCGAAAACCGTATTCGCAATGGGAAGTTCAAGGAGGAAAAGAAGAAAACCCCTACTGAGGGACAAACCTCAAACCACCACACTCCTTCCTCTAAATTTGCTAACAAGAGGAAGCGTAACACCAGGAACTTTGCAGTCACCCAAACCAACACCCCTGTTCCTGTTGCACCCATCACTCAAGCCACTCCTCCACCCGCGCCATACAAAAGACCATACACAGGACCACTACCAAAATGTAACCGTTGTCAGTATCACCACTCCCCTGACTATCCTTGCCAATACTGTACCGGCTGCGGTCGCGCTGGGCACACTGTTCAAAACTGCCGCACGCTTCAACGAACAAACCGCCACCAACCTATAACCCAAACCCACCAACAATTAATGGGTCAAGCCCAACAACAACAACCATTTCCACCCACTCAACATTTAGCCCAAACATACTATCAACCCAACTACCCTATGGGCCAACCTATGCGGGCTTGTTTCAATTGCGGTGATCCAAGTCATTTCAGGAACACATGTCCAAGGCTGGTCAATATTATTCATGCTCAGGCCCAAGCCAACCCTGTGAATCAAGCAAACCAAGCTCCTCCACCTGCTAGAGGAAGGGCTTTCAATATTAACGCAAACCAGGCTAGAGCTGACGGCAATGTGGTCAACGGTACGTTTCCTTATAAATGGTAGATATGCCTCTATGTTATTTGATACTGGTGCGGATAGAAGTTTCGTGTCATTAGAGTTTGAACCTATCTTAAGTAAAAATCGAGATAAGCTCGCGGAATCCATAACGGTGGAAGTTGCAGATGGAAAACCAGTTTCGTTAGACTCTATTTTACGCAACTGTACGCTCACCCTAAACGACCACGATTTCTCAGTCGATCTTATTCCTATGAAGCTGGGAAGTTTCGACATCATAATCGGAATGGATTGGCTCAGTCATCATCATGCGGAAGTTGTATGTCGTGAGAAATTTATTCGTATTCCTCTTTCAAACGGTCAGACTCTTCGAATTATTGGAGAAACCTCGGCGAAAGGGCTCAACTTAATGTCTTGTCTTCAAGCACAAAAATACCTTCGCAAGAATTATGTCGCGTTTTTAGCCCATATCATCAAGAAGGGGACCTCAGAAAAGAAACTTGAAGATATCCCTGTTGTAAAAGATTTTCCACAAGTTTTTCCTGACGACATTTCAGGACTTCCTCCAATCAGAGATGTCGAATTCCGTATCGATCTTATACCTGGTGCTACACCAGTGGCAAAATCTCCATATAGGTTAGCCCCCTCTGAAATGCAAGAGCTAGCCAGTCAATTGCAAGAGTTGACTGACAAGGGATTTATACGCCCCAGCTCATCGCCTTGGGGTGCACCTGTACTTTTTGTAAAGAAGAAGGATGGAACATTTCGCATGTGCATCGACTACAGAGAGCTCAACAAGTTAACTATCAAAAATCGATATCCTTTACCTCGCATAGATGACCTTCTTGACCAACTACAAGGTGCCGGTTGCTTTTCGAAAATCGACCTTCGATCTGGCTATCATCAGCTTAGAGTGCATGAAGAAGACGTCCCTAAAACTGCTTTTCGAACTCGATATGGTCACTATGAATTCATGGTTATGCCGTTTGGATTAACCAACGCACCAGCTGTTTTCATGGACCTAATGAATAGAGTCTGCAAACCTTACCTTGATCGATTTGTTATTGTGTTCATTGACGATATTCTTATCTATTCAAAATCTAAAGCTGATCATGAACGTCATCTGCGACTTGTTCTTGCACTTCTAGAAAAGGAAAAGCTTTATGCCAAGTTTTCTAAATGTGAATTCTGGTTAAAAGAGGTGCAATTTCTCGGGCATGTAGTCAATGACAAAGGAATACATGTGGACCCATCAAAGATCAAAGCAGTTCAAGAATGGCAAGCTCCACGTACGCCAACTGAAGTAAGGTCTTTCCTTGGACTTGCTGGCTATTATCGTCGGTTCATTTCAAACTTCTCTCGCATTGCGGTGCCACTCACGGCTTTAACCCATAAAGGGAAACCATTTGTATGGGGGCCCAAGCAAGAAGAAGCTTTTCAAGCTCTCAAGCAAAAACTTTGTGATGCACCAATCCTCACTCTTCCTGAAGGTTGTGATGATTTTGTGGTCTATTGCGACGCGTCAGGGCAAGGATTAGGTTGCGTTCTCATGCAAAGAGGAAAAGTCATAGCTTATGCCTCAAGGCAACTCAAGACACACGAAAAGAACTACACCACTCATGACCTTGAACTTGGAGCCGTTGTATTCGCTCTTAAGATATGGATACATTATCTCTATGGTACGAAGTGTGAAATATACACTGACCACAAGAGTCTTCAACATATCTTCAATCAGAAAGAGTTAAATATGAGGCAACGAAGATGGGTCGAACTCCTAAATGATTACGACTGTGAAATCAGATATCACCCTGTTAAAGCAAATGTGGTGGCTGATGCACTTAGTCGAAAGGGTTATGTGAACTCCATTCATCTTCTATGTTCGCAAATTATAACCAATATTAAGGATCAAATTCGAGAAGCTCAACACGTTTCAATAACAGAGGAAGATGTACAAAAAGAGATGTCCTGTGGAGCCGAGCTAAAGCTTGAGACTAAATCTGATGGTATTTTGTATTACCTAGATCGTATATGGATTCCTAACCACATCAATCTTCGTGAAACACTCATGCATGAAGCCCATAAGTCGCGATATTCTATACACCCAGGAGCCGATAAGATGTATCAAGACCTACGGTACACCTATTGGTGGCCTGGAATGAAGAAAGATATTGCCGTTTTTGTTTCCAAGTGTCTCACTTGTTCTAAAGTAAAGGCTGAACACCAAAGACCCTCAGGACTTCTAGTTCAACCAGAAATACCTGTCTGGAAGTGGGAAAATATAACCATGGGAAAATATAACCATTGAGAAAAGCGTCTACGTTGAAGTCGCATTCCTATTGTTAGAGTACGCTGGGAGTCGAAACGGGGACCTGAGTTTACTTGGGAACGTGAAGACTCAATGCGTGAAAAATACCCTCATCTTTTCCCTACTACTTCAACTGTTTAAATTTCCGGACGAAATTCGTAAAAGTAGGGGATGCTGTAACATTTGTATAAATCGGGTCTCCAAAACCCGCTCCGTTTTGTAATCAAATACCAAGTTATGAAATTACATTAAGTATTTATGAGTATTTTGAGTTTAAACGTTACATAATTAATATATAAACTAAACTATAAAAATTATATTTGATAAAAAGTTAAAATAAAATAAATAAAAAACATTTGTAGCTGACCGGACTCGAACCCGGGTCAACTGCCTCCAACAACTTATCAACCGATCCTTTAACCACTCCGCCACCAATTGTTTTCTGTTAACCTTAGGAAAACAATTGAGTTTTATACGCAAACACGAATTAACGGTTAATGATATCTGAATAACGGAAATCGGTAAACCGAATCGCCAAATCAGTTTTAGTTCGTTTGGCTAACTTATAACCGATGAATATCGGTTTCTAATTAAGTTCAAATTGAATGAACTTCAAGTTTCGGGTTTTGAAACCGAAAGGCATTCAAACTCCAAATAATTCAGGTTCCAATCATTTATGCGATTCAGAACCGTCTCCAATACACTCCAATTCCTTTTCGTCGCGTTTTCAAGTCTTTTGAGCACAAAAAAACTGTTCGCCGGAATTCTCTGCAAATCTCGCCGGAAAACCGTGTTCAACACAAACCGGTAAGATTTTCTTCTTTTGCGGTTTCAATCTATTGTTAGGACTCTACTAACATTAATCCGTCACTCAAAATCAGTCACAGAAGACTTTGTTGGATTTTCTGGGTTCGCTGGAGAAATTCTGGATTTTGCCGGAAACTCGTTAGTTAACGGTAAACACATTCAATCGTGCTAATAATCCATGTACTCTGGTTCAATTTCAAATCTAATTCTTTAATTCTGTTGTTAGACCCTCTCAGCCGAAGGTTCAAAAACAGAATTGCCTGTTCTCGCCGGACTTCCTGAAGAAGACGACCTGTCCGGTATTTCCTTTTCCCAAACTGTTCGGTTTGTACATTCAAGCTAGTAGTCATGTTATTTAAGTAGTTAGATCATGAACCAGTGGTCTGAGTAAAAAAACCAGTAATTGTAGTGAAGAAGACGAATTAAAAAACGGGATAAGAGTAAATAAAATTCGGATAATTAACGGGTTAGACACACAGTCCAGCGGTGGACTGTGTGCAAAGTTTATATATAAGTCCCGAGTTCGATCCTTACTACACACACACTCTGCATAATAACATTCCTTTTTATTCATGAACTAACCGGGTTAGAGCGTGTAGTTGATAAGTATAATATAAATCAAGAATATAACCGGGTTAGACACACAGTCCAGCGGTGGACTGTGTGCAAAATAAACTACACGTCGCGCGATCGAGTCCCGTCACAAGCACCGGTTCAATGAGATTAAAACGTTTTGCAAAATAAAGGAATTTTCGGTAAATTCTAATAAGTGTATAAATATAATTAAAACTGGATTTCTAACGGGTTAGTCACGTAGCTCAGTTGGTAGAGCTACGTGCGCGTGAACGGAAGGTCACCGGTTCGAATCCCGCTTGGCGCAAGTATTTACCGCTGACCGAACCGGTCAACGGTCAAACAGTAAAAAAATAATATATTTTTTTAAATATTTATTTGTTTATTTTAATTCAAAAATCAATTAAAAATACTTAAAAATAACATTTTTAAAGATAGAAAATAGCCATAAACTCACAAAAATATATCTAAAAATCCCATTAAAATCTTTAATAAAATCCATTCATTTAAATATATTTTTTCCATTATTATTTAGGTTAGTGATTCCTCGTTGACTCGCTTCGTCTAAATCGTGCGCATCTCACCATCTCAAATTCAACGCACCCAATGTGAGTGAACCCTTCAAATTCCCCGTTTTAATCACGTTTTTGGGGTGTATCATGTGTCTTGTTCATTTATATATTATAACCAAGTTATTGTGCATATATATCATATCATGACATGTGTATTAGTTTGTTGCTGTTAAGTAGTTATTATTGTTTGCAAATTATTATTTCAATACATGCAATTGCCGAGGCCGTAGCTCCCCATCCATCGAGGTTGAGTTTGATCCCCATTTCAGTATGCGGTTGATCAGGGCGTGCCCGCACGATCGGCTCCGTTTGATTGAGCCTTGATCGGTCATTTCATTTTACATTTCAATACATGCAATACTCTAGGCTCCGTTTGATTGAGCCTTGAGTGCACAGTTCAATTTACATTTCCAGTTCATGCAATACGTTCGGCTCCGTTTGATTGAGCATTGAGCGCACAGTTCAATTTACATTTCCAGTTCATGCAATACGATCGGCTCGTTTGATTGAGCCTTGATCGCACAGTTTATTTATGATAATTATGATATGATGTTGGTATGTTCATGTATGCTATCGATTGTTAATGTATGTTATAATTGTAATTGATGTTTGCAAATGTTTGATTTCATACATGTGCTCTTTTATGATTATGCACAATATTTTATTGATAAACTAACCAGAAAATCATTATCAAATGTTTATCTATAAGGTTCACTCGCCAACTTATGTTGACCCAAAAACCTCCTATTTTACACATGATACAGGTGAACCAGCAGCAGCTAGGAACACATAGGACCTGGATTAGAAGAAATAAAACGTTTTAGTATTTGGATTATTATGTTTGGTTACTTTCCTTTGTAATGAATGAACATGTTTGGATGTTTGAGAAATGTAACTTTGACTTCATTTAATTATGAAACAGAATAGTAAATGTCATGTGCTTTGGTGATAACCCAATTATGCCCCGACTCTTATTTCCGCTGCGGGTCGGGGTGTGACATTAATCCGCCAACACCAATGTGAATCCTACCAAGCCCAATAGTCATGGGGGCCCACATGACTACACAGGCGATGGTATGGGGAACATTGGAGGCCCAAACATGAGCAAACCCAAGACATCCCATGGATGTAGTTGCATTATTGTTAGTTAAGTTATTTTTATATTTTTTTAACGACACATGACACCTAGAAACTTTTTAAACTCACAATCTTCCTATGAATGTTCCTGTAGATGTCGGCTAGGCAACTACGTGGAGGTAGAAAGTCAGGAAGATCCAATGAACGCTTGGCCACACAAATTGCTAAACAAATAGCTGCAGTGCTTCCTGACATCGTAATTCAAGTTCAACAAGCTCTCACCGCAAATCCCATCAACCCTCCCAATCAAGAAGACCAGAGCGTCGCCAACCCTCCCTCTAAAAAGTGCTCCTACAAACACTTCAAATCTTGCGATCCCCCAAAGTATGAAGGGACCGAAGGTGTTACTGCTCTCCTTCACTGGTTTGAAGAAATGGAGAACACTTTCCTCAATTGCGATTGTCCCGAGGATCGCAAGGTACGTTATGCAATTAGAAGACTGTTTGGGGTAGCCCTTACCTGGTGGAACACGGAAAAGGGTAAACGAGGAGTTGAAGATGCCATGGCCTTAACATGGGAAGAGTTAAGGGAACTCATGACCAGACGCTTCTGTCCAAGAAGCGAAATCAAAAAGTTGGAAGATGAATTCCACGTGCTAAAACAAAAGGAAGGAGATCACACTTCCTATAACAAGAGATTTCTCGAACTAAACCAGATGATCCCTAATTTGTTCACCCCCGTGTACCGCTTGGTTGAACACTACATTCGAGGTCTTCCCTCGAAAATTCAAGACTCGGTTCTAAGCACTTCGCCAGCAACACTTGAAGCCGCAATGGAACTAGCTACAGAACTCACTGAGAATCGCATCCGAAACGGCAAATTTAAAGATGATAAGAAGAAAACACCCATGACCTCAACTACAAACCACTCAGTCTCCTCCTCAAAGTTTGCTGGTAAGAGGAAACGAAACAGCAAGAATTTTGCTGTCACTCAAACCAACCCTCCTATCACTGCTGCACCAATCACCCAAATTGCTCCTTCGACTGCACCATTCAAAAAGCCATACACCGGCCCACACCCAAAATGCAACCGTTGTCAGTACCATCACCCTCCCGAAACTCCTTGCCAACATTGCACCAGCTGTGGCCGTGCGGGTCACACCATTCAAACTTGTCGCACTCGTCAACGAATGAACCGCAATCAACCCCCAACCCAAACCCACCATCAGATAGTGGGTCAAGCCCAACAACCCTCACTTCTACCATCTGCACAACACATAGCCCAATCCTACTACCAACCCAACTACCCCATGATGCAACCCATGCGAGCTTGTTACAACTGTGGAGACCCAAACCACTTCAGAAACACTTGTCCACGCTTAGTGAACAACATCCATGCTCAAGCCCAAGCGAACCCAGTAAACCAAGCTAACCAAGCTCCTCCACCTGCTAGAGGAAGAGCTTTCAACATCAATGCCAACCAAGCTAGGGCTGACAACAACATAGTTAACGGTACGTTTCTCATCAATGGTAGTTATGCATCCATGTTATTCGATACTGGCGCGGATAAGAGTTTTGTGTCCTTAGAATTTGAACCTATCCTCAACCAAGCTCGTGTTAATCTCCTGGAATCTCTAACGGTGGAAGTTGCTGACGGAAAACCCGTTTCATTAGATTCTATTATACGCGATTGTACCCTCACTCTAAACGATCACGATTTTCCAGTTGACCTCATTCCTATGAAGTTGGGAAGTTTCGATGTTATAATCGGTATGGACTGGCTCAGCCAGCATCACGCTGAAGTAGTGTGCCGCGAGAAGTTCATTCGCATTCCTCTTGCAGACGGTCAGACTCTACGTATTTTTGGAGAAACCCCTTCGAAAGGACTCAAACTAATGTCCTGCCTTCAAGCCCGAAGATATCTCCACAAGAACTATGTCGCATTCCTAACTCACGTCGTCAAAAAGGGAAACAAGGAAAAGAACTCGAAGATATCCCAGTTGTGAAAGAATTCCCACAAGTCTTTCCCGACGACATCTCAGGACTCCCTCCTGTGAGAGAAGTCGAATTCCGCATCGATCTTGTACCTGGCGCTACACCAGTCGCAAAATCTCCTTATAGGTTAACCCCATCCGAAATGCAAGAGCTGGCCAGTCAACTGCAAGAGCTGACTGACAAAGGATTCATACGTCCTAGCTCCTCGCCTTGGGGTGCACCTGTTCTTTTTGTGAAGAAGAAAGATGGAACGTTTCGCATGTGCATTGATTATAGAGAACTCAACAAGCTAACGGTTAAAAATCGCTATCTACTACCTCACATCGATGACCTCCTAGACAAACTTCAAGGCGCCACCAGCTTTTCAAAAATCGACCTTCGTTCTGGTTATCATCAACTCAGAGTACATGAAGAAGATATCCCAAAGACCGCTTTCCGGACTCGTTATGGTCATTACGAATTCATGGTCATGCCATTCGGTTTAACCAACGCCCCCGCTGTCTTCATGGATCTAATGAATAGGGTATGCAAACCCTACCTCTTCCGTTTCGTCATAGTCTTCATCGACGATATTCTTATCTACTCCAAGTCTAAATCCGATCATGAGCGACACCTTCGACTCATCCTAACACTTTTAAGGACTGAAAAGCTCTACGCTAAGTTCTCAAAATGCGAATTCTGGTTAAGAGAAGTACAATTCCTTGGACATGTCGTCAATGACAAGGGAATACATGTCGATCCTTAAAAAATCAAGGCAGTACAGGAATGGCAAGCGCCACGTACCCCTACCGAAGTAAGGTCATTTCTTGGTTTGGCTGGTTACTATCGACGTTTCATTGCCAATTTTTCCCGTATTGCTGTACCACTCACGGCTTTGACTCATAAAGGAAAACCCTTCATATGGGGACCTAAACAAGAAGAAGCCTTCCAAACTCTAAAGCAAAAACTTTGTGACGCACCTATCCTCACACTCCCTGAGGGTTGCGATGACTTTGTAGTATATTGCGACGCATCAGGGCAAGGGCTAGGCTGTGTATTAATGCAAAGAGGAAAAGTGATAGCCTATGTTTCTAGACAACTCAAAGTTCATGAGAAGAATTACACCACCCACGACCTGGAACTTGGAGCCGTTGTGTTCGCTCTCAAGATATGGAGACATTACCTCTACGGTACCAAGTGTGAAATATACACTGACCACAAAAGTCTCCAACATGTCTTCAACCAGAAGGAGTTGAATATGAGGCAACGAAGATGGGTCAAACTTCTTAACGACTACGACTGTGAAATCCGGTATCATCCTGGCAAGGCAAACGTGGTGGCTGATGCGCTCAGTCGAAAAGGTTATGCGAACTCCATTCGTCTTCTATGTTTGCAAATCATAACCGACATCAAAGATCGAATCCGGGCAGCTCAACATGTTTCTGTAACAGAAAATGATGTACGCGATGAACTGTCATGTGGAGCTGAACTCAAAATCGAAACCAAATCCGATGGTATTCTATACTATTTTAACCGCATATGGATTCCTGATCGCGATAACCTTCGTGATTTCCTCATGAATGAGGCGCACAAAACATGATACTCGGTACACCCAGGAGCCGACAAGATGTATCAAGACCTACGATACACCTACTGGTGGCCTGGCATGAAAAAGGATATCGCTGTTTTTGTTTCCAAGTGCCTTACCTGTTCCAAAGTAAAAGCTGAACATCAAAGACCTTCAGGACTCCTAGTCCAACCTGAAATACCTGTATGGAAGTGGGAAAACATAACCATGGACTTCATTACCGGGTTACCTCGCACCTCCAGTGGGTATGACACCATTTGGGTAATCATTGATCGTCTTACAAAATCAGCTCACTTCATACCGATTCGCGAGGACTTCAAGAACGAAAAGTTAGCTCGTATCTACATCAGCGAGATCGTAAGCCGTCATGGTGTACCTTTAAGCATCATTTCAGACCGTGATGGCCGTTTCACTTCACGAACATGGCGAGCCGTACAAACCGCCTTAGGTACACGATTAGACCTCAGTACTGCTTTTCATCCTCAAACTGATGGTCAATCTGAACGCACCATCCAAACTCTTGAAGACATGCTTCGAGCATGTGTCATAGACTTCAAAGGGAATTGGGACGCTCATCTACCATTAGTTGAATTTTCGTACAACAATAGCTATCATTCAAGTATCGGCATGGCTCCTTTCGAAGCTTTATATGGTCGTAAGTGCCGATCTCCAGTATGTTGGCACAAAATTGGGGAATCACAAATCACCGGTCCAGAATTAATTCAAGAAACAACCGACAAGGTCATTCAAATTCGAAACAATCTTCTAGCAGCTCAAAGTCGTCAAAAGAGTTATGTAGACAGACGACAAAAGCCCTTGGAGTTTGACATTGGTGATCAAGTACTTTTAAAAGTATCACCGTGGAAGGGAGTGATTCATTTTGGCCAGAAGGGCAAGCTAGCACCACGCTACGTAGGACCTTTCAAGATACTCGAAAGAGTAGGTCCTGTAGCATACAAGCTTGACCTACCAGAAGAGCTCAACAGAATTCATCCCACATTTCACGTATCAAACTTGAAAAAGTGCCTCGCCGATGAAAACCTCCATATTCCTCTAGAAGACATTCAAGTCGATGAATCTATGCACTTCATTGAAAGACCAGTAGAAATCATGGACTTCGGAGAGAAGCGTTTAAGACGAAGTCGTATTCCAATTGTCAGGGTACGTTGGGAGTCAAAACGAGGACCCGAGTTTACTTGGGAACGTGAAGAATCAATGCGCGAAAAATACCCGCATCTTTTTCCTGTTACCACTACTACTTAAATTTCGGGAAGAAATTTATAAAAGTAGGGGATACTGTAACATTCGTCGAAAAACGGGTTTCCAAACCCGCTTCGTTTATTAATCAAATACTCAGTTATAATTTTTCGTTGCGTATTTATTGCTCAAATGAATTTTAAACAATACATAATTAATATATATATATATTAGAATTTTAAACCATAATTATTAAATAACAAAAAAATAGTGAATAAAAAAAATGGAGACGCCGGGTTTCGAACCCGGGTCACCCACAAACCCAAACACACAACACACCGCTCCGCCACACACTGTCTTTATGATAAACACTAAAACAAATAACATATATAATAAAATTGAAAGTCAAATCCGGTAATCAACGCGCCAGAACTCGCAATCACCGGAAAATCCGGCAATCCGCGATTTTGGCCATATTCCTTTTGACTGAACCGCACAAATTGATGTCGACGTCGGTTATAACCGTTGCCGGCAATCAATTTCAGTCATAACCGACGGAAATCTTCAAATCGCGAACCTTGACTCAATTCAAACCCAATTCAGTCTGTTTCCACTATAAATACCCACTTGAACACTCTGAAAATCCTTTCGCTCAGAACCACGATCGTTTCCGAAGCTTTATTCATCCCAAAACACGTCGCCGGAGATTTTTGTATTCGCCGGACTTTCACCGGAAAACCGAGGCTCTACTCTTAATCGGTATAATCCTCAACTCTTTTTCTTATAATCCATTATTCGGCATGTATTAACCTCAATCGTTCAACCAGAATCTGTCTCAGACAACGTTGCCAGAAATTCCCGCACTCACCGGAAAATCACTGAAAAACCGGAGTCTCACTGTCGATCGGTATAATCATCTAAACCCTCTTTATCTCTCTTGCTCAGTAACTTATTTCATAACACCATGATCTAAACTGTTAAACAATTCACTCAGCCGAGAGTCACAAATCAGAGCCGACGACTCTTGCCGGAAATCTGAAGTAAACGCTCTGTTTTGGTACATTTTATTCTTTAATTTCTTTATCTATTCCATTCCAACAAATTATAAGTTTTGATGATCGACTTAAACAGAACAGTCGAATTTCACTGTTCTGTGTTATTGTAAACGAAGAAGATGTGTCGAGTATATGTATAAATATAATTAAAACCAGATAATTAAACGGGTTAGACACACAGTCCAGCGGTGGACTGTGTGCAAATATAACACGCACGTCCCGAGTTCGAATCGCACACGTACCGATTTTCAGAATTAAAACCAACATTTTTAGAACTGAATCAGAACAAGTCACAGGATGTTTATAAGAGTAATATAATCCATTTGTTAAACAGATTAGACACACAACCCAACTGGTTGGGCTGTGCGCACTCGAACCAAAGGACCTGAGTTCGACTCCGGGTCCCTGCAACCGGTTCGGCTATATAAATCATTTTTAATAAAAATCAAATAAGTTTAAAATTAATTAGTATATAAATATAATTAAAACAGAGAATATTTCGGGTTAGACACGTAGCTCAGTTGGTAGAGCTGCGTGCACGTATACGAGAGGTCCCGAGTTCGAACCTCACTCAACGCATATAAAAACACAGTCTGACCGGTCAAGACCCGGTCAACGGTCAAAAAAGTCAATTTTTTTATTTTATTTAATTGAAAAAAATCATTTAACAATACTTAAAAATAAGATTTTTAAAGTTAGAAAATTTCCTTAAACTCACAAAAATAAATCTAAAAATCCCATTAAGAGTATTAATTAAAAGTATTAATCTCAAATAAAATCCATTTATTTACCGAATCATTTCGTTATTATTTTAGGTTAGTTTTTCCCTCGTCGATCGAATTCTAAAATTCGTGCGCATCCAACGTCATCAAAGGACGCACCCAATGTGAGTGAATCTCTACCAATTCCCCGTTTTAACCACGTTTTGGGGTATATCATGTGTCGTATAATTCTTTCATTATATATAAACACTTGTGCATACATCATTTCCGTGATCAAATGTGTATCAATTGTTGTGTGGACTATATGTAGATTGGTTTTATCATTTTCAGTGCACGCATTTCATTAGGCCCATCAGTTCCCCGTGGGAGACGGGTTGAGCATCAGGTGTAACATTCGTCAAAAAACGGGTTTTCAAATCCGCTTCGTTTGTAAATCGAATATCAAGTTATAAAAATTTCGTTTCGTATTTATGATTATTTTAATTTTAAACGATACATAATTAATAAACAAATTAGAATTTAAAAACTACAATTGATAAAAAGTGAAAATAAAATAAATAAAAAAGAAAGAAGGCTGCCGGGTTTCGAACCCGGGTCAGCCGGCTGAGCTCAAAGTCTTAACCCGCGCACATCCTACCACTCCGCCACTTGTGTTATTTGATAATATATCCAAACAATTAATACATATAATAAAACTTGAAATCAAATTCAGTCAACAGCGCGCCCATTTCGCAGTCACCGGAAAATCCGACGATTTCGCCAATTATCGACGGTTTCTCTTTTGACTTAACGTACGAATTAACAACGACATCGGTTATAACCGATGTCTAGTTCCACGACATCAGTCATAACCGCCGGAGAAAATCTGACCAACGAATCAAGACTGAAATCATACTAAATTCATCGCGATTCTTCCCTATAAATTCACACCCAAGTCTCTTGAAATCATTTCGCTCAAAATCGCACCATTTCTCGAATCAATTTCACTCGCCGGAGATTTTCTACAATCAACGGACTTTCGCCGGAAAACCGAGACTTTCATCAAAACGGTAAATACCTCGACTCTTTTGGTTTCAATCCATCGTTAGTCTGTTACATAACTTCAATCCATCAACCAGAATCAATCCCAGACGACGTAGCCGGAATATTCTGCTTTCGCGGAAAACTTCTGGAATTTCCAAATCACGCCGTGAATCGGTAAAATCATTCAAACCTTCTGTTAATCATTGTTTAGTAACTCAATTTCACATCTATTCGATCAAAGCTGTTGATTGATCCGAGCAGACGGAGTTCACCAAACAGAGCCGACGATCCTTGCCGGAGTTCTGAGAAAGACGCCTGTTTCGGTACATTCTTTTCCCAAAATCCTCTTTATCCATCACATTTCAATCGCTTATAAATTTCTTTAATTGAATTAAACAAGAACAGCTGATTAATCGTCGTCTGTATCTTTGAATGAAGAAGATGAAGTTGAACTATTGTATAAGTATAATTAAAACGAGATATTAAACCGGGTTAGACACACAGTCCAGCGGTGGACTGTGTGCAAACATTTATCACACGTCGCGAGTTCGATCCTTGACACAATCTCATTCTCTGTAATAAAAAAGTTTCCTTTTTAAACTGAACCGGATCAACTCACAGAGAGATGTTAAGTTTAATAAAAATCAGTATATTAACCAAGTTAGACACACAGTCCAGCGGTGGACTGTGTGAAACACTATACCACAGGTCCCGGGTTCGAGACCTGTTGTGTGCACCGGTCCGATGTAATTAAATCCTTTTTAAAATAAATGATTTCTGATTAAATTAAATAGTGTATAAATATAATTAAAAACAGAAATATTTCGGGTTAGACACGTAGCTCAGTTGGTAGAGCTGCGTGCACGCGTACGGGAGGTCTCGGGTTCGAGCCTCACCCAGCGCATACATACACACGATTGAACCGGTCAAACAGTCAACAGTCAAACAGTCAACGGTCAAACAGTCAACGGTCAACTCAAAAAGTCAACATTTTTTTTATATATTTTATTTATTTATTTAGTTTAAAAATCAATTAAAAATACTTAAAAATAATGTTTTTAAAGTTAGAAAATAACCTTAAACTCACAAAAATTAAATCTAAAAACCCTATTAAAATTGTTAATAAAACCCACTTATTTACCGTACCTTTCCGTTATTATTTAGAATTAGTTATTCCTCGATGATCAACACTCTAAACTCGTGCGCGTTCAACATCATCAAACGAACGCACCCAATGTGAGTGAATCTCTACCAATTCCCCGTTTTAATCACGCTTTGGGGTGTATCATGTGTCGCTTAATATTTATTACATTTAAACACTTGTGCATTCATCATATCCATGATCAAATGTGTATCCAACATGTATAAATTGTTTGTGTGGTTAATGTTTAGATTAAATTTATCATTTTCAATACATACATCATCATAGGCCGCCGCTCCCCATTACCTATGAGCGTGAGCCGTTCCCCATTACCTATGAGCGTGAACGAGGCGTTGCCAACATACGATCGGCTCCGTTTGATTGAGCCTTGATCGCACATACATCATCATAGGCCGTCCGTTCCCCATTACCTATGAGCGTGAACGTGACGTTGCCAACATATACATTATCATTCATGTTATTGTTTGTTATTGTTTGTAATGTATGCTTATTTACATTTGCTCACATATGATTATTGCACAGTTTTTCCATATCAAATACAACAAGAAATCTATAATAAATGTTTTCTAACAAGGTTCACTCGCCAACTTTTGTTGACCCAAAATCCCCCATTTTTACACATGATACAGGTGATCAAGTTGAAGCAAGAAACATATAGGACGGCCTAGAAGAATAAACCAGTTAGGAATTTGGATTGTTTTAGTTAATTTTTCCTTTCCTTGTATTGTATGAATTTGACTTGAACATTTGAGATGTAATTTGAATTTAATAAATATGAAACATATTAGTAAACATCATGAGCTTTGGTGATAACCCAATTATGCCCCGACTCTTATTCCGCTGCGGGTCGGGGTGTGACATCAGGTGCCTCATAAGATCGGCTCCGTTTGATTGAGCCTTGATCTCACATTCATCATCATTCATATCATATACTCATCTAAAGTGGTTTGTGTTGTTTATTTATATATGTTTGCTCATATGTGATTATTGCACAAATTTTCCTTATTAAATAAAAACAAGAAATTAATAACAATGTTTTATTAAGGTTCACTCGCCAACTTTTGTTGACCTAAAATATCCCCCGTTTTACACATGATACAGGTTATCCAGCTGAGGCAAAAAACACGTAGGAAGGCCTAGAAGAATAAATCAGTTTAAGCTTTGGATTATTTATATAGTTTCATTTCCTTGTAATTGTATGAATTTTGATTTGGATATTTAAGTTGTAATTTGAATTTAATAAATATGAAACATCTTAGTAAACATCATGAGCTTTGGCGATAACCCAATTATGCCCCGACTCTTATTCCGCTGCGGGTCGGGGTGTGACAAAAATTTCCTCTGTTTTACGCATGATACAGGTGATCAAGTTGAGGAAAGAAACACTTAGGATGACCTAGAAGAATAAACAAGTTATTTCATTGGAACAAGCATTTAGATTTTTATTTGTGTTTGTATGAAATTTTGTTGGATATTTAAATTTTAATTTGAATTTAATAAATATGAAACTTCTTAGTAAATATCATGAGCTTTGGTGATAACCCAATAATGCCCCGACTTTTATTCCGCTGCGGGTCGAGGTGTGACATTGACTATAAGCCGGTGCTAAAAGTTCTTGTGTCCTTGGACGACCTCAGTATCTTACCATCACTAAACTACGCCTATGATGGGTGCACTTGCCCTAACGTGTGTAGAGTGATAGTATTGTATCGTGTTTTATAAATTTAAAACTTGATCCACAAGTAAAAGTGCATAAAATATAATAAAAATAATAACAACTCGCACGCACGTCAATAAACTTATTAACTCTCAAGAACCCTGACTGATTCTCACGCCGGTCCAAATGCAGGAGGCCACCTCCTACATTAAGACTACCAGTGCTTCTTTATCTATAGATACCCGAGGAAGCTTCTAGTTGAGGCGAATCCAGGACTTTCTAACCAGCCATACTCTTATTGTTTAACAAGTGGTGCCCATCGTGGGGCTGACGCTACTTAGAACAAATTTGATCTTGTAGATTCAATCCCTGTTCCTAAGTTACCACTTTTCTTATGGCTGGAAAGCATCCTCTTCCGGAAGATAATCCTATTCCTAGGAGTTCACTGCTTACTTCTAGCTCCTCTGCTGTAGCTGGGGTATGCAACAATTCTACTACAATGCACGGACAAGTAGTCAAACCATTATCACAAATGCTCAATAGTTCCAAACTCCCTCTCCTTACAAGTTATCCCAACATCACCTAGTGAATTACTTTTCTTGCTAGAAACAATGGAGATAACTCCCTAAAGGGTAAAGAACAATTTCATACAATTGAGGGAATTGTTAAACGACTATGTGCAGGATGAACGAACCAAAGGGTAAGGCTCTGTTTATCTTATGACCAGCTTGAGGTCATTCTCTCTTCCATACCACCTCCTTTGAGCAACACCACACCTCCAAGCACTAATCAAGGTGTTGCTGGTCCGAACTACAACCCTTACCTTACCGCCATAAGTTCCCTGTGGCAAGGAGGTATGTACTCTAGCTCCCCATCATGCCATCAGTAACCCAGGAATACACTATTGAGCAACTGCTCCAACTATCTCAGGCGTCCATACCTCTCTAGACACAAACATCTTTTAAGGATGCTCTCATGTCATTGCCTTTGGCCAGCAGTGTCGTTGCAGCAAACTCAGCACCACCTTTTTACACATACCAAAGCTTACCTACTTAAAACATCGCTCAACCTCAACTGGTCTCCTTGCTGGCCCATCTAAGCCAACAATTGATAGGGAATAATGTAACATTTGTCAAAAACGGGTTTTCCAAACCTGCTTCGTTTGTAATCAAATATCAAGTTATAAATGTTTCGTTGCGTATTTATGGTTATTTTAATTTTAAACGATGCAAAATTTATAAACAAGTTAGAATTTAAAAAAATCAATTAATAAAAAGTGAAAATAAAATAAATAAAAAAGAAAACCGGCTGCCGGGATTCGAACCCGGGTCAGCCGGGTGAGTCAACAACTTAACTCGCGCAATTATAACCACTCCGCCACTAGTTGCTTTTGTGAAATGTAGGAAGCAAATAAAACATAACTTCACTCTGGAATCAACCTGTTTACGCCAACTGAAACCGTAATCGGCTCCCAAACGTCCAAGACGTTTGAGTGATCGCGGAATTTTGTATATAACCGATAAACCGACACTTTCAATCAATTCAGTCTTGAATGGACTTGAATTTATGTGATGATCGGTTTTAATAACCGAAAATCTTCATTTCCTGAATTACTCCAACAATAACATCCTCTCGCGACTCAAAATCACCCACAGAACCTCCAATCTCACTTTCGCTCTACTTTCAGTTCGTCGGAAAAGCTTTCTGAACTCGCCGGACTTTCGCCGGAAAACCGTGTCTTCCATCAAAACAGTAAGTTTCTCAATTCTTCCATCTTCTATCAGTTGTTAAGCTTTTGCTAACTCAAACCTTTCAAACAGAATCAGTTTCAGACGACGATATCGGATAATTAACTCTCGCCGGAAAACTTCTGAAAATTCCCAATTTTCGCTGTGAAACGGTATAGCCTTTTAAACCTTCTGGTAACTCTTGTTCAGTACTTCAATTCTACATCTAGCTAATCAAAACTGTTAATTGGTCCGTTCAGATGTTTATATGCTTTATGTTTATTGTTACATTCAATTTTCTGCAAGCATGTTCATAAGTACATATTATTATACAATGCTTATCATGAATCATATCCTCATAACATACCATATCCATGAGAGCACTCACCTCACAACTCATATGATTTTTACAACGATTTTTGTATTTTCAAATCACATCAAAGTGAGTTCTCATGACGGGCATGTAGTAACTGGAAGGGTACAAGTACCGGTAGTCGGAACGTCCTGTCTAGGCTTGGCATTCGTATAAATCCAAAATAAAGGACCAGTTTGCCTACCTGGGGACTAACGATGAGAGTACGAAGGACCTATTAGGCCAAAGCATGCTATACCAAACGTCGTGTGAGCTAACCCCACTTTGAGTTGTCATTGTGTCTATACCTAGACACCCTCCGACCATACATCTCGCGAACATATTTCATGGTTTTCCTTCGGGTGACGCGAGTGTTAAACCGCCAACACCAATGTAAACCCTACTAAGCCAATAGTCATGGGGGCCCACATGACTATACAGGCGATGGTATGGGGGACATTGGAGGCTCAAACATGAGCAAACCCAAGACATCCTATGGATGTAGTGCATTATTGATGATTATGTTATTTTATTACTTTTAACGACACATGACACCTAAACATTTCTTAAACTCACAATCTTCCTATGTATGTTCCTGTAGATGTCGGCTAGGCAGCTACGAGGAGGTCGAAAGTCGGGAAGGTCAAACGAACGCTTGGCCACCCAAATCGCAAAACAAATGGCCACGGTGCTTCCTGACATCGTAGTTCAAGTCCAACAAGCTCTCGCCGCCAATCCCATCAATCCTCCCCAGCAAGAAGATCAGAACGTCGACAACCCTTCCTCCAAGAAGTGCTCCTACAAACACTTCAAGTCTTGCGATCCCCCAAAGTATGAAGGGACCGAAGGTGTCACGGCTCTCCTCCACTGGTTTAAGGAAATGGAGAACACCTTCCTTAACTGCGATTGTCCCGAGGATCGCAAGGTACGTTACGCAACCGGGAGACTGTTCGGAGTAGCCCTGACCTGGTGGAACACCGAGAAGGGTAAAAGAGGAGTTGAAGATGCTATGGCCTTGACGTGGGAAGAGTTAAGGGAAATAATGACAAGACGCTTCTGCCCAAGAAGCGAAATCAAGAAGTTAGAAGATGAATTCCACTCGCTAAAGCAAAAGGAAGGAGATCATACTTCCTACAACAAAAGATTTCTTGAGCTGAATCAGATGGTTCCTAACTTGTTCACCCCAGTATACCGTTTGGTTGAACACTACATTCGAGGTCTCCCCTCGAAAATTCAAGACTCGGTTCTAAGCACTTCACCTGCAACACTGGAAGCTGCAATGGAACTAGCTACCGAACTTACCGAGAACCGCATTCGAAATGGTAAATTCAAGGAGGAGAAAAAGAAAGCCCCCATTGAGACTCAAACTTCAACCCATTCTGGCCCCTCTTCGAAGTTTACTGGTAAAAGGAAGCGAAACACCAGAAACTTTGCGGTCACTCAAACAAACTCTCCTATCACTGCCGCGCCAATCACCCAAGTTGCCCCTCATCTGCACCATACAAAAGGGCATACTCCGGCCCTTACCCGAAATGCACCCGTTGCCAATACCATCACTCTCCCGAACACCCCTGTCAATATTGCACCAGCTGTGGCCGTGCAGGTCACACCATCCAAACCTGTCGCACTCTCCAACGAATGAACCGCACCCAACCCACAACCCAAACCCACCATCAGATAATGGGTCAAGCCCAACAACCCTTACTACTACCACCTACACAACATACGGCCCAAACCTAATACCAACCCAACTACCCCATGATGCAACCCATGCGGGCTTGTTACAACTGTGGAGACCCAAACCACTTTAGAAACACTTGTCCACGCTTGGTGAACATTATACATGCTCAAGCTCAAGCAAATCCGGGAATCAAGCTAACCAAGCTCCTCCACCTGCTAGAGGAAGAGCTTTAAACATCAACGCCAATCAAGCTAGGGCCGACAACAACGTGGTTAACGGTACGTTTCTCATCAATGGTAGTTATGCATCCATGTTATTTGATACTGGCGCGGATAAGAGTTTTGTGTCCTTAGAATTTGAACCCATCCTCAACCAAACTCGTGATAAACTCATGGAATCCATAACGATGGAAGTTGCTAACGGAAAACCGGTCTCATTAAACTCTATTATACGGAATTGTACCCTCACTCTAAACGATCACGGTTTTCCAGTTGACCTCATTCCTATGAAGCTGGGAAGTTTCGACATTATAATCGGTATGGACTGGCTCAGCCAACATCAGGCTGAAGTGGTATGCCGCGAAAAGTTCATTCGCATTCCTCTCGCAGACGGTCAAACCCTTCGAATCTTTGGAGAAACCCCCTCGAAAGGACTCAAATTGATGTCCTGCCTCCAAGCCCGAAAGTATCTCCGCAAGAACTATGTCGCATTCTTAACTCACGTTGTCAAGAAGGGAAACAAGGAGAAGAAACTCGAAGACATACCTGTAGTGAAAGAATTACCACAAGTCTTTCCCGACGACATCTCAGGACTTCCTCCCATGAGAGAAGTCGAATTCCGTATTGATCTTGTACCTGGCGCTACAACCCGTCGCAAAATCTCCTTATAGGTTAGCCCCGTCCGAAATGCAAGAGCTGGCCAGTCAACTGCAAGAACTGACTGACAAAGGATTCATACGTCCTAGCTCATCGCCTTGGGGTGCACCTGTTCTGTTTGTAAAGAAGAAGGATGGAACGTTTCGCAGGTGTATCGACTACAGAGAACTCAACAAGTTAACGGTCAAGAACCGTTATCCATTACCTCGCATCGATGATCTTCTAGACCAACTCCAGGGTGCCACCTGTTTTTCAAAGATCGACCTTCGTTCTGCCTATCATCAACTCAGAGTACATGAAGAAGACGTCCCAAAGACCGCTTTCCGAACTCGTTATGGTCATTATGAATTCATGGTCATGCCTTTTGGTCTAACCAACGCTCCAGCTGTCTTCATGGATCTAATGAACAGAGTCTGCAAACCCTATCTCGATCGCTTTGTTATAGTCTTCATCGACGACATTCTCATTTACTCAAAGTCTAAGTCTGATCATGAACGACACCTTCGACTCATCCTCACACTTTTAGGGAATGAAAAGCTCTACGCTAAATTCTTCAAATGCGAATTCTGGTTAAAAGAGGTACAATTCCTTGGACATGTCGTCAATGACAAGGGAATACATGTCGACCCCTCAAAGATCAAAGCAGTATAAGAATGGCAAGCGCCACGTACACCAACCGAAGTAAGATCATTCCTTGGTTTGGCTGGTTATTATCGCCGTTTCATTTCAAATTTCTCCCGTATTGCTGTATTACTCACGGCTTTGACTCATAAAGGAAAACCCTTCATATGGGGACCTAAACAAGAAGAAGCCTTCCAAACCCTTAAGCAAAAGCTTTGTGACGCACCTATCCTCACACTCCCCGAAGGCTGCGATGACTTTGTAGTATATTGCGACGCATCAGGGCAAGGACTAGGCTGTGTATTAATGCAAAGGGGAAAAGTGATAGCCTATGCTTCTAGGCAACTCAAAGGGCATGAGAAGAACTATACTACCCACGACCTGGAACTTGGAGCCGTTGTGTTCGCTCTTAAGATATGGAGACATTACCTCTACGGTGCCAAGTGTGAAATATACACTGACCACAAGAGCCTCCAACAAATCTTTAACCAGAAGGAGTTGAATATGAGGCAACGAAGATGGGTCGAACTTCTTAATGACTACGACTGTGAAATTCGGTATCATCCTGGCAAGGCAAATGTGGTGGCCGATGCACTCAGTCGAAAGGGTTATGCGAACTCCATTCGTCTTCTATGTTCGCAAATCATAACCAACATCAAAGATCAAATCCGAGAAGCTCAACATGTTTCTATAACAGAAAACGACATACGCAATGAGCTATCTTGTGGAGCAGAACTTAAACTCGAAACAAAATCCGACGGTATTCTGTATTATTTAGATCGCATATGGATTCCCGATCACAATAACCTTCGCGATTTCCTTATGAAAGAGGCCACAAAACACGATACTCTGTACACCCAGGAGCCGACAAGATGTATCAAGACCTTCGATACACCTACTGGGCCTGGCATGAAAAAGGATATTGCTGTTTTTGTTTCCAAGTGCCTTACCTGTTCTAAAGTAAAAGCTGAACATCAAAGACCCTTAGGACTTCTAGTCCAACCTGAAATACCTGTATGGAAGTGGGAAAACATAACCATTGACTTCATTACCGGATTACCTCGCACTTCTGGTGGGTATGACACTATATGGGTAATCATTGATCGTCTTACAAAATCAGCACACTTCATTCCGATTCGCGAGGACTTCAAGAACGAGAAGTTAGCTCGTATCTACATCAGCGAAATCGTAAGCCATCATGGTGTACCGTTAAGCATTATTTCAGATCGTGATGGTCGTTTCACTTCACGAACATGGCAAGCCGTGCAAGCCGCTTTGGGTACACGATTAGACCTCAGTACCGCTTATCATCCTCAAACTGATGGACAATCTGAACGCACCATTCAAACTCTTGAAGACATGCTTCGAGCATGTGTCATAGACTTCAAAGGGAATTGGGACGCTCATCTACCATTAGTCGAATTTTCGTACAACAACAGCTATCATTCAAGTATCGGCATGGCGCCTTTCGAAGCTTAATATGGTCATAAGTGCCGATCTCCAGTATGTTGGCACGAAATTGGAGAAGCTCAAATCACCGGTCCAGAATTAATCCAAGAAACAACAGACAAGATCCATCAAATTCGAAACAATCTTCTAGCAGCACAAAGTCGTCAAAAGAGTTATGCAGACAAACGACGAAAGCCCTTGGAGTTTAACGTTGGTGATCAAGTACTTTTAAAAGTATCACCGTGGAAGGGTGTGGTTCATTTTGGCCAAAAAGGCAAGCTAGCACCACGCTACGTAGGACCTTTCAAGATACTCGAAAGAGTAGGACCTGTAGCATACAAGCTTGACCTACCAGAAGAACTCAACAGAATTCATCCCACATTCCACGTATCGAACTTGAAGAAGTGCCTCGCCGACGAAAATCTCCATATTCCTCTAGAAGACATTCAAGTCGATGAATCTATGCATTTCATTGAAAGACCAGTAGAAATTATGGACTTCGGAGAGAAACGTTTAAGACGAAGCCGTATTCCAATCGTCAGGGTACGCTGGGAGTCGAAACGAGGACCTGAGTTTACTTGGGAACGTGAAGACTCAATGCGCGAGAAATACCCACATCTTTTTCCTGTTACCACTACTACTTCAATATCGGGACGAAATTTCTAAAAGTAGGGGATACTGTAACATTCGTCGAAAAACGGGTTTCCAAACCCGCTTCGTTTGTAAATCGAATATCAAGTTATAAAAATTTCGTTTCGTATTTATGATTATTTTAATTTTAAACGATACATAATTAATAAACAAATTAGAATTTAAAAACTACAATTGATAAAAAGTGAAAATAAAATAAATAAAAAAGAAAGAAGGCTGCCGGGTTTCGAACCCGGGTCAGCCGGGTGAGCTCAAAGTCTTAACCCGCGTACATCCTACCACTCCGCCACTTGTGTTATTTGATAATATGTCGAAACAATTAATACATATAATAAAACTTGAAATCAAATTCAGTCAACAGTGCGCCCATTTCGCAGTCACCGGAAAATCCGACGATTTCGCCAATTATCGACGGTTTCTTTTGACTTAACGTACGAATTATCAACGACATCGGTTATAACCGATGTCTAGTTCCGCGACATCAGTCATAACCACCGGAGAAAATCTGACCAACGAATCAAGACTGAAATCATACTAAATTCATCGCGATTCTTCCCTATAAATTCACACCCAAGTCTCTTGAAATCATTTCGCTCAAAATCGCACCATTTCTCGAAAAAATTTCACTCGCCGGAGATTTTCTACAATCAACGGACTTTCGCCGGAAAACCGAGACTTTCATCAAAACGGTAAATACCTCGACTCTTTTGGTTTCAATCCATCGTTAGTCTGTTACTAACTTCAATCCATCAACCAGAATCAATCCTAGACGACGTAGCCGGAATATTCTGCTTTCGCGGAAAACTTCTGGAATTTCCAAATCACGCCGTGAATCGGTAAAATCATTCAAACCTTCTGTTAATCATTGTTTAGTAACTCAATTTCACATCTATTCGATCAAAGCTGTTGATTGATCCGAGCAGACGGAGTTCACCAAACAGAGCCGACGATCCTTGCCGGAGTTCTGAGAAAGACGCCTGTTTCGGTACATTCTTTTCCCAAAATCCTCTTTATCCATCACATTTCAATCGCTTATAAATTTCGTTAATTGAATTAAACAAGAACAGCTGATTAATCGTCGTCTGTATCTTTGAATGAAGAAGATGAAGTTGAACTATTGTATAAGTATAATTAAAACGAGATATTAAACTGGGTTAGACACACAGTCCAGCGGTGGACTGTGTGCAAACATTTATCACACGTCGCGAGTTCGATCCTTGACACAATCTCATTCTCTGTAATAAAAAAGTTTCCTTTTTAAACTGAACCGGATCAACTCACAGAGAGATGTTAAGTTTAATAAAAATCAGTATATTAACCAAGTTAGACACACAGTCCAGCGGTGGACTGTGTGAAACACTAAACCACAGGTCCCGGGTTCGAGACCTGTTGTGTGCACCGGTCTGATGTAATTAAATCCTTTTTAAAATAAATGATTTCTGATTAAATTAAATAGTGTATAAATATAATTAAAAACAGAAATATTTCGGGTTAGACACGTAGCTCAGTTGGTAGAGCTGCGTGCACGCGTACGGGAGGTCTCGGGTTCGAGCCTCACCCAGCGCATACATACACACGATTGAACCGGTCAAACAGTCAACAGTCAAACAGTCAACGGTCAAACAATCAACGGTCAACTCAAAAAGTCAACATTTTTTTATATATTTTATTTATTTATTTAGTTTAAAAATCAATTAAAAATACTTAAAAATAATGTTTTTAAAGTTAGAAAATAACCTTAAACTCACAAAAATTAAATCTAAAAACCCTATTAAAATTGTTAATAAAACCCACTTATTTACCGTACCTTTCCGTTATTATTTAGAATTAGTTATTCCTCGATGATCAACACTCTAAACTCGTGCGCATTCAACATCATCAAACGAACGCACCCAATGTGAGTGAATCTCTACCAATTCCCCGTTTTAATCACGCTTTGGGGTGTATCATGTGTCGCTTAATATTTATTACATTTAAACACTTGTGCATTCATCATATCCATGATCAAATGTGTATCCAACATGTATAAATTGTTTGTGTGGTTAATGTTTAGATTAAATTTATCATTTTCAATACATACATCATCATAGGCCGCCGCTCCCCATTACCTATGAGCGTGAGCCGTTCCCCATTACCTATGAGCGTGAACGAGGCGTTGCCAACATACGATCGGCTCCGTTTGATTGAGCCTTGATCGCACATACATCATCATAGGCCGTCCGTTCCCCATTACCTATGAGCGTGAACGTGACGTTGCCAACATATACATTATCATTCATGTTATTGTTTGTTATTGTTTGTAATGTATGCTTATTTACATTTGCTCACATATGATTATTGCACAGTTTTTCCATATCAAATACAACAAGAAATCTATAATAAATGTTTTCTAACAAGGTTCACTCGCCAACTTTTGTTGACCCAAAATCCCCCATTTTTAAACATGATACAGGTGATCAAGTTGAAGCAAGAAACATATAGGACGGCCTAGAAGAATAAACCAGTTAGGAATTTGGATTGTTTTAGTTAATTTTTCCTTTCCTTGTATTGTATGAATTTGACTTGAACATTTGAGATGTAATTTGAATTTAATAAATATGAAACATATTAGTAAACATCATGAGCTTTGGTGATAACCCAATTATGCCCTGACTCTTATTCCGTTACGGGTCGGGGTGTGACATCAGGTGCCTCATAAGATCGGCTCCGTTTGATTGAGCCTTGATCTCACATTCATCATCATTCATATCATATACTCATCTAAAGTGGTTTGTGTTGTTTATTTATATATGTTTGCTCATATGTGATTATTGCACAAATTTTCCTTATTAAATAAAAACAAGAAATTAATAACAATGTTTTATTAAGGTTCACTCGCCAACTTTTGTTGACCCAAAATATCCCCCGTTTTACACATGATATAGGTGATCCAGCTGAGGCAAGAAACACGTAGGAAGGCCTAGAAAAATAAATCAGTTTAAGCTTTGGATTATTTATATAGTTTCATTTCCTTGTAATTGTATGAATTTTGATTGGGATATTTAAGTTGTAATTTGAATTTAATAAATATGAAACATCTTAGTAAACATCATGAGCTTTGGTGATAACCCAATTATGCCCCGACTCTTATTCCGCTACGGGTCGGGGTGTGACAAAAATTTCCTCTGTTTTACGCATGATACAGGTGATCAAGTTGAGGAAAGAAACACTTAGGATGACCTAGAAGAATAAACAAGTTATTTCATTGGAACAAGCATTTAGATTTTTATTTGTGTTTGTATGAAATTTTGTTAGATATTTAAATTTTAATTTGAATTTAATAAATATGAAACTTCTTAGTAAATATCATGAGCTTTGGTGATAACCCAATCATGCCCCGACTTTTATTCCGCTGCGGGTCGGGGTGTGACATTGACTATAAGCCGGTGCTGAAAGTTCTTGTGTCCTTGGACGACCTCGGTATCTTACCATCACTAAACTACGCCTATGATGGGTGCACTTGCGCTAACGTGTGTAGAGTGATAGTATTGTATCGTGTTTTATAAATTTAAAACTTGATCCACAAGTAAAAGTGCATAAAATATAATAAAAATAATAACAACTCGCACGCACGTCAATAAACTTATTAACTCTCAAGAACCGTGACTGATTCTCACGTCGGTCCAAATGCAGGAGGCCACCTCCTACATTAAGACTACCAGTGCTTCTTTATCTACAGATACCCGAGGAAGCTTCTAGTTGAGGCGAATCCAGGACTTTCTAACCAGCCATACTCTTATTGTTTAACAAGTGGTGCCCATCGTGGGACTGACGCTACTTAGAACAAATTTGATCTTGTAGATTCAATCCCTGTTCCTAAGTTACCACTTTTCTTATGGCTGGAAAGCATCCTCTTCCGGAAGATAATCCTATTCCTAGGAGTTCACTGCTTACTTCTAGCTCCTCTGCTGTAGCTGGGGTATGCAACAATTCTACTACAATGCACGGACAAGTAGTCAAACCATTATCACAAAATGCTCAATAGTTCCAAACTCCCTCTCCTTACAAGTTATCCCAACATCACCGAGTGAATTACTTTTCTTGCTAGAAACAATGGAGATAACTCCCTAAAGGGTAAAGAACAATTTCATACAATTGAGGGAATTGTTAAACGATTATGTGCAGGATGAACGAACCAAAGGGGTAAGGCTCTGTTTATCTTATGACCAGCTTGAGGTCATTCTCTCTTCCATACCACCTCCTTTGAGCAACACCACACCTCCAAGCACTAATCAAGGTGTTGCTGGTCCGAACTACAACCCTTACCTTACCGCCATTAGTTCCCTGTGGCAAGGAGGTATGTACTCTAGCTCCCCATCATGCCATCAGTAACCCAGGAATACACTATTGAGCAACTGCTCCAACTATCTCAAGCGTCCATACCTCTCTAGACACAAACATCTTTTAAGGAAGCTCTCATGTTATTGCCTTTGGCCAGCAGTGTTGTTGCAGCAAACTCAGCACCACCTTTTTACACATACCAAAGCTTACCTACTTAAAACATCGCTCAACCTCAACTGGTCTCCTTGCTGGCCCATCTAAGCCAACAATTGATAGGGAATAATGTAACATTTGTCAAAAACGGGTTTTCCAAACCCGCTTCGTTTGTAATCGAATATCAAGTTATAAATGTTTCGTTGCGTATTTATGGTTATTTTAATTTTAAACGATGCAAAATTTATAAACAAATTAGAATTTAAAAACTTCAATTAATAAAAAGTGAAAATAAAATAAATAAAAAAGAAAACCGGCTGCCGGGATTCGAACCCGGGTCAGCCGGGTGAGTCAACAACTTAACTCGCGCAATTATAACCACTCCGCCACTAGTTGCTTTTGTGAAATGTAGGAAGCAAATAAAACATAACTTCACTCAGGAATCAACCTGTTTACGCCAACTGAAACCGTAATCGGCTCCCAAACGTCCAAGACGTTTGAGTGATCGCGGAATTTTGTTTATAACCGATAAACCGACACATTCAATCAATTCAGTCTTGAATGGACTTGAATTTATGTGATGATCGGTTTTAATAACCGAAAATCTTCATTTCCTGAATTACTCCAACAATAACATCCTCTCGCGACTCAAAATCACCCACAGAACCTCCAATCTCACTTTCGCTCTACTTTCAGTTCGTCGGAAAAGCTTTTTGAACTCGCCGGACTTTCGCCGGAAAACCGTGTCTTCCATCAAAACAGTAAGTTTCTCAATTCTTCCATCTTCTATCAGTTGTTAAGCTTTTGCTAACTCAAACCTTTCAATCAGAATCAGTTTCAGACGACGATATCGGATAATTAACTCTCGCCGGAAAACTTCTGAAAATTCTCAATTTTCGCTGTGAAACGGTATAGCCTTTTAAACCTTCTGGTAACTCTTGTTCAGTACTTCAATTCTACATCTAGCTAATCAAAACTGTTAATTGGTCCGTTCAGACGAAGCCCATAAAAACAGAACCGACGACTTCGCCGGAATTCTGAGAAAGACCATTTTTCCGGTATGTCTACTCCCAAAATCTTTCCTGTCCATTTCGTTTTAATCACTTAAAAGATTGTCAATTGAATTAAACATAATCAGTAGGGTAATCGTTGTCTGTGATATTGTAACGAAGAAGATGAAGTTAGTTTGTATATAAGTTTAATATAAATTTGATATTATCTCGGGTTAGACACACAGTCCAGCGGTGGACTGTGTGCGCACATATATCACACGCCGCGAGTTCGATCCTTGACACAATTGTATGCTCTGTAATAAAGATGTTTTCCTTTTTAACTGAACCGGATTAAGTCAAGGAAGATGTTAAGTATAATAAAAATCGGTATATTAACCAGGTTAGACACACAGTCCAGCGGTGGACTGTGTGCAACACTAACCCACAGGTCCCGGGTTCGAGACCTGTTACACACGCCGGTTCGATGATTAAAATCCTTTTTGAAAAATAAAAGAATTTATAATAAACTAAAACAGTATATAAATATAATTAAAACAGAATTATTTCGGGTTAGACACGTAGCTCAGTTGGTAGAGCTGCGTGCACGCGTACGGGAGGTCTCGGGTTCGAGCCTTACCCGGCGCACACATGAACCGGTCAAACAGTCAACAGTCACGGTCAACGGTCAATGGTCAACGCAAAAGTCAACAGTTTTTTATTTTTATTTATTTATTTAATTTAAAAATCAATTAAAAATACTTAAAAATAATGTTTTTAAAGATAGAAAATAGCCTTAAACTCACAAAAATACATCTAAAAATCCTATTAAAATTATTAATAAAATCCACTCATTTACCATACCTTTCGTTATTATTTAGGTTAGTAAAATTCTCGTCGATCAATCCTCTAAACTCGTGCGCATTTCATCATTTTCAACCGAACGCACCCAATGTGAGTGAATCTCTACAAATTCCCCGTTTTAATCACGTTTTTAGGGTGTATCATGTGTCTTATTATTTATCACGTTTAAACTATTGTGCATCTATCATATCCATGAACAAATGTGTATTCAACATGTATCAACTGTTTGTGTGGTTATTGTTTAGATTAAATTTATCATTATTCAGTACATACATTATCATAGGCCACCGCTCTCCATTACATTATGAGCGTTGAGCTGTTCCCCATTACATTATGAGCGTGAACCAGGCGTTGCCAACATACGATCGGCTCCGTTTGATTGAGCCTTGATCGCACAGACATTTATCATAGGCCGTCCGTTCCCCATTACATTATGAGCGTGAACGTGACGTTGCCAACATATACAGTTTCATTCATGTTATATATTCATGCAAGTTGGTTTGTTATTGTATGTTATTGTTTGTTGTTGTTATTGTTATTGTAGAATTTAATTACGTTTGCTTACATATGATTATTGCACAATTTTTCATGATAAAGATAACAAGAGATCAATAATAAATGTTTTTCTAACAAGGTTCACTCGCCAACTTATGTTGACCCAAAACCCCCATTTTTACACATGATACAGGTGATCCAGCTGCAGCAAGAAACACATAGGATGGCTTAGAAGAATAAACTGGTTTAGACTTTGGATTGTTTAGTTGATTATCTTTCTTTGTAATTGTATGAACATGTTTGAAATATTGAGGATGTAATTTTGACTTTAATAAATATGAAACATATTAGTAAATATCATGAGCTTTGGTGATAACCCAATTATGCCCCGACTCTTATTCCGCTGCGGGTCGGGGTGTGACAAATAACACCTGGCAAACACCTTCTGGTCAGCTTAACCCTCATGCCCAGCCAAGCTCGAGCACTCAACCCGATCCTAACACAACCGGAGCAGGAACCGGCCTCAATGCTCATTCCATGCCATACAAGTCTAGCTCTTTGTCTTTCTTCTCCGATGAGATAGCCAACTACGTATTCCAGACTAAGATAAAGATACCGATGAATATCAAAAGATATGATGGCATGGAGGACCCTAAAGATCACCTTCAAGTATTCATCGGAGCAGCAACCGTTGCGAGGTGGAACAACACCGAATGTTGCCACATGTTCATGCAAACCCTCATCGGTTTTGCTCGTCTCTGGTTTAGAGCGGGTTACCACCAAGAAACATAGCTTCTTTTGATGATCTACACAAAAGCGTCTTATCTAATTTCACCCACATGGAAGGTGCACGATAGATGTAGCAGTTATGCACCAGATCCAATAAAAGGAGCACGAAGATCTGAGAACCTTCATAAAACGATTCAAGAAAGAGGGACTAACCTACCATGGGGCGACTGAAAAGATGTGTGCTTCTGTCTTCATGAATTTCATCAAAGTTAAGAATCTCCTCATAAGGTTTCATGAAAACAAACCTCAAACAATGGAAGAAGCTTTTGACAAATCAGAATCCTTCTTAAGAGGTGAGGAAGCATTAGAAAACAAAACTCTAAGAAACGAGAACAAGGAATCTGGAAGTAGAATTTATCCTCAGGAAATAAGCCAAGGGTTCAATTCTTTGTGGGCAGAAGACCTTACCGGCCTTATGAAGATAGAAGGTCACCTCGCCCAAACATGCATTGTGAAAATGACAAGCATGTCTTTACCATCCTTACCAAAACAACCCAAGAAATCTTATCTACCAAGGAGGTCAAGTACAACTTCCGACCACCAAGACCCCTCATAAAACCCTCAAGCAAAAAGGATTCAAGCAAGTTCTATGCTTTCAACAATGATACCAGACATCACGCCAACGATTGCTTCTAGCTTAAAAAGAGAATAGAGAAGCGGTCAAAACAAGGGAGCTAGCTCACATTGTCAAGGATATTAAAGAAAAAAAGAAGGAAAAAAGGATTTAGGTGTCAATATCGTATGGATGGAAGGGCAACCAGAAGAAAAGAAGCAACGAACACAGTCATGGAATCAACAATTTATTTGCTCCAGACCGGGTATACATGGACTGTGGGGCAACATCCAACATCATGTCCCACATCCGTTGTATGGCCAACAACTGTGGGGTTTAAGTGCCAAATAGGCTCTATCAACCACCAGACTAGTCTTTGGGTTGAGTTCTCTTGTTTGGTATGTAACATTGGTATCAAAGCCAAACTCGAAGTGGTGGTCCAGAAAGAACTAGCCATGACCAAGGAGGCTCAAAGTGGTGGCCTGAAAAGAGCCAGTTGTGACCAATGAGCCTTAAGGAGGGTAGATTGCTATGGACTAAAACCATTGCAAGGTATGTGAATTGTCCTACAACAGCTGTATGGGCAACAAATGTGAGGTTTATATACCAAATGGGCTCTCTCTCGCCCACCAGACTAGTCTTTTGGTTTGAGTTCACTTATTTGGTATGTAACAAAGAAGGTCATACAAACGGTGTTTTTTGGAAAAATCTAAGGATTGCAAGAAGGCCATATGAGTGGTATTCTTAACTACAATTTGGAAATTTAAAAGGCGCGAA
The DNA here is from genome assembly GCA_947069175.1 of Scalesia atractyloides. NCBI lineage: Eukaryota > Viridiplantae > Streptophyta > Magnoliopsida > Asterales > Asteraceae > Scalesia > Scalesia atractyloides. Next base: position 89,188,866 of record CAMTDV010000017.1, read on the forward strand.
ACAAGAAAGAATTCAACAACAGGAACATGTCATATGTTACAATGATGAAAGAAGTCAAATAACTTTCTTATCTTTGGTTGACAAGTAGGCCAAAGTTTAATGTTATTAATTGAGAGCGTTGGTGCGATTTCAACATTCGGGATATAATATTGTAACATGGTTTGTGTTAGGTGTTTCAGTTTTTTGCTGACCCATTTTTTTATATTTATAAAGAAGTCTCGCCTTTAAAAAACAATAAAAAAGTAAGATCAATTCCTTATAGTCATATTATTGAGATTGTATATTTGTTGATGCCTGCTACATTTGTTTTAGGGGGAAAAAGTATACATTAAAGGAGTAAATGATCCATAAATGTGAGTTACTAATATTTATTTTAAATCCAATGAATCTATGTGTTGGTTATTCTAAATAAGAAAATGTAAGTGTTGGTTAGGATTTGGATTATGTTAATGTTATGGTGCCTTTAATGTTTTGTTAAAAAGAAATGAGTAATCTTTGTTTTTGTTAGGCTAAAGGGTGTGAGGGGCATAGGTTGGGACATCAATCGCCACGTAGGACAATTAATGGATTGTTTTACCATTCCCTTGCCTCATCCATCATGGTTCGCATGGATTAAACGATGACAACCATGTGTCTCCTTTCCTTTTTCAATATTTCCTTTTTTTCACAAAAATAAATTAAAATAAAAGAATAATGGTTTGGGTCATGACCACACCCTTAGGGCAGTGGTTGTAGATGATGGATTATAAGTGGGTGACATGACACTGATATGGGGGGTCATGGTAACCACAAGGGTCATAACCACACCCTATAGCCTTATTGCTGTTTGAATAGTATCTGTCATGAAATCAATGAGTTTGTTTTGCCATTCTATTAAAGTATACATACCGTGCTCTTATTATTGGGTGTAAACTAGGAACAAAACGCATAGCGCTTATGATTACTTTTCATGTTTATGTTTAAAGATTAGGAGAAATTAATAACAAAATATAATTGTGCTATTATGCTTCTTGTTGCTCATTATATGGTACAATATAATGTTCTTTGAAATGTAGATTAATGTTAAATGTGAAATGTAGATTAATGTTAAATGTAACATCTCATTATTCAAGAATACATACAAAACCAAAACCTAAATCATATCCTAAATCTCATTATTCAAGAACACACTCAAGAGCATATTAAAAACAAAACCTAAATCCTAAATCTTATTATGAACATCTCATATTCAAGATCTCAAGAACAAAACCTGGATCTTATTATAAAAACGCCGGTCCCCGTCAGCACCCTAACACCACTGTCGTTGCCCCTTTGCGGCCTTACACTGCCGCCGTAGCCTCTCCATGGTCCAGCGTCGTCGCCTCTCTCTCTCTCTCTCGTGGCTCTTTTTCTCTAGAATCTGAAGTTGTTGTTGGGGTTTGAAGATGTTTAAAGATGATGATGATGGTGATATCTTGTTGTTAAATGTTGGGGTTAGGGTTAGGTATCTTGTTGTTGTTGTTTGAAGATGATGGTGATAATATCTTGTTGTTGTTTGGGGATGATGATGATGGTATCTTGTTGTGGAAGAAGGTAGAGAGAGAGAAAAAATCGAGGGTGGAATTAGGGCAATAAATGTAACACCCTAAAAAACGTCGCAGCGGAAATACAAACGTAATGGTGACGGAAGTTGGTGCCCATAAATATCTTGGTGGACGACGCATCGTTAATTTTTGGACATATTACTTAATTAAATCATTGTTTCCAAATTAAACACAAACCACAACCATAACATAGTTAAGTTGTCTTGATCCTTATGGATCTTAATACAGTCGGTCCCAGATAAGTTTTAAAAGTGTCCAAAGTTTATTATTAAACAAACATGCATCACAACCACAAGATACGCCAAAGATTCCCAAAGCCATGCTCAAGTACCTGAAGAACACGTTAAAATCAAGTGTCAACACAAAGGAGGGTGAGCTCACATATTCAAATTTAAAATAATTCAACCCAAGTAAAAACTTTCTAATTATGTGTTTATTATCAAAACATCCAAATAATATTTTCGAAAGTTTATTTATTTATTTCCTTAATAAAATCCATGAGTCAGCCATCGCAAGCGTTTCCCCGATACCTCCGAACTAAGCATCTTCCAAGTTTCACATATTAAATTTATTGCATCAAATGTTCAGACTCGTATGTTTGCAAGACAGTACGAACTATATATTAACATTAAGGGTATAATCAACGCTAGACAATAACAGAATATAAATTCGTCGCTTGACATGACACGAAGCTACCGGTCGCGACGGGGTTATCAACCCGATAGATCTATCAACAATTCCACGCAATCCATATTAATGATTAAATGGCTAAGTTCGCGCAAAGTGCCCGCAATGGGTCACCCAAGGTGCCAACCTTATGAACAATATATATATCCTACTAAAATGATAAAATTTAATATAACACGTTGTACGAATCCCCGACGTCCCACCGAAACGTAAGCCTAATCCCAATACTTACTCTCTTGAGACCAGGCCAATTCGTTACAACTTTAGATTTAACATTTTAAAAATCCACACGGTCGTTCTATCCCATAACGCCGCAAAACCCCCTTTTCATCCCCGAAACGCATATATCATTATTCCAAAATCCGTTTCATCCCGAAACATATTTATATCCAAAACCATGTTTTTCTCCAAAAACATATCACATAATTTCCAAATCATATTTCCACGAAAATATATTTGTAGTTTAATCAAAGGCATATTTTATACGAAAACGTATACTTATCCTTTTAAGGCGTGTTCTTCCCCCAAAACATATACAAAACAGTAAAAAGAGGGGGGTTTAGTGACACTCACCTTTGGGTGCGTATTTAAAATAGCGTGATCCCACAATTTGATTCAACACGTCCTAACATATGTAGGCACGATTTAATAATTGTCACACCCCGACCCGCAGCGGAAAAGGTGATCGGGGCATGATTGGGTTATCATCAAAGCTCTTGACATTTATTAAACGTTTCATATTCATTAATAGAAATTAAATGGAAATTTACAATAATGTTACAGCATGATCTAACTAACAATCTAACTTCTTTGTTCTCTTCTAAGGCATATCCTATGTTATCCTTGCTTCAACCTGTTCACCTGTATCATGTGTAAAAGGTTTTTGGATCAACATAATGTTGGCGAGTGAATCCTATGGAAAACATTTGAACAATTTATTTAAATTGATTATGAAATATGTGCACAACCAAACATGAGTAAAATTAGATGTAACTTGATCAACAATCATAATATGTTAAATGAAAACACACATGAACAATAATGGAACAATTAGAGGCACGCGATGCTCAACTCGTCTCTCACGAGGAACTGAGGGCCTGATGAATGAATTGCATAAACATGATAATATGAATAACACAACTACAAACAATATAAACTCAATGATACACACATGAATAGTAATGAATTTGATGTGAAGCACGCGATGTTCTACTCGTCTCCCACGAGGAACTGATGGGCTTAATGTATGAGTTTCATATGACTTGACAAAAGGCAATAAGTAAATCACAACAATAGAACAATCTAAGTTTAAGTCATGATGTGGTATGGCACAAGTTTAAATAAATAAATTAATTAATTTCATAACACATGACGCACCCCAAAACGTGTAATTTAAAAGGGGAATTGTAAGATTCACTCACAGTGGGTGCGTTCGGTAGATGACGTTGAATGTACGCGAAGTGGTTTTAACCACGAGTGAGGTTTAACCTAGATAAATCGCATTATGGTTTGGTAAGTAAACGGATTTTATTAAACTATTTTAGTAGGATTGTTGGGTGTATTTTTGTGAGTTTGAGGCTATTTTCTAATCTTAAAAATGTTATTTTTAAGTATTTATAATTGATTTTTAATTAAAATAATTAAATAAAAATAATAAAAATATTTTATTTTTTTCTGCTACAGTTGACTTTGACCATTGACTTTGACTGGCGTTGACCGGTTCGAGGCATATTGTTGTGCGCTGGGTGAGGCTCGAACCCGAGACCTCCCGTACGCGTGCACGCAGCTCTACCAACTGAGCTACGTGTCTAACCCGTTATATATCCGATTTTAATTTCATATATACATTAATTAGAATTAACAGAAAATCATTTTTATTTTAAAAACAGTTTAAGCGGACCGGTCTTGCACTCCACAGGTCTCGAACTCAGGACCTGTGGTTTAATCTAACACACAGTCCACCGCTGGACTGTGTGTTCTACATGTTATATAACTCGATTTTTATTATACTTAAATACTAATTAGTTATTTCCTTTTCTGCCTTATTTAAAAAGAAAAGATAATTGTCCGAGTCGGTGCTGAGGACCGGACTCGAACTCGTGACCTGTGATATAAACAAACACACAGTCCACCGCTGGACTGTGTGTCTAACTTGGTTATTATTCCGGTTAACAATATACTTAACATATATCTGTGGCGACTCCGGTTCAGTTAAACAAAAAAATGGTTTTTATCAAGGCAGCGTGTGTGAGACGGGAATCGAACTCGAGACCTTTGCATGTTTAACGTTTTATGTGCACACAGTCCACCGCTGGACTGTGTGTCTAACCCGATTAAAATCCTGATTTATATTATACTTATATGATAACAAAACATCGTCTTCTTCACTGAAAAATAACCAGAAATCGGAAATCGACTGGTTCGAGTTTTAATCAAGTTTCATTAGCGAATTACAGTCCATTAAGGTGAGATAAATGAGAAAAGAAAAAGAAATTGAGCGGAGAGGTATACCGACTGGACTCTCTGTTTTCCGGCAGAAACTCCGGCGACAGAATTCACTTCCGGCGACGTGTTCCTTATAGCAGCTAGTCTCCGGAAAGCTTGGAAAAGGTAAGGGTGACTTCGGTAAAGGGTTAGGGGGTTCAGTAAAGCTCAGGGATTAAAACTCGGTTTTCCGGCGAAAAACAGAAAAGTTCCGGCGAGGGAGTTTTCGCCGAGAAAGAGTGGGGTTTTGAGCGAAAAGGTCTTCAATGGTTTGAGGGTGAATTTATAGGGGAAAATGGAAATGCACTTGGTCTGATTTCCGACTGTATTCATCAGTTTAAGTTTTCCGGCGGTTATAGAAAAGTGTCGCGGACTTCAATCATCAGTTATAACCGATATCTGGTTAATGGTTTACGTTATAACGTAAATTGTAGTTAAGACTCGCGAGTTTACCGGGATTCCGACGACTGAACTGATTGGGCGCCGGTTTTGAATTCGTAAAGTCATTTTATGAATTAAATGATTCTATTATTTAACAAACGGAACAAGTGGCGCAGTGGTTTGTGTGTGAGGTGATAAGTCGCTGAGTGACTCGGTACAGACCCGGGTTCGAAACCCGGCAGAAGCAATTCATTTTTATTTTGCGATTTTTGACAGTTTTTCAAAAACTAAATATATATTCCCGTATAATAATTGATTACGGATCATTTAAAAATATTTTGGGCATTTAATTCGCAACGAAAATTTTGACTGACTGTTCGGTTGATAAACAGAGCGGGTTTGGTAAATCCGTTTTTGACGGATGTTACAATAATCAATATATTACAAAATTCTTAAGTTTCTCCAATACTTAGCATTTTCACATAACTTTGAGATTTCCTCGAAAAGTCATTATTTTTTTATTATGTTGGCATATTAATATATATATGAGTTCATATATATATATATATATATATATATATATATATATATATATATAAGATTGCGACTTGAACGGTTTTATTGGTGACCTTAATGTTTTATCCGTTACACTCCCGTTTATAAGTACTATATATCTACGATTTGCACGTCGTAATATATATACATAAACGTGCACATTTTCACAATATCATAACAAACGAAAATTCATTAACTTATTCACTTATCATTTTTAAAGCATGTATACATGAAATAACTCACTAAGTTAACCTATGTATCAATTTTCATGCTCGACAAATAAGTTACACATTTTAACGCGATTTCACCGATTCTACCGTTTTAAACATACAAGCGTACATGCATAGTCTTAATTCCCGCTATCATATCAACACTTAACATATTATCATATTCACATATTTAAATCACATAACACATTTAAACACATAAGGTTCACCCATGAACAACCCATTCTAGTGTATGTTGAAAAATGCGTATTTTAGTGATTCGGTAACGTTTTCGGGTGCCGAAAGTCACGTATGACTAACCAAACACCAAATAAACTAAATATAAGTTAATATACTTATATTTATACTAAAAATATCAGTTTATTTACTGATTTAAAAAGTTTCATAAAAACCCTCTTAAAAGGCGATTTTTACCGTTTTTACCGCATAGTTTTGCGTCAAACGTTACTCCAACCATCCGAATTCGAAACGACTTCATATTTTGACACAATACATGTTATATACTGAATAAAATGATGGTTATAACCAGATTAGTGCAGTTTTTGTGTAAGGCACATAAATCATGCGATTTCATGTATTTTACAACACTTTTAAGCACATAGTACAATTTGCAAAGCTAGTAAACTTTATGTCAAAGTTTTATATCATTTTAACACTTAAAATATTCATATTTTAGTGTTTAGAATCTATTCATAATTTATTTTTATCAAATCATGCTCAAATCATCTTTCCATGATTATATATCAACATGCATGTCCTTGTATGTGCATCTAATGCATCCATAACATATTATTTTCACTTGCATGTACTCATATGCATCTAGACATACATTTATTTCATGTTTATATTATCCATGACATTCAAATCTTCATATCATTATCATCTCATCATTCAACATAAATGCAAGACATATTGCTTCACATTTATGAACTAACTATAAATTTTGTGTGCATGCATATACATATATATATACACACACGGCTCACACACATATACATACATGCTTCCAAAGACCCACTTTTCATGTTCATTCTTTCAAATCACTAAAAACCTTTTAGAACATTCTCTTATGACAACTTTTGATGCATGCATGAACTTTAAACTTTACAAGTATCATGTTAATCAAGAATCATTAAAGAACCAAAACTCAATCTCATATATACATATATACATACTCACGGCCACCTACATGTATATATACATGTCCATTTTTATTTCTTTTAAAAACCCATTTGTGGTTATTTTCAAGTTAGTGTTTACACTCAAGAACAAGAGAAACTTTTATCATCATCAACATTCAACAAGAATCAAGAACAAGTTTTTAAAGATGAATGTTATACCTTCAAAATTCTAGTGGGTTTTGAATAAGAGTTGATGATATGAAGCTTGGATGTTGCTTGAAACACTTGGAAATCACCTCTAAACCTTCAAGAACACTTGAAATCACCTTCAAATGCCCTTGGATCTTCAAGAAATAATTTGAAATTTTGAAATGTATGTGTGAGGGGAGTGTTTCGGCCGAGAGCTAGAGAGAGAGAGCGAATGTATGTTTGGTTTGATCTTGGATGGTTTATTGGATTGTGTTGGAGGTGTGCATGATTACTTTTAAAGTTCCAAGGCCACACTTGGCTATTTAGAAGCAAAAAGGAAAAAGGTGGGCAGCCATGATGCCGCCACCTAGCCCCCTTCTCTCTCATATTTCATATACATACACATATATAGGTTAATTACTGGTATTTTACTGGATACCATGTGTTTTATCTAGCGTTTTAAACGCGTTTTAAATTATTTTCAACGCTCTATAAAAATAAACACACCAAAATATTACTAATCAGTATTTTATTTGCCAGGACCAGTTACGTTGTCGGTATTTGGCAGTATGCGTGCTGTGTTGCGCAGTATGCGCTTAAATTCGCAAAATAGGGATTTTAAGCGTTTTAATTTATTTTTATCATTCTACAAAAATAAACTTGTCAAATTATTATTATAATAATTATTCGTTGCCCTGAACTAGCTGTGTTGACATTATTTTGTCAGTATCGCGCAGTACGCGCTTAAACTCGAAAAATAGAGTTTCTTAGCGTTTTAAATTATTTTTCCTCACAATTATGATTAAATATATTATTTAACTCATATCGGACTATTTTTAGGATTAACATTATTCGGCGGTCACCGACGTTCGTTTCGCATTTTAATCGTTACGCGATAAGCGTTTATCTTAATATAGCCAACGTAATTTTTATCAAACTTTGGATTTTCCAACACATTAAATACCATATATAAACATCATAAATAATCAAATATGGCCTTTTATTCATTCATGACACGTGTTACATTTGTACGGGACAACCTAAAAAGCCGGGTGTCACAATAAATGGCGAAGAACGTATATAATTAAGGGTAAAATGGGGATTTCATATGAATCAAACAATTAACTAACAGAAGAGACTCAAATCGTAGCGAATTTTAAAGGGCAGGGACTCAGGCAGCGAAAATTTTGCTTTAGGGACGCGATCTAACAACGCCAATAAAGCACAGAGACGCAAATTACATTTTACTCTTTAAAGAAATACAGATACAATATCCGTCCAACAAAAATATGTTTTCTCACATTCACGTAACAATTCACGTAAGAAGATTATCAATATATGGCAAAACCTTTTGATGGAAACATAATTCATAAAGGGTTGATTTAGATTCTTTTAAGAAATATAGATGCATAATCTATGCAACAAAAAGTATGTTTTCTCACATTCACCTCACAAGATTATAACTATATGAAATATGAAATATTATATAAAAATAAATAGATGAGGGGAAGGATCCACTAAAAAGTGGATTTTGCTTAAGTAGCCTAAGAAGGATTGTGATAATACTTCTTGTAAGTAGGAAAGAAGGACATTTTGGTACTAAAACATTTTGGTTCTTATAAGTAGAGTGTGAAAATGACATGTGCCATCCCTTTTGTTTTCTAAAAAATCTAGTACAAAAAAATAAGCACAAAAAATATAATAGAAAAAATATAGCACAAAAAATTAGTACAAAAAAATACAGCACAAAAAATCTAGCACAAAAAAATTCAACACAAAAAAATCTAGTACAGAAAATCCAGCACAAAAAATTCGAAAAGAAAAAATTTTAAGACAAAAAATTTAACATAAAATATTTAGCACAAAAGTAAAAAAATCTAGCAAAAAAAATGTTATACAACATAGAAATACAACATATTTTTTGTGGGTTTTTTAGTGACATAATTTATATAGCAATATGGTACTCATATTAAAGATAAAAAGACGCTCGATTTTATGGTGAAATTTTTATGAAAAATAATGTCGTATAAAAAGTTATGAACGTTTAAAAAATTGGGGTGGAATATGCATGTGTCATGCATGTGAAGAGATAAAGTAAAAAAATAGGATTTTCTCAAAATATCCTTACACCTTTCTTTTTTCTTATATTTTTATCTAACAATGGATTTAAAAAATTAATGGTTAAGATTCATTTTCATCCTACTTAGACAAAATTATTTTTTTATTTGATATTATTACCCTACTAGATGAACATGACATTGTCTTGATAAGACGTTATAATCAAGCTACATATACAAAAATACAACTAATTTATAAAGTGCAATTCCACAATAGGTCATAGGAAAGAAGCCTAACAAACTACAAAACATAATAATTACTATATTTATACATACCACAAATAAAATCAAGAATTAATTACTATATTTATACATACCACAAATAAAATTAAGAGTTCAAAGCATAACAAGAGTGAAAAAATAAACAAAAATACATGAAAAGCTAATTATAGTTATATAATATGATCACAAAACTTGACCCGGTCAAAACCTCAATGTGCTGACGACCCGTCGCACTCGGTTTGATCTACATACCATCTAACCAGGAAAAAAAAACTTCACAATGAAAAAATGGTTTTATGATTTTTTCAAAGTTTAATTTTTAAATTTCTGGCATTATAACTTACGAGATATGCTTACCGACGTTTATCAATAAATAAACCATGTCGTCGCCGCCACACTCACAAGGGCGGGCTTAACCTTTTTTAAAGCGTTAAACAAATTATAAAACTTCGTAAAAATACTTAGTAGCCTAGCATATGAGATCAGGATGACATATTTTTTTTTTTACAATTTCTAAAAGACACAATCACAGATCAGGATGACATATTTTTTTTTACAATTTCTAAAAGACACAATCACACATATTATAGTTGGAGAAGTTTGATGAAAAGAAACTTTTTCAATTATACACATTCTTTGCTTTTCTTGTCAAAACCTGAAAATTAAACGTGGTTAAACCCTAAATCTCATAATTACATCTGATTTGGAAAAACCAAAAATACGAATTAAATCGCAATTCCAACATAAAGTTCGAGAGAGTAAGAGTCGAGGGAGGTGTGATCGTAGGCAAAGAATCGAATGTAAATCGCATATGGTTGAACCCCACAAAAATTTGGCCCCTTAAATATGTGAGTTACAAGTTTCAACTTATCTTTTTAACAATTAAGCGGCCATGGCCGTCACCTTATTTGTTCATTGCTGCTATGAATGTTGCCACATCTCATAACCATCACCTCCAATGGCTAGTGGCGAAATCAAAATGACTTTTTCGACTAATGTCATAATTTAACTTTTTTTCTACATTTACAGTGTATCTGTTACAACCAAATAGTGTCATTATATAACTCTTTGCCGGACAAAAGGGCATACGAACCCCTATCTAGTTCCGCCCATGTTCACCAGCACACTACCTCACTGTTGCCCCCACCGCTAATGCCATCACCGTCATCAATGCCAGAAAACATAAAGAAAGAAAAAGGTTTTCGAAATCAGTAAATAGATTTTAGCATTGCAACAAATTACACATCTTACAAGAAATGTTAACATTAAGAGTTTGCATTGTACGAACTATGTTTGATGATTAAATTGTGACAAAAAAACGTTAAAGGTTTGAGAAACAAGAAAAAAGAAGTGGATTTACGGTATGTACAAACATCTTTTTTGTATGTCATTATTGTATTACTTGTTTTTAGTGTTTCTTGCTATTTGTTCACTAAAAAAACGAAAGGAAGCATCTTTTCATTGTAACCAAAGTTTAGTATCATACAAACTAGAGTTAACTGTCATTTTCGTCCATGTGATTTGTTTACTTTTGTCATTTCAGTCCAATTTTAAAAAATACACCAGATTTCTCCCTGACATATTGGAAACGTGTCATTTCAGTCCAAAAATTAAAACTCAGTTAAGTCATACAGGTTTACTGAAGAGTTTTTTTTTCATTCATTAGTCAGACATAAAATAAGGTGAAAATAAAAGAAATATGAAAACACAAAAATACCATTCATTAAACATGTCTGACTTAACTGGGTTTTAATTTTTGACTGAAATGACACGTTTCCAGTATGTTATGGAGGAAACTTGTGCATTTTTTTTAAATTGGACTGAAATAACAAAAGTGAACAAACCATAGGGACGAAAATAACAAGTAAAAAAGATGTTTTCATCTTGGCAAAAACAGGTCAAGTAACAATAGTTACATTAAATCGTAGTAAAAGGACAATAAAGTTATTTAGATGTTGAAAATAATTATATGTTATTTAGGACTTAGTAATCTACCAAAAAAGATGTTGAAAATAACTATAAAAAAGATGCAAATAATATAGTATTTAGGACTTAGGAATCTACCAAAAAAAAATATAAGTATATTACTTGGGGATCACATGACCTTAACCATTTAGCCAAATGATAACACGTAGGCTAACACCTAAACAATGTTTATTATTCAAGAAATCTTGCTCTAATTATATAAAATAACCTATACAAGGAAACTATTAGTAAGATATACTGGTTAATTAATTCCACAATAATTGTCAAACAAGTCTCCTTCCATAATCCATATAGAAACTTGATAATTATCCACTATTCAATTAATAGTTTGATTAATCCATATGGAAGAAACATGATAATTATCTAACTATGTGAGATGGTCAAAATGAATCAAACCAGGTCAGACATTCTACTCGTATTCAATTTTTACCTTCTAACCTAAAAGATTACGAATTAAATTCTAACAAAATGCGTGAAGAGTTAATGTTAACTTTTGATCGAAACCAGAATGGGTAATGGCTATGAAAGCTGAAATCGAGTCAACTCAGAAAAATAACATGTGGAATCTAACTTTTCTTCCAAAAGGCGTAAACCCAACGGGTCGAAGTGGGTGTTTAAGATCAAGAGAAACACAGATGGTTCGATTAACAACCACAAGGCGCGGTTAGTGACAAAACGTTATATTCAGTAACCTAGTACTGATTTAATGATTTTGATAATATTCCCACAAGTCGCTCGACTTGAGACAATACAATTATTTATTGCTCTCGGAGTCCAGAAGGTATGGAAGATTCATTATTTGTATGTAAAAACGGCATTTCTTCATGATGATTTAAAGGAAGAAGTGTATGTTTGAAAACCAGAGGGATTCGAGAAACCAGGTGAAAATTAGAAAGTGTTCAAATTGGCGAAAGCTTTATATGGTCTCAAGCAAGCCCCAAAAGAATGGAATATAAAGTTTGATGTATTTTGAAGAATATGGGTTTTCATCTATATATGCAAGAAAAGGCGGTTTATTGAAAAGTGGTTGATATTATTTATTTAATTGTTGTGGTTTATGTTGATGATTTGTTCGTGAAAGGGAACAAGTGTGGTTTTCATAAATGAGTTGAAGAAAATGATGGCATTATGGTTTGAAATATCGAATCTTGGTGAGCTAACTTATTACTTAGGTATGAAAGACTGTAATCCAACTTTGTGTCTGATGGAACCAGGACTCCTGTTGTCTTGATCCGAAGACGAACCGGGAGTGCGAGCGACTGGTTTTCGTAAAATTGTGGGTTGTCTTTGTTACTTATTACATACACGTCCAGATTTGTCTTATTCAGTGGGTTGGTTAGTCAATACATGCAGAGCCCAAGAGAATCACATGCTTTTGCTATTAAACAGATTTTGCGTTATCTTCAAGAAACAATTTCCTTTGGGATAAAGCACAAGCAGAGTGAAAATCTGAAATTAACCAGTAACAGTGACAACAATCACAATGTCGACAAAGATGATGGACGAAGTACTAACAGTCATGTATTTTATCTTGGATCTTCGTCAATCACGTGGTGTTTGCAAAAGCAAGCTATCGTGGCCATATCTTCATGTGACACTGAATTTATGGCAGCTACTGCAACTACATGTTAGGCAATTTGGCTACAAGAGTTACTCGCGGGATTGACGGGATGGGAAAATAGAAGGTATTGATTCGGGTTGATAATGAATCAACAATTGCATTATCAAAGAAGCCGGTTTTCCATTGTAGAAGCGAGCATATCCACACTCGTCATCATTTTATTCATGAATGTGTGGAAAACGAACAAGTAGTGGTTGAACATGTTTTTGGAACAAAGCAGATCCATTAATGAAAGCCTTGGCACGAATCAGATTCAAAGAGATGAGACAATTACCCGTTGTTGGTGTTGTTAGAATTCATTATGCATCATATTCAAATCATATACAATTCCATTATTTATTGTGTTATATGTATTTGGATGCTTATGTCTCTATTTTTGTTTTGTTGAGCATATGTGAACTGGACCTGGAATGGGGCATACTTAAAGATTACTGGATTGGGCTAAAGTCTGAGCTAGATGAGTTGGCCTGGTGTCTGCTTTCAAGTCTTAGAAGTGAAGGCCTGTTAGGTTGTTGTGTAGTTATAACAACCCGGGTTTAGTTTGATTCGGTTACATCAGATATGCAGATCATTATATAAGCAGTGGTCTGGTGGTTTTTTGTTTTTTAGCTAGATATTTTTATTTGTTCTCCAGTATTCTCTCTCTTGAGGCGAAAGTAGGGTTTGTAAAGTGTTTAGTGACTCCTTTGTTCGTTTAGCAAAGATCATTGTGTTAATGATCTGCTGAGAGTGTGAGAGATCTTTGTATCTGGTTTGTTTCTGTGTATTGTTCAGTATATTCAATCCAGGGTTCATAACATTGATTTGAGTGTTTCTGAGTCTTTTTACACTTGTGATACCATAAAATTGACATGGTATCAGAGCATATGTGACGCCCATTGGGGTTACTGCTTCCGTTGGGGTCAGATCTTCGAAGATCTTGAAACTAGGGTTTCTATTTGGGTTATCTGTCAATATCTGTTGTGATTGGTGAAATTCTGGTCAGATCGGTGCTGTTTGAGTGCAAGAAGTTTTGCGAAAAAGAAGGAGAATTCTAGATCTGATTTCAACCCTTGAAGGTTGTTAAACTCAGATCTCTTGTTGGAAGCTGTTGTTTCTTGTTTCGGGTTCAATTATAAGATTGTAAAATCCGAAACAAGAACAGGAGAAAACCCTTTGCTAGGGTTTTAGATATCTTGGTGAGATCTTTCCTTTATTGCTCTTTTTTCTGAGGGGTTTTTTCGTCTTGCATCTTAGGCATTCTGTTGCCGGGGTAGTGTGGACCGGTTTGATTGTTTGGGATACAGGACGGGTCATCTCCTGTTGTATTTATTGTGTGACTTGTTTGATTTGTTGACTTTTGTGTATTGTTAGGTTTTATCTTTGTTTTTGATGCTCTTTTTATGTAGTTCTTGAAGCGCACTTGGTATTAGTGAAATATAAACAGGGTACATGTACAACTTCTGTGCTAAGAGTTGGGTAGGCACCTTTTGAGTGACGATCCTACCATCTGGACACTGGCACGGTTTCGCTGATTATGTGTTGTCTGTGTGTTCTTTGCTTGTGATTGATTTTTGTTGTGTTGTGTCACACCCCGACCCGCATCGGAATAAAAGTCGGGGCATAATTGGGTTATCACCAAAGCTCATGATATTTACTAAGAAGTTTCATATTATTTAAATTCAAATTACACACTTAAATATTCAAAAACAAAATTCATACAATTACAAAGGAAAACGAAACTATATATTTATTCCAAAGCATTAACTTGTTTATTCTTCTAGGCCATCCTAAGTGTTTCCTGTCTCGACTGGATCACCTGTATCATGTGTAAAACAGGGGAGATTTTGGGTCAACAAAAGCTGGCGAGTGAACCTTGATAAAACATTTTAACAAATTTCTTGTTTTATTTATTAAAGGAAATTCGTGCATTATTCACATGTGAGCAAACATATATATGTAAACAATCACAAAAATCACATTGAATGAATATATGACATGAATGATGATGTATTTGATGTCACACCCCGACCCGCAGCGGAAAAGGTGATCGGGGCATGATTGGGTTTTCATCAAAGCTCATGACATTTACTATAAAGTTTCATATTTATTATTTCCTTTTAAAGGAGAACATTACAATCAACATACAAGTACAACATGTTCTATACATTTATCAAGACTTCATTATTTTTCTTCTAAGGCAAATTCCTACGTGTTCCTTGCTTCAACCTGTCCACCTGTATCATGTGTAAAAATAGGGTTTTGGGTCAACAAAAAGTTGGCGAGTGAATCTTATTTAAACATTTGAAAGAATTAGTTATGTTGGTTATTTGAATAAAATTGTGCATAACCAAATATGAATAAACGTAAATGTAAATTTAATCACACAACACATAATATTAATTAATACACACGCACACACCAAATGAATGATTTTGAGGCACGCGATGTTCAACTCGTCTCCCACGAGGAACTGATGGGCCTAATGAATGATGTTGAGGCACGCGATGTTCAACCCGTCTCCAACGGGAAACTGATGGGCCTAATGAATTGATTTGCACGCAACTTGACTAAATGTAAACACACATTACAACAAACAATAATTACATTATAAGTTTAGATCATATAATGGTAATAGCACGAGTTTGAATAAGCGAAATAATTAAAGCGACACATGATACACCCCAAAACATGAATAAAAAGGGGAATTTGTAAGAATTCACTCACAGTGGTTGCGTTTCTTGGATTGACGATGAATGCGCACGAATTTGGATTTAACCACGAGAGAAACTAACCTAAATAATAACATAATAATTCGATAAATAAATAAACTTTTATTTGAGATTAATATTTTTAATTAGTGTTCTTAATGGGGTTGTTAGATTTATTTTTGTGAGTTTAAGGAAATTTTCTAACTTCAAAAATATTATTTTTAAGTGTTTTTAATTGATTTTTAAATAAAACAAATAAATAAAAAGAAAATAAAAATTTTGACTTTTTGACCGTTGACCGTTGACCGGTCGGACTGCGTTTATTCTGTGCGCTGAGTGAGGTTCGAACTCGTGACCTCCCGTATACGTGCACGCAGCTCTACCAACTGAGCTACGTGTCTAACCCGAAATATTTCTGATTTTAATTATATTTATATACTATTTAGATTATTCAGAAATCATTTATTTTAAAAAGAATTTTAATTATGTCGAACCGGTGCACATAACAGGTCTCGAACCCGCGACCTTGGTCTTGCAACGCACCCAGCCCTACCAACTGGGCTGGGTGACTAACCCGTTTATATTATGATTTTTATTATACTTAAATACTAATTGGAAGGTGTTCTGGAGCCTTAAAAATTTTTTAGATTTATCACTGAAAACCAATTTAGTGCACGAATTGAACCTTACATTTGAGATCAAGGCTCAATCAAACGGAGCCGATCTAATGAGGCACCTGATGCTCAACTCGTATCCCACGGGGAACTGATGGGCCTAATGAAATGCGTGCACTGCAATGATAAATTTAATCCACATATAAATCACACAACAACCAATACACATTTGATCACAAAATGATATAAGCACAAGTGTTTAGATAAAATAAAGGAATAGTACGACACATGATACACCCCAAAACGTGATTAAAACAGAGAATTTGTAGAGATTCACTCACAGTGGGTGCGTTCCTTGATAATGATGAATGCACACGAATTTATGATTCAACCGACGAGGGAAAACTAACCAAATAATAACGAAATAATTTGATAAATAAATAATTTTATTTAAGATTAATATTTTTTTATTAGTGCTCTAAATGAGATTTTTTTTATTTATTTTTATGAGCTTATTGCAAATTTTTAACCTTAGGAATCTTATTTTTAAGTATTTTTAAATAATTTTTTTCAATTTAATAAATAAAAATAAGAAAACAAAATTTAAAAATATATATATATATATATATATATGTTGACCTTGTCAGGTCTGACCGGGTCTGACCGGTCGGATAGCATGAAATTCAGGCGGCGTGTGAGGTTCGAACCCGTGACCTCCCATATATGTGCACGCAGCTCTACCAACTGAGCTACGTGTCTAACCCGAAATATTCTCTGATTTAATTATATATATATACTAGTTATGTTAATACCGAATTTATTTATTTGAAAAGATTTGTAAATCTTCAAAGTCGGTTGAGGTTTCGCGATTCGAACCCGAGACGCCCAGTTCTCGTGCCCACAGCCCAACCAGTTGGGCTGTGTGTCTGACCCTTATAAATCCCTATTTGTATTAATTTTAAACACTTGTTCCAGAGTGATCTGAGTGAGTTAAAAAAAAGCTTGGTTTTATTTACAGAGAATCGGTATCATATACGAGTCGAACCCAAGGCCTGTGTGGTACAATTGCACACAGTCCACCACTGGACTATGTGTCTAACTCGGTTAAAAATATGATTTTATTACATATATTACTTATCCCCACTTCGTCTTCTTCATTTCAAATCCATATCAGAACTCTTACCCGCCCAAAACTTTTCTTTCTGATTGTTGTTAGTAATCGACAGCAATTAATGTTAATTTAAGTGGAAAAAGATTAGCAAGGGAGATTCTACCGTAACAGAGATGGCGGCACGATTCCGACGACTGGATTTTTGGTGATTCCGGTGGTTCTCCGGTGGGACAGAGTTCCTTTCAGGTGACCGATTTTTTTGTGAATGAGCTAGAGAGTATGAACGAATTCTGAATGGGGAATTCGTCTGGTATTTATAGGGGAAACAGGGGATGTCGAATTTCGGTTTTTGGAAACCTGTTCGCGTGATTTATTTTCGGTTTAAGGTAATTGGGGTCGAATTCGGAAAGAGTTGACGCGGTTACAGCTGCAAATTTTGGGATTGCCAGACAGAGCGAGATCATCGGTTCGCTGATTTGAATTTGCAGGCATAGGTGGTTTGTGCATAAGTATAATTTGTTTCCGGATTCTAATCAAAAGGTGTGTGTGGCTCAGTGGTGTTTGTGGTGTATGTTAACCCGGGGAACCCGGGTTCGATCCCCGGCTCGCCCGTTTTGAGTTTTTTTATTTTTATTTTCTATATTATACGTTAAACCATTTATTAATTATAAATATTTAATATTTGATTTGATTATTTACTTTATTTTATTCAAGTTATTTTAAACAAAAAAAAATTCTAATGAAAAAAAAAAATTTAAGACCACCCGACATAATTAAATACTCTTTGATTGGTAACTTGGGGCGGGTTTTCGAAACCCGATTTACACGAATGTTATATGTTGTGTTCATGGCTGAGATAGAAAGTAATCCTTTTGCAACATTGATTAGTAAACTCGAACCTAGTAACCCACTGTACTTACATCCTAGTGACACTACCAACTTAACTATTACAAGTATAAAATTAAAGGGTACAGAAAACTATACAGTTTGGGCTAACTCTTTAACATTAGCATTGAAAGTTAAGAATAAGTAGGGTTTTATAGATGGTACATGTGAAAAGCCTTTGATAGATGAGGTTCTTGCTAATCAATGGGAAAGATGTAACTCTGTTGTGCTAACATGATACTTAATTCTGTTTCAGAAGAGCTATTTTTAGGACAAGTCTATTCCAAACTTGCCTCAGAAGTTTGGAAGGACTTGAAGGAAACTTATAATAAAATAGATGGATCAGTGGTCTTTGATTTATATCAAAAATCAATTCATTTAGCCAAAATGGTCCATCTGTGTCTGAATATTACAATAAACTGAATGTTATGTGGAAACAATTGGATCAGATTTTACAACTCCCTTCTTGTACATGTCAAGCTGCTAATGAGTTTAATAACTTTAGTCTCATGATAAAACTTATGCAATTCCTTATGGGATTTGATGATACTTATCAAGGAGTTAGGACCACTTTTTTAACTAAAGAAACTTTACCTACTGTCAAGGAAGTATTTTCTATAGTATCTAGGGAAGAATCACATAAAAATTCTTGCAATAACAACAGTAAAAAGAATCAATTTGTAGGTTTTGCTTCTAAATCAAATCAAGGGTCTGATTTTAATAAGAGGTTCATAAAGGTCCAAATCAAAGTTTGAAATGTTCTCATTGTAATAAAGTTGGTCATACCATTGATAAGTGTTTTGAATTGATTGGATATCCTTCTTGGATGAAATCACCAAGAGGAAATCAAGGGAGAAAGTCTGGTTCTAGTACAGTTACCTCTTTAACTTCTGATCAACTAACTAAATTGTTAAGTCTATTAAAGGATAAAGGACCTTAAACAGTACAAAGCTGCAATGTTTCAGGTCAGTTTTTTTGTTCTAATGTATTTGTCAAACCCTTATACTCTTTTGGGAATGATATTGGAAAAGGAACTGGTTGGATAATTGATTCAGGGGCAAATAATCATATGGTGAAATCTAAGAGTGATTTGTCAGACTATGTTGATGGTTCGAATTTAAAAATTCAAGTAAAGCACCCTAATGGTACTAGTGCACATGTTACTAAAATTGGTTCATTAAAATTAGTAGATGGTGTTATTTTGCATGATGTATTTGTTGTCCCTGAATATACTGTTAGGGACAAGAAATTGTATATTGGGTTTGATGAACATAAATGTTACATACAGGATTTGTTAACAAAGAAAGTCCTGGTGATTGGTAATCAGCTGGAAGGGTTGTATGTGTGTGGAAGTAGTGTTATGTCTAATGAGGTATGTTTTAACAGTGTTAGTCAATATAAGCTCTGGCATGCTAGATTAGGACATCCTGCTGACCAGACTATAAATGTTTTTAAAGATACGTTAAAAATTACATTTGATTCTGATCATGGACCGTGTGAAATATGTCATAGGGCTAAGCAACATAGAGTCCCGTTTCCATTAAGTGAACATAAAAGTACTCACCTAGGAGAGCTGGTTCATTTAGATGTATGGGGGCCTTATAGGGTTGTTACTAGCGAAGGACATAGATATTTTTTTGACTATATTTGATGACTATTCCAAGGCAGTTTGGGTTTGTTTAATGAGAAATAAGACAAAAGTTTTCGAAAATATACAAAGTTTTGTAAATATCATTCAAACTCAATTTAAACAAACGGTGAAGTGTTTTAGAAGTGATAATGGTTTTGAGTTTGTCAACAGTCAAATGGCTGAGTTTTGTAAACATAAAGGAATAGTTCATCAAACTACGTGTGCCTATACTCCTCAACAAAATGGGATTGTTGAGCTAAAACATAGGCATTTGTTGAATATTACTAGGGCTTTATTCTTCCAAAGTAATCTTCCTGTTAGGTTTTGGCATGAGTGTGTTCTAACTGCTGCTTATCTTATAAATAGGACTCTATCCTCTGTTCTTTCTAGAAAAACCCCTTTGAATTGATCTATAACTTTAAACCCTTCTTAAATCATTTAAAAGTGTTTGGGTGTCTGTGTTTTTGTACAAGTTTAGATGAAAATAACAAACTAAATAGTAAAGCAGAAAAATGTGTCTTTATTGGATATTCAAATGAGAAAAAAGGATACAGGTTATATAGTCTAGACACTAAAGTAATAATGTTTTCAAGAGATGTTAGATTTTACGGAACCATATTTCCTTTCAAAGAAAAAACAGTTTTTGAAACTTATGACTCTAATCCAAGTAAAGACATAACTGCTCTCAATTTTTTTTTGACTTGTATGATAACTCGGAACTCAGACAACATGTGGATGATCCCAATGATGATAGAAGGGATGAAGCTGAGTCTGATGTAGGAACACATGAAGTTCAGCAGTTAGTGGTACCTGATACACCTGATGTCATGGCTGATTCTCAGCAGACACGTGGAGTTCATGTATCACCTGACAGGGCATAACCTATGACTACCACAGATGAAGCTCATGGCACTTCTGAGGGAGACACAGTGGATTCTGATGAAACTATTTTACCTAGAAGGTCTACTAGAACTTCAGTGTTACCAAGAAAACTTGATGACTTTGTTGTTGAAGGCAAAGTTAAGTTTGGTATTGAAAAAGTTGTTAACTTTACTAAGCTGACTATTGAAAATAAATGCTTTGCTTCTATGTTATCTAAAAATCTTGAGCCAAGGAACTATAGTGAGCCTGTTTTAGATCCAAATTGGATCAATGCAATGAATGATGAAATTCATGCATTACATAGAAATAATACTTGGATTGTTGTAGATAAACCTCATGATAAAAGTATAGTAGGATGCAAATGGATTTATAAAATATAATATAGATCAAATGGAGAAATAGAAAGATATAAGGCTAGATTGATTGCAAAAGGGTTTAGCCAGAAAGAAGGAGTTGATTATGACGAGACTTTTTATCCAATTGTCAAATTAGTCACTGTTAGATGTATTGTGTCTCTTGCTGTTCAAAATAATTGGAAGTTGTACCAATTAGATGTTAATAATGCATTTTTATATGGGGATTTAAATGAGGAAGTGTACATGTACTTACCCGATGGATATGGGTCAAATGATCGTTCTAAGGTGTGTAAACTAAATAAATCTCTAAATGGGCTTAAACAAGCCCCGAGAATGTGGAATGATAAACTCGTGAGTGTGTTAATTGAAGTTGGTTTTGTTCAAAGCAATGGGATACTTCTTTATTTGTGAAAAATGCAGATAATGTGTTTATTATGTTACTAGTATATGTAGACGATATTGTGATTACTCGTAATTCATTATCTGAAGTTGAAAAGGTTAAAAAAAGTTTGAAAACCAAGTCCTTAAAGGATCTACGTTGTTGCAATATTTCTTAGGTATAGAAGTATTGTCATGTGAGAATGGTATTTGTTTGTCACAGAGGAAGCATTGCACAAATTTATTAACAGAATATGGAATGCTAGGTCGTAAACTAATATTTGTTAAAATACACGTAAATTAGTCCCCCGTTTTATCCCTTTTTACACGTTTTTGGCCATAAAGATCAATAATTAGATACTTAATCACGTATGTTTTCATTTACAGGCCTTAAACAACGTGCCGGACGAGAAGATGCAGAAAACAAGGATTTTCCAGGTGAAACGGCGAAGTTGCAGACTTTCTGTGAAGATTCAGATAGTGCGCGGCCGTGCAGAGGATTGGCACGGCCGTGCCAACCCAGATCAGAGGGCTGCACCGAGCGTGCACACCCTGGTGCAAGCATTGTTCAAGGCGCGCACGGCCGTGCGAAAGCATGGCACGACCGTGCGGAGTTGTTTTCCTCATGTGCACTGCCAGTGCGATCCCCAGTGCCAGCTTATCTCGGACACGTACGGCCGTACCAATCTTGGCATGGCCGTGTGTAACAACTCAAAAATTCGATTGTTATCTTCCATTTTGTTTTTCCGTTTATCTACTTTTGTATTCCCGAGATTCGGTTTATAATAAAGTTTATGTTAAGTAATTATGGGGTTTTACGTTATTATCGCATCTAATCGCTTATTAAATCGCATCGCTAATCTCATCGCATCGCGAAGCGCACTTATTTACGTGGTATTATATTAATTATGTGTTATGTGTGTTATTGGTTATGATTGCAATCGCAATCGCATCGCTCTCGCACACTCGAATCGCAAAATCGCACTATTATATCAACTATAACACTTGACGCTTTAATTTAACGCTTAATATAACTAATTAATACGAACCGAATCGCCAAACGAACACCTAACGCGAAATCGGCAAACGAAACTTGGTCACCAGGCCAAGTTCGGCCGAACTTGGCTACCCCAAGTTCGCCCGAACTTACCTGATGACACAAGGATCTCTCATATACCTCAAGTTCGCTCGAACTTGTACAAATAAATACAAGTTCGGCCGAACTTAGCTGCTATTTTCTTGAAAATCTAGCAAGTTCGCCCGAACTTGCATGAAAACATGCAAGTTCGACCGAACTTGATCTCACTAGCCTTACATTTTGCCTTCTCCTATAAATACCAAGCTCTGTTCTCTCATTTGAACTTGCTGCAACTTCGCCCAAAGCTCTCAAAACCCGAAACCTTCGTGTTCTAAGTAAGAATAAACCCGATTTCAACTACAATGATGTTCAACAACGTTTTACAAACGTTTACAACGATTTTGGCACAAGGCGTAGCCTTCGTTTTCATCAAAACTCATTCTTTTACGAAAATCTTCATCTTTTTCTTCCAAAACTTCTGTTTAAGCATATATCTACACAATACGAGTTCGTTTGGTGTTAGCAGAGGCTTCCCAAACACGAGCTCTGAAGGATCTCGGCTTGTAAGTTATAGATCTGAGAAAAACCTTTGATAAACATTGATTTCTACACAAAATACGGACTTTTGATGATGTTTTGTTCATCTTCTGATATGAGACGAAGCATCTATCATTCAAGATCCCAGATCTGGAAGCACAAGGACGTTTATGTCGGTTTACACAAGCCGGACTAACCCGAACGAACCCCGAGTTCGCCCGGATTAGCCCACGCTTTTGTAAAACGGCTAAAACTGCTCTAAAAGACCTCTCTGACCCAAGTTTGCTCAGTAGCACAGGGTTGGAGGGATGAACACTCGATTTTCCTCAGCAAACGACGCGAAAACGCAAGATTTTGGACCCGAAAACACCAAGTTCGCTCAAGATTGCACTGACTTTTTGGCAGCATGGATGTCAAGTTCGCTCGAACTTGCCCTCTGGGGGTCAAGTTCGGCCGAACTTGAGTGGAAATGTGCGAATTTCTCTTCAGAAACCCCCAAGTTCGCTCGAACTTGTCAAGTTTCTCAAGAAACTTCACAAGTTCGTCCGAACTTGTCTCACCTTTAAAGGTTACCGACAAGTTCGCCCGAACTTGTCAAGTTTCCTTGAGAAACTTGCAAGTTCGCCCGAACTTGACTCACCACTCAACAGACTCATACAAGCTCGCTCAAACTTGTGTGTTTACATGCAAGTTCGCCCGAACTTGGCTACTGCCCAACTCAAACTTCACCGTTTTGGCTTTTCGGAAGACTGATGCACTTCTGCTCGTTTACAGGCTGATCCGGCGCTCATCCTGAGTCTCCTCAGAATTTGAAGTCTTACCAAAACGCACCCACAGTGAGTATACTTGACTCATTTTCGCTTTAATGCACTTTTCGGGTGTTACATATGTTCCTATATCAAAATCACTTCACAAATCAAACTGTTTATCACACGCGAATAATCTGATTATATATGCTCAATACGTGATGCTAGAAACATGTGACTAGGACTTATTTTCGTTAACTTGCCTCCTTAGCTAGTATGGTACTATAGTGTGGCTTACACCCGACGGGGTCTAGTTAGGATGGACGCGCAAGCCTTCTCACGGTAGTTAGCATGAGAAATAAGCCTATGTTAATCTGTGTGAAAATGTTTCGGTGTATCATGATATGTAGTTAGATTATTCCGCGAATGGTTTCTCTATTATGCTAGTATTACAAAAACTCGTATGCTCACCTTTACTTAATTGTATTGACTTGTATTTTAACGTATGTAACAGGTTGAGGAGTTTAGCTTTGGATGCATGGGATTATGCTTAGTTTAGGTATTTTGTTTTGTTTTGTTATAGTTCCAAGTGTAATAAATCTAGGGGATATCGAACCCGGTTGAATTTTATGAGAGACCTCGTTTTGTAATAATTGTTTAAATGTTGTGTTTAATAGTATGGGATATTAATGCAGATTGTGATATGTTAAATGATTGTTATGGAACATCTCGTGAAGTCAATCTGGTCGCCAGTGCCACTACCCCGATATTCCGCCATCGGTTGGGGTGTGACACCGTGCCATTTTCAAAACCTTATCCTGATAAGATGACGTCACCAAATTGCGCTAATAGTGCACAGTCGTGCGGATAAAGTGCACGGCCGTGCGAGACCCAAAATGTTATAAAAACAGGGCAGAACTCACTGATTGTAGACTGGACTTTTGGGAGCGTTTTCTGGCTATTTTGGGCTCCGGTAACAACATGTTATGCTCCGATTCAAGCCCCCATTGTGCCTAGAAGCTCCGTTATCATCCGGTTCTTCAATCTTTAGCTTGTCTATGGTTTGATTCTTGAATCCTTCCATAATTTTGATTATGTTTCAAGCTTTTAGATTGTTGTTTATGTAATATTATAGCCTCATGGCAAAAACACTTTGAATTCCTTGCTTGTTAACCAACCATTAGATGTTAATCATGTTTGTAATGACGCTTAGCAACCTTATTATTGATATTGGATTCTTGATTGTGGTTAATTGTCTTGGATGATTAGTTCATGGTTAGTTAGGATATTTGAAAGAAGAAGCTTAATTTATCTTGTATTAGTGAACTTTTAGCTTAGTTAAAAATGTTCACCCATGAAACTAGAAATGGGTATTGGGTTAATAAGGGGTAACTAATATTAATCAAGAGTACTTTTGTCGCGTAAGGACCTTAACGGGTTAGATGGTGTCGTTATAAATTCTTAACATAAATCATAAGCTTAGTTAGTAGTTTCGGCCAAAATTTCTTCCTTATTAAATTTATGTGTAAGATTTGTAAAATAGACTCGGTTGTGACTTAATCTAGGTTACGCTTGTCTCGGTAGTTGCGTTGTGGGTTTATCAGTGTAACTTTCCTTGATTAAGTGAGATTAGAAAACTCTTAACGGGTGACTAACTTATTTTTAAGGGATTTTCATAAACATTAATCAATAGTGCGTTAAAGAACAACTTTAGGTGGTTAAAGTGTGTTTATCGTTTTAACTTTCCAAAGAGTTGTCATGTTAGGATTCCCGAAAAGGATACTAGTTGTCTTTGAAAAAGGAAAATTGACCAAGTGACTTAGTGACATAACCGACTTAGTTACCCTGTTCCGGTTGTTCATAAAGCAAGACTATACTTATATTTTTCATATTTAGAGTCTTTATGTTTATTAAAAGAAAAAGAAACAAAAATATTATATTCTAGTCATTTACTAGTTTAAACAACTCATCAACTTATCTTTTCTACCGATAGAATAATGACAAAGGTTTAGTATTATCGTCTCCGCCCGCATCCTTGGATCGATACTTGGTTCTTACCGATACTTTACTACATATATGACAGGGTACACTTGTCCTTTCGGTGTGTTTTAATGTTGAAGTATAAATCATTTTTATAAATTTAAAACTGAATCGTGTGTAAAATTCATTGTAAAAATATGTATATACACGCACACGTCATAAACCTGTTAGTGTTTCTATATATCAAAATCATGTTGTTAACAACTTACTTGACAGTAATCCTGGCCCGTTACAAAACATAACTGGTTATCAACAGTTAGTAGAAAAGTTAATATACCTGTCTCATACTAGACCAGATATAGCGTATGCAATACATGTTTTGAGTCAATTTATGCACAGCCCTACAGAAGGACATTTAAAACTTGCCTTTCATTTATTGAGATATCTTAAATCTGCACCTTGTAAGGGGTTGCTGTTTTGTAAGAGTAATACTTTTGATTTAACTGCATTTGCTGATTCAGACTGGGCAAAGTGTTTAGTGTCCAGAAAATCTATTACTAGTTTTTGTATTTTTCTTGGTAATTGTTTAGTGTCATGAAAAAGCAAAAAACAGATGACAGTGTCTAGGTCTTCAGCAGAGGCTGAATATAGGGCGATATGTGTTGTTGGGTGTGAAACTATTTGGTTGAAAAATCTGTTAAGTGAGCTTCAGGTTAATGTTAAAATTCCTATTAAACTGTGTTGTGATAATAATGTTGCTGTGTCGATAGCAACAAATCCAGTGATTCATGATCGGATCAAACATTTCGAGTTGGAATTGTTTTTCTTGAGAGATTTAATCTCAAAAGGAGTTTTGAAATGTGTTGGTATTAAATCTGAAAAACAATTGGCTGACCTGTTCACTAAAGGTTTGTTAGTGAAAAGTCATCAGTGGTTGTGTACTGAACTAAAAATGTTTGATCTGTTTAAATAATGAAATTGTGGGGGGGGGGTGTTTAAAATTCATTATGCATCATATTCAAATCATATACAATTCCATTATTTATTGTGTTATATGTATTTGGATGCTTATGTCTCTATTTTTGTTTTGTTGAGCATATGTGAACTGGACCTGGAATGGGGCATACTTAAAGATTACTGGATTGGGCGCTGGATGAATTGGGCCTGGTGTCTGCTTTCAAGTCTTAGAAGTGAAGGCCTGTTAGGTTGTTGTGTAGTTATAACAACCCGGGTTTAGTTCGAGTCAGTTACATCAGATATGCGGATCATTATATAAGCAGTGGTCTGGTGGTTTTTTGTTTTTTAGCTAGATATTTTTCTTTGTTCTCCAGTATTCTCTCTCTTGAGGCGAAAGTAGGGTTTGTAACTGAGAATCATTCTGATTCTCAGTGTTTAGTGATTCCTTTGTTTGTTTAGCAAAGATCATTGTGTTAATGATCTGCTGAGAGTGTAAGAGATATTTGTATCTGGTTTGTTTCTGTGTATTATTCGGTATATTCAATATAGGGTTCATAACATTGATTTGAGTGTTTCTGAGTCTTTTTACACTTGTGATACCACAAAATTGACAGGTGCGTGGGCGGCTCAGAGTAGAATTCGAGTGCAAGTCGAATCCCTCAATTAATGAATTGTGGATAATTATTATGTTTCTATATAGATTATGGTAGGAGGCTTGTTAGATAACTATTGTGGATTTAATTAATTGTTTGATTAAATTGAGGTATTCGAATTGCACTCGAATTCCTACCATGAACCGTCCTACGCAACAGCCATGAGCTAACTCTGAAATTCACCAACAATAAGGGAGATGACAAAGGGCACGCTTTCAGGGCGTTTTAAAAGCTGATTTTGACCATTAACTTGGCAAAACTAGGACAAGGTAAACAAATGCTTACGTGATAACGTTTTTATATACAAAATTATGGGTGCTTAGCATATAGAGTGGAATATGTTTACTATTTGATTTATTCCCATAGGTAAGCATTATATGTGTCTCAAAATAGAGTGTGTTTTATATTTTGAAAAGCAGATTTGTATTATGTATAAAAAGCATTAATATAAAAGGCTTCTTTATAGGTAAGTAACAATATACAAAGTGTAGAAACATGTATTTAAAAAATACATATATACGAATTATAGAATAATTATATTATATTATATTGTAAGTTTTTAATAGGTGAGTTTTAATATCAAGGAGGCTACGAAATTAAATTAGATCGCTAATACAGCTCTAATTTACGTGATTGTTCATTAAAGAAATACAATGAAACTGTTAAAAGTGGGGAAAGGTCTTTAAAAATCCAATCAAAGTTTTAGACAAAGGGATTTGGGTTTGAGAGTCGAACAACGTGCCTATAATTGATCACTAGCCCAACACCTTGATTCCACTGAAATCATACTAGTTGTAAATCAACATCAAATGGTGGGGCTAAACGAATTCTTTGTTCTAATACTCGGTTTTGTTTTTTTTTTCTAGTTCGGTCCAATTTGGTACGATCCAATCTATTTTAGGATGTTACACACACCTACATACTAACTATTTTATATGAAATTCTATTCAACTCAAAATGATGTTTACCATTGAAAATATGCATATTTAAAGAAGAGTTTTTTACATATTTCCCCCTCCTAAAAGGGCTTATTACATATATCCCCAAAGAAAAAAAACAATTACATATTTCCTCTTTTTTGAGAAATTACTCAATTACCCTTTTTCTTATTCCCATAATCTTCTCCCATCTTCATAATCCTTTCGCACAATTAATTCTAGTTTCAGGGCTGTTTTTTCGAGTTTAATAACATAAATCGGTGAAAGCACATGCCAGCTTTTCAAAGAGCAAGCAAGGAAGGCAGAAGGTACAAATTCAGTCATTGATTATGGAGATGAGATAGGTGATGCTGCGATGCGAAGAGTTGGTTATAGCATCTTGACTTTATAAGCATCGGCCAATAAAAAAAAATTATGTGGATGTGGATGACAAGGAAAACTGAATATATTGTCAATTCTGTATTATTTGAGTGCTTTTGGAGGTGAGGAATTTTATATTTTAGTTTTAAATTATAATCATAATTATAATTAAATTGCATTGGATTTGAACTTATGCAAGAATTGGAAATCGAATTCAAGTTGATTAGCATCAAAGAAGTATGCGGGGAAAAAAAGTACACTATTTATGTCTAAAAAAATATATTCAGTTATGCAGCTCTAATCGGCTAAAAATCACAAAACGAATAAGATTTGAACTTTAGAATTTGATTTGGATACTAACACAAATAAAAAAAAATCGGTTAGTCTCTTTTAAACAATAAGGATCCCTCGCTCCATGTATTTTTCATCATAATTAAATTTGCATTGGGGCTAAATATTCATTCAATAAAGGGATATATGTAATTATTCATTGAATATCTAAATACTTAATGAATTGGAGAATTATGTAATTAATTGATGATATTAAAAAGGGAAAATATGTAAATATTTATTTAATTAGTTTATTAAGGGTAAAATAGTCATTCAATAAGAGAGTGTTTTTAATGAAAAGGGAAATATGTAATATATATGGGTTAGGGAGGGGAAATATGTAATTAAATTTTATGATTGGGTAAATATGTAATAAGCCAACTTAGGAAGAGGAAATATGTAAAAAACCCTTTAACGAAACCCGCATAATCGCGTATCTTATTTCTTTTTTTTAATTACAACTTTAGGTATCATTTTAATTGCCATTTTCAATTAGGCCACTAACTTAGAAAAAAACTATATACATAATTTATCCTATAAACGGTGGCGGATCCAGAAATGTTTTCCATCAGGTTCCTTTTGATAGATTCTTACTAACTCTCACTAATATTTTTCAAATCATACAAGGTTTCCACTATTTTTTTTCTTTTTTTTCCTAACCGATGGGGTTTCTGGGAACCCCAAAATACCCCTGGATCTACCTCTGCCTATAACGTGAATCTAGGAGTTTGAGTAAACCTAATTCTCGCTTGTTAATCAAGTCATTAAACTTTGTCACTTCTATCATGACATGACCACAAAACTCATTAGAACTCACCATATATTCTACTAAATAATATGACCAATAAAAAGAAGACTCAAGAGTCGAAACGGAATATAAATTAGGGTGGTTTATATCAATGGAATATAAGTTTAGTGACATGTTTAATAACAAAATATATTAGTTTAATAACCCACTTAAAAGATGCTAAGATAAAAGTTAGCATGATGATTAATTTTTATCATTATTATTATTATTTTGTAAGTGTACACATCATTTTACACTTAGAAAACTTGAAAGAAAAAAGGGGAGGGGTGTGAATTGTGATTTCCAAAAGTGGCCCCTAGCCTAGGTTGCATCCAAAGCTCCCAACCACAAGTGGAAAAACTTTGATTTTCCATTGGAATTGACACAAAACCAAATCTTGCTCCCATTGTTAGTTGCAATTATCCCAAATTCCAAAACAATCCCCATGAATAGAAGAATCAATCACACAAGACTTGAAACAATATCAAAAGATAAAATAGAGAAAAGGAAATGCATGATTTGGACTTGTCCTCATTTGCCCAATCATTTCCCTTCTCAAATTCTCTTTTTTTCCTCTATGCTTTTATTCCAATTTGTAATGGTCCACAAACACCACACTCAACACAGAGACAACAATCAACTATCGTTTCGTATACAACTTTTCTTTTCAACCTTTTATATACATGATTGACTAAGTAGTTCATTTGTGTGTATGTCGTTAACGAATAATGTTGCTTGCTTACATCAATAACGACTGACTGACTGACGTACTAGGAAATACAATTAGATATATAAATCAAAGAATACAAGTTTTATAAAGATTATGAGTTTCAACTTTCAATACGGGTTTTATAAAGTTTTAATCCATTGTTATGACAAAAAGGTGTGATAATTTGAGATCAATGAGTCATGATAACTAAAAGAATCACATAAAATCAACTAACAAGCAACAAAGTTTTATACGTTATATTGTTACCTTTTGATTTTTTTTGAAAACATGAATTCTTAAATGTTTCCAAATAAAGTTTAAGCTATAGAATTATAAAAAAAACAAAACAAAAACAAATGGAGTTTTATTTGTGTTCATTCTTATATGTGTTCATTAGGGAAACAAATTCATGTATATCTATTTATTTCAATAAAATGTATACATGTATATATAGACATACATATATCATCATCATCATACTCAGTAATTATGATCATCATACTCAGTTAATCCCACAAATAGCAAAGCTAAGGTAGGATCTAAGAAGGGTAAGATGTATACAGCCTTACCTCTACCATGTTGGAATAAAGATGTTACTTCCAATATCATCATACTCAGTAAATCACACATATATCAAAGCTAAGATAGTGTCTGAGGAGGATAAGATGTAGACAGCCTTACCTCTACCTCGTAGGAATAGAAAAGCTGAGTGAAACCCGCGAAACTTGCATATATATCAACAAATATTCACAAACTTAGATTAAAGAACAAGATATTTTACCATAATAAAGAAAACAAATATAAGAGCTTTCACAATCAATTCATTTTCCTTATCCATATAATTACACTAAAAATCACTACTTTTTCTATATCATGTTCAATTAAATAATATTTTTTATATCTTTATTATTACATTTTCTCTCTTCTTCACTCACAACCACTTTCAAAAATATTAAAAAATTTATAAGGGATGAACAGTGTTCCCATATATTTACAGATGAACAGCAACATTTTCTCTCTCCTTCACTCACAACCATTCCTTATAACATAACAAACAAACACACACAAATATAAAAAATCCATTGTGAATGCTCTAACCCAGAATAAAGAAAACCATAGAGACTAAAGCTTTACACTTTTGATTCTTCAAACCAAACAAACCTTTATATACTTGTACGAGATCAAGGATCACAAGTATATTTAAGAACAATAACACTAGTAATGATAATAGCAACAATACAAGATTTAAACAGTAGTAACAGATCCATGAATGCTTTTTTGCCTTCAAACATCCATATTCATGCTCTTCTCATATTATAGCATCAATAAGGTGCACAAAAATTCATATATATAACTACACAAGAAGAAAAGAAAAGAGAAATAAACCAAAGAAAATAATAATAATAATAATACTAGTAGTAGTAGTAGTAAAAATGTCAAAAGCTTGTGTTATGTATGCCTTCTTCTGAGGTTGAAAAGTTAAGGCTTTTGGGGGGGGGGGGGGGGGGGGGTTAATCTATGAGCTTACAAAGCTTTTGATCACATCCATTAAGGTGTAGAAATGCTCATTATTTGGCAAGAAATAGAACCCAATTGTAGCCTTTTTCAAGAACAATAACTCCACTTGTTGCCCTGCATTCTCCAACCCTTCAACATATGCCAATTGCCAATCTTGAACAAGATCCAATCCAGCCACAACCACCAAACTTTTTGGAAATTTAACCCCTTTTAGATCAATCCCTCGCGGCCCGAATATGTTACACGCCGGATGATCGCGATCTTCCCCTTCGGGCAAAAAAGCCCTCCAATACCAATCCCTATCTTGAACCCTAACAAAATACTTCCCATCAAGTTTGTTCTCCGATTCTTTTCGCTCTTCACCCCCAAACAACGGGTGCAACAATATGTTCCCTAGCACTTCCACACCCGACTCAGCGGCCCGAACCGCCACGTGGTGGGCTATGTTGCCGCCCGAGCTATCACCAGCTAAATAAACATGAACTTTAGGGTCTTTACCACTTAAAAGCCATGTTCTTGAATGAACCCATTTGAGGGCTTCCCACCCATCTTCATAAGCACACGGATACCGATGCTCCGGTGACCGGCGGTAGTTTACCGACACGACCACCCCTTTGATCAGCGCGGTGAGACGTCGGCAAAATGTGTCGTAAATCGCGCTATTCGCCGAAGAATGAGTGAAGCTTCCACCATGGAAAAAGATTATCACCGGCACAACTTCAGTTGTGCTTAAAGGGTTTTCGAGTTCCAAGATTCCGGCACCCGGTTGCCGGCCGGAATCTGATTCCGGTGGAGCACACCGGTAGATTCGGTTGAGGAGACTGGTGGCACGGTCAACGACATCGAATGAGTACACGCCGTCCACCGGAACGGTGTTGGCGGCCACTTTCCGGTCAAGAAACTCGGCGAGTTCACGGTTGAAGGTACCGTCCGGTCGCCGGAGCATATTGTAAGCTAACTTGAAGTTGGAAATCAAGATCCATGTGTGCAGGGGAACTACTTTCTGTTAAAAAAATTAATAATAATAATAAATAATTAAAAAAACTTAGAATCAACATATATTTCTGAAAACTAACATCTGGCAACTACAGATTGCTCACTCAAACAACAAAAACTTTTGGTGACCAGAAAAAAAAAACCCATTAAAATCTTTGAGAAAACGTTAACAAAAATAAATAAAAATCAAAAAATTAAAGATTTTAGCAACATATTAATGAAAAGGAACCCCCAAACAGAAAATGAAGAAACTTTATCAGATTAAGTTATCAAAAACTTAAAAAAAAATTAAAGAAAAGTCAAAACTTTTAATGGCTAAATCAAAGAAAAAGAAACCCCAAACAGAAAATCAAGAAAAACTTATCAAATTAAGTTATCAAAAACCAAAAAAAAAAGGTTGAAACTTTTAATGTCTAAATCAAAGAAATAGAACCCCCTAAACAGAAAATCAAGAAAAAATATCAAATTAATTAATCAAAAACTAATAAAAAAAAGGTTAAAACTTTTTGGAACCTAAATTAAAGAAAACAAAAACCCAGAAAAAAAATACTGAAAGAAATTAACAATTTTTAGTTAAAACTATGAAACCCCATCAAGAATAAAGAAAATGGGAAATATGATCGTTGAAAAGAAACAAAAGTTTATAAAAAAAGGTGTAAAAAATAAAAATTCATCAGGAACAACAAAACCCCCAAAAGTTTACCCCAAAATCAACCAAGAAGAAAGTAGAATTACCAAAATAATCGAACAAAAGGCATAAAAAATAAAGAAAATTTAACCATTTTGGGAACATGACAAAAAAAAAAAAAAACCCAAACAGAGTATAGACAGATCAGAGACTAAGTAAGTAACAAACAATACCTTGGCTTCACTCACGTTGATTTCATTACTTCCAGCCATGAATCAATCAACCTTAGAATACTCAAAAACAACCTTAATTTTCTGTAACAACAACAATAATGATAATAATAACAGCGATAAGATTGGCTACAAGACTTAACACTTTAAAGATCTTGAAATAGAAGAGTGTTTGACCACACATAACTGATCTTTCATTTCTGGGTTGTTTCTGAAACAAGATGACACACTTGTTGTTGTTTTGAAGGGGGTGTAGAGAGAGAAACTTCTAGAGAGAGAGAGAGATTTAGAGAGAGAGGGGAGGGAGATGGGTGAAGTTTTGCTGGATTGGGGGAGGTGGTAAGAGTGAAGGATAAGGGAAATGGGTGTGTGAAGTGTGTGAGAGAGAAAGGTGTAGGGAGAGAGAGAAAGTTGTAGAGAGAGAAGTGAGGGGAGTGGAGTCAAAGAGAAAAGAACACGGTGGTGAACGGAGACGAGAGAGACGACAAAGCAGGCGGCCGAAATGCTGCTTGAAAGTGGGGCCCACGTACACACAAACAACACCTAACACTAAAATGGTTAATAATTTTTTTCTTTTGCCAATAAGGTTGTGGTGGAGTGGTTGGAAAAAGACTTGGTATTCCTAGTGACTTAAGTTTGACTCCAACTCTCCTATTGTTTTCTGCGGCATCCAGGTGAAGGGCGAATACGGTGGCACCAGTTCGTCTTGGTTCGTCTTAGATGGGAGGCGAGGTTTTACCGATTATTCTTGTCGTGCTTCAGGCGGGTGGAGGTCGGGTTTCCGCGTATCTGGAAGAGCCAAGTGGCTGGCGACGGTCGAGTAGTCGACCTTGGCCACAGCGCCCGGTGTCACGGTGATTGGCACGTCTCTTCCTTGCCGTTCAAAAAAAACTCTTGAATTTTTATTTTGGGGTTTCTGGAAAATGGAAATAATATTTGTCGATTGGTTTTTATTATTATTATATGAAAAAGTGAGTTACATGAATTTGTAGGATGATTAAAGTTGTGGATATTTCTTTCATCAGTTACTTTAAAATATTATTCTCATTTGTA
The DNA here is from genome assembly GCA_947069175.1 of Scalesia atractyloides. Taxonomy (NCBI): domain Eukaryota; kingdom Viridiplantae; phylum Streptophyta; class Magnoliopsida; order Asterales; family Asteraceae; genus Scalesia; species Scalesia atractyloides. The sequence continues at coordinate 89,224,085 of CAMTDV010000017.1, forward strand.
TTGTTATGGTTCGGTCTAATAATTGGTTTGATTGAGTATCTTCAATCGTATTTATTTGGATTGATTGGTTATGGTCAATTGAACTGACAAACCGAATAGGTGATTGTAATATTTTAGTGGCTTTTTTAAAATGTTTTTTTAAGATCTTATTTACCGATCCATTTACTTATTAAATACAGAGTTCACCTTAACGGTTAGCCGAAATTAATTGATAATGAAAGGCCAAATGTGATTATCAAATACCGTATTAAATAAAAACTGAACGAAAAAGAAATTAAGGAAACAGTTGTGACCATCAAACACCGTACTAAGTAGCCACCAAACGACAACCAAATTCAGAAAAAAAAACGTAAAACAAAAACTAACAAAAAAGCTAAACTCGTTTAATTTTATGGAAAAAAAAACCAAAGTTTTGTTACAAAAATTAAAAACCATAAAGTTTATTATGCAAAATAAATAAAGAAATAAACCACAAAAGACAAAATATTAGTGTTATTATTTCTCCCCATGTTTCAAATTAATATCAAAAAGCTAAACTCGTTTAATTTTATGGAAAATTATATTAAAAAAACCAAAGTTTACCACGCAAAAAATAATAATAAATATAAAAAAAAATCCAAAAGACAAAACAAATAAGTATGACTATTCCGTACGATGTTTCAAATTAATATATTTTATCTATACGTATAATAAAGTAAACCGTATGAAGGACACGTGTCATTAAACGGGAAGCTCTCCAATGTGGTTCCCGTTTAAATAGAATTATCATCACTTATTATAATGTAGATAAATACTTTAAATTTCAAATAATATATCTTCTATATTTGATTATAATCCTAAAATTATAATGTAGATAAATATTTTAAATTTCAAATATATCTTTTGTAAATCCTAAAATTAAAGAAGTTTTATTTTAACAATTGAATTCCATGAACGTATAATATACATATTGCATATCAATTTACATATGTGATTGGTTTTTCCTTTTTATTAAATTAATTTCCTAATGCTTGTTTATTTGATTATCACTTAATCAGTTAATCTTTAAAAATTTTTAATTTATCGTTACCTTTATTAATATAATAATATGTGAATTATATCACAGTTACAATAAGCTATTATTATTATTTGCTATGTAATCCAGTTACACTAGATCAAATTGATAATATTAACCAGTATTATCCTTTAATGTTCAATTTCACTCTTTGGACGATATTAATATTTTAAAATAATACTTTAATTTAATTTTTAAGACAAGTTATATAGTATTCAAGAAAACAATAACTTGAACCAATTATTAAGCTAGATTATATTTCGAAGTTGCAACAATTTAAATATGCCAAAGTAAAGATTGTTCTCCAACCACAATTGCTAAGTTGTATGCATGGTAACGATAACTAAGATATGCTAATCTACGTGTCGGGTTTTTATTGATATAACTTTTTTAAATTCTAGCGGTTGTTTTTGTATATAACTTTGTTAGTTCTAAATTGTTAAAAAATTTGTGTAGTGATTGCTTCGTTGTATCTATAACAAATAGATCAAGGTTCGAATCCCATAAAACATTTATCTCATCTACTATTTTCATAACTTTTTTCCTTGTACCTTTTTTACTTTTTTTTTACTTTATCTTATTTCTTTTAATTTTTTTTCTTTCACATGTTTTGTTTTTTTTAGTTTCTTTTTGTAAACTCGACGGAGTTTATGATATTTCCCATTCAGATTAAAACCCAACAGAGTTTAATAATCTTGGAGTTTAGTAATCTTTCACATTCAGATAAAAACCCAACGGAGTTTAGTAATCTTTCCCATTCAGATAAAGCTTGGAAGCCTTTAATACATGCGTACTTTGCCTCATGTATATAAAAATCTTCTTATACGAAGTTCTTTTTTTTTGGACATGTATTACCCTCTGGTGTCTTCTCATCATTATTATACCGTCTTACTCTCATATTAAATAATTTATTAAATGAGAAAATCAAATGATAACATTCCTCCCCTCCTTTTAAATAACAATATCAAATCATTATTTTTTCTGCTTCCCCTTATGTTAACCGATTAAATTATGTATTATACAACCTGTATGATACACGGTTTTATTCAACCTAATACAGAGTTTTTTAAATATATTTACCTTTTTATTACTTAATATAATAAATTACATTACATTTATTCAGCCCGTGTAACACACGGGGTTCTAACCTAGTATTATATATATATATATAAGCACGGGTTCGTAAAACCTGAGATAATCCCATTATCCCATAGCAACAAACGAATGAAGAAAAAGCCAAGGTTTTGGGAGAGAGATGACGGCGGCGGATTCCATGGTCGGAGGACAGTATCGCAAGAACAGAAGAACAAGACCAGACGGGGTGGAGATGACATTCATGGTACAGAATCTACCGGATAGAACCACAAGATCCTTGCTATGGATGGCATTCCAACCGCATGGGTTTGTAACTGATGCTTATGTTGCCCGGAAACGAGATGCTAGGGGAAACTGTTTCGGCTTTGTCCGGTATGTTGGAGTGGTAAATCTGGAGGAAGTCCTGAAGAATATGAATACCGTCAAAATCTTTGAAGCAAAACTCTTGGTGTCTTTGGCCAAATACGATAAAAACCACCGTAAGCTTATCGATACATCGGAAATGAAGGGGGGTAGAACATGGAAACCGAAGCAAAACCCACAGGGTCAGAATCCTAAAGTTCCGGCGAACAATCAAAACAATGTAGCGGGTCCGTCGAACGCGGGGAATGTTAAAGTGGGGGTGGCATATAGTGACATGTTCAAGGATAACCAAGGATCTAAAACACTGAAGTTGGAAGGAGGGCTCGGTTTATCCATTCATTGAGGTATATTCTGGGTACTGCTAGGGATGCCTAGCGCTCAACAACCTTGTACAGGTCCTGGATAGTGGGAGGCTCACCATGTATGGTTTATCGTATTGGAGGTCTCAGTGTGCTTATTACACTAAACAACAAGCAAGCAGTACAGGATACACTGGCAAACTACACCGAGGTCTTAAACAGGGCCTTTTCTAAATTTTGTGCTTGGAATGGTCAGGATCCACCATATGATCGCATTGCCATTCTTCGCATCTCGGGGGAGCCATTCCAATTCAGGGACAACGCAACATACGATCGGATAGGCAACTTGTTTGGCAAGGTGGTCCAACCATCAGCATTCTCTTGGCAAGGCCACGACAACTCGGATGGCTCGGTTATGGTTCTAGTCCCTCAAAGGGCTCGGATTGAGGAGACTATCGTCCTGAACTGGAAAGAACGAAAGCTCGTGGTCTGGGTGTCTGAAACTTCTGTTGGCTGGACTCCTGATTTTGAGCGTGTAAAATCAGTGGAAGTGTCTGGTTGGGAATCCAATGAAGAAAACGACGAGATGGACGATGAATCGGAGGAAGGTGAATTCCGGCCAGATGGCGAAGATCGATCGCCGGATACTAAACAATCACCGGATAATGAACAGTCTCCGGAAGTTCAACAGCCTCCGGTTTTGGAAAACAACGTAAGCATGCAAGATGTGCATGGGAAAGTGGGAGAGCTGGCACATGTTCCAATGAAATTCAATGTGGAGGTGAGCCCTAGTGATAATTCTAGAAATATAGAAGAAAATGAGCCAGATCCCAACCGCCAGTTGGGTACGGCAAGTGGGCCTAATGTACAAGGTGACAGAGAAGGCCCAACACCTGCTAATATGCTTGGCAAACGGCCCAGAGCAACGCGTAGCCCACTTCCTCTGGTTCCACTCAAGGCCCAGCCTATAAATTTTTTAATCTAAACCAAGGATCTGGTAAAACATATCTGGATCTAAATAACCCGATTGAAGTTAACAGTTCTTCTGGCTGCACGATGGAGTTACTCCGCCAGCACAAATGCAAACGGCCGATTTGGATGTGGAGGCGGATATACAAGGATCGGTTTTCTCTGAAACACAATTACCGGAGCACCCTGATCCTAATCTAGGAGAAGAAGTCAATGCTACCATCCTAGTGGGGTCTAAGGTTGGAATTAACTTGAATCAGTTTGCAGAGGTGACTGAGAGATTAGTAGCAGAAGAGGGTGTTCACAACGGTTGTCAATGAATTGCCTATCGATAAATTTACGGGGGTGCGGAATGATCGAAAGTGGAAGGGGTCGCAGTATAAAAACCAGCTATGGGGTCCACTTCATAGCTATTCAGGAAACAAAACTACAAGATTCGTCTAGCTTCCTTTTTAACAGTCTTTGGGGAAGAGCAACTTTTGAATTGGTGGTGGTTGACTCATATGGCAGATCTGGGGGCCTGGCGTGCCTCTGGTGTCCTTCAGTTTTCAGGTGAGATAATGTCATTAAAAATCGTTATTTCCTGATTGTTTCGGGTTCCCTTGTTCAATCTGGATGTAGGTTGAATATTGTGAACGTATATGCCCCGAACGATGCGGTTGTTAGGCGTACAGTATGGCGGGATATCCTGGAAATTCGAAACTCAGTGCAGGGGTTATGGGCCATGATGGGGGATTCAATGATGTTCGGAATGTTGATGAAATGAGGAACTCAGAATTTGTCGAGGCTAATGCCGAGGCGTTCAATCAGTTTATCCTTTCGGCTGGATTGGTAGAATATAACATGGGAGGGGGCAAATTTACTTACATTTCGGATAGAGGGGACAAACTTAGCAAGTGGATCGGTTTTTGGTTTGCCTTTGGGTTTATGGAGAAGTGGCCTGGAGCTACAGTGTTAGCTCTAGACATGTTTGTGTCTGACCACCGACCAATTGTTATGTCTATGGTCCAATCGGACTATAGACATATCCCGTTTCGGTTCTTCCACTCATGGTTCGAGTTCCCGGGCCTTATGGATTACATTATGCAACTGTGTGGTTCCTTTAGTTTCTCGGGGCCGGAGGACCTAGCATTTGCTATCAAACTCAGATGGTTAAAGAATAACATTAAAACATGGATTAAATGTGAAAAGGAGAGACAGGAAGGGGTTTATGGTGAACGAAAAAGTCGTTTGGCTACCCTAGAGAACTTGGCGGAAGATAGGTTACTCTTGGCGGACGAACTGGCTGAACGTCTTGAATGCATTAACCAGTGGCCGAATTCGATAGGGTAAAACTTCTGGATATAAGCCAGAAATCTAGGGCTAATGGGCCTTAGATGGGGATGAGAATTCCGCTTTTTTTCACCAAGTTGTTAACTCGAACATTAGCACCAATCGAGTGAATGGCGTAATGATAGATGGGGAGTGGGTGGTGAATCCGGTGGTGATTAAGGAGTCCTTTTATGCCTTCTTCTATAATCAGTTCACGGAAAAAATGGTGGATAGGCCGAATATAGTGTGTCCTAACCTTGCCACTATTTCGGACTCGGAAGCCGATCTGCTCGTTTCTCCGTTTACTATTTCTGAGATTAAGGGTGCTGTATGGGATTGCGAAGGAGACCGAGCACCGGGGCCTGATGGCTTCAATTTTAATTTCATCAAAAAGTGTTGGCTGGGCCTTCAAGACGACTTTTTTTAGCTCTTTAACAGGTTCTACGTGCATGGAACTCTAAATAAGAGCTGCACATCATCCTTCATCGCACTGATTCTGAAAGTCAAGGATCCAGTGGGCCCCTCAGACTTTCGACCAACTAGCTTGATCGGAGTGATTAATAAGGTAATCTCGAAAGTCCTAGTGAATAGATTAAAAGGTGTGATTGGGAAGCTTATCTCGGAGGAACAATAGGCGTTTTTGGCGGGTAGAAGTATCATGGACGGGCCGCTTATGCTTAATGAATTATCGGGCTGGTTAAAAAAATCAAGAAAGAAGGGAATGTTTTTTAAAAGTGACATTAACAAGGCTTATGATTCGGTTAATTGGGCTTTTCTTGAATCCATTATGGCCCAAATGAACTTTCCGGTACCTTGGAGGGCATAGGTTATGGCAACTCTTTATTCAGCGAGAGTCTCTGTACTTGTAAATGGGTCACCCACAATGGAATTCGATTGCTCGCGAGGTCTTCGACAAGGCGACCCTCTATCACCGTTCTTTTTCATGTTGGCTATGGAAGCTCTCACCGGTATTATGAAGGAGGCTGCCTCAATCAGCTTGTTTAAAGGTATTCGATGTACTAATGAGGGCCCATCTTTATCACATTTTGCTTATCCTGATGACGTCATGTTTGTTGGTGAGTGGTCTATTGAAAATGTGATCAATCTTCGAAGGATACTAAGGTGTTTCTACCTAACATCCGGGTTGAAGATAAACCTTAAAAAGTGTAGTGTGTACGGTGTTGGTGTAAGCGACCTAGAGGTTCAAAATATGGCGGATATACTTAATTGCAAAAAAAGTGTGTTCCCATTTAAGCACCTTGGGTTACAAGTTGGTGCTAACATGAATCTAGTTCGAAACTGGAAGCCGGTGGTTGAAATATTCAGAAATCGGCTATCTATTTGGAAAGCAAAATCACTGTCATATGGCGGAAGGATAACCCTCTTGAAGTCGGTTTTGAATTCCCTCCCGACGTACTATTTCTCACTCTTCAAAGCACCAGTACAAGTATTGGAGGCTCTTGATAGAATCAGAAGAGTATTTTTTGGGGCGGGTCGGAAGAAAAAGCTAGGATGAATTGGGTGGCTTGGGATATAACCATCGCTCCTGTCAAATATGGGGTCATTAGGTCCTGTTCCCTTAGAGATGCGAATTTGTCTATGTTAGCTAAATGGTGGTGGCGGTTCGCTTCAGACAAAAATGGTTTATGGAGGAGGGTAGTTTGGGCCATTCACATAACTCTAGAACATGGTCGACGATTCCAGCGAAGGTTTCTGTTACAGGTCCGTGGAAGAACATTGTGAGCATTCGGGTTCTGTTTCTGAAGGTTGGTGTGAACCTAGACAAGGCGGTCAGAACTGTCGTGGTGGATGGGTGTAACACGTCTTTCTGGTTGGATTACTGGACTGGTTCGGAACCATTGTACCGTATTTTTCCGGACTTGTTCCGGCTCGAAGTAGAGAAAATTGCTCGGTACAGTCTCGGGTGGAAATGAGCAGCAACGGACCGCTTTTCAAATGGATGTGGGCCAGGCCAGCCCTCAGCGCCAACGATCAGGGCCAGATACAGCAGCTGATTGCCCTTGTTGGGCTGATTAACTTGGGTACGGGCCGAGATCAGAGGTGGTGGGATTATGATGAGTCCGGGGTTTTTCTTGTCTCCAGCCTAAAAAATATCCTCAGTTCTTTCAATCGAGTGCAGCCATATAGAGTGTTCGTTTGGAATAATTGGGTACCGAAAAAGGTGGCTTTCGTGGCTTGGAGAGCCGAGAAGGAAAGGCTACCGACTAGATGTGCATTAGCGAGACGAAACATCAATGTTCCGGACAGGTCATGTGTTTTGTGTGGAGATCACGATGAGTCGAGTGATCATGTGTTTGTCTCGTGCCAGTTTGCACAAACTGTATGGAAAAATGTTGCGCTGTGGTGCAGGCTCCGACTGATTTATGCTTTCGATATACACGATCTACTGGGTTTACATGACTTCAGCCCGGGCTCGAGGAAAAAGAAAAAAGCTATTCATGCGGTCATTTTTGTTACAATATGGATCATATGGAGAATGCGGAACGAGATCATGTTTAAACAGGCTAGGCCGGACCCGGTAAGAGTCTTGGACGAAGTCAAATCGATGGCGTATTTGTGGGTGAAAAATCGATCAAAGGAGGTATCTTTAACTTAGGAACAGTGGAGCCGTTTTGCTATGTTCGATTAATGTAACTGTATTCTCTTGGTGATCTTTGTGTAATTGTGGTGTATAGCTTCTCGCTATGTTTTTAATAAAATTTTCGGTCGGTTGTTAAAAAAAAAGTATATATATATAGAGAGAGAGAGAGAATAAAGGATCAACTTGAATTAACTTATGGTTATAGTTAAGGTTATTTTATTAATCCATAAATCAGTTATGATTAAGGTTAAGAGTGTATTATAACTAAACTTTAATCAAGCCAAACCAAATCGAATAAAAGAAGCTTATGTCAAGATGAATATATAAAATTATAATATCGTGTGCTTCTTTGTTTATGAACATCATCACAGAGACATTTTATGTAAGTAGTAGGAGAAATCTTTATGTAGTAAAAAAGTTGGACGGACTATTTTTTTCTAATTTAATTAATAAGCCTTTAAAATACTTTTTAAATGGTGAATGTCACTATAATGCTACATCTAAAGCACATCAAATTATTCATAATTTGTCTCATATCATAAATTAAACTTTGGTCTTTTTCTCAACCATCCATTCAAAAGGAGAAATCTTCATGTAGTAAGAAAGTTAGACCGACTATTTTTTTAATTTACTTAATAAGCCTTTAAAACACTTTTTAAACGGTGAATGCCACTATAATGCTACATCTAAAACACATCAATTTATTTATAATCTATCTATATCAGGAATTAAACTTTGATCTTTTCCTCGAACCATCTAAAACTGAAATGGCTAATTAGCCTTCAACTATTGTTGCAGCAATCATCATATACATTCTACATCTTAATTATTAATATATACGTACATTAATTAACACATATCCAGTTCATATAATTAGATGTTGACTTTTACAAGTCAAAACTAGTTGAAGTGAAGAACCAACCTTTGGGTACTTTTAAATTTTGGTCTATGATCTTTTCTTCGTATATATACACAAATGACTGATAAAAATACATATATTAGTCTTTAGTTGACTATCTGGTAAATTTTTATGTTCTTATATATATATATATATATATATGTGTTAATCATTTTCTTTGGGCTAAACCCAAATAACTAATTGTGAGATTTCATTATACAAGCATATGAAATGAAATGGACAATTAGACGAAAAAGGGAAAATAAGGAGGGAGAAGCCACAACAGAACCATAATCGTTGGTTTAACCAAATCACGGTTAACCTACATCGGTTATGTGGTTATGATTATGGTTACTATGGGGTGAGTAGGAGGCTAGTCTTTGGAGGATGACCCTCCACGTCAACATCCAATGAAGATGCCTCTCCAAGGATGGACCAAAGGGGTGTAGGATGAGTCTCCCCTCATTTTTCAATTTTTTTAAATTCAACATATTTTTAAACATTTAATTAACTTATAAAATAAAAATCATTAAATATAAAAAAAACATAACTTAAAAATGCTAGTTGGTACAAATTAAAAATCCTAAAAATTCCATTTTTAGCGATCTTTTATTTCATTTTACGCAAAACTGAACGGTCTTCTTCCGGATACGAGTTGATATCAGCTGTCATTATCTCCCATTCCTTTAATTCTACTGCCTCTTGCTTCAACCGAACCCGTTCGCCTACTTCATATTGCTTCGCTTGTGTCTTTTAGGATGTGACCTCAGTGTATGCTTTGAACTGGGCCATCAAGTCGTCCATTCTCGAACTTCCCCCCGATGAGGCTTATTTTCTTGCAGCCGTTGTCTTTATAGTTTTGTCCCTTCCCGGGGACGTGCCTCCTCTCGAACTACGTTTTCGTCGTCTTCAAATTCTGGCTCGTCGTTTATATTTATTTATCTGACATCGTGCATCTGAGCCCCCGGCATTGTAACTTCCAGTCTCCGAGGTTTTCATTTGTTTAGCATTTGCAACCTCGTTTGGAACTGACGCCCACTTCTTATTGGTTCGCATAATCTCCCATGCCCGGACATGTGGGAAAACATGCCGACGCTCATCCTCGTATGTACGCATCGCCTCTTTAAAAATGCTTCGTCACTCCAGCCACTTGGACGATTAACATATAAATTATTATAATACCCGCAAAATCGGTTCACGACTGGATGGATCTTTCGCCATTTCGAAGAGACGGAATCGAGATCGCGATACAGACCTTGTTCCATAATCGTAAGGAATTTTGCTAGTATTTCTTTCCAAAAAACCATCGCCGGTTTGGTTGTTTTCTATATTTTTAAAATGTAACAAAAAATTTGTATATTAAAAAGTTTAAAGTTTATATAATAAAAAAGTTTAAAAGTTTACATACCAACAATTTGGCATTTTGACGTGCTAATCCACGCCTTAGCTAACGCATCCTCCTCGATCTTTAACCATGGTTGCACCTTCGTTCTCGAAGGTTGATCACCAGCTTCACGCGCCATTTGCTTCCCTTTTTCCGTTTCGAGGTTTGGGGTTGCGTCTCCGGCACATATTCTTCAACTTCATCTTCTACGGGTTGAGACGATTCTACCGGTGGGGGTGAAGGTTGTGGTTGCGATTGAAATTGCGAGTTGAACGACTTTCGCATTAACATTTGTTGCATGGGTTGCATTTGGTTCATTTGAGCGAAAGCGTTGGAGGTTTGTTGGAAACCCGAGAAAGAGAATTGCGATGCCGACCAACTTGGATCCATCGTTGGATAGTAGCCGGGTACCCAGAAAACGTTTGTGTTTAGGTTCGGGTTGTTTAGATTGTACGGATCCATGGCCAAATTTATAAAAAAAAATGAAGAATTTTATAAAGTTGAGAGAGAGTTTGGGTTGGAATGGTTTAAAAATAAGGTGAAAGATGTGTATTTATAGATAAAATAATTAATTATTTTTTTTTTTAAAATAACCGATTGAAGGGCATTTAGTTCAAAAAATATTTATTTTTTTTTAAACTAGCCGTTATACGGCATTTGTTTGAAAAACATTTAGCCCGGAAAGGGCGTCGGGTGGAAGCCGTTGAAGACAGGGCCGGCCCTAGAGGCGGTGTTCAGGCCCAGCGTCAGAGCCTGCCAACCCTAGGCCGATCCCCATACCGAATAGTTTAACACTTTTCGTTAACCAAACCTTCAGTGAACCGAACTCACAGTTCATCAACCTTGGCCACCCCTATTTTTATTTCATACTAATGGTTAATATTGTTAATAGCTATAAAACAAGATAAAGTAATTCGATATACTGTTTTAAACTAGTTGTGTGTGTATGTTAATGTACATGGCCGGCTCTTGGGTCGGCCAACCCGTGTCGTCGCTCGAGACCTAAATTTTCAAAGGGCCCGAAAGGTTTTTATAAACTTATATATATATATATACTAAATTATATATTTAATATATGAATTCATTTATTTTGCAAAAAAGTGTTAGAGAATTGGAAAAACCATCTCAATATAATGTTAAGGTCTCAAGTTTAAGTCTTGCCTCCACAATTAACGTTTTAATTTTTTTACTTCATTTCTTGTTAACCATAATTTTGGCCCAATAATTTTTTTGTCGTCTAAGGGCTATATGTTTTTAGAGTTCTTAGGGATGGCTCTCTTAATGTATTTGGGTGTATAACTATTTATGACTTTTTCAAGTTTTTGAAATGGACCATGGCCAATAAACTGGTAAGTGGAAGGTTCAGTAACCAGGCTGGTTACAAAAACATTACCTATACTAACAAAAACCAAATGGGGGAATAGTGTTAGCTAGCTGTCTGGCACTCTCCTATTGGACTACCATGTTTCTATTTTATATTCATCGTAATATTACCGTTTTGTCCTTGCTTATAATTACGGTTTTGCACCTAGCTTAAATAAAATTACGCTTTTGTCCCAAGCTCTTACGATTTCGCCCTCGATTAAAAATTACGATTTTGCCCTCAGGTCAAAATTACGTTCTCGCCCCCCGGTTCAAAATAAAATTATGTTTTTGCCCCTAGCAAAAAATTACGATTTTGTCCTCTGTTAAAAATACGATTTTTCCCCGTTTAAAAATTATTATTACGCCCTCAGTTCAAAATTACGTTTTTGCCCATGTTCAAAATAAAATTACGCTTTTGCCACCAACTCAAAATTATGATTTCGCCTTCGGTTCAAAATAAAATTATGGTTTTGCCCCCAGCCTAAAATTACGATTGTGCCTTTAGTTCAAATTTATATTATTGTGTTACCCCAAGTTCAAATTTACGAATTTGCCCATGCGCATATTCACAATTTTGCCCCTGGTTCTAATTTACAATACTGCCATCAATTTAGCTGTTGGCAGATTACGATTTTACCATAGTCAAAAAATAAAACTTTCCCTTAGTTAAAATAACAGTATTGTCACTATTTTAGTTTTTTAGCAAAACTATAAAAGTGTTTTGTTTTAATTGCTTGACTCAATTTAATTGTTTTTCATGTCAATGAGCTGCCTAACACTCGCTCGTTATTCGGCCATCGTCCCGCAACGCGGACGGGACATCAAGTAGTTGCTAACATGTGCAAACTTCAACTCAACTATTAAATTCTATAAATAATTATGTTATCATTTCATACAAAAAATAAAATAAAGCAATGCTCTACACTTGAATGCACACCACACAAACACACCTGCCACCATCACCACGTTCTCTTAATTCTTCCTCCTCCTCATAACACAACTTCAAGCTTTGGCCCTTTAGGCTTGCATAAATACGAGTCAATTATAATTGCAAGAAAAAACCCATAATTTTAATATGTTAAAAATAAAAGTCCCCTAATGAACATATTTTAATACATAACTACAGAGCATAATTGACATAGATTGTATGTGGACACCTAGTTAAATTAACACAAGAAAACAAAAAGTTGGCATGAAGCACCAACTAGAAAGTTTATATGAATCTTAATGACTCAAGTTTGAGATCTTAAACTCTCAAAATCATACTATACTTATTTTAAGATTAATGCCCTCACTGGTTTACTTTCCCAGTTAAACATAACTGACTTTAATACCCTCACGTGGTTCTCACATGACTTGATTTAACTGGGAAAATAAACAAAGTTTAAGATAAATGACATAATTTGAAAGGGTTTGCAAACATTAGGTATGTTTACTGTACTTAGTAAAAACAAAGTACATGATTTGCAATAGGTAACACACGTAAAGGACTAGGAAGATTTTTGTAATTTACTCTTGAAACTAACCAAAATTGCAATGCCCTAAAGGATCAAGAAATACGCAATGATAATACCATTAACAATGTTTTGAATCAACTAATGTTGTAAGATTAAAACAAACTTAAATTTCACGAACTTCTTTTTTAGGCTTCCCGTATCATTGTATAAAAATGAATAATTTCACTCTAATGTTAAATATAGATATATCACATAATTTTTATGTTGTGCCAAGAACACTAATCGTCATAATTTACATCCCATGTTATATAAAAATCATTCAAGAATATAGATCTACGGTCAATATTAGATTCTTTTCGCCTTTATGCGCTATAGTGTAGGTGTAACCATCCCGATCCTAGTGATTGTTTAGATGTTTATTATTTTTCTAACAAATCCACCTAAGTTGTATTTTTTAAAAGAAAAAAAAAGAAGGTTTTGTTACCGTTTAAAGTCGATTAAATTATAAAATCAAAAGACATATGATTAATAGATTAACAGTAGAAAATTTACATAAGAATGACAGGTAAACGGACAACAAGTTGTATCGCAACCCCAGTGGTATCGAGAAATTGTTGTGCACGACCCTCTACACTCTGTCCAGGAAACCCACCACTTCAGAAGCAAGGGAACCAAAAGTATCAAAGGTATAGGAAAAGAAGGCATGTTGATTTTTAGCACAAATTTTTTCATGCTTAGCAATTTTCTCTGATCCAGCTTTCAATACAGTCTGACCAGCTACGAAACGGTTTTCCCTGAGCCCAACAAGAGGGGATACCTCGCTAAGGTCCACATAAGTGTGTTTCTCACTTACCCAACCGAATAAAGAACATTCGCTGGCCACAGAGTGGACCTCCCTTCAAGTTAGCGAACACCAAAGCAAATTGTATTAATGTATAAAAAAAACTTAGAGTAAACTGCCATTTTGGTCCTTGAGGTTTGGGCAGTTTTGCCACTTTAGTCCAAATCTCAAACTTTTTACATCTAGGTCCCTGTGTTTTCAGTTTTATTACCATTTTGGTTCAAAAGTGATATTTGTCTTCTAAAATCCTACTATTTTGTCCTTTTCCTCAGGGACAAAATTATATTTTAAGCATTAATATATATTATATATATAAATAAACCTCATACTCTGCTTAAAATGACCATTTTGCCCCTGAGAAAAAAGGACAAAATAGCAGGATTTTAGAAGACAAAATCACTTTTGGATCAAAATGACAATTAAACTGAAACCACAGGGACCCAAATACAAAAAAATTGAGATTTAAACTAAAGTGACAAAACTGCCAAAACCTAGAGACCAAAATGACAGTTTACTCAAAAACTTACTATGAAGTTGAAAGGAAGACATACATTGTTAGTTTTTTTAATGAAAAAATATCACTTAACATACTATTTTATTTTATTAAACTCTATAAAGTTACTAAAACTTTTACATGTGTAAGGTTAAGAGTATTTGCAAGTTGCTTGCCCATGTGGTATGTTGGTAACTTGATGTATGTGTTGCGTATGTCGTTTTTATTTTATTTTATTTTTTTGCCAACACGAAGTCTTTGTACTATTTTTAATTATTAATTAATAATAATAATAATTATTATTATTATAATTATAAAAAATTATAATGTAAATATTTAAACTCTTTTAAGGATTATTTATTTTCACAATTGGTTACTCTTGATCTCACAATTTGAATTTCTTTACAAACGGTTTGGTATAAACATGAAACTAACTAAAGTGGCCATAATTCCAATGTATAGCCCTTGTGGATATGGGCGAAGCTTTTAGGGGTGGGAGGGGGCGGTTGACCCTCCAAACGTTTCGATCAGTAATGGAGAGTATATAGTTTTCGTATAGAAATTTTTTGGTATATATCTTTTCGGCCCTCCTGTTTTATAGAAATTTTTAGGTCTGATAACTTCCGCCCCTCTGGTCAGAAATCTCAAGCTTCGCCACTGCTTGTGGACGTGTGTGCATCAAGAAGACATTTTATACGACTTAGGACAAATTATAATCTTTCGATTAAAACAAACAGAAGAAACTAATGATTTTTTTTAATAAAGTACTTTATTTAAATCAAATATGTCGTCATCTCTTTCTAGAATAAAATAAACAACAAAATCTTATTAGTTAGGTAAATTATGTTGGAGATTAATTAGTATCGTATTATATTATATGATACTTTAAAAAGGCGTGTAAGGTAAATTATGTTGGAGATTAATTAGTATCGATTTATATTATATGATACTTTAAAAAGGCGTGTAAGGATATGATAGATTACAAGTGGGGAAGCATAAGGTGCAAGTAACTACACATAACATCAAGAAAATTAAAAGGTTAAACACTACACATAATATCAAGAAATTCGCCTCCTCTTTCTCTCTCCAAAACTAACGAGTTCATCACCTTCAAGAACTTATAATTCCCATCACTAATATACACCCTAAATGGAACTCAACCAAGCTGACAATCATGTCGTCTACATCTATCCTTGATGCGATTGCTGGCTTATCAGATACCCTTTTACATGTTTTCCATTACATACATACAAAACTGATCAATATGTGGTACAGAGCATATGTTGCTCAAATCAGTTATGTTTGTGTTCCCTAAATATGTTATTAAAACTAGAAAGCAAAAGATTTTATGAAAAATGGTTTAACTATGAATTTTCGTTTTTCTGTTCATAAGGGCTCACGTTTTCTGCATAAAAATTCTGGAATAAAAGAATGTTTTAATAGGGTTAACTATGAATGTTCATAAGGGCTCACGTTTTCTGCATAAAAATTCTGGAATAAAAGAATGTTTTAATAGGGTTAACTATGAATGTCGTTAGTAAGTAGTACACACACCAAATGTTTTGATGAAATGCCTAAATGACATTGATATGTGAAATTGTATGCAAGTAATGGGTAAATATGTATAGAGAGTAGGATTTATTTTATAGTAAACTAACATGAGAAGTATGTTTTAGATGTAGTTCATGTAGAAGATTTGATTTTAGTATCATGTGGTAGAAATATGCTTTAGGAGTGGTACCTTATGCTTGAATGATGCAATGTACACCATGTATTTGATTAATTGCTTTAAATGTGATTATGAAGTAATTTGCGAAGAGTGTGAATGTATTAGGAAAGAGAACTGTTAGAATGATCCGTTAGGTTAGCTAATCATGAGTTATTGTGCTACATGTCGGATTATGAAAATACTAGTATGAATGGAAGTTGTTTATGTGTGGACGTGTAATCTAGGTGATCATGTGGTAGTATATGTCTTAAAACAAGAGTATAAAATGAATATGACATCATTTGTATGGATAATTATATCAATATGGATGTATGTTTCTAAGGGTGAAAGCTTGTATGTTTAATACTTAACTTTCTGAAAAGTCAACGAAACAGGCTTTCTCACACGAACGTAAGACTTGGGAAAATCATGTGGTACATGTTTAATCATGTGTGTTCGTAATGATGTGATTGCTATTGTATGCCTTGTTTTGTTAGAACTTGACTAATGAAAGTCAAACATAAGATATGAGTCGAATGTGATTGATAATATGTATGACCACGTATACTAACAAGGATGTGAATCTGATGACATGTAAGGATAGGAATCATGTCAGCATAGACTTAAGTGTGGAAGGTAACGGGTCAAGAGGAGGTAATGAAGCAAGCACGAACACGGACGTTTAAGGTAAGTGATTCCCGACTTAATTCTTACTATGTATGGTATTTTTGAATCTAAGAAGATCGGGAAATCATGAAAGGATGGTAAAATTGTCACACCCCAACCGATGGCGGAATCATCAGGGCGCGACACTAGTCGAACCAGATTTCTCAAGAGAATCCATAACGACTAATTTAAACGACAATACTTAAAACGTCAATTTCCCATACAATAACATATCATCATTCAAAATCATTACAAATCCAACAAGTTCTCAAACGAATCAAAGTTCACCGACTAGTTTATTACAAGTTTCTAAAGCATAAGACCTAATCCGATTGTAGCGATAACATCCTCAACCTGTTACATACGTTAAAATACAAGTCAGTACATTAAAGTAAAGGTGAGCGCACAGGTTTAATAGCATAATAATAGCGATAAAGCGTTACGCCTAACCAACATGCAATACGTAGAGAAAGTGAATATAGGCAGCTAATCAATAACGTTACAAGCTAACCAACACGACTGCGATGTGGAGTGTGCGCGATACGTGCTCACAAAGGTGAACACACACGTAAGTAATTTGCTGTAACACCCGTCAAAAAACGGGTTTCCAAAGCCCGCTTCGTTTATTAACCGAATAGTCAGTCATAAATTTTCGTTGCGTATATATTGTTTATTTTAATTTTAAACGATACATAATTAATAAACATTTTAGAATTTAAAAACTATAATTAATAAACAATAAAAAAACAAGTGAAGAAAAATAAAAGGGAGCTGCCGGGTTTCGAACCCGGGTCAGCAGGTTCCAACAAACAAACACTTTACCGCTCCGCCACTTGACTTCTTTGTTATTATATCGAAACAAATAATACTTATGATGAAACCCGAATTCAAACCGGACTTCCAGCGTGGCTGAACTCGCAATCACCGGAAAATCCGGCGATCCGCGAGTTTAGCCATTTTCCTTTTGACTATAACGTTATAACCGACGTCTACATCGGTTATAACCGACGTCTGACCCTCAATTGTAGTCGTAACCACCGGAAACTCTTGATTGCGAACCTTGACCAAAATACAGACCCAATACATCCTGTTCTACCCTATAAATACCCCCTCAACCTTCCAGGAATCCTTTCGCTCAAGACCGCACACTTTATCGTAGTTGAAGTGCTCAGAAACTCATCGCCGGAGATTTCCAATTTCGCCGGAATTGATCACCGGAAAACCGAATCTATCCATTATTGCCTTACTCTATAAATAGGACTTCTAGAGCTTCGACAGAAGTCACCCACACTCACCTCAAACCTCCTGTAGATCCTCTGTCGCAAGTTACACTTCGCCGAAATCTTCAGTTACTCGCCGGAATCATCACCGGAGGATTTCAATTCGACTCTGATCGGTATAATCTTTTGATCCATGTCCTTTTATCATTTAATTTACTAAGTATACTAGATTTCTGATTTAGCAGTCGAGTTCGAATACTGAGAATTTAACAGGAAGAAGATGAAGTTTATATAGTGTATATGTATAAATAAAACCGGTTATAAAACCAGGTTAGACACACAGTCCAGTGGTGGACTGTGTGCAAATTTAAATCAAGGTCCCGGGTTCGAGTCTGTTGTGTTCCGATCCAGTGAAAAATCATACCCTTTTTATAAAAACCAAATCCTGAAGCACGTGTTAAGTGTATAAATATAATAAAAACCAGAATAATAACCGGGTTAGACACACAGTCCAGTGGTGGACTGTGTGCAAAAACATAACGCACGTCGCGGGTTCGAGTCCAGGCTCTCACACCGGTTTGATTGGTTTAAAAACCTTTTTAATTAAATAAAATTCTGAATAATCCAAATAGTATATAAATTTAATTAAAAACAGAAATATTTCGGGTTAGACACGTAGCTCAGTTGGTAGAGCTGCGTGCACGCGTACGAGAGGTCCCGAGTTCGAACCTCACTCAGCGCATACAAACACACAGTCCGACCGGTCAACGGCCGGTCAACGGTCAAAAAGTCAAAATTTTTATTTTCTTTTTATTTATTTATTTATTTAATTTAAAAATCAATTAAAAATACTTAAAAATAATATTTTTAAAGTTAGAAAATGGCCTTAAACTCACAAAAATAAATCTAGCAATCCCATTAAGAACACTAATTAAAAATATTAATCTCAAATAAAAGTTTATTTATTTATCGAATTATTATGTTATTATTTAGGTTAGTTTCTCTCGTGGTTAAATCCAAATTCGTGCGCATTCATCATCAATCCAAGAAACGCAACCACTGTGAGTGAATTCTTACAAATTCCCCTTTTTATTCATGTTTTGGGGTGTATCATGTGTCGCTTAAATTAATTCGCTTATTCAAACTCGTGCCATTACCATTATATGATCTAAACTTATAATGTAAATATTGTTTGTTGTGATGTGTGTTTACATATTGTCAAGTTACGTGCATATCAATTCATTAGGCCCATCAGTTCCTCGTTGGAGACGGGTTGAACAACGCGTACCTCAAAATCATTCATTAGCCCCATCAGTTCCTCGTGGGAGACGAGTTGAACAACGCGTGCCTCAAAATCAATCATTTGGTGTATATGTGTGCAATAAGTAATATTATGTGTTTTGTGATTAAATTTACATTTATGTTTACTCATATGTGGTTATGCACTTTATTTTATAATCGATACAATAAACACGTTTAAATGTTTTCATACGATTCATTCGCCAACTTTTTGTTGACCCAAAAACCCTATTTTTACACATGATACAGGTGGACAGGTTGAAGCAAGGGACACATAGGAAATTGTCTTAGAAGAAAAATAATGAAGTCTTGAAAGATGTATAGAACATGTTGTACTTGTATTATTGATTGTAATGATTCTCCTTTAAAAAGAAATAATAAATATGAAACTTTATAATAAATGTCACGAGCTTTGATGAAAACCCAATCATGCCCCGATCACCTTTTTCCGCTGCGGGTCGGGGTGTGACATTTGCGAGCCTTAACAACCCCCGAACCAATCGGGTGCTGAGTCCAAACTATAGTACTATCGTTGCTAAGGGTGGTCTACAAGTACACATTATTCACACATAGCAAGCAAACATTCATCGATTCACGTATAAGATACGAGAACGGTTAGCGTTAAAACAGTTTAGAGTTGTGTGTAGCGTGTTTTTTATTTAGAGATCTATGTAACACCCAAAAGCGCGATAAAGCGAAAAGGGGTTCAAGTATACTCACTGTTGGTGCGTTTTGGGAGACGAGACGGGATCTGAGAGGAGTTGCGGAGAGTGCCGGATCAGCCTGTAAGCGAACAGAAGTGCATCAGTCTTCCGAATTGCTGAAATGGTTAACGGGTGAGAAAACAACAGACAAGTTCGGGCGAACTTGTACTTGAAGGTACAAGTTCGGGCGAACTTGTATACCTGAACTTATTGTGAGCACAAGTTCGGGTGAACTTGTCAAGTTTCCTGAGAAACTAGACAAGTTCAGGCGAACTTGTCTTTCTTGGTGAATGGTGATACAAGTTCGGGCGAACTTGTGTATTTTGATGAAGGATTTATCAAGTTCAGTCGAACTTGATCACCAACCTGGTGACAAGTTCGGGCGAACTTGATGTTTTCAGAGCGAACTTGACTGTTTTGGCATCCAATTCGTGCGTTTTCGCGGTCGTTTGCTGAGGAAATTCAGTGTCCATCCCTCCAACTTTAAGCCACTGAGTGAAACCTAGGCTGGAGATGTCTTTTGGAGTGATTTTAGCCATTTTACAGAAACTCGGGCTAATCCGGGCGAACTTGAAGGTTCGTACGGGTTAGTCCAGCTTGTGTAAAGTGACAATTTCGTCCTTGTGCTTCCGGATCTGAGATCTTGCTTGACAACGCCCAGTTCCACTTCAAAGTGAACGAAACATACGTCATTAGTCCGAATATTGTGTGAAAATCGATGTTTTAAAAGGTTTTACTCAGATCTAAGAGTAGATCTAAGTGAAAAACAGAAGTTTTATAGAAAAAGATGAAGATTTTCGTAAACAGAAGAGATTTGATGAAAAAGAAGGCAAAGCCTTGTGCAAAATCGTTGTTGAACGTTATTGTAGTTGAAAACGGGTTGAATCTTACTTAGAAAACAAAGGGTTTCGGTTTTGGGGAGCTCCGGGCGAACTTGTATCAAGTTCGGGCGAACTTGTATCAAGTCCGGGCGAACTTGTTTGTTTCTGGTGTTTTGGAGACAAGTCCGGGTGGACTTGATGTCTCTAAAACTTTAAGAGGCTTAGACAAGTTCAGGCGAACTTGACCTAATGGCCAAGTTTTGTTCATTGATTTCGCGTTAAGAGTTCGTTTGGCGATTCGGTTCATATTAGATGGATATATTTAGCGTTATAATTAATATAATAGCGTGATTTAGCGATTCGTGCGTGTGAGAGCGTTGCGATAGCGATTATAACCATAACATAAACACACATAAAACATAATTCCACATAATTAACTGTGTTTTGCGATGCGACGAGATAAGCGATGCGAGGACACAAGTGTTTATTAATCAATAACACACTTGGCTCTTATACTATTCGGTGATTGCGTTGAATTTGCGATTAAATAAGCGATTAAATGCGATATAGATGTAAATAAACATAATTAATTAACATAAATTTCTCATAATCGAATCTTCGGAGTACAATAGAACAAAAGAGAATACAATAAAATAACAATGAATTTCCGAGTTGTTACAGTATCCCCTACTTTAGGAAATTTCGTCCCGAAATTTAAGTAGTGGCCGTAACAAAGAGATGCGGATACTTTGCCTTCATGTCACTTTCCAATTCCCAAGTGAACTTTGCGCCGCGTTTGCCTTCCCATCGGACCTTCACGATAGGGATGCGAGAGCGCCGTAATTTCTTGGTTTCTCGGTCCATGATTTCGACAGCCTTTTCCACGAAATGGAGAGTCTCGTTGATTTGCAAATCCTCGAGAGGTACATGGAGATTTTCTTCAGCTAGGCATTTCTTGAGGTTTGACACGTAGAAAGTCGGATGTACGTTGTCAAGTTCCACCGGTAGTTCGAGTCGATAGGCCACTTTGCCGATTCTTTCCAAAATCTTAAAGGGACCTACATATCGAGGCGCTAGCTTTCGTTTCTTTCCGAAGCAGATCACTCATTTCCAAGGTGCAACCTTTAGGAGAACGTGATCCCCCACTTCGAACTGTAGGGGCTTGCAACGTTTATCGGCATAACTCTTTTGACGACTCGGAGCTTTCAAGATATTGTCTCTGATCTGGAGGATCTTGTCTGTCGTTTCTTGAATCAGCTCAGGACCGATGATTTGTGCTTCTCCGATCTCGTGCCATGCAATACGCGATCGACATTTTCTTTCATATAGTGCCTCAAAAGGAGCCATTTGTATACTGGTATGATAACTATTATTGTACAAGAATTCAATTAAAGGTAAATGTGTGTCCCAATTACCACCGAAATCTATGTGCACGCGCGAAGCATGTCTTCAAGGGTGCGGATCGTGCACTCAGTCTAACGTCGGTTTGAGGGTGAGAGGCGGTACTGAGATTGAGAGTAGTACCAGAGCGGATTGAAAAGTCTCCCAGAGACGTGAGGTAAAGCGAATGTCGCGCTCAGAGATGGTGTCACGAGGTGTCCCGTGTCGACAAATGACTTCGTCGGTGTAGATTCGGGCTAATCGTTCGACCTTAAATCTTCTCGTATAGCAATAAAATGCGCGAATTTAGTAAGACGGTCAACGATAACCCAAATGCTATCGTGACCAGAGGAAGTGCGGGGAAGTTTCGTAATAAAGTCCATAGCTATGCTCTCCCACTTCCACATCGGGCTTTCGGGTTGTTCGAGCAAGCCAGAGGGCCATTGATGTTCGGCTTTAACCTTCGAGCAAGTTAAGCACTTTGAGACGTACACGGCGATATCCTTTTTCATGCACGGCCACCAGTACTTAGGACGAAGGTCCTGGTACATCTTGTCGGCTCCGGGGTGAATGGAATATCGAAATTTATGATCTTCGGTCATTAGCAATTCACGAAGGTTATCACGGTTAGGAATCCTAATACGATCGAGATAGTAATAAATACCATTTGGTTTAACAACGAGCTGAGTTTCTGCACCACATCTCATTTCATCTTACAGGGTATTCTCGTTAAAACAAGCAAACTGAGCGGAGTGAATCAAAATTTCGAGATTATTCAAGGCTTGAGGGTCACGAACACTATACACATAGCTTCGTCGACTTAGATCATCGACTACGACGTTTGCTTTGCCAGGATGGTACCGTATCTCGCAATTGTAATTGTTGAGAAGTTCAACCCATCTGCGTTGGCGCATATTCAGTTCCTTTTGATTAAAAATATGTTGTAAGATCTTATGGTCGGTGAAGACCGTGCACTTGGTACTGTAAAGGTAGTGTCTCCATATTTTCAATGCAAAAACAACTGCACCGAGTTCGAGATCGTGGGTTGTGTAGTTTTTCTCGTGGATCTTGAGTTGTCGTGATGCGTATGCGATAACCTTGTCTCGTTGCATGAGAACACAACCAAGACCAAGATTAGAGGCATCGCAGTAAACAATGAAATCGTCGTTTCCGTCGGGAAGGGCGAGTATGGGAGCGTTGCATAACATACGCTTGAGAATTTGAAAGGCTTCCTCTTGTTTGGAATCCCAAACGAAAGGTTTGTCTTTATGAGTTAAAGTGGTAAGCGGAACAACGATTTTTGAAAAGTCGGCGATGAATCGACGGTAGTAACCCGCCAATCCAAGGAAATAACGGATTTCGGATGCATTCTTCGGCGTGATCCAACTCTTGACGACTTCGATGCAGGGTCGACGTGAATTCATTGACTATTAACAATGTGGCCAGAAATTGGACTTCTTCGAGCTAGAATTCACATTTAGAGAACTTAGCATAAAGGCAATTACCTTGGAGAAGTTTGAGCACTAAAAGGAGATGGCGCGCGTGTTCGTCTCTCGACTTCGAGTAAATCAGGATGTCATCAATAAACACAATGACGAAACGATCTAAGAAAGCTTTACACACACGGTTCATCAAATCCATGAAGACCGCGGGTGCATTTGTAAGACCAAAGGGCATGACCACGAATTCGAATGGCCATAACGCGTACGAAAGGCGGTTTTTGGAACATCTTCTTCTAGTACACGCAACTGATGATAACCGGAACGTAAATCGATCTTAGAAAAACAAGTAGCACCTTGAAGCTGTTCAAACAAGTCGTCGACTCTGGGAAGAGGATAGCGGTTCTTTATCGTGAGTTTGTTAAGTTCACGATAATCGATGCACATTTGGAACGTCCCATCTTTCTTTTTCACAAAAGAATGGGTGCGCCCCATGGTAAAGTGCTCGGGCATATGAAACCTTTATCAAGAAGCGCTTGAAGTTGGTTAGATAGCTCGCGCATTTCCGATAGTGCGAGACGATAGGGGGCTTTAGCAACGGGAGTAGCACCGGGAATCAAATTGATACGGAATTCAACATCACGGGTAGGGGGTAAACCGGGTAAATCGTCGGGAAAGACCTTAGGAAATTCACAAACAACAGGAACGTCTTTAAAAGTTTTCTTATCTTTCTCCGGGTTCATGATATGGCTAGAAAAGCAACACATTGCTTTCGCAAACATTTGTGTGCTCGAGTACATGACAAAAGCATCAACTTCTTTGAGGGAGTTTCACCATAGACATGGAGTTGATCACCGTTCGAGAGAGGGAAACGAATCATTTTATCGAAACAAACGACTTCAGCATGGTTTTCTTGAAGAAAAACCATACCTACTATGATATCGAAGCTACCTAACTGCATAGGTATGAGATTGATCGAGAAGATGTGGTTGTTGAGATCGAGAGTACAACCACGTAGGACGGAGATCAAAGTATTGGTCACACATACTTTGATATGATGGATCTCAGAGATATCTCTTACGTGATAGATATCATAACATATCGAGATAGACCTAATGGGACATTAGTTTGGTTTCATAAGTTTTATCTTAAAGGGGTCCTTACACATGTAACAAACCATATTGCTCTTTTTTAGAGGATAATAGGATGACTGAGATTATCTCCTTGTGCTTCATTAATTAGAAGCTTTATGTAGGTTCAAGTCTATACTCATTGAGATATTACTTACAACGCAACACAATAGATATGTCTAGATTAATGTGAAACATCTAATAGAGAATTACAAGTTTTTTAAAGGAAACGAGAGACTATAATTTAAAAGAAGAAGTGAGAACTTAAACCGGTTGACTACTCTAACTTAATTATTTTCAAAGATAACTAAAAGACAATTTCAAGTATATCTTTATGTCAGCAGACAAAACTATCTCATGAGGAGTCACAATGAACTGATAACAACAACCTAAGTTATAATGATATAATATATTGATTAATCACAATGCAACTGTTAATAAATTTTATTGAAATTTTGGGACTCGTAAGTTTATTAACTCCATACATATTATATATTAAAGACTTACTGTGATAAAGTCAGCTGCCATGTCTACTAGAACAATAACAATTTGAGAGGTGATACATTAAATTTCGATACGAAATTATTGTTCGTTTATGAACAAATTGAGCAAACTAAATATTTGTATCAAATACATTCATGACATGCTTAAGGATCTTATAAATTAAGGTCTATCGCCCATAAGTATTGATGTAGAGTAATAACAGATAAGTAAGATCGATCATGTTGATTCTGCGAATACCCGTGATGAACTTGTCCCAACCCCAAAATTCAACCCAAAGGGCACGGAACTTGAAGTGAAAAGTCTAAATTTTCAATACTGAAAATCTGATCATTATCATCTCATAAGCAACATATAAATAGAGTCATAAATTCGAAACGGGCCCCAAAATACACTTGGGCCAAAAACTAGAACAAAACAAAAGTTGGCAAAAAACCCAAAAAACATAAAATGAAAAAACTCATAGAAATAAGCCTTTTTTGGGCCTTGACCCAAAAAAGGATTCCCCTAGCCCAAGTTAGAGCCATTATAGTGAAGCCTCATTTGTCACGCGATCTTGGGCCTCCAAATATAACATGGCCCGCTCCTCCCCACTTGGGACCGCATCAAGTATTATGTAAGCGCTTATAATAATGAGGGTTTACTGATGACCATGCGCAATTGCATATCGTGCTATTAGTGATTAATAATTATTTTTTTCTCGTTAGTTTTAATTTGTATGTCTTTAAATATGTTCTACTAGTGTAGTGACGTTTAGGCATATATAAATACAAATCAAACATTTAAAGGGCTTATTTGTAAATTTTAACCATAGCTGTTAGGTTTGAATTGAGGTTGTAATGTGACTAATGAAGGTCATGAGTTGAATGATGACTCAACGACTGTATTTCTCTACTACGATTGTAGTTTAAAGCTAAAATGAGTATTAACTTCTGATTAAACTTATCTAATACTGATAATAAATAATTACTTGGCCAAATGGGAGAATATTACATTAAATATATTAATTGTGTTTTATCCAGTGGCCATTATTAATTATTTATATTATATTAGATCAGAATAATAAATTTGACCTTGTTATAATATTAGTTGGCAATTATTGATGGACATATTACCCTTACTAACTAATAAAGAGTCTCACTTTGGTGTATTTAAGAAGATAACTAGAAAGATCAAAGGGTTAGACGCTACACATAACATCTAGAAATTAGCCCCCCCTCTCTCTCCAAAACTAACGAGTTCATCACCTTCAAGAACTCATAATCCTCGGCAAGCTAACAATCATGTCATTTATATCTATACCTAAAGCGGTTGTCGGATTAACATATACACTTTTACATGTTTTCGATTACATACATACAAAATTGATCATCAAAATCGAAATACAATGTTAATTGTTGGAAGATTAGAATTTGGTGAATGAAAATTAATTATAGAAATTAATAAAATTAAACTCTTCAAATGTAAAACTCTTGAGTAAAGTTTTATTAATGACATTTGATTTGTTTTTATTAGAGTGTTAAGTCTCTAATTAATTGAGACTTTTTTTAACTCTTTCTCAAGTCTTGTATAATTAGTAGGCTATGTGCCTTATTTGTGAGGAAAAGGAATATACATGAAGAAATACTTGAAAAGAGGATACTTGAAGACTAACTATAGAGAGGAGTACTCTCTACTAGTTTCCACCACCATCACCTCCTTATCCATTCCATTGACTTGTAAGTCCTTATGAATCAATGGTAAAGCGACGGGGATCAAAGGTAAACAAGTTATGTTCCTTAATTGAATGATAGATTTTAGCTATGTGCTATATACGATAATTTATGAGACTTTCCTAAATATTGATGTTTTAGGATTATGAATAAGTCTCATTATTTTGTCTTAACAAGGGATGAATGTTGCAAAGTGATATTATGATATCCTTGAGGCTGTGAAAAATCAGAATGATGCATCTTCTGATCACATGCTAAAGTATTGTAGTCAAAAGTATGCTAGACTAGTACTTGGTTAATTATGTGTCTTGGCGGAGACTAATTAACTCTAAACATTCAAATGTGTATGAACACAATAAAAATTTGTGCATAGACAAAGTTGAGGAAGAAGTTTCATTCATTATAAGGAAAAGACATTAACTTTTGAAGAGTTTGTTCGAAAAGCTAATGAGGAGAACTCATTATCTAGGCTTATTCAAGATGTTGAATTAGAATTATTCTAAGATTGTGACAAACCTATGACAATGACATGTGTTGCTTTGGTCAGCTCGGAAGCTTATGTAAGCTAATGCAATATGAGGTTGATCTTGTTCGATCATATGTGTATAAATGTCGTCATAAGTGAAGTTACAAAAATATGTTGATCAAATGGTAAGAAATATGGGGGAGGATCCATTTAGAAACAACCCTATAAGGGTATGTAGAAATGGTTTTCATTATCCTATCTGGATGAGATCCAATAACACTTAAATGTGGGGGTGTCTTGCATTTGTGTCATAAAAGTTTGGCAATAAGGATTTTGTAATCCAATCTAACATGACAATAGATAAATTAACTTACAAGTTAAGAACACATCATGACAACTGATCTCAAATACGCAAAGTTATTTGTTAATGTTATGGATCCAACAACCTAAGGGTTTATTAGAGATCAAGTTGTGGAATGAGACTGAAGCCCATGGAAAAAAGGTATGTGAAGGACACCTAACTTAGTTGACTAGAGATCCCAAGATGTAAGTTCAATAGGACAACTAACTCATATGCCTAAGAGTGGTCACTGTGGGGGGCATAAATGATATGCATAAGCTAGTATACATGGTTATCATACCCCCAAAGTATAAAAGGGTCTTTAAATACGTCCTAGTCTATTCCTATGATATTCAGTGACAAAGAGTGAGGCTAAGCATAATATGTGGTAAATGATTTTGATAAATCACGATAACCACAATGCTTTTAATGATCTAAGGAGAATCACCTATGTTAGAGAGAAGTGGGGTCGTTTCGAATGGAATTGAGGGCACAATTCCTAGAGCTCTCGCAGAACCAGGAAAGTGTTCCACGACCATTATTGGACATGGCTATAAGGAGATGACTCGGCTAAGGAGAGTCTTGTGTGAAGTGTATTGTCGTCTACACAAACGGCAGATGAGTTCAAAGACATCGAGTTCTACACAGAGCTAGTGGGCTAAGTGCATTTCATGAGCGAAGGTTCAAAGGGTGACACCTACTTATCGTATGTAAAACTCAACTGTCGAGGTTGCATTGGAAATTTTATGTGTTTGATAAATCTCCATTCATGTGGGGGATTGTTGGAAATTAGAATGTGGTGAATGAAATTAATTATAGAAATTAATAAAATTAAACTCCTCAAATGTAAAACTCTTGAGTAAAGTTTTATTAATGACATTTGATTAGTTTTTATTAGAGTGTTAAGTCTCTAATTAATTGAGACTTTTAATTCTCCCTCAAGTCTTGTATAATTAGTAGGCTATGTGCCTTATTGGTGAGGAGAAGGAATATACATGAAGAATACTTGAAAAGAGGGGTACTTGAAGACTAATTATAGAGAGGACCTCTCTACTAGTTTCCACCACCATCACCTGCTTATCCGTTCCATAAGTTCAAACACTACAATTATCCGATCTAACCTCGGGCGCGTGAGCCATCTCCGGGAGTACAAACTGCTTCGACTGTTGTACCCAGAGAGACAGACGCGTCGTCTTTGGTAGAGACGCGAAATCTGTTTTAAGGGAAGCGTATTGAACACGTGCCTCAACCAAAATCGTCAAACGTCTTAGTGTGCTCTTTGTTGCATTCAAGGAGTATTTTTCAAGACTCAAGATGATTAATACTCGAGTCTAGGATGCTATCAAATGTGCGTGAAGGACCAACTAGAGATGCAGCTTGAATCAAGATTGGTATATAAAATTATTTTTATATTCATTTTATTTAGTTATTGCAACCAGTATTGTACTATCATATTTCCTACGAATAATGCAAGTCTCGTTATTTTATATTTTGTAATTATATTTATAAAAAGTAAGCCTAGTTCCTACATTAATTGGTTCATTTTTTTTACAAAAAATAAACGCACCACAACAACACATTTTACTTTGTGTAAAGCATTATTTTAAAAATAGTAAAAAAAAACTAAAATTATATTTTATATAAGAACTCAAAAAATAACTAAAGCCTAAATAAGCAAATAGTCATCAAAATGCGTAACGAATGTACCATATTCCAGATTGTCCTTCAATTATTCTAAAAGTTGCAAATGTTGTATTTAGTTTTATATTAAAAAAATTGAATGTTCTTTTAAGAAAATCCCCATTAACAACTTAACAAGTGGCTATCGTGTGAAAGCAACTAGAAAAAAAAAAAATACCTTTGCCGTATTCAATCACGTACAATCGTACATCATCACCATCATTATATTCATTTCCATACGCATTAACTATCTTCTCTGAATTATGTAATAAAAGTTTTCATTAACAAAACTTTAATTCTATGGTCCCAAACAATCCATTACAAAGTTTAATGCTAAGTGTACCTTACAAATTATTATTAAGTGATAGAATAATGAAATAGTAATTGGTTTCAATATTGTTTAATAAAATAATTCACATTTTAACTATAAAAGTTATGACGTTCTAAAAATTAGGATAATTAGGAATCAGTTTAGTGGTGTCGATTGTGGCGGGTTGAAATTCTTTAATTCTAACCCGACCCATTTTTTATTCGTGTTGTGTCTTGTTGAATCTATTTAAATTCACGACGTGCTCGGGTTGATCCTTTTATTGATTGTTTGTGATTTTAACTAACAACTAGTGACTTCGTAACAATTTAAACAGTCCATTACTCCGACACAAGCGTTTTTGTTTTAGTGTGTTTTTTTTAACTGTGCAGTTTAATTAATTGTTTTTGTTTTTTTAATTCTCAACTTGGGTTTATAACGAATGAAAATTGGACGATTAGTTAACAATAAGATAAACTAGAATTACGACCCGCCGCAATGCGGCGGAGATTCTTTAGTTATAACTAAGTCGAATTAGGACCCGAACGTTATGTTGAACCTGTCAAACGGAAAAAAAGACGATGTACAAAACGTCACCCATACACACACGTTGCGTCGTGTTAACTCGCAAAATTTAGAACGAAACGTAAAAACGTTAAACCAAAGACGCACGTTGTGTTGTGTTAAGTCACACAATTTAGAACGAAGCATAAGTGAAAAATTTGCTTAAAAGTTAAAAATAAAAACTTTATAAATTTAGGGCCCTATCTTTGTGTACCAAATACATGACTATGTTAGGTGTCACAATTTTGTAACCGTATCTTATCTTAAAATATTGTTATATAATTTCGAATTTTTTATTATTAATTATATGTTCAATCCGTGTAATATAAGGGTTTCTAATACAGTATTCTATAAAAATCAAACTTTCATTTTGTATGAGCTTGAAAGTATTCATACATCATATTGTTGAAGTTGGAATCCTGGATTACCTTTTAGTACATAACCAGAATTACGACTCGTCGCAATGCGGCGGGGATTCTTTAGTTATAACTAAGTCGATTTAGGACCCGCACGTTATGTTGAACCTGTCAAACGGGAAAAAAAGACGATGCAAAAACGTTCACCCATACACACACGTTGCGTCGTGTTAACTCGCAAAATTTAGAACGAAACGTAAAAACGTTAAACCAAAGACGCACCGTTGCGTTGTGTTAAGTCACAAAATTTAGAACGAAGCATAAAGCGAAAATTTGCGGAAAATAAAAACTATAAAGGATCAAAGTTGAAACTAAAAAAAGTTGTGAGGATAGATTGTAAAAGATAATAAGTTTTGGGTTAAAAGTAAAAAAACAAAGAGTTTTGAGTTAAAAGTAATTTATGAATACTTTTGGATGAAAAATAAAAAATCTTTTTGAAAAACTCTCAAAACCAAAATTACAACACATGTATGCATAAACATGTTGCTTCTTTGTAGTGTTTTAATATGCCGGATATGAATAGTTAATAAAATAGTTCAATAGGAAAAATTAATATCTCATCTCATTTGTAAGTTAATGGTTAGAAGAAAAATTAAATATATTTAAAAAAAACCCTTAAAAAGCTTGTCATGTTAACCCAATTTTATACGCACCGTATTCATGTTTACCCCATTTATCAAATATGTCATAGACAGGTTATCCCTGTTTAATAAAGTATGTCGTGTCAGCCAACTCAAAATTTGTATTTTTTTTCTCGTGTCATCAATTGCCAACCTAGTGTTATCTTGTATGTGATTTTCATTATTTATGTGTAATATATAAAAAGTGACTCTGGTTTGCCAGGCATGTTCGAAAAGTAAATCGCTTAAAAAAATCCTAAATCTGTCACATTTACGATAACATATTTTATAAAACTCAAAGATAAAAAAATGTCGTGCGGTAAGAAACCTTGCAAATACGTTTGTAGTTTTAAAGCATCTGTCATGTATTTGTGACTGCAATGAAGTGTTGCGGAAGAAAAAAAAAATAACACCATGTATGTGGAGATCTAGGTGGCAAGGTTCAAGAGTTGATTGAAGTTGATCAGACAGGTTTATTTTGTTGGATACTAAGAGTAACGGGTGTGGTGGGGCTTGGGTTGGAGGCATGGGTTGACATGTGGCGAAAGTGGGTCCAGCTAGGGGATAGCTAGCGTGGATTTTTGGTGGGTGTGGGCTGGCGTGGATGGGGCTGGCGTGGCCAGCCATGTGTCATATATAATTTTTTTAATTAAATAAAATTTCATTTAAATAATCTATATAACAAACTAAATAAAAATAATAATAAAACGTACACTAAAATATAAAATAAAAACACATCATTTTTTCATGTTATACTTTTGCAAGATCTCGTTTTTCATAGTCAAAGTCGTTTCCAATGCTTCGCCCGAAAAGTGAGCAACGTTTGTGGCTAGAAAATTCATATTCGCAAGTTTTTGTTTCTCATAAGCTTTTTTTTTTCTTTTCTAATGCCTTTTCACTAGCAATTTTTTCACGAGATGCTTGAATTTTTCTCTTCTCTTCAAGCCTTTGTTGTTGGAGGAAGTTGAACGTGTCAATTTTCGAGGCGATTTTCTCTAGTTGATTGGTGTATAACCCTTTAGCCGAAGCCGAAGTGGGGGTAGAACTCGCACGGGAAGCCGAGGTGGGTGTGCTAACCGACCTTCGTCTTTGAGCGCGCTTTTTTGAGGTATCTCTACCGGGTGGGCGGGAAGGAGAATCATCAAAATCATCCAATGTAAGATCAACCTCTTGATCACGAGCATCAGACTGAGCTTGAGACGATGGTGTTCTTGCCCTTTTGGATGAGGTAGATTCGCTACCGTTAGGGGCGTTCCATTTAGAGGCGTACCTAGCAATGTTCCAACAGTACATGTACTTGAAATCCGATCCCTTCTCTTGTCTGTACAAAGCCAATGCGTTTGTTATAAAGTCAACTTCGGTTTTACCGCTCCTTGGCGAGTTCTTCGCTTGGTGAAAACATCCATCGAAGAGGGTGACGACAATATTAATTTCCCCCCATTTTGACGAGAGGCTATCATTTTCACGATACAATTTCATTTGTTGATGAAAAGTTTTTTTTATAGAATCCAAAAAATCCGTATGGTGTCGTGCATTTCCTATTAAAAAACATTAGCCAACAAAAAAAATAATAAGACACCTAATTGAATATAAAATACATTTAACTGAAGCTTGGATTCATTGATATAACACTTCGTCAATGTAATCTCCTCTTGAGTCGTCCACTTTCTTTGGAATCGTTGAGAGGCCATTATTGCTTTTTCTTCTTCTGTTTTTTTGTAACTTCTTTTTTTGCCGGTTTGGATGACGAACTACCAACGTTTCTCGGTTGTGTTACGGGCATGGATTCGAGTTGAGAAAGGTTGTTTGGAACACATGATTATTCAAATGGAAAGTTTGTGAAAACTCTCCCCTAGATACGACGCGATGCCGGCTAACTCGGGAACTGGTGAGTATACAAACGATTGGCTACGGTTGGGTATTTGGGTCGGGCTAGGTGACGGGCTCTCTTGGAAAGCGTAGGGGTTGTTCGGGTCGAATGTTCGGTTGAATGGGTTCATTATAAAACTATAGGGATAACTTGAGTGGTAGAGAATATAAAAATATGGAGATTGGAGTGGTAAAGCTTTTTAAAAAGGTTAATATTATATATGGTAAAATTATTATTATTAATTTTTTTAAACTAGCCGTTGGGGTAACGGCTACCCCCAACGGATACATCAGGCCAGCCAATGCTAGCCGGCAACGTCATTGCCTTTGACCGCCCCACCCAGGCCAAATTACCACGCCAGCGGGGCAACGCCGCTGGCCACGCTGGCTCGGTGTGGTTGCAGCGGCGTTGATTGGCTAGCCACGCCACAATCCCCCGCCCACACCTAACGGTCTAAAGAGCTATCTGGTAGCCTTTTAATAATTTCATAAGAGGTTATTTCTGAATCAGTAAGAGCTAAAGGTGTATGTGGTTTACAAAAATAACACTTTTTAATGATTAGTTGACATCGTAATGATTAAGTGATAAGATCATGTTGGAACGGTTAAGAGACAAATTTATCCTAACCCTAATAAACTTCCTTAACCTTAAAACTTCAGCTACCACCACCACCCATGACAAGCACCGGTAAACACCACCACCACCACCACCCATGATAAAAAACCGACACCGCCAACCACCAGCACCCATGACAAACACCGCCAACCACCACCCACCACCACCATTAACCACCCACCATCATCATCAACCACCAACACCACCACTTGTCACCGCCAAGCACCACCACCCGTCACCACCACCCACTAACAACACCGCCGACCACTCTCGCCGCCACCACTCGCCGACGCCTACAACCACCATTACTACCCGTCAACCATCAAATACAATTTGTTTAGCACAAAATATTTCAAAGGGGTAGAATAGTCATTTTGCGCAGTTATTCAAAGCTTTTCCCAAACAACACTTACTAGCTTCAAAGCCTCTTACCCGGTCAGACATTTTACTGGTTCAGTACAATACTTACTGGTCCAAAGGTTACCAAACAACCCTTAATTGTTTTTTATTAGCATCTACACATGTGCATATCATGTGGCGGTGTTAAAAACAATGGTCGGTATGGACCCATTTGCTAAGAATGATATTTGTGAAGGAAAAAATAGCATAACAAAGTGTGGAATCGTGTATCGATATAAAGCGAAGGACCATTCTTATTCATCATTTACATCAGTCACATGCTTAGAAGATCATCACTAGGGCTGTAAACGAGCCGAGTCGAGCCGAGCTAGACCCAGCTTGAGCTCGGCTCGATTAAAATTTGAGCTAGCTCGGCTCGGCTTTGATCTAGCTCGAACTAACAATGAACCACAAAATTTACTACTTAAATAGCCCTCAAAAATGAATTTCTTCATAGACTAAGGGCCATAATTGTAATTCAATTTAACCAAACGGCTAAATATGCAAGTATAAATAGTTAATTCACTTTGTACATTGCTTTTACATTCTTTTATAGGAGAGATACTCCCTTACCTTTTGTTTTCTAAGCGACGTGGGACAAAAAATGAAGGATGTGAACCTTATCGAGCCAGCTCATGAGCCGAGCCAGGCCAAGCTTGAGCTCAGCTCGTTTACAAACCGAGCCGAGCTGGCTCGTTTACAACCGAGCCAATTTCGAGCCGAGTTTTTTTTGAGCGAGATGCGAGCCACAGTTTTTTGAACACCCCTAATCATCACACACTCAAAAACTTACGAGTATTAACAAACATTTTTTTTTCAAAAATCTTCAATATAAAAACTTATGAACGTCCATAAACATTTCTAGAGCATCTACATGTAAAAACTTACGAACGTCCACAAACGCAATAGAGGTATAAATATATGAAATGGATGTATAAATACATAAAATGGATGTTAAAACAAAGGAAAATAATGTATAAATTATATAATACATGAAATGAAGTATAAAAGCTAGAATGTATGAAAATATGAATGATTATGTTTGGTTCGGTTATATTCGGTTAACCGAGGGAAAAAAATCCCGATATTCGTTAATTTGGTTTGGTTTCATGGGTTTCGGTTAACGATTCGGTTATTGTTCACCCCTAGGATTGCGTTATTTTAATATACATTACATAATTGTTTACATGTTGCTTAATATTTATGTGTAATTACCTAAATATAGTCGCCGAGTTATTTTAGGAGCGAATGAATATGTCCCTCGCCCACAAACCACGTGTCAAACACTCACCGTGTGCGAAATCCACGATGGTGACTTCATGATTACAAGAGACCAGGACATAAAAGGAAAATTAATGTTATATTGTAATATTTAGGATTACATCATTTTCAAGTTAAACCCAAACAAACAAATAAAATAAACACTTGTTCAACAATTAAAAATATTTAATAACTCGTTTATTGATATCAAGGCATCCTATATGATATTGTCTCGAATCCCTAAGCATGATTAACTGAAACATATAGAAAATTTGTCAACTAAAAATAGTTGGTGAGAAACACATGTTTATAATAGCCAAGCATGTTAATACAATTCAACAAGTATATACATCATATATAATTAAAGACTGTCAATAGGGGTTTTAATTTTGATATGATGACGTTATTATGTTTTATGGGTTTTAAGAGTCATGAATTAATAACAAATTGATCAGTTTTAGAAAAGAAAATTGTTATCAGCTTTTATTATAAGGTAAAAAGATCAAATGTTAAGATAATGTAAATTGGTTCAACGGTTTGAACCAGTAGAACAAGATTTACCACCAGTATATAAGACATACCGTATTCGGATTCTATCGGCCTTTATCATACCAGACTTGTGTCTAGCGTCCGATTTAATCGCTATAACCGACCAGTTAACACTGGTATTTAAAACATTGAAGGGAAGGGATCTGAATCCTCTAAATACAGAAAGAATATATGAAAAAAGATAATATAATTCTGATATAAATGGCATTAAAACAATTACATTTATATCATAGACCGTATATGATATGGAATATGTGGAAGAAAGACAAAAGGTTGAAAAAGACGTAGTGATTTGGTTGGGAGCTTATAAATGACAAATGCTTATCCGCGTGCGGCCAACGCTATGTCACGTGGCGACAAGACGTTCCTCTATAGTATACACTGCCTTTTTGCTTTTTTTTTTTTTTTTTTTTCTTTTTCATATATCCAAAATTAAAGAAAACAATCAATCATGCACCCTTTATCATTTATTTTTAGAATTGGACCATCACAACGTATTAGCATCAAATCCATCATTTCATATTTTATGCATTATATGCCTAATCGGAAAGTAATCTTAGTTTTTTTATCACGTTTGATTCCATAGATGGTACCCTTAGCTTTTGTAGCTAGTAGTAGCTACTAAGGGTGTATTATTGGTTTGGATATTGACTTATTTGGTTTTGATTTCTTTTTTGAAACCAAATTCATCCAAATTAGAAATATGTTTAATTGGACCGAATTCAACAAATTATATTGGTCATTATTCGGTTTATTTGATTGAACTCGATTCGTTTATTCGAATATTTGTGGAACCGAACAACCAAAAAAGATTTTGGCTTGGTTTTCCGGATATAAATATGGGTTTTCTGGATATAAATATGGTTTGGTTTCGGTCGTTTACTATTACGAATAATTTTGTACATCCCTAAACTTTTTGTCTAGTCTAATGTGGCCCATTAGGTCTAGCTCGACTTGATTGTTGGTTGGATGGTGGTCTTTGAGTCTTCAACCTCAAAACACTTCTAACTGGTCATTTTGATGTTGGCATCCCAACATCAAAATGATGTTCGGTTTATTTGATTGAACTCGATTCGTTTATTCGAATAAGTCGGGATTAGACGGATGAGCATCCCAAAAAAAATATATCTTATTTCTAACTCTATTATTAGATTCAAAACCAAGTTATTTTATATATCGTTGATATTATCGTTAGAATCTAAAGTGTAAGTTGAAGAAAATTACGTTTTATAAAATATTGGATGGAATGTTTAAATTTCACCGTAATTTTAAATCTTATATACTATATAATAAAAAAAACCATTTATGGGACACTTGTCATCATATTAGGCAACCAATCTCTTATGGGTAATTGGTTGTCGTAAAATTATGTCAAGTAGTATCAAAACTATACCACTGTCAGCAACCACCAACACTGGAAAAACTCGTAAAAACAAAATAAATAAAAAACGAAAAAAATAACGCCAAGTGAAAAGCAGACGTAAAATATTTGAATCACGAACACTCGTTGCAAAGAAATTAAACCGAAATGTAAAACATAGAAAAAAATAAGCAAGTCAATATAGGACCCGCGCGTTGAACGAACTTGTCAAACGGAGAAAAATAAATGTGTTGCGACAGGACAGTCAAACGGGAAAAAACATACGAAAATATGTTAAACTCACGAAAATATGTTAAACCCCACACGCACGTTACAGTTCGTTAACTCACAAAATTTAGAAAGAAACGAAAAAACTTGGGAAAGATGAAAAGTATAGTGGACCAAAACTGAAAATAAAAAAAGAGTTGGGGTTAAATTGCAAAAGATGAAAAACTTTGGGTTAAAAGTAAAAAAAGAAAGGGTCTAAGTTGCAAAATTTAAGTTATTTATTAATCTTAAATAAAGATAAGATAAAAATAAGTGATACATATATTAGTTTATTAATATTAAATAAATATTAATAAAATTTATGAGATTGAATGAGAGAATGTCATATGGCATTTTTGTAGTCTTTTATTATAAGTTAGATTATTATTTATAGATAACCCTCCTACTAAATACTATTCAGTTTTATCTCTTATGGATAATTATTATTTAGTTTAATTTCTTCTAATTAATTATAGATAATTCTCCTTTTAATTGTTATTTAGTTTAATATCTTCTACTTAATTACAGATAATTATTATTTAGTTTAAATTTAATGTATAATACTCCTTTATAATATCATTTATTTGATTTTCTATATCATATTATATTCGTTATTTATATTACCTAACGTGTCATATAATAGCTACAATTTTAGTTTTCTTTTACCCAAATTATTACTTCTTTTTGACAGACACCTACTTTTTGTTTGTAATATACAAATTTACTTTTATTCTTTTCGATGATGTAATTATCTCTAACAAACTTTTAACTTTTACCATAGTATATATAATGTTAGACATAAGATCGAAAAACATTTTGGATGACATCAATAACTTAAGACAAAATACAACTATATTTATAATATGCACTTTTTAATAAAATAATACCAAACAAAATTACAAATTTAAAATTATTGATTTTACTAACAATAACAAAGTCTTAATTTTTTATAAATAATTCAAAAAATTATACAACTAAAAACATATGACATTATAATAAAGTTAACCGATTTATCATTATACAACCTCTCAACTATTCAATCGCATTTTTTTAAATAAATAAAAATTAATATTAAATCTTATCATACTTTAAATGTCGAATAGAATACTTCTATTTTTACCATAAAATATTATCCTTAAATTTAAATTGTTAATTTAAGATATTTTTAAATAACCAAGTTATTCATCATCAAAACCAAACTTTGTATTAATATATTATTTAATTTTATTTTCATTATTTAAAAATATTATTATATCAATTTTATTACATAATTTTTAAACAAATTTTATATAACTTTCAATATTACTTTATATAAAATTTAGATTTATTACGTGTATTTTTTAAATATAATTCAAATTTAATCACTCAAATGGTAGCTTATTTGTTTCTTGAATAACATGTTTGACCAATGTATCTTCTTTTCAATAATCATCTCCACAATCATCGTATTTATCGCGTACCGAGTATATCCATTAGTTTTTTTCAATATAATTTTCTTATTATCTGGTATATAAAATCATATTTATTCAACCCGTGTAATACACAATGGTTTTTAAAGATATGGCTTTTTTATTATTTGGTAAATAAGATTACATTTATTCAACCCGTGTAATACACAGGTTTTAAACATATAACTTTTTATTATTTGGTATATAAAATTACATTTATTCAACCCGTACAATACATATGATTCTTATAGATATAACAATTTATTGTTTAATATATAAAATTACATTTATTCAACCTGTTCAACAAAGGATGTTTTTAAAGATATATTATTTTATTATTTAGTGTATAAAATTTACTTATTCAACCCGTCTAACACACGGTGTAAGACCCTTACTCAATAACTTGAAATTTTATGAAAATTTCGCATATAAAAGAATTAATATGTGATTACACGTTCGTACGATAATACGAACTTAATAGAACTTTATAAACATTGAACATTTCATCATTGTTATCGTTTATAAGTTTCGTAACAATAAAACAAAGTACGGAAGCTTGAGCTTTGATCATGTTCGGTTCTTCGTTGAACTTGATTTTCATCCGAAAAGTCCTAGCTATCACCTATACACCAATAACAGCTCATATGTTAGTTATATGGTGCTTAGTCTTAGATTTATAACCTGAATATATCAAACAAACAAGCAAAATCAGTTTTGGAGAAACCCGTCGTAGGCTACGGTTGGTGTACCGTAGCTAACGACACACATAAACAACCTTGGTAGCAGCTTCCAACCGATGGTTATGGTTGGTGAATGTAAGTTACGTTGCAGCCTAGCTATAGATTTTGCAGTTTTGGTCCTTTTTACAAAAATCTCCGTAACTTCGCGAATACTCGTCCGTTTCGCTTCAAACTTGTTTCTAAATGACCGTAAAACAATGGCCTACATATTTAACCCAAAAAGTTTAACCCGTATTTATAAATTTTATGAATTACGCAACCGTTACCCGGTTTATGCGTATTTTTATTTTGACCCGTTATGAGATTTAAGCACTTTAAGCTTAAATTATCCACAACCCTTCACATCTCTTATTTCCGTTTTATGATCTTTATTCATCTATCGTCACAACTTCCATTGTGATGGATTAAGTAGAAAAATTCATTATATTCCCATTCTACCCTTGTTATGTCATTTTTACGAAAATAACCCATAATGTAGCATTAAGCCAAAATGTTTCAAGACTTTCATTTTAGATTACTGGAAGAATACGTGCAAGTTAAAAAACTCATATTTAAACTACCCTTAAGGTCGTTTGCCCAGTTTATCATTCAAGGGCGTTTTGGTCAACTTTAGCCCCTTCTTTTATGACGTAGGACTTTCAATAGCATGTTTTTACCAAATTTGCACATTTTAACCATAATCTTATTTAAAATCATTATGTTCCTAAGCACATGATGTCTACAAGTTAAATTATTAGATTTACCTTACTTTAGGTAATCCAATGTCCATTCATGACTCGTTTAACTCTCATCGACCTTAAGTCCTCAATGAGAGTTTGACCCTTTACACATACCTGGCTTGAATCATAGCATTGACCCGTTTAAATACCTTGCACTATCAGTTACCATTTAATATCAATGCAAAACATACGCTATTTCCCTGTGAGCACAAAAACTCAACAAGTGATCATTAGTTATTAGTGTCAAATGGTGATGACATTACCATTTGACCTAAATGACCATTTTATTCTTATGAGATGGTATTCATTTAACATCTCACAATTAATCCGTTTCGGCCTACAATGTATTATCATATTACTTAAAGTCGTTCCTTAATCCTTTCAACCCATTATGACTTACGCCATTAGGTATCTTTTCCAAAATTTAATATTTAATATCAACTCATGTCTGAGTTGCCCTTTTACCATTTTTACACCTAATGGTTTACACCATAAGGTAACTTTTCAAAACTTCTTGTTTATTTGTCATCGCATGACTAATTTACCGTTTTACCCTTTTACCATTAATTATAGTTTCTTACCATTTTCACTTGTTCCGATCCGTAACACTTCACGTCGGAACGTTATATATTAATTGCTAAATTACCTTGTTCTTAACCAATACTATAAGTATGTGTTCTACTTAAAAGATGTAAGCTTTACTTACCTTACATCCGATTGTGTTTTCTTTTCCACGCGCATTCGACTCGTTTGACCCACTTCCTCCCAAGCTTCCACCTGTCACACCCCAACCTATGGCGGAAACATCGGGGTTAGTGGCACTAGGCGACCAGATTGTCTCACGAGAAATTCCGTAACGATTATCCAACAACATTACTTAACGTTTAACATCCCATACTATTAAACATAACATTTCAAACAACCATTACAGAAATTCTGATTTTCTCATAAAAACAACATGGTTCGATATCCCCTAGATTTTTATTACAACCATTCCAAACAAGATGAACAAAATACTAAATAAAAGTACTCCAAAGCAATCCAAGCTAAATCATCAACCTGTTACATATGTTAAAATACAAGTCAATACAATTAAGTAAATGTGAGCATACGAGTTTGAATAATACTAGCATAGTCGAGAAAGCGTTTGCGAAACAATCTAATTACATATCATGATACACAAAAACACTTAACATAACATAAGCTCATTTCTCATGCTAACTTCCGTGAAAAGGCTTGCGCGATCATCCTAACTAGACCCCGTCGGGTGTTAGCCAAACTATAGTGCCATACTAGCTAAGGAGGCAAGTTAACGAAAATAAGTCCTAGTCACATGTTTCTAGTATCACGTATCGAGCATATACAATTAGAATATTCGCGTATGATAAACAGTTTTGATTTGTGAAGTGATTTTGATGTAGGAACGTATGTAACACCCAAAAAGTGCATTAAACCGAAAATGGGTCAAGTATACTCACTGTGGGTGCGTTTTGGTAAGACTTAAGATTCTGCGGAGAGTTGTGGAATGCGCCGGATCAGCCTGTAAACGAACAGAAGTGCATCAGTCTTCCGAAACGCCGAAACGGTGAAGTTTGAGTTGAGCAGTAGGCAAGTTTGGGCGAACTTGTATGTAAACATACAAGTTCGAGCGAACTTGCATGGTTTTGGTGAGTTGAGAGTCAAGTTCGAGCGAACTTGCCAGTTTCTCAAGGAAACTTGACAAGTTCGAGCGGACTTGTGGTTAACCTTGACAGGTGATACAAGTTCGGCCGAACTTGTGAAGTTTCCTGAGAAACTTGACAAGTTCGAGCGAACTTGGGGGTTCCTGAAGAGAATTTTGTGCATTTCCACTCAAGTTCGGCCGAACTTGACCCCTAGAGGGCAAGTTCGAGCGAACTTGACTGCTGTGTTGTCAAAAATAAGTGATATCTCGAGCGAACTTGATGTTGTCGGGTCCAAAATCTTGCGTTTTTGCGTCGTTTGCTAAGGAAATCGAGTGTCCATCCCTCCAACCTTGTGCTACTGAGCAAACTTAGGTCGGAGAGGTCTTTTAGAGTGGTTTTAGCCATTTTACAAAAGCGTGGCTAATCCGGATGAACTCGGGGTTCGTTCGGGTTAGTCCGGCTTGTGTAAACCAACATAAACGTCCTTGTGCTTCCAGATCTGGGATCTTGAATGATAAATGCTTCGTTTCATATCAGAAAATGAACGAAATATCATCAAAAGTCCGTATTTTGTGTAAAAATCAATGTTCAAAAGGTTTTGCTCAGATCTAATCATAGATCTGAGTGAAAAACATAAGTTTTATGTAAAAAGATGAAGATTTTCGTAAACAGAGAAGATTTGATGAAAACGAAGGCAATGCCTTGTGCCAAATCGTTGTAAACCTTTGTAAAACGTTGATAAACGTTGCTGTAGTTGAAATCGGGTTGATTCTTACTTAGAACACGAAGGTTTTGGGTTTATAGAGCTCTGGGTGAACTTACAGCAAGTTCAAATGAGAGGAATGAGCTGGGTATTTAAAGGTGAAGGCAAAAAGGTGAGCTGGTATCTGAGGGAAAGGAGCCAAGTTCGACCGAACTTGACCTCTCTGAGGTTAAGTTCGAGCGAACTTGAGGTTATTGAGGAGTTTGATTGGGCCAGTCAAGTTCGGCCGAACTTGACCCAAAATTTGGGTTTTCTTCGATTATTTCGCGTTAAGAGTTCGTTTGGCGATTCGGT
The DNA here is from genome assembly GCA_947069175.1 of Scalesia atractyloides. Taxonomy (NCBI): domain Eukaryota; kingdom Viridiplantae; phylum Streptophyta; class Magnoliopsida; order Asterales; family Asteraceae; genus Scalesia; species Scalesia atractyloides. The sequence continues at coordinate 89,267,137 of CAMTDV010000017.1, forward strand.
TCGTATTAGTTAGTTATATTAAGCGTTTTAGTAAAGCGTTAAGCGTTATACTTGGTACAATAGTGCGATTTAGCGATTCGAGAGTGCGAGAGCGATGCGATAGCGAGCGTAATCATAACCACAAATACACAACACATAAATAACATAAAACTATATAATTAACTGCGATTTGCGATGCGATGAGATTACGGTGCGATTTAATAAGCGATTAGATGCGATATATCATACATACTCATAATTAGTTAGCATAAACTTCATTAATAAGCGAATCTCGTATTTACAAAGGATAGATACAATCGATAACAAAGAAAAAGATAACAAAAAATTTACGAGTTGTTACATACTCCCCTACTTTAGGGAATTTCGTCCCGAAATTAAACAGTGGTCGTAACAAAGAGATCCGGGTATTTGGCCTTCATATCACTTTCCAATTCCCAAGTGAACTTCGCGCCGCGTTTGCCTTCCCATCAAACCTTCACGATAGGGATGCGATAGCACCGTAGTTTCTTGGATTCTCGGTCCATGATCTCAACAGGCTTTTCCACGAAATGGAGAGTCTCGTTGATTTGCAGATCTTCGAGAGGTACATGGGGATTTTCTTCGGCTAAGCATTTCTTGAGGTTAGACACGTGGAAAGATGGATGTACATTATTAAGTTCTGCCGGTAGTTCGAGACGATAGGCTACTTTACCGATCCTTTCCAAAATCTTAAAGGGTCCAACGTATCGAGGCGCTAGCTTTCCTTTCTTGCCGAAGAGGACCACTCCCTTCCAAGGTGCCACCTTTAGCATAACGTGATCTCCCACTTTGAACTGTAAGGGCTTGCGGCGTTTATCGGCATAACTCTTTTGGCGACTCCGAGCTTTCAAGAGAGTGTCTCTGATCTGGAGGATCTTGTCTGTCGTTTGTTGAATCAGCTCAGGGCCGGTGATTTGTGCTTCTCCGATCTCGTGCCATGCAATAGGCGATCGACATTTTCTTCCATACAGTGCCTCAAAAGGAGCCATTTGAATGCTGGTATGATAACTATTGTTGTACGAGAATTCGATTAAAGGTAAATGCGTATCCCAGTTACCACCGAAATCTATGATGCACGCACAAAGCATGTCTTCGAGGGTGCGGATCGTGCGCTCAGTCTGACCGTCGGTTTGAGGGTGAAAAGCGGTACTGAGATTGAGAGTAGTACCGAGAGCGGATTGAAAAGTCTCCCAGAGATGCGAGGTAAAACGATCGTCGCGGTCAGAAATGATGTCACGAGGCATCCCGTGTCGACATATAACTTCGTCGGTATAGATTCGGGCTAAGCATTCGACCTTAAAGTCTTCTCATATGGCATTAAAGTGCGCGGATTTAGTAGGACGATCAACGATAACACAAATGCTATCGTGACAAGAGGAATTGCGGGGAAGTTTCGTAATAAAGTCCATAGCTATACTCTCCCATTTCCACATAGGGATTTCGGGTTGTTCGAGTAAGCCAGAGGGCCTTTGATGTTCGGGTTTAACTTTCGAACAAGTTAAGCACTTTGAGACGTACACGGCGATATCCTTCTTCATGCCCAGCCACCAGTACTTAGGACGAAGGTCCTGGTACATCTTGTCGGCTCCGGGGTGAATGGAATATCGAGATTTATGAGCTTCGGTCATTAGCAAGTTACGAAGGTTATCGCGAGTAGGAATCCAAATACAATCGAGATAGTAATAAATACCATTAGGCTTAGATACGAGCTGAGTTCCGGCACCACATTTAATTTCTTCTTCCAAAGTATTCTCGTTAAAGCAAGCAAACTAAGCGAAGCGAATAAGAGTTTCAAGATCATTCAAACCTTGAGAGTCACGAACACTATATACATAGCTTCGTCGACTTAGAGCATCGGCGATGACGTTTGCTTTGCCGGGTTGGTAGCGTATCTCGCAATCGTAATCGTTGAAAAGTTCAACCCACCTGTGTTGGCGCATATTCAGTTCCTTTTGATTGAAGATATGTTGTAAGCTCTTATGGTCGGTGAAGACCGTACACTTAGTACCGTAAAGGTAGTGTCGCCATATCTTCAATGCAAAAACAAATGCACCGAGTTCGAGATCGTGGGTGGTGTAATTCTTCTCGTGGATCTTGAGTTGGCGAGACGCATACGCGATAACCTTGTCTCGTTGCATAAGCACACAACCAAGACCAAGGTTAGAGGCGTCACAATAAACAACGAAATCATCGTTTCCGCCGGGTAAACCGAGGATAGGAGCGTTGCATAGCATACGCTTGAGAGTTTGAAAAGCTTCCTCTTGTTTAGAATCCCAAACAAAATGTTTGTCTTTATGAGTTAAAGCGGTAAGCGGAATGGCGATTTTTGAGAAGTCGGCGATGAATTGACGGTAGTAACCCGCCAGTCCAAGAAATGAACGGTTTTCAGATGCATTCTTCGGTGTGATCCAACTCCTTTGCAGGGTCGACGTGAATTCCTTGACTATTAACGATGTGGCCGAGAAATTGGACTTCTTCGAGCCAGAATTCACATTTAGAGAACTTAGCATAAAGGCGATTTCCTTGAAGAAGTTCGAGGACTAAACGGAGATGACGCGCGTGCTCGTCTCTCGACTTCGAATAGATAAGGATATCATCGATGAAAACAATGATGAAACGATCTAAGAAAGCTTTACACACACGGTTCAACAATTCCATGAAAACCGCGGGTGCATTAGTAAGACCGAAAGGCATGACCACGAATTCGAAATGGCCATAGCGAGTACGAAAGGCAGTTTTCGGAATATCTTCATCCAACACGCGTAACTAATGATAACCGGAACGAAGATCGATCTTGGAAAAACAAGTAGCACCTTGAAGCTGATCAAATAAGTCGTCGATACGAGGAAGAGGATAACGGTTCTTTATCGTGAGTTTGTTAAGTTCACGATAATCGATGCACATTCGGAACCATCCATCATTCTTTTTCACGAAAATAACGGGTGCGCCCCAAGGCGAAGTGCTCGGGCATATGAAACCTTTATCAAGAAGCTCTTGAAGTTGGCTTGATAGCTCGCGCATTTCGGATGGTGCGAGATGATAAGGAGCTTTAGCAATGGGAGTAGCACCTGGAATCAAATCGATATGGAATCAACATCTCGAGTAGGGGGTAAACCGGGTAGATCGTCAGGAAAGACTTTAGGAAATTCACAAACAACGGGAACATCTTTATAAGTCTTCTTTTCTTTTTCCGGGTTCACGATATGGGCGAGGAAAGCAACACATCGCTTTTGCAAGCATTTGTGTGCTCGAGTACATGACAAAAGCATCAACTTCTTTGAGGGATTTTCACCATAGACATGAAGTTGATCACCGTTAGGAAGAGGGAAACTGTCGTAACCCCCGACCCCTACCCATGGAGCGGGAGCCGCGAGACACAGAGTTGGTGGTACCGGTGTTTATTAATTTGGCAGCGGAATTACAACATCAGGATCGTAGTTTGAAAATAATTTATCAGAGTTTCAAAACACCAAACTTTTATATTACACAAAATGGGATAAAACCCTGACTTATGGAAAACATAAACTCCGTTATTTAGGTAACTTTTTATAGCCACTTTTCTAAGCCTTAAGTGCTCTCTAGCTGGCTTCTATTAGCTTCACATTAAGTCACCTGAAACGCGTTTTAAAAGGATTTTATCAGCAAGAAATACTGGTGAATACATCCCAGTATAATCAAAACAAGTTTTATAGCTTTACAGTTATTGAGAGCATCCGCATTTACAATGTTTATATCTACAGCATTACCCAATCAGTACTGTCACTCCTGACTTGTGGATCATGTTACCTATTGGCAAAAATCCATTTTCCAACAGTAATGGATTCAAATTTCGTATACAAAACCCTAACATACCGGCAGTAATTGTAGAATACATATACTCAATCACTGTTAAGCATAATTAAAATGTTTTGACCCACAAAAAGGTTTACAAAAATAGAATGTACTCACTTTGAAAACTTAGGTATTCCTACGGAGTTCCTGGTGAAAATTCTTGATTACTTCCAGGAATTTCTATTTAAAACATACAATGCACATGCGTTAGTAAATTAATCCAGGTCACTTTTAGCCATACAACCGAGACAGAACCCCGACGTGCGTAGTCAGGCAGGGCCTTGACATGCGTCGGTGGGTCCTAAATCAATCGGGTAGCATAACCATACAACACAAGATAGAACCACAACATTCTAAGTCGGGCAGAGCCTTTATGCGTTGGCGGGTTCTAACTCGGGTAGGGTAACGAATTAGTGATCGGGGGTTAAGATATTTACAGCGGGCAGCGCTTCGCAGGTTTAGGGGTTTAGGGGGGGTTTGACAGAAACAGAGAGTAGAGGGAGTATACGTTCGATTTTTCCGATCGAAACTAAGCAACGAACTTCGTCCCAGACTGCTCTTTATATACCCGATTTTGACATCTCCTGCACGTCGCGGGAGAGCTCAGGAAACCCCTCGCGTGGCGCGGGGGAAGCCTACATGGACTAGATAGGCTACGTGCATGCATAGCCTAGCTAGATGTCGCGAAACGGAGACACGTCACCTGGACGTCTCCCGCGCGTCGCGGAGATGCCAGGGTTCTTGGCGAGTATCGCCTGAGACGTCCTGGTGGAATTTCTTCGTTTTGCGTGCTGAGTCTCGATTCGCGTGTCTGATTTGTCGTTTCAGCTCGGTTTGGGGTGTTTTGGAGAGTTGTTACATCCTCCCCACCTTGATTTTAAATCTCGTCCTCGAGATTCACTTGAATAGGTGTGGATATTTTCTTTGCATTTCTGACTCTAGCTTCCATGTATATTCTGGTCCTCTCTTTGAATCCCATTTAACTTTGACTATAACTAATCTCTTGTGCTTGAGATTCGTGGTCTTTCTATCTTCAATCTGAATGGGTTTCTCTACAAATTTAAGTTTCTCGTTAACCTCTATATCTTGGAAAGGTATTACCAATGATCGTCTGCTAAACATTTCTTGAGATTATATACATGAAACACATCATGTATTCCTGCCATTTCCTCTGGCAATTGTAGCTGATAAGCTACGAGCCCTATTCGTTTGATAATTTTAAAAGGTCCAACATACCTTGGGCTTAGTTTTCCTTTCTTACCGAATCTTACAACTCCTTTCCATGGTAAGACTTTTAATAACACTTTATCTCCAACTTGAAATTCCAAAGGTTTGCGTCTGTTATCTGCATAACTCTTTTGACGATCTCGGGCTGTTTTCAGTCTTTCCTTGACTTGGATAATTTTGTCAGTTGTTTCTTGTACAATCTCAGGACCTGATAATTGCTTTTCTCCAATTTTTGTCCAACACATTGGTGTGCGACATTTCCGTCCGTAGAGTGCTTCAAAGGGTGCAGCATTGATGCTGGTATGATAACTGTTGTTGTAGGAAAATTCTATCAAAGGTAGATGTTCATCCCAATTTCCTCCGAAATCAATTACACAGGCTCTAAGCATATCTTCCATTGTTTGGATTGTCCTTTCACTTTGACCGTCTGTTTGAGGATGATATGCTGTACTTAGATTTAATCTGGTTCCCATTGCTTTTTGGAAACTTGTCCAGAAATGCGAAGTAAACCGGTTATCCCTGTCAGATACAATAGATAAAGGAATTCCATGCAATGAAACTATTTCATTTACATATAATTTAGCTAATTGTTCCATACTGAAAGTTTCTTTCATGGGTAAGAAATGAGCCGATTTGGTTAACCTGTCTACAATCACCCAGATGTATCATTGCCTTTTCGCGTCCTGGGTAATTTGGTAACAAAGTCCATTGTTATTAATTCCCATTTCCAAATTGGCATTTCCAATTGTTGCAATAGTCCTGAAGGTTTCTGATGTTCAGCTTTAACCTGTGAACATGTTAGACATTTAGCAACGTAGGTTGCTACATCCTTTTTCATACCTATCCACCAGAAATTCTTTCTTAAATCTTTGTACATCTTATCACTTCCAGGATGCATTGTATACTTAGTCTTATGGGCTTCCTCTAAAATTCGATTTCGCAGGTCTCCTTGAATAGGAATCCAAATTCTTTTCTTATGGAATCTCCAAACTCCATCGGTTCCTTTTTCTAATTCCTTGATCATTCCTTTTATTCCTTCAGCATCGTCCTTGATGGCTGTTTCCTGAACCTTTTTAATTTGCTCATTTAAATCTGTCTGAAGATTTAATCTAAGAGAGCGTACTCTTTTCGGGTTTTCATGGCACTTTCGACTTAAAGCGTCTGCTACTACATTAGCTTTTCCTGCATGATACTGGATATCACAATCATAATCACTAAGGATTTCCATCCATCGCCTCTGTCTCATGTTTAATTCCTTTTGTCCAAAGACATATCTTAAACTCTTATGATCTATGAATATCACAAACTTACTACCGTAAAGATAGTGTCTCCAAATTTTAAGGGCAAAAAATATTGCTCCTAATTCCAGATCATGTGTAGTATAATTTTCTTCATGCTTCTTGAGTTGTCTAGAGGCATAAGCAATAACCTTTTGATGTTGCATTAGCACACATCCATATCCTAATTTAGACGCGTCACAATAAACTATGAAGTCTTCAGTTCCTTCTGGCAATGCGAGTATTGGTGCGTGGGTTAACTTGTGCTTTAAAATCCCGAATGCTTCTTCCTACTTTGGTCCCCATTCAAATTTAACTGATTTGCAAGTTAGCTTGGTTAATGGAATGGCTAATCTAGAAAAATCTTGAATAAAGCGTCTATAATATCCTGCTAATCCAAGAAAACTTCTTACTTCCGTAGGCGACTTAGGGACTTCCTATCTGGTAATCGCCTTGATCTTTGTGGGATCCACATGAATTCCTTCATGGTTAACCGAATGTCCAAGGAATTGTACTTCTTGTAACCAAAATTCACACTTCGAGAATTTAGCGTAAAGTTTTTCCTTCCTTAGCAATGACAGGAGGATATGCAAATGCCCTGCGTGATCTTCCTTCTCTTAGAGTAAATTAAAATATCATCTATAAAGACGATTATAAATTTGTCCAGGTATGGTTTACATATCCTGTTCATCATGTCCATAAATGCAGCTGGGGCATTGGTTAAACCAAATGGCATGACTGTAAATTCATAATGACCATATCTTGTTCTGAAAGCAGTTTTAGGAATGTCCTCTTCCTGTACTTTCAGCTGATGATTCCTGAGCGTAAGTCGATCTTAGAAAAGAATCGGGCTCCTTGGAGTTGATCAAACAGATCATCGATTCTCGGTAATGGGTACCGAATTTTAATTGTAACCTTATTCAATTCTCGGTAGTCAATGCACATACGCATTGATCCGTCCTTCTTCTTAACAAATAACACCGGTGCTCCCCATGGTGATGAGCTAGGTTGTATGAAACCCTTCTCTAGTAATTCTTCCAGGTGTTTCTTCAGTTCCTACATTTCCGTCGGTGCTAAGCGATAGTGGGCTTTGGCAATCGGTGCTGTTCCTGGTATTAGGTGAATTCTAAATTCAACCTCTCGATCTGGCGGCAATCCAGGCAACTCTTATAGAAGGACATCAGAGAAATTTGATATTACAGGAATATCTTTTAATTCTTTTCCTTTAGTGTTGATGATTATGGAAATCATATACACCATTCCTCCTTTTCGTGTATAACTTGCCGCTTTCATCACGGAGATGAACTTTGTTGACCTTGTCGACTTATCTCCCTTAATTGTGATCCTCTCGCAAGATGGCACAATCACTTCTACAGATTTTTTATCACACAATATTCGTGCCTGATTGGTTACCAACCAATCCATTCCTAACACGACATCGAATCCGGCTAGATCCATTGGAAAAAGGTTAACAAAAAAAATTTGACTTAAAAGTTTTATCTTAGCTCTCTGCAGGATTTCGCTTATCTTGATAGAAGACCCATTTGCCATCTCCACCAAACAGTCTTGGTGAAGTTTAGTTAATGGTTGATTAAGAAAATTGCAGAAGGAAGTATTTATGAAACTTTGGTTTGCACTAGAGTCAAATAATACTTTTGCATAAACATCATTAACTAAAAACGTACCGACAATCACATCTGGAATCATCTTGGCTTCTTCGGCAGTCAGCTCGAACGCTCTGGCAGTCTTCTTGGGTCCCTCTGTCGTCCTTGCTTTGTTGTTTACCGCTAGAGCTAGTTTCGGGTAGTTGGTTTTAATATGACCGGCTTCTCCACAATTGTAGCATAGCCTATTGTTAGGTTTCTTTCTGCAGTCTTCTTCCTTATGCCCTTGGAATTTGCAGAAATTGCAGTATGTAGAGCATTTCCCGGAATGCCTCTTTTTGCAGTACTTACATAGGGGTGACGAAGAGCTTGCCCTTTTTCCGCGATAGGAATTACCATATCGTAGTTCCTGAGTAATCTTTTGAGCTAGGTTCCTTTTCTGGTTTTCTTCTTGCGTACGTACCAATTCATCTGTCAAGGTGTTTGCTAGTTCTACTGCTTCTTCAATAGTTTGTGGTCTAGCTGTATTAACCACATGTCTGATTTCACTGATTAATCCCCAAATATAACGGGAGATTAATACTGGTTCTGGTGAGGCCAGGGTTGATATAATCCTTGCATATTCAAAGAATGTGGTGGTATAATTTTTGCAATTTACCCCAGTCATTCTATGATTTAGGAACTTATTAGCAATTTGTTCCTTTTCATTAGGAGGACATAATTTCCTTTCAACTATTTCCTTAAAGTTGTTCCATTCCATACTGTAAACCCTGTCACTTCCTTTGGACTGAAGAATGGTATTCCACCATTCTAAAGCTGCATCCCTAAAAAGATTAGAAGCATACATAACTTTATCCTCATTGGCACACTTACTTATTTTTAAAACTGCTTATGTCTTTTATATCCAGCGCAAGGCTGGAATAGCTCCTTCATCGCCTGAGAATTCTATCGGTTTGCATGATAAGAATTCTTTATAAGACCAACCATATGAGAAGGTTCTTCTTCTTTTTGGAACAGGAGCTTGAATTAATAATTCATGATTTCCGTTCATGCTATGATTTGGTTCAGAGGATACGCGTTACTTCCGTTTCCGGACTTATCGTTTTCTGCCTTTTTAATAGTATCGATAATATAGGGCATAGCATCTATGATTCCTTAGGCTACTATGTGTTCGATAGCACTTTTATTCATTTGATTCTCGTTATTATCGTTATTCTGGATTTCCTGATTTACTTCGTCTGACATCTGAATCGTAAACATTTATCAGGTATTAATATCACAGAATAATAAATATCACACAACACAGTGAACCAAAATCGTCGAGCATTGCGACCTTTACTCTTTTCATATATATGCGTCTATTACAAACACAACTGAAATTCAAACATTAGTAACTATGCATCGATATATGTATATAGGTGGTATATAGTTTATATCTATTTTAGTTTAGTTTTGTTTTTTTTTGTTTTTTTTTCTAACTATGTAACAAAATACACACACATATATATACATATATAGTAGGTGGCGGTTGCTTAAAACTGCATTTCCCGCTAGTCATACTTCCAGACGAGCTTCTCTCCGATTTGGCGAATTCGGTTTCCTTCCTCCACCAGTTCATCTGCAAGCTGGCAGAGTTCTTCCACATGTTCCATGGGTAGCACTGGGGCTGGTACTGGTTCAGGGTAAGGTGGAACTGGTTTTTCGTAGGGGAATGGGTTTTCCAGTAATTGTTGTATTTCCCAGTTGTTGGCCCACCATAGGTTTAGAGGATGTGGTGCTGGAATCCTGGGTTCCTCGTTGGGGTCAAAGGCTGAGATTGGAAATTGGTTCCCCTAGTTCTGGTCTAGATTCATGGGTTAGTTGGGAAATAAAGGAAGTATCTGTGGTTCTGGATTTGCTGCTTGGTTGAAATTAGGCTCTTCTCCTATATTCCCATACAAGTGGAAATTCGCTAATTGCCTATCCAGCTCTTCTTCCCATAAGGGTCTAACTTCTGGGTTTTGGGTATTTCTAACTGCTATGGCTTGCTGTTGGGCTTGTCTTAATCTTTTCCTCCTTTCTCCTTTGCCTCGACTAAACCAACCTCTCTTTTTAAGGGGGAAAAGGTTCTATAGTTTTGGCTTTGAAAACAAAGATTCCCTTGGAATCGGTAGTGGATCCAGCGGTTGACTGGGAGGTTCCTTCATTTGTGGGAGAATGAGGTAGGTGACGATAAGCGTCAGAAGTACCCTGATCACTCATACTGTAAACTAAGAAAATTTGTCAGATTAACACAAAATAATCATAGAAGTTATAGATATTCCCTAATACAATAGGATAGAATTTAGGTATGTAAAACAACACTTAAATGGCTTAAACCAGTGGCATGGCTCTGATACCACCTTCTGTTGCAACCCCTGACCCCTACCCCGAGAGCGGGAGCCGCGAGACACAGAGCTGGTGGTACCGGTGTTTATTAATTTGGCAGCAGAATTACAACATCAGGATTGTAGTTAGGAAATAATTTATCAGAGTTTCAAAACACCAAACTTTTATATAACACAAAATGGGATAAAACCCTGACTTATGGAAAAACATAAACTCCGTTTATTTAGGTAGCTTTTATAGCCACTTTTCTAAGCCTTCAGTGCTCTCCAGCTGCCTTCTATTAGCTTCACATTAAGTTACCTGAAACGCGTTTTAAAAAGATTTTATCAGCAAGAAATACTGGTGAATACATCCCAGTATAATCAAAACAAGTTTTATAGCTTTACAATTATTGAGAGCATTCGCATTTACAATGTTTATATCTACAGCATTACCCAATCAGTAATGTCACTCCTGACTTGTGGGTCATGTTACCCATTCGCAAAAATCCATTTTTCCAACGGTAACGGATTCAAATTTCGTATACAAAACCCCAACATACCGGCAGTAATTGTAGAATACATATACTCAATCACTGTTAAGCATAATTAAAATATTTTGACTCAATCACTTTGAAAATTAGGTATTCCTACGGAGTTCCTGGTGAAAATTCTTGATTACTTCAAGGAATTTCTATTTAAAACATACAATGCACATGCGTTAGTAAATTAACCCAGGTCACTTTTAGCCATACAACCGAGACAGAACCCCGGCGTGCGTAGTCAGGCAGGGCCTTGACATGCGTCGGTGGGTCCTAAATCAATCGGGTAGGATAACCATACAACACAAGATAGAACCACAACGTTCTAAGTCGGGCAGAGCCTTGACATGCGTTGGCGGGTTCTAACTCGGGTAGGGTAACGAATTAGTGATCGGGGGTTAAGATATTTACAGCGGGCAGCGCTTCGCAGGTTTAGGGGAGGGGGTTTTGACAGAAACAGAGAGTAGAGGGAGTATACATTCGATTTTTCCGATCGAAACTAAGCAACGAACTTCGTCCAGGCTGCTCTTTATATACCCGATTTTGACATCTCCCGTGCGTCACGGGAGAGCTCAGGAAACCCCTCGCGTGGCGCGGGGGAAGCCTACATGGCCTAGATAGGCTACGTGCATGCATAGCCTAGCCAGACGTCGTGAAACGGAGACAAGTCACATGGACGTCTCCCGCGCGTCGCAGGAGACGCCAGGGTTTCTGGCGAGTGTCGCCTGAGACGTCCTGGTGGATTTTCTTCATTTCGCGTGCTGAGGTTCGATTCGCGTGTCCGATTTGTCGTTTTGGCTCGGTTTGGGGTGTTTTTGAGAGTTGTTACAGAAACGAATCATTTTATCGAAGCATACAACTTCAGCATGATTCTCACGAAGAAAATCCATGCCTACTATGATATTGAAACTACCTAACTGCATAGGTATGAGATTGATCGAGAAGATGTGGCTGGTTGAGATCGAGAGAACAACCACGTAAGACGGAATTGACCGTAACGGATTTTCCGGTGGCGACTTCCACATCGAAAATCTTTGGGAGTTTAGCGCGTTTACATTTTAAAACCTTTTCAAATTCTAACGATACAAAACAATTATCGGCACCTGTATCAAATAAACATGAAGCATAAATACCATTTACGATAAACATACCATTGACAACATTGTTTTCATTCTGAGCCTTCGGTGGTTGAGATTGAAGGCTCTACTACGCGCAGCTTGTGGTTGCTGCGGTGGCTGAGGCTGTTGCTGAGGCTGCGGTGCTGGCTGCTCTTGACAGGACGATTCGGACAACATTGGCGAAATGATTCGGATCTCCACACACATAGCACACACGTGCTTTTGGAGCTTGCTGCTGATTGGCTTGAGGAGGAGCGGGTAAAGCTGGAGCTGCTGGAGCCTGAGGAGCTGGCTGACGAGGACCTGATCGGCAACTCACAATAAAATGGACGTAGATATTGCGGTTTGTGCAAAAACGGTAGTTGCCACCAACGGCATGATGATAACTGCACTTAGGGCACAGGGGTGAGGTCCGGTATACGCACGCTTAGCTGGAGGTGCGTTCGGAGCGGCTGAGGCATACATGTCCTCATAGGCGTAAGCGAGTTAAGTAAAGCGTAGCGAGTTCGAGATGCGATATAAGCACGTATTTCACGTCAGCATATACTTTGCACGTATTCACCTTCTTATAAGTAAAGCGTTAGCGCGTTCGGGATGCGATATATAAGCGGGATATAAGCGATATATAGGCGAGTAATACCGCTCATGAGGCATACATGTCCTCATAGGCGTAAGCGAGTTAAGTGATTAGTTTGGTTTGTGTATTAATTAGCGTTTTAGGTTACGAAGCTGTGCGAGTAGTGCATGCGTTTAGGGAGCATAAAGCGATAAAGCGAGATATCGATAATGCGAGAAATAAGTAAAGCGAGAAATCGAATAAAGCGAAAAATCTCAAAATTTTAAACACATAAATAATAATAAACTCGATGATGCGTAAATCGACGATATAGGCTTAAATCAATTTGGGAGTGTCCGGGGTTTTGAGACTTGACTATCCAAAGTGATTCAACTACCCTTTGCATTTGGACCCACGCTTTGGCCTAATAGATAAATGTTCTCACCGCAAGCGGCTAACGACGTTTACCCTTCCAGTTAATACGTGTGCCAAACCATCGGCATAACCGAGACTTTGGTGAGATTGAAAATCGAAGCACGGAATTAGTTATTAAGATGCGGGTTTCACCCCTAACTTAACAACATCATTCCTAGTTGTGGCCACGCTCACCGATCACATCGGGCGTTCCACTAGATAGAAAGGGAGATGTTCGTTGATGTTTGGATGTCACTCCTAACTCAACAAAGATATCTCGTGATGAGTAATACGTGGAATGAGTGATCTTATTGAGAGTTCTTGGTTATCACACCTAATCTCAACTTGATCCTCTTTTGTAGGATATGAGCATTTCATAATCGTGTATATTGTATTAACCTTAGGAAAGACATATTCAAGCATTTATGGCAAGTAGATTAGCATTTAATTCAAAGATTGGTCAATCGGGTACTTAAACATGCTACTAGGTCAAACATGGCAATTCTACCTATTATCCTAAGGAATTCGCTCTGATACCAATCTGTCACACCCCAACCGATGGCGGAAACATCAGGGTTAGTGGCACTAGGCGACCAGATTGTCTCACGAGAAATTCCGTAACGATTATCCAACAACATTACTTAACGTTTAACATCCATACTATTAAACATAACATTTCAAACAACCATTACAGAAATTCTGATTTTCTCATAAAAACAACATGGTTCGATATCCCCTAGATTTTTATTACAACCATTCTAAACAAGATGAACAAAATACTAAATAAAACTACTCCAAAGCAATCCAAGCTAAATCCTCAACCTGTTACATACGTTAAAATACAAGTCAATACAATTAAGTAAAGGTGAGCATACGAGTTTGAATAATACTAGCATAGTCGAGAAAGCATTTGCGAAACAATCTAATTACATATCATGATACACAAAAACACTTAACATAACATAGGCTCATTTCTCATGCTAACTTCCGTGAAAAGGCTTGGCGAACATCCTAACTAGACCCCGTCGGGTGTTAGCCAAACTATAGTACCATACTAGCTAAGGAGGCAAGTTAACGAAAATAAGTCCTAGTCACATGTTTCTAGTATCACGTATCGAGCATATATAATTAGAATATTCGCGTGTGATAAACAGTTTTGATTTGTGAAGTGATTTTGATATAGGAACGTATGTAACACCCAAAAAGTGCATTAAAGCGAAAATGGGTCAAGTATACTCAATGTGGGTGTATTTTGGTAAGACTTAAGATTCTGCGGAGAGTTGCGGAGTGCGTCGGATCAACCTGTAAACGAACAGAAGTGCATCAGTCTTTCGAAAAGCCGAAACGGTGAAGTTTGAGTTGAGTAGTAGGCAAGTTCGAGCGAACTTGTATGTAAACATACAAGTTTGAGCGAACTTGCATGGTTTTGGTGAGTTGAGAGTCAAGTTCGGGCGTACTTGCCAGTTTCTCAAGGAAACTTGACAAGTTCGAGCGGACTTGTGGTTAACCTTGACAGGTGATACAAGTTCGGCCGAATTTTTGAAGATTCCTGAGAAACTTGATGTGTTCGAGCGAACTTGGGGGTTCCTGAAGAGAATTTTGTGCATTTCCACTCAAGTTCGGCCTAACTTGACCCCTAGAGGGCGTGTTGTTGTCAAAAATAAGTGAAATCTCGAGCGAACTTATGTTTTCGGGTCTAAAATATTGCGTTTTCGTATCGTTTGCTGAGGAAATCGAGTTTTCATTCCTCCAACCATGTGCTACTGAGCAAACTTAGGTCGGAGAGGTCTTTTAGAGCGGTTTTAGCCATTTTACAAAAGCGTGGACTAATCCGGTCGAACTCGGGGTTCGTCCGGGTTAGTTCGGCTTGTGTAAACCAACATAAACGTCCTTGTGCTTCCAGATCTGGGATCTTGAGTGATAAATGCTTCATTTCATATCAGAAAATGAACGAAACATCATCAAAAGTCCGTATTTTGTGTAAAAATCATTGTTCAAAAGGTTTTGCTCAGATCTAAGCATAGATCTGAGTGAAAAACATAAGTTTTATGTAAAAAGATGAAGATTTTCGTAAACAGAGAAGATTTGATAAAAACGAAGGCAATGCCTTGTGCCAAAATCGTTGTAAACCTTTGTAAAATATTAATAAACGTTGCTGTAGTTGAAATCGGTTGATTCTTACTTAGAACATGAAGGTTTTGGGTTTTGACAGCTCTGGGCGAACTTACAGCAAGTTCAAATGAGAGGAATGAGCTGGGTATTTATAGGTGAAGGCAAAAAGGTGAGCTGGTGGAGTCAAGTTCGGCCGGACTTGCATGTTTTCATGCAAGTTCGCGCGAACTTATGAGGATCTGAGGGAAAGGAGCTAAGTTCGACCGAACTTGACCTCTCTGAGGTTAAGTTCGAGCGAACTTGAGGTTATTGAGGAGTTTATTGGGCCAGTCAAGTTCGGCCGAACTTGGTAACACCAAGTTTGAGCGAACTTGACCCAAAAGTTGGGTTTTCTTCGCTTATTTCGCGTTAAGAGTTCGTTTGGCGATTCGGTTCGTATTAGTTAGTTATATTAAGCGTTTTAGTAAAGCGTTAAGCGTTAATAGTGCGATTTAGTGATTCGAGAATGCGAGAGCGATGTGATAGCGAGCGTAATCATAACCACAAACATACACAACACATAAATAACATAAAACCATATAATTAACTGCGATTTGCGATGCGATGAGATTAGCGATGCGATTTAGTAAGCGATTAGATGCGATATATCACACATACTCATAATTAGTTAGCATAAACTTCATTAATAAGCGAATCTCGGATTTATAAAGGATAGATACAATCGATAACGAAGAAAAAGATAACAACGAATTTCCGAGTTGTTACACCACCTAGCTTGTCAAGTGTTAAACTACCTTTTATCATTCATAAGATGGTTAGATTAGTCATCATTTATCAAGACTATTCCACCTTACAGACTGTATATCAAAATTACCATCTGATCATATTATAGGTCAGTTTGACTTTTAAAAGTTAACTGCCTATTAACATTTCCAAATGCACAGTTAAGTTCAACGAACTCTTTTAGGCATTTATCAATTACTCGGTATACCATATTTTAGGCTACCCTCTTATCTAAATTCCCAACCAAGTTCGAGCGATTATTAACACCAAGTTATCTTAGCTTTCGATTATCAATGTTAACTTATACATTCATTATGCTAGAATTAAGGGTTTTCATCTACGTGTAAAACCCATTTCGGCATATTACTAGACATTCATCTGAATACCTAATATAATCAAGTTCTAAATACAAACTAATAAACAACATGATTTTAAGCACCTATCAACATTGACATAACATCAATTTCGCCATAAAACCCCTTTCAATTCATGTATGAATATGTACTCAAACTCATAAATTAGTTCAAATATCTTCTTATTACTATCGTGTATGATGATTCTAAACACAAGTATATCATCAACAGCATCATATAACCAAAACCCACTTCATAATCTACTTGTTAATCATTTACAAGTAATCTTACGTCAAATATTGCATAATTTCTTTATATCTAACGAAATCAAGCATACATATACACTTAATTTCATCTTTGGATCATAATCCAACAACCTAATTGTAAGTATTCTACTTGTGTCAAATTATAACTTTCACCAATCTAAGTTTTTAGACATACCTTATGATTCCCTAATCAAGGTGATCGATATTTCATGTTCATGCAACACTTTAAGGTCCAATTTCTCCTTCAATTTCGTTGTTCTTGGTTGAACAAGGGTTTTCCATTGTTGCACCTCCTGATGATCGACATATACACACTCTAAGTGTGTGTTATGTGTTGATTTTTATGTTTTAATAAAACAAGTTTCCTTTTTGGCACCTTTGGTCCCTCAAGTTTAGTTTTGATTATAAATGAGACAACAACTCATTGTCTTGTTACCTATATGCACAAATTAACTAGGTTAATTTGTTGCTAGTTATTTTGTTTACGGGTTCACTTTTACCACTAACGGAATTTTACCCGCTCTTTAATATTAACGTGGTTTGATTACCAAACCCGTTTTTTGGGTGTTACACACGGGGTTATAACCTAGTTTTAACATATATAGTATAATATAATATGAAACTAGGTTAAAACTCATATATAATAATCATAGAATCTAAAGTGTTAAATGTAGAAAAATACATTTTATAAAATATTGGATGGAATGTTTAAATTTCACTGTAATTTTAAATTTTAACATATATAATATATTATAAATTTAGGTTAACGCTCGTATATTATACTAGTTGAATAAATAAAATACAAAGTAACTATTAATGAAGATTATGAATTATTAAATGAAATATTGAGATAAGATATTACTGAAAGGGTTAAATTTGATTTTGCTCCTTTAGGTAGGGATCATAATGGGTTGGTTTAGATAATTCTAAACCCAAACCTGATTAGATAAGTTCATCCCAAACTCGTCCCAAAACCCATTGGGTTATATCGGGTAAATACTCGTCGGGATCGGGTACAACCGCGGATTTCAGGTAAACCCGTTAATCTAAAAAAATACCCACCGGGTATACCTGACCCATATTTGTCGGGTATCTATCGAGTAAATACTAATCAATTACATTTAATATTATTACTATAAAGTACATCAAGCAACTACAATGTATAGAAAATAATATACCTAAATGTATATAAAAAATAATTAGATGACAAAAGTAGTGTATGTCAATTTTTGAGGAATGTTAGTAGAAGATAACAAATTGGAAATTTGGATATTCCATAATAGTTGCACCAAAAGATTACAAAAAGAATGCGTATGAAATTTGGTAACTTTTCAGTTACCTTGATAAAAAACGAAAGAACTTAGATATATCATATATATACATATTTAAAAAATAAAAAATTATATCAGGTATACTAAAGGGTAAATGGGTATATTACCAAAACCTAAACCCACGAATAAAATAAAAATTAACCCCAAATATCATACCCGAACCTATGGCGGAAACATCGGAGTAAGACGAATAGATTGCTCAAAATAAATAACTTGCTATAAATGACAATAATTTAATAATTCAAATTTCATTGATAGCTAAAAGTAGTACATTGTCTCAAAGTGGGAAATACAACAAGTGGAAATACAACATTACAAGGAAATACACAAATTTAAATAGTGTGTTTCTAGGTCGATCCTAATAGATTTATTGAAACGTCTGAACATCATTTTCTTGCAATATATATTAGAGTAACGGTCAACACATAAAGCATTGGTGAGCATACAAGTTTGTCTACTAGCATATCTATAGAAATTTGACTCAATCCAAACATGGCACTAAGGCATAAATTACATAAACTAGCATGCAACATACAGATATCAAACCAATTGTGTCCACATTGAGTAATCTTGTCACCGAAGCGAACAACACCGTTTGATTGAATAACTTAACACATACCCTTCCAGATGGCAGTGTGCTACTCCTATAGCGCTATACATGTTAAGGTTAGCTCATGAAGTTAATAACAAGTATTGTGCAAGAATGGCTTCTAACATGTAAGTATCCTAAAGCATATCACATTAGCATGTATAAATGGAAATCAAATTGAATCATGTGATTGATTGTGTATGTTTGAGTTTGATAAGTTATATATATTGCACCCAAAGTGTGTTAAAATAAAAGGGGTCATGTGTCACACCCCGACCCGCAGCGGAAATGGTGATCCGGGCATGATTGGGTTTTCATCAAAGCTCATGACATTTACTATAAAGTTTCATATTTATTATTTCTCTTTAAAGAAGAACAATACAATAAACATACAAATACATCATGCTCAAATACATTTTCATTCAAATTACAAACTAGAGTACAATTGCAAAGGAAAACGAAACTAAACATTTATTCCGAGGCATTTAACTTGTTTATTCTTCTAGGCCATCCTATGTGTTTCTTTTCGCAACTGGATCACCTGTATCATGTGTAAAATAGGGTTTTGGGTCAACAAAAGTTGGCGAGTGAATCTTATTTAAATATTTGAAAGGATTAGTTATATTGGTTATTTGAATAAAATTGTGCATAACCAAATATGAATAAACGTAAATGTAAATTTAATCACAAAACACATAATATCAATAAATGCACAAGCACACACACCAAATGAATGAACAATGAGATCAAGGCTCAATCAAACGGAGCCGATCGAATGAGGCACGCGTTGTTCAACTCGTCTCCCACGAGGAACTGATGGGCCTAATGAATGTTTTGCACGCAACTTGACAAAATGTAAACACGTATCACAACAAACAATATTTACATCAAAAGTTTAGGTCATATAATGGTAATGGCACAAGTTAGAATAAATGTAATAATTATAGCACACATGATACACAAACATGAATAAAAAGGGGAATTTGTAAGGATTCACTCACAGTGGGTGCGTTTCTTGGATTGATGATGAATGCGCACGAATTTGGATTTAACCACGAGAGAAACTAACCTAAATAATAACATAATAATTCGATAAGTAAATAAACTTTTATTTGAGATTAATATTTTTAATTAGTGTTCTTAATAGGATTGTTAGATTTATTTTTGTGAGTTCAAGGAAATTTTCTAACTTCAAAAATATTATTTTTAAGTGTTTTTAATTGATTTTTAAATTAAATAAATAAATAAAAAGAAATAAAAATTTTGACTTTTTTTGGCCGTTGACCGGTGACCGTTGACCGTTGACCGGTCGGACTGTGGTTAAGTGTGCGCTGAGTGAGGTTCGAACTCGTGACCTCCCGTACGCGTGCACGCAGCTCTACCAACTGAGCTACGTGTCTAACCCGAAATAAATCGCATTTTAATTATATATATATACTAGTTAGAACATATCAGAAATTATTTAATTTAAAAAGGATTTATAATCTCTTGAACCGGCGTGCATGACAGGTTTCGAACCCGTGGCTATCGACTTATATTGCACCCAGCCCAACCAACTGGGCTGGGTGTCTAACCCGTTATAGACAGAATTTATATTATCTTTATATACTTGCTCGATTAACTTATGTTTTTATCCATTAAAAAGATTGTTTATATGAATGGATAGTTGTAAGTAATAAGACTCGAACCCGGGACCATATGTTTTAAGTGCACACAGTGGACTGTGTGTCTAACCTGGTATAATTTCCGATTTCAAATTCATTTAACTATTGGTTTCAGTTCATCTTCTTCATCAAACCCAAAACCCAGTACATAACCCGCCTGAAATCGATTTTAAACAATTCTGGGTGATTGTTCAAAGATTCGAACATGCAGAATGATAGATAGAGGAGTTAAAAGAAAAATACCAACTTGAAGTAGAATTTGGTTTTCCGGTGCTAATCTCCGGCGAGTGCACCAGATTTCCGGCGATGTATAACTTGCGACAGAGGCTCTACAGGGAGTTTGAGGTGAGTGTGGGTGTCTTCTGTCTAGGCTCTAGAAGCCCTATTTGTAGAGTAAGGTAATAAGGGAATGGATTCTTCGGTTTTCCGGCGAGAGTTTCCGGTGAACAGAAAAAATGAAAATCCGGCGACTGAACTAGTTTTCTCGATTGAGCAGCTTCTGAATATCAGTTGGGAGTTTGAGTGAGCTTGATGTGCATACGGTATTTATAAGTAGTGAGGTCTTCAATCACGTTTAATGTTCTCGGTTATGGTTTTGAAAGTTTAAGATAGGTATGATTGAAATCTTCGGTGATAACTGACATGAAACATCAGTTACATCCGTTTAAGATTGAGAGTGGACGAAAAAATCGCGAATTTGGTCTTGACTGGTGATCCGAAACGGAAACTTTCCCTGTGTTGCAGGTTCACTCAATAACTCGGCTATAAGAATTATTTGTTCTAGAATTATAACACCAAGGTATGTGTAGTGTAGTGGTGTTTTAGGTGTTTAGATTGGGTGGAGACCCGGGTTCGAAACCCGTGGTCTACACTTATTGAATATTTTAAATCTTAAATATTTCTATTATTTTTATTCTTCTATTTAATCAATATATTAATTATTTGTTTATAAATTATAAAAATTACATAAAATAAAATAAAAAAATGCGTAACGAAACTGAAATAAATCCTAAAATTTTTAAACAAAGCGGGTTTTGGAATCCGTTTTTCGACGAATGTTACATCATGTATACTCACGGTTTGCGTAGAAGTTCCACGTAAGTGAGTTGATGTGTTTGAGGGTTTGGGAATGCCGAGTTAGCCTTCAAGGATAAACAAGACGTGTAAGTATGATGGATTGGATTAGGAATTCGTATGCAGAATTGTAACTTAGTATGAATTTACAGAAAAAGTTATATTGTTAAAACACTCAAATTGGACGCCATGTTTATGTGTTTTTCATGGGCATTATTTCGCCCGTTGGAAGTCCAAGTATGAGGAGTCTTAATCCAAGATAATGTTTACCATAATGCATAACATTCAACTATGAGTTTGGTTGGTGTTAAGATTCGGGTTGTTGGATATATATTATAGTTATATAGTATATATAATCTTCATAAGTATCATAGAGTACCATGTAATGGTCATGCAAGGAGGTAGGATGCATTCCATCAATTTAACCTCATTATATGGATTCACCAAAGCACAAAATCATCAATTTAATTGATGATTTTGGTTAGTCATGAGTATGAACAAAATAAAATCTCCTAATTCACAAAGACAACCAAGAAAGTAAACTAGACGAGTGCAATTTAAACATAGATAGTGTATGAAGACCTGATGTAGTTTGTTCACTTTGTGTACTTGAAAATTGTTTGGTGACTTAAGGAATGAACTAACTAATTTGCTAAGTAACAAGTGAAGTGGTGGAATTTAAGTTGGAGACCAAGGTTTCCATTGTTTGCACCTAACCAAAACACAAGTCTTTCAACATTGAAGGTTGAAGGCTTTGTTGGTTACAACACTTGTAGGTCACTTGGGACCTTTTTAGGTAGCAAGTATTTGAGGTTATGAACCATTAATCTTCTAGAAATTTACCATAACACAAGCCTAAACATGAGTTTAGTTGGGCACAAGTATGGTGTGGATTTCTTGTAAGCGTATCCAATGACTTCTTAGAGAATGTTTCTAGGAGAGTAAATGCAGATGATGTTTTTAGGGTTTTGATTGCTTACCTCTTTCTTGATCTCCTCCCTGGCTTATATGGAGGTATACACTTATCAGGTTGGGCCTACCATTATGGAGATCCGATGGACAATCTTTTAGACATAAGGAATGTTCGGGTACAGACGAGTCCCTTGTCTCCTGTCTAGGATCTAAAGAGATCTCCTCATTAACTGATGGTCATCTTCTCCGAGTAATCTCGCCGCCTTGGTCTTTCTTTCCTCTTCGCACAATAAATGCCACTGAAGGGTCCTGTCAACGGTCATTCTTACTGGAATAGTAACCTGCCACGAGAACCATACTTTCTTTCAGATCCTCTGCTTAGTCCACAGTCTTGGTTTCTTTGTCGGTCAAGGCCCAGCTTACATATAGCGATAATGGGCTTGCTGGTCTTAGAAGCGGAAGCCCAGATAAGGAGCCCAATTAGGGGCCCTCGTCGTCAGTCATAAATTAACAGACTAAGGCTGAAAGGGTGCTAGAATTCTGGGTAGGGTATTTTTTCAATCTATGTCAAGGTGATCTCATATCAATTACTAATACAATTTTACACTTGAACTACACTTACAATCCTATACCCTCATCACCGACAGCCACCCTCACCATAACATATGATCTCCGTTGTCGCTTCTTTAGCCACTACAACCATCCCTCTTCACCTCTTGACACCACTTGTGACAGCCGTCCACCAAAGCCTAACTCCTAATCTCGATCAACCACGCACGAAAAACCCTAACCACCCACACCACCATTCCCCATTGCTTAGCCCATCACCATCGCAACCACCCAACTTGAGAACCCTAACTGTCGTCGCTATTCACCCCAATCGAACACCCACCACTACGTTCCCCCTCCAAGCATATAAAATGGCTGCTGATGAAATACCTCTTGATAAAGCCAACCAGAACAACAACTTGTACATTGATGATGGGGAGAAAGATGTTTCAAGTAAATGATTCGAACTAGGTAGTGGTGAGACTACTTGAAACATGTTTGTATAAAATTTTTAGCAGGTATCAGGTAAATGATTCGAATCCAATCAGGTTTTCTGTAAATTGAATTAGGGTTTGTATAAACATGGGAAACGGAGGAAATAACATGGTGGGTTTAATAAAATGTTTAATTAAAATAATACGGGGAATGAAAAAATTGCCTCTGATTAATTAAGGTCAAAAGATGGGGTTAAGTCAGTTGAACTAAAATAACAATGTTAATAACCTTTTAGACTTACAAACGATAAATGAAACATTTAGAGTAAAATGACAAAATTGCTTAAATTACATGACATTTTACTCTTTTTAATAAGACAACACAATAAAATCTTGTTTTTAGTCTGATTCTATTCTATACTTTACTAAAATGTTATCACCATCACCGTCTTAAAGTTATTGTTTAATGAACCACACTTTATGATTACTTAAAAGACAATAAATATATAACCAGAAATTAAATTATTATAAAACCATTTATTATAACTCTATATAGACCTATCAAACAATAATCTGTATTTTTCATAATACCGGTTACATAACATAATATATCATAAATTTAAATTAGCAAAAATATGTTTTTTATAAAAATAATATTATAACAATCATAAAGCAATTATTATTTTCTCTCGTTTAATTTTTAAAAACAATATAAAAATATAAAAATGATTGAAAAAATGAAGGTCTACTATGATCTAGTCTTAGAGTAAAATGAAAACTCACACGAGTTGTGAAAATTTAAAGAACTCAGCCTTGCGAAAGATTTTTAATGTTTTTTTAACAAAAATCATAAAAAAATAACTTTTCAAGAAAAAAAGTATAGCTTTTTTTATTTACAGCACCGTAAATGTTGTAAAAAGTCAATATCGTCAGTTTTTTACAACAGTTGTAAAGGCCGAAACACCACTTTATTTTTTTACAGTCGTCTTTGTAACGTTTTAATATAGGGGTGTGTAAAAAATTAAGACAAAACTCGTACAGGAAAACCCCGAATTTTGTAAATTCTTACAATTCGTAAGAGTTTTCTATTGATAGAACC
Source organism: Scalesia atractyloides (assembly GCA_947069175.1). Lineage (NCBI taxonomy): Eukaryota > Viridiplantae > Streptophyta > Magnoliopsida > Asterales > Asteraceae > Scalesia > Scalesia atractyloides. Next base: position 89,291,235 of record CAMTDV010000017.1, read on the forward strand.
CGTATGATCTAAAACCTCTAAAGTTAAGTTTTTATATATGTTACTAACAATTATTAGAAAAATAATAATAATTTTAAAGATGTTAGACGAATCAACCGGGGACATTGTATTAGGATGGTTGTGGTGAATTTGGACACATTATTTGTCTTATTTGCAGGTGGCTGAGCATGTGCCACACGCTTTCTCTATACACCTCATCCTATGTTCGATATTATCTTATTCCACTCGTTTAAAATAAAGTATTATATATCATATTCCTTTTTCTGGAAAGCAAATGCAAATAACAATAATAAAAAAAATATATGTTCATTTTGTTTTAGTTACTTTATAACTAAAAATACTAAATTAAATTACCAATATCATAATTATATTATAGTGATGAATAGAACTTGTAATATTATGGAAATGAGAGATATTATGCTTGTAATAAGATTTATCTGAGAGACCATCAAGTCGTTTTGGACATATCGAGTATAAATAGGAAGAAAACTTTACAATTAAATGTGTTTGTATGGGGTTATTCCAATATAGGTATCTTTTGGAAGATCTCATGCGAGTAACCAGAAACGAACAGATGACCTTCTAGTTTAGTATAATGTTATTTAACCACTTGGCATACTATCTTTGTAACTTATCTTTCAAACACTTACTTACAACTACTTAAGTGTAACCTTCAACTTATTCTCATCATATTACATCAACAAAAACTACAGAAATGTATTAAAAGACCACATTAAGATTAAAAAGCATGAAACACCATCCCACAAATGTGTGAAAAGGGGCGTTAAAGGGGATGTCGCCATGGCGTGAGACATCGGGGCAAAGCTTCATAAATGAGGATAGAGGGCTCCCTCTTTTTTTTTTCATAGTGTTAATTTTATCGATTATTTTTTGTGTAAAATATTGGAACCGACCAATGAAATTTCTTTTGTTTTTCTTTTTTAGTTTTTTAATTTATTTTATTTAAATAATGTTTTAATTAGTGGTTAGTACTCCGAAGTAAACATTTGTGAAACCGTTAAACATTTTCATACGCTTATATGGTCGTTCTATTTTGCCTCTTATTTTTTGCATACCAAACACTAGCTAAAGGTGAAAATGAGTGACTGAATGCACATTAACTATTTTTATGCTTAACCCTTTTTTATGTATTTTTTTTTATATTAAACGTGTCCGTTATCTTTAAATTCAAAGAAATAAAGGCAAACAATAATGGGATTTTGGACGGTAGTGGAGTGTTTGTCATGTTGTGGCGATTAGGTCAATTTCCACCCAACCCCAATAAACTTTCTATATCTGTCCAAATTATTTTATTGATTAATTAATTTTATATACACATTTGTACTACGTTTCAATACAAAAGACAAGACATATTCATGGTTTTACGAGTTTAGATTATTTATTTTTATTAGTTTATAAAGTTAAGATTATTTATTTTTATTAGTTTTATAAAGTTATTACTGTTAATTACATCATATATATTCTTTATACTGTTTCAATAAAGATTACAACATATACTCAATAACTTTTTTCTAATGGCGTATTCTTAATAACTTAAATATAAAGTTTATATTTTTAAATGGAAAACAACATATTCTTAAATACAATACATATACTTAGAGGATTTGAATCATTCATTTTTTATATAAGAGTTAACTACTATTTATGTCCCTGAGGTTTGTTATTTTTGCCATTTCAGTCCAATTTTTAAAAATGCGCCATTTTCCTCTCCGACGTTCTGGAAACGTGCATTTCAGTCCAAAAAATTAACCCCAGTTAAAAACCTCAGTTAAATGAAGGCAAAATTGTCATTTCCCATTTCACACACACTCAACCACCCGTACACCTTCATCCCTCTACTTTTTATCCTTCTCTAAGTCTCACACACACAAACTTCTGTTTCCAGAAAATAGAGAGAAAGTAAGAGAGTGAGATTAGAGATAAAGAGATGATCGGAGATGTGAAACGGCCAGAGAAACGGATGATGGCTATGGCCTCCGGCGAGCCGTATGATTTCACCGGTGGTACCGGCTATGGCAGCGGGTAACAGTGATGTTGATGATGGTGCACGGGAGACGGTGTCGGTGATTATGAAGTTCTGATGGTAACAGTGATGGTTGATGACATGAGTGGCTGTGAGTAACCGTATTACACAGGTTGTGGATGGTGGTTATGCATAACAAACAACGACAACATTATCGGCTATAGATCTCTTGATTCAGACAAGTTCTTCGGCGACCAAGGTAAGTCCGACAGATAATCGGAGATCTGAAACGGCCAGAGAAACGGATGATGGCTATACCGGTGGTACCGGCTATGGCAGCGGGTAACGGTGATGTTGATGAAGGTGCACGGGGAGACGGTGACGGTGATTATGAAGTTCCGATGGTAGCAGTGATGGTTGATGACATGAGTGGCTGTGAGTAATGGTATTACAGGTTGTGGATGGTGGTTATGCATAATTAACAACGACAACATTACCGATTACAGATTCTCATGATTCAGAACGGTGATGGTTATGATGATGTTAAGGATAATAATGTGGTGGAGGGTGGCGGTACGCGGAGTTGGCTGGATGGTGGAGTTGTTTACCGGTGGTTGGTGGCTGCCGGGTGGTGATGAAGTCGGAAGACGGTGGAGATTGGTGGTGGACTGGTGGTGACAAATGGAGGTGGTGGTGAAGAGAGGGAGTTGCAGAGAAAGGCAGAGAGAGATGGAGGTTTATTATTTAAAAGAGTTAAAGAAAATTAAAAACTAAATAAAAATATAGATTGACAATTTTACCCCTGAGCTCATTGAACTTTTTTAACTGGGGTAACTTTTTGGACTGAAATGACGCGTTTCCAGAATGTTAGGGAGGAAAATGACGCGTTTTTTAAAATTGGACTGAAATGACAAAAGTGAACAAACCACAGGACGAAAATAGCAGTTAACTCTTTATATAAAGGAAGAGCATCTTACCTAAGAATGAAAATCCACTTTAGTTGAAGAAACTTTGAAAACTCTATGAAATGAACCATTTTATATAAAAAAAAATGTAATATACATATTTTTATGACATTTGAGCCAAAAATAAATTAGCAAAAAATAAATAAGGTTTTAGTGACGTATGTAACAACGATGTTAATCCTTCGACGACTTTTTTTATTTTTTTTATTCATAACACTTGAAAATATGTATATTACATGTCCTATTATTTTAATAAAAAAACTGTTATATAGAGTTTTTACAAGTTTTGTCAACTCAAGTAGGTTTTTATTCTAGCTCTTCCAAAAAAACTGTAATGATATTTCAGAACTCTATATAATTACAAAAGTTACAGAACTTCTAATAAATAATCATTCTACTAATATGTTTTATATTTAACATTGTTTGAGCGTATTTTTTAATTATTTATTATGATTCCATGTGTGTTAAGAGTAGTTTTATCATTGTTTTCATATGTAAATTAGTTATTACACATTAATAATTTGGTTTTTCATATACGTAATCATAAAATACATATAATAAATTATAGAAGTATACTTAAATAATGTTAAATATAAAAATATATAAATAAAATAATTGTTTATTAGTAGTTCTAAAAGTTTTGTGTGTGTTTAGAGTTCTGAAATGAACCCAACCCCTATATATATATATATAGGGAAATGATATAGAAAACCGCTTTTAGTGAGAAAACCTAGGAAACTCAAAACTTCCGACTTTTTTTTGAAAAAAATTACACATGTAATACACATGTTTTTAAGGGTTTTGAGTAAAAAAAATCAAAAAAGCGCCGACTAGATTTTTTTTAAAAAAATATCAAGTTTTGGTGTAACATATGTTACATTTATGTGTTGCAAATGTTACTGAAAACTTGTTTATTTTTTTTTAAAATATCCACTTGGCGCTTTTTTGATTTTTTTTGCTCAAAACCCTTAAAAATATGTTATTACATGTGTAATTTTTTTCAAAAAAAAAGTCGGGAGCTTTAAGTTATTTTCTCAATAAAATGAGTTTTCTCCATATACTTATACTATATATATAAGCAGGATCATGAGAAAACGCCTATAGTGTGAAAACGGTGAGAACGATTTTCAGCCACAAGATCTTATGGTTTGTGGTAAGATTGATGCTGGGGGCATTTTTGTATATACTATGGGGCATTGGAACTACCAGGAGGGGTAAAATAGGAAGATCCAAACAAGGGTGCACATGCTAATCACATGTCATTTCCCCCGATCATATTTAAACGCCCATAACTTTTTATATGTGATTATTTTTTCAAAAAAATCACACCATAAAATCCAGCGTTTTTTTATCTTTCCAACGAGTATACTATTGAAAAAAATGAAGTGGGTTTTTTATGACGTTTTGAACTTTGTTTTTTTATAGCGTTTTCAACTGGGTTTTTATAGCGTTTTTCTTAAGTGGTGTTTTTATGGCGTTTTCAACCAGTTTTGTATGGCGTTTTATGAGTGTTTTTATGGCGTTTTCAACTGAGTTTTTCATGGTGTTCTTCTGAACTGGGTGTTGTATGGCGTTTTCAACTGGATATTTTTCATGGGTTTTTGAACTAGGTGTTTTTATGACGTTTTTATTCGAACACCCATTTCATGTTAGTTTTTTATTTCAAAGGTATAGCAATAGTATACTCGTTAGAAAGATATAAAACACTCAATTTTATGGTTAATTTTTTTTTTTAAATTAATCACGTATAGAAAAGTTACGAGAGTTTAAAAAAGATGGTGGAATATGCATATGAGTGGCATGTGCATGGTCTTTGACATGTGAGTGGCCCATGTAAATGAGCTTTTTGACAATATTATCCTTAGTGTAAGTTAGCATCAATGCCACATGTCAACACCAAAATCATTCTCACCGTTTTCACACGTTGAGACGTTTTTTCTAAATTCTGCCCTATATATATATATATTACCCTTATTCTTAAAAAGAAATGTAGGTGCAGAATAGAAAAAAACACATTGCTGCTCTTTAGACCCTTCTATAACCTTCTTAGACCTTTTCAGTGTTTTCATTGTTTTTGCCAAAGTTTTTCCAGGTGATTTTTCACAATCGTCAAGATGGCGTAGACGATGGAGCGGAGCGGTAGTGGATGGTGCAGGAAAAGAGAGCTTCGGTGAGGGTAAGGTCATGGTAGTGATGTCTCCGACGATAGAGTGAAAGAGTAAAGGAGAGAGGTGGTGGGTACGGTGGACCAGCGGCGCCTAGCCACCACAGAAGGCGGTGGTCGTTGTTAAGATGATGTTGTTGCCCCATTTTTCTGCTTTCGTCGTCGAATCCTGCTATTTCTTCCACAGGTTAGCAATCTTTCACTTCTTCTTTGGGTGTATTAGTTTTTGTTTGGGGTTGTGTTGTTTCAAATACTATTAAAGACACCGAAAATTCTGAAATAAATTATATGAATTTGGGCCGTTTTATTTTCGTTATGTATTTCAGTCTTCGTCCTAATGTAAGTGTTTAGGGTTTATAAATTGAAATAGAATTGAAATCAAAATCGAAAGAGACATGGTAGAGATCTATTTTCAATTTGGGTTTGCAATTTTTGGGTCAAAGGTTAGGGTTTAGTTGGAATTAGCAATTCATTTGTTCGAATTGTATAGAGTGCAGATTGCATCGTTAGGGTTTAGTTGGAATAAGCTGAATTAGGTTAAGATTTGAGAACCTATGTGAATTGGATCTGATTTTTAGTGTGGTTAGTTAGGCACGCGAGTGCTTGGTTATGTCCAGGCATTAACACCGGTCCAAAACTATGTCAGCCTTGGTTTTCTTATGGTCCATTTTTTTGACCCGTCTCTTCTTTTTAGTCATATATATATATATATATATATATATATATATATTTCCAGTTCCTTTACATGAGGCAGTGTGGGATAAAAAACAAAATAAATGTTGTGGACTTTGAATTTAATAAAAAAATATATATTAGATTTTTATTACATTTTTAACACTTTACTAAATTAAATTCACATGTATATATATTTTTTTTTCTCAAGCTTGCCTATTTTGTGTATTTGCGCCTAGGTGACACGGTGAGCCTTTTTGCGTCTTGAGTGTGCCTTGACCTTTTGACCCACGTAGATGATAAGAATGATATACTAATCCAAGTATTCAAAGATTACTTTGGTAACATTCTAAACTTACTAAATGCTTTACATTTCAGGACAGCGGTAAAGTGAACTATCGGTAACAACAATGGACTGGCAAGGAGCACCAAGTCCAAGTGCATACACTGAGCTCCAGCAAGTCAAAGTGCATACACCGTGAAGAGATTCTTGCGGTTAGAGATACCAGTTGATACCTATCCAAATGTATGTGCTCTTCATTCGTACATTCTGTACATTTCAACTTAATTCATCAATATTAAGACTTCATGTCACACCCCGATTTCCACGTAGATCCCGGTGGGCCCGGTGGGGAATATCGTGACGTAAGATTGATATCATCATAGTCAATATACACACAGAATAACACAGTGGAAGTCTTGGAGTAAAATTACTATTACAAACTGAAATGTTCAAAGTTCAAAATATAATACAGACGGTTCGTAATAAGATGGTTCGTAATAAGATCTACAGGTGGATCATAAAATGTACAAAAGTGTTCAACAGACTTTAGGCATAACTAAGGACTTGCAAGATCCCCTATGTCGATACCGAGCAGCTCCCAGCCTGTTTACGTGTTGTACCTGTAGCTTAGTCTTTTGAAAATACGTCAGTTTACACTGGTAAATACAAATAACCGACACATTTTGAAAATATTTTCAAAATTGTTTTAAGTGCACATGGCACATTTTTATAAATAACTTTGGACAATTCAAAATGATATTGTATAAAGTTTTACAGGTCTGCCAATACATATGGGGTCCGATGCAAAAATCGAATAACCTGATTAGCCAACACACCACTTAAAAACTCACAAGGAGTATGTATAAAATAATTTAGAATTAACATCTGACGGGTGTATGCCTACACCCCGTGCTTAAGTCGTGGCCATTAGTAATTTAAATGAGCTGAGGATATTCAGGACACGGTCGAGTTAACCCCCCAATATTTAAGTTATCAATAATACAGATTAAAAAGGGTTATGAAGATTTTATAACCACAGACACCTCGAAAATTTCGTCCAATAAAATTCCAACACGTGTCTCGAAAATTCTTGGTTACCATGTAGCCGAGAGGGACCAACGACGCCGTCGTTTATTCTAATAACCTCTGAACGAGCATCGGAAAAGGTCGAAGGATCAAAGTGGCAAGTTTCTAAAAAATATTTCATCTCTGGGAAGTCCTTACGGACCGTAATCATCAATGGTTACGGACCGTAAGGCAATCAAAATGATGGTTTCAGTAAGGCGGTTACGGACCGCAAGCCTCAAAGGTTACGGTCCGTAACCATTCAAAATATGTGGGCGCCAGAGGTCCTTACGGACCGCAAGACATGACCCGTACGGTCCGTAAGTGGTCGCCAGCGACAGAATGAATGGCAGCCTGCTGGGCTTGCCACCTTGCTCGCCATTGCCACTCTCTTGCTGCTTGTTACACGTCCCAAAACACTTGTGCACATCCTATAGCAGTCCATAACACCTAGCAAGATCCTATAACTCATCCTCCATCTATAAATACCCTTCCTTGTGCAAACCTTGAACTTGCTCATCCTCATCATTCTCCTCTAATCTCATCTGGAGGTTTCTAATCTTTGGGGACTTTCTAATTTAGTCTTATTTCGTACTAAGGACCTTGTGTAAGTGTTCTTAGCCCTCCTTTTCAGTTTTATTAAGTTTTAAGCCAATGTCAAAGCGTTGACGTAAAAACGCTTTGACTTTGTGCTAAGACCATTATGATCCAGCCAATGCTCGCAGCGAACATGGCTACGTGATCGTAATAAGGTAGGTGTTAATCCCTCAAGAGGATACCTCCTGATTACCACGTTTGCTTGGTCAATTGACGGGTCAAAGTTATGTTAATAAAAAGCAAACATGTCAGTTTTAAAATAAAATCATAATTAGCAATGTAAATGTTATAAGACCTGTTTTGAAACTCTAATAACTTGGTAATAATCATAAGAACATGTAGGAACATGTTCGGCTCGTCAATTCCAGGCCTAAGGTCGGTTCGCAACCGAAAGTCGCAAAGTTTGACTTCTGCTTTGACTTTCAGTTCTGACCCGATTTAGCAACATTAGCTACTGTCCCTAAGTTGCATTATGACCATGTTATAGTATACTATAACCCTATGGAATTATAGGACATGGCCATGTAGTAATCCGAGTTTTTACACAAGTATCCGTTAAATATGCCTAAAACGCCCTTTTAACACATACAATGGTTTAAACATAATTTTGACATCAAAACTCAATACCTACTTATGTAATATCATTATTAGGACTATTTGGGATATTCATTCAGGTTGCAAACTAAGTTTAAGCTATAGTTTACACATTATGTCCTTAAATGACGATGTTACCCTTTCGACACTCAAAATAAGTTTTAGACATTCAAATAAACCAAAACCTTGTACCTACTAATGTATTATATATCTTAACATATTTTGGTCATTCAAACCTGGTCACAATAACAATTTCGCTTAAAAGACCATTTAAATCGTCATTTAGCGACTTAATCGCCACCTTGGCGTATAAAATGGTTTAAAACCATATTAGAGTATAAAGACTTGATACCTACTGATTTCAAAACATATTTTCAACCTATTAACAGTGGGTACATGTCCCAAACTCAGATTCCCAAATAAAGTTATCATTTATATGTGAAATGACCAAATTACCCTTTCGGGACATAGTTTGGTCTTAAACTATAAACCACCCATATAATTGATGTCCTATTAATATAACATCATAAAATAAGTATTTTTTATAGAATGTTTATGTTAATAACATCAGTTTACGTATAAGCTCGTTTTATTATATTTTAAATGACGAAATTGCCCTTTTAAGGCATAATTTACTTTTAAAACCACAACGGGCCATCATATCAATAACCTACTGTTATAATAACATATTTTAAAGATAATGGCATATGGAACTTGTATAGGACTCACCCGCTTACCCAGTTCCGCTTATATGCGTACGGTTAAGCCTACGTGACTAGTTTACGCAATTTAACCGAAACGGGTTTAACCATATCAAAATATTCTCATATTCCAGAATGTAAAAAGGTAACCCAATTATACAAGTCCTAGTACTTGTTGGGTCCAAAATACATTCTTTTCCGGTCACCGTTTAATCTAGCGCTTTGTACCGTTATCTTTATTTTAAGTTAGCCGGTCTAGGTCAATGACCAAATAAAGATCCGCTAGCTAACTAATCGGTTAATAAAACCCTCCATTCCAGACTAGAGACTTCCGGTAGATTGTCGCCAAGCTAGTTTATCTTGATTACGGCTGTGCTTTGCTTATTTTCTTATTACTAAGGACTTTGCAAGCCAGGTAAATACATTAACTTATTTTCCCTTATACGGGCTTGGGATACGGTATGCTAATACCGCATGGTTGGATATGGGATCAAAGACTAATGAGTCGGGAATTCAAATAATCCATTTTAATTCGTATTGCTTAATATTAAACATTTGGGGGTTAAAACGACCGTGTCCTGGATATCCACAGCTCATTTAATTGCAAATGACCAAACCTAAGCACGGGGTGTAGGCATACACCCGTCAGATGCTGAATTAAAATTATGACCCATTAGGGGTGCACCTATTAAAGGTGTTAAAGTGGTGTGTCGATTAATCATGATCCCGGCATAGTTTTCGGGCTCTAAATATTATTAGCATGTAAAACTGATAACATGAAATTATTTATCCCAAGTTATTTATAAAACAAAGTACCATTGTGTACACTAAATGTTTTTGAAATGTTTTCAAAATGAGTCGGTTAAATGTATTTATCTGTGAAAACTGACGTATTTTCAAAAGACTAAGCGCAGGTGACAGGTATACGTAATTAGGCTGGAAGTGCTCAGCGAAGCTTAAGAGGAATTGTAACCCTTTGCTTAGAAGGCCTTAGTCTTTCAAGTTTCCTTTGTATTCACATTTCGATCAGCCTGTGGATCTAGTTGCAAACGTTGTATTTATTATTTTGAACTTTAACATTCAAACGTTTGTAATAGTAATTATCCAGACTTCCGCTATGTTATATTGTATTGTGTGGTAATGATGATATCAATTTACGTCACGATATTCCCCAACCGGGCCCACCGGGTTGCATGTGTAAATTAGGGGTGTGACAGGTTGGTATCAGAGCCAACTCTCGAGTGAATTAAACACTAGCCTTTTGTGTTTAATCTCGAGAATACATATTAACACATATCTCTTAGACTTTCGAGTCTAGACTTCGACCTAGGTGTAATCATTTCCATCTTATTATTCTAGCTTGTATTTTGTTTAACTTGTTTTTGAAACAGGAACAATGCCGCCTAAGTTTAGACGTGGAGGAAAGGGTAAAGGACCCATGAGGGGTGGACCCTCAATGACTGGATCATTTTTTACTAGACCATCCTTCAGGCCACCATACAGACCCTCTTTAGCTGGAGCAGCCAACTTACCTGAAAACAACCCTTACGAAGGATCCGGAGATTCTTCATCTCCCTTTGAACCTTACTGACATTCGATCTCACATGAATACTCCCCACCTCATTCACATTCTCAGCATTACTACCATTCTCACCATTCCCATCAATTTCACCATTCACACTACTATTCCCAACAAGAGTATTTCAACTCCTATTTCGATAACCCAGTCAACCAACCCGCACCAGAAACCCCTCCAGTTGACTCACCCACACATATGGAGGAAGATTCCGATCCGGAGGAATTCCCGCAAACCAGATCGTATGGTCATCCTATTGAGTTGTCTAGCGGCTCGAACTCCGTGGCAGGATCTCCATTTAGAGGTCCCGATGAATTTGACCAAAGATGGGCACAATATGTGTTCGTCAACACGCCCTCATACCATAGCACTCCCCAACACCAAAACCCATCACCCCATCCTCACCAAGAGGATGTTGAAATGCAACAGGTGGATCAACCTCAAGCACCACCTGTATCCTCATCACAACCACGCCGAAGGCATGGAGCACGTATGTCAGTACGTGCTGGTCAAAGGTCGGGTTCGCTACCACCTTTGCCACCCTCTTACCCCATTATCCATGAGGACCCACAAATGGGTGGACCCTCGAACACCTCGCCAGTGGCGGAACCCCCGCCGCAACTAGCTGTTGAGCCTTTGCCTCAACCACCTCTACCACCGCTGGATTTTTGCCAATCCAATAACTGCATATACAGGACCATCAGGGTTTCACACTGTTGACCCTCTTGGCTTGTATAATTACATTCACCATGGTTTAGAGCAAGATCCATATTATGATTCAATTATTCATAATAACTTTATCATTCCTCTTACCCTTCCTACCCACCTCCTTATACCTCTACCGGGTATCCACCTTATGGATATCCGTATCCAGTTGCGCCTCAGCCGCAACCACCTCCACCTCAGCCGCAACCCCAACCACAAGTACCACTCGAGGCCATTAATGAGGCCTTGGATCAAGTAAGGGAAATGCGACAACAGGTCAAGAAATCAGAGAAGAAAACAACGAAATTTATCAAGAATCTTTACAAAGCCGTAAAAGGAAGGAAGGATGACTAACTTCGTATTTTCATATATGTAATTTAAATGCCAAAAGTCCCGGCGTGGACAATGTTATTTCCTTTTCAGTCCCTGCGAGGACATTATTATTTCTGTTAGATTCCTGCGTGAACCATTTTGTTATTTCAAGTCCTATATATATTAGGCAATTATGTAACTTTTTCTTTAATGGAATTTCTCCATGTTATGTTTCATCCAATCAATCATCATGATTCAATTAAATTTTATTGATCTGCTATATCATCCCAAGATCTATTAGCCAATGACTATGATCAACTAGGAATTGGTAAATGAAAATTTCAGAAGTAACCTTTTGTCTAGCAAAGGTGAACAATGTTCAACTTCCAAGTTTATCATTTCTCTATATTAACTCTCAATGAGGAGTTACCCTTAATTTCCCGTGACAATCATTGCCATATTAGTCAAATGGGTAAGTGAAAATGTTCGCACCCTATCGCCTAAGTGATCCAGTGAGATCCTGGTTAAATTATTCAAACACTCAATAGCAGTGTAAAGCCAATGTGCGAGGATACAGTAGTGACGTTTAGCGCACTAACTGATAAATTCTGGACTATGTCCAACATATAAGTACTTATGGAGGTCCTTCGAGACCTAGGTCATATATAAATATACTACATTTAATATTTAAATCCTATATGGTCATAGAACCATGTCGTGAATAAGGGTACGCCATAGCAACTAACTGAATCCATCTCAAAATATTGAAGTAAACTACAGCAATGGCTGATTCAAATGAAGTGAACAACAAACACAATGATGACGATGCCAATGAGAACATTCTTATTAGTAAGAATGATTTAAGAGAACTTATTGCCGCAGAAGTCGGCAAGGCTTTAAAGGATAAATCCGAACGAAAACCGAAGGCAAGTGCTTCTCGCTCCAAGCCTGTTTCCAAACCCAAATCTCAGCCAGGCCCCTCGAAGTCGAAGAAAAGTGAGGTACACTCCTCGAATGTGAGGAGTATAGCAAAGAGTGACGAGCAACTTAAGAAACCAAATGTTGATGGCGACGGATGCTCCTACAAGTACTTCGTGTCTTGTAGACCCCGTGATTTTAATGGGAAAAAGGAGCTATAGAATGTTTAAGATGGCTCGATGAGATGGAAATAGTAGTGGATATCAGCGGCTGAGCTGATAAGAATGTTGTTAAGTATGTGTCTCAGTCATTCAAGGGCGATGCCCTTATCTGGTGGAAAGCCTTGGTTCAATCTACAGGCAAGGTTCATCTTTACAATCTGAGTTGGTCCAAGTTTGTGGACTTGGTGAAAGATACCTACTGTCCGCCCCATGAGGTAGAGAAAATTAAGTCAGATTTCTTAAATCTGACTATGAAGAACTTGGATTGTCGGAAATTTGTTACCGACTATAACTCTCTCTCAAGGCTAGTGCCTTATTTAGTCACCCCGGAGCCCAAACATATCGCACATTTCATCAGTGGGCTAGCTCCTGAAATCAGGAGTATGGTTAAGGCGGTGCAGCCTGGCACCTACAAATCTGCTATAGAACTATCCCTGTCCCTCACACAAGATTATGTGAGACAAATGTCAGTTAAAACTGACAATGGTGGGAAGCGAAAACGGGAGGACAGAAACTCCCAGAAATTTAGCAAGAAAGGAAAACATGGGTTTATTAAGGAAATAAAAAGTCGAGCGACAAACCCACGTGCAAGACGTGTGGAAAGCAACACTACAGACAGTGTCGCTTAGATCAAAACCGAAACAATGCAACATCTGCAAGAAAACAGGCATAGGTCTCATGAATGCCGTAACATTAAGGACGCTACTTGCTTCGGGTGTGGTGAGAAAGGCCACATCAAAACGAATTGCCCTAAGTCTATTATTGAGGGTAAGGCCAAAACTACCGAAGCTAAGAAAGCCACTGCTAGAGCCTTTCAAATGAATGCTAAGGAAGCAGTGAAGGATAACAATGTCATAACGGGTACATTCCTTATTAACGACGCTTTTGCTAGAGTTGCGTCGATAAATCGTTTGTAGATCATAAATTTAGTGAACTATTAAACTTGCCCGTAAGAACTCTTGACATAACATATGAAGTAGAGCTCGCTGATGGAACTATAGAAACCGCTTCATCCATTCTTGATGGATGCTTCATATCCATCAAGAATCATTCTATCCATGTCTCTCTTTTACCTATGAAACTAGCGGGATTCGATGTAGTCTTAGGCATGGATTGGTTATCGCATAACCAAGCTCGCATTGCCTGTGATAAGAAACTCATTGAAATCAAATCCCCGTCTGGTAAAATCCTCACCATTCATGGAGACAAACACTTTGGATTGCCTGATAAAGCAGTTTTGCTTAAGGCATCTAGATGTATGACGAAGGGATGTGTCATCTACATGGCATAAGTCACCGTTGATGAACCAAATTGAAGATATACCTATCATCTCTGAATACCCAGACGTGTTCCCAGAAGAATTACCTGGCCTACCTCCTGATAGGCGGTAGAGTTTCGTATTGACATCATACCTGGAGTAGCTCCCATAGCTAAAGCTCCATACCGTTTAGCACCCACTGAAATGAAAGAATTAAGAACCCAATTGGATGAACTTTTAGAGCAAGGTTTTATTCAACCTAGTTCTTCGCCATGGGGAGCTCCTATCTTGTTTGTTAAAAAGAAGGACGGATCAATGCAGATGTGCATTGATTACTGTGAACTCAACAAGATAACGATCAAGAATCATTATCCTTTGCCCAGGATTGACGATTTATTTGATCAATTGCAAGGTGCAAGATACTTCTCAAAGATTGATTTAAGGTCGGGATATCACCAGCTTAAAGTTAGAAATGAAGATGTTCTGAAAACTGCTTTCAGGACAAGATATGACATTACGAATTTCTAGTGATACCTTTTGGGCTCACTAATGCACCAGCAGCATTCATGGATCTCATGAATAGAGTCTGCAAACCATACTTAGATAAGTTTGTCATTGTCTTCATAGACGACATACTTATCTACTCTCGTAATCAATCTGATCACGAGAAACATTTGAAGTGCATTCTTGAAATTCTGCGTCAAGAGAAGCTATACGTAAAATTTTCTAAATGCGAATTCTGGCTATGTGAGGTTCAGTTCTTTGGTCACATAGTAACTGAACATGGTATCCAAGTAGATCCAGCAAAGATAGAAGCCATAATGAATTGGGAAGCCCCAAGGACGCCTTCCGAGATACGTAGTTTCTTAGGACTGGCTGGTTATTATCGAAGGTTCATGGAGAACTTCTCACGATTAGCCGCTCCTTTGACAATCCTAACTCGTAAGGATGCTAAATTCAACTGGGGTCCAAAATAACAAGAATCCTTTGAGACGCTAAAGCATAAGTTGAGCAATGCCCCGGTGTTAACCTTGCCAGAAGGTGTGGAGGAGTTTGTGGTTTATTGTGATGCTTCGCACACTGGTATGGGATGTGTGCTTATGCAGAGAGGCAAGGTGATTGCCTATGCATCACGACAATTGAAAGTGCACGAGAGAAACTACACCACCCATGATTTGGAACTGGGTGCAGTAGTATTCGCACTTAAACTTTGGAGGCATTATCTATACGGAACAAAGTGTATTATCTACACCGATCATAAAAGCCTCCAACATTTGTTCAATCAGAAGGACTTGAACATGAGACAACGACGTTGGATGGAAACACTCAACGACTACGATTGTGAGATTCGATATCATCCAGGGAAGGCGAATGTATCGCTGATGCGCTCAGTCGCAAGGAAAGAGTCAAACCTTTAAGGATCAATGCCAAGAGCATTGAACTGAAGAATAGCTTGAATGAAAAGCTATTATTTATACAAAATGAAGCCATGTCAGAGGACAACATCGCAGAAGGATTAGGTGCAACCATTGATCAGTTAGCATCTGGAAAGGATGGAATGTTTAGGCTTAATAATAGAATCTGGGTTCCGATCTTTGGAAGGGGTAATGCGCTTTGGGAAAAATGGCAAGTTAAGCCCGAGATACATCGGACCATTCGAAATAATCGAATGTGTCAGACCCGTAGCTTATAGGCTTAAGCTACCGGAAAAGCTCAGTGGAATCCATGATGTTTTCAACATCACCAATTTGAAGAAATGCCTCGTGGACGAGTCGTTAGCAATGCCTCATGAAGATATTCAGATTGATGAAACCTTGCGTTTCATAGAGAAACCAATTGCGTTCGAAGATCGACAAGTTAAAAAGCTTCGGAGAAAGCACGTACCTATTGTAAAGGTCAAATGGGATGCCCGTCGAGGTCCCGAATATACTTGGGAAGTCGAATTCAATATGCGACAAAAGTACCCTTATCTATTCGAATAAATCTCGAGGTCGAGATTTTTATTAAAGGGGTGAAGATGTGACACCTCGAAAATTTCGTCCAATAAAATTCCAACACGTGTCCCGAAAATTCTTGGTTACCTTGTAGCCGAGAGGGACCAACGACGCCGTCATGTTATTCTAATAACCTCTGAACGAGCATCGGAAAAGGTCGAAGGATCAAAGTGGCAAGTTTCTAAAAAAAAATTCATCTCTGGGAAGTCCTTACGGACCGTAATCATCAATGGTTACGGACCGTAAGGCAATCAAAATGATGGTTTCAGTAAGGCGGTTACGGACCGCAAGCCTCAAAGGTTACAGTCCGTAACCATTCAAAATATGTGCGCGCCAGAGGTCCTTACGGACCGCAAGACATGACCCGTACGGTCCGTAAGTGGTCGCCAGCGACAGAATGAATGGCAGCCTGCTGGGCTTGCCACCTTGCTCGCCATTGCCACTCTCTTGCTGCTTGTTACACGTCCCAAAACACTTGTGCACATCCTATAGCAGTCCATAACACCTAGCAAGATCCTATAACTCATCCTCCATCTATAAATACCCTTCCTTGTGCAAACCTTGAACTTGCTCATCCTCATCATTCTCCTCTAATCTCATCTGGAGGTTTCTAATCTTTGGGGACTTTCTAATTTAGTCTTATTTCGTACTAAGGACCTTGTGTAAGTGTTCTTAGCCCTCCTTTTCAGTTTTATTAAGTTTTAAGCCAATGTCAAAGCGTTGACGTAAAAACGCTTTGACTTTGTGCTAAGACCATTATGATCCAGCCAATGCTCGCAGCGAACATGGCTACGTGATCGTAATAAGGTAGGTGTTAATCTCTCAAGAGGATACCTCCTGATTACCACGTTTGCTTGGTCAATTGACGGGTCAAAGTTATGTTAATAAAAAGTCAAACAGGTCAGTTTTAAAATAAAATCATAATTAGCAATGTAAATGTTATAAGACCTGTTTTGAAACTCTAATAACTTGGTAATAATCATAAGAACATGTAGGAACATGTTCGGCTAGTCAATTCCAGGCCTAAGGTCGGTTCGCAACCGAAAGTCGCAAAGTTTGACTTCTGCTTTGACTTTCAGTTCTGACCCGATTTAGCAACATTAGCTACTGTCCCTAAGTTGCATTATGACCATGTTATAGTATACTATAACCCTATGGAATTATAGGACATGGCCATGTGGTAATCCGAGTTTTTACACAAGTATCCGTTAAATATGCCTAAAAGCCCGTTTAACACATAAAATGGTTTAAACATAATTTTGACATCAAAACTCAATACCTACTGATGTAATATCATTATTAGGACTATTTGGGATATTCATTCAGGTTGCAAACTAAGTTTAAGCTATAGTTTGCACATTATGTCCTTAAATGACGATGTTACCCTTTCGACACTCAAAATAAGTTTTAGACATTCAAATAAACCAAAACCTTGTACCTACTAATGTATTATATATCTTAACAAATTTTGGTCATTCAAACCTGGTCACAATAACAATTTCGCTTAAAATACCGTTTAAATCGTCATTTAGCGACTTAATCGCCACCTTGGCGCATAAAATGGTTTAAAACTATATTAGAGTATAAAGACTTGATACCTACTGATTTCAAAACATATTTCCAACCTATTAACAGTGGGTACATGTCCCAAACTCAGATTCTTAAATAAAGTTATCATTTATATGTGAAATGACCAAATTACCCTTTCGGGACATAGTTTGGTTTTAAACTATAAACCACGCATATAATTGATGTCCTATTAATATAACATCATAAAATAAGTATTTTTACAGAATGTTTATGTTAATAACATCAGTTTACGTATAAGCTCGTTTTATTATATTTTAAATGACGACATTGCCCTTTTAAGGCATAATTTACTTTTAAAACCACAACGGGCCATCATATCAATAACCTACTGTTATAATAACATATTTTAAACATAATGGCATATGGAACTTGTATAGGACTCACCTGGTTACCCAGTTCCGCTTATATGCGTACGGTTAAGCCTACGTGACTAGTTTACGCAATTTAACCGAAACGGGTTTAACCATATCAAAATATTATCATATTCCAGAATGTAAAAAGGTAACCCATATTATACAAGTCCTAGTACTTGTCGGGTCCAAAATACATTCTTTTCCGGTCACCGTTTAATCTAGCGCTTTGTACCGTTATCTTTATTTTAAGTTAGCCGGTCTAAGTCAATGACCAAATAAAGACCCGCTAGCTAACTAATCGGTTAATAAAACCCTCCATTCCAGACTAGAGACTTCCGGTAGATTGTCGCCAAGCTAGTTTATCTTGATTATGGCTGTCTTTGCTTATTTTCTTATTACTAAGGACTTTGCAAGCCAGGTAAATACTTTAACTTATTTTCCCTTATACGGGCTTGGGATACGGTATGCTAATGCCGCATGGTTGGATAGGGGATCAAAGACCAATGAGTCGGGAATTCAAATAATCCATTTTAATTCGTATTGCTTAATATTAAACATTTGGGGGTTAAAACGACCGTGTCCTGGATATCCACGGCTCATTTAATTGCAAATGGCCATAAACTAAGGACGGGGTGTAGGCATACACCCGTCAGATGCTGAATTAAAATTATGACCCATTAGGGTGCACCTATTAAAGGTGTTAAAGTGGTGTGTCGATTAATCATGATCCCGACATAGTTTTCGGGCTCTAAATGTATTATAGCATGTAAATCTGATAACATGAAATTATTTATCCCAAGTTATTTATAAAACAAAGTACCATTGTGTACACTAAATGTTTTTGAAATGTTTTCAAAATGAGTCGGTTAAATGTATTTACCAGTGAAAACTGACTTATTTTCAAAAGACTAAGCGCAGGTGACAAGTATACGTAATTAGGCTGGAAGTGCTTGGCGAAGCTTAAGAGGATGTGCAACCCTTTGCTTAGAAGGCCTTAGTCTGTCAAGTTTCATTTTGAATTCACATTTCGATCCGCCTGTGGATCTAGTTGCAAGCGTTGTATTTATTATTTTGAACTTTGAACATTCGAACGTTTGTAATAGTAATTATCCAGACTTCCGCTGTGTTATATTGTATTGTGTGGTAATGATGATATCAACTTACGTCACGATATTCCCCAACCGGGCACCGGGTTGCATGTGGAAATTAGGGGTGTGACACACAATCCGGTTAAGTGTTCCCATACCTGACCAAGCGGTAATAATATACCGTATCCCAAGCCCGTATAGGGAAAATAGGTTAAAAGCATTTACCTGACTAGCACTTCAAAGTTTTATTAACTCGGTCGTTTAAACAAAAGATAAGTCTGGGTAGCAATCTACTAGAAGGCTCTAGTCTGGAATGATGGTATAAATAACCAATTAGAATGCTAACGGGTCCTATTTAAGTCATATACTCGGACCGGCTAGCTTGAAAGATAATTAACAGTACTAAACGCTAGATTAAGCGATGACCGGAATAGAATTTAATTTAAACCCAACAAGTACCTGGACTTGTATAATGATTAAATATTTACATTCTGGAATTTGATATAAAAATGATAAGGTTAAACCCGTTTTGGTTAAATTACGTAAACTAGTTACATAAGCTTAACCGTACGCATACAAGTGATACCCTGTAACCGGACGAGTCATGGACAAGTTCCATATGCCCTTATACTTTAAACATGTTATAATATCAGTAGGATCTCAACATGTATGCCCGTTTAGGTTTTAAAATCAAACTACGCCTTATAGGGGCGTTTTGGTCATTACGTGACTTATAAAAGAGACTTGCATGTAATCTGATGTTATGATCATAAACTTTCTGGAAAAATATTTAATTTATGATGTAATATCAGTAAGATATCAAATATATGTGTGGTTTATAGTTTAAGACCATACAATGCACCGTAAGGGCATTTTGGTCATTTCACACCTTGTTTCAATAGCTTATTTGGGATTCTGAGTTTAGAACAAGTACCTACTGTAAAAATAATTAAAATGAGTTATAAACTTAGCAGGTAACAAGTCTTGGTCGTTAGATATGGTTTTAAACCATACTATGCGCCGAAATGGCGCTAAAGTCACTAAATGACACTTTAAGCGATGTTTAACAAAAAGTGATGTTATGATCAGGTTTATATAACCAAAATATGTTGTTTATTATAACATATCAGTAGGTAAAGAGGTTTTGTGTAAAAAGCTAGGTTAAAACCATTTTAGGTGCCATAAGGGCATTATCGTCATTTATCGACATAATTTAAGAACTCGTGCTTAAGCTCAGAATATAATCTGACATGAGATCCCAGATAATCGTACTTATGATATTACATCAGTAGGTAATTGTTAGGACCTGAGTTTGAATTACTTGTAGTTTTTGTTTCAAAAATGGAAAATTATTGAATTAAAAGAGATTTGCAACGGAATAAGATGGAAAACTTTTACTACAAGCAATGGTCGTTTGTTTTCATCATCATCATGCTTTCAAGTTAATTAACTTGCATGTGATTCACAAACTCCCACTCAGCCTTTGTAATTACAGTTTGGTAATGAGAAAATGCAGAGAAGATGATATGCGAAAGTTGATCTTTTAAGAAACAAGTTTAAAAGTTACAAGAGTTGCCTATATATACTAACTATCTAACCTCTGAGCATCTTTGATGACGTCAGGGTTGATAGTGACAGGAAACAATATGTAACTAACTCTAAACACTGCTTATACTGACTATCAGTGCTTGGCACTGTTACATTGATTAACTAATCTAATGACTAAACTCTGATTCCTATCCTCTGTCCTTGTTAACTCTGATAGACCTTGAAGCTTTGTGAAGGCAGATGATAGGATGAGCAGTCTTTATGGAAAGCAGTGTAAGTACATCAAAGGATGTAACCTCTGATAGTTGAACCAAAGCTCGGATAGTGTTATTTGGCTTTATATCATCTGTTCCTTTTATAGGGTTCAATCCCAACAATTGTGATGGACATTGTGTTTCCTGTTTAAAAGGCAAACAACATAAAAGTTCTTTCAAATCAATTGAAGAGTCCAAAACAAGCCAGTGTTTATAACTGTTGCACATGGACTTGTTTGGCCCAGTGCAAATCATGAGCTTAAAACACAAAAGGTATTGCCTAGTGATAGTTGATGATTTCTCTAGGTTTACACGGACCTTCTTTCTTCATTCTAAGGATGAAACTGCAAGCATTTTGCAAAACTTTGTCAAACAACTAGAAAAGCAATTTGATCTTCCAGTAAAAATCTTTAGAAGTGACAATGGAACAAAGTTTAAAAATAGGGAGTTGGATGCTTTTTGTGAGTCAAAAGGAATTGTTAGACAATATAGCATTCGAAGAACTCCAGAACAAAATGGGGTGATTGAAAGGAAAAACAGAACCTTAATTGAATCCGCAAGAACTATGCTAGCAGTTTCTGGTTTACCCCTGTCCTTTTGGGCAGAGGCTGTAAACACTGCTTGCTATGTTCAGAACAGAGTTTTGATTAACCCCAGGCATCAAAAGACTGCCTATGAGATTCAAACCTCTGATTTCATATTTTAAAATTTTTGGTTGTCCATGTTTCATTTTGAACTTAAAAGATTCTATATCTAAAGTGCAGCCAAAATTGATTGTGGTTATTTTCTGGGATACTCAGCCACTGCCAAAGCCTACAGAGTTTTTAACTCTGGGACAAAGTGTGTTGAAGAAACTTTGAATGTGAAGTTCAATGAACTATCATCACTGAAAACCCCAGCAAATCCCGCAGAGCTTTTTGATTTAGATAAATTCACATTTGCTGATGTTTCTATCAAGCTAGACAATGTAGGTACACCACAATCATCTGAAGAAGATCAAGATCAAGGATATGACTGTGTGGTTCCACAAACAAAAGTCTATTCTTCAAACAAAGGATCAAGTGCTACAAGTTCTTGTGTAAACTCGGCCACTTCTGGGTCAACAGTGGTTGATCCTCAAACCTCTGCCAGTTCACAAAATCAAACATCTGTTGATAAAAGTCCTACATCTGGGCACCAAAATCATCAGAATGTTACCTCTATACCCCCAATACCACCACCACCATTCTCATCAGTGGCTGATACTTCAATTTCACCAGCAGAGGTTAGCTTAGATGATACACATTTGCAGCCATCACCTCAAAATGCTATTGCTCCATACCAAGGTGATTTGATTTATCTCAAAAGCCATCCAGCAGATCAAGTTATTGGCAACATCAAATCTGGGGTGCTCACAGGAAGCCAATCCCAAAATATTTGTCTTTTTGCTGGTTTTCTGTCTCTCATACAGCCAGTCAAGTACCAAGAGGCACTGAAAGACAACAGCTGGGTGGAGGCCATGCAAGAAGAACTCCTTCAGTTCAAAAGACAACAAGTTTAGGAGCTTGTGCCACTGCCAAAAGATGTAAATCCAAATGGCACAAAGTGGGTCTTCAAAAACAAAACTGATGAAAGGGGTATTGTTGTCAAAAACAAAGCAAGGCTCGTGGTTCAAGGCTACAGACAGGAAGAAGGTATAGACTATGATGAGACTTTTGCTCCTGTAGCAAGGTTGGAAGCTGTTCGCCTGTTCTTAGCTTTTGCTGCTAACCACCACATAAAGGTGTTTCAAATGGATATAGAGAGTGCATTTTTGTATGGAAAAATCAAAGAAGAGGTGTATGTCTGTCAACCTCCAGGTTTTGAAGATGCATTCCATCCTGATCATGTCTACAAGCTCAACAAAGCATTATATGGCTTGAAACAAGCACCAAGAGCCTGGTATGAAACTCTATCCACTTTTCTCTTATCCATAGGGTTTAATAGAGGCAAAATAGATAAAACCCTGTTTTTAAAATGGAAGGAAAAGATTTGATGCTTGTCCAAATTTATGTGGATGACATCATTTTTTGGATCCACAAGCACTGCTATGTGTGAAGAGTTTCGAAAACTCATGGCAGCAGAGTTTGAGATGAGTGCAATGGGTGAGCTCCAATGTTTTCTTGGTCTTCAAGTTAAACAATTGCACAATGGTACATTTATCCATCAAAACAAGTATGTGAAAGAACTACTTAAAAAGTTTGATATGGATGATTGTAAACCATGTAGCACACCCATGGCAACCTCCAAGCTAGTCACCATTGATGGTAAAGATGACCTTGTTGATCAAACTCTTTATAGAAGCATGATTGGGTCTTTATTGTACCTAATTGCATCAAGGCCAGACATCATGTTTGCAACATGTGTTTGTGCCAGATCACAGGCATTACCTAGAAAGTCTGACCTTATTGCTGTAAAAAGGATATTCAGATACATAAAAGGTGCTCCCACACTTGGTATCTGGTATCCAGCTAATGGGAATATTGAGCTTTCAGGTTTTTCAGATAGTGACTTTGCCGGTTGTAAAACTACAAGGAAGTCCACATCAGGAGGATGTCAATTCCTAGGTGATTGTCTAGTGTCTTGGCAAAGCAAAAAGCAGGTTGCAGTTTCAACATCCACTACTGAGGCAGAGTATATTGCTGCTGCTAGCTGCACTGCTCAACTCATGTGGCTTCAAAACCAGTTGTTGGATTTTGGTATCATTGCACTAAAGACTCCACTCAAATTGGACAGTAAAGCTGCTGAAAATATCATCAAAAATCCAGTTTCTCATTCAACTACAAAGCACATTGACATCAGACATCACTTTGTGAGAGATTGCTATGAAAAATGTTTGATTTCTTTGCATCATGTCCATACTTCAGATCAATGGGCAGATGTTTTAACCAAGGCATTGGATACATCTACTTTTGAAAAATTGATCTCAAGGCTTGGTATGTTAAACATGGATTAAAAACAAGTTTTCTTGTAAATCCATGTGTACATAGCATCAAAATGTTTTCAGAAAATCAAAAACACCTTAAAAATAGTTAAAATTGAAATTTTTCAATAAATCTTTAAAAGTCTGTTCATAACATCTGTTTGTTCAAAACCTCTGATAGGCTTAAAAATCTTATCCACTGTTAAAGTGTATCCTCTGATTTCCATTTTTTTACCATTTTTCAAAACACTGGCAGCTATCCACTGATAGTGTTAAAAATCAGTTTTGTCCAAACTCTGTCCTAAAACACTGATAGCTATCAACGGTTACTTTTCTCATCAGAGGTTACACGTGGCCAGATGTTAGCCATCAGATCTTGCAACAGATGCCACGTCATGTTCACTTTTTCAAAACCCTTATAAAACCCCTGTTTTATCTCACCAGTGGTTACCCTAAACTGTGTTGATTTCAAAATCTCAAAACAGTTTTTCTCTCAAACACCATGGCTCCCAAATCAAAATCTTCAAAATCCAAAGCTAAATCGCAAGAAGAACCTCCACTTTTCATTCTCATAATCAAAACCCCACACAATTACACTGCCATACTTGAAGAAAACGACGCAAATACTCGCTATCATCCAATGATTCGAATTTTGCAAAAGTCTAAATTATTGCACATGTTAACCGTCAAAGCTCCCATTTACATTGATACTCTTCGTGATTTCTGGAAAAATGCAAAGGTTCACTCATCTGCTGATGGTGTTCCTTATACAATAATTTCAAGAGTAGGGGGAGTGTTGATGCAAATTAGCCCCCAATCGATCTCTCAAGTTTACAAGTTAAATGACATACACATCCTGTGTCATTTCCAATTAATGAGATCCAAGCAGAGTTTCTGGAAAGAGGTTATATCGGCCAGATGAAAGGCATTCTTACTTGTCTCTCAGCAAAATCCACTGCTTTCAATGAAATCCCATTGAACATGCAATATCTGGGGTATGCAATTTTAACTGAAACAGATTTTAACTACTCCCAGATATTGTTCAATGATCTTGTAAATAATTTTAAAAATATTAAAAAAAGAAAAGCTTTTTTGATGCATCCACGTTTCTTGAGTGTTTACTTGCAGGATCAAATCAAATGTCCTGAAAGTAAACAAGGCGCTGTGGTTAATCCAGGCAGCCTTAATCATGAAACTTTCACCAGAATAACAAACCAAGATAAAGTTGAGAAAACACAAGTAGAGAAGGCTGAGCAAGTTTTACCAGAACAAATTATTCAATCTCAACCTCTTGCTGCTGAGCCCACTGCTCTTGGTGATTAGGGCAACACAACCGCTGCCCTGAAACCCACACCAAAAATTTCCAAAAAGAAAACCAAAACAATCTCCAAAAAGCCCACCAAATCCAAAAAGGGTCCTCTGGAAGATGAGATCCCAGAGGTTAACCCTGTGACAGCACCAAAGTCACCAAACCACTGCTGCTACTTCTTCACAGCAGATGGTTCAAAGATCTCCCACCGGCTTTGAAACTCCTCCTTCTTCCTCACAAAAGGAAAATGTTGTAGACACAGGGACACCACTTTATGAAGCTCTAGATCCACTTGGATCTATCTCCCACAGCCCCTCTACAGGGCAATGTCGCTTTCTACTCAACCACCTTCACCAATACCTTCACTTCCACCCACAATTGTACCCTTGCTGAATGAAATTGAATTAGTTCAGACACAAACCAGCATTTCTCAACAACCTATTACTGAGAATATACTTCATCCAATGGCTGGGTCTGATTCTTTATTCATTGCTAGCCCATCAGTAAATGAAGAGGCTACATCCCTTGGGTTACATGTAACCCTTGGTGATATTTCAACACAAGCAGCCACTACAATTGCTGAACTCCCTAGTTCTCAGTTGGACAGTGGTTTCATTAATAAGACTTGGTTGAAGGCAACCACTGCTGAGGCAACAACTGTTACCTCTATTGTGGGAAGTCCCCAGTACCAAGACAAAGGGGCATCTATGTTTGAAGCTGGTCCTAAAACCACTGCTCATGATAACATAGATATAACTACTACCACTGGTAGGAGTTTAGATGATCCTATTAAATTAGGTGATGATCTAAAATACCAGGATTTGACGGAGAGAGTGACCAGAATAGAAAACTCTGTTGGTGAAATCAAAGATTTACTAAAGCAGATGATAGCTACAAAAAGTCAACCCTCTGTTCTATCCACTGCTGATCTCAAAGAAGCTTTTAACCCTCTGTTTCAACATCAACAACATTATTTTGATTTACAACACAAGCATCATCTGAATAATGTTCGAAACATGTTTGAATCAAGGTATCAAGACACTGCAGCAGACATTAAAGCCATCAAAGCACATCTACTCACAACCACTGGCCATGCACCTCCAACGGTTATATTTGTTACAACATATGAAGCCAAAAAGGGGGAGAAACCTTTGGGTCCAAAGAAGCTAACAATAGATGATGATAAGGCCAGACCTACATTGAACATTCCAAGGCCTGATGGTTCAAAGCAGATAGATTTAACTGAAGAACTAGTGGCCAAGGCAAGGGCTAGTCACAAGAAGAATGTGATTGAGGAGAGCAGAGTGTTGATTGAGAAAAAGATTGATCAGCAAAAAGAAAAAGGAGAGGTTGGTACTTCTTCAAAAAGAGCTCCTGCTAGAAAAGCCAGGCAACCAACATCCACACCTCCTAAAACTAAGCCTGAAAACAGTCCAACCATTAAAACCTCAGCCTCTCAAAAACCTATCACATCTTCAAAACCACAACCAACATCCACACAAGCAGATGTTACAGCAACTGTTGTGTCAACATCTGTTGATACAGCAGAGGTTGCAACAGATGCATCTCTATCCACTGCCATAATCACATTTCCCACATCAACTCAACCATTATCTACACCATTAAAAATCCCACAACCACCATCACCTACTTTAAGGTTTAAAAGGAGGAAAATCACAAAAGTGATAAATGATGATGAGATCTCTGCACCTCTTCCACTATCATCAACACCAGTGATCCCCACGTCAGAGCTTACAACTTCTTCAACTCGTAAAGTCCTTCCTGCAGCAAAGGTGTACCCTCTTGATTTACCAGCAGTCAGGGAAGAGATTCTAAGTTTCTTTTCAGAGGAGGACCCTGACAAAAGAACAATTCTATCCCTTGATGGCTATCCAAGACCAGCAAATGTTGATGCTTATCTAGAACTGAAAAAGAAGCAAGCAGAGGATATTGCCAAAAGAGAATCGGGTGGTAAAAATGATAGAGAAATACAGATTATCATGTCCTTTCAACTGAGTAAGGTCAGCATTCTGCAAAACTTTGTCAAGGATCTGAGCAACCAGTTGTCAGTAAGGGAAGATAAGTTGCTCAAGAGTGAATTCATTGAGTATATCATGGAAAAGAAGATGTATAAGGCAACAAGGCCTCAGTTCATGGATTGGAGCATAGATGAGCTGAGAGAAGAAATCAATAGAATGCAAGAAATGTTGAAAGACCCTCTCAAAATGGGTCTCTGAAAGATATCTCTGAAAATGTCTTGAAGTTGAAGTTGAAAGATATCTCTGAAAATGTCTTGAAGTTGAAGAGAATGAAGCAAGAACTGATTCAAAATCATTATGGTTCCAAAAACCAAGTGATGAGATGGGGTGAGGTGAGGGTGATAGACACCTACAAAAGTTTGGAAGAGAGAAGGAAAAAGGATCCATCCATGCCTCCCAAGCCTGGCTACTCAAAGGAAGATGCTATCCTCAGAGCTCAACTCTCTAAAAAGTCCAGCTCAACATCTGCCCACTCCACACTTGCCCTGCAACACAGGAAAAAGCAAGGGGAGATGAATAAAAAGACTGACAAAGAGTTTGAGGATACATTTATCAAAGAAGGGATTCAGAATATGATTAATTATCACACAGATGATATAAGTGACAAGCTGGCCAAAGATTTGTCAAAGATGGCTCATTCACAAACCTCAGCAATAAAGGCTCCTTCAAGAAAACCATCGGACCCAAAAATTCTAAAATGGAAGGTCGACAAAGACACCCATGAATTGACATTGCTCAAGTCTGATGGTGCAGCCACTAAACTATCCATGGAAGATGCTTATGAGCTTATAGTAGAAGACTTCCAAGAACTACTATGTTTAGAGCTGGTGAAGGATGCTGATGACATGGAATCTCTTAACTTTGAACTTCAATTCAAAGGTCAAATAAGAGAATTCCTTCTGAGAATAAAAACCAAGAATAAAGTGTTTTTGCCATCATCTCCAGGGGGAGATTGTTGGGATTGAACCCTATAAAATAAACAAATGATATAAAGCCAAATAACACTATCCAAGCTTTGGTTCAACTATCAGAGGTTACATCCTCTGATGTACTTACACTGCTTTCCATAAAGACTGCTCATCCTATCATCTGCCTTCACAAAGCTTCAAGGTCTGCCAGAGCTAACAAGGACAGAGGATAGGAATCAGAGTTTAGTCATTAGATTAGTTAATCAATGTAAAAGTGCCAAGCACTGATAGTTAGTATAAGCAGTGTTTTGAGTTAGTAACATATTGTTTCCTGTCACTATCAACCCTGACGTCATCAAAGATGCTCAGAGGTTAGATAGTTAGTATATATAGGCAACTCTTGTAACCTTTAAACTTGTCTCTTAAAAGATCAACTTTCGCATATCATCTTCTCTACATTTTCTCATTACCAAACTGTAATTGCAAAGGCTGAGGGGGAGTTTGTGAATCACATGCAAGTTAATTAACTTGAAAGCATAATGATGATGAAAACAAACGACCATTGCTTGTAGTAAAAGTTTTCCATCTTATTCCACTGCAAATCTCTTTTAATTCAATCATTTTCCATTTTTGAAACAAAAACTATAAGTAATTCAAACTCAGATCCTAACAGTATTGAGTTTTTATAAAGGGATATGCTTAAAACCATTTTAAATGCCGAAAGGGCATTTTGGTCCTTTAAAAGCATGATTTACGATATTATATCAAAATTCAGTTTATGATCTGTTTAATAACATCATAATATGTTAATTATACTAACATATCCGTACATATGTCATTTGCAAGTTCGTTATTTATTAAAACCTCATTTCTTGTAAAAAGGGCATTATAGTCAAAGTTAGGCATAATAACGGAACATGCGCATAAACTCAGAATATGATAATGATCATGTAACATAACCTCAGAGGGTTATGCAACATTAAATTACAATCATAATACAACCTTAGATCAGTAGCTAACTAATCTAAATTGTGTCAGAATCGAAAATCAAAGCAGAAATCAAACTTCGCGACTTTCGGTTACGAACGACCTTAAACCTGGAATTGACGAGCCAAACATGTTTACACATGTTCTAATAATTATTATCAAGTTACTAAAGCGTTAAAACATATTTTAGAACACCTCCTTTATCAGATTATGATTATTTTCAAAACTAACCCGTTTGACTTTTTAATTAATAATAAGTTAACTCGTCAATTGACCAAGCAAACGTGATTCTTAGGAGGTGCCCTCTTGATGGATTAACCCCTACCTTATTACGATCACGTAGCCATGTTCGTTATGAACAATGGCTTGACCATAAAGGCCTTAACCGAAAGTCAAAGCGTTATTACGATAACACTTGACTTTTGGCTTAAAAGCCTATAAAACGAAAATGCATAAGGCAGGAACACTTACAAGTGATCCTAGGAATATTTAGAACTCAGTAGGATGCTCCTATAGCTCAGGAACTTCCAGATAGAGAGAGAGAGTGTGTGAATTCAAGAAGAGGTGCAAGGAAATGTGTTGCATCAACACCTCTATTTATACTTGAAGAGCATGAACAAGATCAATCCAGGTGTTAGGATATGATCTAGGATCATTCCAAGTGGTTTTGAGGTGGAAAAGTCTGAGCAATGGTGGCAGAAATGTGAGAGAGGTGGCAGGAGGGCAGACTGCCTTGGCCAGCAAGCATGTGCTGGAAACAGGTCTTCCTCGCGCCACGCGCGGGGACAACCTGGCTCTGTCGCGTGGCGCGAGAGAGCAAGGTTTTTTTTTAAATTTGACATGTTCAGCCCCTTGACTTCTAAACTCAATGTTATATCACATAAAGCATATATAGCCTTCCAAAACCAATATTTGGCACACTCGGGAACATAACCGAACATCGTTAAGCTCCGGGTTCGTTAAAAGGTCACTTAGAGGCATAGCTTAAGCATGTTGACACTTTTAATCCCTTAACTGTATAATTTTTGTTCAGAGGTTATTTTAAATAACATATCGACAAAGTTAGTCCCTCTCGGCCAACACATGGCATATACGAGGATCAGCGGGACACGTGTCGGTATAAAATTGGACACGAATTTACAAGCTGGTACACTTCAATATTGATCTTTTTGAATATTGTTTAATTTTGCTCAAAGGCTTCTTGGTCCTAGAGTCAATTCTTTAAAATGGGTCGATGGTACAACAGGTTGTCAGGTGAATATAAGAGGAAAAGGGTTAGTCAAGCATCCGGAATAGGTAATTTTATACCATTGAGGTTTATTACATATATGAAATTAGGATGTGTTTCTTGAAATTAATGTTTGTTTATGGCATATACTAAATGATCTCTCAATTTGAAGGAAGATAAGCTAAGGGGAAGACCAAGCAAACTACAACTGAAGCAGCCACGTTTTGCCATGTCTCTTTGCTTGCTACACGTAAAACTTATGATGAACATTACAAAGTTGGTATATGGTAATTTGTTACTTTGCCTTTTGTTTCCCCTTTTAAATATCCCCTGGTGCTTGAAGTTTGTAGTAATATCACTTAAATCTTATCAATATAGAATGTTAACGGCTATCATTCCGCCTACTACAAACAACTTAGGTGACGTCGCCGCAACGCGCGGCATATGGCAGCAACCTGGTGTGTGTGTGTGTGTGTGTGTGTGTGTGTGTGTGTATATGTAGGGTTATTGTAAAAAGGGTGTGTTTTTGAGAAATGTAGAAATGAATCTACACCGTTTGATCTATAATCTAATGGTTGAGATTATAATGGCAAAATTGTAAGTAGTGTTTACTATTAAAATAATTAATTTTCTATATTAAGAGTAGAAAAGGTAAATTAATATTTTTAAATAAAAAAATTCACATGCAATGCACAAGCAAGTCCCCCCCCCCCTTTTTAAACGCCAATAACTTTATAAACGAATTTTTTTTAAATTACACCATAATAACGAGTGTTTTTTATCTTTAATATGTGTACCATATTGCTATACTTATACAGAGAAAAAATTACGTACCGATCGGATTTTTAGTCCATGGTGTTTTGTCTATGTTATTTTAATTGTATATTGATTCAAGGCGTTGTGTTTTACAGTAAAACACGATGAACATATATAAGACACCATAACATCATGGCCGGCCCGTAGGGGTGCAGGGTGGGCGACGGCACAAGGCCCAAACCCTCCAAGGGCCCAAATCTCTTTAATTTTGTATAGAATTTACGTTGCATAAGATAGAATATATATGCACTGAATTGAGAGATAACATATATGAGTCATTGTACTAGTGGTTACCTCCTTGCTTAAACAACAAGGAGACGGGGTTATAATCCTGGCATCTCCAAATTCTTTATTTTAGTTATTTTTTGGTTTTTTTTGTTAGTGATATTTAATGCTTAATTTTTTCAATTGTATTTTTCTCTTTAGTTAATAAATTACTTCATAAACTTAGCTAAAAATAACTATTTAAATTACATCCACATAAATTTAGTGATTGATGAGTTTATATTAAATAGAGATTTTCGAATAGGGCCCAAATTTTTAATCTTGCGCAGGGCCTTTTTTGTGATTTTCGGAAACAACCCTTCATAACGTTGCAAATACCATTGAATTCAGCAAACTACCATTTTCTTATACAGAAACACGATGAAATTAAAATAAAACACCATAGAAAATAAAACACCATACAAGCATACAAAGACACCATTCCATTAGCAATAAAAAAATATCATTAAACTCAACAAACTAATTTTTTTCTTTTTACAAGACACTATAATTTGTTTTGAATTCCTAAAACAAACACCATAGAAAACAAGATAAAACGTAAACGGTAATTGCAATGAAGTTCAATATTAAAAATATGGTATTTGCAATGTTATGGTGTCTTATATACGTTTATAGTGTTTTACTGTAAACACGACGACTTGAATCACTATACAATTAAAACAACACAGACAAAACACCATGGACTAAAACATCCGATTGAAACGTGATTTGTTTTCTTTATATAAGTATAGTAATATGGCACTCATATTAAAGATAAAGAAACACTGGTTATTATGGTGTAAATTTTTTAAAATTACGTATAAAAAATTATTGACGTTTAAAAAAGATGGAGGGAACTTGCATGTGCATTGCACGTGGGTTTTTGAATTTTATCTTTATTAGGTTTTTATTAAATTACTTAATTGCCTTATCCTGATAAATTTAATAATGACATGTCTCCTCATCATGTTTTTTCTTATCCTTCTCACAAATTTCATCTTTTTATATACACATACATGTAGAGCATCATGAGAAAACTCTATCAAAGGATTGAGTTTTTTTTTTAAATCGGTCCGGTTTTTTTGGTGGAGAAAAAAACATGTTCAGTTTTTAACCGGTTTTACATGGTGGGACCATAACTGGTACTAAACGATTCGGTTTGGTTAAAAACCAATTGGGCAAAAAAATCGGTTTTTAAACTAGCTTAAACCGGTTTTTTAAAACTGTTTTTATTGTTCAAGGATCCTAACCAGTATACTAACAGCCAGTTTGGTTGAAACCAGTTTATGAAAAAAAATGGTTAAAAAAACTTGTTTTGTTTTTTTGGTTTAGGTCCTAAAACCGTTTTTTTGTACACCTCAATGATTAGCTTTTAGCATTGAGCTTTATCATTTAGTTTTTAGCTTTTTTGGTACATTTTTTGGGAATTATGGTTTAGGGATTAGAGTTTAGAGTATAGGTTTAGTAATGGTTAGATAAAGTTTTCTAGAGTTTTCTCATAAAGATGATGTCACACCCCGACTCGCAACGAATTATCGATCGGGCATGATAATTGTCCGAAGCTTATGGTATTATTAATATTTCAGAATTAAACATGACATAAATTTAAATTTGTCACACCTTACAAATAAGTTCAAATAAACCAACAATATCCAAAAGCAATAACATAGTCCAATCCCTTTATTAACTTCTAAAGGCAAATTCCTAAGTGATCTTGATCCAAACTTTCTTCAATTCTCATTTCCTGCATCATGTGTAAAAAGGTTTTTTGGTCAACTACAATAAGCTAGTGAGTAAATCTTAGTTAAGTAAACATTTATATATTACTAAAAGTAAACATGCAACTCATGTGTTGATCATGAATATCCGAGTCTCAAACCCAAAAAGGGCGTGACAAAAAGATGATGGCGACGCCATCATCCCACAGTCATGAGGAAAGGTTCGGTCAAGTGAGAAGATGCCCACATCCCATGTCATGAGAAAAGGGCCAACCTATGAATAGGTGAGATGATACTCAGCTTCCATGGATTATGAGAGAAGGTTAACCGTGAGTAAGTGAGGCACTTACGAATTAAATAACCATTGCACATAAATTAAATAAATAATTAAACCAAATAACACATAACACATAATTACACAATGATCTACATACTTTGATAATTGAGAAAAATGAATAAAAGCTTTTGCCTGATACACCCCAAAAAGTTTAATGTAAAAAGGGGAATGAGATTACTCACAGTTTGTGAAGATTTGATCCACAAAAATGATAACGATACCGCACTAGAATGAGTAACTCAAACACCCAAAATCACCCTACAATATACGTAACAAAATATTTTAATTAAACGAAACAACATAACAAATCGAATGATTTAGGTTTTTGATTTAAGGATCTTTATGTAAAAACCATATCATCTGTAAGGTTTCCTAATCCAAATAAATATATATATTTACTTAAATAAAAGTAACCTTGATTAGTAATAATATTAATTACATTATCACTTTTGTAAGCCTGCATTTTAGAGATAATAAATTTTCAACATTAAATTTATCAACTCCTAACCAATAATCATCTAAGGCCATGCGTAGTGGTTTATGTCCTTTAAGGAGAATTTTCTGTCACATTAATACTTATAACGCCCCTTAAAAAGTGTGTAATGGTTAACCCCTTCCATCATGTCCTATTCCATCATTACTTTCCAATTATGTTATCTTCATTGGGCATTATACTAAAAATGCTCATTTATCTTCATGCCCATATAAAGCCCATAGGGGTGGTGTTAGAGCATTATCAAACCACTTCATACCCATATAATGTCCCATTACTCATGGTCTAAGTCCAAACACATCAAAGTAAATTAATATGCATTTAAATTTGATAGAAATTATCTAGGAACAATAACATAAAATATTTAAATTACTATGTCCTTTTTGTGGATATTGAATCTAAATAATGATATCTAGTCATCTAATTAATTTTACTAACTAAATGATTTTAACAATTCTATGTGATGCATACTTTATGTATTCACAAAATTCAGATGATCATATAAATTCCTAAATAATTATGATGATATTTGAAATAATAACATAAAGTTATTTATGATACTATATATTTTGTAACATGCTAAATAATTAGTCTAATAAATTTATAAACTAGGCCATTACAACTATTTTGTATTTTTATTTAACTAGTTAAATTTTATAAAAAGTTTTAGTTATATTTTATAACTTGTTTGATCCTTTATTACAAAATAATTACCAAAAATTAAGATATTTATTACAAAATTTTAAAACTTATTTACTTTCTGAATTAAAATTCAGAAATAATATTTATGATGAATTATATTGATAAATTAGTATTTTCATAAAACAAGTCTATAAGGTCAAAATCCACAAATCATGAAATTCAAGAACCCTAATCTAGCATAGAGTCAAATCCGAATTCATATGCCATCTATCACAAAAATTGATAGAGGGGTTTTGTAGAGCACGAAAAGTTAGAGAATTTAGGCTCAAGAATTACCTAATTTTTGTAACAACCCACTTTTTTCGCAGTTCGTTACTCTCGTTACGCCTAACACCAGAGATTCGGATCATAATGAGAACTATATCGCTTACTACGCTACATCGCATACTTTCGCACTACATCGCTTATTTCAACACACTAAATCACACCTCACAACGCTTACAACGCACTCGATAAATACTATAAACTTTGCGTGATGTTTCCAAGACTATCTGCTCGCTTAAACAACAACGCGACTCCCGCAAGACTTGGGAACTGAGACGCCTACTATCTCGCTCTCTCGCGTTATCATGGTAAAACAACGCTTAACGTCTCGCCAAAACACTTAACATAACTATCTAATACGAATAAACCACCGAACAAGCAACCAACGAACATATGGGAAACAAAACCTACCCAAAAGGCCAACTTCGCTCGAACTTGTACCAGAACCAGGAGAGCTGGCCAAGTTCGCCCGAACTTGCTGTCTGCCACCTTATTTCCTCTTCACCTATAAATACCCAACACCTCCATTCATTCACCCCTTGCTTCCACTTCGCACCAGAGCTCCCAAACCCGCATTTCTCTGATTTCCAAGTAAGAATCAACTCGTTTTATGCAAATCACAACGTTTTCCACTACAATTTTACACAAGGTTTACCTTCAATTTCATCAAAACTTCTCTCTTTATGAAAACCTTCATCTTTTTCCATAAAACTTCTTACTTTTAACTTAGATCTACACTTAAACGAGTATTTTGGGCTTAGCCTTGGCTTCCCAAGTTAGAGATCTTGATGATTTCGACTCACCAAGTGTTAGATCTGAGAAAACTATTTAAAGCTTTGATTTTTACACCAAAAATGGACTAACCGACGTGTGTTTCGTTTACAAAGTAGTGGAACGGGGCATTGTCAACAACATACTTGAAATGGATTCGAAATTACGTCAGTTTCAAGCGAAAACCCAGATCCGGATGCACAAGGACGATACAACCACTTCGCATGAACTAGACTAACTCATACGAATTGCCAAGCTCGCATGAATCAGCGCAAGTTCCTGTAAAATGGCTAAAACTCGCTCTCAAAGACCTCTCCAGCCTATGGTTTGCTAAGTAGCTCAAGGTTGGAAAGATGGACACTCGATTTCCTCAGCAAAGGACGCGAAAACACACGATTTTGGACACCAAAACAGGCAACTTCGCACCAAAAGGAACAACTTCGCTTGAAATTGTTACCTGACAAAGTCTGGTGCAACTTCGCTCGAATGCAACTTCGCTCGAGTGCAACTTCGCTCGAGTGCAACTTCGCTCGAACGCAACTCGCTCGAATGCAACTTCGCATGAAGTTGACTGTTACCTCATCGCATTTCACTTCGACCGTTTCAGCACTTCGGAAGACTGATGCACTTCTGTTCTCGCTTACAGGCTGTCCCGACGCTCCCTTCAATCCATGGCAGAATTGTGTTTACTTGCTAAGCACGAACTGTGAGTATACTTGACCCCATTTCACTTTAACTCACTTTTTGGGTGTAACATATGTTCATATTAAAGTATACAACACAAACTAAACTGATTTATCACACGCGAATATCTGTTATACATATTTATACGTGATGCTAGAAACATATATACTAGGACACTTTTTCGTTAACTCCACCTTAGCTAGTATGGTACTATAGATTGGCTGACACCCGACGGGGTCTAGCTAGGAAGGACACATCGCGCTTACCAGCCTTCTCGAGAGCTTAACATGTGAAATTTGTCTTGTTTAGTTTATATGTTATGTGAATCATGTTTATGTATGTGGAAATTCGCGACGTTTTTCTCTACTATACTATTATATCAAAACCTGTATGCTCGCCAATACATTTTTGTATTGACATTATTTTAACGTATGTTACAGGTTAAACGCAGGTTATATCGAATCAAGATTAGGAATCTCTAGATACACGCTTAATCAAGTTGTTTACTTTATTTTATTGTTTGAGAAACTTGGATTTATTTCAATTATTGTATGAATATTTGTTTAGTTTTATAGGAAATTGAACCTTGTTAAATATTGTCATATAGTAATTGTTATGGATTCTCTTGAGCAATCTGATTCGCAGTGTGTCGCGCCCCGATGATTCCGCCATCTGTTGGGGTGTGATAATTTCGTTGAGAATTGGTTGAGAATTGAGGGAGAAATTGTTGAAACAAGATACGAGCCATAGATTCCTTCCATGCTTGAATTCGCGAATTGGAGAAGTTGTTAATGGAAATTGAGAGTGGGGAATGTTTTCGAATGAAAAGAGAGACCAAATGACAACAACTGTGCAACTTATGGTTAACGAATCTCATCAAAACCGATTCAAGTTCTAAAGTTCTTTAATGATGTTTATTGGTATTAAATTTGGAATAAATTATTAATTATGGTGGATAATGGATTGTGCAAAGGACATAGGTTTATCTCTCAATGTTAGCGAGTTATTTGGACCGTAGGGGATGTCGTTTTGTTGCCTGTATAACGTTTGGGGATTGGGTTGGGGCAATGGATAGCAGGTTACTGAAATGGGCAGAGAAGGTAGGGATCAATGAAGGGAGCGCGAGGGTTTACAAGTCTAGAGCAAGTGGGGCTTCATGACTTCAGCGCGTGGATGCAGACATCAGCGCATGTGAGTGGGTATCAGTTTCATCTTCTCGTAGAAATGGCCCTTGTATAACATTTAACTGTACTAACTATAATTTGTTATAAAGTTAACATTTTTAGCCGGTTTTATTTAATCAAATACGAAATAATTATATAAACATAAAATATGTAATAGATAATAAAGAAAAACTCATTTTCATTTATTTCCATGGGATCCCGTTATAAACTAGTAGAGTTTTTTAGGATCTGTTTTTACGGATGATACGGATCATATATATATATATGGTAGGCTTCATGAGAGAACCAACTTTAGGGCGAGAACCAATGTGAACACAACAAAAATTAACAAAAACAAACAATGAACCCCGCCCCCCTCAAAAAAACACTCCTCTACCATAAACCTAAACTCCCAACCCCCCTAGAAACCTTAAAAAATCTAAACTCTCCACGCCACCCCAAAAAACCTAAACCCCCCACCTACCCCTCTCACCACCCAAGCCAAATGCTAAAAACCAAACCCTAAGTTAAACCCAAAACTAAATTCTAAAATTGATTTTTTTTACAGTTAAGTCATGACTCTTTATTAAAAAATTATTAACAAAAAGTTGGTAATAAATAGTGATTCCTAAATGCTATTCACCATATATATATATATATATATATATATATATATAGTAAGTATATGGAGAAAATCTCCATAATTGAGAAAGCTATGGAAACTTGGTTTGTGTTGGACAAGATTAATCCACTCCATCTAGTATAAGCACATGTTTAAAGGGCATTTATGTCATTTGTTAGCCTTGTGTCATATCCACCTTTTTGCGTCTCACCTACTTTCACCCTTCCCCCTATATCTTGGTTCCCACCCCACCAACCTTCTTCTTTTTAATACAAAATCATATCAAAAGCTTCAAGATCTCCATTTTCGTTCTCATTCATTTCTTCCTCAGACACAACTCAAACCTGCATATACTCTTCTCCGTCAAAGCCACAAGATCTGAAGATTGAAGATCGAAGCCACCAGATCTGAAGATCCATTTCTCAAAGCCACCATCGAAGCCACGAGATCTGAAGATTGAAGCCACCAGATTTGAAGATAGAAGATCGAAGTCACCATGTGTTCTTGTACTCGTCCCTTTCTTTTGAAGCCACCAGATCTGAACATCGAAGCCACCATCGAAGCTCTCAAAGAAAAGTAGTAAGGTGTTGCTCTCATCACATCTTTGTTTATGCTTTTAGAGAGGGAAAGCTAATTTTTTAGAGAGAAACTACAGTCTTCATCTTGACACCAAGAACATACGCACAAGTGTGTGAGAGAGAAACAAGTTTAAAGATCTTACTTTTGTTATTTATGTGTTTTGTTTAGATTTATACTTTTTATGATGTTTGATATATTTAAAATCAAAGCTTAGTTTGTTTATTTCATTTTTTTTAAATCAAGACCAAGAAGAAATTTGTGTGTGCCTAATTTCTCTCTTCAAAGTATATTGATATTTCTTTTACGAAGATTAATGTTGAATTTTTAAACTGTTTGTTCATCGATTTGGAGTTGATGATTGTTTTTAGTTGGATTTAATTTTTTTGGGGTGGGGATATATTTTTTATGATCTCGTTTATTTTACAAATAAAAACCATGTTTTTTTTGCTGGCCTAATTATTTGTATTGTTATTCTCTTTGGCCTTTAAAAGACATATACAACTTTAATTTATTATATACATGAATATGATGTTTGAGCTGGGTTTTTTTGGGGTTATGAATCGAATTTGCTTTATTTTGTTTTTTGGATTTGTTTAAATTGGGGGCATCACCATTGATGGTAGATAATTAGTTTGAAAATCCATAATTGTTATGGTATATGTTTCAAATTTTTTGTTGGATTGGTTATTTTTGTATAAACTTCACTCGGATATCACATTTCATTACTTTTAGAAAGCCCATAAGTTAATCTTAATGTCACGTTTTTTTACAAATAAAGAGTTGTGTTTTTTTTGTTGGCATAATTAGCTACATATGTTACAATTTGTTTCCAGCTACATATGTTACATTCTGACAGATGCATATTTTAATTTTTTGATAGCTACATATGCAACAACCCTTTGTTAAATATGTAACAACCAGCTAGGTGACTTCTTTGTTTTTGATGTTACACACCTGGACATAAGGAATGATCTGACCAACGTTTTATCAGGTAAATATTTGCTATTATTTAGTCACTTCTAAGATAGGTTACACTTGTTACATTTAACACCATTTAAATATGTTAATCAAAACAAAAGTCACTGGTCATGGTGGAATACATTCTACATTTGTTTCATGTGTTACATCAGAGCTAAGTTGCATATGTTACCCATCTAAGCAGTCTATGGTAACAAAGCAGTTGTACATGTGTAACACATGTTACATAAGAGGGTAACATATGTACAACCACTTTTAACATGAGTACACATGTGAAACGTGTTATATTGCTAAAAACAACTCTAACTACACATGTAACTAGCACAATGTTACCTACAAACGCTCTGAACTTGATTAATTTGTCTCTCCTTCTCCTCAAAATCGCAGGCGATTAAAGAACAAACAATAAAGTAGCAATCGTTCAGCAATTATCAAAAATATACTTCGGACAAGTCCTTCCATTGTTAATGCCCATTTTTGGATGAAGACGGATGTTGTTGTGAAGACCATTTTTAGAAGCATTACAACTATTTATATAAAATCCATTTTTATTTTCATTGTTAGTATGCCCATTTTTGGATGAAGACATATGTTGTTGTGAAGGCAATTCTTTTTTGGATGTAACAACTATATGTAACATGTGTAATTTTGACGTTGTAACACATGTAACAACTATATGTAACATGTGTAACATGGCTATACATATGTTACCATATAGTGTAACACGTGTTACATATGTGCAGCCCCTTTGGTGTCAATTTAAACTTAGTAAAATTATATTTATAGCAACATTACATCATCCAAATGTCATAGCAGTTAGTAGTAAAAAAATAATATATATAACTAAAAATATATGAGACTAGTGTAACGAAGACAAAAGATACACTTCATTTTATGTCATGTTATATTATTTTGCATATAAACACTTGTCATTATCATGAAACTTAATAAAAAAATATGTGTGCTAACAAATATGTTTCATGTATAAGTTAGATATTGAATTGGTAAACAAAAAACGACAATACCTAATTACATATTCAGACCTTAAAGCTAATTATGTTTATTTCTTGATAAGCAGCTTCATCTTTAACACAAACAATTCCTTCATTACGTATTCAGACTGTTATAGGTACATTTCGCTAGTTACGTACCTAGAGTTGTTATTAACAATGTTACTAGTCTATAAAAAATGGCATTAACGTATATTTTTTACATTGAATCCAGCTTGTTGGTCATAAATTTTATACATGGCAAGAAGTTCTTCCAGTGTGTCGTATGATTTACCAATAACAGGATGATGCTGCTCGTTGACAATCGGTGTCCATAATTTAGTGCCATTAGAAGACTCGTAAAAGATGGTAACGTGGAGTATGTTCTACATCATCTGTGGACATAGGGTAACAAAAAAATATCATACATGACACTTAACGCCATGTTACACATGTTACATTGTGTGCACATGTAACATCTTCTCTACAACGTGTGTAACATCCTTAGAAGTTGTGTTCCCACTCTGCTTTATATTTTGTAAGTACTTATAGGTAAACATGTTTTAGGGATACAACCTGGTAACATGCGTTACATCGAAATGTTACACAAGTATTTCCACTTTACACACGTTATGTAATATGTGTAACCTGATTAAGCAACGACTTGGACCTGCTTAGTATCGTACAAACTACTAATATCAGTTCAAAAACTTTGGATCCCAAACGCGGAGATACTGGAAAGTCTTGATCATCCACATCGTTTTTTGGTGGGAATAAAATGTTACAACATCAAGGTTACACATGTTACATTTAGTTGTTACATCCAAAAAAATGACCTTCACAACAAAATCCGTCTTTATCCAAAAATGGGAATACTAACAATGTAAATAAAAGTGAGCTTTATATCAATGGTTAGTGTTAGTAAGTTTTGTGCCATCATGGGTTGTTAGTATTGGCACACATTACCATCAAACTTAAACGTAACAAAAATGTTTATACAAACTTAAATAAATAAAAATGATCCAAAAACTATCATAAGATAACAAAAATCTAGAGGGTAACTCATGTACTTATATTTACACCAGCCCATTTTTTTGTAACAAAGGGGTTGAACATATGTAACACATGTTTGTAACATGTGTTACACTAGAATGTAACTCTTGTACAACGTCAAAGGTACCCACCACCTGCCCTCCATCGACTTCTCTCCCATTCTTCATCGGTTTCTCCATCTACCTTCTTTCGCTTTATGGTCACCTTTGTCGTATCCGATATTATGGTTCTCTTTCTTCCTGCCAATATCACTTCTCGTTTGGCTGCAACTGCTATGGTCAAGTTGTAATAACACAAGTTACAGTCCAGTATTTTTAATCTATTAATTAAAAAAATAGTTGTAACATAACTAATACAAGTTACCTTCCACCCAATTATGCCCTGAACTTGAAGATTCCCCAAATTTTGACTTTTTATCTGCATCATTTCACACATAAAAAGAACTGAATAAAACCACCAAAAAATGTTACATATGTAAACAGTTACTATAAATACCTTTAATTTTCCTACACTTCAAACAACTACTATTCGGTGGAACCGACTCCCTCGCTGCAAGCACTAAAAAAACATGTAACATATGTTAACACAACCTTTCTTATTTGTTTGTCGTCGTCTCACATTTTTTTTACATCTATAGCTTTTTTGTTTTCTAGACTGGACAGTTGTGCTCCCCACAACAATTGTTTTAGATGTGTTACCCTTTAGTGTAACACACGTTACAAACATGTGTTACATATGTGTAGCCCTTTTTTGTGTCAAAAAAAGT
The DNA here is from genome assembly GCA_947069175.1 of Scalesia atractyloides. Taxonomy (NCBI): domain Eukaryota; kingdom Viridiplantae; phylum Streptophyta; class Magnoliopsida; order Asterales; family Asteraceae; genus Scalesia; species Scalesia atractyloides. Next base: position 89,333,688 of record CAMTDV010000017.1, read on the forward strand.
AGCCCTTTTTTGTGTCCAAAAAAGGGCTGATGTTAACATATGTAACATGTGTAACATTGTTACAACATATGTAGCTAATTATGCCAGGAAAAAAAACACAACTTTTTATTTATAAAATAAACAAGATCATCAACTATTAATTATGGACTTTCTAAAGGTAATGCAAATGTGATATCTGAGTGAAGTTTATACAACACAACTAACAGCCCATCTAAAACAACATTTCAACATTTAGAAAGATATAGATTTGTAAGCTAATTAGAACTGATAATATAAAAAATCAAAATGATTTTAATACAAAAACAAAAACCTGCAAACTATATAAACATTTACCTAGTACTAGAACACTTCGAGCACAAAAACACATTAACAACATTTTTAACAAAAAAATCAAGTGTGAACTGATTTTTCAAAATAAAACAATCAAGATATTGTTGTTTCTTTCTATAAAATCATGGTAAATTAGGTTCAACCCTGCTTCTCTCTCACACACTTGTGTGTGTGTTCTTGGTGTTCGAGATGAACACGATGAAGATTGTTGTTTCTCTCTCTAAAATAGAAACTTTCTTTAAAAACCCATGCAACCGAACGATTTCAGACCTGCTTCTCTCTCACATACTTGTGTGTGTGTTCTTGGTGTTCCAACAACTTTCTCTCTCTAAAAACCCATGCAATCGAACGATTTCAGAGTTGCTTCTCTCTCACACACTTGTGTGTGTGTTCTTGGTGTTACAACAACTTTCTCTCTTTTAAAGCTAACAACGATCCAAATTTTATCTTGGTTGTATGTTTGTGAGGTATGTATAAGATTTAAATCTTTGGGGTCTAGAAGATGATGATACTTTTTGACTTTTTGGATGTAGAAGATGACGATACTTTTTGGATGGAGAGAAAGTGACATGATGGTTCTGCAGGGAATCAATTAATACACATATTGGTTTTACACATATACCCCCCATCCACTTATCAATGTATTTAAATTAAATCAATAAACATCTAATCTTCTAAAACATTAGATCATCTTCATCAATGGTTATAAATTGAGTTTCCTAGGTTTTCTCACCATAAATAAGTTTTCTATATATCCTTTCCGTATATATATATATATAAAGAGAAAGAGAGAGAGATGTCGATTAACGTACAAAACCACCGTATCGTGCGATGCGTACGCGAGCATCTTAACCGCACATATGATCTAATCTAGACCTTCAATTGAACGCGGTGACACAATAGTAATTAAGTTTGCATAATTATGCACGTTATTGCTATGCAAAACAATAAATATTGCGAGAACACACAGAACAAAATGAATCACCCGTTTTTTCAATCCTAAAAAGTAATAAATGAAAATGTTACAAATATAAGATTTATTGTTTCTCACACTATAATTCAAAATAAAATATGGAAAAGTTTTAGTTTTTATATAATCTACACATGTGTGTAGGCTATGTACAAGTAAAATATATTTTTTTATGTATATATAATACACATATTAATGTAAGAAACATAAAATTTAAAATATATAAATCTTAAATCTCAAAATTTAGTGATTTTGAGTTGTTTTTTTTTCTCGTAATAATTAGTGTTTTGTAATGATCCTTATCCTGTATATATTAAAATAAAAGTACAAAGGTACCCAAATTCTATTTATTTTATAACACATGGGTTTAAATTAATGGTAAATGATGAATTATATGTCAATTCAAAATAATATTTGTGTATGTTTTGTATTAGTAACTAGGAAATATCCCCACGCGATGCGGCGGGTCCAAATGTAAAGTAACTTGGATTTGTGTAGTAAAGACCTGAATCGTTTCTAAACAAAAGTTACGTCAAAATGTAGATAAACTGAATATGTACATAAAAATAAGCACGGAAACGTATTATACATGGCTCGACTTTCTTGCGAAAGAAATTTAAGCCGAACACCTGATTTTATGCCGATACGTACATAAAAGTAAGTAAAAAAAATATGTTTTTAAGCTAAAAATAGTACCGCACGTTGCGGTATAACCAAAAGTAAAGTAAGTGGAATTTATAAACTCTAACGAAAGCATATTATATTTGACCGGACATGTTATAAAATTAAATTTATGCCAAAATGTAGATTAACTGAAAACATGCAAAAAAGCGAATAAAAACATATTATATCTGAGCCTACCTATTTTCAAATAAATGTAATCAACTTGAATTCATACTGACACGTACGTAAATATAAAAACGTAAAAAGTAATTATAAAGTTTTTAGAAAGTTTATGGGTTGTAAATGTCAATACTAAATGTTGAAGGGTAAAGGCTAAAATAAAAAAAAGTACTAAAAGACAAAATAAAAATCCGCAATCAACCTGAATTTATACCGACAGATATATAAATTTAAGCATGTAAAAATGATTATACAGTTTTTAGAAAGTTAAAGGGTTGTAAGTGTAAATACTAAATATTAAAGGTTAAAAACTAAAATACGCAAAAAGTTACTTAAAGTAAAAAAAAAAACTTACCAATAGCAACCTGCCACTGTTCACCAAACTTATACTTGTAGCTATACTAGTTGATGCCCCGCTCGCGTTGCGGGGCGATAGCCGAATAATGAGCGAGTGTTAAGCAGCTCCTTGACACGGAAAACAATTAAATCGAGTCAACCAATTAAAACAAAACATTTTTATAGTTTTGCTAAAAAAAACTAAAACAATAGCAATATTGTTATTTTTAACTAAGGGGAAGTTTTATTTTTTGACTGGGGTAAAATTGTAATTTGCCAAAAGCTAAAGTGAGGGAAGTACTGTAAATTGGAACCAGGGGCAAAATGGTAGCCTTGTGGAGGGGCAAATTCGTAATTTGAACTTGGGGTAACACAGTAATATAAATTTGAACTAAAGGCATAATTGTAATTTTAGGGTGGAGGCAAAACCATAATTTTATTTGCAACCGATGGCAAAATCGTAACTTTGAGTTGGAGCCAAAAGCATAATTTTATTTTCAACATGGGAAGAAACATAACTTTGAGCTGAGGGCGAAATCATAACTTTTTAAACGGGGAAAAATCTATTTTTAAAGAGAGGGCAAAGTCGTAATTTTTAGCTGGGGGCAAAAACGTAAATTTCTTTTGAACTGTGGCGAAAACGTAATTTTAAGCTGAGTGGCAAATCGCAATTTTGAATCGAGGGCGAAAGCATAATTTCGAGCTAGGGGTGAAAGCATAATTTTGTTTTTGACGGGGGGCGAAAACGTAATTTTAAACTAGGGCAGGAACGTAATTTTAAAGTGTATAAAAAATATTAAACTGTTTAGTCCAATAGGAGAGTGTCAGGCCAGCTGCCTAGCAGTATTCCCCAAACTTATAAATGTAGTGTAGTAAATAAATAAATAAATAAATATAATTTCATGTCTTTAATTATTATATTTATTTATATTTAAAAAACTTAGAATATATTTTCAATTAAATCTTTTCTTTTACTTTTTACTGTATTTATCATTCAATGTAAAATATAATTTAATAATTAATAATTTGTACATCATCAAAGATGTTTAAGTACATCATCAAAGATGTTCGAGTAAGTTGCAACGCACTATTTGAATTTTTTTTGTTTGTATAGAACGCGTATGGGACGTATGAAAGCATTCATAGTGTATAAACTTCATACGGACGTTCGTCCCTTATGCCACATCATCCAAATTTGCAACGCACTATTTGAATTTTCTTTTGTTTTAGTAAATGCGTATGTTTTTACGGTTGACAAGAATACAGGCTGTTTCAACTAAGTTTTTATTTCAGGTTATCTCTTTTACATATCAATATTTAGGGTATGTTTGGCAAAAATAGCTGATGGCTAGAAGCTGAGGCTGGAGGCTGCTGGTAGCTGTAGCCGGTAGCTATAGCTTTTTAGAATATTTAGATGTTTGGCAGAGTAGTCGGAGCTTTTAATAAAATATATAAAATGATCAAAATGGATATTAAAAAGTTGGTAAATTAAAAAGTTTATTATCTTTAGAGGTTAATTTAGTCATTTTTTTCCTTAAAAGCTTGTAGCTCCTTCTAAACGCTACTAGTAGGAGCGTTTAACCAAAAGCTTCAAGCTTTTAACCTAAAAGCTTCAAGCTACTTCAACTAAACAAGACTTTTTATTGAGTAAAGTTTTTTCTTAAAATATTAAAGCTAGAAGCTCCTAAAAACTTCACGCCAAACATACCCTTAAAAGAAAGAGTAAACTGTCAAAATGGTCCTGATGTTTTGTAAATTTACTTTCAGTAATAAAACCTTTTGAATCTGGGTCCCTATGGTTTCAATTTTGATGTCATTTTCATTCAAAATCAAATCTGGTCAGATTTTTCAGTTAACATCCAGTTTTTTTGTCTTTTCCTCCCTTTTAATGAAGGGCAAAATGTTGTTTTAACGCTTTATTATAACAAATTAAAAAAATCTGACTATTTTGCCCTTCATTAAAAGGGAGGAAAAAGACAAAAAAATAAAAAATAAAAAAAACTGGATGTTAACTAAAAATCTGACCAAAATTTCTTTTGGATCAAAATGGCAACAAAATTGAAACCATATGGACCCAGACTCAAAAGATTTAAGTTTTGGACTAAATGGTAAAAGTGATCAAACCTCAAGTACCATTTTAACAATTTACTCTAAAAAACACAAATAAGTGTGTCTATATAGAATAACTATGTTTAAGTTAAAAAAAAGAGTTAATTACGTTTTTCGTCCTGTGGTTTGTCAAAAATCACTATTTCAGTCCATTAGTTTAAAAAATGCTATTTCAGTCCCTGTGTTTTCATTTTCGTAACTATTACAGTCCATGTGGTTTCACTTTGTAACTATTACAGTCCCTGTGGTTCACAGAATAATTGGACTGAAATAGTTATTTTTGACTGTAATAGTTATGAAAGTGAAACCACAGGGACTGAAATAGCAATTTTAAAACTAATGGACTGAAATAGTGATTTTTGACAAACCACATGGACGAAAAACGTAATTAACTCTTAAAAAAATCACGAATAAATGTGTATACAGAATAACTATGTTTAAGTTATAGAATTAATACTCGTTATAGTTTTTTTAACTTAACATAGATAACCAAATCAGGGTATCAAGTGTTTTAAAACAAATTAGAGTAAATTGTTATTTTGGTCCCTGTGGTTTATAACACATTGCTATTTTTTACAAATTTGAAATGTCTTACAAGTTACACAACAACATTTCATATTATTGCAATTTTAATCCATCATACTAACTCAATCCACATTACAATTATTTCCAGGTCACATGCTTCGCATGTGACGGGCATTTTTGCAGAATAAAAAGGCATATCGGATATTTTGAGGATAGATGGTTTAGCCAGAGGCAGGAACCATAGTATTATGAGCCGTAGCACGGGTTACGGCTCAACCCCGTATGCGTAGTTCTTTTTTTATTTTATACAAAAGATACCCTTAAAAAAATACGAGGATACCCCTAACCAAAAAATAAAATACTTGATATTACTAAAATCCTTTTTTTTAAGCCAAAAGTTTTACAACCCGAAAACTTATAGAATAACTAAGCTCAAATGATAAAATAAGTCAAGATTAACAATAATAGAATTGAAAGGAGTCACCTAAATTAATTGATAAATTAGCCAAAGACCCAGAACATTATTATAATTGAATAAGTGATATTGTTTGTCTTATGGTGGAAACCGGAACACATAGTTCTTGTCCTTTGGTTTATCGGGTAGTGAAGCTAGCTTTGGTTTTGCTGGTTGCAATTGTAACCGTTGAAAGATATTTTTCTAAATTGAAGCTTGTCAAGACGGATGGGCCCAGAATATTTGAATAATGTTATGGTTTGTGCGGTCGAAAAAGAAACTTTTGATAAAGTAAAAAACGACGATGTGATGGAACGATTTCAAGCTATTAAAAAAGGATGACAAATCTATTAGATATCTGTTTTATTTTATTTGTTATCGTTTTTTATTATTGTATGATTGCACGATAAAAAAATTTAATCCGAGATACACCTAAATTAATTGGCTAGTTCCGCCATTAGGATGAATGTATATCATATATAATTGAGAAACTTTAGACTTAGCTTTTACAGTTGCAACTGAAAACGCCCAAATTCAACGCACAAAGTGCTTTGTAACAACTAACGTCTTTTGTATATACGGTATCATACTCACTAACTAGAAAAACGCCCCAAATGCAAATCATCCCAAGTGATGATGGGGCACATAAGAAAAGGAAACAAAGCTAAATAAATTATCAAAATTATCAAAGTCCAAATACAAATCATTCCAAAAGTGACGTGGAATACAATCCATACTTTGAGGAAGACAAACTTCTAGGTGTTGCTATTGGAATGTAGGTTGGATACATGTATGTCATGGTTATAACTTGTTCACAAAAATGCCTATCACATGCGAAGCATGTGACTTGGAATCAAATTAATGTGGATGAAGTTAGTATGATGGACTGAAATTACAATAATCTAAAATATGAAATGTAGGTGTGTAATTTGCAAGACATTTTAAATTTGTAAAAAATAACAATGTGTCATAAACCACATAGACCAAAACAGTAATTTACTCAGCAAATTATCTTTAAAAATTTGTACAAATTGCTATTCAAATTATTCAATTTGATTTATTCTCCATCTTATCTTTTGTCTTTAACAAACAACTTTTGCAAACTATTCGGTAGCATGAATAAGAATTTTTAGTAAATGGGTTAAAAATTAATCCGTATAAAATACAGTTTTTAACTTAGTTAATATTAATAATAAAATAATAACTGTAACCGAAAATACAAGAGGAATATATACTGAAAGAAATTTTCAAAAGACAACGGAAAAGTATATCATTCAAATTCAAACACACTTGATGACGAGGATAACGACAAAGATAAGAAATCATATTCATGTAATGGTTTGATCATAAAACTTTATGAGTTGGTGTTGCTTTAAGTCATATTACGACAAAAGAATTGTTCTAGTATTTGTTCCATAACCCTATGTATTTAAAAGTTTAGATGTTTAAATTTACACGTGAAACAATATTGTTATTCTCGTCATAAAAGGTATAATTCATGCTTAGATTGTGATGTGAGAATACACATCATATGTTTTCACTATACAATATATGTATGTAACAACAGGACTAGATTAAATACAAATCAAATTTCGCATACAAAGGTAAGAACCATTAAAAAGTGTTATGTGGCATCAACCAATTATAGATAAATGGTAAAATAATAACCTAAATAAAATTAATTATCTTGAATTCCTTATAATTATGCTAACAAGCACATTAATTCTTTATTTGGATCTTTCTTTTGTTTTCAATGTGCTGATAAGAATGCTGATATCATTCATATATGTGCTAAAAGCAGTTATCTTGATTAATCTTCATGTGCTAATATAATTCAAAGTGCTACTTTTATGCATGTATTGTTTTAGTATGTGCTAATTTAACTTTTTTAAGTGCGAGGATCTGTTCTTACGGTTTAGTATGTCGCGGATTCAAACATATTATCCATACTTTTTATTCTTTTTATGTTTGGAATCCGTCTCACGGATTCAAACCTTTCTTTCATACTTTTCATTCTTTTTATGTTTTGATCCGTATCACGGATTCAAACATTATCATTCATACTTTTCATATCATTCATACTTTCCATTCTTTTTTATGTTTTGAATTCGTCTCGCGGATTCAAATGCATCATTCATACTTTTCGTTCATGTCTTTCATTCTTATAAGTTTGACCTGTACATCAACTACGTATTCAACCTTTTTCATTCGTGCTTTTCTTTCTTATAGAGTACTCTCAATTTCTTAAGAGTCTTATAACTCTTTTCACCCACACGTCTACCCGCTACCCATTCTACAGGACATACCTGCACTGATTATCATGGTCTCACAAAGGTCATATGCTTCTTGCTACTGGCCAGGCACGCAATCCACATACTAGTTTTGTGCCTTCATGTAATCATCACCTTATGTCTGAAGAATTGGGTTTCAGTTCGTGCAACATCTTTAAAACTTTAACAAGACAATATCATTGTCTTTCATTTGACATTTACCCTCCCTAAGGAGATTTTCCTTTTTCTTTTATCATCGGTACCCATATATATTAAAATTGTGTACCTGAGATCCATCTGTCTAATTACATGTCTTGGTATTCATCCTAGACCGCATCCTCGAATCATCCTCCTTAAACACTTAAGCTTACCTTGCATATACAAAACAATTAGCTTCTTTATATGAGTACATAAGTACATGTTTACATTCAATTCTACCTTTAGATCTTGACCGAGTCTTGGATTGTACGGTTCATTGTCATAAGAGCACATGAGTTTGAGTTCAAGTACTTACTTCCTCGTACTTGATTCTCTCAAACCAGGGTTCTGATACCAACTTGTAAGACCCTAACACGTTTTAACCGAAAACACGCAGCGGAAATACGAACCATAAAATTTCTTTCTTTATAATTGTTCTAACATACTTGAAAACCGATTAAAACGACTTCTTTAAAATAAGTGCATTGTTCATCCCTAGTTAATGTAACCTTTTTAACATATGAATACAAACCACGTGACCCCTTTTCCGTACAATCCATGATCTTCAACTCGATCCTCGTCCACTTGTCCCTCATGATGATAATAATGATCTGAATAACTTACGATCACCATATATAACTAACACATTAGTAAATGGTGACATCATACGTAATTTAATGAATATACAAACAATCGTAGCATTCTATCTGTGTAATCTACTCCATTAAGATGTTCTTCCGAATTCGTTCTTTACACCGGGCCTCCAATCTTTAACAGCCTAACACTTACATACCTGCACTTCCATTTCATTCTCATAGATAACTCAGTTAGTATCACCAATACTCGTGTATATTAAAACCCTACATACCTTCATACGAATCTCACTCATGCGGAAACATTTGGTTTATTAACATGCATGCGTCTTATCTAACCCACTCCTTAAAAGATAATAGTCCTACTTAATACATGCATACCTCACTACCCAAACTCATTCATACAACTTACATGCTTACATATTCATTATAACAATCTTAACCACAAACATCTATACACATGTATATGTCACGTACACACTAGTCTACGTACATATAATTTCTATTCATGTTTACCCATGATTTCCATTTACTAACATGCAACTAAATCCATACATACAAGACTTGCATACTTATTTTATTCTCACACGTACTTGCCTACACGCTTCCTTTTTACCCGCATCGTATAACACTCTTTAATGAGTTTGGTGTGCATTTCGGAAACTTTTAAAAATGAGTTCTATACTCACCCGCACCTCACAAACCCATTTGGTAAGGTTGGGGTATGTTATGGAAGTTTAATGGGGCTTAGGAATGAGATTACGAGGTTCAGGATCAAAGAAAACGAAGAAACGGGGCTGCCGGCGTCGGCTGTCGCGTAAATAGCAGCTTAAGGCGTCGGCCAGCTGCAGACCAGCGTCGGCGACGCTGCCCCTGCAGCACCGACGTTGTATTTCGTTCTTTTCGACGTTTCGGCCCCCGTTCGCGCATCCGGAACTTCCCAAATCGTAAAATAACATTATTCCAAACCCCCAAATCATTCTAACACTTCACCTCATATCCCCATAATCAAATCTATACTTTTATCATACTTTCTTGATTTTGACCCGTTTGGTCCCACCATTCACTTACCGTTACTTTTGAACTATAAACATCTTGCTACAACATTCCTTCCCATCTACTTACATATCTCAACCATTTTTAAATGATTCTTAACTTTTATATGACAAGCTTTATTTATGTAGTAAGAAGTGAGGTTCCGGAATTCACTTACCTTAGTCGTCCGCATTCGCATCCGCTTCATTGCTTCTTTTTCACCCTTGTAGCCTTCCATGCTTCCATCCATCTTGACATGATCCCTATACTTTCGTGTCATCGCATTCACATTCTTGTTACTACACATGATTGTATATACTAGCGATCATATCAAATTCATATTCCACATTTGACCTTCATTTGTCAATTCGAACAAACATAAGGCATATTCTCACGATCTTATCTTTTCAACTTATTTAATTCCTCACGTCATCGCATATAACACACATTGATATACACGTATCATATGACTTTCTAAAATCTTATAATTGTGACAACAAGTCTAACCATGCTTCTTATGCACAGTTGACTTTCAAAAGTCAACGGTTTATCATATGAACTTTCGACTTAACCCCATACATCCGTGTCATCATATTAAACTATACTAATGACACTAAATACATTTCATACTCATGTTTTATGACACATATACGTGCATATAATTTCTTATACGTAATACATCTCATTCATACTAGCATTTTCATATCTCTATAACTAACATCATGACCCATATTAGCTAAACCAATATCATTCCAAAATTACTCCTTTTTACAAATTCATATGCTTCATATTTAGTGTACATTTAAATTCATAACTTTTAATTAAGAAATTAGTCAACCATATGGTGAACATCTTACCACTCCAACTTAGAGTACAACCTTCTAATGTAGACTTTTTACCAATCATATAACCAACCAAAGATCATACATGTAATCCATCTAAAATACGTTTCTCATGTTCAGTTACTACTAATTACATCATTATCTTATTTCATTCACATATGTCAAGCCATTTCATACAATCACACATTCTAACTTCACCTAGACATTTCATCAAACACTTGGTGCGCTTACTTCTATCTAAGCACAATGTACAAGTATTTCATGTTTTCATTCCTTCTTCTTTCATTCATTCATCAATTTCAACTAATTTCACATAACTTTCATTCTAAATCAGATTCATTTAACAATAATCTACAACGTCAAACTTCATATATATCAAAACTATACTCGATTTAGCACAAGCAACATCATCATTTTCATAACATTACTTCCACAAGTGGGTTTTCATTAAAACATCAAAGTACTCCAAAATTCGAGCATGATTCATGTTTCATGAGATGATTCTAATTCATTATCATTCTAATTTCACATTAACTCACAGATTGAACACAACCCGTTTCATCAATGATCATCAAATCATAAATTGTATCATACCTTATGATTAGCAAGTAGAGGTGATCAAAGATTGATGTTCATACACTAGATCAACCATCAATTGCTCCACTAATTTTTTGTGGTTAGGTTTTAGAGGGTGTTCTTCCCTCTTTTCCATATCATGTAACACACACATACACACACAAAATTCTGCATTTTGTTTTCTTTTTAATAAGAACTCCACCCCAAAACCTTCACCTTTAGTCCCTCTTATTTGCTACTAAAACATAATTGGCACAACTTTCCTTCTTTAATAGTTTTTGCCATACACTTAACTAGGTTACATAACCTAGTTATTTATTTCATGATATATCATATAGGAACATATGGTGAATATAAACATTCAAATTTTGGGGCGTTACAAGTCTACTGTCACACCCCAACTGATGGCGGAAACATCGAGGTAGTGGCACTACGCGACCAGATTGTCACACGAGAAATTTCCATAACACTGTTTAATCAACAATATTTATCCCATACTATTAAACAATACGTCATCAACAATGTCACGAAATACATGATTTTCCCATAAAACAATAAGGTTCGATATCCCCTAGATCTCATTACAATTCAGGACTAAACAAAAGCATACTAAACTAAACACGCTACATCCAAAGCATCCAAGCTAAAATCCTCAACATGTTACATACGTTAAAATACAAGTCAATACAATTAAGTAAAGGTGAGCATACAGGTTTTAGTAATACTAACATAATAGAGACACCATTCGCGAAATAGTCCAATTACATATCATGATACACCAAAACACATCACACAGATAAACATAGGCTTATTTCTCATGCTAACTACCGTGAGAAGGCTTGCACGTCCATCCTAACTAGACCCAGTCGGGTGTTAGCCACACTATAGTACCATACAAGCTAAGGAGGCAAGTTAACGAAAATAAGTCCTAGTCACATGTTTCTAGTATCACGTATTGAGCATATATAAGCAGATTATTCGCGTGTGATAAACAGTTTGAGTTGTGAAGTGGATTTGATAGAGGAACGTATGTAACACCCAAATAGTGCATTAAAGCGAAAACGGGTCAAGTATACTCACTGTCGGTGCTTTTTAGGTGAGATGAGGGATCTGAGAGAGAGTTGCGGAGAATGCCGGATCAACCTGTAAACGAACAAAAGTGCATCAGTCTTCCGATTTGCTGAAACGGTTAAGTTTGGGTTGAGCAGTAGACAAGTTCGGCCGAACTTGTATGTAAACATACAAGTTCGAGCGAATTTGTTAAGTTTTGGTGATTTTGATGTCAAGTTCGGGCGAACTTGCAAGTTTCTTAAGGAAATCTTGACAAGTTCGAGCGAACTTGTGGGTAACCTTAACAGGTGAGACAAGTTCATCCGAACTTGTGAAGTTTCCTGGGAAACTTGACAAGTTCGAGCGAACTTGGGAGGCTTCTGAAGAAAATTTGAACATTCCCACTCAAGTTCGGCCGAACTTGACCCCTTGAGGGCAAGTCCGAGCGAACTTGACTACTTGTGCTGTCAAAATCAGTGTAATCTCGAGCGAACTTGATGTTTTCGGGTCCAAAATCTTGCGTTTTCGCGTCGTTTGCTGAGGAAATCGAGTGCCCATCCCTCCAACCTTAAGCCACTGAGTAAAACTTAGGTTGGAGAGGTCTTTTGGAGCGAACTTAGCCATTTTACAGAAACTCGGGCTAATCCGGGCGAACTTGATGGTTCGTACGGGTTACTCCAGCTTGTGTAAAGTGACGATTTTGTCCTTGTGCTTCGGGATCTGAGATCTAGCTTCGACAACGCCTCGTTCCACTCAAAAGTGAACGAAACATACGTCTTTAGACCGAAAATGGTGTAAAAATCAAGGATTTAAAAGTTTTTGCTCAGATCTAGTATAGATCTGAGTGAAAATAGAAGTTTTTATGGAAAACGATGGAGATTTTCGTAAACATGAGAGATTTGATGAAAACGAAGGCAATGCCTTGTGCAAAATCGTTGTAAACTGTTGTAAACGTTGATGAACATCATTGTAGTTGAAATCAGGTTGATTCTTACTTAGAAACAGAGGGTTTTGGGTTTCGGGAGCTCTGGGCGAACTTACAGCAAGTTCAAATGAAAGGATAGAGCTGGGTATTTATAGGTGAAGGCAAAAAGGAGAGCTAGTGGAGTCACGTTCGGTCGAACTTGCATGGAATTCATGCAAGTTCGGGCGAACTTGCTTGATTTTTAAGGGAGATTAGCCAAGTTCCGCCGAACTTGTACATTTGTGTACAAGTTCGAGCGAACTTGTACATGTGTGTACAAGTTCGAGCGAACTTGTGGAAAGCAGAAGTTTCTTGTGTCTCAGGAAAGTTAGGGCGAACTTGTGGTAGTCAAGTTCGGCCGAACTTGACCTGGTGACCAAGTTTCGTTTACTGATTTCGCGTTAAGTGTTCGTTTGGCGATTCGGTTCGTATTAGGTAGTTATATTAAGCGTTATAATTGATATAATAGTACGATTTAATGATTTGAGCATGCGAGAGCGATGCGATAGCGGGCGTAATCATAACCACAAACATACATAACACATAAATAACATAAAACCATATAATTAACTGCGAGTTGCGATGCGATGAGATTAGCGATGCGATTTAATAAGCGATTAGATGCGATATGACATACATAATTGAAATTAATTAACATAAACTTTTCTTATAAACGAATCTCGGAATACACACGGAAATACAACAGAAATAAGCTGAAAATGAAGTAACAACGAAATTTAGAGTTGTTACATCTACCCCCTTAAAGGAGGTTTTGTCCCCGAAACCTTTCTCATTCCTTACTAGACCAATTCTACTCTTGCTTTTAAATCAATTTCAAGAAGCTTCCTATAATCACAAAAACGCTTGTGACTCATTAAAGAGGTAGCACTCGTGCACAACCACTTGTATATGTCTTGTTCTTGCCTTCTTAGTTAAGCATGAGACTTTCATACATTTACGAATCACGGTGGATCAATACTTTTCCATCTCACCCATGTATCATATAAGATATTTCATTCTAGCATTAGCCTCACGATTACTCATCGTGAGTTTACCTCGGTGTTCTATTATTAACATTCTTCCTGAGCACTGTAATTGGCACATGGTAATTTAAACCGCGGATATTAACATATTACCAACATTCATTTGGGGTTGTCACTACCTCTAGGTAGTTATTATTTCATTTTCGTTAATCATTGAGCGAACCATAACATCTCATTACTAACGTTCCTTTAACTTACTTTCATATTCATACGAGGGATCAACATATCATCATACGCATGCTATGAACATTCAATGATCTATTAATACTACAACAAAACTACCCTTTTCATACTTACTTATTTGTACTTGATGCGAGAACTAAGCATCATTCTACGTTTGCTATCATTACTTGTACTATGCACGCCCTTAGGTTTACCATTGAATCATTTCTTTTATGTCATATGTTCTCCACCCTCTCCACGCACTATTTATTTCACATAAGTAATTATGTCGTGCAAGTTCATCGTACGAGCGTTTAACAAATACCAAAATTTTTCACTCAAGGTATTTTGGGATTTCCTTTATATGTCATAAATTTCTCCTTATGTTGACCGTTAAAAGTCAAACATTCCATACCATGCCATATTTATTCTATCATTCATTTCCTTAGTTCGTATGTTGTATTAAACCTACCAATTCATACTTATCATTCACGAGTTAATCATTTTACTAACATCGCTTTTATTGCATAAATCATCGATCCGCGACCCGGATCAGCCCACTTTTTCATGAGTCCAAGTCAAAATTGAATTGACCTAGTCCATCTATGTGATGAGCTTCCGCTCGCGCACATCCTTTTCCAACTCTACCAACTTTACTCACCCAGAGTCCTACCATTCTTATCTATAAAAAGAAGGATAACACATTTCATTCACATTCCTTCAAGTATGCTGTATATCAAATCATTTTGTTTACATACTAGCCATATCAAGATTCTTCTAAAACATTAGTTCGTTTACTCATTCATAACGGGTCCTCACATGACCATTCTTTAACATATTAGTTTCCTTTATTCGACTCGTTCATAACGGGTTAATACATAATCATTCTTTAACATACCAATTCCACTAAGTTCTTCATTGTATTTGGTGTTAATTCACCTATGTTCTTTCGAAAAATCCCTTGCTAATGGGTATCCTACCTTACACATTGCATTCCTTACGTAATACTTTCAAATTTTGTAAATAATTATTTACCGACTTTTGCAATGACTTTTTCTAGGTCAAACTGCCATTTTTATTTATTGTTTACATATTTTGGAGTATGTGTTGTACTTACCATCGAACCACACATGCTTACAAAAACATCATCCACCACATGTCGAGCAATACCCTCAATCCAAACCCCTTACGCCCCATAGTTTTAATGAGAAACATAACCATATAGTTGTCATATTAATTTATTCAGTGAAATAGCTAATGAGAAGCATGACCATATAGTTGTCATATTATAGATCTTATTCAGTGAAATAGTTAGATATTCGATATTTAGGCCTTTTCTTCTTTAAATATGTAAGCCTTTTCTTCTTTAAATATGTAATCAATGGGGTAATTAAGTTGTGTAAAAAAACTAAAAAAAAAAATTTAATACCACAATCAAAATAAGAAAAGAATAATAAAACTGAAAACAATACATGATTGCGCATCCAGGGAATCGAACCCCGGTCAGTACCGTGGGAGGGTACTATGATACCACTACACTAGATGCGCCTTTTTGTCATAAGATCTGATATTTTAAATTTTAATCCCTAAAAGTTGACAGCAGTAATCGAAGTTTTAGTTTTCAATATAGACAAGTGACCCATGATTCATGGGTATAATTTTTTATACGTACGACATGGGAAAACGATAATTAACTTTCATCACAATAAAATAACAAATCTATTTATGTATTTACGAAAGATATAGTTTTCGTAAAAATGAGACATATCAAACAAATAATAATAATAATTTATAGGCACTTAACAGTTAACACTAAACAAATATAGGGAGTTAAAATTGTGGATAATCATTATGATAGTAAACAAAAAACAAAAAGAAAACGTATAGTATTTAAATGATAAGTATATTTAAAACTGAAAAAACGTATAGTATTTAAATGACAAGTATATTTAAAACTGAAAATTAGCATGCTAATGTGCTCAAACAACTTGTACCTTGTGAGACCTTATTCATACCGACAATTACTTTTAATACATACACGCTAGGTTAGAAACTCGTGTATTACAGAGGTTGAGTAAAAGAAATCTTAAATAATTAGTAATAAAAATTTAGGAATTATAAAACGATATTTTAAGAAAAGACATGATAGACTTTTTTTAAACTTTTCCTTGAACGATGACTTTCTTTTTGAGTGACCCAATGTCACACCGCCTAAAAAGCAGCCCTAGCCAAGATTTGTCCATACTACATTGCCTTAACCGGGCCCGTGCTGGGTTGGTCATACTTGGTTACGGCGTTCCCCCGAAAACCGTACTGCCTCCACATGAGTTGCCTCGCTGAAGTAACAGCCGGATGAAAACCAGGGTGCGGCTCAGGATCGAACCCCCCTCGGTGGGTTTGTCACCATCATTGCCCAATATGATACAAGTGAGAATTGAGCTTGAGTCTCCATTGGAAAACTCAAGTCTCCTACCACTAGGCCACAAGTGAGGAGGAATTGACCAAAAAATAATGACATGTTTTGCATGTGAAAGGACTTAATAAGAAAAATAAACTGGTTTTTGTTCAATGTTCAAACTTGCAAGAAAACATACACCAAAGCTGATTCACATGCTGTTTAAAGCGAAAGGTTGAAACCTGCAATTTTAAGCATACATAAATACCTTTTCTATAAATTTGTCTTAAGAGAAATCTCAATGACAAGGCATTATTCTATACATAAGTGTGCTTTTATTTGATGATTCGAGTGTTTTCATGTGTTTAGAATATGTGTATGTTTCAAAACAAGCTATATGAGTACATCACATCTATACTTCTATTAATTAAAAATAAGGTGTCTAATTGCAATGTTTTTTAAGTGTGTTGATGATTATTTACGACCACTCTGTGCCTCTCCCTTTTATCGGTTAAAGTCATTAAATAACAAGATACCTTATTGTAGCATGCGATTTTCCATCATCACATGTGTTAGATGGGTGGTATGGTTTTTTGAGAAACGCCGTTAGTCAAACTCTGACACTAGCGTGAACCCGGTTAAGACAACATAGTCTGGCCAGTATTTAGAAGGGTGTGAGATCTCTCTTACAATAAGTTTAGATTCTCACCGTTCAAAAAAAACATGTGTTAGATAATGTCTTGACTATGCAACTTTTTAGTCTGGTTAATCACGTCAAATTACATGTAGTGCTATAAAATCTGAACCTAGGTGTGATTATATTTTACTTCATTGAATTATAGTTTTTATTTTTTGTTTGATAACAAATTCAAAATCAACCAATCTTTCACAAAGCTGGTATTTTATGCTTACCATTTCCAAATTATAAATTAGCAACATTTTATTGCTTTATATAGTTGTAACATATGCATTGGGAGTTTCAAAAAAAATGCATTTTTTCACTTTTAATCCAAATGTTTTTATTTTTGTATTTCAACCCCTTTGACTTTTTTAGTTTTAACCCAAAGCTTTTCAACCTTTCAATTTAACCTCAACAGTTTTTTGTTTTCAACTTTGGTCCCCCACACTTTTCATCTGTCGCAAGTTTTTGTTTTACGTTTCGTTCGAAATTATGTGAGTCAACACGCATCAACGTGCATGTGGGATTCAACGTTTTTTCCCGTTGAGTTCAATCAAATATGTCGAAACGCATATTTTCATATGGTTAACGCATCACATAACGTTTGGATTAATCCATTCGATGTTTGCGATGTACCACGCCGCAACGCGCGCAGATCTTATTGCTAGTTAACTATAAATTAGCAACATTTTATTGCTTTATATAGTTGTAACATATGCATTGGGAGTTTCTAAAAAAAATTGAATTTTTTCACCTTTAATCCAAATGTTTTTATTTTTGTATTTGACTTTTTTAGTTTTAACCCAAAGCTTTTCAACCTTTCAATTTAATTTCAACACTTTTTTATTTTCAACTTTGGTCCCCCACACTTTTCATCTTTCGCAAATTTTTGTTTTACGTATCGTTCGAAATTCTGCAAGTCAACACGCATCAACGTGCGTGTGGGGTTCAACGTTTTTTTCCCGTTGAGTTCAATCAAATATGTCGAAACGCATGTTTTCATATGGTTAACGCATCACATAACGTTTGAATTAATCCATTCGATGTTTGCGATGTACCGCGCCGCAACGCGCGCAGATCTTATTGCTAGTTAACTATAAATTAGCAACATTTTATTGCTTTATATAGTTGTAACATATGCATTGGGAGTTTCTAAAAAAATTGCATTTTTTCACTTTTAATCCAAATGTTTTTATTTTTGTATTTCAACCCCTTTGACTTTTTTAGTTTTAACCCAAAGCTTTTCAACCTTTCAATTTAATTTCAACACTTTTTTATTTTCAACTTTGGTCCCCCACACTTTTCATCTTTCGCAAGGTTTTGTTTAACGTATCGTTCGAAATTCTGCGAGTCAACACGCATCAACGTGCGTGTGGGGTTCAACGTTTTTTCCCGTTGAGTTCAATCAAATATGTCGAAACATGTTTTCATATGGTTAACGCATCACATAACGTTTGGATTAATCCATTCGATGTTTGCGATGTACCGCGCCGCAACGCGCGCAAATCTTATTGCTAGTTTAACTATAAATTAGCAACATTTTATTGCTTTATATAGTTGTAACATATGCATTGGGAGTTTCTAAAAAAATTGCATTTTTTCACTTTTAATCCAAATGTTTTTATTTTTGTATTTCAACCCCTTTGACTTTTTTAGTTTTAACCCAAAGCTTTTCAACCTTTCAATTTAATCTCAACACTTTTTTATTTTCAACTTTGGTCCCCACACTTTTCATCTTTCGCAAGGTTTTGTTTAATGTTTCGTTCGAAATTCTGCGAGTCAACACGCATCAACGTGCGTGTGGGGTTCAACGTTTTTTCCCGTTGAGTTCAATCTTGTCGAAACATGTTTTCATATGGTTAACGCATCACATAACGTTTGGATTAATCCATTCGATGTTTGCGATGTACCGCGCCGCAACGCGCGCAAATCTTATTGCTAGTTTAACATAAATTAAAGCGTCATCCACATACTCTTCGTGAATTCGACACTCCGATTACCCTAGCGAACTTGCGCATATAAATTTTTAACTCTTTTATTTTTATTTATGACAGTTTCAACATTAGTTACCTAAATTAATTCAATTATTTTTGTTCACTTTTATTCTCATATTACAAACTACAAATTTCTTAGCTACTAGCATTCCCATTTATAGCAATAGTTTAGGCTATCGGTAGTGAGTAAGCACCCATGTCCGCATCAACTGAGAGGGGCATTAAACATAAACATCGTAGATGACGCTGTAGGGGCTGGCGTTAGGTTGGTAGCGGACCTAAGAAAGAAGTTATCTAAAATACCTTTTGTACCAATCATATAATTATACGTCACACTCTTTTTGTTTTCTTTTTTACTTTATACAACCAGTATTAATAAATTCATTACGCAATTTTGAGAGAAAAAAAATATTTTTACACTATACACTAAAATGCAGAAAAAAATATATAAATGCATTAACTAGGGCCGAAAAGGAACCCAACGAACACAAACAAGACCTAACAAAGTTTGTTAAAAATATACGTATTCACGAACACTTATCGAACGGGATTTTAAGTTCGTGTTCGTTTGTTAATTTTAGACAACGAACTTTGATGAACACAAATAAGCACAAACTAATAGTCATGAACACAAATGGAACAAAAGAACACAAATGGAACTTGTTAAATATTTTATTTGTCGGAATTGTGTATTATTTAATTTAAATAAAATATAAAAACGAAAAATACTAATGGACTATCGAACACGTTACCGAATGCTCATGAACATAAATGAAGGAAGGCGGCTTCTGTTCATGTTTATTTATTAAGTTAAATGCCTGGTTGGTCCCTGTGGTTTGTAAATATTGCAAACTTGGTCCTAGTGGTTCAATAATTACACACTTGGTCTCAGTGGTTGTAATTTTTAAACTCGGGTGGTCCTTATCACTAACTTAGGTTAGATTTATCAGTTAAGTGTGTATGAAATGACTAAATTACCCCTAAGATTAAAAATAAACAATTTATAAGTGAAAAAAAATAAAACAGGGCCCACCCATCATCTTCTTCCCCTCCCCAAAATCATATTAAACCTAAACTAATCCAAAAACCAAGCAATATGATAAACTTTTTTAAGGAAACAGAGGATCAAGTAAAAACTAAGAATTGAAAAGCACTATCTTTATGCAAATTCATAAGAAACCTATATCATATTGCATTTATTTTTCACCAAGAACATAAGAATAAATAAGTGATTCCAAGATCAAAAAACAAGATTAGAGGGTCAAATGTTTGGTGGGTATGAAATTGAAGAAGAACCCATCTCAGATTGTGCTCTGTAGTTGATAAGAACAAGATTCAATTGCGTTAAATGAGGGTTTAATGAGAGCACAATATCCACGACCATCTCAAAATCTCTAACCACCTGGCCCGAATCCAACGCCACCCCTGTCACTGGTCTGGCATCACCTGCAACTCTGACAACTGCGTCACCGAAAAAACGAACCGCATGTTCATGTTTTACAGTTTCTAGATCTCCATCTGGATTTGATCATTCTTTGAATCCTTTTTCAACCACGGACCAGATTTGATCTCAACGACAGTGTGTCCGGTAACCGAGATAATAACCACCTGAGCTCCGACTACATTCACTAAGGTCATCGCCACCACCGTACATTCATCGATAAAACCTAGAAACTCGAATCAGATCCACATTTCACGCTTAAAAACATCAAAATGGTTGATTTTTTATCACCAAATTCACAGTTATGCGTATGATTCAAGAGGATGAAGTTGCTGAAAAAGAGAAAGAAAGCTTCTGAAAAAGTGATAGTGGGTTGAAAGTGCAGGTGTTTTATTTTTATTTTTTAATGTTAGGGATAGTTTAGTCATTTCACAAAGACTTAACTGAAAAATTTAATAAAGGTTAGTGTTAAGGACCACCCGAGTTTAAAAATTACAACCACCGGGACCAATTGTGTAATTAGTGTACCATTTGGACCAAGTCTACATTTTTCACAAACCTTAAGGACCAACCAGGCATTTGGTTCACTAAAGAAAGGAAATTTTTTATTTGTGTTTGTTTGTTTTATTAATAAATGACCGATCACAAACGAAGTTTTTGACGATGGATTCAGGAACTATTTGGTTCACTATTCATTTTAGTCCACTCAACTTGTGATTGAACTCAGATAAACACGAAACCCTATTCATATCCAGTGAGCTTCAGGTAATTCAAAACCTCCATTATCACTGTTCAATTGACCTAATTACGCTTCAAATTTCCTTCAATCAGACCTCTGTTTGTAGATGATATAATCTGTTCCGGTAGTTCATCTCGCATGTGTTTATTGCTTCAATTGATTAACCGATTTGTTCGTTTCGTTTATTATCATTTCTAGCCCTAGAAACACATATTCGCTAATTGTTTATGATTCTATCTTCTCGAATTCGTTGATTATTAAGCTTATTTTGTTTAGATAAACTAGTGAACATGCAACTTGAAGGATTGATTGAGGATAATCTGTTTTGATATTGTTATAGTTTTTGTAATGT
The DNA here is from genome assembly GCA_947069175.1 of Scalesia atractyloides. Lineage (NCBI taxonomy): Eukaryota > Viridiplantae > Streptophyta > Magnoliopsida > Asterales > Asteraceae > Scalesia > Scalesia atractyloides. The sequence continues at coordinate 89,355,588 of CAMTDV010000017.1, forward strand.
GTGATTAGTTGGTTGAATTAGCTTATGGATGGAATAGATGATTTGGATTTCCGGTTTGTCGAATTTGAGTTTGACTTTTGATGTTATAGACTAAGTGGAGATAAGTTATGGATTATTGAAATTGTATGGAAAAAGGATATACCTAGATTGAAATTTACTGCAGGTTAATAATGTAAAGTGTTTGTGATAAGTTTATAATGTATACATAATCGTTGTCAAATCTGGAATTACTATCTTATGGAGGGATAGATGATATCGAACACACGGGAGTTTAACTTTTGATGTTTTAGACCAAGTGGAGTTATCTTATGCATTCTTGAAACCGTATGGCAAAAATAATGCGTATTTTGAAATTTAGTACAGATTATAAATATAAAGGTGTTTGTGATAAGTTTTCAATGAATGCATGATCGGCCTCAAGTCTGGAATTACATCTTTGGAAGGGGGCAATTCGTATCTGAGAATTGGGATATGAAGATACGTTATTATGGTGATATTCGTCGATTTGGTGGTTGCTAAGCTTCTGTAGTTCGGATAAACCAGTGAACATGCCACTTGATGGATTGATGGGCATCTGTTATGATATTCTTTCAGCTTCTATAATGCATGCTTAATCGTTGAATCAGCTTATGGAGTGAATAGACAGAGTGATTTTTGCTGTTACATGCTAAGTCGAATTATGTCATGCATTCTTGAAATTGTTTGGAAAAATGATATCTAGATGATTTTTACTACAGATTAAAATATAAACGTTTTTGTGATAATTATGTAATGAATAAGTAATCATCCTCGAATCTGTAATTACTATCTTAGGAAAGGGGCATTGGTATTTGAGAATTGTGATATCTATATGTGATATGATATTTTTGTTTTGCAGGAATGATATGAACGAGCATGTTGTGATGCTTTATGCTATTCTACGACACAAAGCGTTTACAGTCACAGAGTGTTTATGTTAAAATGTTCTTTAGGGCTTGGAACACTGCCATAGGTGACATGGGATATGCTCTTAGTAGATTGGAAATAGACCCCGATTATTCCGATAGTGAATCATCCCCTGTTGGAGATGAAAACAACAGTCCTCGATCTTCATCACAGAACGATTTGGATCATGAAGTTGCTCAACTAACAAAGATGAAATCAACACCCCATAAAAGATTAAAGCGGGCTCTTCCACGAAAAGAGGAAGTTATGGTTTCACCCGTGAAGATGTTAGCGGGTCGAGAAGGGAATTATTCGGGTCGAGGACGTTTTTCTGCAGCCGATCGTTGTCATATGCTAAACAAGTATTTGCCTGTTAAAGGTCCGTCTATCATTGACCAGTTGACTACCCGGGCTTATGTCTCACAGTTTTCGAATGATGGTTCCCTTTTTGTTGCTGCGTTTCAGGTATTCTTTCTTTTGTTCTATTTTTGAAGTTATCGTAATTTACACTCAAATTAAAATGAATTTGTGTCAAGAACAAGAATATTGTAGTTTATTAGGGTTAAGACTTTCGTCAGAAGTAGGAGCTACTGTGTGTTTAGGGCTGCAAGCGAACCGAACGAACACGAACAAGACCTTTTCGTATTCGTTTGTTAAGACATACATGTGTTCATGGACTGTTCATTCAACACTTACCGAACGGGATTTTATGTTCGTGTTCGTTTGTTAAATAATACTTGTCGTTTTTGTTAATTTTAGACATCGAACGAGAATGAAGTTCATGAACACAAACTAATGTTCAAGAGCACAAATGGAAACAAATGAACACAAAGAAGCATGAACTGAATATATAATACGGTGACACTTATTAAATATTTTATTTGTCAGTTTGAACTTTGAAGTATCTAAATAAAATATAAAAACTAAAAGCACTAATGGACTATCGAACATAAACGAACACGTTACCGAACATTCACGAACATAAATGAATGAACACAACCTCTGTTCATGTTCGTTCATTTAACTAAACGCACAAAATTTCTTGTTCGTGTTCGTTTGTCTAATAAACGAACAACACAAACAAACTTCCCACCGAATGGTTCACGAACTGTTCGCTGAACGTTTGGTTCGTTTGAAGCCCTATGTATGTTCTAAACTGGTAAAATTTTATCCTATTTAACAGGGAAGCCATATTAAAGTTTATAATGCTGAAATGGGATGGAAACTTCAGAAGAATATTGTTGCTAAAAGCTTGCGATGGACGGTTACTGATACAGCCCTTTCACCAGATAAACGTTTCCTGGTGAGTTTTTTTTTTCCTTAAATATAAACATTATATTGCTACTTGCAGGTTTATGCCTTTCAACTGATTATGGAATTTCTTTCAATTACAAAACCAGTTCGTTCAAATTTATTAGTTTTTTATGATCTGTAAGGTATAGACAATTATATTGCTACTTGCAGGTTTATGCGACCATGTCTCCTATTGTCAACATTGTTGATATTGGATCTGCTGCAACAGAGTCTCATGCAAACGTAACGGTATGACTAATGGACTACTTTATAACTTTATCACTCATTTGATTCAGCTATTAAGTGCACAATAGCGTGTGATTTGGAAATTTGCAGGAGATACATGAAGGATTAGATTTTTCTAGTGATGATGAAGTTGGATATTCATTTGGAATTTTTTCTGTAAAATTTTCTAATGATGGCAGAGAGCTTGTAGCTGGAAGTAGTGATGATTCAATTTATGTTTATGATGTTGAAGCAAACAAACTTTCCCTTCGAATTCAAGCACATACGGTAATACCAGCAATTTTAAGCGTGCATTCATTCACTACATTTTTTATTTTTACTTGTCTTTTGTACACAAGTATTGTTTTCGATTAAAACCTTACATGTATGCACAATTAGTTGTGTTGCTGATTACACCATGTTGTTACATAACGCAGTCAGATGTAAACAGTGTGTGCTTTGCCGATGAAGCCAGCCATCTGATATATTCTGGAAGTGATGATAATCTCTGCAAGGTAAATTCTTATAAGTTTTATCCTGTTTTTACATGTTTGTCATCATTAATAGATAATTTTTGCATTTGAGTAAAATGTCAGTTTCGTCCTTGAGGTTTGGCCAGTTTTGCGACTTTCGTCCAAAGGTATGTTTCTCCGCATCTGGATCCAAAATGCTTGAAATCTTGCTAAATTTATCCGTCTCGTTAATTCCATCCATTTTTCTCTGTTAACTCGGGTATTTTCGTCTTTTGAGTTTACTTAAAGGGCAATTATGTCTTTTGAATACATGTACATTATGCTAAATGCTTGTGCAAAAAGTGAAAAAGACCGAATTGCCCTTTTAAGTTAACAATAAAAACGGAAATACCCCCGACTTAATGAAGAAAAATGGATGGAGTTAACGAGCCAGATGAAAATGGCAAGATTTCAAACATTTTGGATCCAAGATGCAGAAAAACAAACCTTTGGACGAAAGTTGCAAAACTGGTGGACGGAAATGACATTTTTACTCTTTGCATTTGGAAATCCTTAAAACTCAGATTTGTTTTCTTAAATGGACAGAATCATAGAAATATTAATACTTCTCTTTAGGGAGATAGATGCAAATATTAGTATTGAGAATTTTGGACTTTCAGGTGTGGGACAGACGTTGCTTGAGATCAAGAGGAAAACCGGCTGGAGTCCTAATGGGGAATCTAGAAGGAATTACGTTTCTTGACAGCCGTAACGATGGTCGTTATTTCATTTCAAATGGAAAAGATCAGACAATTAAGCTTTGGGATATCCGAAAAATGTCCTCTAATGCCACTCAGTATGTTAATGTCATAATATCCTATTATGTGTGAACATATACATGATCTCTACAATGTTATATCTTTATAGTCAATGGAAACGTAATGTGCATAAACTCTCTAGTCAACTTGTTTGACTTTCCTTGAAATAAATACTCTATTATTATGGAAAAATGTGGGAATAAAGATCATGACAATTAATTGATAGGTTGATGATGGTCTTTTCAAAGTATGCTTTATCTAGGTGTTATAGTTTTTTTATCAAATTATTACATTATTAATGCATATAATTACAATATGCTATGCTTTCTTTTATTCTTTTTCAGCACTCATGCGTTTAGGAACTACGAATGGGATTATAGATGGATGGACTACCCGCTCAGGGCACGAAATGTGAAGCATCCAAGTGATCAATCTGTTGCCACATATAAAGGTCATTCGGTATTGCGTACACTTATACGCTGCTATTTTTCACCAGAATATAGGTAATTAACTAACTATACCATTTATGCTTCTCAATTACATTTCTACTCGCAGAGCACTTCCTTATCAATCTGGTATAATTATCAACTAATTAAGGTTTTTGTCCAGAGATCTTTATGATTATGAACTGGCCATCATGTTGTAGAGGTGTACAAACCGGGTTTTTTCTTATTTACAAACCGAACCGTTTTTTTGGGTTGTAAAAATACCAATTTTTTTCAAACCGGTTTCCAAGGTCTAAACCCCAAACCGTTTAAACGGATTCGGTTCGGGTTATAAACCGGTTTGGGAACCGGGTTTTTGGGCTGTAAAAAAACGGTTTTCTTTTTCTCCCCAAACCGGTTCATTTTTAAAACCGGTTTCTGAGATCCAAACCCCAAACCGGTTAAACCGATTCAATTCGGGTTATAAATCGGTTTGGGACAAAAACAGCCGTTTTTAATCGGTTCTTTTACAACCGGTTTCAAAGTATGGGAATATGAACCGGTCTACAAACCGCCGGGTCGCATCTGGTTGAAACCGGTTTTTCAAAACCAGTCTGTTTTTTTTTTCAAACCGTTTTTCCCACCTCTATCATGTTGTACCCAATTGATGCGCACCTTAATTAGTAGATTTTGCAAACAAATACAAGTCGTATTTAGTCAAATGAAGGAAAAATGGGCAGATTGGGTAAACGGATAAGTAGGGATACAAGTCAAATGGGCTAACACTTTGTTTGTCATACTTCTTTAAATTTTATATTATATATGATGTGTTAAATAATTAGAAGATTTATGTTATTACAATAAATCAATAATAATGTTATTTTTTTGTTTAATAAATCAGTTATGATCTATGAAGTGTTAACACATTAAAAACACCTTAAATTTATCCGTAAACCATCTTTAAACTGCTAAATTCAGAAGCGGACTCCTTTTGGGGACAAAGATAAGCGAGGAGGTTGACGCTCGCTTGTTAATGTGTAACTTTAGTGTGTGCGTGCGGGTGCGATTGGGGGTGGGGTTTAGCTATATTGATAATGGATCTTAACAGATAATTTGTTCATAATTTTGCAGCACTGGCCAGAAGTACATTTATACTGGATCTCATGATTATTGTGTTTATATATATGATTTGGTAAGTATCATACTCCTAAAACTGCATTTTTTTTTTCTCATAATACTGCATCAATATGCTGTGACAATAACTTTCCCATCAAAGAAACTGTTATGGGTTAAAAATGGGTAATTACGTTGCACGGGTTGCTTTGGGTTGACCCGAAACAATTTTTATCTAAATTCTTTTATAAATAAAAATTGGGCCAAATCTGGTTGAAAAGTTACATTGATCGAGGAGACTGTATGCCTTAAAAATACACTTTAAGTGACTTTCAACCCGTTTCCTTCTGGGTTTTTTACTGATTTGATCTCAGAGATGAAACATAACCCAAATTGATCCATTCGTAAGTAAACTGATCGAAAGTGCCGCATATATAATTACACATGCTCAACATTATTAAAATAATAAGATAATTTTTTTGAATAAAACAGTTTAGGACATTGGAAACTTTAGAACGTGTAACCCATTTGATCCGTTTCACTTTTAGCTAACTATCTAACATTTGACATGTGTATCAACAAAATACAACCCAGACTGATTGTTTCCGTGTTAACGGGTCATTTAATCATTTTCAGGTGAGCGGGTCTCAGGTTGCCAGACTTGTGCACCATAAATCAACGGTTAGAGACTGCAGTTGGCACCCATGTTATCCAACACTCGTTAGCTCTTCATTTGATGGAGATATCGCAAAATGGGAATTCCCTGGTAACGGAGAGAACCCGATCCCTGTGAATAATAACAGGCCCCGCAGAAGCCATTTCGAATAAACATTCCGCAAAATAAAGCTTGTAAGTTGTTTTTGTCACTTAAAAGAAAGTAACTTAAGGAAAATATGGATCGAGGAAATGACTTTCTGGTGTTGTGCAGTATATACCAATCTTTGTGATTAGTTTCTTTAAATTCAATAGAAAAGATTGTATCTAAACTTTATATATTGTAAGCTACTTTTTTCACAGGTGTAAATGAATATATGTGGCCATGTGTATAGATGGTGTGTTCAATACAAAATTAGTTTTAGAGTAAACTTCCGTTTTGCTCCCTGTGGTTTTGCCAACGGTTTTGCCCCAAACATCTATAAATATCCATTTTCCTCTAATAGTTTGATGTGGTTTTTCTATTTTGCTCCCCGCCTCTAACTCCATCTAAATTGTCTGTTTTTCCATTTTGCTCCCCTCAGGGAGCAAAATGGAAAAACAATAGCAAACTATTGGAGGAAAATGGCTATTTTTAAAGGTTTGGGGCAAAACCGTTAAAGTGACCAAACCACAGGGAGCAAAACGAAAGTTTACTCTTAGTTTTAAGTAGAGACTAGCAAAATGGAAAAACAATAGCAAACTATTGGAGGAAAATGGCTATTTTTAAAGGTTTGGGGCAAAACCGTTAAAGTGACCAAACCACAGGAGCAAAACGAAAGTTTACTCTTAGTTTTAAGTAGAGACTAGAGAGAGAGAGCGCGCGCGCACGCGCATTATGCGATATGACAATATAAGTGTTTAGGTACAGGATTATATACAAACATGTATCTTTGTATAGAGTGTGAGAACCATCCTTAATTTAAAATTTGATTTAAGGGTATTTTACACTTTTTATACCCTTTTATTTATATCTAATTCATCATCATCATACTCGGTAAATCCCACCCATAGCAAAGCTAAGGTAAGGTCTGAGGAGGGTAAGATGTAGACAACCTTATCCACCCTGTAGGAATAGAGAGGCTGCTTACAGCGAGACCCCCGGCTCGATAGTAGTTTTGCATCAAGCCTTGGACATAAGGCATATAACAGTGGGCAATCGGGACAAAGACCTATTAGTGCATGTAACCTTTTGTCTTTCAGCTATCAACGCCACCACATGAACCGTCCTCCGCTTTTAATGTTATTTTCACAAAATTAGTAAAATAACGTTATAAAAATGTGCACTTCCACTCCCCCGATGGCCCACACGTATATACATTATATGCACATGATGTAAGCGGGGCGTCACCTTATTTATATCTAATTAAAAACAATAATTAAATTATCCCTAAATTCATGCAAGATTAATTCTAATCCTAATCTCCTAATCTATTCTTTATCATCGAATCAGCACTGTAATCAGCATCATCGTCAACACAATAATCAACACATCGTCAATATCAGCACCTTAATCTGCACGGTAACACCACAGTCAGCACATCCGACGGTAACATCCCATACCACCATCGTCAGCACATCCTGTAATAAGCATAACACTGTGATCAACACATTAATCAGCCCGTAATCAGCACAATTTCATGTTTTATTTTATTAAATACTATTGCATAACTAGCATAATTTCATTTTTTATAAACAACACATACTGTTACATACTAGCACAATTTCATGTTTTTGTTTTAATTTTGTAAATAACATATTATTACATTACTAGTAGAAAACAAGTTTATTTTCAAATAGGCTCTCAATAACAACACAGAATGAAAAAATAACAACACATAAGAATTATACAACAAAATAAGAACTTACGTATAGATTTAAAATCAACACAATACATTTTTCATACTAGCACATTCCAACTACATAACTAGTATAATTATAAAAACATTTTATAACTTTTTTAAAAGTCACTTTTATAAATAAAAAGAGTAAATTACCATTTTAGTCTCTGAGGTTTGTCCAAATTTGCTATTTTAGTTTAAATAGTTTTTTTTTTCGTCTCTGGGTCCCTGAATTCTCTTTTGTTGCCATTTTGATCACATACCCTAACTCCATCCAAACACTCCATTTTTAACCAGGGATATTTTGAGGATTTTCAATTTAAATCTTTTCGGTTGTCATTTTGATCCGAAATTTATTTTACATTAAAAAATAAAAGAAAAAAAATTATTGTTATTACTATTACTATTAGCGGGACCCAACCACTTCTCATCCAGGTTCCTTTAGATGCAGTTTGCATATGAACGTTAATAATGTTCACAACAATACGGCGTCGTATTCGAATAACTGGCTTAACGCGCGGTGGTCGGCGATGACGAACTCGCTCGTGAGAATCGGTACAGTTGAAGGCGCTGATCTGGTGAAGAGAGCTTTAGCAGCATTGATTCGACCATCGTCGCATCAACATCGGCGACGTCCGGCGTTTCAGCCGAGGCCGAGTCGGTTATTCCTCATGAGTAAAGCTGATGAGTTTTGAGATGACGTCAGATTCCGACTATGATTTAGCGTTTGATGAGATCGTACGGACGGTTGTTATAATTTTTTTTCTTTTATTTTTTAATGTAAAATAAATTTTAGATCAAAATAGCAACTGAAAAGATTTAAATTAAAAATCCCCAAAATACCCCTTGTTAAAAATGGGGTTTTTGGATGGAGTTTAGGTATGTGATCAAAATGGCAACAAAAGGGAAAAATCAGGGACCCAGAGACGAAAAAAACTATTTGGACTAAAATGACAAATTTGGACAACCCCAGGGACTAAAATGGCAATTTACTCAAATAAAAAAAAGTATAGCAATATAATACTCATATTAAAGATAAAAAAATACTTGATTTTATGGTATTTTTTAAAAAATAATAAAGTATACAAAAGTTATTTTAGTTTAAAAGCCTTGGTGGAATTAGTATTTAGTGGGAAATGGCTAAATGACTAAAATACCCCTAACTTTATAGTATTAAGTATTAACTATAGGGGTTCTATTTGTAATCAGTACCAACCCATGATTTAAACTATCAATGGCTCAGATTTTTTCTTACGGTTAGCATCTTTGTACAGGATCTCAACTCTAAGTGTTTATACGATTAGGGGGATGATCATTTGAGAAGAAAATTTAATTGAGAAGAAAAAGAACACAATGTACAATAGTAAAAAATTAAATAGTTTTCCAATATTTTTTACTAATTAATTAGTCATAAACGTTATCATCATCCACACTAATTTTTTAAGTTCTCACACATCAAAATTTATCCTATACATCTCAAAATTTATCTTACAAATGTTGAATTTGTCATACACCTTATCCTACACAACTTCTAATTTATCAAACAGGTCTCACAATTTATCCTAAACTATAAATTATTTTTTTTGAAGAAATATATATTTTGAAAATAAATTACAAACTTAATGTAGATAGCTATTAAAGAGGAAGACTATAAATTAATGATTTATGCAAGTTTATTATTATACCTTTACAATAAGATTAAATACAGATATTAAATTAAGCAAAATTAAGCATTCTTATTGGTTAAAATTTACTTTTTTTTTTATTCTTACAAAGAATTTCTACTCATTTGAACTCTATACTATGCAGATATGTAAGTCCCTTAAAGATGCCATGCATGTGGTGTGGTAGTGTAGGGATGTGCAAAGGGTCAGAACCGACCTGACTCGACCTAGACCCACTAGAACCGTGAACCCTTTTATTGATGAAATTGAGAACCATGAACCGAACCTTAGAAAGCTATGTGGTTCCAGGTCTTAGAGGTTCTGATGGGTCGGGTAAGAGGTCTGATAGGCTAGTACCTTTTTATGTGATAGGCCTTTGAAGGGTTACATCTTCCCATTCTTTTAACATGTTCGTCAAAGAATTCCTCCTATGGTTCCAACCATAACCCATGAACTTCCTTTTTAAGTCACTTTTCGTTTCTCCGCTTTTGTTTTATTAACAGTTTTGTCATTCTTGTCACTCGAAACATTATGCGAATCCATGATACATCACAAAACAAAGATACATATATCTATATATATACCCACACACATCATATCATAACATACCCAATTAAATAAACTCTGGTAATACAAAGCTATATAATAAGACTATATCATAACATGTGATGTGTTTGCTTTTATTTTTGTTACAAATACATATATATAAATACATTAGAGCAACATACAAATTTGAATACTATGTATTGCATCCATACATAACATTTCATTAAATGTATTAATTTTGTGAAATTTTTCTATGAATGTTATAAACAAGTGAGACAAAAGAAACATATACCAATCTTTGTTACAATTTATTGTATTTTTAAATTTAAATTAACTAAAAATGAATAACTATGAAACTTAGTTATTATTTAGAGATTTTTTTTCACTATTAACTTTTACCTTAAGTTAATTAAAAAGAAAACATATTTAGTAATCAAGATTTTAGATTCATGTAGGTTTTATTTGCTTAACTTAAATTAAAATTGGATCACCTATGAAAGTAGATCTTAAAAGGAAAAAAAAAATATATATTAAGTAATTTTGAAAACTTGGGTATTATTAGGTGACCCTCAGGTCATCTCCTATGCGTTCACGCATCTTCACTCTACATCATTGTCAGGGTAAAGTAACTGTTACCTCAATGACATATCATCCCTCCTGTCTTCCATCACTTTCTTTCACTAAGCCATACTATGGTTTCACGCCTCTCTCACTCCACGTTATCCCACCTCAATCATTTTTTAATCATTGCTCATTTATTTAATTCTTTTTCTTTTATAAAAACTGATTTACTAAGATTACTAAATAAATATAACAATGATATGTATCAATGAATTCCCCACATGAGGTTATCCATGATATTTATGTTAGTTTTTTCGGTTAATCGAACAATTTATTCCAATAATATTTTTCATAAGAATGAGATGAGTAATCAATTAATCAACAATCTCTATTGAAGTGGCAATATGTTGTTATTTCATTCACAAATCACAGTGTCGGAAAATTATTCTTTATTAAAAAAATGATGTTTAATTAATTGAATAAAAAACCGATCAACCATTTTTATGTGGTTCGGTTTAGGTTTAAGAAATTATCAAACTTGTCCTCTCTTGTTTCGACCAGTGGCGGACTCAGAAATTTTTTTCATAGGGTGCGAAATATTTTTAAAGATTTTAGACCCCTAGGTATATGAAAAAAAATTCGGTTCATATCTGGCCGTATCGGGTCGGTTAGGGTCGGGTCATGTAAAACAAAAGAATATCAAGCTAAAATTTATATATCATCAAAACACGTCAAACGTCGTTACAAACATATTTAAAATGTCGCCATACGGGTTTGTATTTTTTAAAATCTATCCAAACATCATCTAGAGCTACTTTTCTAAGCAAGTCTTTCATAATATAACATATACAACTAATTTTTAACACTAAACACTTAAACAATTATCACCAGACTTCATAACTTTTAACCTTAAAATCAAGCCCTAGTTCTAATTATTGATTCCTTGTAAATAACCATTTAAACACGCTAAACTTTAATTAAAACAACAAAATCAGCCTACTAAAGTTTCAAAAAACAACAAAACAACAAAAATTTCAAACTTTGTTAACAATTTTATTTCTCCTAAAATCTAAATAAAACAAGAAAACAACAAAATAATCGAACCATGCCCGAAAAGAGTGATAAAGATGCTGTTTTCACCAGAATTTACTACTCTTTGGCGGAAGCTGTTGCTGCTGCTTGATGAAGACCTGTTGTGCGTTGTTGTTAGTGTTGTGGGTCTGGGATCACAAAACAAAGAGCGGGGCGAGAGAAGGGAAAAGAGCAGTGGGTTGGGTCTTTATATTTTAGTTCAAATTAGATTATTAGATTGAGTTGGGCTTGGGCTTGGGTTATGGAGTGTTCATTAGGTTAAAGGTTAAGAGAAAAGTTAGTTAATGAAAAGTTAATTAGGTTGTATTTTTTAAAAAATTCAGTTTTACATAATTTTTTTATAAATTCATAAGATTTTTCCCTAAGTGGGCGGACGAAAATTTTCAAGGGGCGCGGACGAAAATTTTAAGGGGTGCGGGGGATTTTACCGGGAATTTAGCACTTAATCTTTTTTTCAAGGGGTGCACCCGTCTACCTTAGGCATAAGGTGGGTACGCCCCTATTCCGACCCTACCATTGACAACTTTATTATTGGTAAGAGTTACTAGATTTGGGTTTTGTTGTCTTTGCAAGCTGATCTTATCAAGTTAAAACAAAAAACCCAGTCAATCATCCGTGTATACTCCTAACAAATGAACGAGTTATTGACATACTTTATCACAACTAGATTATAAAATTATATCGTTTATCATGAATTATTATTATTATGTTATATATTACAAACCTAAATCTATGATAAAAGTTGAGAAAACAAATCTTAAACTCGAACATGAATTCAAGTCAAACGCAGCAGTTGAGGCCCGCCACTATATTCAAACCATGCAAGTATTATAAGCTCAAAAGGACCCCTCGTGGCCTCGTTCCATACACATGAATGTATTTAAAAAAATGCGAATTAAAAAAAAAAAAGAACGGAAACCCATGAAAAAAAGCTAAAAAAAGGACCTTGCTATTCACACATCCCACCTACCCACTTTGTCTATGCACACACCCTCCAGTATCAAAGCTGTGGTCAAAGCGCGACGTTTTGGTCCGGTCAACAGACCCTCAGTCTTTGTTTGGTTAACCAGACCAAAACGCCGCACTTTGGCCACAGCTCGACACTGAAGTTGTGTAAACAGACAAAATGAGTGTGTGAATAGATGTCCAAAAAAAAATTCAACTTGACTTTATCAAAGTGAGTGTGTGAATGTTTGAAACCACAAGAAACATAGTGACAGATGAGTCTGAGATGAGTTTGAATACCTATAACGATTTGTTTTGACTTTTAGTTATTTTTTTTCGATTAAAATACATGGAAACTTCTAATATTGCGATTAAAATACAAGGAAACTTCTAATATATTTGTTTTGCATATTAACATTGTTTGCATATATGAACCTAGTTATATGCTATATCTGTTTATTGTGTTTAAGATTCATAAGTAACACTATAACTATAAGAATATTTTATTGTTGTATCACAGTAATTTAAACGAATAAATGAGTTTAATAAGCTACTCCAAGCATTCCTTAAAGTTACATATGTGATTATTTTGTGTAGTAGAATACCGTTTATGAGGATAATTGGATAAACAATAATACAAACACGAACTAATGACACAGGCTTGTGTTTGATAACATTTTTAAACACATTTAGGGTTTAATCTAATTTGTCTTTTTAAGGTACTAACACTAATAGCACTCATAGCGCCCTGCTCACGGTATGCACATATAATGTATATATGTGTGGGCATTCGGGTGGGGAATAAATTGCACTGCTTTTAACTTTAATTTATTAATTTTGTGAAAATAACGTTAAAAGCGGCGGATGATTAATCATACAAGGGAGTACATACGTGGTGGCGTTGATAGCCGAAAGACAAGGGAGTACATACACCAATTGGTCTTTGTCCCAATTGCTAAAGGCTTGATGTAAACTACTATCGAACTGAGGTCTCACTGGAAGCAAAATCTTATTCATAGGTAAGGTTGTCTACATCTTACATTTCTCAAACCCTGTCTTAACTTTGCTAGTAATTTGATTAACTGAGTGGTAAATTTATTTCAGTATTCCAATATAAAAACTAGGTCATACAAAACCCGACTTGCATGAAAGCCTAGCATTCATTTCTACAGTCGCAAATACACACCAGTTCGATTTTTTAAGGCATATATACCAAATGTAGACATGCCACAATAAAGGTGTTTTGGCACCTATAAAACCTTTCAAGTTTACGCATACGCATGTGAAACAAGCTTTCACTTAATTTTTGAACTTATTTTATATTTCAAACACACTATTTTAGTCATGAATATATAATTCAACTTGCTTTTGGTTTAAGTAACTTTTAACTCATTGTGAATTCAGATGAAGGAGAACATAAATTTATAAATCATTAGATACAAAATCAGTGGCGAAGCTTGACGTTTGTCGTGGGGGAGGGTTCGAAAACGTATATACCCAAAAATTTCTTTACGAAAGCTACATATATAATACTATTGAGCGAAAATTCAGAGGGCCACCCTCCCCTCCGACGGGCCCTCTTAAAATGTGCCCCTATACATAATGAGATTAATAATAAATAAATAAAGAATAAAAAAGTTGCAAATATGATGTGACAAGATGTAAACAAACGCACTAAAACAAGAGAAACAAACGAAAACAGCACAAAGCATAATGGCTCTCACCACCAACTCCCACATGGTTTACCCTCAATAATCTCTATTTTTCTACATGTTTTCTCTTGAATACGTGGGTAAAGTAGCAAAAAGTTTATCATATTTTATTAGAGATATAATCCTTATAATATATTATTTTTGATATTAGGAGTGCAAAGTAGTAATAACTGTTGTATGGTATTTTATTAAATCGAAAATGAAAATAGGGTATCTTATGAGGGTAGATTGATAAAGTCTTATTATTATTTATTAAAAAGAAGGTCATAAATTGATTATCTTTATTCTATTTATACGTAAGTTTAATGTCGGATATCTTTTTTATTTCTATAATCTATCTTACATGTAATAAATTAAATCAACGAAGGGACACGTGTTTTTTATTGAGCTATTTTTTTTTGGTTTTCCTGCCTTTATCATCTACTTAATTTTTAATTAAAGCATTTATCTTATACATAATAATGGATAATTATTATTAACTAAATTTAGTTATTAATTTGTTATCTAAATAAAATATTAATATCTATTTATATTTAGGTTTTTATATATTTATATCTATAAATCAAAATCTAATCTTCTAAATTCTAATAAAGGATTTCAATTCTAAAAAAATATTTATTTTTTAAACTTTTTTAATAATTAATTAATACATAAATATCACTTATCTTTAATCAATAATAATAAAATTAATTAATAAATTATTCCAAATAATTAATTAATTAAAAAGGTTTAATTAGTTACATATCATTATACAGGTTTGTATAGTATCTGAAAGTTAATTTACATATTTATAATATATTTACCCACAAATATTAACACATCAATAAAACACAATGAACAATGGATATATTTAATTGAAATATGCTATTAATTGTAATACAGTGCAATGGGTTCGTCATATATTACAACTGAAAAAGTTAGGTTTTTAATAATTAATTAAAGAAATTTACCCTTTTTAATAATTAACTAATTCACGATTTTAAATGATGTCAACCTGTGGAGTATACGGGTTTGTAATACACGTATAATAATTAACTTAAAAACTTTATAATTTATATTTTTCTTTTTTTGATGTTCAACCTTTATAATATACGGGGTTCCAAAGAATGTTACGTATCAGTCACTTAAATATTAGTAACAACATACTAATCTACTTATTTATTTATCAATCTCATAATAATTATAAGCAACAAAATTAATGATATTATATTTCTATAAACTATTTGTTTACGATAATATTTCTTTATTCAACCCGTATAATACATGGGACTCTAACAAAATATACAAATTCTTTTGTGCATATGGTTGATATTTGTATCATCTTAAATTTCTTGAGATACAAAAACCAGAATCGTTTAATTATCAGACGATGTAATAAATTTTATAGGAATTCTCAAGGAATAATGAATTTTAATAATTCTAACTATTAGCCGTTGGCCGGCAACAGTCTCAACTTAAAATATAACCAATGGTGGTCTCACCTTCATATATTGTAAACCAATGGACCTTTACTAAATCGAAAAAGATAATGAGACAAAAAGAAATTAAGATTCTGTTAGTTAAAGGTCCATTAGTTTACAATATGTGAAACGGTGAGACTACCACTGCTTATTTTTTTATGTTGTGACCGTTACCGACCAACAACTAATAGTTTGGATTATTAAAATCAAGTATTCTAATTTTATATTTTGTATAATTTAAGATATTAGCTTTTAATGTTATCAGTGAAAATAGGGTATTTTGAGGGCAAAGTGGTAAAAGCAGAGGCGTATTTGCATATATTAGTCAATCAGGCCCGCCCCTTTACAACCACGCGTGAAGCCGAGCTAGAACACTTTTCACACGTGGAACACTACGCCAGGTGGGGTGTGGTTCACCACGTGAGGTTTTTCACGTGGTGTGAAATGTGAGTAAAACAATGGAGGAGGTGGATTAGGGTAAAAATGAAATGCGAAACCATTTCCACAAACATGTGATACGGTGTAAAAAATGAAATAGTGTTAAGATGGTAAGTTTTCAGGCTAAGAAAAAGATGACGCATCTAATAGCCTTAGAGAATAACTGATACACATCTCTCTATATCCATCTAATCATGAAATATTTAAAAAAGTTATGTATCTATTTATGGTTGTATTTAAAACACAAAGTAATAAACTTTTTTCTATGGCGTTATTGTTGGTGAAAATATTTGTTCTCCTACAAATTACCCATGCTACTTTACAAGTTATCGAAATCCTTTGGCTTAGTTGACTATAAAAATAAGTCAGAGTGAAATATATAAAACGTTCTTTATGTTTTCTCAATTTGTGGGTTTCATCTAATATGTTTAAAACTTGCTAAAAACAGGCTTTATTTTTATTTTTGTTACGGGTTCAATTATTTACACGACTAACCAAGTTAATTTTATTAGTTAAATTCCCTCACATGCATGACATGTGAGGGTATATTCATTATTTGTTTTCTCTTCTTATAAAACCCATAAAAACACATATTACCACTTTAATTTATTTTCATCACCTTCAATTAAAAACGTAACACACAGTATGACTCTTCATCACCTTCCACAGTACCATTGAAAACCCGAAAATCAAATGTCATCATCAAGTTCATCTTCAATGTCGTTTGTTTATTGTTTGTGTGGGAGGCTAGCAAAACACAGAATTTATTGGACCAAAAGAAACCCAAGTCGCCGGTTTTACTCGTGTCCAATGTAAGTTTTTTTTTTCCCAAATTCATCACAATCTCCAAGTCAAGGTTTAATTTATTTGAGTAAATTACAAGTTTTGTCCTTTATGTTTACACCAAATTGCAGGCATTGTCCTTTAGCGCAAAAGTTGACAAGTTTTGTACTTAATGTTCCAAAATCTTGCACGTTATGTTCTTTAGGCCAAACCCAGTTAGATTTTCTGGTTAAATCTGGTCATGTGCCTTGCACATGAGGGCGTTGTTGTCGTTTCATCTCTTCAGGGACTATTGTGTAAACGTTCGGTTCGTTTACAACCCTAGTTGAGTGGTAGAGGCTCTTGCCTCTTGGAGAAAAGACCAGATTTAACCGAAAATCTAACTGGGTTTGGCCTAAAGGACATAACATGCAAGATTTTGGAACATTAAGTACAAAACTTGTCAACTTTTACGTCAAAGGACAGTGTCTGCAATTTAGTGTAAACATAAAGAGCAAACTTGTAATTTACTCACTTATTTTCTTTTGTTGAAAGGCATCATAAATTTGTCAAATTTTCACTAGATGGGCTGAAACCAAAGGTGTGTGAAGAATTAAGTTATACTATTCCAAGTTTATTAAGGTTAAACAATGAGCTACTGTATTTACATAACACGTTACTGGCTACAAACAAGATCCTTGAAGCACAATTAAAAGCAAGCATAGCTGAATCAAGAAAATATAAAATGTATATGCTTCTTAGTTGGATGATCATTTTCACTCTTGTTTCTAAATTGGTTATGTAATGGAAATCTTAATGTACTTGTGTATTTTGTATTTGAACTGTTAATGTATTTGGTTTGTAGTTTTTTGGATGTTAATGGAATGTAGTTTTAGTTCAGATGTTAATGTTTTGGTTTATTTGGGATTTTTTTATTAAACCTTGCATCCGCAGATACAAATCGATTATGGTATGTAGTTTGATATGTCCGTACCTATGTGTTATGTTATTAACTATGTGTAGCCGCGGGCATAACAAAACAAATATCATAAGCACTATTAAGGTTGTCACTGTCCAATATCTCTAAATCATCATGGTGAGTTTCATTTTCTTTTACACCATCAACCATAAACTTATAATCTCTCATGTCAACGTCACTCTCTTCTATATCATTATCCTTATCTCCTATATAATCACTATCATTATCAGTTCCTTCTTCCCCATCATTATCATCCTTATTTATATCATCATCATCATCCTCGTCTATAACTATCCTCATTCGTTTCTTCTTCCTTACCGTTATCATCCTCATCCTTATTATCATCCTCGTTTATATCATCATCCTCATTACTAATAGGTTTTAGAATGTTATCATTATTATCTACAACATTTATTAACCTCATTAATATCCCTATCATTATCATTATCACCTTTATTCATAACAGTACTAGTCATTCCAACATTAAGAGCTGCAACCTTAGGTACCCAATAATTAGCATAAGAAGTGTCGCCAATATCTACTACATATGCTCCAATTTCGGAATCACCTTCAGGCTACTTTGTACCACTACTTTCCACACCTTCAGTCTGCTTTGTTCCACCGCAATCCACACCTTCATTCCTTTTATTGATGTTTCATGCCAACCCAATGCAAGTCCCTTTGGATTGTTCTTTTTACTGTCAATCATTTGAGCCTGAAGATCACTTATTTCTTTTAGTACGACACTTGATTGTGAGGGTATCATGACATTAATGCTTGACATCCCATATTCAATGTATACATTAACAAACCTGTTACCTTGTTGAATATTTCTAAAAACTTCTACACATCAGAATCTTCAACCAATGGATCTATATAATCATATAATCTTGGGACAACAACTTCATAACCTAACTCTTTCTTAACCATGGCCAATTCATAAACACCAAATCCATCCATATCTAACAAATCCACGAAGCTTAACACACCATTAACATACAAACAACCTGGTTTGTCAGTAAGATATCCTTCATGATGCATGCTAATGGAGAATAACACTGTATACATATTTTGCATTTGCAAAATAAAATTTTTGAACTTGAAAACAATACATGATAAGGATCGTATAATGATTGGTTATTGATAACAAAACTTACAATACCGAACTCGATATCATAATCATCTTCTTCAGCTCGTATGTGAAATCCACCTCCTTCGTTCGCCATTTGGGGATTTGAATGATTGGGGATTGATCGGACTTGGTTTGTGATCGGATCGTTGGAAGGGTTTTTATACAAAAAGGGTTTTGGTTTGAATAGCGTTGTATTTTTGTCTGTTTTATAACAAAGAGAAAACAAAATGACAAATATAGCCTCACATGTTATGCATGTAAGAGAATTTAACCGATAAAATTAACTTGGTTGGTCATAAAGGATTGAACCCATAACAAAAATAAGGATAAATGTTGTTTTTAGTAAGTTTTAAATATAAAGGATGGAACCTGCAAGTTTGAGGAAACATAAAGGACATTTTATGCATTTTACTCAATAGCTTATTACTATTTTCTAGCTACAACCTACATATACACCATTTTCATACCCTTTTGATGTTTGACAATATTTGATTACTTCAAATAGTACATATTATGACAATACAAATTAAATTAAAATCGTGACTCTTAACCCAAGATATATGTCATCAAACACATAATTTTAGTTTATTAGGTTATTGGATTTTAATAATCCTAAATTTCACATGTTGGTCGATAATAATTCAAACTTTTAAAATTATCTCCAACGATCCTAACTTGTAAGAATTTGGCCCCCATTGATCCTTTTATAACATATAAGAATGTGGCATCCTCAATAGATTTAAGTGCACATGCAGCCTTCTTAATTAAATAAGGTGCACTTGCAGTTTGAAAATGATTGATGGAGGCCAAATTCTTACAAGTTGAGATCGTTGGAGGAAATTTTTAGAGTTGGGATTGTTATTGGCCAACAGGTGAAATTTAGGATTATTAAAATCAAGTACCTAGTTTATTTGTATCAGGCTATTAATAGTAACCGATTCGATGTTACAAAAACCAGACCTTTTGTTATTTTAAAATATTTTGGCATTTTTTCTAGACATATTTGGTATTAACGAAAAAAGGTATGTACTTGAACAACATATAGAGTAAGTGTAATAAAACATGATCATTGTGTTCTTATGTGGCCTCTTAAATGCATTATTCCATAATTATAAAACATGACAAACACCAGTTTCTCCATAATTAGTGATGTTATTAATTAAACATGACTAATCACAAAGCAATCAATATCATACAAACAAAAAACCGTTTCGGAACCGTCACGTCAACATTTACATAAAGTGGTGGATCAAAAGAGTTGTGAGTCGAAAAGTTTAAAGAAGAGGATAAAACATTTACATAAAAGCAACTAAAATGGTTTTTCTTTAAACTTTTAGAAATTTAATAAGTCAATAGTTTATACTTTATACCAAACATCAATAAAATTAAAGCTTTTTAAAATTATTTGACCAAAAATTGAGAGATGAACAAAAGACGGTTCATGTTATAAATCAGTATATGGTCATGTTAAATGTGAAAATAAAGTGTTGGCATGTAAATGTTACAAAGGTAAAAGTATTTTCACCTCTCACATAGAATTTGATGATCATTTTCCATTATCAAATACCCGTATCAATGTCACATCAGATTCAGCTATGTTTTCACTTTTTATCTACATTAGTGAGCATTCTTCCACTTTCTATGCAACTTCCATTGCCATGCCAAATTTATTTTTATAAATACTTTTAATTTTTAATGATTAAGATAATTAATATAAATTAAATTAATTTATAAAACCTGAGCTATTTTTTTTCAATTTTATAAACTTTTATCGAATAAAAACTAAATTAGAATATCTCTAGTTAGAAGCCATTTTATTGAAAATCCCAATCCCCATTTATTTTTGTTCATGCCCATTCTTATTAAATATTGAATAATAAAAAAAATATTGCTTAAAATAAATATTGAAATTAAATTTTTATAAATGAAATAGTGAGGTGAAGTTTTATGATGGGCCAATGCAGGTAAATCAACAGAATCACACCACGCTAGTTGTCTTCTTCCCGAGGATCCCTCCCACGCCCCTTTCAAGGAATTGATGGGTTAGATCGCAAGGTGTGGACTTGGGTTGGGGGAGTGGCTAGTTAAGCAACACCGCTTTAGCCACACCGGGTCAGCTTGGCTAGCGGCGTTGCCCTGCTGGTGTGTCTAGGGAGCCTGGCTTGGGACGGGTTGGGGAGACGACATGGCTAGCTAGGATTGGTTTGGTGAATTGACCGTTTGGGGTAGCCGTTACCCAACGGCTATATGTTAAAGAAATTATTTTTTTCAAATACCTATAAATATTCAACCTTTTTAAAATTTTTACCACCTCTCTACCTTTCACCTTCTTCTATCTCTATACTTTTTATAAATTCAAGCCACTTTTAATCCTCTACAATGCATCCATTTAACTGAAACCTCGACCCGAACAACCCCTTTGCTTTACAAGAGAGTCCGAACCCTAGCCCGACACAAAACCGCCATCCACAAAACCAGACCCAAATACCCCTAACCCGCGGCCAACCACAGGGTTTTCTATACTCACCACCCTTGACACCTTCAATTTCATCCAACAACAAAAGTTCGAGGCTCGCGAAAAAAAGACATCTCACAAAGAAAAGCTTGCGGGTATGAAGTTTATCGCCATGAACGTCGATCACCTATCCGGCGCGGAATTAGCATCAACGTTGAAGATGAAAAAATAGCTCTTGAAAAAATATAACATGGAAGAATGATGAAGTTTTTTTAGTTTTAATGTAGTTCTTTTTTAATTTTATGTAGTTTTATTAGTTAGTTTGTTAATTTAGTTAAATGAAATTTTATTTAGTTAAAAAAATAGAGGTGACCCATGGCTGGCCACGCCAGCCCGAGCCACGCCACCCCACACCCAAAAGAAACCACGCCAGACAAGCTTCCCCAGGTGGAGCTCATCTTCGCCACATGTCAACCCAAACCCCTCCACACCCAACAGTCTTATGGTTAGGTGGGCGTGGTGTCTACTTTTAACGCTCATACTCCCATTACACATAGTAAAATGTATTATTTTTATAAAAATATCATTACATATTACATTACATAATTACATATTACATAATTACATTACATAAATAATAATATTAAAGAACAACTTAATGCTACAATAGGTTAAAGTTTCAAATTCACCCCTTAAACTATAATTAATGTACAATTTAACTCAATAGTTATTTTTCTCCTATAACTTTCGTTCCTTAGTTTTCTAAACAAAACCTAAGGGTGTTTGGGTTTGGGTTTGAGTTGAAAATAACTTGTTGACTTATTGTTTTTTTTTTTCAAAAATGTAATAAGTTAAAAAAAGTGTTTGACAATGCTAAAAGTTCTTTTTATTTTGAATTTTTGATTAGAAGTAAAAAAATTGTTTTTCAAAAGCCACGTAATCCTTTCTTTTTAAATGACTTTTTGTTTTTTTATCATTCAATTACCAATCTATCTCCTCCTTTAAAATAACAATTAAACATGAAAATTTATTTTAGTAATTTTACTTTTCTCACAACAAAAACTTACAAAACACTTTTTTAAAACCTTTTTAAAAAAATAATAAGTCAATAAACATTTTTGACAAAAAAAAACACTTTTAAAGTTAAATAAGCAATCCTCAAAACCCTCAAAATACGCGATATAACTAGTGTGATAAAATATCCATCACAAGGTGTCATTATGCAAAAAGTGGAAGGTATGATATGTCATTATGCAATCTGAACCAAAACACACCATAACAAGTTGCACTCTACTATAATAAAAATCAAGTCGCTCCGTTGTAAAGCGCGGCTACAAGTGTGCAAATAACCCACTTAGTGATTAGTAATCAGCTTTTTTTCTTTCAACACAACAATCATATTCTAAAAGGCGGTTCAAACAAACTTGATACAAAAAAATCAATCAAAACTTGTATACAAAACTTATTCCAATAAATTATTATCATATTCATATATACAACTCAATAAAAATAAAACTACACGAGTAAATTTCCAATTTTACCCTTTCCATTGCATACACTGCGACGCAGGTCGGATCTTCTGTGTCCCGGCTTCAACCGGGCACGAGGTCTGAACCGGTGGCACCATACAATTATACTGTAAACACAACAAGCTACTCATCGGGATCGCGGCGGTCGGGTTCATCGGAACCGTGGTCAAAAAATTATGTTGCAAGTACAACAACTCAACCTCTCCAGCCAACAACCGGTCCACCAATGCGGTTGGAACCGAACCGGTGAACCGGTTATTATTAAGGTAAAGATTCCGTACGCTTGAGAACAAGGGAGACACTTCTCCGTACAAATTGTTGTGGCTAAGATCAACGGTCTGGATCACAACTTCATTAAACGGCTGAACCGGCCCAGAAAACAAATTCCGCTCGAGTTGAAGGTTACTAATCGGGAAACCAAAAACCGAACCGGGTATTGGACCGGTAAACCGGTTCAAACTCAAATCCAAATAATTCAACCGGTTCAGTTGAGATAATAAAACATCAACCGGTCCAGAAAACCGGTTCCAAGAAAGAGAAAGATATTGTAAAGAAGAAGGTAAAAAACCGGGAGGTACTGAACCGGAAAAATTATTATGTTTAAGGTCCAACCGGGTTAGAGTTTGAGAAACAAAAGCCGGTATTGAACCGGATAACCGGTTATGACACATAACGACGTTAGTTAACGCCAGTAAGTTTCCGACGGCCCACGGAACATTTCCGGTGAGCTGATTATAACTCACATCAAGTGTCCTCAACCCAGTAAGCTCCCCGAACGTCGCCGGAATCTTACCGGAGATAAAATTCCGGCTAATTCCGATAAACCGGAGATTTTTCAACTCCGATATAGTCGCGGGAATCGCACCCATGACCCGACCGGGTACAAGTGTGAATTCAACTAGATTTGTTAATTTTCCAATGTCCGGATGAAGTCGTCCGGACAGACCAGGCGTGCCAGCGCGCGGGTCCCCGAGGTTTAATGTAACGACTCGTTGGCCCGCCGCGCAGAACACGCCTGGGAAGTTACAGGGATCGGAAGTGAAGTCCCATGCAGAAAAGTAGGTGGAACCAGGCATGTCTTCTAGTGATTTTTTGATGGATTGTAGTGCTAAAAACTCAATGGGGTGCAAAAGTGCTAATGAATATTGAATTAGCAAAGTGGTTGTAACGACTAGAAATATTTTGTTTGTGATCCCCATTGTCACAAATTTGGGTAAAAATGAAGAAAAATGAAGAAAGAATACACAATGGAAGTGGTGAAGTGTTACTTACTTTTTGGAAATGAAGCCATATGCATATTTGTTGATGTGTATGTGTGTCTGGTTGATAATGATTATAATAACAGTTTTGCTTATGTATTATTGTATTTATTTGTTTGGTTAGCTTAGGTTCGGGAGATATCAACGGTTGTCCGAGCCTACGTGGGAGGTTCGGGTGGGATGTCAAATGAAGTGTGTATTTGTTTAAGCCTATAGAATAGGGTACAAAACGCGGATTCTAACAATTCATAAAACTTTTTATTGTACAAATATCCATAAAAAAATTATATTATACAAATTTTCATAAAACTCTCTTGGACAATTTCTCCATTCGACATGTATACAATCGATGCTATCAAGCATCCTTGGAAAATGCCATCTAGCCTCGTGCGCGGCGTAAATACGTGTGATGCCGTGTCTCGTCGGTTTACGTAGAAACTCTTTGGCATACAATTTAATGATCGCGTTACAAAAGAATTGCAAACATTCACGCGAAGTTCTGTCCGACATTGCTAAGTATTCATCAAATTGATCGGGAGGGTTACCTGTCGCTAGTTGTTGAATGGCGGACGTGCATTTTTGTATCGGCGTGAAACTTTGTTTGCCCATCCCGTCGTAACATTCTTGAAACCATTCTTCGCTTGCTTCGATGTCTCCTACTGTTTTGGTCAAAAATTACCGAAGCAATTTAGTGATCAAATTAGTTTGTGAGGTAGTGTGCTAGTAATACTTGTGAAAAATATGTTGGTTTATTTGCTTATCAAAACAGTTTCAGGATATAGCCTCAGGATATGAAACTATATCAATGATCAAACAACGAGCAGTAAAAGTAAAAGTGGACACATGATATAAGAGGAAAGCCCTTGATCAAACTAGATCTCCGTCATAAAACCTCGGGAGCTGACAATCGTCGGCTGCCTTGTTCTTCTTATTGCTTGAATAACCAGGACACAGTGCAAGATAATGCTCAGATAGCTACTAAGTGTTACAACGATTGCAAGTAGTGAGTGTTAATGTGTGGTTGCTAGAAAGAAATGAGAGTGTATGAGTATGAGAGCTCGAAAGTGTGTGTTGTTCCAACGATCTGGCACTCCTATTTATAGTTATAAATAACAAACTAACTCTCCTATTATTCCGGGATGCTAGGAATATTCCATTCTGAACGTTGGGGGACTGTTTCAACTTGTTTTCCACGTGCATATTAACTATAATTCCGGGTCTTCAGCTCATATAACCGTTACAACATTAATAGCATTGACCAGCATCTAAATTCTCGCAGAATATGCCTTTCTTCTATCATGACCGTTACAAGACCCATTCTTCTGTCATTTTCAACCACCTTGAGCGAATCTTCATGTAGATCAAGTCCTGTAACGTTGGTACCTTGCAACCAAAGAAAATCGTTAGTAGCAAGCAGGATACCCCCGCAGATATCCTGGTTCAGTGTCCTGGTCGCGGCATTAAGCATATAATATCAGGATATGCCTTCGGGATATAAGCTCGAAATTCCACCCATAACAATTGTCCCCAAAAATATATCTGTTAGGATCCTGAATCCAAACGGGTATATTTTTCTTTGCGTTGTTCGATGCACTTAATGGGACGTAGATATTGATGTGACTTCGTGCAACTTCCAAGGTTATACTTTCTCATAAGTATGTAGTCTTCTAGCATGTCTGGTAAGGATATCTGTTTTAAGTTTTCCTGCATGTGTTTGGTTACTTCAAAATATTATCATGTAATAAAATTATAATTACTCCCTTTTACGTAGATTCCACCAAGGACCGTGCTACTTTCGATCTAGAGGAGCTTGACAGCTTTTCTAAACCTTCTTCTGCTGCTCCTAAGCCTTCCCTTCTGACCAGGTCCCGGCATCAGGATCTAAGAAGAGGAAGGGTGTTGATCTCCCTGCTACTGTTACCACAACCTTCTCCTATGAAAATCTTGGCTTCATGGAGTCCATTGATTCCATGATCACATCCCTATTTTCTGTTTTATGGGTTTGAATCACTCGGTGTCTCTTTACCGAGGAGGCTTGTAGAATAGCGAAGCTCCTGGAGGCAAAGCTGGAGGATTTGGGAGGCAACCCTGTGGAGCAGGTGGCAAGGCTGATGAGGAAGGTGGAGCTTGAGCTGGTGGTAGTGTTGGTGTGATGTCTGTCGAACAATTTACTTTCCTTGCACTTGAACAATTTATATTTCCTGCATGCTCAACAGTTGTAGGTGGATGGATCCCGTGTTTCAGGACAAAGCCTTTAACAGTTCATGTAAATATATTTTAAAACTAGTTGTACTTCTGGTGGATGGGTCCCGCTTTGGGATGAAGCCAAGAGTACAACCTTTTGATGCATTAGTAATAAACTAACCTTTTTGCCTTATCTGTTGTTGTTATGTTATTATTCTGAAAAACCTGTTTTGGATATCCTGACAGAATATCCTGGTCAGGATACTGAAGAAATGTTCAGCATTTTTGTTACCTTTAATCAAAATGTTAGACAAAAACTCGGTTGAATAATATCATATAAAATTTGGATTATTTAGATAAGGCTTTCAATCTTTGAAAAATAAAAATCATACCAGAAACACTTGTGCAATAACTTTCAACTCCAACCTTTGAATCCTTGTAATGTCCCCAGCATGGATAGCATGGATGTCCCATGTTCGTGCAGGATATTGCATCAGTGCATGACATACTTGAGTATCCCTTCACTTGATGATCGAATTTTGTAACGTTTCTTCCATGAAAGAATGTGTGTAATCATGGTCACATATTTGGAATCTTTCAAAAACTATAGTTTCACTGGGGATAAACCCTTAGTATCCTGGGGATAAACCCTTATTTTCATGCGCTACAGGCGGGAGTATATAAACTCCAAGACTTAGAAAGGTGAAAACCTTTAAACCTTAGAGAGTATAAAAATACCCTTTCGCGAGAGAGGGTGATCAATCCTCATATACCGTAAGGATCCGGGATATAGCCAACAATAACGAAATTGTCAGCCACTTTTACATGAACTGGTCCTGCCATCTTGAACTATACCCGGATACTTGCGCTCCAGGCGGGGTGTTTAAACCCAACTCAGAAGAAAGGTGAATACCTTTAAACCTGTGAAGGATCTGAATCCCTTAAACGTGAGAGAGGGGGCCATCCTCTAGTCTTTCGATCCGTCTTGAGTACATATCTTGGAGTAATATTCTGAAAAGTATCCTACAAAACACCTTTAAACTAAGGTGGGTGTTTGTTTGGCTAACACCCCTCCGATGCTTAAGTCAGTATTGGGTTTCAAAGAATATTAAATTAAACATATTTAAAAGAGATAGAATTCATACCATCCTGATTCAGAAAGTAAATCCTAAACTCACTTGAAATAAGATTTAAGATGTATAGCATTCCAGGATCTTGGCAACATATCCCTTTCCATAGTCTTGAGTCAGTATACTCCTTTTCCTGACTCTGATTCAATTTCATATGGTCCTTCCCATTTTGTGGCTAACTTACCGTCGGCAGGATTTGTTGTGTATTGAAAAGCTTTTCTCAATACCCAATCTCCAACTTGGAATCTCCTAGTCTTTATATTCTTGTTGTATGACTTAGCTATCCTTTGTTGATATGCTGCTATCCTTAGCTTTGTTGCATCCCTTGTTTCATCTACGGTGTCTAAGTGTTGACATAAGGCTTCAGGATTTGCTTCAGGATCCCGAAGGCTCGATCTTGCTGTAGGTATCACCATTTTTGTTGGAATCACTGCTTCTGCCCCAAATACCAAAGAAAATGGGGTTTGCCCAGTAGCATTCTTCACAGTTGTTCTATCTGCCCACAATACAAATGGTAGTTCTTTAGCCCATTGTCCTTTCTTGGCACCTAACATTTTCTTCAAGTTATTGACAATTATCTTGTTGGAGGTTTCCTCTTGTCCATTAGCCTGAGGATGCACTGGTGTTGATGTAATCATCTTGATCCCCCAACTTTTACAAAAATCAGTAGTCCTCTTGCTGATGAATTAGGAACCATTGTCACAAATTATCTCCGCCGGTATCCCGAATCTTGTCAGGATATTCCTCTTGATGAAATACACCACTTCTAGATCCCTAACTTGGACAAACGCTTCAGCTTCAACCCACTTGGAGAAATAATCCGTCATTGCTAGCATGAAGACTTTTCCTCCCGGAGCTTTTGGGAGTTTTCCTACTATATCCATCCCCCATTTCATAAATGGCCAAGGAGATATGATAGGATATAATGGTTCTGCAGGCTGATGTAGTATATTGCTATGTCTCTGACATGCATCACATTTTTGAACATACTCCGCAGCATCCTTTCTCATGGTTGGCCAGTAGTATCCTGTCCTCAATACCTTAGAGAATAAAGATCTGCCCCCAGTATGGTTGCCACAATCTCCTTCCTGTATATCCTGAAGTACCTCTTTAGTTTCAGGATCTTCCAAGCACCTCAGGAATGGACCTGCAAGGGATTTCTTATACAAAACATCATTTATAATTGTAAAACGAGATACCTTCATTCTGAAAGCCTTGGGGTTTTCATCCTTCGGGACATTTCCTTTTTCAAGATACTTGACGATTGGCGTCATCCAGGATTCAGGATCCTTATCAGGATATGCTTTACCAGGATCCTGAACACTAGTTACCTCCTTATCCTAAGACTTCAAAAGTTTCGTCGCAGGGTACAGGATATGTAATATTGGTATCTGAGTTCCTTCCGGTATCCTGACAGTAGATCCTAGATTTGCTAGAGCATCTACTTCAGCATTTTCTTCTCTTGGTACCTGCTCAAGTGTAAAATTTTCGAAATATCCTGCTAATTTTTTAACAATTTCAAGGTATTCAACTAACTTTTCACCCTTAACTGCATAAGATCCATTGAAATAGTTAGTAATCAACAGGGAATCAACATACACATGTAAAATTTTAACATTCAATTTCTTAGCTAATTCTAATCCTGCTATCAGAGCTCCATACTCAGCTTCATTATTAGTAGCAGAACATTCACAGCTAATAGCCTGGGGTAATATGTCCCCCTGTGGCGATTTTAGTAGTATACCTAACCCTATGCCTCTTATGTTAGATGCACCATCAATATCCAAGATCCTGAATTCTCACATAATTGTTGTACTTCTAGGTCAGCCTCATTTTGAATATCACTACTAAAATCAGCCACAAATTCTGCTAAAGCCTGAGACTTTATAGCATTTCTAGGTTCATATACTAAATCATATGCACTTAGTTTTACGGACCACTTAGCCATTCTCCCAAACATTTCAGGTTTCCTAAGCACATTTTAACAGGATAATTGGTTTTAACATGTATCCTATGTGTTTCAAAGTAATGTCTAAGCTTAGTTGACGCCATAACTAGAGCTAATATCAATTTTTCTAAGTGTGAGTATCTAGTTTCAGCATCTAACAAACTTTTACTAACATAATAAACAGGATACTGCTGACCTTCATGATCCTTTACCAAACAGCACTTACTGCATTCCTTGATACTGCAAGATATAAGGATAAGGGTTCACCATCCTCAGGCTTCATCAGCAGAGGTGCACTTGAAAGATATTGCTTCAACTCTTGTAGGGCAACTTCATGTCTTTCACCCCATTCAAACTTTTTGTTCTTCTTTAGGATATCATAGAATTCCTTGCATTTTTCTAAGGATCTTGATATGAAACTGTTTAATTCCGCTACTCTTCCCGTTAACCCTCTGAACATCCTTCATATTGGATGGTGATTTAAGATTCAGGAGAGCTTTAATTTGCTCTGGACTTGCTTCTATCCCCCTCTTGGTCACCAAGTATCCTAAAAACTTTCCTGCCCCCACTCCAAAATGGCACTTAGCAGGATTCAATTTCATATTACATTGGTCCAGGATATTGAAGGCACACTCTAAATCCTGGAGATGATCCTCCGCTTTCTTGGATTTCACCACCATATCGTCAATATATACCTCCATGGTGTCCCCCAGTTTGTCTTTAAACATCATATTAACCAGCCTCTGGTACGTTGCACCTGCATTTTTTAAACCATAGGGCATGGTAGTATAACAGTATATACCTGTGGGTGTCATGAATGTTGTATCCTCCTGGTCGGAAGGCTCCATTTGGATTTGCTGAAATCCTGAGGATGCATCCATAAAGATCAACATTTCATGACCGGCAGTTGCATCTACCATCGAATCTATATGAGGCAATGGAAATGGGTCTTTAGGACAGGCTTTATTGAGGTCTGTGTAATCTACACAAACTCTCCACTTCCCATTCTTCTTTTGGACCACCACCACGTTTGCTAGCCACTTAGGAAATTTGACTTCCCTGATCATCTTGGATTTTAGCAACCTTTCAACCTCCTCCTATATAATTGCATTCCTTTCAGGAGCGAATTTCCATCTCTTTTGTTGAATGGGCCTGAAAGATTTGTCAATTCCAAGCTTGTGAGTTATAATATCTTTTGATATACCTGTCATATCTTTGTGTTTCCATGCAAACGTGGACATCCTGCATTTCAAAAAGTTAGTAAGTTGATTATCAATATCCTGAGGGATATTGGCCCCTACAAGCATCGAGATATCTGGATTATCCTGATCCAGGATAACTTTCTTAACATCCTGCTCCGAAGTTCCCACGATATCCTGGGCTTGTATCTTTATTTGCTATCCTGCCCTGGATTTTGTTGACACCATCATGGAAGAGAAGTAGCATTCCTTCGCTTCCTGTTGGTCGCTTTCCACTTTGACTATCCCCCAAGGGGTAGGGATCTTGACACACTGATGATAGGTGGAAGGTACAACTTTCATATCATGGATCCATGGCCTACCTAATATAATATTGTAGCAGGATAATGAATCCATGACACAAAACCGTTGCATTTGTCACACCCCGACCCGCAGCGGAATAAAAGTCGGGGCATAATTGGGTTATCACCAAAGCTCATGATGTTTACTAAGATGTTTCATATTTATTAAATTCAAATTACAACTTAAATATCCAAAACAAAATTCATACAATTACTAGAAAATGAACTACATAATTATTCTAAAGCATAAACTTGTTTATTCGTCTAGGCCTTCCTAAGTGTTTCCTGTCTCAGCTGGATCACCTGTATCATGTGTAAAACGGAGGATATTTTGGGTCAACAAAAGTTGGCGAATGAACCTTGATAAAACATTGTACTAATTTCTTGTTTTATTTAAATAGGGAAAATTTGTGCAATAATCACATGTGAGCAAACATATATAGATAAACAAACACAACCACTTTGGATAAATATATGACATGAATGATGATGTATGTGAGATCAAGGCTCAATCAAACAGAGCCTATCTAATGAGGCTCCTGATGCTCAACCCGTCTCCCACGGGGAACTGATGGGCCTAATGAAATGCGTGCACTGAAAATGATAAATCCAATCTACATATAATCCACACAACAATTGATACACATTTGATACACATTTGATCACGGATATGATGTATGCACAAGTGTTTAAATAAAATAAAAGAATTATACGACGCATGATACACCCCAAAACATGATTAAAACGGGGAATTTGTAGAGATTCACTCACAATGGGTGCGTTCTTTGATGACGATGAATGCGCACAAATTTATGATTCAATCGACGAGGGAAGAACTAACCTAGATAATAACAAAATGATTCGATAAATAAATAAATTTTATTTGAGATTAATATTTTTAATTAGTGCTTTTAAATGGGATTTTTAGATTTATTTTTGTGAGTTTAAGGAAATTTTCTAACTTTAAGAATCTTATTTTTAAGTATTTTTAAATGATTTTTCAATTAAATAAATAAATAAAAAGAGATTAAAAAAAAGTTGACTTTTTGACCGTTGACCGGGTCTGATCGGTCAGACTGTGTTTTCTATGCGCTGAGTGAGGTTCGAACTCGGGACCTCTCGTATACGTGCACGCAGCTCTACCAACTGAGCTACGTGTCTAACCCGAAATATTATCTGTTTTAATTATATATATATATACTAATTAACTTTAACCTTATTTAGTTTATTATTAAAAATGATTTATATGGCCGAACCGGTTGCAGAGACCCGGAGTCGAACTCGGGTCCTTCGGTTCGAGTGCGCACAGCCCAACCAGTTGGGCTGTGTGTCTAATCTGTTTAACTACTGGATTATATTCCTCTTATGTACATACTGTGACTTGATCTGATTGGGTTTTAAAAATGTTGGTTTTATTTCTGAAAGTCAGTAACGTGTGCGATTCGAACTCGGGACGTGCATATTGTATTTGCACACAGTCCACCGCTGGACTGTGTGTCTAACCCGTTTGAATATCCGGTTTAATTATATTAATACATATATTCGACTTCATCTTCTTCGTTTACAAGAACACAGAACAGTGAAATCCGACTGTTCTGTTTAATCGATCAACAAAACTTATAATTGATTGAAATGAAATAGAAAAAGAAGATTACGGAATAAGATGTACCAAAACAGAATGTTTTCTTCATATTTCCGGCAAGAGTCGTCGGCTCTGATTTGTGATTTCCGGCTGAGTGAACTGTTTAACAGTTTTGATTATTGTGTTGAGCAATTAGATCACTAAGTAAGAGATAGCAAGAAGGTTTAGATGATTATACCGATCGGCAGTGAGGCTTCGGTTCTCCAGTGATATTCCGGCGAGTGCGAAATTTCCAGCGGCGTTGTCTGAGACAGATTCTGGTTGAACGATTAGGATTAATACATGCCGAACAATGGATTACAAAGAAAAGAGTTGAGTATTATACCGATTAGGGGTAAAGCCTCGGTTTTCCGGTGGAATTCCGACGAATGCGAAAATCTCCGGCGACGTGTTTTGGAAGGAATAAAGCTTCGGAAACGAACGTGGTTCTGAGCGAAAGGTTTTCAGGAAGTTCAAGTGGGTATTTATAGTGGAAACAGGCTAAATTGGGTTTGAATTGAGGTCAAAGTTCGCGATTAAAGATTTTCGTCGGTTTTTGACTGAAATTGATTGCCGGCAACGGTTATAACCGACGTCGAAATCAATTTGTGCGGTTCAGTCAAAAGAAATATAGCCAAAATCGCGGAGTGCCGGTTTTTCCGGTGATGGCTAGTTCTGGGCGCGCTGATTACTGGTTTGACTTTCGGTTTTATTATAAATGTTATTTGTTTTAGTGTTTATCACAAAAGAAGTGTGTGGCGGAGCGGTGTGTTGTGTGTTTGTGCTTGCGGGTGACCCGGGTTCGAAACCCGGCGTCTCCATTTCATTTTTTTATTCACTATTTATTATTATTTATAAATTATGGTTTTTAAATTCTAAAGTATTTATTAATTATGTATTGTTTAAAATTAATCTGAATAATAAATACGCAACGAAACTTATAACTGATTATTGATTAATAAACGAAGCGGGTTTGAAACCCGTTTTTCGATGAATGTTATAGTATCCCCTACTTTTAGGAATTTCGTCCCGAAATTTAAGTAGTAGTGGTAACTGGAAAAAGATGCGGTATTTTTCGAGCATTGAGTCTTCCCGTTCCCAAGTAAACTCAGGTCCTCGTTTTGACTCCCAACGTACCCTGACAATTGGAATACGACTTCGCCTTAAACGCTTCTCTCCGAAGTCCATGATTTCTACCGGTCTTTCAACGAAGTGCATCGATTCATCGACTTGAATGTCTTCTAGAGGAATATGGAGATTTTCATCTGCGAGACACTTTTTCAAGTTTGATACGTGAAATGTGGGATGAATTCTGTTGAGTTCTTCTGGTAGGTCAAGCTTGTATGCTACAGGACCTACTCTTTCGAGTATCTTGAAAGGTCCTACGTAGCGTGGTGCTATCTTGCCCTTCTGGCCAAAACGAATCACTCCCTTCCACGGTGATACTTTTAAAAGTACTTGATCACCAATGTCAAACTCCAAGGGCTTTCGTCGTTTGTCTACATAACTCTTTTGACGACTTTGAGCCGCTAGAAGATTGTTTCGAATTTGAATGACCTTGTCGGTTGTTTCTTGAATTAATTCTGGACCGGTGATTTGCGCTTCCCCAATTTCGTGCCAACATACTGGAGATCGGCACTTACGACCATATAAAGCTTCGTAAGGAGCCATGCCGATACTTGAATGATAGCTATTGTTGTACGAAAATTCCACTAATGGTAGGTGAGCGTCCCAGTTCCCTTTGAAGTCTATGACACATGCTCGCAGCATGTCTTCAAGGGTTTGGATGGTGCGTTCAGATTGGCCATCGGTTTGAGGATGAAAAGCGGTACTGAGGTCTAATCGTGTACCCAAGGCGGTTTGTACGGCTCGCCATGTTCGTGAAGTGAAACGACCATCACGGTCTGAAATGATGCTTAATGGTACACCATGACGGCTTACGATCTCGCTGATGTAGATACGAGCTAACTTCTCGTTCTTGAAGTCCTCGCGGATCGGGATGAAGTGAGATGACTTTGTAAGACGATCGATTATTACCCATATGGTGTCATACCCACTGGAGGTGCGAGGTAACCCGGTAATGAAATCCATGGTTATGTTTTCCCACTTCCATACAGGTATTTCGGGTTGGACTAGAAGTCCTGAAGGTCTTTGATGTTCAGCTTTGACTTTGGAACAGGTAAGGCACTTGGAAACAAAAACAGCGATATCCTTTTTCATGCCAGGCCACCAGTAGGTGTATCGTAGGTCTTGATACATCTTGTCGGCTCCTGGGTGTACAGAGTATCGTGTTTTGTGCGCCTCATTCATAATCACGAAGGTTATCGCGATCAGGAATCCATATGCGGTTTAAATAGTATAGAATACCGTCGGATTTGGTTTCGATTTTGAGTTCAGCTCCACATGACAGTTCATCGCGTACATCATTTTCCGTTACAGAAACATGTTGAGCTGCTCGGATTCGATCATTGATGTCGGTTATGATTTGCGAACATAGAAGACGAATGGAGTTCGCATAACCTTTTCGACTGAGCGCATCGGCCACTACGTTTGCCTTGCTAGGATGATACCGAATTTCACAGTCGTAGTCGTTGAGAAGTTCGACTCATCTTCGTTGCCTCATATTCAACTCCTTTTGGTTGAAGATATGTTGGAGACTTTTGTGGTCAGTGTATATTTCACACTTGGTACCGTAGAGGTAATGTCTCCATATCTTGAGAGCGAACACAACGGCTCCAAGTTCCAGGTCGTGGGTGGTGTAATTCTTCTCATGAACCTTGAGTTGCCTAGAAGCATAGGCTATCACTTTTCCTCTTTGCATCAATACACATCCTAGCCCTTGCCCCGATGCGTCGCAATATACCACAAAGTCATCGCAACCCTCAGGGAGTGTGAGGATAGGTGCGTCACGAAGTTTTTGCTTTAGAGTTTGGAAGGCTTCCTTTTGTTTAGGTCCCCATATGAAGGGTTTTCCTTTATGAGTCAAAGCCGTGAGTGGGACAGCAATACGAGAAAAAATGGCAATGAAGCGTCGATAGTAACCAGCCAAACCAAGAAATGACCTTACCTCGGTAGGGGTACGTGGTGCTTGCCATTCCTGCACTGCCTTGATTTTTGAAGGATCAACATGAATTCCCTTGTCGTTGACGACATGTCCAAGGAATTGTACTTCTCCTAACCAGAATTCACATTTTGAGAACTTAGCGTAGAGCTTTTCAGTCCTTAAGAGTGTAAGGATGAGTCGAAGGTGTCGTTCAGGATCGGATTTAGACTTGGAGTAGATAAGGATGTCGTCGATGAAGACTATGACGAAACGGTCGAGGTAGGGTTTGCATACCCTATTCATTAGATCCATGAAGACAGCGGGGGCGTTGGTTAAACCGAAAGGCATGACCATGAACTCGTAATGACCATAACGAGTCCGGAAAGCGATTTTTGGGATATCTTCATCGTGCACTCTGAGCTGATGATAACCAGAACGAAGGTCGATTTTTGAAAAGCAGGTGGCACCTTGAAGTTGGTCTAGGAGGTCATCGATGCGAGGTAGTGGATAGCGATTTTAGCCGTTAACTTGTTGAGTTCTCTATAATCAATGCACATGCGAAACGTTCCATCTTTCTTCTTCACAAAGAGAACAGGTGCACCCCAAGGCGAGGAGCTAGGACGTATAAATCCTTTGTCAGTCAGCTCTTGCAGTTGACTGGCCAGCTCTTGCATTTCGGATGGGGCTAACCTATAAGGAGATTTTGCGACTGGTGTAGCGCCAGGTACAAGATCGATGCGGAATTCGACTTGTCTCACAGGACGAAGTCCTGAAATGTCGTCGGGAAAGACTTGTGGGAATTCTTTCACAACTGGGATATCTTCGAGTTTCCTCTCCTTGTTTCCCTTTTTGACGACGTGAGTTAGGAATGCGACATAGTTCTTGCGGAGATATCTTCAGGCTTGAAGGCAGGACATTAGTTTGAGTCCTTTCGAAGGGGTTTCCCCAAAAATACGTAGGGTCTGACCGTCTGCAAGAGGAATGCGAATGAACTTTTCGTGGCACACTACTTCAGCGTGATGCTGGCTGAGCCAGTCCATACCGATTATAACATCGAAACTTCCCAACTTCATAGGAATGAGGTCAACTGGAAAATCGTGATCGTTAAGAGTGAGGGTACAATTGCGTATAATTGAATTTAATGAAACGGGTTTTCCGTCAGCAACTTCCACCGTTAGAGATTCCATGAGATTAACACGAGTTTGGTTGAGGATAGGTTCAAATTCTAAGGACACAAAGCTCTTATCCGCACCAGTATCGAATAATATGGATGCATAACTACCATTGATAGAAACGTACCGTTGACCACGTTATTGTCAGCCCTAGCTTGGTTGGCATTGATTTTGAAAGCTCTTCCTCTGGCGGGTGGAGGAGCTTGGTTAGCTTGGTTTACTGGGTTCGCTTGGGCTTGAGCATGGATGATGTTCACTAAGCGTGGACAGTGACAGGTGATTGGTCCCTTCATATTTTGGGGGATCGCAAGATTTGAAGTGTTTGTAGGAGCACTTTTTGGAGGGAGGGTTGGCGACGCTCTGGTCTTCTTGATTGGGAGGGTTGATGGGATTTGCGGTGAGAGCTTGTTGAACTTGAATCACGATGTCAGGAAGCACTGCAGCCATTTGTTTAGCAATTTGTGTGGCCAAGCGTTCATTTGATCTTCCTGACTTTCTACCTCCACGTAGTTGCCTAGCCGACATCTACAGGAACATATATAGGAAGATTGCGAGTTTAAGAATTTTCTAGGTGTCATGTGTCGTAAAAAGAATGAAAAATAACATAATTGGCAATAATTTAACTACATCCATATGATGTCTTGGGTTTGCTCATGTTTGGGCCTCCAATGTCCCACATACCATCGCCTGTGTAGTCATGTGGGCCCCCATGACTATTGGGCTTGGTAGGATTCACATTGGTGTTGGCGGATTAACACTCGCACCACCCGAATGAAAATCGTAAAATATGATTGCAGGATGTATGGTAGGAGGGTGTCCAGGTGTAGACACAATGACAACTCAAAGTGGGGTTAGCTCACACGGCGTTTGGTATAGCATGCTTTGGCCTAATAGGTCCTTCGTACTCTCATCGTTAGTCCCCAGGTAGGCAAACTGGTCCTTTATTTTGGATTTATACGAATGCCAAGCCTAGACAGGACGTTCCGACTACCGGTACTCGTACCCTTCCAGTTACTACATGCCCGTCATGAGAACTCACTTTGATGTGATTTGAAAAATACAAAAATCATTGCAAAAATCATGGGAATCGTGAGGTGTGTGCTCTCATGGATATGATATGTTATGAGGATATGATTCATGATGAGCATTGTATAATAACATGTATTTATGAGCGTGTTTGCATAACATTGAGTGTGAAAATAAACATGAAACATATAAACATCATGAATTTTGCATGTAACGCATAAACAATTAAAATTTAATCAACTATAGTATAGGCTCTAAGGGTCTAATAACCTATCCTATATCCCTATAGTCACAAGCTCTGATACCAATCTGTCACACCCCGACCCGCAGCGGAATAAAAGTCGGGGCATAATTGGGTTATCACCAAAGCTCATGATGTTTACTAAGATGCTTCATATTTATTAAATTCTAATTACAACTTAAATATCCAAAACAAAATTCATACAATTACAAGAAAATGAACTACATAATTATTCCAAAGCATAAACTTGTTTATTCTTCTAGGCCTTCCTAAGTGTTTCATGTCTCAGCTGGATCACCTGTATCATGTGTAAAACGGAGGATATTTTGGGTCAACAAAAGTTGGCGAGTGAACCTTGATAAAAAAAATGTTGCTAATTTCTTGTTTTATTTAAATAGGGAAAATTTGTGCAATAATCACATGTGAGCAAACATATATAGATAAACAAACACAACCACTTTGAATAAGTATATGACATGAATGATGATGTATGTGAGATCAAGGCTCAATCAAACGGAGCCGATCTAATGAGGCTTCTGATGCTCAACCCGTCTCCCACGGGGAACTGATGGCCCTAATGAAATGCGTGCACTGAAAATGATAAATCCAATCTACATATAATCCACACAACAATTGATACACATTTGATACACATTTGATCACGGATATGATGTATGCACAAGTGTTTAAATAAAATAAAAGAATTATACGACGCATGATACACCCCAAAACATGATTAAAACGGGGAATTTGTAGAGATTCACTCACAATGGGTGCGTTCTTTGATGACGATGAATGTGCACGAATTTATGATTCAATTGACGAGGGAAGAACTAACCTAGATAATAACAAAATGATTCGATAAATAAATAAATTTTATTTGAGATTAATATTTTTAATTAGTGCTTTTAAATGGGATTTTTAGATTTATTTTTGTGAGTTTAAGGAAATTTTCTAACTTTAAGAATCTTATTTTTAAGTATTTTTAAATGATTTTTCAATTAAATAAATAAATAAAAAGAGATTAAAAAAAAGTTGACTTTTTTACCGTTGACCGGGTCTGGCCGGTCAGACTGTGTTTTCTATGCGCTGAGTGAGGTTCGAACTCGGGACCTCTCGTATACGTGCACGCAGCTCTACCAACTGAGCTACGTGTCTAACCCGAAATATTCTCTGTTTTAATTATATATATATACTAATTAACTTTAACCTTATTTAGTTTATTATTAAAAATGATTTATATGGCCGAACCGGTTGCAGAGACCCGGAGTCGAACTCGGGTCCTTCGGTTCGAGTGCGCACAGCCCAACCAGTTGGGCTGTGTGTCTAATCTGTTTAACTACTGGATTATATTCCTCTTATGTACATACTGTGACTTGATCTGATTGGGTTTTAAAAATATTGGTTTTATTTCTGAAAGTCGGTAACGTGTGCGATTCGAACTCGGGACGTGCATATTGTATTTGCACACAGTCCACCGCTGGACTGTGTGTCTAACCCGTTTGAATATCCGGTTTTAATTATATTAATACATATTTCGACTTCATCTTCTTCGTTTACAAGAACACAGAACAGTGAAATCCGACTGTTCTGTTTAATCGATCAACAAAACTTATAATTGATTGAAATGAAATAGAAAAAGAAGATTACGGAATAAGATGTACCAAAACAGAGTGTGTTCTTCAGATTTCCGGCAAGAGTCGTCGGCTCTGATTTGTGATTTCCGGCTGAGTGAACTGTTTAACAGTTTTGATTATTGTGATGAGCAATTAGATCACTAATTAAGAGATAGCAAGAAGGTTTAGATGATTATACCGATCGGTAGTGAGGCTTCGGTTCTCCAGTGATATTCCGGCGAGTGCGAGAATTTCCGGCGGCGTTGTCTGAGACAGATTCTGGTTGAACGATTAGGATTAATACATGCCGAACAATGGATTACAAAGAAAAGAGTTGAGTATTATACCGATTAGGGGTAAAGCCTCGGTGTTCCGGTGGAATTCCGACGAATGCGAAAATCTCCGGCGACGTGTTTTGGAAGGAATAAAGCTTCAGAAACGAACGTGGTTCTGA
The DNA here is from genome assembly GCA_947069175.1 of Scalesia atractyloides. Taxonomy (NCBI): domain Eukaryota; kingdom Viridiplantae; phylum Streptophyta; class Magnoliopsida; order Asterales; family Asteraceae; genus Scalesia; species Scalesia atractyloides. The sequence continues at coordinate 89,395,881 of CAMTDV010000017.1, forward strand.
GCGAAAGGTTTTCAGGAAGTTCAAGTGGGTATTTATAGTGGAAACATTCTGAATTGGGTTTGAATTGAGGTCAAAGTTCGCGATTAAAGATTTTCGTCGGTTTTTGACTGAAATTGATTGCCGGCAACGGTTATAACCGACGTCGAAATCAATTTGTGCGGTTCAGTCAAAAGAAATATAGCCAAAATCGCGGAGTGCCGGTTTTTCCGGTGATGGCTAGTTCTGGGCACGCTGATTACTGGTTTGACTTTCGGTTTTATTATAAATGTTATTTGTTTTAGTGTTTATCACAAAAGAAGTGTGTGGCGGAGCGGTGTGTTGTGTGTTTGTGCTTGCGGGTGACCCGGGTTCGAAACCCGGCGTCTCCATTTTATTTTTTATTCACTATTTATTATTATTTATAAATTATGGTTTTTAAATTCTAAAGTATTTATTAATTATGTATTGTTTAAAATTAATCTGAATAATAAATACGCAACGAAACTTATAACTGATTATTGATTAATAAACGAAGCGGGTTTGGAAACCCGTTTTTCGACGAATGTTACAACATTGAGTTCACTCCTTCAACGTATACAGGCAGCTTTATCTCTCCAACAGTGGTCTATGCTTCTCCGCTGAATCCTACAAGCACAGTGGACTTCGAGGTAATCTCCATTTCTGGGATGTTCATCCTCTTCAGGGTCTCTAGCTGAATGATGTTGACCGAGCTACCATTGTCCACCAATATCCTGCGCACAAAATGGTTAGCAATATACAAAGTGATTACCAGACCATCATGATGAGGATCTTGAATACTATCCCGGTCTTCACTGTCGAATGTTATCACTTTATCAGTTGTAAGTGTTGTCACCCTCGTTGGCTTATCCCCTCTTTCTGCCTTTGCCTCTTTGGCATGCCTTTTAGTGGCAGAATAAGAGGTCCCACAAATATCAGATCCTCCGGATATGAAATTGATTATCTTGGCATCTGGGAGAGGCGATGCTGCTCGTTCGGGATCCTTGTCAGTATCCTGACCCTTATTCTTCTTCCTGCCAATAAGATCTTTCAAGTAGCCTTTGCTTAGCAGATAGCTTATTTCCTTTCTCAGGGCTATGCAATCCACCGTTACATGTCCAAAATCTTCATGAAAGGCGCACCACTTGGACTTATCCTTCCAATCAGCCTTTTGTTGGTTCTTTCTTGGCCCCCTAGCTTTATCTCCTAAACCCTGCATGGCATATATTAGTTCAGAAGTATTAACAGAAAAACAGTATTCTGACAACTCAGGATACTCCTCAGGATCTTCGCCCTCAACAGCATTCACTTTCTTGCTGTCATTCCTGCCGTATGGCTTAGAGCGATATGGCTTGTACGAGGATTCCGACTTCCTGTTAGTTGATTCATATGTTGAGGATGAGTTCATCCTCTCTTGCATTATCTTGTCGTCTTCAAGCCTGATATATCTTAAAGCCTTGTTTCGAGCTTTATCCAAGTTTTTGCAAGGATTCATCACAAGATCCTGATAAAATTGGGAATCCTTTTGCAATCCCATCTTGAATGCTTGAACAGCTGTAGCAACATCAAGGTGTGGGATATCCAAGGATTCCATGCTGAATTTGTTCACATAATCCCTTAAGGATTCTTGAGGTCCCTGTATTACCCTGTTGAGGTCACTTGTTAGTTTTTCAAAGCTTCTACTGCAAGAAAATTGACTGTTAAAAAATTAACCAAGTGAGCAAATGATGTAATTGAATGAGGTGGAATGCTTAATAGCCACTTCAAGGCTGATCCTGTCAGAGTAGAGCCGAAGCCCTTGCAGAGGCATGCTTCTTTAAGATCCGGTGGAATAGGATTTACTTCCATCCTCTCCCTATATTGGGCAATATGCTCCTCAGGATCTGTCGTCCCATCATAAAGCTTCATGTTGGGGGTTTGGAATCTCTTCGGGATTTCAGCATCACAAATGTGGCGAACGAAGCGGGATATGTTGTAACTATCCTGAGATACTTCCGGTATGGGTTTCACTACCCCAGGTACACTTGATATCATATCCTTTAATTGCTGGAGTTCCCTGGATAACGCCGATGTTACACTTGTATCCTGCGAAGGTTCAAAGTTGTTAGCAGTAGGTACATTAGTGTTAATGGACAAGTTACCAGTTTGGCGATTTTGGCCATATCCTGGAGCATATCCTGGATCCCTGACTATCCTGGCCGATAAGGGGATATCTGGGATATTGCTCCGGGAGTGACTTGGTACAACGTTGCCCTGATTATCCTCAGCATATGCTGCCGAACTGAAGTTCAACATTCTTGGCTGCAAAGGGGTAACAATATTCTTAGCATGTCTCTTGGAGTTGGACTTCAAGAGTTGTATATCCTTCATTATGAGCTGGTTAGTTTCTTGTTGCTTCTTCATCTGATCCTGTATACTACCAAATAAAGATAAAATTTCGTCATTAGAAGCAAAAACAGGAGTTCTCCCTGAAACTCCGGATCTGGAGACATTTTGAGCAGTAGTAGTGTCTCTTGGTATCTAGCTTTCATTCTTCCTTTGGAAAGTCTGAGCTTGTGAAGGTGGGGGAGACAATGAACCACTTGCAACAGAGGTTGATGTAGGCATCGAAGAAGAACTCAAACCTGACTGAGAAGCCAAAAACAATCTCGCAAAAAGATTAGAGAATAAAGAACGGTTTAGTGATTTTAGAAAAGTTTTGATTAAAAATAACACCACTTGCCCCACGGTGGGCGCCAAATTGTTTTGGTCAAAAATTACCGAAGCAATTTAGTGATTAAATTAGTTTTGTGAGGTAGTGTGCTAGTAATACTTGTGAAAAATATGTTGGTTTATTTGCTTATCAAAACAATTTCAGGATATAGCCTCAGGATATGAAACTATATCAATGATCAAACAACGAGCAGTAAAAGTAAAAGTGGACACAGGATATACGAGGAAAGCCCTTGATCAAACTAGATCTCCGGCATAAAACCTCGGGAGCTGACAATCGTCGGCTGCCTTGTTCTTCTTATTTCTTGAATAACCAGGATACAGTGCAGGATAATGCTCAGATCGCTACTAAGTGTTACAACGATTGCAAGTAGTGAGTGTTAATGTGTGGTTGCTAGAAAGAAATGAGAATGTATGAGTATGGGAGCTCGAAAGTGTGTGTTGTTCCTACGATCTAGCACTCCTATTTATAGTTATAAATAACAAACTAACTCTCCTATTATTCCGGGATGCTGGGAATATTCCATTCTGAACGTTGGGGGACTGTTTCAACTTGTTTTCCACGTGCATCTTAACTACAATTCCGGGTCTTCAGCTCATATAACCGTTACAACATTAATAGCATTGACCAGCATCCTAAATTCTCGCAGAATATGCCTTTCTTCTATCCTGACCGTTACAAGACCCATTCTTCTGCCATTTTCAACCACCTTGAGCGAATCTTCAGGTAGATCAAGTCCTTTAACATTGGTACCTTGCAACCAAAGAAAATCGTTAGTAGCAAGCAGGATACCCCCGCAGGATGTTACCAATATCCTGGTTCAGTATCCTAGTTCAGTATCCTGGTCGTGGCATTAAGCATATAATATCAGGATATGCCTTCGGGATATAAGCTCGAAATTCCACCCATAACACCTACAATCTTTAAAAAGAAATCTTTTGGTAAACGAAACCGATCCCTAAACGTTTCGGCGTTGTAGACCGGATTCTCCACAAAATAATCCTTCATTAACACTTCGTTGGCATGTATACGATTACGAGCAACCATTTTCTTCTGGACGGCTCGGACCTTCAAGTACGTTATACACCTTCTCGAAAAATTCAAGGGTGTCATCGTCGGAAGACGTATCGCTTTTGGTGTCCGTCGGAAACGAATCCGTAGGAGAATCCATTTTAAAAATTAGAAGATAGAGAGTAGTTTGAAAGAATGTATATTTGGAGAGATTGAATTTGATATTTTATAAAAAGTGATTTGTGTATATGTATAAAAAAAACCATCATCATCAACGGTCATCTTACAAAAACGGTCGAATTTTTTGAACTTTTAACGTGTGATCACGGCCACACGTTATAGGCGGTAGTGGCGACGATGTATAACGCGATATAACGCGTCCCCCCCCTTATTATAGATTAAGTGAAAAGATATCTCAACACGTGCATTTGTTGATGAAAAGCATCGTAGTAATTATTGACATCTTTTACACCCAACTATATTTTTTAAATATTTAATTGACACATTAACGCTTTTTGGTCACTACCTTTTTGACTATTACTCCCGGTTTCTAACTAGGTTTGTAAACGAACCGAACGTTCATGAACTGCTCGTAAACTTGTTCGGCGAGAAGTTCGTTTATGCTCGTTTATTTAATAAATGAACAAACACGAACGAAAAATGTGTTCGTTTAGTTAAATGAACGAATATGAACACACCTTGTGTTCGTTCATTTATGTACAAAAACGTTCGTTTATGTTCATTCATTCATGTGAACGTTCGTTTATTTACGTTTGTTTATGTATTAGTAAATACAAAAAATAGTTATAGTTATATAAAATTAGGTTTTCTAACCACTTACATAATTATAACTAATTAGTAATTGGGTTTTCTAGTAATAAAAAAATGAAATTTTAATCTTTTTTTCTTAGATCGTAACTAATAACTTACTTAATATTTATATCAAAAAAACTACTTAATTTTAGTGTCTATAAACTCTAGTTTAGATCTGTTTTCGGATGAATGTAATATATTAGACTTGTTTGTTTGTGTTCACTAATGTTAAATTGAGTTTATTTATATTTGTTCAGTTACGCTCATTTGTATTCGTTTGTGTTTGTTCAATCATATTAATTTATGTTTGTTTATGTTTATTTAAATATGTCCAGTTAAGTTTTTTTTGTTTATGTTCGTTTATGTTCATGAACGGTTCGTTTAGGCTTTAAACGAACGAACACGAACATGCCCGATTTCTTAATAAACGAACACGAACAAAAAAAGTGTACGATTATATGTTCGTGTTCGGTTAAAGTTAAATAAACAAAAGGAACAAGCTTATGTTCATGTTCGTTCGGTTCATTTACAGGCCTAGTCCCAACTATATAAATTTTAGCTTATAAACTTCACAGCCGAGATTCACTACACTAACAAGTCTGTTAATAACATCGGCATAGGGTAGGGTTCATGCCAGAACCCACCCCCACCCCCACCCCACCACTACCCAAAAACCTAAACACTTCCCCCCTTCAAAAAATAATAATAAGAATAAATAAATAAAATAACTATACCTCACAACCCCCCCCCCCCCCCCCCCACATAAAGCTAAAACCCCCAAAAACCCTAAAAAGATTGTGTGTTTTTTAGATTTTTTTAAGTATTTTTTGTTGTGTTCACATTAGTCCTCACGGTTTTCGCAATAAAGAGTGGTTCGTAACGGATCATTCTCATATTTGCATAATATATAATTATATTGTTAAAGTTATTATATATAAATTATGATAAATTTAATAAATTGATCGCAACCAGCAACCTATAACATAAGAAACAAGCCAAGTCTTTGGGGACGGGGCACTAGCAAAACCCCCTTCCGACTTCGAACCCGGGTAAGAACACCGCCGTCACAAAAAAAGTTTAGGCTGACGGATTCGGCTAGCCACAAGAGGAACCCGTGTAAGTGGTGATGGTTACAAGGTCAATATGACTGTTTGAATTGTTTAGCCGTTATTTAAAAAGATATATAAACAAATCAAATAACTTTCTCTATTTAACCAACTTATTCCAATATTTAAATCTATCTCATTCCTCTATTCTATCACATACACTCTCTCAATTTTATATCCCTCTACAAAAAATCCTCTCTAATGGTAAGGAATTTGTGGACCAAAGAAGAAGATATTGCGTTGGCTACGTCTAGAGTCGCAACCTATAATGAACGGACATCTACTAATGCAAGGGTTTCGTTTGGAACTGGGTTTTTCAACAATTTTGTGTTCATGTTGGTGAGACCAACCGAATCGTAGATCAACTTAATTCACGTTTCACGATTATCCGTATGAAAAGTGCAAAATTTCATTCGATGTTCAACAATGTGGAAAATCCAAAAATAACCTCTTGAAAATTTGACGTCAAGTGACCCTTATCGACTACAAACATACGTACGTCCATGACTTTAAACACTTCTATTTATAGCAAATTATTAGGATGTTTGTTTAGTTTTTTGATGTAAGTTTTATGTTTAATTTTTATGTACTGTTTAAATTTTATGTTTAATGGCTAATGGGTACTTTATAAGAAATTTGACATGACAAGATTTGATTGGTTAAGGGAAAGATACTACATTAAGTCATTGAGTGACCTTTCCCCCTAAGCTTAAGTAGCAACCTTTATAAAATAATGCTTTTGTTTCTTCTTTATATAAAACCCCATGTAGAGGGGGGAACTGATTAATCATTTCTCAGATGGATACTATTTTAAATTTTAAGATGGATAAAAAAATCAAAATAAATTTTATAAAATTGATCTATATGGCAATATAATTTAATTTTACGTATAAAAATGTGAAACATTTAACTAATGGGTACTATTCCCCGTTGAACCCTATGTCTAATCAAATGAACCCTTGTTCGTAATGCTTTTAAAATATAAAGAAATGGTAATACGATGATTAGTCGCACTCTACCTGGAAAATAGTTTATATAACCCCCTCTGTGTATACATTATACAAGTCTTGAAATAGCATTGATATATTTGTAATTTTTCACTTGTACCTCATGCCGCAACAGTTGTACGTAGTAATATTTAGTGCGCCATAACTAACACCTCATATTATCTATCTTTGCTTATTGAACAAGAAAAAAAATACCGACATATTAACGTTCAAGGAAGTGGTGCAAGGGTAAATGCTTCAGCCCCGCTTAACAGATGAGGTTCGAATCTAAATTTAACTGTTTTTTGGTCTTTAACCCCCCTTAAAGGCCACATGTCTAGCACAAGTTGTGTTATTGCTTAGCAGGGTATTAATGGGGTCCCGTAAGTTCTCCAATAACAAGTTCTAATGGTTAACTAAAAATATATATACAAACAGATCTATTATATACATTTTGTAGAGAACATTCAAACTGACCACATCTACACAAGCAAGCTTAGAAAGTGAGTCCATGAGTGAACCAAATAAGACTTGTTCCCCTTTGAACCAATACCAGACCCCCAACATAACCATAAAATCTGTCATTTATTCACAAATATACATGAGAAAAGAAAAAGAAAAAAAGGATAGATGATCACATACATGTATACAAGGATCTGACTTGATGAATTTGAATGCAGCTAATTAACCTGTTGACATAATGTTGTTTTAGTTTTGACTCCGATTGACTTTGGTTGTCATATATAATAAATTGTTCTACAAATGTGAATAGAATGATAGAACTATTGCTGATGAATATGGAAAGCACAAACAGCAATTTAGGTGGGTGGTAGCTGGTCAAAACGGTAAAATGTTTATCGGAGGTCAAAAATTTGGATCAGGCCAGCTTAATCTGATGTGTCGTATTTCATATGTAATTAGTAAATCATAAATCATTACAAAAAAAAAGTAAATTATTTAGAGTGTGTCAATATAGTTGTTGATTTTGCCACCATTTTATGAGTAATACAAAGTTGAGTAAAGTACATGGATCATAGTTGTCGATAGCGAATAGCGACAAGGCACCGATAGGCTACATAGCGAATAGCGACCGCTATTTATAAAATAGCGATACACTAGAAAAAGAATTTTGAAAATTTTTATATGTATATTATATCAAAATACCCTAGTATATATGCTATTTTACATGAATATTTAACAAAAACCTATAAATCCAACTATTTATAGCTATTCTAACTGTTATTTACACAAAAAAAAATAATAAAAAAATACCTAACTGTCGCTATTCACGCTATTGGTCGCTAAGACCTAGATAGTGACACTTGATCGCATGGCTACATAGCGCGCTATAGCGGTCGCTATAGCCGCTATTGACAACTATGACATGGATGGTCCCTGTGGTTAACCAAAATTTTGGATTTAGTCCCTAGCATTTTTAAAGTACACGGATGGTCATGGTCTGCATTTTGTAACGCGTTTAGTCCCCAACTTTTGCCAAAAGTACATGGATGGTCCGTGTGGTTTGCACTATGCATTTAGTCACTAAATGTGTTACAAAGTGCAAACCACAGGGACCATTCATGTACTTTTGGAAAAAAAAACGTTACAAAGTGCAAACCACAAGGATCATCCGTGTACTTTTGAAAAACTAAGGACTAAATCCAAAATTTTGGTTAACCACAGGGACCATCCGTGTACTTTACTATAGAAAGTTACTTGCATATAGTGATAAAAAGGTGAAAGCAAGTTAATGTTTAAAACCGAGTAACTCATTTATTTTAAAGGTTAGATATTATCGAGATAATATGATTTTTGTAAATCATATTTGACCCTGCTAGACCGATATCAATAAGTTACATATTTTGTTTTTAACCAATTTTGACCCATTAACCAACCCGCCATTTCACCACCTCTAGTAACAGGTTTAAATGCAAAAGTCAAAGTGCATATTTACCTTCTTCAGAAAGGTCAAACATGCCACCAAGCAATTCATCCTCTTCCCCATCATTCTCTTGTCTTCCATCATACTCACCATAATCAATTGCACCGCCAGTAAGCGTCCCGTCACCATCAGGTTCAACCACCTTACAATAACCCTCCTGAAAACACCCTTCAAAATCCACCGATTGCTTCACCTCGGTAGGCAGCTCTTCAAAGTCAAAAGGGTCGGTGGTCAACAAAGGCGTGCTCATAATTCTACCGCCACTCGTTCCTATAGTTTGACAAGTAGCGGTTTTGCAGATCTCTGAAGGGGAAAATGCTGGTTCTTTAGGGTTTTGGTAGCTTCTTGGGTCATTATAAAGTTCATTCAGGGTGCAACTGTTCGATATACCAGATTTCCCAGAATTTACTGGATCAAGATCGAGCAGATGCTCAATCCTGCGGGATGATCCTGAAATTAAGTTTTGAAAATAAACAAATAAATATAGACGATAGGGTGGAAGAAATGAAGTGAAGCAAGCATGTAAGAAACCAAATTAAACAAACGAGGTGAAGCAAACATGGTCACATGACGGGCCTGTTCCAAGCATGTAGAGCATAGTTAATGGCGAATAGCGACAAATAGCTATAAATAACAAATAGCTATAAATAGCAATGCACTAGAAAAAAAATTTATATGTATATTATATCAAAATACCCTGGCATATATGCTATTTTATATGTATATTTAACAAATTCCTAGAATCCAGCTATTTTATAGCTCTATATATTTAAATTAAAAAAATAAAAACTGAAATCCAGCTATTTATGGCTATATACCTTGTAGCGCGACTTTTAACATATACGCTACGCTATCCGGTATAGCAACCACTATTGACAACTATGATGTCGAGGCAGTAATTCTGACTTGTTCTATGTTAAAATGGTTCGATCTGGTTTAAATTTATCACTAACGGATCCAAATGAAAAAACCCTAGCTAAAAAATGAAAAAAGTTGAGCAGATCAAGGGGATAGAAAATTCCCCTAGTTGTATTTAAATGCTTACAACCTCCTAAATCATTATATTCAAATAATATAGCTTTATAATCATATATATAACATGTTAACTATTTATAAAATTTGAAAAAATGAATAAAGTTGGTGGTGGGTCAACCCGACTAGATTCACCTGGACCTGTATTTACCCATCACCCAACTTGCCTGACCCGCCCATTTTTCCACCTCTAGAAGACCGAGACCTGGTGGCTTGGCACAAAATAATGTAACTTCTATTTTTTTTAGAAACAAGAAATTATACCTTATGTCAGTTTCTTGAACCTTTACATACAAATTCGGTTTTCTTATGTGAGGCTTTATGACAAATTGACATGTTTAGAATGTTAGTCAATTAATATTGAACATATAGTTTATTATTAATTATACCTCCATCCGAGCTTTCAGTGGAGCTAACAGATGCTGGCTTCGAGAGACAGATGACAGATTCATCACTGGCCTTCTCTCTATACTGACCAGACTCACCGGGATTTTTTCTGGCAGAATATGCTCTGCAAAAAAAATCATCAAGAAAGTCAGATTAAAACAACACCAAGCAGCATTTATTACGTATAGTGTCGTATACATTATCCCTTGAAAAGGCCTAAAATGATTGGAAAAGAGTACATCGTCTAAAGTGTGATGAAGAGTTAAAGGCGTCACAATTACAGTTTATGAAGTTCAAATAAATGGTCATTACCTGTCATCCCAGCCTGATTTAATGCTATTAAAATGGTCAAAAACAGGCAGCAAATCCTTTCTTCTTATGTCCACTTCATAAAACGGTATGTTCTCAATCAGAGCCTCTCCATCTGCATATCCTTCCACATTTGAAGATTTCATCACATAAAAATGAACCTGCACCAAAAAAGAAGTTTGAATACAATACCAAATAAAGAATGAAACTAAGGAGGCGTTCGATACGCTGAATTTCATACATTAGGAATGAAATATGTCGGGAATTAAATCTGTTTGCCCATGCGTTTTGTGATGTTCTGGTTTGACCATGCATTGACTAGGGTAAAACGTCATAAAATAGCAATGTATTTCAGTATTTGCCTCTTGGTGCACTATCCACTTTCGTAACTATACTTGGTAACGGCCCGGTCTGGTAATTTAAGTTTTGTGTAATGGGCTAATACGGCAATCCACTAATTTGATTGATTGAACAGGTAATGTGGCACCTAAAACTCTAAGCCAAACAATGTGCTTATGTGCAACTATTCTGCTGATTTGGCATTTTTATTAAAAAAAATGATGACTTGGAAACTATATGTTTTTACTTATTTCCTTTCAATTACTTAAGAGCTGTTAAATAAAGAAGATGACTGGAAAGATATTATCATAATTTTGTTGGATAAATACATTTTTAAAGTTACGACTTACAAAAGAAATTTCCATACTAACCGAATCTAGAGAAACTAACCTAATTTTAAAAATTATATAATACCAAATCAAAAATAATTATACACTTCTAAAAGAAGTAACCAATTTTTATTTCATACCTTGCCATTTTGCCACAACGGTAATCTTCCAGAATTTATTTGCACCTCAGCATTCGACAGAAACAAATGAGCTCTATCATTTTGCTTTACCGAATCATTTTCCACCAGCTTTTGACTTCCCATACAAACATTATATACTGATGTTGCAGAGATACATTCTTCCCTTTCGGGAAAATCCAGTCTTCTAGAAACTTGCCACCATTGACAAGGCTCGAATATCAATCCTAACTCATCATCTTGGCCCGGTTGATATGAAACGGGTTGAGTCCGTGACCCAACATCAATTTGTTGAATCCCCACTGACGGAAAAAGTTCGTATTGAACTACGTATCCAGAAGGAGTATAAACTAGCAGATATTCTAAGGAGTTAACCTTTTTAGACATATTCTGATTACGGTAAGTTGTAGAGTTGTGAAAAACCGAAGCAACTGAACCAGAGGGTATATTTGTCTTTCCCAAAAAAGAAGCGGTGTTGCTAACGGAATTAAGAAATCCTGAATTGTTATTTTTTATCCGACCCACTACTGAAAGGGTAAGGGGATGAGGTGGCGGTAACGGCTGTTCGTCTATGACAAATGATGGAGTTGACCACCATGGCAGAGACTGAACCGGGTTGACCGCCCGGCTGTGGGACCTTTGAAACCGATAGCCCGTTTCACCACCGAAGGGAGATAGAGCAAACACGTGACACGTACCCTTGGAGGATACAATGGAAATCCACTGACAGTAGCAGCTGAAGCTTATGTCTTGGATAACCTGTCAAACAAATAATATAAAAGTATGAACTCGAAGATTATAATAAAGTATGAACTCGAAAATTAGAATTGGCAAAATGAACGGGTTGAGTACATGGTAACCAAATAGGAGGCCGTGTAAATTTTTAGTATGGGTCTGCCGAGATTAGGTTTGACCCACATGGACTTTAATACATATTTCACGCGTTAGAAATGACAACAAAATATATATTACTACTACTATTATTATTCTCTAATTATATGAATAAGATGATATAGGAGATTTCATGCATTAAAAATACACCCGGGTTGACTTTTGACTCATTCGACTCCTTTCCTTTCTAGCTAATTTATTATATTTAGAGTAAAACGCCATTTTCGTCCCTGAGGTTTGGCAGGTTTTGCGACTTTCGTCCAAAGGTTTGTTCTTCGCATCTGGATCCAAATGGTTTGAAATCTTGCCATTTTCATCCAGCGCATTAACTCCATCTATTTTTCCCCGTTAAGTTACGGGTATTACCGTCTTTTCTGTTAACTTAAAAGGGCAATTCGATCCTTCTCACTTTATGTACAAGCATTTAACATAATGTGAAAGATGTCATTACTCCTGACTTAATGAAGAAAAATGGATGGAGTTACGAGCCGGATGAAAATGGCAAGATTTCAAACCTTTTGGATCCAGATGCGGAAAAACAAACCTTTGGATGAAAGTCGCAAAACTAGCCAAACCTCAGGGACGAAAATGGCATTATACTCTTAATTTATCTATAAAATATAAGCAAAAATAACCCCTTCATAAGTGAATAGGTTGAAAATGCCACCTCTAGGTTGTATGCACGTGGATACTCTTTGAATGACTCTTGACCCATTTGATTTGTTTTTCCTTTTTAGCAAAATTTTGTCATTTTACCCGTATGACCTGTTGGGGAAAATTTATAGGGAGGTATTTTGCACATCACCAAAATATACTCATACACAACTACGCTTGTGTGACGTTGTACAATGTGTTATTTATGGTGTATGGTGTATGAATAAATTTTGGTTGTGAACAAATCACCTCCCCTAACCCAAAGTGAACCTTGTACAGGCTAATGGATCAATGATTGCACGGCTAGACAAAATCATACTGTGATGAATAGATGTATACAGTATACTTACAGCTGATGTTATGCCACGGTGAAGCTTGTAGAGCAGTACATGAGAAGAATTCCAATCATGGATTTGATTGCTATAAGTGTTGTGGGTACAAGGCATAATTCGAAAAATATTAACATTATTACCATGTATTGAGGCTGTTACCAGAAGGGTCCCGCTTGGATCAAAACATAAGGCAGACAGTGGACTGGAATGAGCTCTAAACTGTGATATAACTGTATTTGAGATGACATCTTTCACAATGACCTGCACCAACTATAGAATCAGAAAATATAAAATCTACAAGCTTTTATGTCAAAAGATGAAGTAGATTTATATAGTATGATACTCTATATGTATCAATTTTTTACTAATATTTATATTGTAACACGTACATTTGCACAAGAATTTTAGAAAGTGAAACGGCTTAAGGACTGACCATTCCAGTATTATCTACGTCTGAAGAAGAGTTCTTAACTTTCCAGTTTGGATTTGAATTTGCAGGGGATATCGGACGGTCTTGGAGCATATCCGGGTAATACTTAGAGATTGTTTTATACCCTTTGTCACCGAGGATTATTATTCCTGCAGCCAACTGTTTGCTTGATTCCATTGCATAACGAGCAACCAAAGAACCATTGCGGGGTGAGGTTGATGGGCTAATACCAGGAGTAAGGTTCTTCGGGCTTAAATGGCCCGTGTTAGATACAAGCAGTTTGTTTGAAGCGTAAGCTAACCACCGTGGACCCACGGCTAATGGACCATACCCAAAGTTAACTCCAACCATTCCTTGGCCTCCAGACCGAGGAACCGGATAAGTGGGTACAGTGAATTTATGCTCAAGTGTGACCGCATCTAAGCAGTGTATCTATCACATATAAACATATATAAATAAACATACAATAACTCAGAAGTGCAATGTCAGAAAATGTCTGAATGAATTAACATGTTACCTCCTTTTCAAGACCAATACAAACTATCAGAGGACTGCATCTGACCATAAAAACAGTTGACCTGAACCTGAGAACCTTCACGTAACAATTGGACTTAAGAGAATAAAACCGCACAGCAGTAGGAGAGTCCACCAAGCTTCCTGACTGAGCCATCACTGAACCATCCCTACCCGGTTGACTCAAATAGGTTTGATTTTGACCCAGCCCCGACCTGGTGGGTTCTTCGCCAGCAACCACCATTAGTAATGGATGTAACAGTAGGAACTTTTCATTGGCGTCAGATTTTGTAGGAATATGCAACAATTGTAAGAAAGTGACGGGCCCGTCACGCTTTGAAACAAGCTCAGTAAAATCAGAAGCATCCTCAACGTCAATAACTTGAAAACCAGTCTGATAACCAAGCAATAAGACATGTCTGAAGGAAGCAGGACCAATTTCTAATCTGTCAAAGCCGGCCCATATTACCTGGTTTACATTAAAATGTTAAGAGTCATACCTTCATGCATCTAAAAATAGGAATGAGTTATTGCAAGACTTAAACAAATTGGACAATAATTATGTGGTTAGTTGGTTCACACATGTTTAAAGCATTAATTAACAAGAGTCAATACACTTACCCATTAATGCTAATAATAGATCAGATGCACCAAGTTTTTGGTCACAAGCATAACACTGTTGACTTTTGTAAATCAAAATAGAGAAATTGCTTTCGGTCACAAGCATAACACTGTTGCCTTTTGTTAATCAACACAAAGATATCCTATGTTTGCCTCCAAACAGTACAAATACCAATACCTTAATATAATATAGGAGCTCTTCAACGTCTTTTATTATGGACCGTTGCAAATATAATATATTCTGTAATTAATCACCAAATTTATTGAATTCCATAAATTTTATTAATAACACATTCTTAATATATTATGATAACTACTGTTATTGTGGCTATGGTGCCTTCTATATCAACGTTCAAATTGCATTGTTTCTCCCTATTACAAGTTACAGAAGAAGGTTTAAGCATTAGTTTTCATAAATCAGCACTCATGGACCATATTATACATGTATCTATTTTTTCATCATACATTTATAGATTTGTATTACCTTTTTTTAACAGAAACTCCTAGATTTTCTAGGATAAATACACCACAACCTACACCTTGCAGAAATTGAAACCCTCCGCCTTTATAATTCTATTGCCCTACTACGCACGATAAACATGAAATGTACCGGTAAATTCTCGAATTAATTATAATCAATATTCTCGGATTTATATTACTTATACACGAATATTATCGAGATTCATGTACTTACTATATCATTCTATTGCCCTACCATGCACGATAAACATGAAATGAACTTGTAACTTCTCAAATTAGTAATGAAATGTACTTGTAAGTTCTGGAATTAGTTATAATCGATTTTCTAGGATTTATACTACTTATACACGAATATTATCGAGATTCCAATACTTACTATATCATTCTATAGCCCAACTATGTACGATAAACATGAAATGAACTTGTAACTTCTCGAATTAGTTATGAATTGTACTTGTAAGTTCTCGAATTAGTTATAATCGATTTTCTAGGATTTATATTACTTAAACATGAATATTATCGAGATTCCATTACTTACTATATCATTCATTGCCCTATTATGCACGATAAACATGAAGTGTACTTGTAAGTTCTGGAATTAGGTATAATCAATTTTCAAGGATTTATACTACTTATACACGAGTATTATCTAGATTCTAATACTTACTATATCATTCAATTGCCCTACTATGCACAGTAACGTGAAATGTACTTGTAAGTTCTCGAATTAGTTATAATCGATTTTCTACGATTATACTACTTATACATGAATATTATGGAATTTGAATACTTACTATATTATTATATCGCTCTATAATGCACGACAAACATGTAATACACTTCTAAGTTCTCAAATTAGTTATAATTGATTTTCTACGATTTATACTACTTATACACGAATATTATCGAGATTCCAATACTTACTATATCATTCTATAACCCTACTATGCACAATAAAAATAAAATAAACTTTCCACTCTAAGTAGTTATAGTCACACATAACCGTAATTAACGAACACAACGATACTAAAATACTTGTTTCTTTCAATTATACAACCAAAACTATTTGATTTTCTAAAATTTATACTACTTATATATGAATATTATCAAGATTCCAATACTATTTATATCATTCTATAACCCTATGCACGATAAACATGAAATGAACTAGTAACTTCTCAAATCAGTTATAACAGCACGTACCGTAATTAACAAACACAATGACACTAACAGATTTGCTTCAATCAATCATACAACCAAAACGATACGATTTTCTAGGATTTATATTACTTATACACGAATATTATCCAGATTCCTTCCAATACTTACTATATCATCCTATAACCCTACTAGGCACGATAAACATGAAATAAACTTGTAACTACTCAAAATTAGTTATGACCGTACATAACCGTAATTAACAAGCATAACGATACTAAAACAGTTATTTCATTCAATTAAAAAAACCATAACTACTTAACAAACAGTCAATTAACACACGAAAAAGCAGTTAAAATCGATCAAAAAACAAACAACTCCAAATTAGAAAACAAAAATAATAATAATAATAACAATAACAAACACCTGATCTCTCTGATCATCAGCAGAAGCTGCAATCGAAGCAGCAACAGACGCACCGGCGGAACGAACGACGGTGCTAGCATTAGTAGACACAGTTCTAATACACGAAGATATTATCTTCAACGAATTAGGTAACAATCCGGTGTTCTTCACCTTCGATTTCTTCATCCTCCGCCGACCGCCACCGCGTGAGTAAACCGTGCGTCGCCGTACTCCACCGTCACCACCGCCGTAGCTGACGAATCTAGGTTATGAACTGTGATCATCCGAGAGCGTAATCGAGTCGATTATTGATGCGTGAAAGTAACCGCTAGTGTGTGTTATTGGTTTAGGTTTGACTTGAAGAAGGTGGTGTTGTTTGTTCCCAAATTTTGCGCTGCTCAAAGCCTCTGATTGTTGATTGTTGAGTTGATTTCTAGTAAAGTAGGATTAAATTCAATTTTTAAATAAGTGGATATACATACATACAAATATTATAATACAAAGATATTATAATAAGCAAATTGAGTGAAAACACAATAGAATTTGTACTATAAATATATGTTGATGGACTCTTAGAATTAAAATGGTTAGAGTTGTATCAGGTTTGAGAATAGTTGTTACTTGTTAGCTGCTTATAGTATGGTTTTGACGGTTTTAAGTTAAAGCGTAAGTTAAATTTAGTAGTGGTTTTTCATGATCAAAAGTCGAAACGAAAATTTATAAACGGATTATTATTAACAGTTTGGTTTTAGGATTAGGCTTTATTGGATATATTAAATAAAAATGTCAAAGTAGAAGTTGCAAACTAGGATTCAATACTTAGAAGGTGTAGGTAATTAAGACTATCGAGGTGAGCTCCACATGGTGTGGCTTGGCTAGGCGTGATTTTTTTTGGGTGTGGAGTGGGGTGGCGTGGCTTTTTTCTTTTTAGCTGGGCATGGCTAGCCATATTAAAACTTTCATTTAATTAACCAGGCAATCACAGTCCACCATCTCAACCCAGCCAGCTTCTCATGCCAGGCACAATACCAACGCTAAAGGGGCAACGCCCAAAGCCAAACCCATAGGGTATGGTGTGCAAGGCTTGGGTGGATTTTTCACGCCCAAACCCAAACCCAAACCCCACAAAACAAATTAGCCATTAAGAAAGCTGATAAACTTAACACATAATGCCAAAAAAAAAAGTGTAAAAAAGTTGTCCGTACAAAACAACCAGAGTACAAAGTTTAAACCAAAACACCTTTTTAAAAAGAAAAAAAATGGTCTAGTGTTCTAAGCTTGAAGATAGAATACAGATGCATAGAGCTCAACAACTCCACATTAAAGTTCAAATATTACGCCCGGTTTATATTAGCTTTATTTTAACCAATCTCAACTCTTAAAGATAAAATACAAATGCATATAAATGGTTAAGAGATAGTACTATAAATCTAATTATGATCTGGTCTAGTTTTATACGACTCGTTTTTAATACAAACCGTAAACTAAACGTTCGTTAGAGTTTTAAAAATTTGATGCCAATTGGCCGAAAGTTAAAGAAAAAAAAACCAACCATGAAACTAAACCGATAACCAGTTTAAAAGGTTTCACGATTTAAAAATGAACCATAACACCCCAAATAGCTACATTTGTGTGTTCCATTATATGTTTCACATAAATTATTATGAAAAAAAATACAAACTGTTAGTATTAAAACAAATAGAACTAAGCATTATTTTTGTAAGGAATTTTATTTGAAAAGGTACTTTTTAAAATCCTGTGAATTTGTTGTCGGAAAATTCACATGACCTACTAATACCCTACTAATAAATGGGATCAGATGCAGTTTGCTTTGGACAATTAGGGGGCGTTTGGTTCGCGGAATGTTTTGAATTGGAATTGTAATTTGTATAGGAATTAGAATTTGAAGGAATTGGATTTGGAATTCAAACATTTCAATTGGAATTGGAAATTGTTGGAATTGGAATCTCGATCCATTTTTGTTGTGTTTGGTTGTCAAATGAATTGGAATCCATCACCTCGGTACCCACAACCCCCGGTTCGGGTCGAAACGGTACGGTGGAACAAGTACGGGTCGAAACGGTACGGGTCAAAACGGTTCGAGTCGAAACGGTACAAGTCGAAATCGTTCGCTCCGAACGGTACGGGTTGTAACGGTTCACATCGAAATGGTACGGGTCGAAACAGTTCGATTCAAAACAGTATGGGTCGGAACGGTTCGGTTCGAAATGCTTCGCGTCGAAACGGTTCGCGTCGAAACGGTTTGTGTAGAAACGCTTCGTGTCGAAACGGTTCTTGTCAACGGTTTGGGTCGAAACGGTGCGCGTCGAAACGGTACGGGTCGAAACGGTTCGCGTCGAAACTGTTCGGGTCGAAACGCCGGTTCTAGTCGAAACGGTGCGTGTCGAAATGGTACGGCTCGAAACGATTCATGTGGAAACGATTCGTGTCGAAACGGTACGGGTCGAAACGGTTCGCGTCGAAACGGTACGGGTCGAAACGGTTCGGATCGATACGATACGGGTTGAAACGGTGTGGGTCGAAACCGTTGGGGTCGAAACGGTCGAAGATTCCAGTGAATTTACTATAATACCTTCACATATAGGAAGGATTTTGAATTCGTTTAGTTAAAGGAATTTAAAGGAATTCATGCCTAATTCCAATTCCAATTCCATTGTCAACCAAACACATGAAGATTGGAATTGAGATTCCAATTTCATCAAATTATGTGAACCAAACATCTTAAGAGATGGAATTCAGATTTCAACTCCATTGAATTCATGCGAACCAAACGCCTCCTTACTTTCAAGGGGGTTAAAGTTAGAAAACTACTGAAAGTTGGATTCAATAGTAAATTGCAATTTTCGTTTATATGGTTTGCTTGAATTAACACCTTCAGTCAACCCTTAACACCTTACGTCCTTTACGTTCCATCTCCTAACACAAATCGTCCTTCTGACTAACAGCGATCCAAGAATCTGTTAGTCCCCCCCCCCCTCACACAACACACACACGTGTGCCCCGTGGTCATTTCAATTCGTTTACTCGCCCCCAATTCGTTTAAACCCATATCAAGATTGTTAAAAAGTATGAACAAACATAAAGAGTTATCGACTGCAATAGCATATGAAGCAAGAAGGCTAAAGATTATTGACGTGGTTCGGCGTGCTTATAAAAGATGGTTAATTTTAGGTTGTTATATACACTAGTTCAAGTTTTAATATTTATAAAAACACTATATAATACGATCACACTACAACTCATGTTGGGTCAGTGCACCCATCTTGCCGTAATATACTGATGGTAAGATACCGAGGTCGTCCAAGGATACACGAGTTTTAGTACCGAGTCATCGATAACGTCTAGTCAAGTCCAAAAGTTGAGTTTTTTTTAAATAATAAAAAGACAAAAATAAATGGTTCAAGAAGAAAATAAAAGGGTAGTAATCAATGATTGAAAAAGTGGCGTTTAGGATCAGCGTACCTCTTGATGCTTCATTAACTAGCTCAGACCATGGGGTCGCAAGGGCTCGATTGTAAGACGAAGGACTATGTGGGTAAATGTATTATTGTGTAGTTCTTTTTAGGGACCCTAGCACACTCAACCATATCGCTTTGAATCAGCGGGGAAATGCCACTCAAGGCCAGGTATAGATATTTAAGAATATGAGATGATGGAGAATTGAATTACAAGACATAGGCGAATACGACGAAGAAAACGGAGTTGAAACGAAGAAATTATGAAGAAACCGGTTTCCAGAAACTGTTACGAGTAGCGTCACGCAAAGGAATTCCATATATACATCGCGTGACACGAGGGGAGTGTCAGATCAGCGCGAAAAAATACGGTTTGACCCTATTTAAGCACCCCACTAACCCTAATATAAGGGAACTTATCCTAGACGAATTTTAGAGGTTCCATAGGTGATTTTGGGTGGAAATAAAGTGCAAGGATCGATTTTGACATCGTGGGTTCGTGGTTTTCACTCTAGCAAATAGTTAGTTCGTTATTTATCTTTAACTTTTGATTTTTGATACATTTGGACATGTTTGCTTTATGTTGATGAACTTGTTATGTTTTGGATGATGATTATTGGCTAAACATTGTAACTACCTAGTTTTTGAGATGAATATTTGTTGATGATTGGTTTTTGAATGGTTTTGGTAACGAATTGACGGTTTAATGCTTTATTTAGTAAAGTATCTTGTTCATGAATTCAGATGTTTACGCATGCTTATTACTAATTTAGACTTTTTCATAGTTCCACGTGTGTTTTTGTGATAGTCTGTCATGTATGAATGCTAGTTAGGTCGCCTACTGTGTGTTTGCGATTAGTTTATAGTTGATTGTCGAAAATTTCTGTAGGAATTGTGACTGAGGACTTAGTGGTTTTAAGTGTTCTACCTAGTCCAAAAGCTGTGAGGAGAGGATTAGTTAGGTTTGTCTTAGTCACTAGATGGTTTAGGTGTTGATTGTGTGTGAGCGGGTCTTCCTTAATTGTCTTATGATAGTTGCCTGCTTAAGTCTAATGAATTGTTCTTAGATTACCCCTTTACACATTAGGATGCATTGGGATTGTCGCGTTGTGAGGTTGACCGTCTTTTGGGTACTTTAGTTTTGTTGGATTTGTTGTGAGGCTATTCGACTAACCGGTGAGTTTAACAGGTTTTAGGGTTCTTTTAGGTGACACCTCGAGAAGGGTCGAGGATCCTTTAAAATTTTTCCTATTACTTTAGTATCATAGATCCTGGTTCCATCTTAGTTACCATTACCGATAAAAAAACCATGATTCACAAATAGGATTCCAAACCTAGGTAAAGTTCATTCCTCCTCAGTATTTCCAAATAGTCCAGATTCCTTAGTTGTTAAGTTTTAGTTAGATTTCCTATCATTTCGGTAACCCCTCCCCCCGGCCCAAAAAATACCATTTAAGTCTTAGTCGAGTCATAGTTAATTTAGCGTAACACTAGTATCCTTTGGGTTTGATTCTCGGACTTCTTAGGCTGTACTACATTGACTGGTACACTTACCGGTTGTGCGGTCTAGGTTTAGAGAGTCTTAGTTTATAAATTTAGAACTTAGAGTGTCTAGATTAGGTTTAAATTAGTTAGTTTTTACAGACCATATTTAGCACATCAATAGTTACTTTTATATAAATCAACTGCATTAAACTTTGGTGTTATCTCTGCATAAAGGCAAGAGCTTACCCAACTTGAAGTCCCTTCCAAAACCTTTACCCTTCGCTAAGAGCATCAACATATTTTGACTCTACATAGACATAGAAAACATGAACGACCCAAGTTAATGGCGTCGCAAGATTGTTGGTAGATTTTAAGGATCAGCCGGAAACTCTTATGACCCAAGTTAATGGCGACACTATTATTTCACTCAATTTCAATAAAGTACATAATTAGTTAAAGTCATTAACACACACACCTTGCTTACCCATGATCTTCCTTAGTTAGCTTGACATTAAGGGGGTAAGTTTCCCCCAAACACCCTCAAGAATCTAGCCAAGAATGGCCATGGAAGAAGATATGATCAAACTTGATACAATTATATAAATTATAAGAAGCTTGAGTACACTACTGATTCTTGAGTTTTTCCTAATGATTACAATTATTATAGAGAGTGGGGTAGAAGAGAAGTGAGTAGTGGAGAAGAGGAGAGAAAATGAGCAATAAAAAATGGTGGATTGAAGCTCTATTTATAGGTAGGCTGCAGGCCAGACACGGGGCGTGCCTGGATCACATGGGTCGTGCCTGGCTAGGTGACCAGCTGTTCCTGGTACTCGAGGCATAGGACGTGCCTCGTTAGCACAAGTCATTGTCAACTTTGTGGGTCCCACATGATCTTCCAAATCTTCTAGAAGATTTTCTTTGTCTTGTATTGTCGAGGCACGGGGAGTGCCTAGCTTTCTTTGCATGATCTTCACACGGTAGGCTTCTGAAGGTGTCTAGTGGCGTCTGGATCTGAGGCATGGGGCGTGTCTAGACAGTTTCTACTATTTTTCTCTGTTTTTTGCCCGGTTTTGCTTCCTTTGTTAATCTTGGGTTATATTTGTCCTAAGAATTCAATATAAATCAGTTTAAGCCTATTGTGAACATTTCATTAACAAAACATATTATAAACATGTAATAATTTAAATATAAAAACATGTGGATTTTTGCTAATATCAATTTTACTAGGTTTAAGTTGGTGTTTCTTTGTATTGTACTTAATTCCGTTGATCAGTTTAGTTGTAAAGGTCAAATGTTGACCAATTTAATGCAATCATCCTTGTCGTTAAATACTTTTAGTTGATGAATGAAATAGTTGATGGTTTTCAAATGGTTTGGTAACTTAATTAAATATAATGATAGAACATTAAAACTACATGTGCTTGCATACAGTTTAAACCTAATGACATACACAAGTATCCAAACGTCATTATTCCAGTGACAATCATTGTTTGATCAATCTGAGCCTGATTCATGCTCATCCGTGTATGGATTATGGAAGTAGTACTCAACCTCCTTTTTTGGACTATCGTAATCCTAAGCCTTTTTCAGTACTTCACTGACATAATTGTCGTATGGATTATGGTTATCAGGTTCTACCTCTGTTTGTTTATCCTTATCAACTACCCCTATTTGTTAAGCTTCATCAATTACTACTTCTTTTTCTTGCACAACTATTGTTTTTCCCTCTTCAACTAATGTGGCAGAAGGTTTATCAACTTTTTGATCCAATTTTTACTTGGTTTATGGTCTATGGGAATCAAACAATGGTTTATGGTCTATGGGAATCAAACAAGATATATAGTTGCGAAGAAATTTTACCGTTATACAGTTCTTCATAAACTTGCAGAACATTAATAATTTTATGGCTCGTTTGACCATTATTTGCCTCAATGACCATTTTACCCATTTTACTGTTATAAATATCTGACCTAAATGCATACCCAGTTACCTATTTAAAATACATGGAGACCCATTGACCATATACCCAAATGACCATTCACCATACTTACAGTCCCACTATTTGCATGCTAAACCCAAATGACCATTGACCATACCTATTTATATGGTAAAGCCACTATTTGTAGACCTAAAGTTACCTATTTAAACTCATTTGTGGACCCAGTGACCCACTACTTGTAGACCCCATGACCATGCATGCGTACTAAATGACCTTTAAATATGACAAGGGTTCACTTGGCAGCAAACCATATAACCTGATGTAGACCAACTGACCATTAAATTTGACAAGGATTAACTTGAAGCAAAGGACCATATAACTTGATGCAGACCAAATGATCATTAAATTTGACAAGAATTCAACTATGCAAATGACCACTAAACCTAATGCAGACCAAATAACCATATAAATCTAAAAGTTGACCATTAAATTTGAGAAATGACCATTTAAACATCACAGTTGATCATTAAACCTGCAAATAACATACAAACATAAAGGAAGCATACAATATTCACCCAGAATACATATTGTTAAAAGAGTTCAAAGGTAGACCATAACATAACATTGTTCATCACCATTACTTTAACAAAAAAAAGTACATCATAACATCAAAAGGTAGCATCGAGATGATAAATGCAACTTGATTCTTGACTTAGTTATGGAGCTCATTATGATGCAACCTGTGACTAAACTTCACCATAGTAACTTATGGAGTTGTGACCCTGTTGTCCACATTTCTTGCATGTTGTAGTACTGACAGACCGTGTCATCTCGATCAGTCAAAAACAAAATTAACCTAGGTAGCTAAGGTAAGTCGAGTATCATATCCACGATGAGCATGTGGTCAGTATGCAAAAGTTTTTTTATTAGCTAAATTATTTACAAACAAGTGTACAAAGCAATTATGAATTTTACTATTATGAAGTTTGTTAGGATTGATTTTATCTTTTGAAATGTTTGGTTGAAAAGATGTCGGAATAAACCGACAATTTGCTACTAACTATGAAAACACTTTGCCAACTGTGATTGCAAAACCTAATGATTGATTGAAAAAAGTTATTTTAAACAAGGTTCACACCCGGTTCAAAATTGCAAGACCTAGGGTTCTTCCACATCTTAGCATTAGTTTAATCACAAGTTGGTTGTTAATGGGTTTAGTGTTGCGAGGCTTAGGTGTCGATAACTATCAACGTCATAAGACGAACAAAGATGCACTTCGTTACACAAGAACATGCAAACCCTGCTCTATACCAAAGCATAATTGTATGAATTCATTTCACGAATTCAAATGTGCGAGTCTATTTCGACAATCCGTGAATCCAAAACAAATACAATACCATTCGTATAATATTCAAACGTTCAATTGTAAGCAGTCACAAATTAAAAACTAGAAAACATGTTCAAACTCTAGAAATCTTACAAAGTGTACACCGGTTTGAAACCCTAGGTGATTAGCTGCTCATGTTATTGAAGGATTGGAAACCGGATCTTGGTTGTGAAGAATGAGCCATTCGAATATTGAAATCTTCATAGTCATTTTGGTTCTTGTGATTGGGAATGATAGATCATGATTGGAAATTGAGAGAATGATGTTATAATCTTGTGGAATGTTTGGTGGATGATGGAATGATAGAATGTAACTCCTTTTATTCAAAACTTGCCTTTATTTCCCATTTTTTACAATCCACCAGTGTGCAGCAGCCGAGGATATCTCATATTTTAGCCTTTTAAAACCTTAAATTTGGATTTTCCTCGTTGAGCTACCTCAAATCCATATATTATATGCCCCAAACTCATTTTCTAACTCCGGATATGCCTAATTTACCGAATTGCATTGTGTTGACCGAACAGGGGCGTCGGTGACACGAAAAAGTGGAGTCGGTGACGCGAAATGGCTGGTCTACGCCTTGAGTGGTTGTCTACGATGGTGATCGACGCGAATGGCGTCGGCGACGGCCAAAGGCCAAGTTGCCGATGCAAAGAATCATCTCTCATCCGTTTTGTTTCGTTTCTCATGTCCGGTTAGTGCTAGCCTCATCCTGATGTCCCGTAAGGCTCCCAAAATGCTCCTTTAACTCCGTTAGACCTGCGAAACGCAAACCATATCAAAGTAGATTATTCGGAACGTAAAAACACAAACGGAAATACGTAAAACACTTGACTTTCAACCACGTATCACATCCCTACCCTTATCTTTTGTTTGTACTCAAGCAAATTCCTTTTTCACTTTCGCATGGGTCGAACAAAAGAAGCACGTTCCATTCTCAGAAATTTTAAGTCAAGGTCTAATGTCATACCCGGTTCACGATTTTCACAATCAACGGTATTTCAACGATTAAATAGATATTGCACTTTTAAACATAAGATGGTTACCCCAAGATTAACCCACCCTTTAAGCTAGTAACAATATACACATCCCTCACAATGTTCTCTCCGCTCGGTTTCACATTACATTAGCAAAGATGCACTAGTATTTTGAAATGATCATTCAAACCGATTATAACACATATATGCATATACTTGCAACTCAATCATTCTCCACTAAATTACACCAAAATGAGGTACAAGTCAAAAGATCTTAATGGGTTGTAACGGGGCTAGGCTAAGGGTATGGAATGAGATATTTGAAAGTGGATAAGGTGATGAAAACTCGATTCTTATTATATTAACTACCGAAGCAGACTAACTACAAAACATCAAATTATATGGCACAACTTTGCCTTTTAGTCAATGAACATCTTACACTTCTTTTTGGATTTTTCACAATGATTTTCGACTATTTTTCATTGCATTTTTTAAGATTTTCTATTTTTATTTTTTTACATGGTCAAGATAACATAACAAGTTTAACTATACTATGAAGTACCTACTACCTACAATTGAATTTTTCATCACTTGGGTTTAAAAAATATAAAGGTTTAATGGGTTAATGGCTAAATGGTTGGTCAAACGAAAGACTTAGGCAAAAAGGACTACTGGATTAATTTGGTTAAGGTGTGTGATATAAAATGGTGTATAAACATAAAGGTTTATCCTAATACCTTAATCATTCTTGTGATCATGATTGATCTATGGTCTTAAATGTATCAAAAGTTGCAAGTTCTACTTATGATGGCACACTCACACAAAGAAACATAAATATATATATAT
Source organism: Scalesia atractyloides (assembly GCA_947069175.1). Lineage (NCBI taxonomy): Eukaryota > Viridiplantae > Streptophyta > Magnoliopsida > Asterales > Asteraceae > Scalesia > Scalesia atractyloides. The sequence goes on from CAMTDV010000017.1 coordinate 89,422,576, forward strand.
ATATATATGTGTGTGTGTGTGTGTGTGTGTGTGATGTGTAAGTGACTCAATATCTCACACCGAAAAGGTATGATATGTGATGTGTCTAATATAAACTAAGTTCTCAAGCGGACTATTCACAAATAACCATCCCAAAATTTTATTATAAAACTATCGCTAAACATCCATCATGCTAATATTTGAAACTTGACCATGGCAAAATACAAAGTGGTTTGTGCAATCCCTTGTTGACTTTTGCTAATTGTGCTTTTTATAATGCTTTAAAAGAGGACATTTTGTTTTTTTTTTAAATTTTCCCCCATCCCCATACTTGAGGTCAATATTGTCATCATTCTGTAGTGTTTAAATGAAGGGTTTAAAAATCTTATTTTTTTTCTCCCCATCCCCACACTTGAAGTCAATGTCATCCTCAATGTTAGTGTTTAGGATGAGGGCTTTCAAAGCACAAGGGACGTGACACGCATTTTCTCCCAAAATTTCACCCTGGTCAAAAATTACAATTATAATCCACTTATTCTACTAAGTAATCAAATTCAAGAAACGTATGCACCTAGTTTGGCTCATTCCTCATGTGCTTCTTGTTTTTCAATACAAATGGTTGTCCTTAACGAACACGGAAATACCAACAAGTCTCAATACTCGTGTAGAAGCAAGCTTCTCACAATAATCAAAACCCGTTAGCTAATCCGTTTTTATGAAAATTTACCAAGTCATTTTTATTTAACTTTGATTTTGTGGAAATAAAATTTTACAACAATAACAGTCCTAAATCACGTTCGTAGGAATCACGATGACATTTAGCGTATGCACGCAAGACCTTTAAACCTCCAGATAGTTCGGGAGGACGAGGTAGGATCTCGTGAGGGCTATATAGGGAACACACCTATCGTAACAGAAAATCAACTCGTATAAATCAATCGAATTTATTGAATAAGTAATATTATCATATAAATTCAAATTTTCATAAATTAATTCAAATTAGTATGTCTGCCACGTAAGATATGATCATGTTATCATAAATATAATAAATCAAAGTATTTTGGCACTGTCAATTCAGAAATAGATAAAAAAACTTGGGGAACTCATCGATTCATCTAGTATTAGTATTTAAATATATAATTTCTTTCTCAATTTACTAGATTGAAATCTTATCACGTTCAGTTCATATAACTAGAGAAACGAAAAAATAAAATAAAATAAAAAAATAAAATGAATAAAATACAAATATACAACAATCATACCTGATTTTCCTCTCATGGTGGTCTAAGTGCACATTTTCCTACCGAGTTACTAATGTACGCTCGGTAGTTAGAATCGAAGACTCACTGCGATTTTAAAGAGCCTCCGCTCTAGGGGAGTGAACAGCAGTAACTTCAAACAATTTGAAAAACACATCAAAAAGATTCCTGTTAGAGAATGCGCAGTTTGATTCTAGTGTGAAATTTGGTTAGATAGAGATAGTGGGTTTTATTCATGCCTTTCCATAAAAAATAAAAAGAGAATAAAAATAGAAAGATGAAGGAACAAAGTTGACACAATCCCTTTCTTTCCGATCCTTTTCCTTAGGACCCTCTCAAATAGAAATAGAGAACGAAGTAACTAGAAAGATTTATATAAATGGACCTTTTGTCGAGGCGCTTCTGTATATGTGTAGCTGGGCTTCTTATATAAGAAGATCTATTTTACTTACCTAGTACAGCGACCCGTTCAGGAATTCAATGAACCAAGCCCTTTTGTTAGCATAGGAACCACTGAAGGTACTAAAGAAACAAGAACAACAACTACTAATTCATCGGCTAATATATTTCCGAAAAGTCGAAAACTAAGTGATAGGGGCTTTGTGAAATCTTCTAAGATGTTAATAGGTAAAAGAATTGGAGTTGTTGAATATATTTCCCAAAATAACTCAATCCTTTTTTGGTAAGACCTGCATAGAAATATGCCACGTCCACCCTCTTTCCTTTATTTGGCATGTATGTTGAATAACATCGGGGCTGCTTCTTAACAAATTGTCCAAAATATTACAACACCACCTTTCAAATCCTTATCCCTGAACCATTATTCTCAACTTTGTTGGTTGGAGTAATAATTTTGCAAGAAGGGTAGGGATAAACATGGGCTTGTTTCGGCTCTGACTCCTCAACATGTGTTATGCCTTTATTTTAGTTTAAACATTCACTCGCTCCGGAGAATCCATAACTTCTTCACCACATTACCATCAACCATGGTGCCATTAGCCAACATTTCTTGGTCTCGTCAAAATTGGGCCACCTCCTCAGTTTAGTTGAGCAACCTCAATAACCAAAGCCTCAAATGATTCTCTTAGCTCGTCTTTCTTTTTCATTACCACCATCTGTAAGACCCTTACTTATTTTATTGAAACGTTAATTTTTTTTGTAAATATATAAATGCAAATACGCGTCCGTACAAATTTTGAGTTTATCAAAAACTTCATAACTTATGAAGGTTATACATATTATCGTTAATTAGTTTCGTAAACGACTATATGTAACAACTCGGAAATTCGTTGTTATCTCTTTTTCTTTGTTATCAGTTGCATCTATCCTTTGTAAATCCGAGATTCGCTTTATAATGAAGTTTATGTTGACTAATTATGATTACGTATGATGTATCGCATCTAATAGCTTATTAAATTGCATCACTAATCTCATCGCATCGCAAATCGCAGTTAATTAGATGGTTTTATGTTATTTATGTGTTGTATATGTTTGTGGTTGTGATTACGCTCGCTATCGCATCGCTCTCGCACATTCGAATCGCTAAATCGCACTAGTATATCAATTATAACGCTTAATATAACTAACTAATACGAACTGAATAGCCAAACAAACTCTTAATGCGAAACAAACGAAGAAAACCCAAAATTTGGGCCAAGTTCGCTCGAACTTGGGTGACCCCAAGTTCGGCCGAACTTTGCTAGCCAAAACAACAAACCTTCATTTATCTCAAGTTCGCTCGAACTTGTACAATTATGTACAAGTTCGGCCGAACTTGACTAAAGGATATGAACATTACACCAAGTTCGACCGAACTTGACTCCACCAGCTCTCATTTTTGCCTTCACCTATAAATAGTCAGCCCCATTCTCTCATTTAAACTTGCTGCAACTTCGCTCTGAGCTCCCGAAACCTGAAACCCTCTGTTTTCTAAGTAAGAATCAACCCGATTTCAACTACAATGATGTTCAACAACGATTTACAACGTTTTACAACGATTTTGCACAAGGCGTTGCCTTCGTTTTCATCAAATCTCTTCTATTTACGAAAATCTTCATCTTTTTCCATTAAAACTTCTGTTTTCACTCAGATCTATACTAGATCTGAGCAAAACCTTTTAAAACCTTGATTTTTACACCATTTTTGGACTAATGACGTATGTTTCGTTCACTTTTGAGTGGAACGAGGCATTGTCGAAGCTAAATCTCAGATCCGGAAGCACAAGGACGAAATCGTCACTTTACACAAGCTGGACTAACCCGTACGAACCTTCAAGTTCGCCCGAATTAGCCGAGTTTCTGTAAAATGGCTAAGTTCGCTCCACAAGACCTCTCCGGCCTAAGCTTTACTCAGTGTCTTAAGGTTGGAGGGATGGGCACTCGATTTCCTCAGCAAACGACGCGAAAACGCAAGATTTTGGACTCGAAAACCTCAAGTTCACCCAAGAATCACCATCACCAGGTCAAGTTCGACCGAACTTGTGCCCAAATGGGTCAAGTTCGACCGAACTTGAGTCCTTTCCACCAAATTCCCTGCAAGTTCGCCCGAACTTGCCTAGTTTTCTAAGAAACTACGCAAGTTCGCCGAACTTGTCATTTTAGTAAGATTTCCTTACAAGTTTGCCCGAACTTGACAAGATTCCTAAGAATCTACCAAGTTCGACCGAACTTGGCTCAAATCTCACCATATCCTTACAAGTTCGCTCGAACTTGTATGTTTACATACAAGTTCGGCCGAACTTGTCTACTGCCCAACCAAAACTTAAACGTTTCAGCTTTCAGAGACTGATGCACTTCCGTTCGTGTATGCAGGCTGATCCGGCGCTCTTCACGACTCTCCTCAGATCCCTAATCCTACCTAAACGCACCCACAGTGAGTATACTTGACCCATTTTCGCTTTAATGCACATTTGGGTGTTACATACGTTCCTCTATCAAAATCACCTCACAAATCAAACTGTTTATCACACGCGAATAATCTGATTGTATATGCTCAATACGTGGTACTAGAAACATGTGACTAGGACTATTTTCGTTAACTTGCCTCCTTAGCTAGTGTGGTACTATAGTGTGGCTTACACTCGACGGGGTCTAGTTAGGATGGACGCGCAAGCCTTCTCACGGTAGTTAGCATGAGAAATGAGCCTATGTTGTGTGATTTGTTTTGGTGTATCATGATATGTACTTAGATTAGTTCGCGAACGCTTTCTCTATTATGCTAGTAATACTCAAACCTGTATGCTCACATTTACTTAATTGTATTGACTTGTATTTTAACGTATGTAACAGGTTGATGATTTTAGCTCGGATGCATTGGATTATTCTTAGTTAGTAGTTTAGTTGTTTATGTTTTGGAACTCTTGTAATAAAAATCTAGGGGAGATCGAATTGGATTTATGTTTAAGAGATTATGCTGAAATGTAATGGTTGTTTTGAAGGTTGTATGAGTTTTATGGTATGGGATATTAAATGTTGATTATTATCTTTGATGATTGTTATGGAATCTCTTGATCAATCTGATTCGCCTAGTGCCACTACCCCGATGTTTCCGCCATCGGTTGGGGTGTGACAGATTGGTATCAGAGCCGATAACTATAGGGAATTAGGTAGAAATTGCCATGTTTTGCCTTAGGCTATAGTTAGGATACCAAATCAGACCGTTACGCATCGAATACGCGCCAAAACACTCAAGTTCGCCCGAACTTGAGGCCAAAATTAACTGAAATTGGTCAAGTTCGCTCGAACTTGATCTAGATCAGTTAAGTTTGGCCTAAGTTCGCTCGAACTTGGCTATACTCTCAAAATTAGAAGTTCACTCATCGTACATGTCAAGTCCACTCGAACTTGACCCTATGGGTGCAAGTTCGGCCGAACTTGATGTCCCCCTAATTGAACTTTGTGATTTCAATCTCGAAAACTTTACGAACTGACCCGATCGTGCGAACAAGTCCTTTCCTACGAAGTGTTACCCCTGAAAGCGAGAAGTTTCCTTTGGTACGAACCGACAACTCTGCACGAAACGACCGACATACTTAGCTTTTCCTAAAGCTACCACAACACATGATTATGAAACGCTCGTATCACACAAAACGAATGGTCAAGTTAAGAATAGGTGTGAAAACCAAGAACTCTCGATAAGATCATTCACTCCGCGCAACCTCTCTCGCACGAGGTACTTTCGTTGAGCCAGGAGTGACATCCAAACCTCGACGAAACCTTCCATTTCTATCTAGTGGAACTCCCGATGTAATCGGTGAGCACAACCGCAATTTGGAACTAGTCGTTAAGTCAGGGGTGAAACCCGTACCTTAATGATGAATTCCATTCTTCGATTTTCAATCTCACCAAAGTCTTTGTTATGCCGATGGTTTGGAGCACGTATTAACTGGAAGGGTAAACGTCGTTAGCCACGTGCGGTGAGAGCGTTTATCTATTAGGCCAAAGTGTGGGTCCAAATGAAAAGGGTAATCGAACCACTTTTGGTAGTCAACGTCTCAAAACCCCGGACACTCCCAATTGATTTAAGCCTATATCGTCGATTTACGAATCATCGAGTTTACTATTATCTATGTGTTTAAAATTTTGAGAATTTTCGCTTTATCCACTTTCTCGCTTTATCGCTTTACGCTCCATAAACGCATGCACTACTCGCACAACTCTCGTAATAAAAAACGCTAATTAATACACCAACCAAACTAAATCGCTTATCTCTCCTATCTCGCTTATCTCGATTATATATCGCTTATATCTCGCTATTACATCCCATCTCGAACGCGCTACGCTTTACTTATAAAAAGGTGAATAGTGCAAAGTATATGCTTACGTGAAATACGTGCTTATGTGCTTACGTGACTATGTGACTTATGTGTTTATGTGAGTATGTGATTTTGTGCCTTGTATGAATAATAATAATAATAAATACTTAAATATAACTCTATTACAATGGAATCTCATCCAATCTAAATCCTTCGTGTAGATGTCTTCAATGGGATCGCACACCCGAATGAACCTCCAGCGCAGCAACGCCGACAAGCGCATCGCTATGATTGTAGCCAAGGAAATGGCTAAGGTCATCCCTCAGATCGTCAGCGAGATCCACGCGGTCAGCAGCAACACTTCCGTGGACTCCAAAGCCGACATGCCCAAGCATTCCTTCAGCTTTAAACAGTTAAAGCATGCGGACCACTCGCCTTCACTGGCACGGACGGGCCGAGTGCTATCTTTCACTGGTTCGATTCAATCGAAGTTACCTTCCGTCAGAGTGGATGCCCCGAAGCTCTGCGCACTATCAACGCCACTGGCGTGTTCCAGTCGAGGGCTCTCGATTGGTGGACAGCGGAGCGCAACAAGCGCGGGAACGACGAAGCTTACGGGCTCACTTGGGAGGAACTCAAAGAAATTATGGTGAAGGAGTTCTGTCCTCCGCATGAGATTCAGAAGTTGGAGAATGAGTTCTGGGATATCAAACAAGACGGTCCGGACAACGCTGGCTTGACTGCTCGTTTCAAACAATTGAGCATCATTTGTCCCGGTCAAGTGGATACGACCGAGAAAGCAATCAAGAAATATCTGCGTGCTTACCCGATTACGTCGCTGATTTTGTTCAAGCAGCCCGACCTGTCACTATCGAAGAAACCTACCAGCTCGCCGTAGAAATCAATGACAAAAGAGTTCAGGCTGGTTATTTTGAGAACAGCAAGGTTGCGAATCAGGCCTCACCGAATCAGCAGCTCCATCCGATCAGTCCCGAGAGGCAAAGAACACCCGCCGAGGTCGCAAGCAAGATCTTTGCTCTTACTGCTCCAGCAAACCCTCAGCCGCTCCAGTCTGCAGCACCCAACGCACCACCGGCAAAGCGTGCGTATACTGGCCCGCATCCTTTGTGCTCAAAGTGCACCTATCATCATGCAGTTGGAGGCAATTGCCGCTTCTGTACCAACTGCAATATCTACGGCCACTTCACTGTCAGTTGCCGTTCAGGCCCTCGCCAGCTAGCTCCTTAGGGCAGCACCAGCTTTACCAGCTCCTCCCCAAGCCAATCAGCAGCAAGCTCCAAGAGCACGTGCCTGTTACACGTGCGGTGATCCGAATCATTTCAGTAATGTCTGCCCAAACAAGCCTGTGAAACAAGAGCCGCAGCAGCAGCACAACAACAGGCTGCACGTGGACGAGCCTTTAACCTCAACCATCGCAGGCTCAGAATGACAACAATGTTGTCAACGGTATGTTCCTCGTTAGTGGTATTTATGCTTCATGTTTATTTGTACTGGTGCTGATAATTGTTTTGTATCGTTACAATTCGAAAAGGTTTTAAAATGTAAGCGCGCTAAACTCCCAAAGACTTTTGATGTGGAAGTCGCCACCGGAAATTCCGTCACGTCACCTCCGTCCTACGTGGTTGTTCTCAACAACCGTGTCTTCTCGATCAATCTCATACCTATGCAGTTAGGTAGTTTCGATGTCATAGTAGGCATGGATTTTCTTCGTGAAAATCATGCTGAAGTTGTTTGCTTCGATAAAATTATTCGCTTACCTCTCCCTAACGGTTATCAACTTCATGTCTACGGTGAAACTCCCTCAAAGAAGTTGATGCTTTTGTCATGTACTCGAGCACACAAATGTTTGCAAAAGCAATGTGTTGCTTTTATAGCCCATATCATGAACCCGGAGAAAGAAAATAAGACTTATAAAGATGTTCCCGTTGTTTGTGAATTTCCTAAAGTCTTTCCCGACGATTTACCTGGTTTACCCCTACTCGAGATGTTGAATTCCGTATCGACTTAATTCCCGGTGCTACTCCCGTTGCTAAAGCTCCTTATCGTCTCGCACCATCCGAAATGCGCGAGCTATCAAACCAACTTCAAGAGCTTCTTGATAAAGGTTTCATAAGCCCGAGCACTTCGCCATGGGGCGCACCTGTCCTTTTCGTGAAAAAGAAGGATGGAGCGTTCCAAATGTGTATCGATTACCTATATTTCAATTTATGAAATACATTAGTTATAAATATATTATAACGTAACCGAATAAGCCTAAAGGCCTAAAACATCAAAAACAACACTTTTCAAAATTTCTCGACGTAAGCTACGGCTTCGGACCGTAGCTTACGATCTGTGGTTTCTGTTCTGATCAGCAGCTTCCTACCATAAGCTACGATAGGCCATCGTAGCTTACGATGGGCTGCTGCAGCCTTTTCAAATTAGCCGTTTTTGTTACGAAAACTTCCGCAACTTATTTAATTTTCATATGTTTTACTTGAAACTTGTTTCTAAATGTCCGTAAATAGTTTGCCCACATATTTAACTAGAAATCCTTAACCCGGATTCTTAATTCTTATGAATTACGCATCCATCACAGTTTATGCGCATATTCCTTTTGACCCGTTGAGAGATTTAAGCACTTAAGCTTAAATCTCCCTTCCTCTTGCCTTAATTCTTATATCCACACTAAGATATCTATTTATTTTCCGCCACAACTATATTTATGGTAGATTTGTTATAGAAAATCATATATTTCCGAATTTTACCCTTCGGTTTGATAATTTATTTAAAAGACCCGTTATGAGGCATTAAACCAAAATGGCTTATGCCATTTGCTTTTACACTACCGAAATGGTATACTTACTTATAAAACTCATTTTAAACTACACTCAAGGTTCATTTGCTTGTTTTATCATTCGAGGGTATTTTGGTAAACTTTAGCCCCTTTTTTACGACGGAGGACTTTTAATAGCATATTTTGACCAAATATACCCATTTTAACCCTAAGCTATTTAAAATCATTATGTTCGTAAGAACAAAATGTCTATAATTCAAATTATTAGTGTAACAACCCTCAAAAATATTCCCAACGACAACCCGTAATCAAAACCAGAAGTGCGCGCGATGAAACTTGTATACTCAATCAGAAAACTTAGCGGTTAAGAAAACTCGACGGTTAATGCACCAACCCGCACAAAAGAACCCATATTAGATTCATGATTAAAAACCGAACCAAGTGGGATCAAGACCCGAGCATACGCGACAAGAACCAGCACGAAAATTGAGGAAAACACCCGATTGAACGACAAAGGCGGCCAGGGACACGCGTCAGACGTTGCGACACGTGTCAAGCCTACGTAAACACGTGGCGGTCGAAGCCAGGCCGACCCTCTTCGAGCCACGCAAGAGAAACAGGGTCAGCCGGCGCGACGCGCGGGAGAGTCCAAATTGAACTATAAAAGGAGCAGCATGGGACTGAAGTTTGTGCACCTGTTTGATCGATTTTCAACGAACGTACTCTCTCGTATCCCCGTTTTCTATACTATACCCCTTAAACCCCTAAACCTGCGAAGCTCTGCCCTGTTAGACTTGGAAATAGCACCAGGAAGCTCTTAGTGTAAACATTAAAACTACAATGTGAGTCATTCTACTTTTCTCAAATTCTTTTACAAAACAATGTAATCTTTCCATTTTATATATTGAAATAAAGTTTATAAAACTTACATTATTAGACGGGTAGAATACGGGTAAAATGAACGTTAGAAATATGAAGGATCTAGGCGAGCATATGAACCGTTTAATAATTAAATAATAAAAATACATTATAATTGAATTTGCTCCGTTTTTAATGAAACCTGGATCAACATGTAGACAAGGGACATATTCATTGTTTTATAAAACGTCATATTTTAGAAGTTATAAACGATAAATGAGTGAAACACTAAATTAATTATAGTAATAAAATAATAATATAACTGAAACATATGAAATGAAAACTGTTGAGTAGGTGTAAGATAAAAACAACAATTAATGTAGCCTCCAAGACAAGAATCTATACATATAATAAAAGAAACTCTATTGAAGACACATGTGAGTCTCTCAACCACTCTCTAATTGTGTTTCCCGCCTAAATCATAATAACCTCTATTCCTCAAAATCTGGCAAAAATCTCTCATTATTCATCCCTCTTTCATAACCCCTACCCTCCACCTTTAACCCTTTTTTTTTATTTTTCACCAAACCTCTAGATCTACTTCATATCTTCCGATTTCATATTTATGAAGGCAAGATTTCTGGTAGTGAAACTTAATCACGGTAATATTGTAGTTCCCACCATCATCGCATATTATTGTTTCCCTCGTTAAACTTAATCTTATGCCTTTTTTTCAAACATCTATGCATTTATCATGACAATAGTTTTTATCTTTGATTGTCTTGATTTTGTTTTAATCGCTTCTTACTGGCAGGGCCGACTGATGGGTAAATTTCTGAAGCAGCTTTGTGATGCAATTGGATGCGTGGATTTTTGCGAGTGATAAGGGTTTTGTTGTTCTTCACAGGTAATTAAATTTTGAGATATTCTTTTATATGGACTTAAACCTCTTTTTTTTTTGTAGATTCTGTTTTTTGTAATTTCAATTGTGTGTTGTGGATTTCCAGTACATTCCATTTGGAGGTTGATGAATTTGTAGTTATGTATTATAATAACAGTGAGCAGTGTCTCAAATATTTGGTATCACAAATTTGTCAACTCTAAAACAGTCACTCTTCAATGTGCTGTGTCTTATAATTTAGTTGTTAACATTGGGAATTCTTTATTTAGTCATTTATATTGATTCTTGATGCTTCGATAGTTCTATATATACACACACAATTAAATCATGTCATTTTTAATCAAATTTTATGAATTGGGTCATTGAAAGGTCTAAAAGGTAAGCTTTGGGGCCACACTTTCAGAGTTCGCTTGGTCACCAAAATGTTTAAGCCGGCCATGCTTTTGGTTCCTTTGTTAGAGTAAATAATTTAATGATTTTTTTTCCGAATATCTCGACATGCATCATCATATTCTATTGGCGATCTTCATAAAGGTGAGAGTTTTTTTTAGATTGTTGTCATCGAGATATCGTCAGGGTTTGTTGTCATTTCTCTAATCTAATTCATTAGATTTATGATTCATCTTTTTTTATCTCTAGATTATGAGTGAAGAACTAATATGAGAATTTTCTGGTAAGTGGTGGTAACTCTATTTTGCTTCTGATTATGAGTTTGAACGAGGAAGATGACGTCTTCAAAATATTTAAATAATTAGTTGTTGGGTCTTAAGCTCTTATATCTTTCATTACCAAAAGCAAATATACCATATAACTACCTATCTGTATATAAATACTAAATTTAATATTAAAGGATTGCACAAGACACTATGACCGGAGGACATAATTATTTTAGGTTTTTTACTTATTGTTTTAGTTTTATTTTAAGAAATTGTATATATAGTTTGGTTCTTAATTTGTTTTTGTCATTTTGTTAAATACCAGGTTATAGTCTTGAGTATCATACGGATTCAATAATAAAGAAATTTTATTTACCCTTTAATTTAGATATCAACTGAAAATCATGTTTAAATATTCGTTGTTTGAATTTAAATATTTATAAGTAGCTATGGTTTGAATAAATAAATTTTCATGATTAAAAGCTTAAAATTAGATTATATATGAAATAATGGCCATTTTACGGTAAAGTAATTCAAAGATATAATCATTATAAATCTAATATAAAAACACTTTCCTGTAAAATCTATATTTTGGCAAGGTTTAAATACAAAATATCATTATAAGTCATAATTAAAAATATTTTTGAGGTAGGGTTAATTTTGTAAGAAGGTTAATTAACAAAAAAAATTGTTTACTTAACATTATACATATATAATATATATAAATTTAAAGTTCGGATATTAAGGTAAATAATATTCTAAAATAAAAAATGTTGATAGTTTTGAATGAGATTATTTCCGCTAGCTTATTGTTTCTTAATTATTTATTATATTTTTATTAATATTTACTTTATTTTACTTTATGAATATTTCATTTATTTAGTATTTTTTTTTCAATGCGTCTGTGTTTTTTTGTTGTTTATTTAATAATTTTATATTTTATTGACTTTACCCCGTGTATTATACGGGGCTCTAACCTAGTTTAGTATAAATAGAGAGAAGAACGTCCATTTTAAATTGCTCACTTCTCTGCTCTCTCTCTCACCCACTCTATTTTATATACAATCCATTTCCTTTAGTATTTCACCCCTAATAATAATAAAGTTCTGCCCCGTTTTAAGTGTTTTAATCCCTGATCACTTATTCGTTACCCTACCCGATTGATTTAGAATCCACAATACATGTCGAGGCTCTGCCTGACTAAGTTTGTTGGGGTTTTGTCTCGTGTTGTATGGCTAAAGTGACTTGGGTTATTATACTTAATACGAGTGCATTATATATTTTATTAAGAGGTCAGGAGTTATACCCAAAATTATACAAGGAGGCTTTTACTAAAACCCCAAAGTTATAAAGTGAGTTATTCTTCTTTTTATCACCTTTTTATGATACAATTATATTTAAAAATGCTTTACAGAACCCTAAATGTTTATCAGTTATACTTACAAAATTAGTTTTTATATTCTGCAATAGCTGCCAGTATATGGGGTTTTCTATACATTACTATTGGCCAAAAAGTTAGCCACTAGTAGCATGACCACAAGCACGGGAGAATTGTGACCCAATAGCCATAGTCTATAACTAATATTAATTTTATATTACTAAAGTATTATTAAATTTAATGTATGATTGAAATAAATTTAAATGGTGTGTATATAAGATTATGTTAAGATCTATTACATGTGTTAAACATTATATTATAATATAATATAATATATCACATGTAATTAAATATATATTGCAAAATTAAATATTATAATGTTACGATAATATTTTAATAGACAAATGAAATATGTATTTATATATATATAATACATTATATTCTATTTATTACTAATTTGTTACTATACATGTAGAGTTGGGTTATGTATTCAACAATTACTACCGATATGTGAAATTTGGTATACATCATTTGATAAGCGTCACTAGTGAAAGAATGGATCAACTGTGATATGACCAAAGTCACTAGTTGAGAGAATGATCAACAGTGATATGACCAGAGCACTAGCTGAGAGAATGATCAACATGATACGATTAGAGTCACTAGCTAAGAGAATGATCAACAATGATATGACCCGAGTCACTAGTTGAAAGAACGATCAACAGTGATACGACACAATCACTAGTTGAAAGAATGATCAACAGTGATATGAACACCACCACGGGGATCGCCTAGTGACAGATACCTTTGACTAATAGTAACATATAATATATTACTTGATAATTTTCACTATTGGATGAAAGTAAGCCAATGAGTGATATGACCACCGTCACATCGAAACTGCCACCATGTGAGAAATACTGATTGGGTTTTGGGTAAATATAAACAAATATAAAAACCCTAACACTGTAAAGTATAACAATATATATTTTTATAAAAATAGAATGAACTCGCCAATATTGATTACTGATAAAATGTTTACAAAATGCGTTTCAGGTAATTTGCTGTAAAGATAATAGAAACCAGCTATGGAGCACTGAAGGCTTAAATAAAGTGGTTATAAATACATGAATAAAATAAGAAATTATGTTTTATTTATTTGGGGTTTATCCTTATAAAAAGAGTAGAATTGAATATGGGTTTTAGCCCATTTATTTAATATTAAAAGTTGGTTGTTTTTATAAACTCTGAAATTATTTCCTAACTACGATCCTGAAGAAAAATTTTCCGCTGCGTACTTAATAAACACCGATACCACTTGACTGGTTCACGCGTCCCGCTCCCAGGGTGGGGTTGGGGGTTGTGACAATTAGATTTACCTTACTTTAGGTAATCCAATGTTCATTCACGAATCGTTTAACTCTCATTGGACCTTAAGTCCTCAATGAGAGTTTGAACCATTACACATACCTGGCTCGGGTCATAACATTGACCCGTTTAAATACCTTGCACTATTAATTACTAATTAATAGCAACAAACCATACGCTTATCTCCTTGTGAGCGCAAAACTCGACAAACGATCATTAGTTATTATTGTCAAATGGTGATGACATCACCATTTGACCCGTTTGGCCTAAATGACCATTTTATTATGAGATGGTATTTATTTAACATCTCACCTTTTAATCCGTTTCAGTTTACACCATATGATCATATTACTTAAAGTCATTACATATTTCATTCAACCCATTATGACTTCGTCATAAAGTATCTTTTCCAAAATTCAATATTTAATTAACTCATGACCGAATTACCTTTTTACCATTTTTACACCTTATGGTTTACACCATAAGGTAACTTTTCAAAACTTCTTGTTTATTCGTCATTACATGACTAAATTACTGTTTCACCCTTTATAACATCAATTATGGTTTATTACCATTTTCACTTGTTCCGACCCGCATCGATTCGCGTCGGAACATTGTATTTCAAAACCTTATTCCAAATACCAAATCGCTTATTTTTAATCAAATACATAAGTAGATATACTGTTTTAAAGATTAAGCTTCACTTACCTTGCATCCGATTATGCTTTTCTCGCATACTTGATCCGTTTGACCCGCTTCTTCCTAAGCTTCCACCTAGCTTTTCAAGCGTCAAACTATCATTGATCATTCGTAAGATGGTTAGATTAGTCAACGTATATAAATGCACAAATAGGTTCAACGAACTTACTTAGGCATTTCATCAAATACCCGGTAGGTGTTATTTCTAGGCTATCATAATAACTAACTTCCCAACTAAGTTCATACAACCGTTAATATCAATTTAATATAATTTCAATCATTGTATGCTAATCTATCAATCTCATAAAAGAACTTGGGATTGTTTCATCATTACAAATCAACCCTTTGCATCATATATATGGAATTTACCCAACATCAAACTTAGCCAAATACTTTAAACATTCATGAACATATGATGATTTCCAAACATCATTAACATGAATATATCATCAATTTCATCTTAACATTCAAAAACCATTTCATGACAAGTATGAACATGTACTCAAACTCATAAATTGTTCAAGTATCTTCCTATTACTACCATTCATGATGATTATAAGCATAAGTATATCATCATCTTGATCATATTATCAACACCCACTTCATAATTCACTTGTTAATTACTTACAAGTACTCTTACATCGAATACTTCATAATTTCATTATGTCTAACGAAATTAAGCATACATATACACTTAATTTCATCTTTGGATCATAACCCAACAATCTAAATGCAAGTATTCTACTTGTCTCAACTTACAACTTTCACCAAATCTAGGTTTTTAGACATACCTTGTGATCCCTATTCTAGGTGATCGATAATTTGTGTTCATGCATGAATTTGGGGCTCAATTCCTCATTCAATTTGAAGATTTTAGATGAACAAGGGTTCACCCCTCTCCATCTCTTTCTCTGTACGTGCACACACACACACACCTACATGTCTGTGTTTTGTGTTTATTTTTTCTTTTTATAAAACTAGTTTTCCAATTGTCCATTTTAGTCCTCATGTATGATTTTTGTTATAAAAGGGCCACCATTCATTATTTTATTACTTAACCATGTATTATTAACTAGGTTTATATTCCTAGTTACTACTTCATATCAATTGTCGAGTGAATGCGATGTTTCAATTTACCTAAGTTCGGGGATGCCACTACCCGACTTAAATTATGTCCTGTAGCCAGGGCCAATCATAAACTTTATCCTTATAAAACATTTATTATTTTTATTTAACATTAGGTTTATTTAATTAAATCCTAATGTTTACTAGGTTAACTTTTACCACTAATGGTATCTTACCCGCTCATCATTAGTTAATTCAGTTTTACTACCATACTCGTTTTTGGGGTGTTACACCATCATGTCCATGATTGCATCAAGCTTAGAGGTTACTGAATCTTGAGGCTCCCCGTATGCCGGCTGAGGGTATTCATGTTAGTAGTCGTCATATTGCTCCCGGTAACTTGAGAAATGTGGCATCTCTTGTCCATAATTGTTCTAATCCCACTCTTGCTCATAATGGTAATCCATATCTAGATGGTAATATTCTTGATAATTCAGTGGTGGAGGCGGCTCAAAGTTAGGA
Organism: Scalesia atractyloides; assembly: GCA_947069175.1. Lineage (NCBI taxonomy): Eukaryota > Viridiplantae > Streptophyta > Magnoliopsida > Asterales > Asteraceae > Scalesia > Scalesia atractyloides. The sequence goes on from CAMTDV010000017.1 coordinate 89,438,811, forward strand.
TAATATAAAGGTATCCCTTCATCGTCACAACATACCCTCACATATCCTTTCCCCCCTGTATTTAGAGCAATACCTACTACGATTTCCATATTTAACTTCAAACATCGGATAATCCGCAACCTAGTGATAATAACTCCCAAAACATATACATGGGTCATCATCTACCCAATTCATGGTGAAATAAGGTGCTTGCAAAAAATATACATGTACAAACAAAACTCGACTACCCAAAGTAAAATCAAATAGATAAACGAAAGCAAACTAAAACTAAAATAAAAAGATATATATATATTTTTGGATTTAAAACTACTAATCAAATAAGCAAAGCAATACTGAGCGCACCAGCTCCCCGGCAACGACGCCATTTTGACAGACCGTGTCGTCTTGATCAGTCAAAAACCCAATTAACCCATGTAGCTAGGGAAAGTCGGGTATCGTATCCACGAAGAGCATGTGGTCAGTATTGCACGAGTTGTTTGATTAGCTAAATTATTGACAAACAAGTGTACAAAGCAATTATGAAGTTTGCTATGATTGATTTTGTCGTTTGAAATGTTTGGAAAGATGTCAGAGTGAACCGACAATTTACTGCTAACAAAGAAAACACTTTGTCAACTATGATTCCAAAACTTGAATGATTGATTGAAAACAATTATTTTAAAATAAGGTTCACACCTAGTTCGAAATTGCAAGACCTAGGGTTCTTACACATTTTAGCAGTAATTTAATCATAAGTTGGTTGTTAACGGGTTTAGTGTTACGAGGCTTAGGTGTCGATAGCTATCAACGTCATAAGACAGACAAATATGCACTTCGTTGGACAAGAACATGTAAACCCTACTTTATACCAAAGCACAATTGTAAATTCATTTCACGAAGTCAAAGGTGTGAGTCTATTTCGACAATCCGTGAATCCAAAACAAATACAATACCATTGGTATAATATTCAAATGTTCAATTGTAGTCAGTCACAAATTAAAAACTAAAACAAATGTTCAAACCATAGAAATCTTACAAAGTAGACACCGGGGTGAAATCCTAGGTGATTAACCGCTCATGTTGTTAAAGGATTGGAAAACGGATCTTGGTTGCGAAGAACGAGCCATTTGAATCTTGAAATCTTCATAGTCTTTTGGTTCTTGTGATTGGGAATGATAGATCATGATTGGAGATTGAGATAATGATGTTATAGTCTTGTGGAATCTGGATGATGGAATAGTAAAATGTAACTCCATTTATTCAAAACTTGCCTTTAATTCCCGTTTTCGACAATCCACCAGTGTGCCGGACTGGCTTTATATCTGAATGAGATCGGAAAGAGAGGAGGTAGCCCAAATATTCCAATAGGCGCATACGAAAGGTTCTGAAAGAATTGAAAAAGCTCTGAAAAAGAAACATATATCATTTATTAGCCTTTTAAAACCTCATATTTGGATTCCCCTAGTCGAGCTACCCAAAATCCATAAATTATAAGCTCCGAAACTCATTATCTAGCTCTGGATATGGCCAATTTACCGAATTGCGCCGTTTCTGACCGAACAAGGGCGTCGACGACGCGAAAAAGTGGAGTTGGCGACGCGAAATGGCTGGTCTACGCTTAACTAGCTGTCTTTAGAATGGTGATCGACACAAATAGTGTCGGCGACGACCAAAGGCTAAGTCACCGACACAAAGAACCATTTTTTGTTCGTTTTGTTTCGTTTCTCACGTTCGGTTAGTGCTAGCCTCATCCCGATGTCCCGTAAGGCTCCTAAAATGCTCCTTTAACTCTGTCACACCTGCAAAAAGCAAACCATATCAAAGTAGATCATTTGGAACTCAAATTCGTAAAAAATACAAACTTAAATACGGAAAACACCGGACTTTCGACCACTTGCTCAATGTGATCGGGCATAGAGATGGTCTTTAAAGATCTTTATAATTTATTAGTGCATGAGTGTTCATGTAAAGTTTCTTCAATGTATCAAGCCAATAAACTTCATCAACCTACCTTTCTTTTTGGTATTCCAACATCATACACATGCCAAGGCATTTCTCATAGCACTACAATTGCATGTTTTTAGGGTATGACAGTCAACTCTCGTCTCCTATAAGTGCATGTCTTTGCCTTAATATTAACCACATGTTGATCTAATCCAGACATACTCATCTAAAAAAAATAAAGTCAAACTTATTATCAAATAAAATCAGACACTATTTCAACATTAACCAATGTAATTTACCTCATATTTAGTTAGACTTGACATTAAAACATTGTATTTGGATGCTTCCTCTTTAATGCCATTGAACAATTTTGTTGCACAAGGTGTCAAAGGTTCTTCACTTCTTGTTATCACATTGTGTACCACTATTATTCTCTTAGTCATGTTATATCTCATGTAATCTAAACATGTGATCACAAGCTTGTCTTTTCTTCCAACCGTTTGCATGTTAAAAACCTCACAGAAAAAGTTTAGCAGCTCATCACTTTTTGCCCATCCTATTTTAAACAAGAAACAATATTAATTTAACTAAGTTAACACTATTGGTTTAAAAAACATTACCACTAAGGTGTATTTGGTGGAATTCTTTAGCCATTCATATAAACCTGCATCTTCCTGTCTAATTTCCTCCATTCTCTTGTCAAATAAAGGAATAGTGGTAGCACTAGCACATCGCCATAACATGTTTTGAACTGACCTCCTCTCCACTTTGTTTTCGTATTCTCATCTATGTCTCTTAAGTAGTATCTACGCTCAACACAAGGGAATGTCTTGGATAATGCAGATATAAGACCCTAACAAATACAAATTGGTGAAAATTAACAAATTACCTGATTCTTATTACTTATGAATTTGAAATTGAATCTAGAATCCAGGTCAAGATCATCACCAAGATTTTCTAAGAACCATGTCCAAGACAATAGATTCTCAGCTTCCACTAGTGCATATGCCACTGTATATGTTCCATTATTTGCATCACCACCAATTGCAGTTAATATCAGGGTATTGACCTTTTAGGAAACATCCATTTAATCCAAGTACTCCCTCTGGGTCATCTTAAAATCTACCTTCAAAGCTGCAAAATAGATGTAGACGCTCCTAAACAGCCTGGCAGAACTCATTGGATTATATTCAAGTTCAACATCAATCTTCATAGTGGTCCAAAGGTTGGCTCTAATCAACTCCTCACAGTAGTCTCTAAGCAATACATATTGATCTTGGTAATCACCATGAATTTTCTTTGCATAGCTCTAGCCTAGTGAGATCTGAATCTAATATTTTTTTAAGCTGGTCCTGCAAAGTTGCTAAGATATCTGGTTCACCATCAATTAATGGTGCAATCTCTCTTACTATCATATCTATTGTGTGCATTTTGATTTCCTTTGTCAGCAAACATTCATGTTTCTGATTAAATGTCTTCACACACCATATATCTAAAGTTTCTTTCCTAAATATGTGTGAAGTCCAAGGGAAAGTGGGGTTTGGATACTTTTTCTTTGGTTAGGGTTTTTTTTGCATTGCATCTTGACTAGATCTAAAAGATTGCCCCATTGGGGTAGGTTTCTTTGTTTGTTGGAGACGACATTGTCTTTTGGTAATGTTTAAAGATTCCCCACTTGTGAAAAAAGGATTATGGCCTCTACGCACAACTCTAAACCTTAAAAGTTCATTATTTACAATGTGATGTTGTCTCCAAGTCTCATTGGCATGCTTCTTTACTATCTTTTTTTTATCTCTTTTCGGTCATCAACAAGTTCCTTACCCTTATCTTCTTCATCACCTACTTCGAATTTCTCTTTAGTGATGGAACATAATCTCTATTCTCACTGTTGCTTTAAATTCATCAAGGTCAACATGTAAGTCATCATAATCAATGTTAACAATCTGCATTTCTAGGTCATCTTCTCCCATCTCATTAGCAAAAATAACCCTTAACCAAAATGATTGATAATTCTAAACAAAACACTAAATAAGCTATAACAAAGGAAAACAACTTACCTTCTATGTCATTAACAAGCCTAAAGTCCTCTATGTCCACTTCTGGGTCCTCTACCATATTGTCAGGATTCACTATAAAATACGAGTCATCACTATCATCTTGTTCATCAACATCTAGGTTATCTCCATCTTGGTCATTTACATCTTGGTCATCCACATCAATGTCATTTACATTTTGATCAACATCTTGATTATAAACTGCTTCATCAACCAATGTAACTATTTTATCAACCAAAGTACCCCATAGATCTCATCAATTGTTTCCTACGTTTTTATCACCAAGTTTCACCAAGCCCTTCTCATATCCAGTATCTGACCGTCTTTCAGAATGGCCTACATGTTCAATACATTTAACCTCTTGTTGTTGTCGTTCAAGTAAAAATGTGTTAATTTTTGTAGACTAATGTTGAACATATATCTCAATATCTTTAACCTTTGACGTCTGTGAACTAAACCTTTCTATAGAAGCTATAGTAGCCAATGCCCTTAGATTAGTGTCCAAATCCAAATTTGGAAGCTTAAAATGGAAGTAAAACACCATATCACATGGATATCCTAATGTTTTAGTCATTTCCTCCAACACATCTATACCAAAATCTTCAGTGCAGCCATATCAATATGGTCACACTTACCTACATAGAACTCATCACCATGGAAAATTATGATGGTAAACAATGTGTCATTGTTTGCTACAATGAAATCAAAACACAAATATCACACCCCAACCGATGGCGAAAACATCAAGGCAGGACGAAATAGATTGCTCATTGCTCATAAAACTAAATGCGACAATAATTAATTAAAATCCGAATTTCATTTCATAGCAAAATGTCGTTACAATACAAGGGAAAATTCATATAACAACATTAACATGACAAAATTTGATACAACAATATTAAACCTAAACGTCTAAATGTGTATCTAGCGTCATCGCTACTTCGTTTTCATGGCATCAACCTTCTTAACCTGTAACATGTCCAAAATACGAGTTCAATGCAAAAGCAAAGGCGAGTATACAAGTTTGAGAATAGCATACGTAATAGCATAAGTTTAAACAAATCCACATGGCAACTAAGGTTACATACGAGCAAATACAAGGCATGCAATATTTCTAGTCAACCCTCTGTTTACCCAACTAGTATAAATAATTCAACATGACCACACATTCACGGGCGGTGTGTTACTCCTATAGCGCTATACATGTCAAATGGAGGCTCAAAACAAGCTAATGACTATGGTATCACATACGTTCGGTCCTAGTATAAGCATAACATACGTATCAAAGCGTTCATGTATATGGATTGTTCGTGCAAGTAATAAAGCATAAGTTTAGTGTTGTTATGATGTAAACATGTTACACCCTAAGAGTGGTAAATGTAAAAAGGGGTTCGAGTATACTCACGGTTTTGCAAGTGTCTTGGTAAACCGTGAAGAGTTGTTAAGTTGTGGGATGAACACCGAGTTATCCTACAAGAGGAAAACGTAGGTGTGAGGGTTGGAATGATAAATGGAAGATTCGGGACTTGGAATAATGCGCACAAAGTAAAGTATACGAAAATACTCACTAAGGTATAGCACTCGTTTTGACACTATGGGAACGCTTTAGGGTTTATGTGATTTCATAGGTTGTAACACCTATTAGAATCTAAACGAGGAACCATACTCTTTAGTGATCAAACTTACTAACTCGACATATGATTATGTGGTCATCATCAAGGTTTCGGTTTGTATATATGTTATATATAAGTTATATAGTTAAACATATAAGTCCATTAATTGATATCATAGAAGTCATGTAGGAGGTAGGTGGCATAGCCATCCATTTAGGAACCTCATATGAGTTCACCACTACACAAGTTGTCATAGACAACAAGGAAGGTCAAGAACAAGTACAAGAATAATAAGAAATGAACTACTACTTTTATACACTAAGTAGCCAAGTAAGCTACAACCCGGTGAGCCGGCGTCGACACACGTAGAAGGCTAGACGGGGTTGTGTTACTTTAAACTAGCAAACTACTTAGGATGAATTGGAAAAACATCAAGTGTTGTGTGGACTTAGGTGTAGGATAGCCCAAGCTAACCTTGTAGTCACACTAACCTCAAGTTCTTGACTTGGCAACACTTGTGAGCTTAAAGCTCTTCAAAAACAGAAAGTTTAAAGTGTTAAAAACTCTTATTTACATGTTAAACAACTTTGGTTAGTCTCAGTAATCATAACTTTGATTAGGAGCTCAAGAACACAAAGATGAATGAAGAAATGATAAGTTTTGAAAGAGTTTTGAAACAAATAAAAAGTTTGGAGTCCTTTAGGTGCATTTCCAGGTCTGGATTCTCAATGGAGAACTCGTGGATTCAAACCTAAGGATTATCCAAGTAATTAGAAAGAAGAACCAAACATTTTTGTTAAGAAATGAGCAAGTTATGCTCACTTTTGTAAGATAGTGTGAATCTGCTCGGGTCTTGGATTTTCAGCTGATTAGAGAGCTTTGAGAGTGATTAGAGAAGGTTTAGAAAGTGAAAAATGTGTGGAAGAGGGGTTGTATTTGTAGGGGATGAAGGTAGGGTGGTTGGAATGTGTTTTTATGAGGTTTAAGGCCATTGGGGGAGAAGGATTTGTGTGGATTCGTGCTTCAACCGCGAGGGTTTAAACATTCTGCCCGCCCAGACACCCTTACGGACCATAAGGGTGTCCCCTTGCGGTCCGCAAGGGCCGGGTCCGGGACACACTTTTGTGTTTTGTTGTTTTGATGCATTGCGACGGGTTTAAGTGTTTTAAAATGGTACTTTATGATTATAAAAGGTGTTACAAGTATGAGAAACATATCCTAACGTGTATGTAAATGTAAAATGAATATAAATGAGTACAAGCACTAAGTATATGTTCGCTCGAAGTATCATTGTTGAGGTAATTGCATGTATTGTTAAGTATATATAAGTATGGTCACGTTTTTGCGTATAATGTATCAATGTGTGTATATATGAATGTGATACCAAGTGTTGAGATAAAAGTATATTCCATTATGATTCAAGTGTCGATTACAATGGTTACAACGAAAGAACGAATACAAGGGTATAAGAGTTTCCAAAAATAGAAATACAAGTCTATCTTTCTAAATATGGAAACTATGAAAACGCTGGGTGTTACAGTCTCCCCTCCTTTAGGAAATTTCATCCCGAAGTTTTGGAAGATGCGACGTAGAGATGCGGATACTTAGTCTTCATATCACTCTCGAGTTCACAAGTAAATTGAGCGCCACGTTTACCTTCCCATCGAACCTTGACAATAGGAATTCGACTGCGCCTTAGTTGCTTGATCTCTCGGTCCATGATTTGAACTGGTTTCTCCACAAAAAGCAAAGTCTCGTTGATTTGAATATCTTCGAGCGGAACTTGAAGTCCTTCTTCGCTAGACACTTCTTTAGGTTTGAGACATGGAATACTGGATGAACATTGTTGAGTGCTTGAGGCAGATCCAGACGATACGCTACCTTGCCAATCCTCTCGAGAATCTTGAAAAGACCTACCTAGCCAGGAGCGAGCTTGCCCTTCTTACCAAAGCGGACAACTCCCTTCCAAGGGGATACCTTGAGAAGTACATGATCACCAACATTAAATTCCAGGGGTTTACGTCTTCTGTCGGCATAACTCTTTTGTCTGCTTCGAGCTTTGAGAAGATTATCACTGTTGTGGCATGGATTTTATACTAAGGATCATCCATCATGAGATTGAGCCTGGATCACGGATCCTTAGCGAATGGCACAGAAAGTCTAAGGATTTAGGATCCTTATCTAAGTCTATGTTTACTAACAATTGTTCCTTGTGTATTTGGTTTACGTTTACAGGTATTATGTAGAAGTGAGCCGAGTCAACGCGGGAATATCGGAGGAATATGCTAATTATGGCACGTGCAAGGAGAGTCATGACCGTTGGTGGAGAACATGGATGCATGGCTGAAATTTCAGATAGTTAGTTCGTTAGGATTAGTTAGATATTTAGCAGGATATTGAGCTTGATAGACACACGAATTTCTGATTGAACACACACACTCGCATACATTCTCTGGAATATCATACTCACCACACTCTAGTTTTCATTGTAAACAAGCTCAATATTTCCAAAGTTGTAATCTTTATAGTTGAATATAGTTGGTGATCGGTAGTTTCCATCACCCGAGGTTTTTTATGCCGGAGATCACATCTTGATCAAGGGCTTATTTCTCGTATAAATCTCGGTGTTCATCATTAATCACATTTCTCATTCGTTCGTATAATTGTTCAACACACAAGCACTCAACCTCAAGTACAAAGTTTGGTTACATTATCCTTAGTGTGATTTTTGACCAAAACAGTTTGGCGCCCACCGTGGGGCAATCGGTGCTTCATTTCTAAAAATTCCGTTCATTTCATTCATTTTCATCCATTCTTTCCAACTACATGGCTTCTCATGGAAAATCTGCTTCAAGTGCCATGCCAGCGGTTACCTCATCTCAGACTTGTGCATCATTGCCTCCCATTCCCCCTGCACCGGCGAGGAGTGCTGATAATGCTCAGAAGAAGCCAACACCATTTTCTCGAAGGCTTCTACTTTTTCATCCTCTACACCTACTAACAATGATCTGTCTACTTTGATTTTGCAAATGAAAGGATACATGGAACAGCAGGACAAAACTAACCAGAGGATCCTTCGTGAAATTGATGAAATCAAGAAACGGAAGAGATCAGCGGAGGATCACTCTCCATTGATGCCCAGGTCGTTGGATTCCGCCACTCTAGCAACAACCATTCAGCATTCCAAGGCTTCTGGTGTTCAGTATCAGGGATCCTCAGGATTGCAGCATGGATCATTGGCAATGACGCAGCTACAAGCATCTCATTACCAATCTTATAGATCCTCATATCAGTATCAAGGATCCTACCTCAGTTCGGGAGGATATTGGGAGACGGTTCCACCTAAAGTATCCTATTTTCAGTATCAAGGATCCTCACCCCAGGATCAAGGATCCTCAGCGAGTCAGCCAACTAGGAATTCTGAAGTTCACATAGGAGACTTCATTCCTATGCAGACTATTGCCTCATCTGGTCCAACTGTTGCACCTGAAACATATACCTTTGGATATACTTCTGGCATACCATTTCCGAATCAATCAGGAGGTAACAATGTCAATACATCTTTTGGCACTAACTGTGGTTTCATACAGGATACAGGTATCAATCAGGCCAAGGAGTGGTTAAGCCCATTCCTGAGATCCCGGATGGAAGTCACATGGTGTCTCGTTTTGCACCTCCTATATGCAACGCTAAGATACCAAAATGCTTTCAAACCCCCAACATGAAGCTATACGATGGTACAACTGATCCAGATGAGCATGTGGCACAATACCAGGAAAGGATGGAGATCAACCCCATTCCAGAAAGGTTAAAGGAAGCATTCCTTTGCAAGGGCTTCGGATCCACACTCACCGGATCAGCATTAAAATGGCTGCTAAGTCTTCCTCCTTACTGAATTACTTCATTTTCTCATCTAGTTAACTTGTTCAATAACCAGTTTTCATGTAGTAGAACCTTTGAACGGTTAACTAGTGATCTATATAGAATAACCAGGGGCGTGATGAATCATTAAGAGATTACATCACTAAGTTTAGTCGAGAATCCTTAGAAATTCCTAATTTGGATATTGCCACTGCTGTGGAGGCATTCAAAATGGGATTGCTTAAGGATTCCTCATTCTATGATGACCTTGTTATGGCTCCTTGCAGGAAATTAGATGAAGTGAGGAACAGGGCATTAAGGTTTATTCATTTAGAGGATGACAAAGGATCCAGGAGAGGCTCTCAGGATCCTCGAAACAGGAGAAGCAAGGATTATTCTCTAAGAATAATCGATCCAAGTCATACTCTAAACATGACAACCACAATGTGCATGCAGTTGAACAAGACGATGACGATGAGGATTATCCTCCAATATCTGAGTATTGTTTTTCTGTTGATAATCATGAACTAATCCTTGCTATGCAGAGTCTAGGTGACAAAGCTAGGTGGCCTCGAAAAAATGAGAAGGCCACAACCAATAAAGACAAGTCCAAATGGTGCGCTTATCATGAGGATTTTGGCCACCTTACTGATGAGTGTATAGCGCTGAGGAAGGAGATTGGCTATCTTCTTAGCAAAGGATATTTGAAGGAATTACTGGGAAGGAAACGTTCAAGGACTCAAGATACTGAGAAAGTTCCTGAAAGAGCTCCTCCGCCGTCAGCAGATGCTCAGATCATTAACTTTATTTCTGGTGGTTCTGATATCTGTGGAACTTCATTTTCAGCGGCTAAAAGGCATGCTAAGGAGACAAAGATGGAGAATGGGGAGAGGCCAGTCCGAATATCTACCCTAACGCAGCAAAAAGTGATATCCTTTGATGAGGAGGATCGCGTAGACATACAGGATCCTCATCACAACGGTCTAGTCATTACTTTGTTTATTTCTAACCATTTTGTTCGCAGGATCCTTATTGATGGAAGGAGTTCAGTGAGGATCGCGTAGACATACAGGATCTCATCATGACGGTCTAGTCATTACTTTGTTTATTTCTAACCATTTTGTTCGCAGGATCCTTATTGATGGAAGGAGTTCAGTGAGGATCGCGTAGACATACATGATCTCATCACGACGGTCTAGTCATTACTTTGTTTATTTCTAACCATTTTGTTCACAGGATCCTTATTGATGGAAGGAGTTCAATGAGGATCGCGTAGACATACAGGATCCTCATCACGATGGTCTAGTCATTACTTTGTTTATTTCTAACCATTTTGTTCGCAGGATCCTTATTGATGGGGGGAGTTCAGTGAACATAATTCAGTTGGATATCCTCAAAAAGAAGAACATCCCTGAATCCGAGATCATTCCAAGATCATCAGTGCTTGTGGGATTCAGTGGGGAAACCAAGAATACATTGGGGGACATAAAACTCCCAATTTACATAGAGGGAGTGAATTCTATCCAAAAATTTTGTGTCATAGATTACTTATCTTGCTGTAATGTTATTCTTGGCAGGCCATGGATACATGACATGAAGGCAGTCCTTCCGAGTCCATGGGGAATAGTCAAAATAGAAAGTGATCAGCAGGAGGCAAAGAATTGCTACACTTCCTCGACCAGCTTCCAAGTCTAGGGAAGCATAGCAATTAAAGCATCCTCCAAGAGATGTCATGGAGGCAAGAGAACAAGACGTCAAGGATATACTCTTAATCCTGAGGATCCTGAATCCAAGGTGTATATAGGATCCGGATCCAGGAGAGTATAGAGCAGGATCTAGTATCCTTCCTGAAACATAGAAAATCTACCTTCGCCTGGAAGCACGAAGATATAACAGGTATTTCAAAGGATGTCATTACTCATAAACTTGGTATTGACAGGTCTTTCAGGCCAATTCACCAAAAGAGGAGGAAGTTTGCACCTGAAAGAAATGCAATTATCCAAGAAGAGGTAGATAAGTTACTAAAGGCAGGTATGATAAGAGAAGTCAAGTATCCAAGATGGTTAGCCAATGTGGTTGTTGTTCAATAGAAAAATGGAAAGTGGAGGGTATGTGTCGATTTTACTGATTTAAACAAGGCATGTCCCAAAAATCCTTTCCCCTTACCCCACATTGACTCCATGGTGGATGCTACGACGGGTTATGAGCTTTTAACTTTTATGGATGCTTCATCTGGATTTCAGCAAATTCAGATGGAACCATATGATCAAGAGGATACTGCATTCATGACACCCACCGGCATGTATTGTTATATTGCTATGCCCTTTGGTTTAAGAAATGCAGGTGCTACATACTAAAGACTGGTGAATATGATGTTCAAGGAGCAACTTGGACACACAATGGAAGTATACATAGATGTTATGGTGGTCAAGTCTAAAAGAGCTGAGGATCACCTGAAGGATCTCGAAGAAGCATTCAATATTCTTGACCAGTACAATATGAAATTAAACCCCTCTAAATGCCATTTCGGGGTCAAAGCTGGAAAATTTTTAGGATATATGGTGACCAAGAGAGGAATTAAAGCAAGTCCAGAACATATCAAGGCTTTAGTGAACATCAAGTGTCCTGCCAAAGCCAAGGATGTGCAAAGATTGACGGGAAGGATTGTCGCCTTGAATAGATGCATCTCAAGATCCTCAGAACAATGCAAGGATTTCTATGACATTCTGAGGAAGAATAAGAAATTCGAGTGGACTGAAAAGCATGAAGCTGCTCTACAAGCTCTCAAGGATTACCTATCTTTAGCACCGGCTTTGACGAAACTATAAAATGGAGAGCCCTTGTCCTTATACTTAGTTGTTTCAGGTAAAGCGGTAAGTGTAGTTAAGGATCACGAAGGCCAACAACATCTGGTATACTATATAAGTAAAAATCTACTTGATGTTGAGGTCATGTATTCTCATTTAGAGAAACTCATTCTTGCTTTAATCATAACTTCTACCAAACTAAGACATTATTTTGAGACTCAAACTATTGTGGTTAAGACTAAATTTCCTATTAAGAAAGTTCTCAGAAACCGGAGATGTCGGGAAGAATGGCAAAATGGGCTGTTAAACTTAGTGCATATGTCATTAAGTATGAGCCCAGAACCGCTATTAAATCCCAAGCTTTGGCTGACTTTGTGGCTGATTTCAGTAGTGATCTACAAAGGGAAGCTGAACTAGAAGTGCAACAACTTGAGGAGACCAAGGATCCTTGGACACTCTTCACAGATGGAGCCTCGAACGTCAAAGGAACTGGACTAGGCTTACTACTAAAATCGCCACAGGGGGACATTATACCCCAATCTATAGCTTGTGAATTTCAGACCACTAATAATGAGGCTGAATATTGTAACATCCGTCAAAAACCGGATTTACCAAACCCGCTCCGTTTATTAACCGAACAATCAGTTAAAAATTTCGTTGCATATTTAATGCCCAAATAATTTTAAACGATACATAATTAATAAGTATATTGGAATATATAATTTGTTTTTGAAAAACTGTTAAAAATAATAAAATAAAAATATAAGGTTGCTGCCGGGTTTCGAACCCGGGTCAGTCAACCGGTTTCAAACAGCCTTAACACTCATCCATCAAACCACTGCGCCACTTATGTTTCTTGTTAATTATTAGATACAATTAATTCATATCATAAATCTCAAATTCAAAAACCGACGCGCCCAATCGCAGTCGTCGGAAATCCCGGCGATCTCGCGAGATTGGACGGTTTCTTCATTTTTAACGTAAACATTTACTAACACATCGGTTATAACCGACGCCTGAACCCGCGACACAAGTTATAACCGCCGGAAAATCTTTAACCGACGAATCAAGACGGAAGTCAGACTAGATACGTCGATGTTCTGCCCTATAAATACCCCTTCTAACCTCTGTTAACTTTTTCGCTCACAATCACACTTTTTCCCGACTTAATTTCCCTCGCTGGAGAACTTCTGCAACTCGCCGGAAAACCGAGCCTTTCACCTCTGAGCCTTACTGAACACTCAGAACTCATACTGAAGCCACCCACACTCACCTCAAGCTCGCTGAAGACCCTCTGCCGCAAGACACACGTCGCCGGAATAGTTTGCTGTCACCGGAGTTTCGCCGGCGAAACAGAGGAGCCACTGTTCGGTGTATCTAACACTTAATCTTTCATTCTTTTTATTAATCTCACATGTAATTAACCACCAGACACTAACGAACTTGATTAAAACTTCGAACCAGTCGGACTTCCGATTCTGGTTAAGATTAACGAAGAAGATGAAGTTTCAGTAGTATATATGTTTAATTAAAATCAAGATATATCTCGGGTTAGACACACAGTCCAGCGGTGGACTGTGTGCACATAAACACGCAAACGTCTCGAGTTCGATTCTTGTCCCACGCACACTCGCCTTAATAAAAATGTTCCTTTTTAACCGAACCGGAGTCACCGCTTATAGATGTTAAGTTTAATAAAAACCGGAATAATAACCAAGATAGACACACAGTCCAGTGGTGGACTGTGTGAACGTTTAATCACAGGTCACGAGTTCGAGTCCGGACTACCGCACCGGTCCGGACAATTATCAAGCTTTTTATATAAGGCAGAAACGAAATAAGGTAGTTTGTATATAAGTATAATAAAAATCAGTTTATTTAACAAGTTAGACACACAGTCCAGCGGTGGACTGTGTGTTAACCCAAAACCACAGGTCCCGGTTCGAGACCTGTAAAGAACACCGGTTCGATTCATTAAAATCGTTTTTAAAAATAAATGATTTTCGGTTTAAACCAATTAGTATATAAATATAATTAAAAACAGAAATATTTCGGGTTAGATACGTAGCTCAGTTGGTAGAGCTGCGTGCACGCGAACGGGAGGTCTCGGGTTCGAGCCTCACCCGGCGCACACAAATACACAGCCTGATCGGTCAACAAGTCAACAAGTCAACGGTCAACGGTTAACGGTCCAAAAAGTCAACATTTTTTTGTATTATTTTTATTTATTTTATTTATTTAAAAATCAATTAAAAATACTTAAACATAACGTTTTAAGGTTAGAAAATAGCCTTAAACTCACAAAAAATACACCCAACAATCCTACTAAAATGGGTTAATAAAATCCGTTTACTTACCGAACCATTATGCCATTATCTAGATTAGTTTCACTTGTGGTTAAAACCAACTTCGTGCGCATTCAACATCATCAACCGAACGCACCCAATGTGAGTGAATCTTACAACTCCCCTTTTTAATTACACGTTTTGGGGTGTGTCATGTGTCACCAAAATTAACTCGTTTATTTAAACTTGTGCCATACCATATTGTGATCTAAACTTAGTTTGTATACATTGTTTGTAGTTATGTATTTCATATTGTCAATTTATATGCAATTCATTCATTAGGCCCATCAGTTCCTCGTGGGAGACGAGTTGAGCAACGCGTGCCTCAAAACAAATCCATTATTGTCCGTGTGTGTATTATTTAGTTTATATTGTTTGTAGTCATGTATTTCATATTGTCAAGTATATGCAAATCATTCATTAGGCCCATCAGTTCCTCGTGAGAGACGAGTTGAGCAACGCGTGCCTCAAAACGATCCATTATTGTTCATGTGTGCAGTATTTAATATTAAATAATTGGTGAATAAGTTTACATCTATTTTTACTCATGTGCGGTTGTGCACTTTATTTATATAATCAATTAAATAAACTTGTTCAAATGTTTTTCATAGGATTCACTCGCCAACTTTTTGTTGATCCAAAAACCATTTTTACACATGATACAGGTGAACAGGATGAAGCAAGGAAAACATAGAAATGCCTTAGAAGAAAACAATGAAGCCTAGATTGATGTTTAGGACATTATGTAATTATGATTGTATATTTCCCATTAAAATGTATTAATGAATATGAAACGTTATAATAAATGTCATGAGCTTTGATGATAACCCAATCATGCCTCGATCACCTTTTCCGCTGCGGGTCGGGGTGTGACAAATATGAAGCCTTGATAGCAGGTTTGCAACTAGCTAAAAATATGAGGATCAGGTATCCTCAAGTATTTGTAGATTCTTTATTGATTACTAATCATTATAACGGATCCTATGCTGTTAAAGGCGAAAAACTAATCAAATATTTGGAGATATTCAGGAAACTGGCAGATTCTTTTGCTTTTTTCAGTTTAACGCAGATGCCTAGGGAAGAGAATGTAGAAGCTGATGCTCTAGCCAACCTTGGATCCTCATTGAAGATGCCTGAAGATGTGAAGATACCTATTATCCATGTACTAACTCCTGCAATTGAGGAGAATGAAGCAATGGAAATAGTGGATGGTGCTGCAGTTGTTCCCAATGATGATATGCAGTCAAATTCAGGATCCTGGATCCTTCCAATTCTGAAACACATTCAGAATGGAGAAATCCCTACTGGGGAAAATCCAAGAGCATTCAGGATTAAGGTATCCCAGTTTACCATTATAAATAACATGTTATATAAAAAATCTCTTGCAGGACGCTATCCAAGGTGCATTGAGGATCCTGAGATACAAGAAGTCCTGAAGGATTTTCACGAAGGAGACTGTCGGAATCACACTGGGAGCAGAGCACTATTTTCAAGGATCCTTAGAACAGGATATTATTGGCCTACTATGAAGAAGGATGGTGTAGAATACACGAAGAAATGTGATGCTTGCCAAAGACACAGTAATATCCTTCATCAACCGGCAGAACCTCTGCATCCTATATCCTTCTCTTGGCCATTCATGAGATGGGGAATGGATATAGTAGGCAAGCTTCCCAAGGCTCCAGGAGGAAAGGTGTTCATGCTAGCTATGACAGACTACTTCTCCAAGTGGATAGAAGCTGAAGCCTTTGCCCAAGTCAGAGAAAAGGAAGTCATATCCTTCATTAAAAGAAATATTATTACTAGATTTGGTATTCCTTCTGAAATTGTTTGTGATAACGGATCCCAATTTATTGGGAATCGTACTACTAACTTTTGTGACAGCTGGGGGATTAGGATGATAACATCAACACCAGTCCACCCACATGCTAATGGCCAGGCAGAATCATCCAACAAGATCATTATCAACAACTTGAAGAAGAAGCTTGGATCCAGAAAAGGGCAAATGGGCTGAGGAATTACCTTATGTCTTATGGGCAGATAGGACAACTCCTAAGAATGCTATGGGTCAGACTCCTTTCTCTTTAGTCTTTGGAGCTGAAGCAGTGATCCCTACAGAAATGGTAGTACCAACAGCCAGAACAAGCATCCGTGATCCTGAAGCAAATGTTGAGACTCTAACTCAAGATTTGGAAACTGTGGAAGAATTGGGAGATATGGCAAGAATAAGGATGGCTAGCTATCAATAGAAGATGGCTGGCACATATAACAAGAATGTCAGAATGAGAAGGTTTCAGGTTTGTGATACGGTATTGAGGAAAGCATTCCAGAATAATACGAATTCTGCTGATGGTAAGTTGGCTACCAAAGTGGGAAGGCCCATATCTTATTGAAGCTGAAGCTGGAAAGGGGGCATATCGTTTACTAACCATGGATGGTGATATCCTTCCAAGAACTTGGAATGCTATTCCTTGAGAATCCTGATACTCGGTCCAGGATGAAAGATCCTCAAGCTATATATGATCCTTTGCTCGGTAAGATTTTAATATTCATTTCATATAATATTTGTTATTATTTATTGTATGAAAGGGATGCTAGATTCTTAACATCCAATTTTATCAAGTTTTAAGTCTTGTAGGGTTTGTTACATCGTTGACAGAGGATCAAGAGGTTGGCCACCTCTCCAAGACTTTGGGCATGTCCCCAGCTTAAGGTATCTAACACCTTCTAAGGTTTAAAGGTTTTCACCTTTCACACGAATTGGGTTTCAACACCCCGCCAGTAGCGCACGTTATCCAAGTATAGTTCGCGGCAGTGGGACCAGTACCCACTTTAGGGGCTGACAATTTCATTGTTGTTGGCTATATGTAGGATCCTAAGTATAATGATAGACGTACCATACATCCGTTCCTAAGGTTTCTAACGTTTTCACGTTAGCTAAGGTTTTGGCATTTTCATGTCACTTACGATTGGTTAGACGCCAGTATGGGCCATACACCAGAATCCCAATGTTTCTAACATCTTCACGTTAGCTCAAGTATAATCCTTATTGATAGGCTTGTCCCCAGTTATTTGGGCTTGTCCCCAGTTTGTTGGGCTTGTCCTCAGTTATTAGGGCTTGTCCCCAGTTTCTAATGAGTTATTTGTTTGATGTTTGGCTTAGTCCCAAGTTGCATGTTATTACAGGTTCCTGAAGCTTAACAAATAAGGATCCTGGATCCTAGAGTTCTACTAATTTTTATACTTTTTTTCTAAGATTGTAAGTTCTAAGGATAAAGAATCCTAACTTGGATTCACTGGTATAATCCTTTACTCAGTCTTCTTTTTGTCTTCGGATAGTACCCTCAATCTTTGACGGGAGCCTATATGATCCTTGGTCGTATATTGTTTAACCTTATAAAATAAAACTTGTTTTGATAAAATACTAATTATTCTTTTTAAGAATTTATGGATTCCTAAATCTGAATTTTGCTAACAAGTAAAGGTATAATGATATTCAAATCAGAAAAGGAACAACAGCAAACATAGTCAAAAGCTTAATTTTTATTTATTTATTTATAAGAACCCCTTTAAAAGGTTGTCAAAATTATCAACCGAAACTTCTACCAAAAACGACCCGTCCGTTTGGGTTGACAAAGGGTGTCCATGATATCGGGTCATACGTTGCAGAATATAAAAGTGCAGGAAATTAAAGACGAGGGGCATCAAAGGCTTCATCCTCCACAAACAAAAGGACCCATCCACCTTTGCTACCCCCAATTGTTCAAAGGATCAGTGATCCTCAACCCTAAAACTATTGTTCAAATTACAGACCAAATTGTTCAAAATAAACCACCATCACAAAACCAACAATCCTAAAAAATGGGCTCCGGCCACGTCTAGAAATTTCCATCATCGCCCATTGGTGCAGCCTACTCCTTTGCTGCTTCATCACCCTTAGCTTCGCCACCTTCACCACCGCCACCAGCTGCTGCCTCTTCAGGATCCTTCTCACCACTTGGTGCGGCCTCAAGCACGGTGTCCCTTCTGGCTCATCGTCATCACCCAGCTCCTGCAGCCTCTACCTCCCATCCAGCCTTGTTAAAGGAAGGGTCCACCGCCTCCTGAGCTATCTGGATCCTGGCCTTCAAGATAGCCTTGACAGTAGAGATTTTGGCCTCATCAGCAGCCTCCAACCGATCCTTGTTCACCTGAACCGCATCCACTATGGCCTGCTTCTCCAAGCGATTGATCTCCTTCTCCAGCTGCGCAATCTTTTTATATTTAGCAGTGCAAAAGGCTCGGAGATCGGTAACGGTTTCTTCTGCCTCGGCTAACTTTTTCTCTTGCAGGGCTTGGATTTGTGCAACTTTCTACATAGGACAATATGCAAAGATAAGGATCCTTGATCCTAAAAATTTTCACATACTAGAGAATCAGTGATCCTTACCTCGGAGACGCAGCTATGGAGTGCAGGCTCAGATGGCTTCTTCCTCTTGGACCCAGCTTTAGCACGGAGGGTCATGCCCTTGTTCTCCGGTTGGCTTTGGCCTGTGGCCAGCTCCTTCTTGAAGGATCGTGGGGAGATTATTCCTTCTAGTTCCCCAAGGCCAAACTTAGAGCCAGATTTGGAGGAGGATTTAGCAGCACCTGCAATACCAAAATCCAGATAAGTATTCATGATTCAACTAATTTATTTCAAATACTTATGTATATATACATGCATGCATACTTACTTGACATGGTGTAGGAGGCATATGTGGTCTCTTCTAGATCCTTGGCCTTTGGAATGAAAGTTCTAACTGTTGTGTCTACGGCCCAAAAGGTAGCAACTCTCTCAGCGGTAGCAGGAAAATCTCTCAAGGCAGCAAAGCTAGTCACTGCAAAACAAGATGAAACAGGATCAGTTATCCTTAAAAACGATGACAAGAACAGAGTTAATAATGGTCCTATCCTAAGAATCCTAGATCCTACCCTTCAAATTCCACTTCTTGGGGAGATACTCTCCGTTGGGAAGAGAATCTCTTTTGACGAAAAAGAACTGGTTTTTCTAGTTGGTATCGTTTCTGGTGGTCTTGAGGAGTGGAAGAGGATGCTGAGGTTTAGCTTTGAATAGGTATCGATGGGATCCATGGGTTACCAGGTTGTATAGATGATGAAGCTCGGTGAGACCAAAAACCAGACCTTCTTTGCTGATTATTTGTTCGAGAGTGTACGGAACCCTCCACAACATAGGCATCGCTTGGTTGTAACACATTCCAGTGTGGCTAAAGAATGTTTGGGTGAATACTGGAAAGGGATAGCTATAGCCTATTTGAAACGGAGCGGCAGGGAAACAAATCCAGAAGTCTGATTCACAATCACTGTTCAGTGACGAATCAAAGGGTCTGAAAATGGTTCCCTCCGGGAAATAATGGCGAATCTGATCGATTTCGGGATCAGTGAAATGGCAAAGTTCATGGGAAGGGTTTCTGAGAAGATTTTGACTAATCGGTGGGTTGTTATTCTCAGGATCCTTGACTGGTGAGGACCGAGTGACCATCTTCGCCATGGATTTTGAGAGAGTAAGAAGGAGAAAAGATAAAGGATTGAAGGAAGAGAAGACAGAGAATACCTTTTAAACTTCTGGAATGCAGATATAAATTGAAAAGATCAGGATTTGAATGGCAAATCTCATCTCTATCTAATCCCTATATATAATGATGTTTGTTGCAGGAGGTCGTATCAGTGACATCATGGCTGCAACGGCTAGCTCCACTTGCAACGACTAGTTTGGATAAGCAACGACTAGTCCGATTTTGATGAAAATATGAATCATTTAGTTACCATTAATTCCTCATATTTTGGGGGCAATTGTTGTGGCATGAATTTTATACTAGGATCATCCATCCTGAGATTGAGCCTAGATCACGGATCCTTTGCGAATGGCGCAGGAAGTCTAAGGATTTAGGATCCTTATCTAAGTCTATGTTTACTAACAATTGTTCCTTGTATATTTGGTTTACGTTTACAGGTATTATGTGAAGTGAGCCGAGTCAACACGGGAATATCGGAGGAATATGCTAATTATGGCACGTGCAAGGAGAGTCATGACCGTTGGTGGAGAACGTGGATGCATGGTTGAAATTTCGGATAGTTAGTTCGTTAGGATTAGCTAGATATTTAGCGGGATATTGAGCTTGATAGACACACGAATTTCTGATTGAACACACACACTCACAAACATTCTCTGGCATATCATTCTCACCACACTCTAGTTTCATTGTAAACAAGCTCAATATTTCCAAAGTTGTAATCTTTATAGATGAATATAGTTGGTGATCGGTAGTTTCCATCACCCGAGGTTTTTTATGCCAGAGATCACATCTTGATCAATGGCTTTTTCCTCGTATAAATCTCGGTGTTCATCATTAATCACATTTCTCATTCGTTCGTATAATTGTTCAACACACAAGCACTCAACCTCACATACAAAGTTTGGTTACATTATCCTTAGTGTGATTTTTGACCAAAACAATCATGTATCTTTAGGATCTTGTCCGTTGTCTCTTGTATTAGTTCGGGACTGGTGATTTGAACGTCCCCGATCTCGTGCCAACAAATAGGCGAACGACACTTGCGACCATACAATGCTTCAAATGGAGCCATTTGAATACTTGCGTGATAACTATTATTGTACGAGAATTCTACCAATGGTAAGTGTGAATCCCAGTTTCCGCCAAAATCGATTACGCATGACCGAAGCATATCCTCCAAAGTTTGAATAGTATGCTCAGTTTGACCATCAGATTGAGGATGAAAAGCAGTGCTAAGGTTAAGACGAGTGCTAAGGGCGGATTGAAACGTTCGCCAAAGACGGAGGTGAAACGAGCGTCATGATCAGAAATGATGTCAACGGGAGTACCATGACGACTAATGATTTCATCCGTGTAGATACGAGCCAATTTCTCGACTTTGTAATCTTCACGAATGGCGAGGAAATGAGCGGATTTGGTCAATCGATCAATGATAACCCAGATACTGTCATGACCAGACGAAGTACGAGGAAGCTTGGTAATGAAATCCATAGTAATACTCTCCCATTTCCAGACAGGAATTTCTGGTTGTTCGAGTAAGTCAGAAGGGCGTTGATGTTCAGCTTTCAACTTAGAACAAGGAAGGCACTTTGAGACATATAAAGCGATATCTTTCTTCAACCCAGGTCACCAATAGGATGCACGGAGATCATGGTACATCTTGTCAGCGCCAGGATGAATGGATTATCGGGATTTGTGGGCTTCATCCATCAAGGTGGTTTGAAGGTTAAGACGATTGGGAATCCAAATGCGATCATGGTAGTAGAGAATACCATCGGGTTTAGCTGCGAGTGGGTTCTCGACTCCACAATTTAACTCACTATCAAGGTTACCCTAGTTAATGACCGAGAATTGTGCTTGGCGAATTAGCTCGTGAAGTTTTCCCACGATTTAGTAGAAACGGATACTCTTCACATGAGTCTTACGACTAAGTGCATCGGCCATAAGATTCGCCTTACCAGGATGGTAGCGAATGTCACAGTCGTAGTCGTTTAACAATTCTACCCAATGACGTTGACGCATGTTGAGTTCCTTTTGATCAAAGATATGTTGAAGGCTCTTATGGTCGATGAAGACCGTACACCTAGTACCATAAAGGTAGTGTCGCCAAATCTTTAATGCAAAAACAACTGTACCAAGTTCAAGGTCGTGCGCAGTATAGTTTTTCTCATGAATCTTGAGTTGTCTCGACGCGTAAGTGATAACCTTATCCTGTTGCATAAGAACGCAACCAAGACCTTGGTTTAAGGCATCACAATACACGACAAAATCATCATTTCCATCGGGAAGTGCAAGGATAGGAGCATTACAGAGCATGTCCTTGAGGCTTTGAAAAGACTCCTCTTGTTCGAGACCCCAAAACAAAAGGTTTATCTTTTTTAGTCAACGACGTTAGAGGAACGGCAATCTTAGAGAAGTTTGAGATGAAGCAACGATAATAACTAGCTAGACCAAGAAACGAACGAATTTCAGAAGGTGATTTAGGTGCAATCCAATTCTTCACAGCTTCTATCTTTGCGGGTCAACATGAATACCGAGTTCATTGACGATGTGACCAAGGAATTGAACCTCTTTTAGCCAAAATTCACACTTGGAAAATTTGGCGTAAAGACATTCGGTACGCAAAAGCTGAAGAATAAGTTGCAAATGTCGCCCATGCTCTTCCTTTGTCTTGGAGTAGATGAGAATATCCTCGATGAATACGATCACAAAACGATCGAGGAAAGGTTTACACACGCGGTTCATGAGATCCATGAATACTGCAGGCGCGTTGGTCAAACCAAAAGGCATGAACATGAACTCGTAGTGTCCATAACATGTGCAAAAAGCAGTCTTGGGTACATCTCCCTCAAAAACACGAAGTTGATGGTAACTAGAACGGAGATGGATTTTCGAGAAATAAGTCGCACCTTGAAGTTGATCGAAGAGGTCGTCGATTAAAGGAAATGGATATCGGTTTTTGACTGTAAGTTTGTTGAGTTCACGATAGTCAATACACATCCGAAAGGATCCATCTTTCTTCTTGACGAACAAAACGGGAGTGCCCCAAGGGGAAGTACTAGGGAGTATAAAGCCTTTATCAAGAAGCTCTTGAAGTTGGCTTGATAGCTCTTGCATCTCCGAGGGTGCTAAACAATAGGGAGCCTTCACTACAGGAGTTGCGCCGGGGATGAGGTCAATACGAAAGTCAACAGATCGAAGAGGCGGAGGACCAGGAAGATCCTCGGGAAAGACATCAGGGAATTCGCAAACAACGGGAACGTCGCTCACGCTTGGGCCTTTGTCTTTCTTTTCCACAACATGGGCCAGAAAGGCAAAGTATTCCTTGCGCAAATATTTGTTTGCTTGGATACACAACATAAGCTTAAGACCTTTCAAAGGTTTCTCACCATAGACGTGTAATGAATCACCGTTCGGAAGAGGAAGGCGAATGAATTTTTCGGAGCAAACAACTTCAGCACGAACTCGCTTAAGCCAGTCCATGACTACTATGATATCGAAGCTTCCCAATTCCATGGGAATGAGGTCAATCGAAGTACTAGGGCGTACAAAGCCTTTATCAAGAAGCTCTTGAAGTTGGCTTGACAGCTCTTGCATCTCCGAGGGTGCTAAACGATGGGAGCCTTTGCAACAGGAGTTACGCCAGGGATGAGGTCAATACGAAAGTCAACGGATCAAAGAGGTGGAGGACCAGGAAGATCCTCGGGAAAGACATCAAGGAATTTGCAAACAACGGGAACGTCACTCACGCTCGGGCCTTTGTCTTTCTTTTCCACAACATGGGCCAGAAAGGCAAAGTATTCCTTGCGCAAATATTTGTTTGCTTGGATACACAACATAAGCTTAAGACCTTTCAAAGGTTTTTCACCATAGACGTGTAATAAATCACCGTTCGAAAGAGGAAGGCGAATGAATTTTTCGGAGCAAACAACTTCAGCACGAACTCGCTTAAGCCAGTCCATGCCTACTATGATATCAAAGCTTCCCAATTGCATGGGAATGAGGTCAATCGAAGTACTAGGGCGTACAAAGCCTTTATCAAGAAGCTCTTGAAGTTGGCTTGATAGCTCTTGCATCTCCGAGGGTGCTAAATGATAGGGAGCCTTCGCAACAGGAGTTGCGCCAGGGATGAGGTCAATACGAAAGTCAACGGATCAAAGAGGTGGAGGACCAGGAAGATCCTCGGGAAAGACATCAGGGAATTTGCAAACAACGGGAACGTCGCTCACAGCTCGGGCCTTTGTCTTTCTTTTCCACAACATGGGCCAGAAAGGCAAAGTATTCCTTGCGCAAATATTTGTTTGCTTGGATACACAACATAAGCTTAAGACCTTTCAAAGGTTTCTCACCCTAGACGTGTAATAAATCACCGTTCGGAAGAGGAAGGCGAATGAATTTTTCAGAGCAAACAACTTCAGCACGAACTCGCTTAAGCCAGTCCATGCCTACTATGATATCGAAGCTTCCCAATTGCATGGGAATGAGGTCAATCGAAGTACTAGGGCGTACAAAGCCTTTATCAAGAAGCTCTTGAAGTTGGCTTGATAGCTCTTGCATCTCCGAGGGTGCTAAACGATAGGGAGCCTTCGCAACAGGAGTTGCGCCAGGGATGAGGTCAATACGAAAGTCAACGGATCAAAGAGGTGGAGGACCAGGAAGATCCTCGGGAAAGACATCAGGGAATTTGCAAACAATGGGAACGTCGCTCACGCTCGGGCCTTTGTCTTTCTTTTCTACAACATGGGCCAGAAAGGTAAAGTATTCCTTGCACAAATATTTGTTTGCTTGGATACACGACATAAGCTTAAGACCTTTCAAAGGTTTCTCACCATAGACGTGTAATGAATCACCATTCGGAAGAGGAAGGCGAATGAATTTTTCAGAGCAAACAACTTCAGCACGAACTCGCTTAAGCCAGTCCATGCCTACTATGATATCGAAGCTTCCCAATTGCATGGGAATGAGGTCAATTGAAAACGTATGATCATTAAGATTCAAGGAACAATTAGAAAGAATAGAATCAACAGAGACGGTTTTACCATTAGCGACTTCAACAGCGAAAGGATTAGGCAGTTCTAAACGTACGCACTTAAGTAAAGGTTCAAATTCATTCGACACAAAACTCTTATCGGCGCCAGTATCAAATATACATGAAGCATAAACATGGTTAACAAGGAATGTACCAGTGATAACGTCATTTGAACTTTGAGCCTGAGCCGAGGTGAGGGCAAACGCTCTTCTTCTTGCTTGTTGAGGCTGCTGTTGACGTACGGCAGGTGTGCAAGGTGGTTCGGGTCACGCACTTGAAACATGCTCGCACCGGAGCATTTTGAGGTTGGATTTGAGGTTGAGCAGGGTTAGGCATGAGGGCTTGAGGTTGGGAGTTTTAGGGTTGAGAGAAGTTACGGCTACGGTTTGCAAAGGTCCAAACTTATGACATTGAGCACACTTGCGGCATGGGGTACCGGTGGGATGGTGGTGTAAACAGGTAGTACACTGGGGATGGGACCCGTAGCCTTGTCTAGCCTGTTCGGGTTTGCAAGAGTGATGGCTGCAACAGTCTGGATGGGTTGAGGTTCGGCGGAGTAACAACCGCGCAATTTTGACTAGAAGCCTTCTGCTTCTTATTCTTGGGGTTGTTGTTTCTAGGGGTTTTGGGTGAGGGTTCAACGGTGGCAGGTTCGGTGGTGGCTTGGTGCGCGCTTTTCAGCGTGGCCTTTGCGGCGTTCTTGCGCATGACCTGGTTGCTGTTAAGGCGGACGGCCAAGCGGTAGGTTTCCTCAATGGTCGCTGGGAAGGCAGCTTCCATGAGGTTCATGAAGGAGTTGGGTAGGTAGTGGATGTATTTGTTGATAGCCTTTTCAGTGGTATCAACTTGGCTAGGGCAAAGGATACTAAGCTGCTTGAAGCGTTGGGTTAAACCATCATTATCATCCCCATTTTGCTTAAGGTACCAAACTCGTGTTCCAGCTTCCTAAGCTCGTGAGAAGGACAAAACTCGTCCCTCATGATCTTCTTTAGGTCTGCCCATGGTAACGCGTGGGCGACATCGTCCCCTCTTGTGCTACGTTCGGAGGTCCACCACTCGAGAGCTCTCGAGTGAAATACCCTCATGGCGTTTTGGGTGCGCAAGTCGTCGGGCAGCCACTTTGGCAGAATGTGATCTCCATAGCTTCAAACCAAGTCAACAGAGCGGTCACGCCATCATTACATGTAAACTCCAGAGGTTTGCAGGCAACGAATTTTTTGAAGAGGAATTGTGACTTAGGCTTTTCAACCTTGGAGTCCACGGAGCCGTGTAGCGATTCCGTGTTGGATTGGATCTTGCTGACTATGCGGGTATAACTCAGGCCATTTGGTCAGCCATTTGCTCAGCGACGAGATTCACGAGTTCTTTCTTGGAGATAGAGCGGGAACCATTCTTGGTCTTCTTGTGTTCATCGGATGAGTTTGGAGAATACATCTAGGTTTGAAATAGAAAAGAAAGAGGATGAGACTTGATCATAATGTAAAAATAAGTTTTGCATGTATAAGCATGGATATTTCACGTATGTTGCATGTATTTAACGGGTATTCAACATGTATTCAATAAGCATAATCACGTATGGATGCGTATAAAGAGTATAAATTTAGTTTGTTCACGAGAGTTATTATTGTTTTTGATTGTGAGAGACATGCGAATTGCGTGACGGTTCGAAACAAACAAGGTATCATGTATAAAATCACATTAAAATGGAGATAACATAAAAGATTGGCTCAATAAAACATGGGATTGTTTTGGGTAGAGAAACGTCGACTATTCCAAAGTGTTTCGTAAGACCTTTCGAGTTAGGGAACATGCTTTGGCCTAATAGGTATAATGCTCTCGTCGAGAAGCGATTAACGACATTTTACCCTTCCAGTTACTACATGTCCCTAGTCGATCAAAATTTCGAGACTTTGGCGAGATTGAAAATCGGGGAACGGGACTAGTTGTCAAGGTGCGGGTTTCACCCCTAACTTGACAACATCGTACCCTAAGTGTGGTTTGTTTCTTACTAAATGAGGAGCATATTCCGACTCGTTTGTAAGATCCACTAGAGTATGAAATGGAACTTTCCCATCAAGATGTGGATATCACTCCTAGCTTGATGGTATAACTTCGAGAAAAATCGAATACGCGGAACGAGGGATTTCGCCAAAAAAATGTAAGTCATTGGACCTATTTTGGTGTAAATCGCCCCGTTTGTATCACGAGTGTCTTCAAGTCTTCAAGTGTATTTGTGTAAATGTCTTAGGAAAGACATCATGTAAGTTTTAAGACCAAAAGATAAGAAAGAAGCAATGAGGGAAGAACAAAGTTTTAAGCATGATATAAGAATGGTCAAAAAATGGACACTTAAACTATAGACTAGGTCGAATATGGCAATTCTACCTAATTCCCTATAGTTATGGCTCTGATACCAATCTGTCACACCCCAACCGATGGCGGAAACATTCGAGGCGGGTCGAAATAGATTGCTCATTGCTCATAAAACAAATGCGACAATAATTAATTAAATCCGAATTTCATTTCATAGCAAAATGTCGTTACAATACAAGGGAAAATTCAAATAACAACATTAACATGACAAAATTTGATACAACAATATTAAACCTAAACGTCTAAATGTGTATCTAGCGTCATCACTACTTCGTTTTCATGACATCAACCTTCTTAACCTGTAAATTGTTCAAATACGAGTTCAATGCAAAAGCAAAGGCGAGTATACAAGTTTGAGCATAGCATACGTAATAGCATAAGTTTAAACAAATCCACATGCCAACTAAGGTTACATACGAGCAAATACAAGGCATGTGATATTTCTAGTCAACCCTCTGTTTACGCAACTAGTATAAATAATTCAACATGACCATACGTTCACGGGCGGTGCGTTACTCCTATAGCGCTATACATGTCAAATGGAGGCTCAAAACAAGCTAATGACTATGGTATCACATACGTTCAGTCCTAGTATAAGCATAACATACGTATCAAAGCGTTCATGTATAATGGATTGTTTGTGCAAGTAATAAAGCATAAATTTAGTGTTGTTATGATATGTAAACATGTTACACCCCAAAAGTGGTAAACATAAAAAGGGGTTCGAGTATACTCGCGGTTTTGAAAGTGTCTTGGTAAATCAGTGAAGAGTTGTTAAGTTGCGGGATGAACATCGAGTTATCCTACAAGAGGAAAACGTAGGTGTGAGTGTTGGAATGATAAATGGAAGATTCGGGACTGGAATAATGCGCACAAAGTAAAGTATACGAAAATACTCACTAAGGTATAGCACTCGTTTTGACACTATGGGAACCCTTTAGGGTTTATGCGATATCATAGGTTATAAAACCTATTAGAATCTAAACGAGGAACCATACTCTTCAGTGATCAAACTTATTAACTCGACATATGATTATGTGGTCATTATCAAGGTTTCAGTTTGTATATATATATGTTATATATAAGTTAGAGTAAATTACACTTCTGTCCTTTAAGTATTATTAGAATTATGAAAGGTGCCCTTTAAAAGATTTAATTTCAGTTTATGTCCAAAAATTTAATTTCAATTTAATTTCACATGTGATTTTTGGACATAAACTGAAATTAAATCTTTTAAAAGGCACGTTTCATAATTCTGATAATACTTAAAGGACATAAAGTGTAATTTACTCTATAAGTTATAATAGTTATACATATAAGTCTATTCATGGATATCATAGAAGTCATGTAGGAGGTAGGTGGCATAGCCATCCATTTAGGGACCTCATAAGAGTTCACCACTACACAAGTTGTCATAGACAACAAGGAGGGTCAAGAACAAGTACAAGAATAATAAGAAATGAACTACTACTTTTATACACTAAGTAGCCAAGTAAGCTACAACCCGGTGAGCCGGCGTCGACACGCGTCGAAGGCTAGACGGGGTTGTGTTACTTTAAACTAGCAAACTACTTAGGATGAATTGGAAAAACATCAAGTGTTGTGTGGACTTAGGTGTAGGATAGCCCAAGCTAACCTTGTAGTCACACTAACCTCAAGTTCTTGACTTGGCAACACTTGTGAGCTTAAAGCTCTTCAAAAACAGAAAGTTTAGAGTGTTAAAACACTCTCATTTACATGTTAAACAACTTTGGTTAGTCTCACTAAGCATAACTTTGATTAGGAGCTCAAGAACACAAAGATGAATGAAGAAATGATAAGTTTTGAAAGAGTTTTGAAACAGACAGAAAGTTTGGAGTCCTTTAGGTGCATTTCCAGGTCTGGATTCTCCATGGAGAACCCGTGGATTCAAACCTAAGGATTATCCAAGTAATTAGAAAGAAGAACCAAGCATTTTCGTTAAGAAATGAGCAAGTTATGCTCACTTTTGTAAGATAGTATGAATCAGCTCGGGTCTTGGATTTTCAGCTGATTAGAGAGCTTTGAGAGTGAAAAGAGAAGGTTTAGAAAGTGAAAATGTGTGGAAGAGGGGTTGTATTTATAGGGGATTAAGGTAGGGTGGTTGGAAGGTGTTTTTATGAGGTTTAAGGCCATTGGGGGGAAGGATTTGTGTGGATTTGTGCTTAAACCGCGAGGGTTTAAACATTCTGCCCACCCAGACACCCTTACGGACCGTAAGGGTGTCCCTTTGCGGTCCGCAAGGGCCGGGTCCGGGACACACTTTTGTATTTTGTTGTTTTGATGCATTGGGATGGGTTTAAGTGTTATAAATTGGTACATGATTATAAGAGGTGTTACAAGTATGAGAAACATGTCCTAACGTGTATGTAAATGTAAAATGAATATAAATGAGTACAAGCACTAAGTATATGTTCGCACGAAGTATCATTGTTTAGGTAATTGCATGTATTGTCACGTATATATAAGTATGGCCACGTTTTTGCGTATAATGTATCAATGCATGTATATATGAATGGTATAACAAGTGTTGAGATAAAAGTATATTCCATTACGATTCAAGTCTCGATTACAAAGGTTACAACGAAAGAACGAATACAAGGCTACAAGAGCTTCCAAAAATAGAAATACAAGTCTATCTTTCTAAATATGGAAAGTATGAAAACGCTGGGCGTTACAACAAAATTTAAAACAAATTTACAGAAACGTAGTCACAGGGTTTCAGAGAATTGGTTGAAAACTTGCAATAAATTTCGAATGGGTCAAAATCAACCACGTCTAGACCACGAATCATCCATAATGATGCACACATTGCAACGATTAGCTTGAAAATAGTTCGATTGGAGGATGAAATTAGATGTCCGGTTCGATTGAACATAGAGTTTGGGGTTTGTTTTTGTTAACCGATGGTGGATGGTGGGAACATTTTATTTAAATGTTGCAAGAGGGGCGGGGGACGAAAATACCCCTCACGTGAAGAGCATGTGGGGGAACTAATGGCTCATTGGACGGAAGTCAGCCAGAGGGACGGTATCATGGACGTAAGGTGTTTAGGTTCATTATCCCTAAAAGTTATATAGCATAATTTTAACAAAGTCAAATTGTTTTTCATATAGACTCCTGATAAAAAAATTATTTTCTTTCACTTTACCTTCAAAAACAATGTTTTAATTCGTACTTAAAAAATATTAATATAACTATAATCAAATAATATAAACCAAACTAATCAAAGATTCATTTGGTTTTGTTTACAATCGAACTAGTCCTAAACCAGCTCGTAATTGAATAGGACGAAAGTTTGTGTTAATCTGAAAAAAAAAATACAACTCTAAAAATCTAAACTAATCCTCTCCTAAATTTGAAAATAACCCCTTTCGGTATTTGAATTATGAAACTTGTTTGTATAGGTTTAAATTGAAAATTGAACTTCACATGATCGTTTTCAAGGTTTTAAATCGAAAATTGAACTTTACATAATCGTTTTGAAAAAAGAAGAAAAAGTGTTTTTGACTTTTATAAGCTGTGAGCTTTTTTTGTGATTTAGATGGTTAGAAAATGAGACAATTGATATATCATTGTATTCCCCATTTCCATTTGTGTGGTAATCTTTCTAATAATATAATTTTAATCAACTATAATATAAAAAGAAAGGGCATAATAAAAGAAATATATTTAGGGTATGTTTGGCAAAAGTAACTGGTGGCTAGAAGCTGATGGCTGAAAGCTGGAGCTTTTTAGATATATTTAGGTGTTTGGCAAAGTAGCTGGAGCTTTTAATAAAATTATAAAATGGATATAGCTAATAAAGTATATTTAAGTGTTTGACAGAGTAGATAGAGTTTAGAGATTAAAATAGTCATTTTCCCTAAAAGCTTGTAGCTCCTTCTAAACGCTACTAATAGGAGCGTTCAACCAAAACCTTCAAACTCCTAACCTAAAAGCTTCAAGCTCCTTCAACCAAACAAGGATTTTATTAAGTAGGAGTTTTTTCTTAAAAGCTTAAAGCTAGAAGGTCCAAAAAGCTCTTAAGAGCTCTACGTCAAACATACCCTTAGGGGGCATAATAAAATAAATATATTTAGATATAAGTTAGAGCCTCAGTATTATTGAACCGCTTCATTTGGGCCAGTCGGGTATGACGTTGACCGATTGAACCAAATCAAATTGACGTGATTAAACCCCCGGGTTTTAGTCCACCGTGCATTATGTCAGAGAGATTCTCTCTTGTGGTGGCGCAAGACCCTGCCATTAGCAATGGGTGGTATGGTTTCCCGGGGAACGTCGTTAGCCAAAATCTGACGCCAACGTGGGCCTGGTTAAGACAACATAGTCTGCCAGAGTGGGGTTAGAACCCTCTATTTAGGAGGGTGTGGGATCTCTCTTACAACAAGTAAAAGATTCTCACCGTTCAAAAAAAAACCAGATTTTTAAAAATATATATATTTTTTATCATATTGTTAATTCATTTAGTAATTCGCACTCTATTGTTTGTTTATTACAGACTCCGTATTATTCTATTAATATTGTAAGATCATATCAAAAGATAAGAGGGTATCATATTCTTGAGTGTATATATATATATATAACTTGTAATTATTTATGGTGTTATTTGGTTTTGAAATAGGTCTATTCAATAGTAAGATGGATGATTTAATAACCTATCAAGCTATTAAACATTTGAGACAGTGAAACAATATATCATTACTTTTAAAAAATGGACCATATGCTTCAAAGTTCAATCAAGTTGACACAATGCTCTATACATATATCAATAATAAGGGAATATGATACATAGGAATAAAGATAAACAATAAATAGAAAGTCAGTTGTTGATATAGAAAATGAACCAATCAAAAGGGAATATGTCACCATAAAGATGTCTTGGACGGTCTTCCAACTCGGTGTGATGGCTACCACATGTATCTATAATTCTACATTAATTAATAAAGAGTAAAGTCTTGTTTTGGTTAATGGGTTAGTCTAAATTGTGGTTTTGATAAAATTTTTGTTATTATCATTTATAGTGACTTAACTCTATCCCTAAGTTGGCTAAGTTCTGATGACTAGTGATTCACTTTCAAACTGAGTCGATCCATGTTCTAATGAAACCAACTGAATAAAGAACTGTTGATCTAGGTGATGGAAGAGGGGGAACATTGGAATTCAAGAACCGTCAGCGCAAATCTGAACAAACCTTGGTGCAGCGGCAAAATGCACCAAGGTTTGTTCAGGTCTGCGGAGAAAACGATATGAGAAAAATGATTTGCTCGATTCATACAACGCTTCAATTTCCTTTTGGAATTTAGATCTATGTGTATTAGTTGTAAGCATTTATTCAACCATCCAACTGGTGTTCTTCATGGGGGTGAATAATAACGGTACCATTAACGAAACAGAATCGGAAATCGATGAAATTGAATCGAAATTAACCGAAAATCGGTTTTCTTTTTCTTTTTCGTACCCTCTGTTAATCTAAGTTAACTGAACTGATCATATTTTCATATATTTATAGTTTTTATATCTCCTTTTCATATATTTTATCTCAATTTCATGTAATTCCAAGAATGTATTATAGCCTAAGTTAGGTTTTAGTTATTAACCGAAATTAATCGAAGCGGGCATAAAACCTACAAACAAGCTGAATAAACCACACCAACTTAGTCCAATCAGTATTGTACATGTTGCTTAAAAACTTTTTAGTTAAGTAAAAAGAGTGAATTACTCTTTTAGTTAACATAAATAATGGATAGATTTGTAGGGCGTTTGGTTCACGGAATGTTTTGGAATCGTAATTGAAATTTGTATAGGAATTAGAATTTGAAGGATTTGGATTTGGAATTTAAACATTCCCATTGGAATTGGAAATTGTTGGAATTGGAATCTCAATTCCATTTTTGTTGTGTTTGTTTCTTAAATGAATTGGAATCCATCATCCGCACCAACAACCCCCGGTTCGGGTCAAAATACCGGGTTGAAACCGTACAGGTCGAAACGGTTCAAGTTGAAACGGTTCTGGTCGAAATGACTCGGATGGAAACGGTACAGGTCAAAACGGTTCTCGTCTAAACAATTCGGGTCGAAACGATTGCGTCAAAACGGTTCGTGTAGAAACGGTACGGGTTGAAACGGTTCAGGTCGAAAGGAGTTGCGTCGAAACGATTCGGGTAAAACGGTAAGGGTCAAAATGGTTCGCGTCTAAACAGTTCGGGTAGAAACGGGACGCGTCGAAACGGTTCGCGTAGAAACGGTACGGTCGTAACGGTTCGAGTCGAAATGGTACGGGTCGAAACGGTTCGGGTAGAAACATTTCGGATCGTAACGGTTCGGGTCGAAACGGTTTGATGGTGTACGGTTAGAAACGGTTTGGATCGAAACAATACGGGTCGTTCGGATCGAAACGATACGGTCGAAACGGTTTTGCGGGTCGGTAAAATGGATCAAACATTCTGAAAAATAAATCAACATAAATCTTCATTTACATATCAAGAGGCTTTAGAATTTGTTTAGTTAAGGAATTTAAAGGAATTAATCAAATTTCAATTTAATTATTGTCACAAATTAGATGGAATTGAAATCTCAATTCCAATCTTAGTTCTGTGAACAAAATTGAAAGTTGAATTATAATTCCTAATTCCTTTAATACCATGAATTCCTCAAACCAATTCCTAAATATTGTATGGAATATAAAGATTTATTGGATTATCTTTGAAATTGACCAAACAACAATTTAGACCAAACCCTAGCGATTAAAGCAACACTTACTCTACATACATGTATATATGTATGTGTATATACAATGTAAGGCCCCAAACACGGGTGATCTCACAGTTGGATCATCACATCAGAAATAGTTTTTAAAACTAATAATGGTCACTAAATAGCAGCGAAAAGTACATAAACAATCCAATCTAAATGCATCATGCATCAAGTTTAAACATAACAAACAAATAACATGATAGTTTATCTAGGTCGATGACATGCCAAAACAAGTTTGTACCACATGTTTGAAAACGTATATTCGCATTAGGAAGGTGTGTACACCTGTTAACTAAGGTTACAAATTAATATAAGGAAAATTAATATTTAATAATGCTCGTCTTATCATTTTGATTGCTTTGTATTTAAAAATACTGTCATTACAGTTATATAACTTATATATCATTAAAATTCTAAACTCATGAACAATATGTTAAGCGGGTGAAAGAATTGATGATAATTCACAAAATTCGGTGAAAGATTTGATGATGATTCACAAAATCCCAAATATTAGAGAATGCAATACAATTATTCGGCAAAAGTGAAATTTACACTAATTTCAATGTTATTTTACTAATTTCGTGAAAACAACGTTAAAAGCGGGGATAGGATAGTATTCTTCATTAACCTGCGATTAGACATGTTGAACATTTAAACCAGGTTATGATGGATAAAATAGTTTGTAATCATACTGTTTATTTCTGTATGAAAAAATGAAAATTCAGCTGGTAGTGGCTTAACCATTAAAAGAGTTTGTGTTGTATCATCAAGTATACATGACACTACAAATTAATTTGATATTTCCAAAATGTCAGCAGTTTCTCATTTAATGAACTTGACTTGATAATTTTATTGTAATACAGTTTGTTCCCTCTTCCTACTGTCTTGAAGCTTAAGGTTTGCATTTATATCATTTTTAAATCATCTTTCAAACTAGCGGTGCGAACGAGCCGAGTCCGAGCCTTACTCGTTACAACTTTCTGAAGTTCGAGCTCAGCTTGCTAGTAGTATTTAAAAATCGAGCTCGGCTCGAAAGCTAAAATTTAAAACTAAGTATATATGTATGTTACATATATTTGTGTTATAAGAAAAATAAGTGCATGGGATGTGCTGGATAAACTTGGGCTGGGTAATATTAGGTGGAGTAGAAGCCCAAAGATAGTTTAAACCTTAAAGTATACCTAAACTCTAGAAAGGTTGACGAGCCTAAACGAGCTACACATACAAGGCTCGAGCTCGGGCTCGATATCTAATCGATCCTTATTTCAAGCTTGGGCTCGATAAGGCTCGGCTCGTTCGAGTTTTTTATCGATTCGATCTCGAGTAGCTCACGAGCCGCTCATCTTGTTTGTATTTGAAACTAAAAGAAACCGCAATTAGGTATTAGATTACATCTGAGGACACGGGGATAGTCACAGCTGCTATGTCATGTACTCCTAACAGAACAAGGTCTGGTTTAGTCTCACAAGGTTGCTTAAAACGCCAGTCTGTCCTGCAAGTTATCAAATTCTACAAAGCCTTTGGATGCCGGGAGTTCTTACAGACGGTGTATCTCAGTACAACGCCAAAAAAACTAGATCACGCTGCTATGTGTATCGCGGAGACCTAAATTTGAACCCCCATAACGCCTCCGTAGTTGTGTTGGGCGGTCATTAAATTATTTGTGAATAATAGAAAACCATGTGGAACGTTTGTACAAGTCATTAAATTACTATGTCAATGTCCTTTTCTATAACTTACTCTCTTTTGTCGGTCAATGTCAATCATCTACCCCTCTTTGACATTAATAGCAACTTCACCAATCCGTTTATGACTTCAATGGTGCTGGATATTAATTAAGTATAGTTTTCTATCCTACTTTATATTTTAAGTATAAATTATATTAGGATTTTGCTATTCAGACACGGACCAAGTTATTTTTACACCCTAAAGCGTCCTGCTTTGAGCAAAGCGGGGCGTTTAGGGTTATTTTACCAGACAAAAGGTGAAGTGACTGATGTCTGAATGACATAAAGGTGATACGAGGTTTGACCAGGTACGATGTTGTCCGTGACCCCTAAGCGTCGCGCTTTGGCCAAAGCGCGGCGCTTCGACCCCAAATATTTACCTTTAAAGGATGCCCGGGAGAAGAGTTAACGCATTCGATTTCTAAAACTCATTATATTGTTTATTGGGTGTTACTTGTGTTTCATCAAAATAACGCACGGTTACGATGTTGCGGTTAAGTAACTATCTTTTCGGTGAATATTCTAACGAGTCAGTTGTTCCTGATTCTTACGAGGGGCCGCTGTTTCCGTATGAAAAACCGGTCTTGTCCAACTTGAGGGAGGAGGAGGAGGTTGTATCTAGCATTCGTTATCGGGATAACACGGTGGAGCTGGATTTGAATATCCCTGTGGAGGACCCGTACGCACAACAAAGTTATTCGAGTTACGGATACGGAGGCGAAGCGTATCCTCAGGCTGAATATTCGTACGGTCTTCCAAACTATCCCGACTTTGGTCACGGTTGTGAGCAGAGCTTTGAACATCAAGTCTATTCGGAACTCGGTGACGATGGAGAGCAGGAGGATGTGTCAGTTGACGAGGAAGGTTGTTACCCGGTTACATTTTCGTTTGATACAACGCAGAAGTTTTCGTCACGTAAAGAGCTGGTGCGTTGGGTACAAGACACGGCAAAAGACAATGGTTACCTCATTGTGATTAAGAGGTCGAATAAAAGATGAGAGAATTACAAGATTTGGTTTCAATGCACTCTTGGTGGGGAACATAAGAGTATAGCTACACAGAGGAAAATGGGAAGCAAGAAAATAGGCTGCCCGTTCGAGATGATCGGGTTTTCGGAATCAAACGGTAAGGTTTGGAAGATCGAGGTGACGAAGGTGAAGCACGACCACACTCCTATCGAAAACCTAGAAGGTCACGCGTATGCGAGGAGGCTTTCTTCGGATGATAAATTAATGGTTGAGCATCTGGCGGAGCAAGATTTCCCAACCGCAGTATATGGCGAACGCTGACGAAAAATAAACCAGATAGAAAGCTTATTCCGAAAGATATACACAACGCTGTTCAGAAGATCAATGTCAGAAAAAATGTCGGTAAGTCTCCGATGCAAAAACTTGAAAACATTCTTCGTGAAAAAGATTACACTTATTACATGCGCACGAATGAGATATCAAACGCAGTTGAAGATGTCTTCGTTGTTCACAAAAAATCATTCACTATGTGGTGTGCCTTCCCGCATGTGCTAATGATTGACGCCACCTACAAAACGAACATGTACAACCTGCCATTTGTTCAGGTCGTAGGAATGACGTCGACAAACAAATCGTTTACGGCTGCTGGTGCGGTAATTTCCGCTGAGAAGTTAGAGAACTACCTACGGGTGCTGCAGAGGATCAAGTCTATGTTGGCAGGCTGTACGGAGTCGCGCGTGATTTTATCAGATAGGGAGTTTGCGCTAATTAACGCGTGTGAACAAGTTTTTCCAAAAGCGCAGAAGTATCTTTGTCGGTTCCATATTCAACAAAATATTAACAAGAATAGCAAGAAGAAATTCTCTGACAAGCAGTGGAAAGAATTCGTACGTTCAATTTGGACATTGTGCGTACGACCGAGGAAATATACAGGTATAACTTGGAAAACCTTGACGCACAACTGAAAAAAGATGGCCGTGAACGTGAGTATTTCTTACATAATTATGTTCAACCGACTATTTACGTTTTTATATAACAACAAAAACTCAATATTCACGTTTTTTAATTTCAGAGGTTTTTGATTATTTGAGGAAATCCTGGTTGGATCCATACCGTGAAAAGTTTGTATCTTGCTGGACTAACAAAACTATTAACTTTCACCAAACTACGATCAACAGGGTTGAGGGCATGCATGCAAGACTAAAAAGTCTCTTTCCAAGTCATCGCAACACACTGGATAAACTTGTATTGTATGTTGATCATGTTGTTGACATACAATACGCCGAGATTAGAACTAGCTTTGAAACAAGCCTCCGAAAAGTGATGAACCACCACAAGGATCATCCCATGCTTGAAAATATTCTCAGAAAGGTTTCAATATTTGCGATTGAGCTTTTGAATATGGAGCTAAAACGTAAGGAAGACGGGTTGAGAGCCTACGGTTTAAGCTGTGGTTGCCAACTTTTTACCAGTTGTGGTTTGCCATGTGCCTGTCGCTTGGAAAAGTTGGAAAATAACGGTAATTAATAATTTTGACCTTTACCGTTATGATTTTGCCATCTAATTTTTGTTTCCGTCCACAGGTTAGCAAATCCCTATCAATTCGATAGACGTGTTCTGGAAGAAGCTTGACTTCAAGCCGGCAAGGAATAAGATATAGGATATTGATGTAGACGCGGAATTCGAAAAATTGAAACAACAGATCGATCCAACACCTCCTCAAGTGAAAAGGAGCTTCTTTGAAAAGTTTCAGCAAATCCTCAATCCAGGCAACAGTAATAAAAAACCTCCTGTTGTTTTGAAGAAAACTCGCGGTCGCCCAACATTAAAAACGCAGGAACAAAGAAAGGTTGAAGCGGCCAGAAAAAGCTCGTATATTCCGTCGGAAGAAACTTGGCTCGAAGCCTCAGACGATCTCCCTCGTCACAGCT
The DNA here is from genome assembly GCA_947069175.1 of Scalesia atractyloides. Taxonomy (NCBI): domain Eukaryota; kingdom Viridiplantae; phylum Streptophyta; class Magnoliopsida; order Asterales; family Asteraceae; genus Scalesia; species Scalesia atractyloides. Next base: position 89,477,771 of record CAMTDV010000017.1, read on the forward strand.
CGTACGTATCATCCCAAGACTCTGGAAGACAAAAGAAAACCCAACCGCTCAACGAACACCCTGATTTCCCGATGATCAAGCTCGGTCCTAAGACGGATATAGCGATCCGCAACTACGCATCTCAGATTCCTGAAGTGTTCTATCCATACATCGTGAGAATAAAGGATGTGAGACCAGATGGTCATTGCGGGTTTCGATCGGTAGCTGTTGGGTTATGAATGAAACAATCAAAGTATTTGACTATCCGGAAACAACTTATAATGGAGTTACGTATGAATGAATCGCTTTGGAGGCAGGTTTTCGATCCGGAAAACATAGGACATTATGATGCGCTAGTCAGACGGATCGAATTCGAGGGGGTGGGACGAACAGGTATCGAAAATTACATGACAATGCCTGAGACGGGGTTTCTTATTGCCCAACGATACGGTGTGATTGTTCACACCTTCGACATTCGTGGGAGCGATAAAATTTTCCCTCTATTGGGCGGGCTAGACGAATCCGAGCAACCTCACCAGGTGGTTGCAGTTGTGTTCGTCGACAATGGGCATTTCATCCACGTAGAGCTTGGAGGATGGTATCCAATGCCACCCACAAACCCCCAGTGGACAGCGAACAGATCAGAGAGCGCAGCTGCTTGGCATACATTAATGCATACATATAGGGATCAGATCAGCGCATACGAAATGTTTACGTACAAACCCCCGGACCTTAATGTAACGCCATATGTTCAAGATGTAGGTTAAATGGGTGTAATAATAATCATTTAATTCATTTATAATCCAAGAGTACGTTTATTTTTGTTTAGTTACATGCGTTGAATCATTTACAATTCAAGTGTGTGTATGGGTTTGCTAAGTATATGCGCTTTTGTACAATAGCGAACGTAATCGTCATAATAATACAGATAGTAAACGTTATAATACAACTTTTAACGATAAAATACGATAAGCATTGATCCGGTATGGCGCGCATACATGCAATACTGCACGTCGGACTACAAGTGAAATCAAAAGAGAAACTCACGAAATCGTGAATACAGCACCGAGCTGACCGAACTTATCCGGAATTTGAGGTATAGACTATAAACTCCCCAAAAAGACATAAAATGGCAAATTACGTCACGTTACGACATGTATAGGTGCGTTTTTGAAATTAAAATCAAATTAAAAATAAATAAAAAAGGCCAAAGCGCCCCGCTATGGCCTAAGCGGGACGTTTCATTTCACAAATTTTTCAGTTTTAACCCAAAACGCAGGCGTTTGGGGTTAAAAGTGAAAATTTTTAAATCAAAACGCCTCGCTTTGCTCTAAGCGGGGCGCTTTGGACCCACGTTTTAACCCAAAGCGACCTGCTTCACCCCCACACTCATTTCAAAACACACACACCAAAGGTGCGATTTACACATAGTAGCCTCGTTTGAACTCGTTTGACGTCCATTTCCGACGATCAACTCTCATTAAGTAAGATCCTTGGCCCCCTACTCATTTATTCTATTAAATTGTTGAGTTGAGCTTTGTTTGAGTTCGATTTGAGGGGTTCCTGTAATGTGTCGCCGCTGTGATCAAAGAGACAGAGGCAAAGCGCGGCGCATGGCCCAAAGCGCCCCGCTTTGCCTGCTTTTTTTTATTTTTTTTTATAATTAATTAGCTTTTATTGTTGATAAATAATGTTAATTGTTTGTTATTCCATTTTTGTTTAATAAAAGTTAATTATTGTTATTAAAATTAATAATAGTTTAGTTATTGTTATTAATATTTGTTTAATGATAGTTATTTTTATTAATTGATTTGTTTATTAATATTTGTTTAATAATAGTTATTTTTCTTAATTGATTTGTTTATTAATATTTTTTTAATAATAGTTATTTTTATTAATTGATTTGTTTATTAATATTTGTTTAACAATACTTATTTTTATTAATTGATTTGTTTATTAATATTTGTTTACTAAAAGTTATTTTTATTAATTGATTTGTTTATTAATATTTGTTTAATAACAATTATTTTTATTAATATTAATGGTTGTTGTTATTAATATTTGTGGTTATTAATATTAATGGTTGTTGTTAAAACGCAGATATCGATATGGATGATTTGGATGTCGACATGGACATGGATGCGGGTTTGGATGATCAGGTCACCGATCCAACCCCGAACCACCAGTATCTCGCGTTCCCGCAGATAAGGATAGGCATGAGAGATGCGCAAAGTTGCGCGTCATGTCGATAGGGCGCATGTCGGGATTGACTGGGGCTTGTTAGAGACAGTCAAGGATGCCGCTAGGGCGAGGGATATTATAGGATTGGATTCCCCTTGGGTGCGTTTGTTCCAGGGGGCGGCGGAGGACTCGTAACGTGAGCTTACGGTCGAGTTTATAGCATCATTCGTATTCCGACCGCACCGGCGGATTATGTGGAGGACCCGGCCCACCCTCAGCACGAGATTACCTTCCGCCTGGCCACCCAGGAGTTTGGGATGAGTCTTAGACAGTTCGCCGTCCATGCAGGTTTGTACACCGATCCTGAGCTTGACACAGATTTATATACGAGGGGTTAGAGCCTTGGATAGGCAGACCCTTATTAGTTTCTGAAGGCTTATTGCGAGGGATCCCTTTGGAAAATCCTCACAAAAGGCTTATACCATCAGAGACCCCCCGTATAGATACCTGCATCGCATTATCGCGTCCTCGATCGTGCCCCGGTTTCACAGCCGGGACAAGGTCAACAAGGGGGACCTTTTTTTCTTGTACTGCCTGCTGCGGCCTCACCCGTGCGCGCTGGCTCATTGCTTGGCGAGAGTACTATGCTTCTGCTTATCATAAGCAGGAGCGCAGCCGGCTTTTTGGCAGCTGCTACGTCACCGTCATCGCCCGATCTTTAGGGCTCGTGCCCGAGAGTGATCCGCTTCTGACCCCGCCCATTCCGTCGACTTTATTAGGCCGGGCGTCAGCTCGTCCATGGGCATACTGCACCAGTTTGACGTTGGCTGCCGGTTTCGGGGCCGCGATGGGGTTATTTGGGCGCCGGAGCCGCCGTTGCCGGAGGTGATCCCTGTCGTTATCGAGATCAACGAGGACAGACTTGCGCGGCCGCTTACCAGGCTCAGCTTGCAGCTCTGAGTCTGCCACCGCATCAGGATGACCAGCCACCGCCACTCACGATCAGGAGCATCAGCCTCATGGTAACCCTGCCACCACCGCCTCCACACCCGCCGCAGTACCCACAGCACGTCATTGCCGACCTGCCTCCTGCTGCGCAGGCGGTGGCGATGGACTTTGATCGGCACCTCTGGCGGTCTGAGAGACAGCAGGCATGGATTATCCAGACGCTCACGGCTATCAGCGCACATTTAGGACTGCCGGAGATTCCACTGCCACCGTCTCCACCGCCGGAGGATCAGTAGATTTACTTTGTATTATTTTTTCCTGTATTAGACATTTTGTTTAGTTTTGTATGTACAAACCGACTTTTTATGTATATGTGCAGTTGATCTTTTGTGTATGATTGTGTGGATTGTTTGCGATTATTTCATACGTCTCGTTCGCGACATATCGTACGGTGTTTTAATTAAACATGTTCGTGTAATTTATTAAAAATTAAATCGGATAACATTTAAACAAACAACTTTAAATTATATACGTTTGTAAGAAATAAAACGATTGATTGCGCTTATTTCATACGTCTCGTTCGTAACAATATCGTACGGTGTTTTAATTAAATATGTTCGGGTAATTTATTAAAATAAAATGGGATAACATTTATAAAACAACTTTAAATAATATATATATGTAAGAAATAAAACAACTTTGTATATAAATGTTTTATAAACATAAAACAAAAATCTACAACTTTTCAAAAAAATAACACAACCAAATACAACAAAAACAATCAACAACAACCCATTTTTTCACCAAAACCTAACCCATTCCATCAAATTAAGTCTGGCAGCCCAAAGCGCCCCGCTTTGATCATAGGGGGGCGTTTCACACCAGGGTCAACAGACAAGGACTGATCGGCTCAGTTCTTGTCTGTTGACTTTACATTGAAACGCCCCGCTTTGCCCATAGCGGGACGCTTTGGTGTGTGTAAATAGATTTGTGCGTGTGTGAATATATCAGGCCTTGTATTATCCTACCTTTGATATTAATTAAAGCTTGTATAAAAATAGAGTCGAGCTAGCAAAAGCTAAAACCTGAATTAGAGGTGAGCATACAATCGACCTAACTGAACCGTAATCGAAAGAACCGAAAAATTCAAACCGAAACGAAAACTGACGGTTCAGTTTTCGGAGTTTTAATAACCGAAAAATTCGGTTCACTTTTTGGATAACCATTTGCAATAACCGAACCGATAAGTAATAATAGTAGGCCCAATCGATATATTTTTATGTTTAAGTGTTTAAATAATGTTACTAAGAATTATTAATTTTATCAATAATTGTTCTGTATTTATAATAAGAATATTAACATGTTTATTTATGATTGATGTGATTTATCATTCATTGTCTACAAGAAATAACAAAACTTAACATAAAAATTAAGTAATTTTCAAAGTATTAAAAAAGAAAACGTTTTAATAAAAACTTTGAAAAAACCTTAAAAATAGATTAAAATGTTAGGTTTATGTGAACAATATTAATTAAAAAGATTAAATATATTAACTTAAATGTAAACATCTAAGAAAGATTATTAACTTTGGAGAAATGATCAATAAAAGGACTTTTGCTGTAAGAAGGAATATTCTTCAATGTGAACACAACCAAAAAATACATAAAAAAACAAACACACAATTTTCTTAGTATTCTAGTAAAATAATTGCTACTTTATCGTCACTAAAAAACAATTTTTTATTGACATAAGTAGCATTTTTTTATGAACAACACTATTTTTTTTTGCTTTTTAGTTTTTTTAGGGGTTTAATTTTTAGTTTTTAGCATTTAGTTTGGGCTGGGGTGTTTGGTGTTTTTTAGGTTTTGGGGGTTTCGTTTTTAGTTTTTAGCATTTAGCTTGTGGTGGGGTAGAGGTTAGGTTTTTGGGGGTGTGGTTAGGGTTTTTTTAGGTTTTTAGGGTTTTTTTTGGTGAGGTATATATATTTTTTTGTTCTCTTTTTTTTTGAGGGGGGGGGGGTGTTAGATTTTTGGGTTTTTGCATGTACATGTTTTTTTCTCTATAAACAAGATTATAGACATTTGTCACTCTATGTTTTTTTTTATACTTCATATTTTTATACTCTTTTGTAAAATAACTCAACTCATTAACTTTGAATTATACTATTAATTTTTGAATCACATAATTTGTTTCAAAAACCAAACCGTGGCTAAAATCGAAAACCAAACTTCAGTTACAGTTTCGATTTTAGCCAAAAACCGAACCAGATAGAAAGTCAAGAAAGTAAACTATTTATCCCTATTTAAAACATTAAATTTTAAAATATTCCTTTTTTTTTCTTTGTTAAATGCCAGTGCCGGCCCATGTACATATAAAAATTATAATTATAGTGTATTATTATTAGCGGATCTAATGCCAAAACTAAAATAGCAACCCTAAACATTTTATATTTAATAAACCCCATGCAAATATAATCAACTAAAATCCTGTGATTATTTTTCCAAGAAACACCAAAATAATAAAGCAAAGAGAATAATTATTACGTTATAAAGTGGGCCATAACAACAAAGCCATGTGTCTTACACCCTATCGTCCGATTTAAGTCACCACCCCCTCCTGCTATACACCGTCACCGGAACTATACCCCATGCTTCACCACTAGTACATCTCGCTTTACCACTTGTACCTTCATGGCGGTCCACCTCCACTTACTTTTCCTCCTTTCCTTACTCATTTTCCCTCTCTCCACCACCAGCAACCACCACCGTACTCTCCTCCAAAACGGCAACGTTTCATGTCCTCTCAACTTCAACCTAATCCGCCGCCTCGTCGGCTCCAACCGCCCGTCCCTCGACATTCCAAGCACCTGCCGCTACGCTCAGCAAGGTCTCCAGCTAGTAGAATCCGACTACCTCCGCCGTACAAACTCCTTCGTCCCGCCGTTGACCACCGCAGAGCCGTGCTGGCGTGACTACCAAACCCTAACCGATGACTTCTACCCTAACTTCGACCTCCGTCGCAACTGTGGCTTCAACACTAGCTGGATCGCCGTTCCAGGTTGCATGAACATAACTAACCGTCAACAATTTGAACGAATTGTTAACGGATCGTTGCTTACGCCGGTACTTACGGCGTGTAATCAGTCACTTTCTGGCTCCTCTTGCACGTCGTGCACCGTCGCGCTTTCGAATCTTCAAGCATCGTATTTGAACGGAGATTCCGTCGGAAACCTAACGAACTGCCGTGCGTATCCGTTTATTTACGCGGCTGCATTCGTTAACTCTCTCGGTCCTACCGATAGAGATACGTCGGTTTGTTTGTTTTCGATTGATATCGATTTCGCTAAGTCGAAAAACAAGTACAAAACGGTTATTATTGTTATTGTTGCCGTTGCGGTTATTGTTGCAGTTGTTGTATCCTCATTTTTGGTTGGATTTTGGTACTATAGAAGGAAAAAGGTTGCGAGATTGAATCGAATTAGAAGAAATAGAAACAGAATACCGGAAACTAGTACTGCCTCCGCTTTGGATTCGATTACCGGAAGCACAACGTTGATTAAGTTCAGTATTGATGATATCAAAGAGGCTACTAGAAATTTCGCTAGAGAGAACATAATTGGGAGAGGAGGTTATGGAAATGTCTACAAAGGTGTGTTGCCTGATGATTCTGAAGTTGCGTTGAAACGGTTTAAGAACTGTTCAGCTGCGGGTGATGCGAGTTTTACTCATGAAGTTGAAGTGATCGCGAGTGTTCGCCATGTGAATCTTGTGGCTTTGAGAGGATACTGCATAGCTACCACGCGGTTTGAAGGTTATCAAAGGATTATTGTTACGGATTTGGTTAAGAATGGGAGTCTGTATGATCATTTGTTTGGGAATCAATCGGGTCGGGCTAACTTAAGTTGGCCGATTCGTAGGAAAATCGCGTTGGGTATGGCTAGAGGGTTGGCTTATTTGCACCTGGGAGCCCAGCCTGCGATCATTCATAGAGATATTAAAGCTAGTAACATTCTTTTAGATGAAAATTTCGAGGCTAAGGTTGCTGATTTTGGGTTGGCTAAGTTTGCACCCGAGGGTGCGACGCATTTGAGTACTCGGGTAGCTGGTACTATGGGTTATGTTGCCCCTGAGTACGCGTTGTACGGTCAGTTAACAGAAAGGAGTGATGTTTATAGTTTTGGAGTTGTGCTTTTAGAACTTTTAAGTGGGAAGAAAGCTCTTTTATCAGTTGGGGTTGATCAACCGGTTCTGTTAGCCGATTGGGCTTGGTCAATGGTGCGAAACGGTACGCCTTTAGAAGTTATTGATTCTAGTATGGCGGAATGTGGTCCACCCGAGACCATGGAGAAGTACGTGTTGGTGGCGGTTCTTTCTTCTCATCCGCAATTATACGCTCGGCCTACAATGGATCAAGTTTTGAAAATGTTAGATACGGATCTAGCGGTTCCTTCTATACCAGAAAGACCAATACCGCTTGTAGCGGGAATCGAGGATATTGAGAGATCCATTAGTGAAAGCGGGTCGGGTCACTTGTCTACTCCTAGAGGGTATCAGGCGTATACAATTGAGATGGATGGCGGTCAGCTACCAATGAGGAGGAAGAGGAGGATGAGAAAGCCCGTCTTTCGGGTGGAAGATAACGTCCGGAGAACATACTCTTTTTTCGTGTTTTTAATCTTTTTTTCCTCATATAGTTTGGAGATTTTGAGTTGAATCTTACACTTGTATATTATGAGGTACATTAGGATTCCATGGGCTATTCAGTTCTTGCAATAATTTCCAGTTTGGTTCAATTGTAAAATTAATTGAGAGGGATCATGTCTAATTTTTGACCATCAAATATATAGGTGTTTTTTTTCCAACATTTATGGTGCTTATTGAAGTAACTAGGAAAGATGTTTGCAAAGGTCAAAAACTCAAAAATCCAAACAAATTATGACATAATGACCGTCCTTGTGTAGTCTTGCCATGTTTGGTAGTGAAGTATGGTAGTAAGAGGTCGGTAATGGCAATGTAGGTAGGATATATACAACTCGATACTTCGATTTAGCTAATATTGATGAAATTTATGGGTTGAACTGCTAACTATGGATTTAGGAAACGACAAAGCAAACTACACTGGCCAGGTTGGGTGGGTCCGCCCAGTTTGATGGTTGGAATAGATTTATATTTATTTTTAATTAATAAGATTGGCTATAAGTGAGATTGTACCGAGTATATTGTTTATTAGAAATCATAAAATGATAAAAATGATTCATTATTATATGCATATACATGACTATATAGTAAAAATACCTATCATTTAATGTTAGTTTTTTAAGTGTATTAGAGAAATAGATGAACATAACAATTTTTGTGAAACCTAACCTAAGGGGTTCACTTGAGAAAAACTTTTTTTGGACGAATGTTACAAAGGTATCAAAACCTCATGGATGATTTTAACAGCTTACTCAAAATCATATTACAAATCTTAAACAATCGAGATTACATGTGTAACATCTGATATATAAAAATGTTATATTAAAGTAAATATATCAACAAATACGTGTCATTTCTTAATGTTTCATATTTAACGTTCAAGTCGTCTACCCTTCTTTTTTAACTCTTGCAACGGTAAATTTAAGTTTTCCTTTCCAATTATCAGTTAAGTTTTGAATTTTTTGTTTATATAAAAAATAAACTCGACCAAAATATTATTCAATATTCATTGCACGTCAATATGCATCCTTAGATGGCTATATTCTTGTATCACTTGATAATTCGATTTAGAATTGATGAGCGATCATGAAGATAAGTTAAGGGTGGTGTCGTGATAATGATCAACGCTCTATTATCCTCTTTAAGACAGGTCTTAATTTAACTTTGACTAGTTTTATGAAAGCCACTTGCCTAACCAAGTTGTAATTTATATGATCTCGATGATTAATAAGGGCACAATCGAGACTGGGCGATACATCTGGTACCTTTTCGATCAGCTCTGTTAAGCGTCTTATGATGTCGGATGAAGATTATAGTAAAAAATTCATGATGGACTGGTGTAAATGGACACTGGTTAAATGCAACATTTTTGTTTGGAGGGCGGAGCTTAATCGAATTCCAACCCGTGATGCGCTGAGGAAAAGGAATATGTTTTTGGATTCCGAGGTTTGTGCTTTGTGCGAGGAAGGGATCGAAACGGCTGAGCACTTGCTTACGACATGTGAGTTTTCATATAGGATCTGGATGGGCATAAGTAGATGGCTTAATTTACCGCCGGTCATGTTTTTCTCGATCGGGGATATTTTGGATCTTCACAAGTATACAAACCTAAATAAAAGGAAGGCTGAGGTAGTTCATGGTATTGTCATAACTACATGTTTGTTGGTGTATATGGAAGGCGAGAAATGAGAAGGTTTTCAAAAATAAGATGCCGTCGGTCGAGTCATTTTGGGCGATACAAAAACTCTTGGTTTTCTTTCGTTAAAAAATAGATCTGGATACAAGTTGATCCTTTGGAACGACTGGTGTAATTTCCCCATGTATATATTGTTAGATTTTGTTTTTTCTTTGGGTTTGTAGTTCTGGTGTTGTATGCAGTCGTTTCCTACTGTTTGGGCAGGGGTTGTTTGTTGTTTGAACGAGGTTTTAGTTAAAAAAAGTTATAACCACTCTAAAAAAATATAAAGGTTACACTCAATAATATGGAGGATCTATTGTCAATACGAGTATTAATGTATATCAATAATAATGACAAATAAAGCTATACAAATTTAGTACTAATTATTTAATAAATTTAAAAGATGAAAAGTTGATATCAACTATAAAGACAATAAAGCACAGCTGGAAATTGAGTAAATTGATTGCAAGTTGCAATTACCAACGATTCCTTTCCATGATATTTGTCAAATTAAAAGAGTTAATTAATCTTGTAAAATAAAAACTTGAAACTCCTTGTGAAGTTGTGAAAAGTGTTTTTTTATGGCTGTTGTAATATTTCCTTTTTTCTTTCATTTGTTTTGTTTTATCTTGAGTTTATATGCGTGTAAAACGTCACTTTGTGTACAAGGCTGTGTTTGCCATTGCTTATATTTTGCGTCAGGTGGCGATATAAATTCGCATTTTTGTTTTACGATTATTTCTGGTTTTGGTCGTCGTTTGCTTTTACTTAGCGTAATTTTACGACCCGACCGTCCGCAATGCAGGGGGGTCAACATCGGTAGTGGTAGTATATTCGTTTATATGGTTTTTTCGACATGGCGGTATAAAATTATACACACATACCAAATTCAACAGTGGCCCATTATCAAGGTGGAGCAGTAAACATTAAAAAAATGAGAGAAAAAAGAAACTTCAGAGAATTCCGGCGACCGGCGACGAGCTGGTAAACTTTGCGGTGGACAGAAGTGAAAAGGAAGAAGATAAAAGAGAGGAAAAGACTCGTGGGTTGATAAAAAAAAACTAAATTAATATTTATATTTTTCAGACCAATAGAGTTGCATGCTAATTACTGACAATTATGTGCCCCATGTTCAAACTAATTAATAAATATAACCACTCCTTATCTTTTAACCTTTATTGGTTTAATATTATTTTTATGAAAACACTATTTATTTTTATTGGTTTAATATTATCTTTTTGAAAACACCATTTATTTGTCAACAACTAATTTAGTTTTTATCTTTTCGTTATCTGATTATTTACTTTTCCTTTCTACTTGACTGATACTTAATAAAATTGAATTTTTGATATACCTAGGAATGTAAAAAAGTTCTATTACGATCCTCTAGTTGAAAATTTCTAGTTCCGCCACTGCATCCGGATGTCATTATCATAATTGCATTGTTTATCAAATACTACAAGTTTTGGCATTTTCGTAATTATAATATGGAGACATTTTTCGAGCTCGAACATGGTACGTGAATTCTCCACTGTTGCTTATCCAAGATACATCCATATTTAAGGGTAAACTAAGTCGTATGGGAGTTGCTTACTCAACCCCTAGCAGTATACACTTGTATATAGTAATGTCTCTATTTTTTTATTCTAAGTTTATCTCATGACTGAAAATCTTTTGTAAAACACAGGTACAGGAACAATCTACATCCTGGTTGCAACACCGAATTTTATGGGTGATTTACTACTACCTCTCTACATTATTACCATATTCTTTTTACAAGATAAACTTTGCAGGGCCGAAAGTCGAATACTAGAGGCATCTGCAATCTCAGACAAATTGCACAAGGTCATATAGCGCCCTTACCTTTCTTTAATACATATAAGAATAACATAGATATCTGATCGTCATATCTTCCATCATGTGTGTATAAGTCATGTCCGACATTGTACATAAAACACTCACAAACATTCACACAACAATGTTTTCCAAGCGTCTCTCTGATACTAAAAAAAACATGCAAAACTAGAGCTGATAGAAACACGAGTTGTGAAAAGGTGGATACCACCAGCTAATCGACAAGATCGCAAAGCTAAAACACATGACCTCTATTACCAAGATGTTCCTCATTTTGTATGTCGGCTAAAAAGATCGCTTTACGGCCTTAAATAGGCATCTCGGTCTTGGTATAAGACCATGTGTAGTGGTTTTATGAATAATATCTAATAGGCGTTATAGGTCTATGAATGATTACAATGAAGAAACCGAAAATTGTATAGGATTATCATTGGCGGACCCAGGTGAAGCTCAGGGTGGGCGGGCGCACCCCTTGAAAATAAAAATTTAGTGTATTTTTTAGGCAAAAAATCCGCCCGCGCCCCTGAAAATATGCTTGAACCACTCATCTGCAACCCAACAGATAATTCCTAGGTCCGCCTATAGTAATAGAGAAGGGGATGGGAAACTAGAAATTACAGATAGTAGAGGGGGGGAAGAAGACACACACTGATTATATTCGTCATGCCCTATTTGCTCTGCTTCGTTTCCTAATATCATACGACATTCCTATTTCTTTTGTTGGGTTGCCTTATTGGGCTGGTGGGGCCCAGGTCCAGGTCATAACAGTTGATGATATCATTCTGACTCAATCTGATATCGGCTTTCTAAAGACTATCATTGCCATTATGTCCGGAGAGTTTGCCATGACTAATTTGGGATTTTTATATCATTTCCTTGGTAACCCGAGACAAACATGGTTTATTTCTTTCTCAAGTCAACATGCTAAAGAAATTTTGTAGCAAGCCTCCATGTCTAACTGTAAACCGTGCACCGTCCATGTCGATACATCATCCAAACTAAGTGCTTCGAACGGTGCTCGTCTTTCTGATGGCACACTTTACAGGTCCCTTGTCAGTGTGCTTCAGTACCTTATGTTTAGTAGGCCAAGTATTTTTATATGCTATACAACATGTTAATGTGTTTATAATTATACGCGCTCCATGTGAACCACATCTTAACTTCTTAAAACGTACTTTGAGATATGTTCGAGGGACAGCGGACTACGACTCCATCTTACTACTACTCAGCCTTTTCCGATGCTGATTAGGGGGATGCCTGGACTCGCGTAGATTGACTTCCGGATTTTGTATCTACCTTGGGAATAACTTGAATTCGTGGTCATCAAAACGTCAAAACACCATATCTCATTCTAGCGCAAAGGCAGCTTACAGTGGTATTGCTAATGTTGTTGCCAAAGCCAGTTGATTTCGCAGCCTCTTCCTCAAGCTTCATGTTCCCCTTCTTCGAGCTACAATGGTATATTGTGATAACTTGTTCGTTGTTTACTTGTCCGAAAACCCAGTTCAACACAAGCGGTCAAAACACGTGGAGTCAGTAAAATTCTGAAGGTCTTGAATACTTACCAAATAATTTATAGAATGTAGGTTGTTAATTATAACAAAGACTGAAATTTAAAAAGTTAAATAACTATCACCCTGAGTTGTGACATCAAGGTAGTTGAAAGTAGCTGCAAAAACATAGATGCAAACACAATACTTTGTCAAAACTTGCTCATTTTTTTACAAATCAAGCATTTTTTTTGTTGCATTTTAGCAAGAACACGTTACTTTGTTTGTAATGAAATGTTAAGAACAACTAAAAAGGCTTCATAAATACCAAAACGATTAGGCGTTGTGCCAAATTTATGAAGTATAACAGATAACCAAAGGACAACTTATAATGATATATATATGCCGGTAACCATATACGTAAAATTGCTTGTTAAAACTTCTTTTTATGTATTGCTTATTCAAGATTACATACATATTTAAGGGTAAACTAAGTCGTTTGGGAGCTACTATACCCCCTAGCAGTATACAATTGTTATTATATAGTAACGTATATTGAATTTTTTTTCTAAGTTTATCTCATGACTGATAAACTTCATATATTTTTTCTAAGTTGACCAAGTTTTTGAATCTATCAAAATGCAATTATGTTACAAAGTCACCAATTACATGGCAATTGAATAAATAAACAAGATTGGAAGAAGAGCAGATGCGCTCTGCTTATTGACACCAACATACCGACCCAATACTTTAACTTCGACACATATGATGATGATCTTCAAGGTCGAACAATGCTGCCCAAACTACTTACAATTACAGACAAACCTAGCATCCGTATATATAAGATTGCCACTAATATAGCCTAAAATATGTATTAATACTTACATATTACATTGGCCGAGTCGAAAAGAACTTACAATAACCACGTAAAGCAGGTAAAAGGCTAAGGAAGATCAACATACGACATAAAAGATAACCCGTTACATATATATGACAATTTATACACACAGTCAATTAATTATACAACATACATGGCCGGAGAAAGCAGACCTCACCGAAGATATTATCTCAATCACGTCAATAACACATACACCGAGTACAAAGGTTAGTAATTCAGATAAAAAACAACAACAACAACACCACGAAAGAAAACTAAATGTTAGACTAAATTTTAAAGTATGTTTTTACTATCTTGATTTAATGCTTAAAATGTTTGATAACATGGGCCAATGTTAGTGCTTGAAACAATGGTAATTATATAATGTATTGTAGGTCGTTATGATATGTCTCGAATTCTCTAGTTAGAGGGTGAAATTTGTTATTGAACTAGATAGTGATAGCAATTATCTTGTAGTAAAGTCAGTGTAATCTTTTATGTATTGCAGTTAAATGTGCAAAACCTATTCTAATTTGAAGCTTAATTACTGAAAAGTTAACATGGTACATACAGTGAGTTCACCAATTTGATAATCCTGCTCTTTTAGCCAAATTGCGGTTCACCAAATTTTGTGTGGCCATTTGGTTCATGTGAGAAGGAGTTGACAAAAAATAAATACTGGTCGAAACAAGCTTAGGAATTATTATAACAAAAAAATATATGAAGATTAGTTGTCTCATATTCAAAAACTTGGTTAACTTATATTGTCCAACGGTTTAGTTCAAGAAAAGCTTAAAGATTACACATTATAAAAATTAAAATAAGGAACATTATTTAGGTTTTGGTTAAACCACTCGTTCGTAACCCTAGAAAATAATTTATGGGTTCGCCATTGAATCCATCTGTTCCGCTCATTAGTTACTAATAATAGTTCTGCAACCCCTAGACATTTGTAAGAAGCCAACATCAAAACAACGCCTCCCAATACTAGAAAGCAATGAACCGTAGTTTTGTCATTTTATATAGTGTTAAAAAAAATAGTGTTAACTGAAAAACTAGGCTGTTAACAAATCGAATGAGTTGTTCGTGTCCGTTCATTAAGAAAATAAGTTTGTTCACAGACGGTTCACGAACACTTACCGAACGTGATTTTATGTTCGTGTTCGTTCATTCACGAACACAAATAAGATTGGGGAAGGCGACAGAGGCTAGAGGTGGATGGCTGAGGGAGCAACATTGGAACTTGAAGCCATAATCGTGAAACAAATTAAGGTTGATAGTGTTCGCCGATTTGAAAGCCGTAATGGTGGAACAGAGGTTGATAATGTTCGCCGATTTGAATATTGAGGAAGGAAAAGGGAACACTGCATAAAAGGTGGAAATTGGGTTTCCCATTTTAAACGTTAGGGTGATAAAATAAATAAAAGCACAAAAATCTTTCATGAACAACATAAACAAACAAACTTGAACTAATACGTTACCGAACGTTTACAAACACAACTGAATGAACGAGACCTTTATTCATGTTCGTTCATTAACTAATCAAACAAAATTTCTTGTTCATGTTTGTTCATTTATTAAACGAACGAAAGTTAACGAACTTCCCGTCGAATGGTTCAGAACTGTTAGTTGAACGTTTGGTTCTTTTACAGCCCTAGAAAAACTAACACCCATTCACACTGGGTTGCACCGACGTTACGAATTTATAAACCATAGTGAAGAAAAACTAAGTAACACTAAGCTACTCAGACTGATTGTCTCGTGTATATCTGTTCAATCTCCCTACTTCACTTGACAATGACTAAATTCTTCCTATCAACTCTGCAAGACGAACAACACAGGTGAACTCGTTACAAGGATGAGAGGTGGGGGGTTCTCCTTGTAACCACCATCCGGCGCGAGAATAAGTAATTTCTTTGAGGATACAAGTGTGTGTATAGAATGAGAGACTAAAAAATGGATCCTTAAACGTGGAGGTTGAGCCTTCTATTTATAGCTGGAGATTTGTGAAGGAGAAGGAACGCCAGTTGGGTGTTTGCTGTTTGCCAGCTGCCCACCAGGAGGAATATTCATTATGTCCCCTTTGACGTAGCGTCCTTTTGTACTTGCTTTCGGTCTGTCCTTTGCTTCCCTGTGAGGATCTTGTGATAGGCTTTGACGTCTCATAATTGGTACCACCTGTCGTCCTTTCTTGTCTGTTGGGAACATCTTTCTGTCGTCAGGAGTTCTCTTCTAGAACCTTCTAGATCGCCTTGTGTGGTAGATCATGTCTTTGAAGTGGTGCGGTCCCGTTAATACGTGCTTACGCACAGTTTAAAACCATACCTCTTCACACCAGAAACCAACATATAATTTTAGAAAGACAGGGTTAAAAGGTTGAAACAATCACATAATCCGTCCACTTCACTCTAATCCTTACCACTTAATATTTAACTGTAGTGTAAACTGAAGCCGATTAGGATTTAGATTGGACAAACCCAGTCATCATTAGGGGTTAATAATGAATGGTTATTTAATTCCAAAATAAAAAATGATAACCCAAACAGTTTATATTTAAATATACCCACGTGAACCACGAAACCGTGTAATTTTTGTTTATAAATAACCAATATAACAATTACACATAACGCGATACGTGTAATTATCTTTTATGCATAAACAATTACACATAATGCGATCCATAACACCAAATCCATGTGCCTCGCACCAAGGAATTTAACTCACCTATGTAGGCATCTTGAAGACCTTGTCGTCAAGTCAACGATACCTTATTCTTCACCACCATTACTACATTCATGACAATGCATCTGTTTTTGCTCATTTTCTTAACCAATTTTCCTCACTCCATCACCAGCATGCACCATCGGATCCTGCTTCAAAACGGCAACGTTTCATGTCCACTCAACTTCACCTTAGTCCGCGGCCTCACCCGGTCCAGCCCGCCTCTAAACGCTCCAAACGTCTGCCGCTACGCTCGGCAAGGTCGTCTATTAGCGCAAGCTGATTACCTCCGTCGTACAAACTCCTTCGAGCTCCGCCGCACACAACCGAGTCGTGTTGGCCTTCGTTCATCCAAGACTTTCACCTGAACGTTGACCTCCGCCGAATCTGCGGGTTGGACACAAACTGGATCACCATTCCACGCTGCATGAATATAACTAACCGGCAACAGTTTGAAACAAACACTGTTCTTTCAACTTGCAACCGGTCAACGTCTGGTCCTCGTTGCAAGCCGTGCGCGTTGCGCTTTATACTCTCAAAGAATCGCTTGTTAACGGAAGCTTAACGCACTGCCAGACTTATCCGTTTCTATACGCTGCCGCCTCAATCAACGGTCTCGGCCACAAAGATAAAGGTGCGCCAGTATGTATATTCTCCGTAGGTATGGGTATCACAAAGTCGAACAACAAACACCGCAAAACGATTATCATCGTTATCGTTGTGGTAACCGTTGTTGTTGTTGTTGTTGCGGTTATTGCGATTGGATTGTGGTATTATCGGAGAAAGAAACTGAATCGAAACGGAGAACTAAAAGTAATTTGGATGAAATTAGTGGAAGCACAACGTTGATTAAGTTCAGTATTGATGATATCAAAGAAGCTACTAGAGATTTCGCGATAGAGAACATCATTGGTAGAGGAGGTTTCGGAAATGTGTACAAAGGTGTGTTACCTGATGGTTCTGAAGCTGCATTTAAACGGTTTAAAAACTGTTCAGCTGCTTATGATGCGAGTTTCACGCATGAGGTTGAAGTGATCTCGAGTATACTCCATGTGAATCTTGTGGCGTTGAGAGGATACTGCATAGCTACCACGCCGTATGAAGGTTATCCACGGATTATTGTTACGGATTTGGTTAAGAATGGGAGTTTGTATGATCATTTGTTTGGGAATCAATCGGCCCGGGCTAACCTAAGTTGGCCGATTCGTAGAAATATCGCGATAGGTGTGGCTCGAGGGTTGGCTTATTTGCATCGGGGAGCCCAGCCAGCGATCATTCATAGAGATATAAAGGCCAGTAACATTCTTTTAGATGAAAATTTTGAGGCTAAGGTTGCTGATTTTGGGCTGGCTAAGTTTGCACCCGAGGGTGCTTCCTTTTTGAGCACTCGCATAGCCGGTACAATGGGGTATGTTGCCCCAGAGTACGCGTTATACGGTCAGTTAACAGAAAGGAGTGATGTTTATAGCTTTGGGGTTGTGCTACTAGAACTCTTAAGTGGAAGAAAGGCTTTTTTAGGAGTCGGAGATGATCAACCAGATATTTTAGCTGATTGGGCTTGGTCACTGGTGCGAAACGGTACGCCTTTAGAAGTTATTGATGATGGTATGGCGGAATGTGGTTCACCGGAGACAATGGAGAAGTACGTGTTGGTGGCGGTTCTTTCTTCTCATCCACAATTATATGCCCGGCCTACGATCGATCAAGTTTTGAAAATGTTAGATACGGATTTACCAGTTCCTTCTATACCTGAAAGACCGATACCACTTGTAGCAGGAATTGAGGATATTGAGAGATCCATTAGTGATAGCCGATCGGATCAATTGTCTACTCCTAGAGGGTATCAGGCGTACACAAGTGAGATGGACGGGTGGTCAGCTGCCAACGAGGAGGTAGTGGAGGAGGAGGAGGATGAGAAAGCCGTCTTTCGGGTAGAAGATAAGACCCTGCAGATGGTACACTTTCGTGTTTTTTATTTTGTTCCAATTGGGATCTTCACTCATATATATATCTGAAGATTTTGAGTTGAATCTTACTTACACTTGTATATTATCAGGTACATTAGCATACATTATTCAGTCTATGCAATACTTTACTTTTAGATTCATTATTGAATGTAACATCAATTGAGAGTGAAGATGTTTAATGTTTAACCATCAAATTAATAGGCTTTTTTTCTTTATAACATTTATTGTACTTGATGAAATAGGGAAAATCACCAAAAGCAGCCAAGTTAACTACAAAGATTATCAAAGTAGCCATCAAATTTGTTGGATTATCGCGCAGGAGGACGAAAATGATGCAACAAAAATGGGTGGCACAAGAAGGTGTGGCGCAGCGAAGTTGGAAAGATGGAAATGGAGATTGAGAGGCGGAGAAGGAAGAAGTAAGCAAACTGAAATTTTTGAATGGCGCAGGAGATTAAGGGGTGGCGCAAGAGATTCTCGTCGCTAACCTATATGGCGCAGAAGCAGGCTTCCTAAGCTTGAAAAAGAAAGGGGGCGTAGGAAGAAGGTGTACTGCGCCATATGGCGCAACAGATGAAAATTAATACCCCAAGAAGTTTAGAAGAAGAAATGGTTTAGCACAGGAAGAGAGCAGGTTGGTGTAAGATGGCTATTTTGATAATTCTAGAAACTTAAGGTTATTATTTTGATTAAAAAGGTTAATTTGGTGATTTTCATGATGAAATAAGTAAGAAAGATGTTTGTAAATAGGTCAAAAGTCAACAAAATATAATGACATGTACTTATAACCATCCTTGTGTTTAATTTGGGTACTGTGAGGTACACATTTATACTCTCCTCTACGACCGTTGCTATCATTGCTAGTGGGACCCCATCGCCCCTCTCACCTCCTTTCTGTTAGAAGTTGATTCACAGAATCACTGAATTGAGGTATGTATTTCTGTATATTTTCATTACAAGAAAGGTATTGAATTTATACACAAAACCGTAATTTAAATATAGAAGACAGCTTGGTTTACGGCTTCGATCCTGCTAATCTTAACAGCTGATTACTAGCTATGTTTGACCCTGCTAATCTTGGGAGATGATGCTTGACTGATCCCGTAATCTTTTATTTTCAACACTCCCCCTCAAGTTGAATAGTTGGATTTCCAAATTTCAACTTGCCCAAACAATCGCTGAAAATTTTCCCGTTAACTGCTTTTGTTAGAATGTCAGCAAGCTGATCCTTTGATCGAACGAATGGTAGTTCAATCGTCCCATCTTCCAATTTTTCTTTGATGAAGTTCCTATCAACCTCCACGTGTTTAGTTCGATCATGTTGTACTGGGTTTTCTGAAATCTGAATCGCAGCTTTATTATCACACATAATCTTACTTGTTTCTTTTGACGGAAAACCAATCTCAGCTAAGAGTCTCCGTATCCACATGGCTTCTGTTAAACCTCGAGCTATACCTCGAAATTCAGCTTCTGCACTTGAAAGAGCAACCACCTTTTGTTTTTTACTTCTCCAAGTAACAAGATTCCCTCCAACTAAAGTGAAGTAGCCTGTTGTTGATCTCCGACTTGCCTTATCTCCTGCCCAGTCTGCATCAGTATAGATTTGAACATTTAGGTGTCCATGTGATTGAAACAGGACTCCATGACCCACTGTTCCTTTGAGATATCTAATAATTCTCCAAACTGCTTCCATATGTGACTGTTGAGGTTGGTGCATGAACTGACTTACTACCCCTACAGCATAGGCGATGTCTGGACGAGTATGTGAGAGATATATTAGTTTTCCCACCAGCCGTTGGTATCTTTCTTTATTTGCTAATTTTGCTCCTTCTTCCATGTAAAGCTTTTGGTTTACGCTCATAGGAGTATCTGCTGGTTTGCAATCGATCATTCCAATTTCTGCCAACAGGTCTAAGACATACTTCTTTTGACTAATGAAGATTCCTTGTTTCGACCTTAGTACTTCAATACCGATGAAATACTTAAGTCTGCCCAAATCTTTCATTTCAAATTCAGCAAACAAGTTTTCTTTGAGTTTTACCATTTCTTCTTTATCGTTCCCTGTAATGATCATATCATCTACATAGATAATTAGGCAGGTTACGAATTTTCCTTTTTTTTTTTGAGAAACAAAGTATGATCGGCATTACTCTGTTTATATCCAAACTTTTTCATAGCTATCGTAAATCTGCCAAACCAAGCCCGGGGAGATTGCTTCAAACCATAAAGAGACTTCTTCAGACGGCAAACTTCTCCAGTTTTGAAATCTTTTGTAAATCCTGGAGGAGCATCCATAAATACCTCTTCATCTAGGTCCCCGTGTAAAAAGGCATTTTTTACATCAAACTGTTGAAGCGGCCACCCTTCATTTGCAGCTATCGAAAAAAGAACCCTAAGTGTGTTCATTTTTGCAACTGGGGAGAATGTTTCAGCATAGTCAATCCCATGTGTCTGGGTGTACCCTTTTGCTACCAGTCGGGCTTTATATCTTTCAATTGTACCATCTGGTTTATACTTAACCGTATAGACCCAACGACACCCCACGGATTTCTTTCCCAATGGGAGAGTACATTTTTCCCAAGTATTGTTCTTGATTAGGGCTTCCATTTCCGTTTTCATTGCTTCCTTCCAATGTTCAGATTTTAAGGCTTGATCCACGTTTGTAGGAGTTTCTTCGGAATAAACAGATGAGATAAAGGCTTTGGCTTCCTTGGTGAAATTTCCATCGGCCACACCAGCTATAGGGTAACTATATCTTCTTGGTTCTTTTTCAGGAGAATACCGTTTCGGAGGAACCCCTCTGTTTGTTCTAGGGGGTAACACATATCTTGATGGTGGTTCTTCTTGTCTGGATTCATCTGCCTGCAAATTTTCAGTTTGTTCTGTGGCAGTTTCATGATTAGAAGTACTGGTATCCTCGGAGTCATTAGAAACTTCAAAAATACCACCAGACTGAATAGGATGAGTATTACTTACCTCGGACACCAGGTTAGGAGGAACATTAGGACCGTCAGTGGCACTGAAATTCAAGTCTGGTGACTCTGTAGTAGGTGACTCTGTAGTTGGTACATAGGGCACATATTTTAACCAGCTTAGTGTGTCTAAACACTCCTTCTCCCCTGACCACTGAGTTGGGAATTGTAGTAATACTCGGTTTCAAGAAAGTCACAGTTTATTGTGGTGAACATATGACGTGTTTTTGGATTATAACATCTGTATCCCTTTTGATTCATTCCATACCCAACAAAGACACATTTTTCAGCACAAGGGTCAAGTTTGGTTCGATCTGATTTAGGTATGTGAACAAAGGCAGTACATCCAAAGATTCGTGGTTGAAGAGTAAGAACTGAGGGTAGTTTGAAGAATTTTGAAAGGGTGTGTAACGGAGTGTTAAGCTTTAGGATTTTTGTTGGGAGTCGGTTGAGAAGATAGGTAGCAGTAGCAAGGGCTTCAGGCCAAAAATATTTCGGGACCTGGGATTCGATTAGGAGAGCTCGTGTCATTTCTAGCAAAATGCGATTTTTCCTTTCGGCGACACCGTTTTGTTCTGGGGTGTTTGGGCATGTAGTTTGGTGGATTATTCCCTTGTCTTGGAAAAAGGATTTAAACGAGGTATTAACAAACTCACCGCCATTATCAGATCGGAATATTTTGATGTTTGTTTGAAATTGGGTTTGGATCATGGCGTAAAACATAGTGAACTTTTCAAATACTTCGGATTTGTTTTTCAAAAAATAAACCCAGGTCATTCGGGTACAATCATCAACGAACATCACAAAGTACCGAAGGTTTTGCCCCCAAGAACTGGGGCAGGACCCCATACGTCAGAATGGATTAATGAAAATGGCAAAGCAGCCTTAGTATTATTGGGTTTAAAAGTTTTTCTATGGCTCTTTGCTAAAACGCATGTTTCACAATGTGACATAGAATTAACTGGAAATAGTTTTGGAAATAAAATATGCGAATAACTTGTAGAAGGATGACCTAATCTTCGGTGCCATAGCCAAGCTTCTCGTTCCGATGTCCCATGAGTCAGCATCACAGCACCACTTTGAGTCACCTCATCCACATAGTACAACCCTTGATTTTCAGTGCCACGCCCAATGATCACTCCCGTCCTGATATCCTGTAAAATACAAAACGTAGGGTACATTAGGACAATACAGTTGAGTTCCTTTGTAACATGGCTGATGGAAAGCAGCTTATGTGATAACGAAGGAACATAAAGACAATTAGAGATTTTTATTGTGGGTGAAATCTCAATAGTCCCTCCCGATTTTACATCCATTATTCCTCCGTTTGCCGTTTGAATATGTGTTTTTTCTGGTTTGGTTGTTGAAATAATATCCGATAGCTCATAAGTCATCGTATCGGTCGCGCCACAATAAAAAATCCATAGTTTTTGTTTTTTGTGATGTTTGTGGGCCATATTGATATTTCCCTTATTTTCAGGGACTAAATGCGCAATATTCGTTTCTTTATAACTTGTGTGTGACCGAGGGTTATTTCCCTTATTCTCAGGGACTAAACGCGCAATATTCGTTTCTTTAAAACTTGTGTGTGACCGAGGGTTTGGTTGCGCCCCAAACCCTTTACCTGTTGCAGTGTTGTCTTCTTCTTCATCTGCTTTGGCCATTCCGCCGAACCCCGATCTGCTCCGGCTTTCTTCTCTGGTGCTAGCTGACTTCCCCTTTTCCGTAGTCTTTGTGCCTCTCTTCTGACCATCAGACCACCATTCAGGATACCCAACGAGTTTGAAACATTGTTCCCGGGTATGTTTCGTCATACCACAATGGTCACATTTGAGATGAGTTTTGTCATCTCTGCTTACGGATCCAGTTCTTCTTCCGTCAAACCGTCGGAGCCCTTTCGATGCAAGTCCTGCCCCTTCTATTTCTGTGGCTATTAGACCTGCTGCGATGCCCTGTGCGTCATTGAGAGGTGTTCCGAGAAGTTTTTGGTGAGCGGCCTCCTTGCGAACAGTGGCATATGCGGCTTCTGCAGTCGGAAGTGGTTCCGACCGGAGTATTTCCCTCTTTATAGGGTCATACTTCCGGTCAAGGGCATTTAAGAACTGGAAGAGTTTTTGCTCAGTTCGGATTCTGGAGTATGTTTGAATATCCGTTGAACAAGTCATCGGATTCGGATCAATGCGGTCGATTTCTCCCTATATGCCTTGGAGGGTGATCCACAATTCTTCGAGAGAAGTATTGTTCTGTTTGATGTCATTCGCTTTGACATGAAGATTAAAGGTTTAGAGCTTGTCACGCCCACTGCTATATGTTATAGCCAGGGCATCCCACAGCGATTTTGCTATCGGAAATTCGGTTAGATTGCTGGCGAGGGTTGGTTCGATGTTTTGTATGAGCCATGAGAAGACGACTAGGTCGTCCTGTTCCCATTGCTCATATTCTTCATTGGTTTGGTTCGGTGGGTTGGTTGATAAATGGTTTAGAAATGTTTTTGATTTACCGCCTATGGCTACCCTCATCATCCGGGTCCATAAGGCATAATTCTGGCTGTTGAGCTTGAGGTTTATTTGAAGGTTATCGGATAGTTTTGGGTTTCGGTTTTGTGGATTGAGGCCATTCTTGAGCAGATTGGCGATTTGAATTGATAGATCTTCTCCCAAGTTACCGGCTTCGGCCATGGCAGCTTGGTTGAGAGGATGATTGGTTTGGGTGAGCAAGGTAAATGATGAACAGGTCAAGAACGACACTGCTCTGATACCATGTTAGAAGTTGATTCACAGAATCACTGAATTGGGTATGTATTTCTGTATATTTTCATTACAAGAAAGGTATTGAATTTATACACAAAACCGTAATCTAAATATAGAAGACAGCTTGGTTTACGGCTGGATTTACAGCTGATTACCAGCTGTCTTCGATCCTGCTAATCTTAACAGCTGATTACTAGCTATGTTTGACCCTGCTAATCTTGGGAGATGATGCTTGACTGATCCCGTAATCTTTTATTTTCAACACTTTCGTCTTCTGTCCTCGCTCAACACATCATCACACTACTTCACTTTATAAATGAGTTGTGTGTTAGGCCGTTGGTGGTGATTGGGACGCCGATTTGTGAATATATAACACATTCAAGAAGTTAGTCATATGATAAGTTAGGATTGCAGTTATGCCATGCTTGATTGTGGAGTGTGGTAGTAAGTGGCGGGTGATGGCGAGACAGGTAGGATACATACACTTCAATTTAGCTTGTTTTCATATGTATGGGTGGGATTGCTAACTACGGATTTTGGAAACGACAAAGCGAACCGCACGAGCCAAGTTGTGTGGGTCATTTGGACCGGCCGGTTTGACGGTTAGAATAATTTTATTTTTAATTAATAAGATAATTTTGTTTTTAATTAATAAGATTGGCCATGAATGAGATTATACCGGATATGGATGTCGTTGAGTCTTGTTGTATTAAAAATTATAAAATGATAAAAACGATTTGTCATTATACTACTTATACATAACTAAATGCTAAGAAACAAAAACAGATAATAATAATAATAATAATGTGTTAAAGAGTCGGTTCAGTTTACACTTTACAAGTACTGGTTTCATGTTCCAACCCAAATCATCAAAGATTACAAAATTTGCCTACTTGTTTCGGTTTACATGGTCTGGTTCAATCAGTTTCACCCCTAAATGAAGTTGTTTAGAAGTGTTTTGAGGGTCCTTTATATTAGGCTCGTGGTTGAAGAAGATTAGAGGTGGATGTTAATTAAAAATATTAGCTAAAGATTATTTAATTAATCATTAAAAAAAATTCAAATAAATTGAAACAAAGAAAATAAAGGATTAAACAAAGGAGAACATCTATCACATAAGAGGATTTTACACAAAAAACAAACGACTGTCTTCAATAAGAATCAAAATCATATTACAAATCTAAAACAATCGAGATTACAAATGTAACATCTAATATTAACAAAGAAAGATCTGTTTTTCAAAAAAATATATCAACATATCCACTCATTAGTCATTTCTTACTGTTTTATATCTTACATGAAAGTCGTGTATCGTTCATTTTTAACTTTAGCAACTGTAAAACTTAACTTTTGTTTTTTCGATTATTAGGTTAAGTTTTGAATTCATTCATTATAAAAAAAAGTAAAAAAAAAAAAAGAAACTCGACCAAAATACTGCTCAATATTCGTTACACATTAAAATGCATCGTTAGATGGTTTATATGGTTGTAGCGCTTGAGAATTCAACTTAGAATAGATTATCGATCTTAAGGATAAACCTTAAGGGTTGTGTCATGATAAGCACTATATTCCTCTTCGTAGAATAGGTATCGGGTTCAAATTTCACTTCTACTGGTTTCATCAAAGCCATTTGCATATCACAAGTTGTAATTTACATAATCTTGTTGACTTACAAGGATAAAATCGATATTTCGATCGGACTAAAGCCAGCCACAGACAAATCATGGTCACATTACAAGCCTAAATCTCTATAGAATTGTTGTTAAAACTTAGGAATATTGGATTTTAATAATCTCAACTATTCGTCATTGGCCGCCAACAGTCCCAACTTCAAAAATAACCACTGGCAGTCCCAACTATTGACATATTGGCCACCAATGGACCCTGACTAACAGAACCCTAACGTCGTTAGTCTCCGGTCGCCAGAAAATCGTTTTTTGCCAGAAAAAAGGTTTCTAAAGGTCCGATCTAAGGTTAGAAAGAAGTTTGGGACGACACTGTTAAGTTTTCCAGCCAAAAAGTTGAGTTTTCCAGCCAAAGAGAAGTTTTCCGGCGAAAAAATGAGTTTTCTGGCGACTTTAAAAATTGGAGCTTTTACTAGAAAAATGTTCCTAAAGGTCCGTAATAAGGTTAAAAAGAGGTTTGGGACGAAATGTTGAGTTTTCCGGCCAAAAATGACTTTTCCGGCCAAAAAACGATTTTCCGGTGACTAGAGACTAACGCTGTTAAGGTTCTGTTACTCAGGGTCCATTGGTGGCCAATATGTCAATAGTTGGGACTGCCAGTGGTTATTTTTGAAGTTGGGACTGTTGACGGCCAATGACGAATAGTTGAGATTATTAAAATACAATATTCCTAAAACTTATTATTATAAGAGACAACTTGCTTCTCACTATATTATATAGCCTGTAAAATTGAGATCTAAAAGGGTATTAATTTAATATATGTACAAAAAAATGACAAACAAAAAACCTCTGCAAATTTAGTATTAATTATTTAATAAATTTAAAAGATGAAAAGTTGATATCAACTATAAAGACAATAAAGCACAGCTGGAAATTGAGTTAACTAATTGCAAGTTGCAATTACCAACGATTCCTTTCCAAGATATTTGTCAAACATGTTTTTTTCTATACACATGAAATACTATTTTTTTTAACGGCTAACTGCTTTCTACGTGTAAACCACCCTTTCGAACTATGTCCAAAGGTCGACTACTTGATCACCGCTAGAAAGCGTAGCACACCCTGATGCGCAGGAACCCTGTGAAATGGGTAAACCCTCGCCCCCTTGGACTCGAACCCGGGTTGAATCCCGAGCCGAGCCTTCACCCGGATGTCACAACCACTACCCTGCAGATGGAAGGACATACACATGAAATACTTGATCGCAAGGGAAGATAGTGAACTCTTCTTGTGATTCATTTTTTTTTCTTCCATCACCATTCAGACAGAAGAGCAAGATTTGATGCTATAATCAAGTTCCAACTATCGTAGGGATGGTTGGGGAGACCATTTTTTCTTGATGGGGAAGAGGAAGGAGAAGAAGAAAGTGGTGGTGGGGAGGTGGGGAAAAGGGACCATACCCCATATTCTAACTATTATTGAAACCAAACCTATGGGGTTCATGTTGGGTGTTATCGGTTGATAGTCTAATCATTATTTAGTTCACGCTTTGAACCGATTTATTACTAAAACCTTAGTCTTTATAGTTTATTAAAATAACTATAAGTAACGACGGTTCCAAGTTCCAACCAAAGCGTTATATCGCAACATCTCAAATCGGCCACCTTGCTTTGGTTTAGACAACTTAGTTAATTTCACTGGTTTTTAAACACCCTGATTATATTATTATTATTAATTATTATTATATTATTATTATTATTATTATTTATTATTATTTTATTATTATTATTATTATTGTTAATATTATTGTTTTATTATTATTATTATTATTATTATTATAAGCAACCAACCCTGTATAAAACCAAACCAACCCACATGCACATGCTAATTGTACTAATAAAACATTCATAGCTCTGAGCTTTAAAAACATACTAAGTTGAGTATGTTGTCATGTATATCATCTAGCTGTCAATAATATTCATCAATAAAACAAACTATGTTGTTGCTTCACCTATTCATATATATACAGTCTACTAGTTCAGTAACACACACTAGCTTTCATTTGCATATCTTTCTTCACAAAATCCATAGAGCGAAAAGCGAGATCATGGCTCAAGACGAGATACAAACTCCACTTGTGGCTCAAACGATCGATGAAAAACACGAAAGCAACAAATCGAGCAACTTCATGGTTTATCTCACCACATTTGTCGCTGTTTGTGGTTCTTTCGCCTTTGGATCATGTGTAAGTACTATAAAATGACTAATGTGTACTAGAACTGCGTGTAGAGCTAATCATTATTGATATTATGTTTACTAGGCGGGTTACTCGTCGCCTACTCAATCGTCCATCACGCAAGATCTAAATCTGTCACTAGCCGAGGTTAGTGCGAATTTTAGGCCAAAATGATCATGCTCTAATGAGTTTATATTTACATTGGCCTTTCTGCAGTATTCATTATTTGGCTCAACCTTGACATTTGGTGCTATGATCGGTGCAATAACAAGTGGACCGATTGCTGATTTCGTTGGTCGAAAAGGGGTAAGTAGGTTTGATCTTTCGCTTATTTCGACTCATTGATAGGTTGACTTGTAAAAAAATAAAAAGTTAAAAAAGAAAAAAAAATCATGATAATTAGCTAAATGAGTCCTTGAAGTGGTCAAAGAGGTCCATGGCCATCCAATTAAAAGAGTTAACTGTCATTTCGTCCCTATAGTTTGTCCAATTATGTCAATTTAGACCAAATTTCAAATTTGTACCATTTCCGTCCCTGACATTCTTGAAACATGCCAATTTCATCCGAAAAAACATGAGTAGACTGTCATTTTCGTCCCTTTGGTTTGTCCAATTATTCGATTTAACCTTAGTTTTTTGGACAAATTTGACCTATTTCAAGAATGTTAGTGACGGAAATGGTACAAATTTGAAATTTGGCTGAACTGGCATAATTGGACAAACTATATGGACGAAAATGGCAGTTAACTCCAATTAAAAATGTATATTAAATGCTAGATATATGTATTTTATTTTTTTTATTAAAATTTGATTGTTAATGAGGTAAGACATTTCTTATAATCTTATTTATATATTTAAGATAGTAAAAAAATATGAGAACCAACAATTAAATCTTATCAACTAGTGTACCAATCTTTTACAAACAAGCATATTGCATTTCATCTAGTATGAGTTTATCAAATTTACTTTGAGGTGATGAAATAACTTGATCTATCATGTATGTATATGTTAACATATATGATACATGGAGCTAGTGACTTAGAATATGCATGAACAGGCATTAAGGATATCAAGTGCTTTTTGTTCTGCCGGATGGCTAGCGATTTACTTTGCAGAGGTACGTATGCATATTAAGTCGTTATCTTCTCTAGTTCGTGTTATTGTTAGACTAAACGACGATATTTTTCGCTTATGATAGGGGCTTGTGGTGCTAGATATGGGAAGATTAGCAACAGGATACGGGATGGGAGTGTTTTCGTATGTTGTACCTGTGTTCATAGCGGAGATTGCTCCAAAAAACCTACGAGGGATGTTGACAGCAGCGAATCAAGTTACGCGCCATATATAACACATGTCAAAGTTTAGATATATATAACATATGCAAATTGTGATAATGTATCAGCATGACAATATGTATATGCAGCTTATGATTTGTGCAGCAGTGTCGCTTTCCTTCGTGATCGGGACGATGATACAATGGAGGATCTTGGCATTGATAGGTAACTTATAGTTAAAAAAACTATGACAAAACGGGTTTGAGTTTAGAACACCTTTCAAAATGGGTCAGGTCTGTTAGGAACTGTCCGAGAACGAATGTGCAAAAGTTAGGGACTATAGGTGTAATTTTAGAAAGTTTGGGACTAAAGGTGAAAATGAAGCGAACCATAGGGACTATCCAGGCATTTTTCTCTATTAATGTATTATGATTGATTTTAACCTATTATATCTTTAGCTATAAATCTATAATAGTAGAAATTATAATGACATCTTCTCTTAAAATTATATTCTAGCTACTTTTTTTAATTATTTATTTTTAACTTTTAAGAGAACAATATAATTTTCAATTCACACTTAGTATGATTTTAACCTATTTTATCTTTAGCAATTTTTTTAACTTAGTATGATTTTAACCTATTTTATCTTTAGCAATTTTTTTAACTTAGTATGATTTTAACCTATTTTATCTTTAGCAATTTTTTTAAATTTTACTCATTATTTAACCGGTTATCTAAAGTATATATAACTCAAATTCATCCATTTTTAATATACTTTTATTTATAAATGCAGTAATGACCAACTATAAACATATCATTAGGAGTACTAGTAAGGTTACAAGTCATTGGTCGGGATTTCGTTAATTTTTAAACCTTGAATAGTGAAGAATATAAGTCGTATGATTTCAGGGATGGTTCCATGCGTTGTTTTGGTCACCGGATTATTTTTCGTACCTGAGTCGCCAAGATGGTTGGTAAGATATACTTTTTTACGGTGTTAGATTAAAAAAGTGGTTCACGGCAACTAAAAATTGAAAAACCTTAAAAGGTAGTCGAGGGTCACATGTCAACGTTAGTAGTTTTATGGTACGTGTTGACATGTCATGTTGCATTGGGATATGAGTTGACTAAAACACCTTTTATCCAATTTCATTACAAATAAGAAATATAATATATACGAGTTAAGAGTATATTATATTAGTATAATAATCAACCTTTTTTTACAAAAGAAATTAAAAGGTTTCGTTTTCATCATTTTATCTATACCTTGCAAGTAACTGAGTCAAAATTGTCGTCTACAACAAACGTGTAGGCTAAGACAGGAAACCAAAAACAATTTTGGGTTGCGCTTAGGAAACTTCGAGGGAAAGATGCTGATATATCTGAAGAGGCCGACGAAATCCAGGTTCGTGTTTATGTTAAACTGTTTCACAAATAACTATCAACTTTAACCGACCCTTTGCGCCCATGATCTCATTTTACCTCATCAGATTACATAATTGTTTGTAGGATTACATGGATACTATAGAAAAGCTACCCAAAACCAAACTATTGGATCTTTTCCAAAGAGATACTCAAGATCTGTCATTGTAAGTACATCTTGTTACAAAGTATTATTAGGACGACTTCAAATAATACTTTTACTTATTTTTTTGGTTTGTGATGTGAAGATAGGCGTCGGGTTAATGGTTTGTCAACAATTTGGAGGAATCAACGGTATCTGTTTCTACACGAGTAGCATTTTCGAGTCCGCAGGTATATACAACCATTGATACATTCAACTCATATTTCAATACGAAATGATAACGTGACACTTAGGCCATGTCAAGCCCCTTGGGCTCGGAAGCATATAATAAACTTAGGGTCTATACGTCAATTTTTTTATTTTTTTTTTTGCTTTTGATCCTATGATTCCTCTATCATCTATGGCTAAGAGTACCAAAGTATCTATACATAACTCTTTTGTTTAGAGTTCGTGGGACTTACGAAGTGGGGCCCAAAACCCTTACTTTGTTTCACTTCCCTTGAGCCTCCTACTTAGAAAAATCATGTATTTTTCCGTACACAAATAGCACCAACGTGTTTTGGGAGTTGCGAACAAGAGAGAACTCCCAGTTAAGCGTGATTGGGAGGAACCAATTCTGGCTAACCTTTTGGGAAGTTTTCACCAGAGTAACCAAAAAAACATTTGTGAGCTCTCTATGGGCGAAACACACTATATTGATAGGTATGAGGGGTCAGATGTTAGAGATAACTTACCACAGTTTGTGATTTTCAGGATTTCCTGGTGATCTTGGAACGATAATCTACGCGTTAGTACAAATAGTGGTTACCGCGTTAAATGCACTTTTTCTAGACAAAGCCGGTAGAAAGCCGCTTTTACTGGTAACAAGAACACATTCAACACACAACACTAAACAACATAAATACATTTTGTTTCGTATACTAAAGACCGACGCTTTTTAACTACATTTTACAAGGTTTCGGCGACAGGATTGGTTTTGGGATGTTTGACGACAGCACTCTCGTTCTACTTGAAGGTAATAGTCCATTGTTAATATCGCTTATACTTCATTATTAATCTTACTAATACATTCTAATTATATTGTATAACGTCATCTCATGTTATTATCAGACTTATGAAATTGGACCTCAACAGTACCAGCACTTGCAGTAACGGGCATTTTGGTAATCATAAACATCATTAAAAAATCCAAACTATTTACTTTTTTACCATATTGTCACATAGTTACTATAGCAGTTTTGGAACTTTCCAAAATTCCAGAGTCTTGTGATTATTATAGGCGGGACGTGACAATATGCTCTTAACATATAACACGCACGCTTTAAAAAATATCATTAACTAACTTAAAGTTTTGTTGACATGTATGTATAGTTGTATATAGTCTCATTTTCAGCCGGAATGGGAGCGATTCCATGGGTTATAATGTCCGAGGTAATCTAATATCGATATCGTGTTGTTTTGTTTTTTTAGAGTAGTAATGTTTTACTACCGCGCAAAGAAAATGTGTTTAACTCCGGCTTGTATGATCATTTTGTATTTAGGTATTCCCGATTAACATAAAAGGAGCGGCCGGGAGCCTCGCGACTTTGGTGAACTGGTTTGGTGCATGGGCAATCTCGTTCACTTTCAATTTTCTCTTGAGTTGGAGCTCATATGGTAAGATAACACGACAAACATATCTCATATTCGGTGAATAGTGACGGGCCCATATTCTTTTTACTAGTATTAGTGACTCATTGTATCAATCTATGAAATGTGTAGTGAACTGGTGCACTCAAGAGTCAGATACATATATTACACTAAAACGAGTATCGGATATTATATAAACATGAGATTCTTTTAAGCTAAAAAGAATATTATATTAATAGTCACCAATCGAACCTCATGTCAAGTTGTCAACCAAATGTGACAATAACTTTTGTGACAGTTTATAGTAATATACACCTTGTGACAGTTTATAGTAATATACACCGTCCAGAGGACCAATTTAGTCACGTTTTCATGTTTCAATTGAACACTTTCCGTATGTTTACATACGACAGAGATTTCTGTGAGAAATGATTAGTTTTCTTGTGTGCTTTCTTACAGGGACATTCATCATTTACGCTGCGATAAACGCGGGTGCAATTGTGTTTGTGATAAAGATGGTACCTGAAACAAAAGGAAGAACGCTGGAACAGATACAAGCTGCCATTAATGGCTAGAAACGATGCTAGATATAATAAAAAGTTTTTAGGTCTTGTTTCAATTTCATGTTTTAAGTGGTAACTTGTTGAATAATGTTGTGGTTTTCATTTTGGTTTAGTTTTCCCATAGTGCTTTTGAGAAAAGATTTAGATAGAAAATCCGTAAATTCAACCTATGTCATTTTTAATGTGCAATATTCATTTCAATATATATATTTTCACCGACTCAAAACCATTTTTTAGGGATATTGGATTTAAATAACCAAACTTTCATCAATTAGCTGATAGCACTCTCAACTTTCGACTTGTACCACAACACTCCCAACTATTAACATATTTTCCTCTGACGCTCTCCAACTAACTGAACCCTAACCCTTCAGCTGTCATCAGATGTCACGTCAGCAAAAAGTACCATGTTAAATGCCACAATAGGAAAAAAAAAAAGTGTCATGTTAGATGCAACGTCAGCAAAAAAAACTAATTGGATTAAAGTTTAGTTAGTTTAGAAGTGTTAGAGAGAAATAAATTGAAAGTTGGTAGGGTCATTTTATACAAGAATTTACTTCTATAATTTTTTTAGGTCTGTTTACTTCTACCTTTTTAGGTGTATTTACATGGTAGGGTCATCTTAGACAAGAATTTATTTCTATAAGTAAATAAACAGATATAATAAATTTTTTGTATCCTCTTTATATATCACAGATCAGCATAAATGCCTTACATTTATAAACTTAACTTTCTTTTGTAGGATTACAAAAATTACATTTGTAAAGTTAATATAACAGATCAGCATAAATGTCTTCACATTTATAAACTTAACTTTCTTTTCTAGGATTACAAAAATTACAAAATCTCAAAAAAAAAATTATAAAACTGTTTTTTTTCATAATTTATGCAGATTTTTTTTAACTAAAGTATTGAGTCATAAGGATTAAAATGGCCAAACCAAGTTCACTCCTTAAATTAAAAATGAAAAAACTATAGTTTCAAAAATTACTTAAGATAACATTTATCTGTATTCAATAAAATTCCATGTAGTAAAAAACTAATTAAAAAAAGGTAAAAAGCGAGATGCTGTATTTTCTAGGATTTTACAATAATATTGAAACGTTAAATTTGTATACGTATTTCGTGGGTGTAGAGATAAAGTTTCGTTTGAATTCAACACTACTGATAGATATCTTAATTAAAAGATTAAATATATAAGAATTCTCGTTGATTAATGATCATGTTTGATTGGTTTTCTAACTGTTTTATATTAAAAAAATGAGTTTCTTATGTAAAAAAAAAAAGAGTTTCTGAAAATAGAGTAATCTCTTCAATGTATGGTGATTGTAATTGTATTCATATAAAATTCTATCTAAAAATTATTTGTAGAATTTATATCGAAATACTAGCAGGGTGTCCGCACGATGCGACGGGAGTGACAATTTGACTAAAACTTTTGCTTAGAAAGATATGAAATTGAGGTGTAATTGTATAAATACATGAAACGCATGTATAAATATATAAAATGGAGATAAAAGAGTAAATTACAAGTTTTGTCCTTTATGTTTACACCAAATTGCAGGTACTGTCTTTTTTCCAAAAGTTTACAAGCGTTGTCTTTAATCTTTCAAAATATTGCACGTTATGTCCTTTAGGCCAAACACAGTTAGATTTTTTAGTTAAATCTGGTCATGTGCCTTGCACATGAGAGCATTATTGTCATTTCATCTCTTTAGGGACTATAATGGTATACAACTTATGTTTAGGGATTAGTTTGTAAAAAAGTTGAAAAATCAAAGAAATATATGTTTCTCTGCATCTCTCTACCCTTCTATCCGTTTCTCTCTATTGGCAACAACCACACAAGCCACCACCTTCCACCAACCTCCGGCGACCTCCCTAACCCTCATAAACTCCGATTTAGACGACGGAGATGGCGGCCGAGATTGCGGTTTGGTTGTGCGGTTTGAGGGTTTGGTGGTGGTTGGGGGCTTTTCCGGCTCCGGCGAGGGGGGTTCAGGTGTAACACCATCCACCACCGTCACTCGAGTCTTCAAATGAAACAACAAATACCATCGCCACTCCTTGAATCTTCGATCTGGGATTGCCATCGTCGACCGGAGTTGCCGGATCTGGGATTGCATGTGCAAGCTGGGAATTAAAGAAAGGGTTAGCAAAGATTCTTTGTGCTTGTGTATTTTTTTTCCATTGATTCATTTGTTGTCTTATGTGGTCTAGGCATCTTATTAGCAGACTTCATTACGCAAATCAAGAGTAGATTATTAAGGCTGTGGGTATGGGGCGGGGATTGGGGCGTGGGTCGGAGGGCAACGCCGGTGTTACCACCCGGGTGGGCATGGCTTATGGCGTGGCCCCTTGGGCGGGGCTTTGGCACCCGACGTTGGGTGGGGCTACCCAGCTGAGGTGGCGGGTTTTAGTTGGCCAACATTATAGGCGGGTTGACCAAGCGGTTGACCGATTGAATTTTAAAAACCAACTGTTGGTTGGCCAAGCCCAGCGGTTATTTAAAGCCCACTGGTCCCCCTTCGCTACCCCAAACCGCCATCCTTCACAACCGACACCCCACCCCCACTGTCCTCTTCGCTACCCCAAACCGCCATCCTTCACAACTGACACCCATGGCTTCCTGGACTAACGAAGAAGAGATCGCACTCGTAACTGGCGTCGTGGACGCCATGAAAGCTCGACAACCCGGCGAAACCCGGTACTGGCCAGCGGCTTTCACAAGTTATCAACATAACGTTGGTAACAACCGCCACAACCTCAACGCGTGCCAACACAAGTGGCGCGAACTACGCCCGAAACAGAGAATAAGTGCAGCGGATTAATGGAAAACTTTTACAACAATCAATCGGTCGTTTGTTTTCATCACCATCATGCTTTCAAGTAATTAAACTATTGCATATGATTCACAAACTCCCCCTTAGCCAAATAACGATAGTTTGATAGTAAGAAATGAAGAAGATATGTGAAATTGATCTTTTTAAGAAGACAAGTGTTAACTGTACATTGAGCGCCTATTTATACTAAATGTCTAACCACTGATCGTCTTATAATGACGTCAGGATTGATATTGACAGCTAACAAACGTAACTAACTACAAACACTGCTTAAACTAAACTATCAGTGCATAGCACTGTTACATTGATTAAACTAATACTAGACTAAGCACTATTGGCTATCCTCTGCTCTTGTGATCTTCTATCAGCGGTTGAGAATGTCTTCAGTCAGAGGATAGGAATCAATGTGTTTATTGAAAGCAGTAGATACTCATCAGAGGTTCAGAACCTCTGATGGTTGGATCAAAGCTTGGATGGTGTGTTTTGACTTTGTATCATTTGTTCCTTTCCATAGGTTCAATCCCAACATATAGTAATAAATACCATTAGATTTAACAACGAGCTGAGTTTCGGCACCACATTTCATTTCATCTTGCAGGGTATTCTCGTTAAAACAAGCAAATTGGGCGGAGCGAATCATGATTTCGAGATCATTCAAAGCTTGAGAGTCATGAACACTATACACATAGCTTCGTCGACTGAGAGCATCGGCTACGAAGTTTGCTTTGCCAGGATGGTAGCGTATCTCGCAATCGTAATCGTTGAGAAGTTCAACCCATCGGCGTTGGCGCATATTCAGTTTCTTTTGATTGAAGATATGTTGTAAGCTCTTATGGTCAGTGAAGACCGTACACTTAGTACCGTAAAGGTAGTGTCGCCGTATCTTCAATGCAAAAACAACTGCACCGAGTTCGAGATTGTGGGTTGTGTAGTTTTTCTCGTGGATCTTGAGTTGTCGAGACGCGTACGCGATAACTTTGTCTCGTTGCATAAGAACACAACCAAGACCTAAGTTAGAGGCATCGAAATAAACAACGAAATCGCCGTTTCCATCGGGAAGAGCGAGTACGGGAGCGTTGTATAGCATAAACTTGAGAGTTTGAAAGGCTTCCTCTTGTTTGGAATCCCAAACGAAAGGCTTGTCCTTATGATTTAAAGCAGTAAGCGGAACGGCGATTTTCGAGAAGTCGGCGATGAATCGACGGTAGTAACCCGCCAATCCAAGAAATGAACGAATTTCTGATGCATTTTTCTGCGTAATCCAACTCTTGACAGCTTCAATCTTTGCAGGGTCGACGTGAATTCCTTGACTATTAACTATGTGGCCGAGAAATTGGACTTCTTCGAGCCAGAATTCACATTTAGAGAATTTAGCATAAAGACGATTACCTTGAAGAAGTTCGAGGACTAAACGGAGATGGCGTGCGTGTTCGTC
The DNA here is from genome assembly GCA_947069175.1 of Scalesia atractyloides. Lineage (NCBI taxonomy): Eukaryota > Viridiplantae > Streptophyta > Magnoliopsida > Asterales > Asteraceae > Scalesia > Scalesia atractyloides. Next base: position 89,515,015 of record CAMTDV010000017.1, read on the forward strand.
TCTCGACTTTGAGTAGATAAGAATGTCATCGATAAACACAATGACGAAACGATCCAAGAAGGCTTTACACACACGGTTCATCAAGTCCATGAAGATCGCGGGTGCATTGGTGAGACCAAAAGGCATGACCACGAATTCGAAATAGCCATAACGAGTACGAAAGGCGGTTTTCGGGATATCTTCTTCGAGTACACGCAACTGATGATAACCGGAACATAAATCGATCATAGAAAAACAAGTAGCACCTTGAAGCTGATCTAATAAATCGTCAATTCGAGGAATAAGGTACGGTTCTTTATCGTAAGCTTATTAAGTTCACGATAATCGATGCACACTCGGAACGTCCATCTTTCTTTTTCACAAAAAGAACGGGTGCCCCCAAGGCGAAGTGTGCTCGGGCGTATGAAGCCTTTACAAGAAGCTCTTGAAGTTGGCTGGATAGCTCGCGCATTTTGGATGGCGCGAGACGATAGGAAGCTTTAGCAACGGGAGTAGCACTGGGAATCAAATCGATATGGAATTCAGCATCACGGGTAGGGGGTAAACCGGGTAAATCGTCGGGAAAAACTTTGGGAAATTCACAAACAACGGGTACATCTTTCCAGGTTTTCTTTTCTTTCTCCGGTTTCACGATATGGGCTAGGAAGGCAACACATTGCTTGCACAAATGCTTGCTCGCTTGAGTACATGACATAAGCATCAACTTCTTTGAGGGAGTTTCACCGTAAACATGGAGTTGATCACCGTTAGGGAGAGGAAAGCGAATCATCTTATCGAAGGATACAACTTCAGCATGATTTTCACGAAGAAATCCATGCCTACTATGATATCGAAGCTACCTAACTGCATAGATATGAGATTGATCGAGAAGACGTGGTTGTTGAGATCGAGAGTACAACCACGTAGGACAGAGTTAACGGTAACGGTTCTTCCGGTGGCGACTTCGACATCGAAAGTCTTTGGGAGTTTAGCGCGTTTACATTTTAAAACCTTTTCGAATTCTAACGATACAAAACGATTATCGGCACCAGTATCAAACAAACATGAAGCATAAATACCATTGACAAAGAACATACCGTTGACAACATTGTTTTCGTTCTGAGCCTGGCGATGATTGAGATTGAAGACTCGTCCATGCGCAGCCTGTGGTTGTTGCTGCTGAGGCTTGGTGGTGGCTGCTGCTGAGGCTGAGGCTGCTGCTGTTGCGGCTCTTGCTTGACCGCTCTGTTAGGGCAGACATTACTGAAGTGGTTTGGGTCACCACATGTGTAGCAAGCATGGGCCTTTGGGGCTGGCGTTGCTGCTGGAATGCTGCTGATTAGCCTGAGGAGGGCGAGGTGGTGCTGGTAAAGCTGGTGTTGCTGGGGCCTGAGGAGCTGGCTGACAAGGGCCTGAATGGTAACTGACAGTAAAGTGGCCGTAAATGTTGCAGTTGGTGCAGAAGCGGCAATTGCCTCCAACGCATGGTGGTAGGTGCATTTCGACACAGAGGATGAGGACCAGTATACACACGCTTTGTCGGCGGTGCGTTTGGTGCGGCTGACTGAAGCGGCTGAGGGTTTTGCGGTGCGGTGAGGGCAAAGTTCTTGCTCGGGTTTTCCCTTTTGCGACCTCGGCGGCTGTCTTTGACTCTCGAGACTGATCGGTAGGAGCTGCTGATTGGTGATGGCCTGGTTTGCGACTTTGCTGTTCTTAAAATAACCAGCCTGAACCCTTTTGTCGCTGATTTCTGCGGCTAGCTGGTAAGTTTGCTCGATGGTGACAGGAGCGTGCGGCTTGAACAAAATCAGCAACGCAATCGTGTAAGGCACACAGGTATTTCTTGATCGCCTTCTTGGTCGTGTCCACTTAAACGGGACAGATAATGCTCAACTGTTTGAAACGAGCTGTTAGGCCAGCGTTGTCTGGACCGTCTTGTTTGATATCCTAGAACTCATTCTCCAGCTTTTGAACCTCATGCGAGGACAGAACTCTTTCACCATGATTCTTTAAGTTCCTCCCAAGTGTGCTCGTAAGCTTCGTCGTTCTCGTGCTTGTTGGCTCCGCTGTCCACCAATCGAGAGCCCTCGATTGGAACACGCCGGTGGCGTTGATAGTGCGCAGAGCTTCGGGGCATCCACTCTGAGGAAGGTAACCTCGATAGAATCAACAGTGGAACATAGCACTCGGTCCTTCGGTACCAGAGAAAGTGAGAGGTCCACATGCCTTAAATTGCTTAAAGCTGAAAGAGGTCTTGCGCGTGTCGGCCTAGGAATCGACGGACGAATTGCTGCTGGCAGCATGGATCTCGCTGACGATCTGAGGAATGACTTTAGCCATTTGCTTGGCTACCAGTGAAGTCGATGCGCTTATCAGGTTGTTGCGTCTGGATGTTCCTCCGTGTGTGAGATCCTATAGAAGACATCTACACAAGGATTTGATTGGAGGAGATTTGATTATGACAGGTTTATGTTCAAAAGTTTATTATTATTATACAGTTAAAACACATAGGCACGTATCCACATAAGCACGTAAGCACATAAGCACGTAATCACATAGGCACAAAATCACATAAGCATATATTTTGCACGTATTCATCTTCAAACTAAATTATGTGTAGCGCGTACGAGATGCGATATAGTAGCGTAAATAGCTAGTAAGCTGCGTATGAGACACTATGCCTTCATGAGCGTAGGTGAGTTGAGCGATTAGTTTGGTTGGTGAATTTAATTAGCTTTTAGATTTCGAGAGCTGTGCGAGTAGTGCATATATCGATGGAGCGTAAAAGCGATAAATCAATAAAGTGAGAAATCGAATAAGCGTAAAATCCATAAATTCCAACACATAAATAATAAATAAACTCGATGATGCATAAAATCGATGATTGTAGGCTTAAATCAATTGGGAGCGACCTGGGTTTTGAGACAGCGACTACCCAAAGTGATTTGAAGATTCTCTGAGTTCGGACACACGATTTGGCCTAATAGACAAATGCTCACGCCGTACAATGGTTAACGGCATTTATCCTTCCAGTTACATCATGTTCTGAGTCCTCGAAGTAATCGAGACTTTGGTGAGATTGAAAATCGAGGAGCGGAACTAATTATTAAGATGCGGGTTTCACCCCTAACTTAACGATTCATTCCTAGTTGTGATTATGCCCACCGATCAAATCGGGAGTTCCACTAGATAGAAATGGAGACTTTAGTCGAGGTTCGGATACCACTCCTAATCAATGAAGGTATCTCGTGTGAGAGAATGCGCTGAGTGAATGATCTTATCGAGAGTTCTTGGTTTTCACACCTCTTCTCGACTTGCTCACTCGTTTTGTGTGATACGAGCGTTCTTCACGTGTATTGTGGTTGCTTTAGGAAAACAATGTTTGAAAGTTCAATTCATGAGGTTCAAGTCAAGTTCGGGCGAACTTGGCATCAGCCTGATGTCAAGTTCGAGCGAACTTGCTAAATCCTGTTGAACTTTGTTTGATGTTGAGGGGACTGACAAGTTTGGCGAACTTGGTCAAGTCCGGGCGAACTTGATCAACTCGAGCGAACTTGCTCCCAAGTTCGGGCGAACTTGCTGTTCGTTTTGGTTTCAGCGTTTAATCGATGTGTAATGGTCTGATTTGGTATCCTAACTATAGACTAGGTCAAAACAAGCAGTTCTACCTAATTTCCTATAGTTGTGGGCTCTGATACCAATCTGTCACACCCCAGCCGATGGCGGAAACATCGGGCGCGGCACTAGGCGAACCAGATTGTCTCACGAGGAATTCCATAACATTATTTAAGCGGTAATATTCAAAAGTTAATATCCCATACTGTCAACATACAATCCTTAAACAAGTTACAAAATACTAAGTAATCTCATAAAACAATTCAAGTTCGATCTTCCCTAGATTTTATTACAACGAGATTCTAAAAGGAATCCTAAACTAAGCATCCATAGCTAATGTCCTCAACCTGCCACATATGTTAAAATAAAACGTCAATACAATTAAGTAAAGGTGAGCATAAAGGTTTGCGTACATAATAGATATAAAAGTGTTTAGCATACACCGCATGACATACGTAAGAGTTGTGAATTATGTAACTACTCAGGTTCAAGTAAACCACAAACCGCGATTGATCGAGGCATGCGAACAAGGGTCCACATCCTAAAAGATAAAATAAATGAGAAATAAAACTGGGAGCCTTAACAACCCCGGGCCTCCGGGTGGTGGGTCAACCTCTAGTATACTATCATGTTAAGGGTGGCGTACAAACAATCAAGTAATACATACAATTCAGCAGATTTCACGTATAGTCATATAATAGCGGGATTGCGAATAAGAGTTGAGTTGTGTGTTGTGTAACATTTGTCGAAAACGGGTTTTACCAAACCCGCTCCGTTTGTAATCGAATATTCAGTTATAAATGTTCGTTGCCTATTTATGCTTATTTTAATTTTTAATGATACATAATTAATAAACAAACTAAACCATAAAAGTTATAATTGATAAAAAGTATAAATAAAGTGATTAAAAATAAATTAGGGCTGCCGGGACTCGAACCCGGGTCAGCCGGGTTGTAACTTCAAAGACTTAACACTCACACGCATAACCACTCCGCCACTTGTTTGTTTTCTGTCAACTCTAGGAAACAAATGAGTCTTATATACAAACCTAGATGAACCGGTTGCGCCAACTGAAAACCGAAATCGGCTATTCAACCGTCTAAAACATTTGAATAATCGCGAATTCAGGTTTATAACCGATGCACCGACAATTCTAATCAATTCAGACTTGAGTTGACTTGAATTCTGATGATGATGAGTTTTATAACCGAAGCTACTCAATAATCCGAATTACTGTAATCAAAGAGCTTCTCGTGACTCAGAAACATTCCACAAACCTCCAATTACATTTCCGCACACTTTACAGTCCACCGGAGAAGTTTATTTTACTCGCCGGAAAATTCTGCAAGTTCGCCGGAAAACCGTATTTTTCCTCAAAACGGTAAGTCCTTCAATACCGTCGTAGTCTAACAATTATTAAGCTATTTCTAACTCAAACCTTTCACTTGAAATCGAATTCAGACGCTACTATCGGATAATACTAGTTCGCCGGAAAAGTTCTGGAAATCTCTATTTTCATCTGTGAATCGGTAAGGACATTCAAACACTCTGTTAACGTTTGTTTATCACTTCAATTCCACGATTAGCTAATCAAAACGGTTAATTGTCTTGTTCAGTTGAAGTGCACAAAAACAGAGACCGACACCTTGCCGGAATTCTGAAATAAACCGTTCATCGGTATGTTTACTTCTAATTATCGTTTCTGCCATTTCATATTAGTTTGTACAATGTTTATCTATCGAACTAAACAAGATATAACGGTGTAATCTATTGTCTGTAAAATCTAACGAAGAAGATGAACTGCGATAACAATATAAGAATAATTAAAACTGGTGTTTTGAACGGGTTAGACACACAGTCCAGCGGTGGACTGTGTGCAAACAAAAACACGCATACGTCCCGAGTTCGATTCTTGACACACGCACCTTCGCAGTAATAAAATGCCTTTTTTGTTTAAAACTGAACCGGGTTAACTCCGTTAGTTGTTAAGTATAATAAAATTTGTATATTAACCAAGTTAGACACACAGTCCAGCGGTGGACTGTGTGTAACGTTAAAGCACAGGTCCCGGGTTCGAGACCTGTTAGTGGCACCGGTTCAATGAATTAAAATGTTTTTGAAATTAAAAGAATTTTGGATAAATTGAATTAGTATATAAGTATAATTAAAACAGAATTATTTCAGGTTAGACATGTAGCTCAGTTGGTAGAGCTGCGTGCACGCGTACGGGAGGTCTCGGGTTCGAGCCTCACCCAGCGCATTTCAGTCACACAATAAACCGGTCAAACAGTCAAAGTCAAAAAGTCAACAGTCAACCCAAAAAGTCAACATATTTTTATATTTTTAATTATTTAATTTAATTTAAAAATCAATTAAAAATACTTAAAAATAATGTTTTTAAAAATAGGAAATAGCCTTAAACTCGTAAAAATACATCTAAAAATTCTATTAAAATCCTTAATAAAATCCACTCATTTACTATATTTTCCGTTATTATTTAGGTTAGTTAATTCTCGTTGTCCCACCCGTCCAACTCGTGCGCATCTCACCATCTCCAATCAAACGCACCCAATGTGAGTGAATCTTTACAAATTCCCCGTTTTAATCACGTTTTGGGGTGTATCATGTGTCTTGCTATATATTATATTTAAATCATTGTGCATACAACATATCATGAACAAATGTGTATTCAGCTTGTTTCAACTGTTTGTGTGGTTATTGTTAGATTCAATTTATTATTTTCAGTACATGCAATTTCATAGGCCGCCGCTCCCCATTACATTATGAGCGTTGAGCATGTTCCCCATTACATTATGAGCGTGAACCTGGCGTGCCCACATACGATCGGCTCCATTTGATTGAGCCTTGATCGCACAGACATTTATCATTTTCAGTACATGCAATATGATCGGCTCTGTTTGATTGAGCCTTGATCGCACAGTTTCATTCATGTTATTTATTGTATGATGTTGGTATGTTAATGTATGCTATCATATGTTATTGTATGTTATAGTTGTGACTGCTATTGCTGCTGCTTGATTATTTACATTTGCTCATTCATGATTATGCACAATTTTTCATTGATAAACTAACAAGAAAATCAATAATAAATGTTTATCTAACAAGGTTCACTCGCCAACTTATGTTGACCCGAAAACCCCCATTTTTACACATGATACAGGTGAACCAGCTGCAGCAAGAAACACTTAGGATTGGACTAGAAGAATAAAATGATTTAGAGTTTGGAATTGTTTTGTTTGGTTTATTTTCTTTGTATTGTATGGACATGTTTGGATATTTGGGAATGTAATTTTGACTTTAATAAATATGAAACATATTAGTAAATATCATGAGCTTTGGTGATAACCCAATTATGCCCCGACTCTTATTCCGCTGCGGGTCGGGGTGTGACATGTTGTGATTTGATATAGAACTTATGTGACACCCAAAAGTGCGTTTAAGCGTAAAGGGGTTCAAGTATACTCATTGTCGGTGCATTTTAGGAGATGAGACGGATCTGATGAGTTGAGGAGAGCGCCAGATCAGCCTGTAAGCGAACAGAAGTGCATCAGTCTTCCGAATTGCTGAAACGGTTAATGGGTGAAGGAGCAGTAGACAAGTTCGGGCGAACTTGACTAACTAACTTACTGAATGAATAAGTTCGGGCGAACTTGTCATGTTTCCTAAGAAACTAGACAAGTTCGGGCGAACTTGTCCTGTTTGATGAAGGGGGATACAAGTTCGGGCGAACTTGTGTGATTTCTGACAAATGTTGATCAAGTTCGGGCGAACTTGGTCACCAATCTGGTGACAAGTTCGAGCGAACTTGATGTATTCCAAGCGAATTTGACTGTTTTGGCATCCAAATCGTGCGTTTTCGCGTCGTTTGCTGAGGAAATCGAGTGTCCATCCCTCCAACCTTAGGCTACTGAGCAAAACCAAGGCTGAAGAGGTCTTTTGGAGCGAGTTTTAGCCATTTACAGAAACTCGGACTAATCCGGGCGAACTTGAAGGTTCGAACGGTTTAGTCCAGTTTGTGCAAAGTGACGATTTCGTCCTTGTGCTTCTGGATCTGGGATCTAGCTTGACAACACCTTGTTACACTTCAAAGTGAACGAAACGTACGTCATTTAGTCCGAATATTGTGTAAAAATCGATGATTCAGGTTTTGCTTAGATCTAAGCATATATCTAAGTGAAAAAACAAAAGTTTTGCATAAAAAAATGAAGATTTTCGTAAACAGAAAAGATTTGATGAAAATGAAGGCAACGCCTTTTGCAAAATCGTTGTAAAACGTTGTTGTAGCTCAAAAACAGGTTGAATCTTACTTAGAAAACAAAGGGTTTCGGTTTTGGGGAGCTTCGGGGGAACTTGCAGCAAGTTCAAATGAGAAGAGGAGCTAAGTATTTATAGGTGAGGTGAAAAGGGGGGCTGAAATATCAAGTTCGGGCGAACTTGCTTGTTTTTTGTGTTTATGGGAAAAGTCCGGGCGGACTTGTTAAGTTTGAGGGATTATGAAGGCTCAGACAAGTTCGGGCGAACTTGTGAGACACAAGTTTGGCCGGACTTGACCTAGTGGCCAAGTTTTATTCGATTATTTCGCGTTAAGAGTTTGTTTGGCGATTCGATTCGTATTAGATAGTTATATTAAGCGTTTTAGCGAGGCGTTAACCGTTATATAATCATTGAATTGAGAGAAAGCAAGTTACGCGAGCGTGCGAGCGTTTTAACGATATCGAACCATAACATAAATAAACACAATACATATAAAACATAATTCCACATAATTAACTGCGTTCTGCGATGCGATGAGATAAGTGATGCGATGGCACAACATGTTTATTAAACAATAACCCACTCGGCTTGTAAAGTAGCATAACTACTTGTCATTGCGTTAAATTAGCGATTAAATGCGATATAGATGTGACAAAGTATAATTTTATTAACATAAACTTTTCATAATCCAAATCTCGGAGTACAAATGATTGATACAAACGGAAATACACGGAAATAAATAACAACGAAAATTTGGAGTTGTTACATCACCAGCCACTTGTCACTTTTCAATTGGTCCACACCAATCTATTTTCTTTCATTTTTTTATCCAATTGTTTGCATTTTCCACATCTCATCATCACCAATTCACCACCACCACAAATATCGTTCGTTACGTATATATAGAGAGATCGGGAATAGACGGCTAAGACGGTGGGGAGAGGTAGAGGTAGAGAGAGATAGGGATGAAGAAGAAGGGGGAGTGCACGGTGGCGGTGGTGATGGCGGTTTTGCTAACTTTGCACCTACTGATAGCTACCCTTTTTGGTCGTACCACCACCGAAATCACTAACTGTGGCTGCGATTGAGACGCTAAGCGGTGAAGACGAGACAGTCAATGTTTTCAAAGAGAGAACGAGAGGAGAGGGAGAGTGAGTCGATAGAAGTGGTTGTCATCGGTGCATGCAGCGACCAGCAAGGACGCTTGGTTTGACGGGAGCAGCTGAAGAGCTGTGGTGGGATTTTGATGGTTGCTAGTAGATTTGTGGTCGTACACAATGTTTTAAAAACCGGTTTAAACCGGCTGGTTGAACCGGTTAAAACGGATGCCAGAAGCTTGGCCGGCACGAATCATACCGATAAATTGAGAGAACGGCAAAAAAGTTATACCGCCGGTAAATTGGGTTATACCGGTTTAAACCGGTATACCGGTACCGAGTCAAAGGTTAAAATTTGGACTTTTAATCTTTTATGCACCTAAAAAGCTGACGACTTAACTTCTTAGTAAAACGTAGCACCAAAAAGGTACTAATAATGAATTTTTTGATTATTTTTTATTATGGACTAATTTTTAGAATATTTTTATTATTGAATGATGTAGTTTTTGATTATTTTTTTAGTTGAAATTATTTTTATGGATTTATAAGGTTAATTAGTCAACCCGGTTGAACCACCTGGTATAACCCGGTTTAACCGGTTGGACCATATTTTAGCCTAACCCGGTATGATTTAAAAACCGGTTTTTAAAACATTGGTCGTACGCAAACATGGCGGTGGTTGTGCTAGGTGATTAAGCTATGGTGGTGGTGGCGTCGTAGTGGTGTTGTGTTATTGACTTGGTGGTAGTGGTAGAGAGATAATACAGAGAGACTGAATTGTGATGGACTAAAGTAATAACAACAAAGTGTATATTTGGATGAAATGAAGTATGTTGTTTGCTGGTAAAAAAAGACCAGCAAAGTGTAATGTTACGTGGTATTTCAAACTGTGAGTGAAACTTACCTTATGTGATTTACCTTTTTTCAATACGAGATTTTGAAATGGTTTGGGAAATGGAAAGTGAATCAGACATTTTTTTATTGTTAATCGTATCTATTTTTTTATTATTAAATTTAAACTTATTAATTTTTATTTCCTTAAGTTTTTGAAACCTAAATTCTGTTGTGATTATTTTTGTATTGTTTAATATAATAATATATGTAACTAAATGCATATAATTTTAGCTTTATGTAAATCTTAAAAAGAATTACATGTCAATATCGTATACTTATCGCTATAATAGAATTTTAGTTTTTCTTTTTTCTTTTTTGATTGCTATAGTGAGATCAATAGTCCAGTACTGTAACAAACTCATAGCAATTTTGACAGAATTACAGTCACATGTTAGAAAATTGCTTCTTATTGTCGTTTCGATGCCAATTTTTACTTGAGTTTTGTTATCGTTTGACTAACTTATTCTTTTATACGATAAAGTTTTACGATTTGGTCTAAATTCAACGAGTTAACAACCTGCATCACGCATGCGTGGCTCAATGTTTTTACGTCTGTTTTTGTTCGGTTTGACAGCCCCGCCGCAAAGCGGGGGTCCTAAAAACTCGTTATTACTTAAAACGAAAAAGAAAAGGGAAAATGTGCATTTTTTTGTTAAAATGAAAAAATAAAAGGAAAATGTGCATTTTTTTTGTTAGGTTAAGTCCTATCCAAAATATAGAAAAGAAGAATATAAGCAACTAGGTTTATCACTCTCGTCGCGTTGCGACGAACTTCTTTTGTCATTTAGTATGTGTTTACATGTGTTTGAAATCACTACGAGCGCTTTACGCACAGAACCGCTAACAAGAATAAAAAGAAAATGTAGAAAAAAACAGTATAAGATAACCAAAAAAAATCAACCAAAAAAGTTTTATGGTAATGATGTTGTTCGTATGAAACCCGTGGTCAGAGATGAGCAAATGGTATTGGGTACCGGTATCGCATTTCCTGAACCAAAAGATTTTAAGTCAATTCGGTACCAACTTTTGGCGTTCCTGGTACCGGTTTGCTACCAGTTTTTATCTTCATATACTTGTACCGTGCAATATTTTCGGTACCAGTACCGATTTAGTATCGGTTGGCACCGAGCTCATCCCTGGCCCTGAAAGTAAAAAAAAATACTAACAGTTGAAGAAAATCAATAAAAAAGTTGTACGATACCGTTGGTGTTTGTACGGTACCAGTGATCAGGGATGAACAAATGGTATTGGTAAGAAGTAGCGAATTTCCCGAACTAAAAATTTTCAATATGAATTCGGTACCGACGTTTGATGTTTTCTGTACCAGTTTTTACCTTATGTACCGAGACCGAACAGGATCGTACCATTATTTTGATAAAAGATGGATAAATAATAATAAAAAAAAAAAAGCTTGCCACGTGGCAAGCTTTGAACGGAGGCGTTACTATTCATAAGCTTTGAATTTTAATATATAGGATATCGTGATCAGGGATGAGCAAATGGTATTGGTTAGAAGTCCCGAATTTCCCGAACTAAAAATTTTCAATATGAATTCGGTACCGACGTTTGATGTTTTCTGTACCAGTTTTTACCTTATGTACCGAGACCGAACAATATCGTACCAGTATTTTGATAAAAGATAGATAAATAATAAATAAGTAAAAAAAGCTTGCCACGTGGCAAGCTTTGAATGAAGGTGTTACTATTCATAAGCTTTGAATCACGTGGCAAGCTTTGAATGAAGGTGTTACTACGTGGCAAGCTTTGAATGAAGGTGTTACTATTCATAAGCTTGAATTTTAATATAAAGGAGAATTCGTAATAGTTGACTCGTTCAAAGACTCGCAGTATATGGTTCAATTCTAGGAGGGCGATAGTTCCAACAGTTGTTGAATCCCTCAAAACACTAGTTCAAATTAGCCGCACCCAATGAGGGTTTTGTATCTTAGAATACAATTTACTAGAAAACTAAACTGCAATGCACTTGCATTTACGAATCCTGATTTGTTTAGTAAAACTGAAAACACACTTGCTTATTATTTTAATTGTTATTTTTGCTTACTTGCAACTAAGGCTGTAAATGATCCCGAGGTTCAGCGAACATTTCGTAAATCATTCGGTGAGAAGTTCGTTTACGTTCGTTCGTTTAATAAATGGACGAACATAAACAAGAAATTCCATTCGATTAGCTAAATGAACGAACATGAACATAAGTATCGTTCATTCAATTGTGTTCGTGAACGTTTGATAATGTGTTCATGAACATTCGTTCATCTTCGTTTGTTTATGTTGTTCATGAGATTTTTGTACTTTTATTTATTCTATCTAAACTTTTTATATTTTTAACTTTTTTCTATTTTATTATCCCAAAAATCAAAATGAAATTGGCATATCATACTACTGATACTTATAACAATCGATTAAACTTGATTAGAAATTACATCGAAATATAAGGTAAACAGACAACAAGTTGCGCCGTTATTTCCACCGTGTTTATGCAGTGTTCCCTTTTCCTTCCTCAATATTCACAATGGCTGAACACTACTGACCTCTGTTCCACGATTACGGCTTCAAGTTCTAGTTGCTCCTCCATCCACCTCTAGCCTCTGTCACTTTCGCCGATTATATTTATATTCGTGAACACGTTTATTTCCTTAACAACGAACGCGGACATAAAATCTCGTTCGTGAAATGGTAATAAAGCGTTCGTAAACGCGTTATTTATTTAACGGACAAACACGAACAATTGCAACCCCAATAACCAACACATTATCAGTTTATTTCTATTGTATTGCTTCTATGATCTAAAAAATCAGTTTCCAAAAAAGGAAAAATGTAACATCATACATGTTCTCATCTCTTTAGCCCTAGGCAATTCGAAGATATCAATCACCAGACATTGCATTCATTTTTTAACGGCAAATTTGGATCACTGACCGGACAAGACATTGCATCATACTTCATCGCTCAACTTCCTGATCATATCGACCGTCGCATCAAGACATCGCATCATACTTCATCGCTCAACTTCCTGATCATATCGACCGTCGCATCGGCTCTCCGCCACGTTGTCATCATTCAACAACCACATCTTCAGTCTTCCATTTCTCCCCGGAGTCCTCACCAAGCTGTGGCGACTTATCCGGCACCATAAACATCTGTAACCGTCCATTCTCCCTAACCGTCACAAGCTCAAATCTCGGCCATCCGTTCACATTCAAACTCGATAAACCTGGCGGCAAATCGCAAACTCACTTCCTCTTCATCCTCTCTCATTAATCCACTCCGATCAGCCGAAACCGCCACCTCGATTTCAACTTTTCCGCCGCCGTTTCGTTTCCAAACCCTAGGTTATCAGTTTCCGGCAATGTCACCGGATTTTGATCGGTTTGGTTGTCCTGATGGCCGGAGATTGTAGACCGGTGTGGTGGAAGAGACTTGCCGGCGGTGGAAGTCATGCCGCCGTGGAGATTTATCGGTTGGTGAACATGGTAGTGATGAAGGTGGTAAGCCTGATAAGGTTTTGATATGTTTATAAAGTGATAATCTGGATATATTGTAGTCATTATTATTGACTTTTAATTGCCAAATACTCATCTTTTGAGAAATAGATTTCTGAAGGTAACTGATTTCTTTCTTTGGTTGCATGAGAATCGAAATTTAATTAAAACGTTTTTTATTTGTTTTTTTATTGAAACTTAAAATCAAATAAAAAACTAAGACACGTGATGAATGGAGCATTTTAAATAAAATCAAACTTTGAAATTCACTATATTAACTCTGCTTATCGTTAGCTATTTATTTAAAAGCTCGAATTGAGACGAGCAAGAGCCTGAGCCTAGGTTTAGTTACTGATTTCGAGTCAGCTCGCAAGTCTAAACGAGCTTATATTTATACATTTTTTAATTTATTACATGTGTAAAAAAATGTTATAAATGTATATAAATTAATTAGTATATGATAAACAAGCATAGCCCAAACCGAGCTCAAGCTTTAGAGTTAGAGCTCGAAGCGAGCCAAGTTCGAGCTTTCGTAAGTTAAACGAGCTGAGCTCGAGTGTAACCGAGCTTGGGCTCAGCTCGTTTACCACCTAGCACTGGTCTTGCTACTTAAAACTCTGGATTGCTTGGATCCCGGTGCGAGTTTCTTCTAGATTGGGGTGTTGCAATATGTGTGTTGACTGAAATCTCAATATATCATTCGTGTGATGCAATACGGTTGGCAGTGGCATGTATGCACTATTTGTTATGGGCTAACCCGGCCCACAAACCTATGAAACATGTTTGCTTTACTTGTAGGATACGGTTTTCTATCAACCTATAAGACTGGAATTTCTAGTACATCTAGGCCGTCTCAGAAAATCACGTAAAAGAAAATTAGCCTTGTGTGAGAAAAATTTTGGCCCCTAATCGAAAATCTTCATTTAATATAAACCCATCAATCACTAAAATTTATGTGGTGGTAATTTAAATAGTTGTTTTTAGCTATGTTTAGGAACTAATTTATTAATTAAATGGAAAGATGTAGTTACAAAATTAAACATTACATGCTACTAAGGCTATAGGGTGTGGTTATGACTCTCATGACCATCATGACCCTCCACGTCATCGTCATGTCACTCACCTCTAATTCATCATTCAATACCACCAACCTAAGGGTGTGGTCATGACCCAAGTCACTATCCCATTATTTATTTTAATTTATTTTTATCTAAAGAAAAAGGAAAAGATTTATTGAAAAAAGGAAAGAAGGACCATGGTTGCTATGGTTTAATCCATGCAAACCACGGTGGATAAAGCAAGGGGATGGTATAGCCTTTCATTCATGTTCCTACGTGGCGAATAATGTCCCAACCATGGCCCCCACACCCTTTAGCCTAACAAAAAAACTAAAAAAAAGCTAAAATAAAGAATTTTGAGACACCAGGATTAAAAACCGCATCTCCTTGTTGTTTAAACAAGACAGTAACCACCAATACAAGAGTTCATTTATGTTATCTCCCGATTCACTACATATATATTCTATCCTATACAACATAAATTCTATACAAACTTAAAAAGATTTGGACCTAGGAGGATTTGGACCTTGTGTCTTCGCCCACCCCGCATCTCCTACGTGCCGGCCCTGAGTACCTGTCACGTACATGACCCATTGACATCCCAAGTTTTGGTCTCGTGACAATTCAATAGTAATCAAAAGGAGTGAAAGTTCAATGCTCAACAATTGAAGCAGTGTTATACTTGACAAATATACTGACATAGAAGTGTGAAGTTCAACTTTTAACAAGTTTAGGGGAATGGGTTGATTCACGTTTTCTTTTATCTTAGATAAAAATGTGTTAAAAATGTGTTAAAAAGTTATCTAAAGTATATTTCAATGCATATAATAATCTCCTAAATTATTTGCATTCAAAAATTTGGATCTGTTACTTTAATTTCAATGCATATAATAATTTCCTAAATTATTTTTATTCAAAGATTTGAATCTTTTACTTTAATAACCGGAAGATGCCGTAAAACAACAATATACTTAGGTTGGATTTGACCACTATTGACCGTCTACTAATTAATTGATCGCTTAGATAAAAATTACTCAATGAATCTTTAATTGGCGACTAATCGGAGGCTAATTAAAATTTTTACAACCATGATTCCCCACCTCTTTTTTATTTTTATTTTTCTCTCTAGTTCATTTAATTGTAAACAAATAACATAACTTAAAATTAATAAAATACATAAAATCAAAACTAAAGAAATTCTCTCCAACAAGGATGAATTCTCATAATCTTTCAACGCTCAAGTTACAAATTCTTTGGGCTACCTGAATGGCTTCCTCCTCGTTTTGGCTGGCTGAATCGCCTCTTTGAGCAGTGTGTCAAACTTTGCACCATTGTTTTGGATTATATGCTACATGTTCATGAGCTCGTATACCTTGTGTGTGGTCCATTTTTTCATGAAATATTGCAAAGATTTGATCTCATGTCTCACAAGATCCTCGAACCTTAGTTGTCGGACGAAGCTAAGCTAAGCCAAGCCTTCACCAATGTGATTTCTTCGTTTTCGGCCCACTCAGCCATTTGATTGAAAAGAGATTGTGTAGTGTTTAAAAACGAGCTTAATTAGTTTCTAGCTCAGTTCTAAATAGTATGTCGAGTTAGCTCATCTTATATTATTACTTGCTCGAGCAAGCTTGTAGTTCGTCTAGGGAACAACCATAACAACTTGATATATTATAATATATTGTTTTCAAGTTGCAGGGAAAGTTCTAGTCAAGAAATTTTTTTACTAAAAGAATCTTCAACGCGCGTTTCTGGACCCAAACACGTCATCCAGACTTGGTTTGAAATTTGGGCTTGCGTTGAGGCATGGAGTCCGCTTGTGTTGTGTTGGTCCGCTAGACCGGACTCAATCCAGATTTAAGACGTGGGAACCCCACACACACACACATACATTGTTTTTTAATATTTTTGTTTATATAAAAGTAAAGTGTGAGGTGGAGGACTGAATTGGTTTAACCTTAAAGGAGAAAGTTAGTATTTTAAGGTAGAGATCTGGAATGATGTGACGAGTCTGATTACTTGTCTCCAGCGTTGGAGATACTCTAACAACCAGAAGAACAAAATGAATGATTCATTTTCTTTTTCATTCTTAAAAATAAATTAATCTAATAAAATAGTTGAAGTGTAATGTTTATTTATCTATATTTGAATTGGAAAATATGAACAAATTTTGTTTATCTATAAAATCTATGCATGTGCAAATCATGTATGGGTTGAGTCATCTAGATATGACCTATACATATATTGGTAAACGGTCAAAAAAAAACATTTGAACAATTTAGTTTAATAGTGTTCTTTTACATAAATTTATACGTAAAAAAAAAGATTTTAAAAAATATGAACCTTTAATAGAAAAAAAACACAAAACGATTTGTTTTTTCTTGCAGTAAATTAGTGTTCTGAAGATTAATTTCATCCTATATATACGTTCCCTTCAAACAGAAAGGATACACAAAAGCACGCATGTTAAGCTAGCAAAAGTACATATATGCTACATAGAATATTGAATTGTGAATACTAAGTCAAACCAAACAAAACATTACAATCTTTGACAAGGAGACATAAAGGAGGAAATGATCACCACACGACCACCGTGTTCCACCTCGGTGCCGCCTGCCCTTATTTTCGCGGTGCTCAAGTGTTAACATATAGCCTTATTTAGAGGGATCAACACTAGATGTAGTTCTCAACCTTAGTTTTGTTCGGTTAATATAACTAGAAAACATGTCGTTGAAGCTTCGCGCCTAGAAACCGTTCGTCCGGCTGATGCATTCGAAGGAGCTCTCATTTTCTTCTTAGTATTGTCAATATAGCTATTGTACTTCTCTTCACTAAAAGTGTTGTTCGCGGTCAACTCCTTCCCACCACCCCCTCCGGTTTTCTTGATGTTACTAGACGAAAAGTGCACAAACCTTTTAGTCGGTTTTGCCTCATGGGGAGAAAAAGACTCGGGTTTAGGGGTCGGTGTCGTGGGAACGGGTGGGTTAATGGTGGATGGTGGTGTTTGTGAGACAAGTGGGTTCATGGTGGGGGGCTTAGTGGTTGGTGGTGAAGGGTTTGGTATGTTGGTTTTGGGATTGGGTGAAGTTCTTCGTGAAAAAACCAAAGGTGAGTTTGGATATTTTATCATATGAGCTTCTAGCAAAACTTTTGTTTGAGTGATCTTTAGCCATTAGGTTCAAGAAAGTAGTGATTTGTGGGATTTTGGTAACAATGTGTGGCTATTTAATAGGGAATTAAAGTGGTATTTGATGCTAATAAATCAATAAATTAATTAAAATCAACTTTTTTGATCATTTGATTAATAGGTATCAAGACGTAAAATGTACAAGAATGGTTTCTTTGATTTGTGACTTAAAGGTGTGATTTTTAAATATTATTTATGGGTCGATTTGAATCATGTGTTATTACAAACACGACAAATTGAAAGTGGTAAAAAAGAAGGCTTTTAAACTGACTGAAGTCATCCAAGTCGACTTTTAACAGACTCTTAAATCGTTTACTTGCATTTAGATTATTAATGCAATAATATTGTTTTAACCATAATAACCCCAGGGGCGCAAGTTAGTGTTTTGACAAATGGTTTCCTTTTTTTCAAACGGTTTTAACTTTTTCACAAGTTAATATTTTTATAAAATAAATTACACCGTAATACGAGATTATTTAATTACAGCTATTGATGTCATATACTGATTATTAATTACCCATTAGTCCATTATGTGATTTTAAATACCCAGCACATTACTACTTTATTTTAAATATCCATTACGTGATTACACATTCAACATAACCACTACATGACTATACATTCAATATAAATCTATTACTTGATTACACATTCAATATGACTTGTTATAATTGATGTTATTACAATTATGCTTATTACGTGATTAACATTCGATAATAAGAACTTGATTGTTTATGTTTTATTACGTGATTAAATCTCTAATACACGGTATTATGTTGTTATTATAGGTTGATTTGGCTAATTATTTGTATATAATATATCCTTAATACGTGATTAAGGCTGAAATAATAGGTATTCGATATGAAATTTATGTACATGTTTTCTTTTTACGTAATCACTCTGTGGGGTTTCACATAAAATACTATAAGGAAATCACGTCATCACGAAATGGGTATTCAAAATCGCGTAGTCACGTAATAATACTAGTTAATCATTGTTACGCAATTACGTAATCACTTACTGTTGTTTCACATACTATAATGAAATCACGTAATCACGTAATGGGTATTCAAAATCATGTAATTTTTTTAAGAAAACTATAGCAATATGTTGCTCGAATTAAAGAGAATGAAATGCTTGTTAATATGGTGTGATTATTTTTAGAAAATATTAACGTATGAAAAAGTTATAGCCGTTTAAAAATCAAAGGAAGAAGGTAATCAATTGAGAAATGACCAATATATCTTTTCTCTATTTGTTTCTTTAATTATTTGAACCTGATATTTACAAAACTTCATTACCTAGTTTTGAACATTGGGAGATCAATCGTTCTGCTTGTCACGAATTATTTGTCATGTACAAGATTAGAATCTATATAAGAATGTACTATTTATCCAAACACTTTATAGAAAAAAGTACAAGATAAGGTAGCATCATGTAGTTATATTGTTTTAGCTTTTAACCCATCCCAAACATCCCCTAATTATACACTTCCTAAAAATAGACAAAAAAATTATGTATACAACTCTATACTATCGGACCGGCCCATATATGCTCATTTTGACCCGAATCATTTGACACATTAGGTAAGCTTAAAGCTCAACCAATTGATTAAGAGTTAAGATTCTGCTTTAATGGCAGATATAATAATATAATTAAAGCTTAAATTTCTATCTAATGTTTGTTTATTAGCCTAATGGGCATCGGTTATAAGGGATCATATTCTATTTTCTCCCTTTTATAAACTAGTTAATGAACACTACTCAAGTGTGCAGAATCAGATTCTAAGAGAGCTTTCCATAAGAGCCTGAATTGAACCACAAAAGTTGGAGAATGTATAAAAGAGTTCATGTTCAAAAACCGGAAATTTAAATTTATCGATTTGCGGCTACTTTGTTGCTTGTACGTCATCGCTATCCGGCAATTTCCATGAATTAAACCGGATATCATTTCATCGGTTTGCGGCTACTTTGTTGCTTGTACGTCATCGCTATCCCGGCAATTTCCATGAATTAAACCGGATATCATTATCATTGGTGTTAACCAATGCAGATGGTGGCCCGTTGGCAAAGACAACCTTTAGGAACACTAAGGTTTGTAGTTGTTGGGTTAAAGTTTCACAAACGACATGATTAAAGAAATTTGTTCTATAAAACATGTTAACTTCTACAAAATTTTACTAGATTTAAAGGTTGTGGGTAAGAGATCAAAACATATAATTTTTTTTGTTTTTTTTTCTGAATCTTATATATAATGGATGTGTTGTAAATTCAAATTTTTTACTTTAAAAGATTCAGTAGTTTTATACATTTAAGAATATCAATGATGACTTTCAACCAGTAGCAGACCTATGATTGTTTTTACTAGCGTATGGTAAATTAGTGTCATTCTTCTTATATTATATATAAGAAAATAAACAAGTATCAAGTGCTAGATAACAATTAAAAAAAAATCAGATCACTTGACCCTGATACCCTATATCTGGACAAATCAAACATAAAATGATAAATATATCGAAATTGCCATCTAAAAATGGTAGAGGTGCATAAATCGGGTATTGGGCATACTTGGTTTCGGGTTTGGTCAACAAAGTCAAAACTTGGGTATTGCAATACTCAGGTCAGGTATGAAACCGGGATTTGAAGAGAAAGTGGTCAGGTTTTTTCAATTTAGGTTCTGGATTTTATCGAGTAAGTCGGGTATACGTGGTTTTTAAATGTTAGGGTATGGACCAATAAATACCCGACGGCTAGGGCCGGGTACGGAACTGAGTTGGAATAATAATGCCGGGTTTTTTAATACCTGGTTTTAGGTTTTCTTTCGAGTAGGGTAGAACATCCACTACCTCTAGAAAATGGTAGCATATAAGATTGTAGTTCTACGGTATCTTCTAATATGCTTAAGATGTATGTCACAGTTCCTAACAACCATATAAACAAGATAGCAAGTATATATTCTCAAACAAAATTGCGACTTTTTGAAAATATTATTAATTAACCAATAAGTAAGAGATAATATTAGTTACGTTTATAATAAGTTTTTATGTGTGACCTACGGCTTTCAACTAATATGCAAAAGTCACTTTTTTGAAATATATAGAGTAAACTGCCATTTTGGTCCCTGAGATTTGAGCAGTTTTGTCACTTTAGTCCAAATCTCAAACTTTTTGCATCTGGGTCCCTGTGGTTTCAATTTTGTTGCCATTTTGGTCCAAATGCAAAGTCAGCTCAGATTTTTCAAAAAAAAAACCTGGTTTTTTGTCCTTCTCTAAGAGAGAGTGCAGAGTTTTGAGGTTTTTTTATTTTATTATATATATATATATATATATATATATTAATGTTTAAAATAACCAAAATGCCCTTCAGAAAAGGACAAAAACCAATTTTTTTTTGAGAAATCTGAGTTGACTTTACTTTTGGACCAAAATGGTAACAAAATTGAAACCACAGGGACCCAGATGCAAAAAGCTTGAGATTTAGACTGAAGTGTCAAAAACTGCCCAAACCTCAGGGACCAAAATGACAGTTTACTCAAATATATATTTACACATGTAGGTAAAGAGAAGAATCTGAAAAAACGGAAATACAACTACTAATTTAGGTGTGACATAAGGCTTTCAACTCATATGCTAAAGTTACTTTATGAAATATATATATTTACACATGTGGGTAAAGAGAAGAATCTGAAAAGATGGAGATATAGTAACTTCTAATATACAAGTTATGTTAAATGTTGGTTCTAGTTTATCAAGAAGATGAAAAATAACCGGGTTCGCCGGCAAAATCTGTTAAATATAAATAAACACAACTCGCAAGACCGCTTATTAGATACACGGTCAAAAGAAAGTATAAATTATGACTTAAACAGTTGTCGAATAGACAATCTCTCAGTGACGGTAGGTCTTCACCACCTGGGTGATTCGACTTCGACATAGTGGACAACTTGTCAAGTGTGACGAACATGTCACGCAGCAGCACATATGACCACACCTATATAAGAGAACCATAGCCCGTTTCTTCTATAAAATATGATGTTTGTATTAAAATGTAGATAACATGTTTTGATGTGAGGTAATGCAAAAAATGATGAAGAATATTAGCTCCATCGTTTTGAAACGTAAAGCTACAGGTGCCCTGAGGCTTGATGTCTATGTGACAAAATGGTTTGGGTCAAAGTCAAACATACAGGTAATGTGTCAAACAGGCAACTTTTTGGATGGGTCAAAACAGGTTGGAAAGGGTAGTGTTGACCAGCCAAGAGTTATTTGTCCAGTTTGTTAATATTATAAATCGTTTTCACATCAAGTACAATTAAAAAAAAGTACCCAAATAATAAAGCAAATTTAGGAGGTTGTAATATCTTGAAGACCCGTTTAAACTTGACCCATTTTCCAACTTCACAAGTTTGACCGCCCTTAGTTTCTGATAGGGGTGTAAACAATCCCAGAGGCTCAAGAGCTACTCGGGATCAGCTCGGTTAAAAGATCAAACGAGACGAGCCTTAACGAGCTCGAGCCTGAATACAGCTCGTTTAGTTATCAAACCCGGGCTCAAGCCTGAAATACAAAGCTCGTTTAGGCTCACGAGCCTACGAGCCCATATGATTTAAACTAATAACATTGGTGAGCCGAGCTCGAGCCGAGCTTTGGCTCGTTTATGCGAGCTCGAACCGAGATTTTAGCTCGTTTGAGATTGTTCTCAAAATAGCTTGACCCGAGCTCAAGCTTTGGGTTTTACTCGTGAGCCGAGCTCGAATAAGTAGACTTGAACCGAGCCGAGCTCGAGCTTCATAAAAACATGACAAGCCGAGCCCGAGCCTAGTCGGGCTCGGCCCAGCTCGTTTACACCCCTAATTTTTAAGACTTAAATGTACAAAGAGAAGGGATGCTTTTAGAAAACTTACGGAACAAAAACAGAATTGTACTCCTGCTCAAGGCATATAACGCATATATCAGGCATTTGTCCGTCTTTACGGGTGCCATTGGCTCCAAATTCTGCTTTACCATTTGAACCTGAAGTTTGTTTAGGTAGGTTTTTGGAGATTTTTTTTGGGGGGTGGAGGTGTTAGGACATAAAAGTTTAATTCTGAAGAAACTAAACTATTAAATCTAAAACAGAGCAACTGACCTTCGGTGTCTGAAGTTGGTCTTTTGGCTGCAGCATCAAGAACTCTGCATAACAAATAAAAAATATTCATTTCAATTTAAAATCATAAAATTTTGTAGAGCGGACAAAAAACAAAAGATGAATAACACTTGTGCCGAACCCATTACAGATAAAACATAACAAAAATCCACATAACAGTACCGTATGTTTTGATTATACAAATGATAATAGAATTAAGACAAATATACCAAATTACCAATTATTAACTACCATATATATAATATTATATGTTATATTGTATACGAATGAAATATGCCCACATTCACAAAAGTAGGACAGAATAATACTTGAGACCTACTTTCAGAAATTAAACACACGTCATCAAGTATTACATTTACAGCCTGGAAATTAACTTTTAAAACCCTTAAACGGCACATAGCAACTATAAAGTTTCATCCCTTATTGCCAATGTTTTAAAAACAGGTATTTTAATCGTACCGGGTTAGACTCATAAATGGTTCAACCGGTTAAACCGGGTTGTACCGGGCAGTTCAACCGTGTTGACTAATTAACTCTATAAATCCATAAAATATAATTTCAACTCAAAAAATAATCCAATACTACATCATTCCATGATAAAAAAAATTTCCAAAAGTTAATCCGTAATAAAAATTATCCAAAAGTTCATGATTAAATAACCATTATATAGCAATTAGCAAACACTATAACAATTAATAACATGAACGATTGAACAAAGGTCAAAAGAAGGTAAACCTGGATGATTGGTTGAAGAACTTAATTTGAAAACCCAATGATTTTCTATCTTTGAGTGAAAAAGAAGTTTGATCATTGCGGATTGTCAATTGTATTTGTGGGCGCTAAGTTTTACACTTTAACTAAGCAGGTAAATAGTCACCGTTTTTAGGCACCTAAAAATTAAAAGTTTAAAATTTTGACCTTTTGCCCGGTATGAACCGGTACCGGTATAACCCAATTTACCGGCGGTACAACTTCTTTGCTGTTTCCTTAGTTTACCGGTATGATTCGTGCCGGCTAAACATCCAACATCCGGTTTAACCGGTTCAACCAAACAATATTGTATTTAAAAGCATATCTGTTCCCAAACAATCATTAAAATGATAGTAAATAAAGTACCTTTTCTTTATTTCCCAGTGACGTTTTCTTTCCATAATGTATTGAAAAGCTTGCTTAGCAATCAAATAAAAACCAAACGCAGCCAAACCCACTGAAGTATACTTGTACCACCTGAAAAGTTGATGCTATAAGAAATACGAAAACAGCTTCGCGTGGTTGAGAACACCTTTTATCAACTTTTTTTCAAATAGTGTGTTAAGTATGATTACAATTATAATCCAATCGAACTTTTTGAATTAACTAGCTTAGGAAGTGGTATGCATAAGAAATAGACTTTGGGTGACTGTCAACTCGTTTCATTTGTTCGACCCTTTTGACTCATTCCCCTTTAAGCTAAAAATTATTCAAACAAAATGATATAAAACACACCCAAATCAACTACATGGGTCGAGAACTGAAATTGCCGCATCTCAAAAGAAGGATAAAGCAATATATATATGCGTGATGAACGAATTAAATACACTTTAATTGACAATAGATCACCTGGCCCATTTCCCGAGATTTGCAATGAGTTGATCGATGGTTTTATGAGAGACGTAGAATGGACCTTTGAGGGGTCGCTGGATCCGAACAGTTCCAATGTCATCTTTAATAGCCTGCATTATATAAGAACAATGATGTTATCAATCTATGAGCAATTTTGTTGAATATTTATTTGAATTTATGTCCCAAACGGGTCATTTACTATTTTGTGCCCCACTGGGTGATTAAAGGGTTGTGTTGTGTCCTGTTTAGCTTATTATAACTATTCTTTTCTATTAAACGTTTGTCGTCGTATATAAAACTAACATTTTTATGTACAAATTTAACATTTTTTTACACACGTGATAATTTCTTTATCAAATAAATAACAAGATCAATATTAACAAAACAATGCAAAATAAAATAACTAGTACAAAATCACCATACCTCACCAACAACAGTGAGTGGAGTGCCTGTTGGTAGAACACGTTCGATTCGCTTGACTCCAAGCATCTTCAAAACAATACAATATTTTATGTAAGCCGAGACTAAAACCATGAACTTATTAGCATGCTTAAGTGTATGTGAGTGTAATAAATTGATAAATTCCATACTTTAAGACCTTGCAGATAGTCTAATGTTCCACGAACAAGCGATCTTCCTGATTCCTCAAACACTTCACTTCCAACGGTTAATACCAAACCAGCGGCACCGCGAGCTCCAACAACATATGCACGAGCACTACCATCATCCTAACGCAAAATGATCAAGAATTGAGAAAAAATTGAAAACCATTTATATGCGAAAAGGGGTTTGTGGGTGGGTCAACCGCCCTTAAATTAAAGTCTGCTGATTTTGATTTATTAACCACCCTGCCCGATCCATCCAACTAATTGTCTTCGATTATCGAAGATAAATCCATCCCAATAAACTTCAATATGCTCACAGGAGGTTTAGGCATTAAGATCTTTTTGGTTTTTTTTTTTTTTGCATATAAACATATAATACCAACATAGTTTTTCATATATCCCTTTTAGCCTTTGTACTCTTTTAATCTTTTTGTTAAATCTGAGACTCTGAGTGCTTAAAGATGATTTTGTGTCGCGTTTTGGTCGTATTGTATACTTGTATGCGATGTCAAAAATATATACTTTTCATATAAAAATGTTAAATTTAATAATAAAACTTAAGTTTACATATAACTTTAAATTTTATAAGAAATGTGTAAATTTACAAATGACCGAAACAGTACACAAAGTCACAAACCATCTTTTAACACTCGCATGTATAAAAGAAAGTACAATGACTAAAATGGCACAACTGAAAAATGGTATGCTAATAATTTTTGAAAGAGCACTCTTTTGATAATAGCTTTAACGATCATTTTTTATAAAAAAAATTACAAAATGCAAAAAGAAAAATGAAGCAAAGGAAGTGTTTTTAGGTCAATCCAACAAGTTATTTCTATCTATTTTAATCTGTTACATGATGTCCCAATCCACCCATTTTGCCTTTTATAGTGAAGAATTATGAGTTATCCAAGATAACTCTAACCCAATAAACTTCAAATTTACACCAAGGGGGTTCTGGCATTAAGATTGTACTAATATGACTAAAAAGAAAACAAGTCAAATGTGTCAAACTATTTAAAGGCTCTGACCAAATTAGAACGAAGCGTTTAAATCCCTCCTAAATTTGCTCTATTAAAAAAATCGGATCATCTTCTTAACAAAGCCTTGTGTAATCATATCGATGTATCGATTACTTATAAATTTCAAAATAATGTTGAGCGAAATAAAAAATAACGGTTTTGGTGGGCCAAGCATTGCTCACCAGGTACCACGGAACCTCTTTACACATTGATAGCATCAGTGCAGAGTCTTGAATCCATGAACCAGCATCATTATGTTTCAAAAAGTGCTGTTCTGCCTGCAAATGGTAATAGACTAATAAAGTAAGTAGCATGTTATCAGCTTACGCATAAAACGTTGAAAAATGTAAAGAAAAAATTACAAATAATAATGATAACCGAGTGTATGCACCACTTACCGTTTCCTCCACGATTACTCCTCGTAAACCACTATACTCGCAATTAATCGGAGTATCTGAACTGACTCTACCAGATATTGTCACAACAAAAGGCAACACTTTGTTTGCAGCTTCTAGTAGTTGTGCTGGATAAAAAAAATACATTTTTTATTAATTAAATACCACAACTTTTATCACTCTCTTATGATGTTTCCAAGCATACAGTTTTGTGTAGTAACTAATTTACGACTTTCAATATTAAAAGACGCCAAAAAAACTTATAGTACATCGATTTATTTCCTACAATAACCTTGTTTGGTTGAAGGAGCTTGAAGCTTTTGTCTTTTGTTTAAACGCTCCTACTAATAGCGTTTAGAAGGAGCTACAAGCTTTTGGAGAAAAAATGAATATTTTAACCTCTAAATGACTATTATGTTTTTTAATTTATGTCTATTTTGGTCATTTTATACATTTTATTAAAAGCTCCAGCTACTCTGCCAAACACCTAAATATATCTAAAAAGCTACAGCTACCAGCTACAGCCAACAGCCACCAGCCACTTTTGCCAAACAAACCCAATGTATGAGTAGTACTTTACCATTGATGAATTTGATTGAAAAGGAAAACGTTTTAACTTTATTTCATAATTAGAGTGCACATTGAATTGAGTTAAAGAAGTTAAACCTAATTTTAATGAAAATTTTAATTAATACAAACGTGAAAGAAAATGTAACACCCTAAGCAAACCCCACATTTGGCTCGTAATAAACGTCCAAATTCAAATACCACCAACACGTTTTGGTCGTGTGACAAGAACTCCACAGTCAAGCGCACTTAAGTGGCCGTACTAGCGACCTAACGGAAAGTTTCCGCTTTCTACCCATGCAACCGCAGGCAATATCGATTGTATTAAAGTAATTACCGCGACTTGCCGTTATAACTTTCTAATCATCATTTATCATCATCATCATCATCATACTCAGTAAATCCCACCAATAGCAAAGCTAAGGTAGGGTCTGAGGAGGGTAGATATAGACAGCCTTACCTCTACCCTGTAGGAATAGAGAGGCTGCTTCTAGTGAGACCCCCGGCTTGATTGTAGTTTTGTATCAAGCCTTGGACCTAAGGCACACAACACTCAAACAATCAGGACAGAGACCGATTGGTGCATGTACCCCTATGTCTTTCAGCTATCAACGCCATCACATGATGCATGATTAACCATCCGCCTCTTTTAACGTTATTTTTACGAGATTAGTAAAATAACGTTAAAGTAGCATTTCACTTTTGCCCCCCGATCCACACACATATATACATTATATGTGCACACCGCAAGCGGGCCAATATAATTTCTAATCATTCAATCTAAAACCACCCAACCTATTTCTATATGTAATCAAATTAATAATTTTGAACCAAAACACTAAACCCATAAGAAAAATAAAAAAACTAACCCAAATCTTTCAACTGATTTACTCGAGTCACCGATTTAAGAACCTCTGCATCCCTACAAACACCAATCAACCAACAAAAACAACAAATTAAACAAAACCCACAAAAAATTCACCACCAAATAACCAAATTACAAAACTAATCATGTAACAATAATAACAAATTAATAATATTACTTTCCGCTACTTCTGCCAAGCAGATAAAGAGCAGCAGCACTCAAACAACAAGTAACTCCACCCCAAGGAACCATAATATTATTATAACTACTGTACCGAACCGATTAACGGAATTAACGGAATTTATGTTTTGAACATTGGAGAGTGAACATAGGGCTTGACGGAGAATGACGTGAGTTTCGAGTTACGGGGAAAATTGGGGGTGAAATTAGGGTTTTTTTGGATTTAATGGTTGATTTAGAAAAAGGGAGACGTGTGTGAGAGAGATCCTGAAGTGGTACTACTGGTTGTGAATCTTGATGAAGTCGAGGGGAGATTATGGGAGTTTAGTTTATGGAAGTACATGATGTAGGGTGTCTTCTAGACCAAATTTTATTAAGTGTAAATTACGTTTTGTTTTGTGTACATATATTTTAGTGGTTTTAATCAAAAGTTTTTAACACTTGTATTTTTTATTTTTGACTTAAGTGGTTAAAACCATTAAAATATATGGACTCAAAATGTTATAAAATGAGCGGTTAGCGACTCAGAACGTTAAACTTTTGATTTTAGAGTCAAGTGGTTAAAACCACTAAAACACTGAGACTCAAAACGTAATTACTTTTTTTATTAAATAAAAAAAACAAGGTTACAGACTAGTACGTCCCGCCTGTGGTATGTGCATGTAATGTATGTGTGTGTGCACTCAGGGGGCAAAAGTGAAAGTGCACTAATATTAACGTTATTTTACTAATTTTGTGAAAATAACGTTAAAAAGCGAGGGACGGTTAATCATGCATCATGTGGTGGCGTTGATAGCTGAAAGACGAGGGGGTACACGCACTAATCGGTTTTTGTCCCAATTGTTAAGTGTTATGTGCCTTATGTCCAATGCTTGATGCAAAACTACTATGGAGCCAGGTGATTGACTGGTTCCACCTCGTGTACTTCTTTCCATTCCTTAATCCGAGCATTCAAAGGTGAGTTCACTACTCTTTTACAGGCATGCGTCCCGGGGGACAAACTACTATTACTTAGATGAATACTTTTTACAACACTTGTAGTTTAATTTCGATGTTGGTTAATAAACTCAACATTATCACTTTAAGTCCCATCTTACTACCGAACTAGTTGCTTGGAGGGCAACGAGGTATTAGTTGATAGCGCTATTAGGCTTGACAACCTCACATCGTACCTGGGAGGACGGGCGTGAACTAATGACCTTAACCACATGACCAATGTTGATAGGCATTTGGGAAGGGCAAACAAACTGACATCACTGCAGGTATCGAGTTATTATCAACATGTCTTTAAACTAAACACCTACTTGTTTTATGTTAAACAAAACTGTGAACTAGCCGGTTTAATCGTTGATACACTTTTTCTACATGCTTGCAGATCGTTAGATAATCATTGCACTGGGAAACTTGTAGTCTGAAGAGCGGGAGCTGTCATGGGTCGTATTGTTTGATGATACGCTTAATGTTACATTTACGTTTTGAACAAAAATGGTTTTTTTATTGTTTAAACAATTGTTTATGCTTCCACTGAATACTTACTATGTTTGAAACGTTTAACTTGAAATTCACTATTCATGTTGGACATGATGACTTGTTTTATATTATTTACTATAGTTCGATATGATTAGTGGCTAGATTCTGGTACGTCACACGCCTCACGGTAAAACCCCGCAGGTGGTAATTTGGGGGTGTGACAGTTTGGTATCAGAGCCACTGGTTATAGTGAACTATGTTTTAAAAAGTTTTTTTCTCAAACGAGACTATAACCGAATCAGTTCTGAAATGACCATGACACTGCGCTCCAGATTGCAAGGTTCGTCTTTTAGTATCGCATACACTATACATTTAGCATATACATCCGCATTGCATTGCATGTAACCACACACACCGCATTATAGTATGAATTCATGTGTTATCTCTTTATACTATGATGAATCATTAGTACGATTTTACTTTTAAATCTTTTGTGATCTCCATCGTTTTGACAAAACTTTCTTTTGACATTCGAATATGAGGATCTCTTGATACAAGTTAGGAGGAATTGGGGTAAACATGCAAATCGATTTATCATTACGGGTGCACACGTAATAATAATTTGGGGTGCATGTGAGTCCCAGTGAGACCTAGTGTGTTTAAAGGAATCTGACCCATTATCCAACATAATTGAGGACTAAGTTATTCATAGGAGCCATAGCGATGATGGACTCCTACTCGATCTTGATCTTTACTCTTTCCACTTTTCTTGTCTGCTTGTACTGAACATGGAAATAATATGAGCTACATATTTTTTTATATATCGGCTCCAAACCTCTCTTGAAAACCAAACACATTGAGGAATTGGCTGACGGTCAGTCGAGTGAAACGCCCTATATTTTTATGTTGGGTGTGAACTCGATCTTTATATCAAGTGTTTGACATTGACTTCATTCCTGTTACTCTTAGCAGTTTTGATGAAGTTATCTTAATGCATTCCTTTTACTCTTCCGTGACTGCTTAGCAAAATTTCGGGACGAAATTCCCTTTCAACTTGTGGATGATGTGGTACCCGAACCGTGGCATAACTCGCATACCTCGAAACTTGCGAGGCCCGAAACGTAGCATGAACGTTATACATCTACCTTAATTGATTGGTATTAGTTACATGTATACTAATGGATTAATATTAGTGTTAATATTAGTGTTTTGTAAAAAGAAAAAAAAAAGAACAAGTTTATTATATGGTCAACAAGAAAAATCGTTGCTTATCAACACCCCCCTTGCGTTTGTTTTGAGCCTCCCTCATTAGCCCACACTCTTTCACCCCTCTAGTCCAAACCCCTTTTATCCTTTGATTAAATTCTTGATTAAATTCTTGGCCCACATAACAAATTCCTAAACCGCCCCCAAGCCCAACCATCCCTCCTTATGTGTACGTATGCATGTGTGCGTGTATATTGTATAAAAAAACCCTACTTCATATTCTCTCTTGGTGATCGACGGCAGTAAGGAGCACAACCCTCCCATCGCAATCTCTCTCTCCCCCGTGCTAGCCCTTTCTCTCGCATCCCTCTCATCCATCGGTTAGTGCTATGTTCTTTGATGTTTGAATTCTGCATATACTAGGCTGCGTTTTTTTATCTCTATCATGATTCACGGTTGTGTTTTATCATTATTACGATTTTTGTTGTTTAAATGAATGCATGTGAGTTAGGATTTTGCTAGAAACCATGCTTGAATGGTATTCTTGACCCTGCACGTGTCCGATGAATTAACTAGGGTGTTGCGGATTGAAACTTATTGATTCGTGATGATATGTAATGATCATGAACGTTTTATTATTGAGTATCTCGACTGTGTTAGAATCGGGTTTTGGGGCAAGGGTAACAAGAGATGTTATAAGTTGTAGTATGATTATGGTATGTTGTTGCATGGTAGTTAAAGTTGAGTATTCTTGATGTTAGTGAATTATAGTGGTAAACTTCATATAAATAAGCTAAAACCTGCTGTGATTAATGTTGTAACTGATCGGGGTCGCTAATGAAGCGTTTACGGGGTTCGGGAAACGAAAACAGTAATCTGTCTAGAACGTTACAGCCGACTTGTATCGGCTGTAACCGGGTCATAATTTAACGAAATCCGGATTTTCTTGAGTCTATAACGTATTATTTCAAAATACGGTTCAAATGGCGCTGGAATCATGATTTTTTGACGCTGTTTGCTATTTTAAATAAATTGTTTCGTTTCAGCAATTAAATTAAGCTGCGTTTTTTCTGCAGATTTTACGCGATATGTTTTGGGCCATAACTTGCTGCGTAGTTGGATTTTTTTGGTAAAAAGTTAGACTATAAGATTTTAATACAAGTCCAAACCCTCTGATTGACACGTCCTGTAATTTTTTTGGGAATGTTCCTATACACGAACCATTCCGGATAACACTCCGAAAACTGTCCGAAGATGCACTATATTGCTGAATTTTTATTGAATAGTATTTTAAGCTTTCGTGACAGTTGTGTTGTCGCTAAGCGATGACGTGATAGATGCATGAATGATAATTAGTATTATATGATAAAATGTGCCGCGTGAGCACACACACTAACTCTTAAACAGTAATCATGTTATGACGTGATTGACCGGTTCCACCTCGCGTACTTCTTTTCATTCCTTAATCTGAGCATTGAAAGGTGAGTTCACTACTCTTTTACAGGCATGCGTCCCGGGGGGACAAACTACTATTACTTAGAGGAATACTTTTTACAACACTTGTAGTTTAATTTCGATGTTGGTTAATAAACTCAACACTATCACTTTAAGTCCCATCTTACTACCGAACTAGTTGCTTGGAGGTAAACGAGGTATTAGTTGATAGCGCTATTAGGCTTGACAACCTCACACCGTACCTAGGAGGACGGACATGAACTAATGACCTTAACCACATTACCAATGTTGATAGGCGTTGGGGAAGGGCAAACAAACTGACATCACTGCAGTATCGAGTTATTGTCAACATGTCTTTAAACTAAACACCTACTTGTTTTATAACAAAACTGTGAACTAGCCGGCTTAATCATTGATACACTTTTTCTGCATGCTTGCAGGTCGTTAGATAATCATTGCGCTGGGAACTTGCAGTCTGAGGAGCGGGAACTGTCATGGGTCGTATCGTTTGATGAGACGCTTAATGTTACGTTTACGTTTTGAACAAAAATGATTTTTTTATTGTTTAAATAATTGTTTATGCTTTCGCTGAATACTTACTATGTTTGAAACGTTTAACTTGAAACTCACTATTCATGTTGGACATGATAACTTGTTTTCTATTATTTACTATAGTTCGACATGATAAGTGGCTAGATCCTGGTACGTCACACGCCTCGCAGTAAAACCCCGCAGGTGGTAATTTGGGGGTGTGATAGTTTGGACACTTAGTAGATCACGACCATGACCCGGCCACTAAAAGAAAAGGCGGACTCCGAAGCTACCGTGGAAGCTTGGACACTTAGTAGATCACGGGCCATTGCGGCTAGAACCAGAAATTGGGGTTCATTTTCTTTCCACCAAGCCAAAATGTCGAAATTATCAAATTCTTCTTCGGAAGTGACGAATGCTAAAAAATCCGATGCAATATATCTCCCAAGCTCGCTACTTGGGGTTTTACCACGAGCTCGTTTAGCATTGTCACTTCGTAAAGTATTAAACAAACAAATTTTTTAATTTCTATTACGGCTTGTTGAACTACCACTAGAAGAACCGCATTTTCATAAGCTTGATAAACTTGTAAACTTAATTGACCATATTAGCGTAATAAACATCAAATAACTTTTCAAATTGTTAGCTAAAACTTGCTTGCGCTTTTGGTACAAATTAGGATCTTTTTCTTGCAAATCCAAAGCAAAACATATTTTCTCAATCAATGTTTCCACACCTCCTTCATTTACGTATAGGTTTAGAGCGGCCGAACAAGTAATAACGGGAGGTAAAACTTCAAAATACTTTCTAAACTTTTCTTTCATCGGCTTCATCATTTTAACAAAAGTCGATAATAGCCCAACTAGATGGCGGGAATGATTCAACTTCAAAATACTTCAAAATACTTCCAAATTGTTGCCATTATGAAAAGTTGGTTAAGAACTTTGCAACTTGTGGGATAATAAACTCCTAATAAAAACGTTGTTGGACTTTTAATAACCCCAAGCACATCATTAAAGTTTCGTAATAGCCCAACTAGATGGCGGGAATGATTCAACCTCCATTTCGTCTCCAAGCAAATCATGAAAAGCAATCAAACAATCATTTTGTTTTATAGCGCTTTCAAACATGCTACAAGTCGGGTTACATCAAGTCGCTACGTCCTAATTCGCATCCAAACTTTTAACACCCGATTCTTTACAATATTTTCTATATCGCATATATATCCCTTGCTAGTCGCAAAAATATCTTGTAGCATTTGTTTAATTTTTTTTTTCTCAAATCCACAATAAAGAAATAAAATAACACCAACCTCATGCAGCCGTTTATGGGTACTGATGCACGGCATGTCAACATATTAATTACTATGCATCTGCTTTGGCAAGTAATGTCAGAAAAGCAAAAAAGTATTGTACAGTAACAATGAAAAGCAATCAAGTAATGAGAAAACACATCCAAAAGGGCAAGTTTTTGTCGCTATATAACCGGGTACTTATAAAACTCGGTTCCGGGTATTTATAAAAACCGGTTCCGGTTACTACGAAAAACCGGGTATAATAAACCAGGTATAAAAAAACCCAGTTCCGGGTTCGGGTGTTAGATCAGATATGAATACCCGGTCCTACCCTATGGGTAGGGTCGGGTTCAGGTATAAAAAACCCGGGTTTTATAATACCAGGTTCCAGGTGTTTTTTCGGGTTCGAGTCTGGACACTACGAATTTCTCATAATGTCTTTCGGATTAACAACTGCACCTGCGGCCTTCATGGATCTCATGAATCAGGTTTGCAAACCAATGTTAGACAAGTTGGTAATAGTGTTCATGACGACATTCTTGTATACTCGAAAAACGAGGCGGATCGCACACGTCATTTACATGAAGTGTTGGAAACTCTTAGTCAAGAAAAACTTTATGCTAAATTTTCGAAGTGCGCCTTTTGGCTTCGGGAAGTTCAATTCCCCGGGCACATCATAAGCACCGATGGGATACTAGTAGATCCGTCCAAAATTGAAGCAGTATCGAAATGGAATCCTCCGAAAAACCCATCGGAGATCAGAAGCTTTTTGGGGCTTGCGGGATATTATAGGAGGTTCATTCAAGATTTCTCCAAAATTGCATCGCCATTAACTAAACTAACCCGTAAGGGCGAAAAGTTTGTCTGGACTGACGAACAAGAAATGGCGCTCCAAAGGCTCAAGGAAAAGTTAACTAGTGCTCCGGTATTGACTTTACCGGATGGCACCGACGACTTGGTAGTGTACCCGGATGCATCACACCTAGGTCTTGGGTGTGTACTTATGCAACGAGGCAAGGTTATTGCCTATGCCTCAAGACAATTAAAAGTTCACGAAAAGAAATATCCGATTCATGATCTTGAGTTGGCGGCGGTAGTTTTTGCTCTAGGTAATCTGGAGGCATTACATGTACGGGGTGAAATGCACCATTTTCACCGATCATAAGAGTCTAAAGTACTTCTTTGATTAAAAGGAGTTGAATATGAGACAAAGACGTTGGTTAGAGACGGTGAAGGATTATGACTGCGAAATCCATTATCACCTGGGAAAAGTCAACCTAGTGGCAGATGCCCTTAGCCGAAAGGAAGATTACGTACCTATTCGGGTACGATCTATGCAACTTGTTGTCACTTCGGGGTTACTTGAATGAATCCGAGTAGCACAAGAAGAAGTAGTAAAGAAAGAGAATTGGAGAAACGACCGTGTGAAGGGTTTAGTAAAAGACATTGAAGACGTATAAAACGGTTTGAAATACCGATTTGGTAGAATCTGGGTTCCAAACACTTGTGGTGTAAAGGATATTTTACTCGATGAGGCTCATAAGTCGTGTTACTCGATTCACCCGGGGGCAACCAAAATGTACAGAGATCTGAAGCAGAATTATTGGTGGCCGGGAATGAAAAGAGATGTAGCAAAGTATGTCGAAAAATGTCTAACTTGTTTACAAGTGAAAGTGGAGCATCAAATGCCTTATGGCAAGCTCCAACCATTAGACATACCCGTTTGGAAATAGGAACATATCACTATGGATCTGTTGACCAAATTGCCAAAAACAACTCGGGGTTTTTGATGTCGTTTGGGTAATCGTGGATAGATTGACTAAAAGTGCTCACTTTGTTCATATCCGCGAGACCTATACTTCTGAAAAGATGTCGGAGGTATATATGAATGAGATCGTAGCGCGCCACGGAGTGCCGGTATCTATCGTGTCCGACAGAGATACTCGGTTCACTTCAAATTTTTGGCGCGACTTCCAAGAGCAAATGGGCACCAAGCTGTTAATTAGTATGGCATATCACCCTCAAATTGACGGGAAAAGCGAACAAACAATCCAAACATTAGAAGACATGTTGTGGGCATGTATTATTGATTTTGGTGGTAGTTGGGATGCTTATCTACCGTTAGTCGAATTCTCTTACAACAACAATTACTATTTGAGCATTAGTATGGCACTATATGAGATGCTTTATGGTTGAAAATGCCAAACCCCGGTATGTTGGGGCGAAGTGGGTTCGAGAAACTCGCCCATAAGGACGTGATTAAGGCCACAAATGAAAAGATTGGCACGGTACGAGCCCATTTGAAAGCGGCTCAAGATCGACAAAAGTCATTGCGGATAAAAGACGAAAACCTGTCGAGTTTCAAGTAGGCGATAAAGTAACGCTCAAGGTATCTCCGTGGAAGGGGATCATTCAATTTAGGAAGAGAGGTAAACTGAGTCCCTGATTTATCGGGCCATTTAAGATTATTAGGCGAGTGGGCAAGGTGGCTTACCGACTAGAACTTCCGGATGAATTAAGTGGGATACATAACACGTTCCATGTATCACACCTCCGCAAATGTTTTGCAGACGAAACGGCTTATGTACCACTTGATGACATTGAATTCGATGACAAACTTAGCTATATAGCTAAACCGATTAAAATTCTTGACCGAAAGGTCAAAGGACTAAGAAACAAGGAAATTGACCAAGTGAAGGTCAAGTGGGAACATCGGAAGGGATCAGACACCACTTGGGAATCCGAAGAAGAAATGAAACGACTCTACCCTTCACTTTTTGGTACGTACACATGTTTCGGGACGAAACCCTTCTTAAGGGGGTGGACTTGTAACACCCCAAAAATATCAAAACATATATGTGTATTATTACCCGCTCATAATTTTATAAAATAAGATTTTGTATATGTAACTAGGGATATATAACCTAGTTAATGATATGTTATTAAATAAAGAGAAACATGAATGATGGCCACTTTATAACAAAAACCATATATGAGCGGTTAAAATTGAAAAGTTGGAAAATTGAGTTATTAAAAAAATTTAAACATAAAACACACACACAAAAGGAAACCCATGTTCATGCTTAATCATCAAATTGAAGAGGGAATTGGACTCCAAATTTTTGCATGAATGTAGATTAACGATCACCTAGAC
Source organism: Scalesia atractyloides (assembly GCA_947069175.1). NCBI lineage: Eukaryota > Viridiplantae > Streptophyta > Magnoliopsida > Asterales > Asteraceae > Scalesia > Scalesia atractyloides. The sequence continues at coordinate 89,552,110 of CAMTDV010000017.1, forward strand.
TAGGAATCCTAACGTATGTCGAAATTTGACATTTGGTGATATTATGAAATTTGAGGAAGATCACAAGTTGCAATCCAAGTAAGAATTATAGATGTTATAGTAGGATCTGAGATGTACACAAATCTAGAAACAAACCCTGGATGTGAAATTAGAGTTCAAATGTCTTAATCTAGGTGTTTGAATGATATGTAATGCTTGTGTTAAATAGGTTTTGATAAATGTGATGAACATTTAAATTGTGATAATGAAATTGTAGAAATTGATGTTTATAAGTTAAATTATAGGTGTTAAATTACACTTACTAGACATAGAGGCTTGAAAGGATGTGAATGCATGGTTAATAGTTAAATCATGAACTTGATAAATGTAGCATAAAAATCTTGCCCACAAGGTGCTTGATGTAATGCCTAAGTAATCTTGGATTGTTGAAAAATATGAAAGAATCACGTAAATGACATTTTTGATATTTTTCGTGTGATATGTTGTATTATGAGTTCTAAAGAATAAATCCGACTGAACTCTACAGGCAATCTGTTAGGATCTGAGTTTGATTTACTTGTAGTTTTTGTTTCAAAAATGGAAATATGATTGAAATTTAAAGTAAATGCAGCGGAATAGAATGGAAAACTTTTACTACAAGTAAAGGTTATTTGTTTTCACCATCATCATGCTTTCAAGTTTATAAACTTTGCATGTGATTCACAAACTCCCCTTCAGCCTATTGCAACACAATTAGATAGTACATAAATGGAAGAAGATGATTGGTGCAAGGATCTTTTTAAGAAGACGAATTGTACTGTTACATCAACTCAGCTATTTATACTAACTATCTAACCACTGAGCATCTTTTGATGACGTTAGGGTTGATAGTGACATCTAACAGAAAAATAACAAACTATAAACACTGATGCCTAACAACTGATAGTGCAAATGCACTGTTACATTGAAAATAAAACTAATAAACTAAACTCTGATGAGCATCATCTGCTTCATATCTTCTGTCAGACCTATGGTGTAGTAGATGATGTAAAGGCATCAGTCTTTAGAAGATAGAGTTTAGGTGATCAGAGGTTCTAAGCACTAATAGAAGGACCAATCCACGGATAGAGTATTTTGGCTTTATATCATCTGTTCCTTTGTACAGGTTCAATCCCAACACAATTTGGGTGAAACATCAAGTGGCCAAGCCGGGGCGAACACGCGTTTGAAGGGAAAACTTTAAGGTACGTGGCCTATTGCTTCGTAGGATTTCAATTACGGTTTTTGTAGTGATATTTATATTGGATAACGAAGTGACATTAGAACTTTGGTTTAAACACGGTTAATGGGTAAAATAGGGAATTTAAGCATAAACCGAGTAACCGGAACGCAAACTATAAGTAAAGGGATTCGGGAAAAGAGTCTTACTTGACAAATAATGAATTCATGAAGAGAAATCAAAATAAGTGTAACGCCTCACTTTTTCATACTTTCCATGTTTAGAAAGCTAGTCTTGTACTTCTATTTTTGGAAACCTTTGTATCTCGTATTCGTCTTTCTTTGTAACCTTTGTAATCGAGACTTGAATCATAATGGAATATACATTTTTACTATACTTGTTATACGCAATCATACATACTTATACTTGATACTCATACTCGAAAACGTGACATACTTGCTAATGCGCGACATTTATACTTGATACATACATAATACGTGATGTGAATACTCGATCTCGATCATTACATACATACATACACATACATTATAACATGCCTTGTATACTAATAATACCTTAATCATTCATAAAATACGTTAATATAACATATAAACCCGTAACCTTGTGATAAAACAACAAAAATCAACACCTTTGCCCGGACCAGGTCCTTACGGTCCGCAAGGGGTCTGGCGGGCAGCAGGTTTTGAAACCTCGTGGGTTTGCACGAATCTCACTCTTTTACACTCCTCCAATCACCTCTAAACTCCATTAAAGCTCGCCCAACACCCTCCTAACTCATCCCTATAAATACCACCTATAATCCAAGCTTTTTCACACTTGAAACACCTTCTAATCTCTCTCAAATCACTCCTCAAATCAGTTGCAACATCAAATCCGAGCAAATTCATACCCTCATACTAAAGTGAGCATAACTTGCTCAAAACTCAACAAAATCTCTTGATTCTTCTTTCTATTTACTTGGATAATCTTTAGGTTTGAATCCACAGCTTCTCCATGAAGAATCCAGACCTGGAAATGCACCTAAAGTGTCCCAAAACTTTCTATTATGTTTAAAACTATTTCAAAACTTGTTTACTCTTATCTTTCCTTCATTCATCCTAGTGTTCTTGAGCTTCTAATCCACTTGGTGATTAATGAAACTAACCTAGGTTGTTATACATGAAAATAGGAGTGTTTAAAACACTCCAAACTTTCTGTTTTCATAAGAGCTTAAAGCTCACAAGTGGTGTAAGTCTTGAACTTGTCCATGTGTGTCCACCTTCGTTAGCTTGGGCTATCCTAACTATGAGACCACACATCACTTGATGATTTTCATTATTATCCCAAGTTTGTTTGCTAGTTTGAAAGTGTCACAACCCCGTTTAGCCTTTGACGTGTGTCAAAGCGTGCTCACCGGGTGGTATTTCACTGGGCTACTTGGTATCGTGGTGACACACTTTACATTCTTGTCATTTCCATTGTTGTCATACTATTGTTCTAAGACCCTCCTTGTTACCTATGGTAACTTGTGTAGTGGTGAACATTACCAGAAAATCAGAGACTATAGCTTACGTTACTCGAACATCTGTTGGTTTTAAAGAGATAACCCTCACTCAACTTCATGGTCGACTTCTCACTTATGAGAGAGAGTTGAATCAGAAAAAGAAGTTACAAGAGTCTCGGAAAACTACTGACGACTATACCTTGGGTAACACTGCTCTTTATAGTCATGAAGAGAGTTCTGGTAGTGGGAAGGATCAAGGTTATGATCATTATATTGATATAACATCTGGAAACAATTTTACCTCTGATCCTTACACACCCAATTTTGCTTTTGCTGCAAATGGGGAAAGCCAAAACTCTGATAATATGTCCTTTGAAATGAATGACTTACAACATTTTGAACCCACTGATTTGGAAGAAATGGACATTTTACATCAGCTGGCACTGAGTGTTAGAGCAAGTAAATTTTACAAAAGGACTGGTAGGAAATTTCTAGGATTGCATGGGGGGTTGAAAGTGGGGTTGGATAAATCCAAAATCAAATGTTATAAGTGTAATAGGTTAGGACACTTTGCGAGGGAATGCAGATCTCAAACTGCAGGTCCAATTGTGACTCACCCAGGCCCTAGACCTCAAAGCACTGCTCATTATTCCCATTATACCCCTGCACCACAAATGCAACATACAACACATTTTGCACATCCTGCTACTAATGTCCCTGTCCATTATATCCGAACACCTACTCCATAGATTCAGTATGTTCAAGCAGCACCTCAAGTGCATGTGCAACAAGCTCCACAAGTCACACAAACTACTCAAACCACTGCTCCGACAGAAGGGAACCAACAAAGCTTCTTTACACAAGGCTTTGTTGGTTGGAGTAGTTTGCCTGAGGATTTATCTGATGAAAACTTTGCTCTAATGGATAAAACTGATTTTGAAAATGAAAATATTGTTTAATGGCCTTAGAAACTATAGTTAATGGTGTAGAGTCTGAGGAACAAGGGTCAAAGTCTGATGAAGTTCAAAGTTGTGATGAAGCAGTGGTTACACCAGTGGTTGATCAAAACATTGTTGATGAAGAAAAGATCTCTCTATCTGACCCATGGGATACTGATGTGTGTGAAAATGAATGTGCTTGTGCTCTTATGGCTGCTTCTAAGGTATCACCTCAGATCCTAAATGATATATGTTCTTAAAAATGTATAATAGCTTTTGCTAACATCAAATAGGTGAATGAAAACCTTAGGAACAAAATATTAGAAATGAACTTAATTTTGAAAAACTTGTCAAAGAGTTCAAATCAAAATTCTTTTCAAAAGATTCTGAGATAAGTAACCTAAAGCATGAATCTAGCATAACCAAGGACCAACTCCAAACTATGGTAGATAAATACCAAGTTTGCAAAAATGAGTTAGAGGATGCCCAGATCACATGTGAAAAATGGGTAGAATCTTAAAAGGTTTTGAATTATGCTAGATAAACAGATCAAGGTAACATAAAATTTGGCATACGTTTTGTAACTGAAGAAGAAGCCAAAGAAAATGTTACAAAAATTGATTCTGGAAATGTTGAAGTAGTTCCAACAAATTTGACTGGGAATGAGATAAAAATCACTGATAAAAAAGGTAACAAAATCTCTCTTTAAAAACATGAAGGGTCTTCAACTTTAAAAAAATTAAGAAATACCAATTCAAACCTACATGGTCAGATGAATGTGATATTCTTAAAAATTTCAAGCCAGTGGACTTCTCAACTTTTGAAGGTGTCAAGGCACCAAAGGCAAGAATCATTCCTATCAAAGATCTTCCAACAGAGGTTACAACATCTGCTGAGAAGAAATCAGATAAAAAGAAAAAAGAAAAAGTCAAACATATGTTTTGTGAATTTTGCAACAAAAGAAACCATGTAGCTGAAAACTGTTTTCTTTTAAAAGCATATGACATAAACAAAACACATGTAATCCTAAATGATTCAAAATGCTTTATCTGTGGGAAAACAAATCATCTGACTCATGAGTGTGCTTATCTTCAAACCTATGATCAAAAGGTAAAAGAGATCAAAGCAAAAGCTCTTGAGAAAGAAAGTTCAAGCTCTGCTAGAAATAAATCTAAGCAGACTTTTGAACCTGTTGAAACATATGTCACAAAAGCATTGATCAAAACCTCTGTTCCCAGAGAGGTACAAGTGACAGATGCTCCACCTGCCAACAGGTATCCAAGAGGACATGGACAACCAACTTATCAAAAGGTTCCTATAAGCTATGAAGGTTACAAAAAACCTTCAAAGCCCAAAGTGAATAGATATCCTCATGGTTACAAACATCTGACAGAAAATGGTTTACAACAGTGGATACAAAGGCAAACTCAAACCACTAGCCATACTCATGGATTTGAGAATGGACAATATGTAAACCCATCCAAAGGCATTCTGGCTTTGGAATCTCATCTGAACTAATTGTTTACTTGTGTGCAGGGAGCTTGTACTTGCCTTGATAGTTTATGGTATGTAGATACTGGTGGCTCCAGGCACATGACAGGATGTAGAGCCCTTCTCAAAGACTTCTTAGCTCATGGAGGGGGTGATATATCTTTTAGTAACAATTCAAAAGGGAAGGTGTTGGGTTCAGGGTGTGTTCAGGCTGGGAATCTCAAATTTGGAAATGTTAATTTAATTTACAATCTAAAATTCAGTCTTCTAAGTGTCTCTGAAATGAGTGACAAAGGATATGGTTCCTTCTTTACAAAGAAAACTTGTCAAATGGTAGGACCAGAGGTTGTTAAAAAGATTGATCAGATTATTGCTGAGAGCAAAGCACAACTTGTTGCTCATAGGAGTGGCAATGTGTATGTGTTGATATGTTAAAAGATAACCCTATGTCAAATGCATGTCTGTTCTCAGTTGCTTCCAGCAAAGAGACAGAGCTATGGCATAGAAGACTTGGGCACACAAATCTGAAAACAATCACCACACTCCCCAAAAATTTTCTTGTCAGAGGTTTACCACATAAAAATTTACTTGTGATGAACATTGTGTTTCCTGTTTAAAAGGTAAACAACATAAAAGTTCTTATAAGTCAATTGGAGAGTCCAAAACAACTCAATGTTTGCAATTGTTGCACATGGATTTTTTGGCCCTGTAAAAATCATGAGTTTAATGAAGAAAAGATTTTGTTTAGTCATTGTTGATGATTTTTCAAGGTTTATATGGACCTTCTTTTTACACTCCAAAGATGAAACAGCTGTTATATTGCAAAATTTTGTCAAACAAGTTGAAAAGCAATATGACCTTCCTGTAAAAATCTTTAGGAGTGATAATGGGACAGAGTTTAGAAATAAGGAGTTAGATGCCTTCTGTGAGTCAAAAGGGATTGCTAGGCAATTTAGTGTCCAAAAACTCCCGAACAAAATGGGGTAGTTGAAAGGAAAAATCGAACTCTAGTTGAATCTACAAGAACCATGGTAGCAGACTCAGGTTTACCCTTGTCTTTTTGGGCAGAGGCTTTAAACACTGCTTGTTATGTTCAAAACAGAGTTTTGATTAACCCCAGGATCAAAAGACTGCCTATGAACTGCTTTACAATATCAAACCTCTGATCTCATATTTCAAAGTTTTTAGTTGTCCTTGTTTCATTTTGAACTTAAAAGATTCTATTTATAAGTTTGCAGCCAAAGTTGACTGTGGTTATTTTCTCGGATACTCAACCACTACCAAAGCCTACAGAGTATTTAACTCTAGGACTAAATGTGTTGAAGAAACTCTAAATGTTAAGTTCAATGAACTTTCATCTTTGAAAATCCCAACAAATCTGCTGAGTTGTTTGATCTAGATAAATTTACATTTGAAGATGTGTCTGTCAAGACTAACACTGCAGGTACATCACAGTCATCATCACAAGAGCAAGGATATGATTGCATTCTTCCAAACTTCAAGATATGTCCTTCAAGCAGAGGAGCAGATGTTAGTAACAATGGTGAAAGCTCTGCTGGTTCAACAGTGCTTAATTCTCAAACCTCTGCCTGCTCTCAAAACCAAAACATTGTTTATAAAAATCCATTAAATCTAGATAAAAATCAACAACATACCTTACTATGCCACCCATACCACCACCTCCATTCCAATCAGAGGCTGGACCATAGTTGGGTAGAAGTATGCAAGAGGAGCTCCTTCAGTTTAGAAGACAACAAGTTTGGGAACTTGTACCGCTGCCTAAGGATGTAAGTCTAATTGGCACAAAGTGGATCTTCAAGAACAAAACAGATGAAAGGGGTATTGTTGTAAAAAACAGAGCAAAGCTCGTGGTTCAAGGCTATAGACAGGAAGAAGGCATTGACTATGATAAAACCTTTGCGCATGTAGCAAGGTTAGAAGCCATCAAACTGTTCTTAGCTTTTGCTGCCAACCACAATATCAAAGTGTTTCAAATGGACATCAAAAGTGCATTCCTGTATGGAAAGATCAAGGAAGAAGTATATGTGTGCCAACCTCCTGGATTTGAAGATGCATTTCATCCTGATCATGTGTACAGGCTAAAAAAAAGCACTATATGGTATTAAACAAGCACCAAGAGCCTAGTATGAAACTCTATCCACTTTTCTCTTGTCCATAGGTTTTTCAAGAGGTAAAATTGATAAAACCTTGTTTTTAAAATGGAAAGGAAAATATTTGATGCTTGTCCAAATTTATGTGGATGACATTATTTTTGGATCCACATGCACTGCCATGTGTGAGAGGGTTTAGAAAACTAATGGCAGCAGAGTTTGAAATGATTGCAATGGGTGAGTTGCAATGTTTTCTTGGTTTACAAGTCAAACAAGTGCACAATGGCACTTTCATCCATCAAAATAAGTATGTCAATGAAATGCTTAAAAAGTTTGATATGGATGATTGTAAACCTTGCAGCACACCCATGGCAACATCTAAGCTGGTCAGTATTGTTGATAAAGATGACTTGGTTGATCAAACACTTTATAGAAATATGATTGGGTCCTTATTGTACCTAACTGCTTCCAGGCCAGACATCATGTTTGCAACATGTGTTTGTGCCAAATCCTAGTCTCTACCTAGAAAGTCTGATCTTATTGCTGTCAAATGGATATTCAGATACATAAAAGGTGCTCCCACACTTGGTATCTGGTATCCTGCTAATGGAAATATTGAGCTTTTAGGTTACTCAGATAGTGACTTTGCTGGATGCAAGACAACAAGGAAGGCCACATCAGGAGGTGTTCAATTCATAGGTGATTGCCTAGTGTCTTGGTAGAGTAAAAAGCAAGTTGCAGTTTCCACATCCACTGCTGAGGCAGAATACATTGATGCTGCAAGTTGCACTGCACAAATCATGTGGCTTCAAAATCAACTTTTGGATTTTGGTATCTCTGCTTTAAAGACTCCTCTCAAAAATGATAGTCAAGCAGCAGAAAATATCATCAAAAATCCTGTCTCTCACTCCACAACAAAACACATTGACATCAGACATCACTTTGTGAGGGATTGATATGAAAAAGGTTTGATTTCTTTACAACATGTCCATACTAAGGATCAGCTAGCAGATGTTCTAACAAAAGCATTGGATAAATCTACTTTTGAAAGCTTGATCCCTAGGCTTAGAATGCTAAACATGGATTAAAAACAGTTTTTCTGGTGTTCCATGTGTAAATAGCATAAAATTTTTTTTCAGAAAATAAAAAATTCATCCTTAAAAATAGCTTAAAATTGAATTGTTCAACAAATCCTCAAAATCTGTTTCAAACCACTGATAGCATCAAAACACTGGTCGTTTAGAAAAGTCTATCCACTGTTAAAAGTGTATCCTCTGATAGTTTCAAAAACACTGTTCACATCCATTGCCCATGTTTTCAAACATTTATCCCAACAACTGTCTTCCATTTTCAAACAGAGGTTACACGTAGGGGTGCTTAACAGGTCGGGTTCTCAGGTTGGCGGGTTCAACCCGAAAAATTTACTCATACCCGAACACGACCCGAACCCGAAAAATGTGTGAACACACCAACCCGAACATGACTTGATTATTTGTGGGTTAACCCGAACCTAACCTGTTTGACCCGAACATTAAACTATTATTAAGTAATATGCTCTAAAGTTTTAAAACTATACTAAAAAGGTAAAAATAGAATATAACATCAATATAATAAATCACCACAAAACACATTCTCCAGTAATTCCATTTAAACCAGTACCAAAAGATAACAAATTGTCTATAAAAAGGAAATTCAACAAAACATCAACTGATCAACATCTGCTCATTTTCATTCTTCATATTCCATTTCATCTTCATGACCCCCGCTGTATTGAGGAATAACATCTTCAATAATAGTATCCATTGCTTCTTTTTCTTTTGTTTGCAATCCTAGAACAAGTAAAAATACATTTAAGTTCAACATTGAACACCCGGTGTTCAGCACGCTAACATGAGATATAAAACAAAAAAAAAGTCAGAATACAACATTACCCGGATCTCCAAAAGGCCAATCTCGACTACATATCAACGATTCAACAATTTGTGGTGTCAATGAGCTAAAATATTGATCAATAATTCTTCCACTAATACTAAAACAAGCTTCCGAAGCAACAATCGATATTGGAATAGACAAAACATCTCTTGCCATTCTACACAAATTTGGATAACGATATGCATGTGCTTTCCAGAAATCAAGAACTTGGATTTTTAGGGATAAATCAACTCTTTGCTCATCTAAATACATCTCAAGTTCACTCTTTTTTCTTTTTTGAAGTTGTATTAATATAATCAAATGTTTCAAATTTCTACAAAATTAAAATTCGAAATCAACAATCAGAAATGCATTTGAAATAGAAAATACAGAAAACATAGAATTATTTTGTACCTTCCAAACATCCATGGATTCTTGGTTGACTCTTGTTACATTCTTAGAATTATTCACATCACTAGCAACTGTAGTTGATGACCCTTGTTCTTTTGCCAAATATTCATCATAAATGCCAAAAAGTGTGCTTTTTACCTTTGCGAACTCAGCAGATTCTTCACCATACAATCTATTGTAAGCTAATTCTAACATATGCAATTTATATCGAGGATCAAATATCACAGCCACAGCTAATGCAAGATTAAATTCAACCCAATATTTGTTAAACTTAACAAACATTTGTTCGGCTATTTGTCTCATAAAAGTATCCGAACTTTTGCAAGCTTCAACCAACTTTAACTGAATACGGAACACATGAGGGAAATACAGATTGGATGTAGTATAGTATGATCCCGAAAAGGCTTGTGTTGCATTGTCAAAGATTTCAAGAAAGCTACAAATTGATCGGATTCTCTTCCACTCCTCTGAAGATGGACAACTTTTGAAATTTGAATCACTTAATTGCAATTGACAAAAAGCAAGCTGATAATATAGAGCACTTGAAAGCATATTATACGTAGAGTTCCACCTTGTAGAAACATCTTGGAGTAAACCTTTTTTATCATCAAGAGAAGTCTGCCCAATACAGTTCCTAAAACTGATTTTCCGTGGTTGTGAACCCTTTACATACTTAACACACTCTAAAACTTTTTCAACAGCTACATTGATTTTTTTAGACCCTCTTGCACAATTATATTCAATATGTGTGCACAACACCTTATGTGAAACAAAACACCATCAAACACTAAAGCATCTTTCAACTTTAACTGAGAGCGAAGAATATCAACACAACTATCATTTGCATATGCATTATCTAGTGTGAGAGAAAACACTTTCTTATCAATACCCCAACAAGTAACTAAAGTATGGATTTTTTCGGCTAAAGAGACCCATTGTGAGGAGGGGCAAATATGAGAAATTCAGAATTTTTTTATGCAATACCCACTCATTATCAACAAAATGTGCTGTTAAACTTATGTACCCATCAGTAACTATAGAACTCCAACAAACTCCAACAATCAGATGTCAAACAAATCCGACCAGGACATGCACTTAATTCATTTTGGATATTACTAACTAATGACGCATGCATTTTCTTTACATCTGCTCTTGCAGTGTGCCTACTAAAAAATGAAACTTTTGGTTCCAAATACCTTAACACATCTCTAATTCCTTCATACTCTACAAAACTAAATGGTAAATCATGCCTAATAAGAGCATAAACTAGCAACTCACTAAATTTATCTTGACTAAACTGAGGATTTCTAGAAAGAAGTGAACCTTGATTAGAGGACAGAAGAAATTGACCAATGTCTTTAGTTTTCATTTTCACACACTTTTCTAAATGTCTTTTTAGATTGTCGGTGCCATTCTTGCAGTCGCCTCTGTAGAGCGCTCCACACTTTTTGCATTTACACATTAATTCTTCTCCGGGTTTTGTATCTAACATTTCAAAATAGTTCCATACTTTCGAAATCAACTTTCTCTTCTTTCCATCTTTTGATGATGCAACAGCAGAATCCAAAGGTTCATTATATTCATCATCATCGTCAACAATAACTGGTTCTTTGTCATGATTATCCATCACGGAATCTGCAAAAAAAGCATTTAAAATGAAACCACATATTAGTTGTATTCAAACTAGCAATATGCCTTTATATGATTGCTACTGATGTTTTAAAAAAACAAATCACATATTAGTGGTACTCAAGTTTACTCATTAGCTGACTTTATTATATTAGAATATTGCTTCATGCATAAAAGTTAAAAGTTCAAGTTTCTAATGATGAGATTTGTACATTGGATTAATTAATTGAAACTAGACTATGACTGTTTAGAAAATATTAGATCATATATTAGTATATTTGAATTGAATGTTAAAAAATGGATCATTGTTAATTTGCTACTATAAATAATACTACACAAAGTTCAAACGTTTAGAGATAGTGAGATACCTTGACTTTTTGGCTTTTTCTTCATTTTCAGTTAGAAAATTGGAACCTGCAAGCTACAACCAAAATTATGAAAACAACAGCCCTTAAACGATTAAACTTGTATATTGCAAAGAAAGCAAAATGGCGAACAAAAACAAACCTTATGAGCTCTGTTGATGTTAGGCGAATGGCCGATTGGAAGAACTGAGATGAAACCACCATGAACCCTGATTGTAGTATATATAGATACTTCTCCCAAATCCCAATCCATAGATTTAAACTGATTAGAGCCCATTGGCGCCCTAAGTATTTGACGATTCGTTTCTTCTTTTGGCTTCGAATGAAGTAAACCTGCTGTTCACCTAATCTCATGATTATGTTTATAGTTAACCACCCTAAAGACCCAATGAAATCTGCCGTCATATTTAAAAGCAACCTTCACTTTAACCTAAAACCCTCTACTATACACACATTCACATAAGTCACCATATATTTTTTTATTTTTTTATAAATTAAACAAGTGAAACCGCGAACCCAACGGGTTTGACCCGAACCCAACCTGTTTAGCTAAACGGGTTTACGGGTTCAACCTGAAACTGACCCGAACCTGTTTAGGGCAAACCCAAACCCAAAAAAATTGTGTTCGGTTCGTGTCGTGTTTCGGGTCGTGTCGGAAATTCACACACCTACTTACACGTGGTCAGACGTTATTCGTCAGTTGGTTGCATCAGATGACACGTCATCATCACTTTTCAAAACCCTATAAAACCTGGTTTTATCCATAACATAGGTTTCACTTTGCCGTGTTCAAAATTCTCAAAACGGTTTCTCTCCTCGATTATGGCACCCAAAGCTAAATCTAAAGCGAAATCGAAACCAGAACCACCACCATTCATCCTCATAATCAAAACTCCTCACAACTATACCGCAATTCTTGATGCAACCGATTCAAACACAAGATATCATTCAATGATAAAAATCTTGAAAGAATTAAAACTTTTGCATATGTTAACCGTTAAAGGCCTTATCTATCAAGACGCACTACGGCAATTTTGGGCAAAAGCAAAGGTTCATTCACAAAAGGATGTTCCTTATGCTATCATATCAAAAGTGGGCAAAACACTGATGCAAATTAGCCTCAATCGATTTCCCAAGTATTTGAACCGAATGATATGGGATATCATGTGTCATTTTCTACAAATGATATGCATACCGAAATTATGGAAAGGGGCTACATTGGGCAACTTAAAGGTATGACAATCTTCAAACCCAATTTTCCTGATGAGATGAGATTTTTCTTTCACACTCTTTTAACTTGTCTCTCAGCAAAGACCACAGCCTTTAATGAAATACCATTGAACATTCAGTATCTGGGCTATGCAATTTTAACTGGATCAAATTTTAACTTTTCTCAGATACTGTTCAATGATCTTGTGGCAAATTTTAATAACATTGCAAAACAAAGAGCTTTTCTGATACATCCACGATTCTTGAGTGTTTCTTTCAAAATCAGTTACCTGATAATGATGCTAAACAAGGTGCTGTTTCAAAACCAGGCGGCCTAACTCATGAAACTTTTACTAGAATTACAAATCAGGATAAAGTTTCTAAAACACAAGTAGAGAAGGCTGAGCATGCTTTACAAGAACAAAATGTTCAATCTCAACCTCCTGCTACTGAGCCCACTGCTCCTGGTGATTAGGGCATTACAACCACTGCCCAGAAACCCACACCAGCAATCTCCAAAAAGAAACCCAAGAAAATCTCCAAAAAACCCACCAAACCCAAAAAGGGCCCTCTGGAAGATGAGATCCCAGAGGTTAACCCAGCGATAACACAAAAATCACTTGAAAACACTGCTGCTACTTCTTCACAGCAGATGTTAGAATCTCAACTTGGCTTTGAAACTCCTCATTCTTCCTCACAAAAGGAAAATGTTGTAAACACAGGGACACCAAATTATGAAGCTCTAGGAGCACTTGGTTCTATCTTCCAAAGCCCCTCTCACAGGGCAATGTCTCTTTATGCCCCTCAACCTTCACCAACAAAATCTCTGCCACCTACCATATTGCCTTTGCTGAATGCAATTGAATTCGAACAGACATTAACCAGTTCTTCTCACCAACCTATCAATGAGAATATACTCCAACAAGTGACTGGGTCTGCTTCTTTATTCTTTGCTAACCCATCAGCAACTGAAGAGGATACATCCATTGGGTTACATGTAACCCTAGGTGATAGTTCATCAAGAGCAGCCACTACAATTGCTAAACTCCCTAGTTTACCTTTGGACAGTGGTTACATTCCTAAGACTCTGATGAAGGCAACCACTGCGGAGGCTACTACGGTAACCTCTGATTATGTGGGAAGTCCCCAGTACCAAGACAATGGGGCATCTATGTTTGAAACAGGGGTTGAGACTCTTGTTCATGATGACATAGATAAAACTACCATTGCTGGTAGGAGTTCAGATGACCTATTAAATTAGGTGATGATCTAAAATACAAGGATTTGACGGAGAGAATTACCAAAATTGAAAGCTCTGTGGATGAAATCAAGGATTTACTGAAGCAGTTGTTAGCTACAAAGAGCCAACCCTCTGTCATATTGTTGATCTCAAACAAGCCTTAGACCCTCTATTTCCACAACAAAAGTATTATGCTGATCTTCAACACAAGCATCAGATACAAGAGATTAGAAACATGGTTGATGCCAGATATATGGATACTGTTGCAGATATTAAGGCAATCAAGGCTCATCTCCTTCAAACCACTGGTACTCCTCCTCCTACAGTAATCTTGGTCAACACTGATGATGCCAAAAAGGGGGAGATACCTTTAAAGAAAGAAGTACTAAAGGTCAATGACAAAGATGCACGTCCAATAATGGTTATCCCTTAACCAGATGGTTCTAAAAAGATTGATGATTTAGCTGATATCTTTGCAAGGGAAAAGGAGAACACAAAGAAAAGGGTAAGGGTTAAGAGCAGAGCTTTGGTTGAGAAAAAGATAGCTCTGCAAATAGAAAAAAAGTGTTGGTTCTTCAACAAAGAAGATGCCTGTTAGAAAAACAAGGCAATCAGCATCCACACCTTCTAAATCTAAGACAGTTGCTAATCCAACCTCATCCTCTGTTCCCACAAAAACGCTTACACCTCCTTCTTTAAAAGCAGTTGATACACCAACCACAACAGATGTTACAACACATGTTGTGTCAACATCTGTTGACACAGCAAAGTTTATAACAAATGTTAATCCAACCACTGCTATGGTCTGTTCGGATATGAGTTTAATTTACTTGTAGTTTTTGTTTCAAAAATGGAAATATGATTGAAATTTAAAGTAAATGCAGCGGAATAGAATGGAAAACTTTTACTACAAGTAAAGGTCGTTTGTTTTCATCATCATCATGCTTTCAAGTTTATAAACTTTGCACGTGATTCACAAACTCCCCCTCAGCCTATTGCAACATAATTAGATAGTACAGAAATGGAAGAAGATGATTGGTGCAAGGATCTTTTTAAGAAGACGAATTGTACTGTTACATCGACACTGCTATTTATACTAACTATCTAACCACTGAGCATCTTTTGATGACGTCAGGGTTGATAGTGACATCTAACAGAAAAATAACAAACTATAAACACTTATGCCTAACAACTGATAGTGCAAATGCACTGTTACATTGAAAATAAAACTAAACTCTGATGACCAACCTCTACTTCATATCTTCTGTCCGACCTTTGGTGTAGCAGATGATGTAAAGGTATCAGTCTTTAGAAGGCAGAGTTTAGGTGATCAGAGGTTCTAAGCACTGATAGAAGGACCAATCCGCAGATAGAGTATTTTGGCTTTATATCATCTGTTCCTTTATACAGGTTCAATCCCAACAATCTCCCCTGGAACAGATGATGCCAAAAACACCTTTTATTCTTGGTCTTTATTCCTCAACAGGAGATCTCTGATTTGGCCTTTAAACTGTAATTCAAAACACATAGATTCCTCATCATCATCATCCTTTTCTAATATCAGATCCATAAGTTCTTGAAGGTCTTCTACACACAGCCCATATGCATCCTCCATTTTCATCTTAGTAGCTGTGCCATCAGACTTGAGCAGAGTTAATTCGTGGGAGTTTTTGTCAACTTTCCACTCTAGAATTTTTGGGTCTGATGGCTTTCTAGGATGGAAAGTTATTATTGAGGTAGGTAGAATTGATTGATTTGCTATCTGAGTAAGATCTTCTGCAAGCTTTTGACTGACATCATCAGTATAGAAATCAATCATGTTTTGGATTCCTTCCTTTATATGCTCATACACCCTCTTATCTTCTTCTTCCATATCCTTTTGCCTTTTTCTTTGATTTAAGGCGTGAATAGATAAAACAGATGTTTCAGATGGTTTTGAAGAGTGTTGGGTCTGTTGAGTTGTATCCTCTACTGGATACTCTGGCTTCTTTGGCAATGATGGATCAGTTTTTCTTCTTTTCTCAAGCCACGTGTATCTTTCAACCACCTTAACCTCTGTCCACCTCATGATTTGGTTCTTCGACCCATAGTTTGCAGCAATCAACTCTTCCTTCATTCTTCCTAACTTCAAGTTATTTTCAGGCAACTCCTTGTGTTTATTCCAATCTGAAGGAGTTGGCTTTTTGAGATGATCTTTCAGCATACCTTGCATTCTTTGTACTTCTTCTTCCAACTCTCTCACAGATCAGTCTTTGAATTGTGCCCTTGTAGCCTTGTATAACTTGGTTTCCATGATGTGATTGATGTAGCCTTCTTTAAGGCTTTTATCTTTTCTCTCTGACAAATTTTTGGACAAGTCTCTTGCATAGTATTCTATACTTATGACTTTGCTCAACTAAAATTGCCAGTAATTTTGAATTACTCTGCCAGACTTTCCCTGAGTATCCCTTTTGGTGATATCTTCTGCTTGTTTCTTGTATTCTTCCAAGTTTCTTGGTTTGGGATAACCTTTCAGAGATAGAAATTCCCTTTTATCTGGATCTTCTTCTGAAAAGAAAGATTTGATCTCTAGCTCCAGTGGGAATTGAGTGGTAAGAGGCACTACAGTAGTTTGAGAAGAAGAAGATTGAGTAACTGATGTGGTGGACACTGGTTTTGATGACACAGGTATTGGAGAAGGGATGATCTTGTCATCAAGTATAACATTTGTGGTTTTTCTCCTTTTGAACTTGAGATCAGGTGATTATGGTTGTGGTATTCTTGTGGGTGTGGGTAGAGATATGGTGGAAGTTGGAAATATGACCACAGTAGTGGTTGGATTAACATTTGTTATAACCTCTGTATGCATAATCTCGTCTCAATCATCATTTATCAGGACTCTTTGGCGTAAGTTACTTGGCTTGGACAGGGCATTTAGTCCATGTCGCTATTCCTGCATCCAGATGGGAGTCAGTTCGATGGAATAATTTCTTAGATGTATTACCACATCCCCAAGGGTTAGGCCCACTTTTTACAGGTCAGTGGAATCTTTATGCTCAAAATCCCGATTCAAGTAGTCATTTATTTGGTACCTCCCAAGGAGCAGGAACTGCCATTTTAACCCTTCTCGGGGGATTCCATCCACAAACCCAAAGTTTATGGCTGACTGATATGGCTCATCATCATTTAGCTATTGCATTTATTTTTCTCATTGCTGGGCATATGAATAAAACTAATTTTGGGATTGGGCACAGTATGAAAGATCTTTTAGATGCACATATCCCTCCGGGAGGGCGATTGGGACGTGGGCATAAAGGCCTTTATGACACAATTAATAATTCGATTCATTTTCAATTAGGCCTTGCTCTAGCTTCTTTAGGGGTTATTACTTCTTTGGTAGCTCAACACATGTACTCTTTACCCGCTTATGCATTTATAGCACAAGACTTTATTACTCAAGCTGCGTTATATACTCATAACCAATACATCGCAGGATTCATCATGACAGGAGCTTTTTCTCATGGAGCTATATTTTTTATTAGGGATTACAGTCCGGAATAGAACGAGGATAATGTATTGGCAAGAATGTTAGAACATAAAGAAGCTATCATATCTCATTTAAGTTGGGCCAGCCTCTTTTTGGGTTTCCATACCTTGGGACTTTATGTTCATAATGATGTCATTCTTGCCTTTGGTACTCCGGAGAAGCAAATCTTAATCGAACCTATATTTGCTCAATGGATACAATTTGCTCATGGTAAAACTTCATATGGGTTCGATATACTTTTATCTTCAACGAGTGGCCCGACATTCAATGCGGGTCGAAGCATATGGTTGCCAGGTTGGTTAAATGTTGTTAATGAGAATAGTAATTCACTATTCTTAACAATAGGTCCTGGAGACTTTTTGGTTCATCATGCTATTGCTCTAGGTTTACATACAAATACGTTGATCTTAGTAAAAGGTGCGTTAGATGCACGTGGTTCCAAGTTAATTCCAGATAAAAAGGATTTTGGTTATAGTTTTCCGTGCGATGGCCCAGGACGAGGCGTACTTGTGATATTTCGGCTTGGGACGCATTTTATTTGGCAATTTTTTGGGTGTTAAATACCGTTGGGTGGGTTACTTTTTATTGGCATTGGAAGCACATTACATTATGGCAGGGTAATGTTTCACGGTTTAATGAATCTTCCACTTATTAGATGGGCTGCTTAAGAGATTATTTATGGTTAAACTCTTCACAACTTATTAATGGATATAATCCTTTTGGTATGAATAGTTCATCCGTCTGGGCATGGATGTTTTTATTTGGACATCTTGTTTGGGCTACTGGATTTATGTTTTTAATTTCCTGGCGTGGATATTGGCATGAATTGATTGAAACTTTAACATGGGCTCATGAACGCACATCTTTGGCCAATTTGATTCGTTGGAGAGATAAAACGGTGGCACTTTCCATTGTACAAGCAAGATTGGTTGGATTAGCCCACTTTTCTGTAGGTTATATATTTACTTATGCAGTGTTGTAACATCTGTTTTAATTGTTGTATCAACTGCTTTTGAAGAAAGAGGTGTAAGTGTTTTTGTGGGAGCAGAGGATGAGGTTGGATTAGCAACTGTCTTAGGTTTATAAGGTGTGGATATTGATTGCCTTGTTTTTCTAACAGGCATCTTCTTTGTTGAAGTACCAACATTTTCCTTTTCTTTTTGCAGAGCTATCTTTTTCTCAACCAAAGCTCTGCTCTCAACCCTAACCCTTTTCTTTGTATTCTCCTTTTCCCTTGCAAAGATATCAGCTGTTTCATCAACTAATTTAGAACCATGGTCTAAGGATAACCACTGTTGGTCGTGCATCTTTTTCATCAAGCTTTAGCACTTCTTTCTTTAAAGGTATCTTCCCCTTTTTGGCATCATCAGTATTGACCAAGATTACTGTGGGAGGAAGAGTACCAGTGGTTTGAAGGAGATGAGCCTTGAGTGCCTTAATATCTGCATCAGTGTCCATATATCTGGCATCAACCATGTTTCTAATCTCTTGTATCTGATGCTTGTGTTGAAGATCAACATAATACTTTTGTTGTTGAAATAGAGGATCTAAGGCTTGTTTGAGATCAGCAATATGACAGAGGGTTGGCTCTTGGTAGCTAACAACTGCTTCAGTAAATCCTTGATTTCATCCACAGAGCTTTCAATTTTGGTAATTCTCTCCGTCAAATCCTTGTATTTTAGATCATCACCTAATTTAATAGGTCATCTGAACTCCTACCAGAAATGGTAGTTTTATCTATGTCATCATAAACAAGAGTCTCAACCCCTGTTTCAAACATAGATGCCCCATTGTCTTGGTACTGGGACTTCCCACATAATCAAAGGTTACCGTAGTAGCCTCCACAGTGGTTGCCTTCATCAGAGTCTTAGGAATGTAACCACTGTCCAAAGGTAAACTAGAGAGTTTAGCAATTGTAGTGGCTGCTCTTGATGAACTATCACCTAGGGTTACATGTAACCCAAGGGATGTATCCTCTTCAGTTGCTGATGGGTTAGCAAAGAATAAAGAAGCAGACCCAGTCACTTGTTGGAGTATATTCTCATTGATAGGTTGGTGAGAAGAACTGGTTAATGTCTGTTCGAATTCAATTGCATTCAACAAAGGCAATATGGTAGGTGGCAGAGATTTTGTTGGTGAAGGTTGAGGTGCATAAAGAGACATTGCCCTGTGAGAGGGGCTTTGGAAGATAGAACCAAGTGCTCCTAGAGCTTCATAATTTGGTGTCCCTATGTTTACAACATTTTCCTTTTGTGAGGAAGAATGAGGAGTTTCAAAGCCAAGTTGAGATTCTAACATCTGCTGTGAAGAAGTAGCAGCAGTGTTTACAAGTGATTTTTGTGTTATCGCTGGGTTAATCTCTGGGATCTCATCTTCCAGAGGGCCCTTTTTGGGTTTGGTGGGTTTTTTGGAGATTTTCTTGGGTTTCTTTTTGGAGATTGCTGGTGTGGGTTTCTGGGCAGTGGTTGTAATGCCCTAATCACCAGGAGCAGTGGGCTCAGTAGCAGGAGGTTGAGATTGAACATTTTGTTCTTGTAAAGCATGCTCAGCCTTCTCTACTTGTGTTTTATAAACTTTATCCTGATTTGTAATTCTAGTAAAAGTTTCATGAGTTAGGCCGCCTGGTTGTGAAACAGCGCCTTGTTTAGCATCATTATCAGGTAACTGATTTTGAAAGAAACACTCAAGAATCATGGATGTATCAGAAAAGCTCTTTGTTTTGCAATGTTATTAAAATTTGCCACAAGATCATTGAACAGTATCTGAGAAAAGTTAAAATTTGATCCAGTTAAAATTGCATAGCCCAGATACTGAATGTTCAATGGTATTTCATTAAAGGCTGTGGTCTTTGCTGAGAGACAAGTTAAAAGAGTGTGAAAGAAAAATCTCATCTCAGCAGGAAAATTGGGTTTGAAGATTGTCATACCTTTAAGTTGCCCAATGTAGCCCCTTTCCATAATTTCGGTATGCATATCATTTGTAGAAAATGACACATGATGTGCCATATCATTCGTTCAAATACTTGGGAAATCGATTGAGTCTAATTTGCATCAGTGTTTTGCCCACTTTTGATATGATAGCATAAGGAACATCCTTTTGTGAATGAACCTTTGCTTTTGCCCAAAATTGCCGTAGTGCGTCTTGATAGATAAGGCCTTTAACGGTTAACATATGCAAAAGTTTTAATTCTTTCAAGATTTTTATCATTGAATGATATCTTGTGTTTGAATCGGTTGCATCAAGAATTGCGGTATAGTTGTGAGGAGTTTTGATTATGAGGATGAATGGTGGTGGTTCTGGTTTCGATTTCGCTTTAGATTTAGCTTTGGGTGCCATAATCGAGGTGAGAAACCGTTTTGAGAATTTTGAATTCAACACGGCAAAGCGAAACCTATGTTATGGATAAAACCGGGTTTTATAGGGTTTTGAAAAAGTGATGATGACGTGTCATTGATGCAACCAACTGACGAATAACGTGTGTCAACGTGTAACCTCTGTTTGAAAATGGAAGACAGTTGTTTGGATAAACACTGTTTGAGAACATGGGCAGTGGATGGGAACAGTGTTTTGAAACTATCAGAGGGTACACTTTTGACAGTGGATAGACTTTACTAAACGATCAGTGTTTTGATGCTATTAGTGGTTTGAAACAGACTTTAAGGATTTATTGAAAAAAATCAATTTTAAGCTATTTTTAAGGATGAAATTTTTATTGTCTGCAAACACTTTTATGCTATTTACACATAGATTACCAGAAAAATTGTTTTTAATCCATGTTTAGCATTCCAATCCTAGAGATCAAGCTTTCAAAAGTAGATGTATCTAATGCTTTTGTTAGAACATCTGCTAGCTGATCCTTAGTGTGGACATGTTGTAAAGAAATCAAACATTTTTTCATAGCAATCCCTCACAAAGGATGTCTGATGTCAATGTATTTTGTTGTGGAGTGAGAGACAGGATTTTTGATGATATTTTCTGCTGCTTGACTATCAATTTTGGGAGGAGTCTTTAAAGCAGTGATACCAAAATCCAGCAGTTGATTTTGAAGCCACAGGATTTGTGTTGTACAACTTGCAGCAACAATGTATTCTGCCTCAGCAGTGGATGTGGAAACTACAACTTGCTTTTTACTCTGCCAAGACACTAGGCAATCACATAGGAATTGGACACCTCCTGATGTGGACTTTCTTGTTGGAAGCAATTAGGTATAATAAAGACCCAATCATATTTCTGTAAAGTGTTTGATCAACCAAGTCATCTTTATCAACAATAGTGACCAGCTTGGATGTTGCCATGGGTGTGCTGCAAGGTTTACAATCATCCATATCAAAATTTTAAGCATTTCATTGACATACTTATTTTGATGGATGAAAGTGCCTTTGTGCACTTGTTTGACTTGTAAACCAAGAAAACATTGCAACTCACCCATTGCACTCATTTCAAACTCTGCTGCCATGAGTTTTCTAAACTCTTCACACATGGCAGTGCATGTGGATCCAAAAATAATGTCATTCACATAAATTTGGACAAGCATCAAATATTTTCCTTTCCATTTTAAAAACAAGGTTTTATCAATTTTACCTCTTGAAAGACCTATGGACAAGAGAAAAGTGGATAGAGTTTCATACCAGGCTCTTGGTGCTTGTTTAAGACCATATAGTGCTTTGTTTAACCTCTACACATGATCAGGATGAAATGGATCTTCAAATCCAGGAGGTTTGCACACATACACTTCTTCCTTGATCTTTCCGTACAGGAATGCACTTTTGATGTCCATTTGAAACACTTTGATGTGGTGGTTAGCAGCAAAAGCTAAGAACAGTCTGATGGCTTCTAACCTTGCTACAGGAGCAAAAGTTTCATCATAGTCAATGTCTTCTTCCTGTCTATAGCCTTGAACCACGAGCCTTGCTTTGTTCTTGACAACAATACCCCTTTCATCGGTTTTGTTCTTGAAGATCCACTTTGTGCCAATTGCACTTACATCTTTAGGCAGTGGTACAAGTTCCCAAACTTGTTGTCTTCTAAACTGAAGGAGCTCCTCTTGCATAGATTCTACCCAACTACTGTCTTTCAGTGCCTCTTGGTACTTGACATGTTGGATGAGTGATAGAAAACCAGCAAAGTGGCATATGTTTTGGGATTGTCTTCTAGTGAGCACTCCCTCATTTATGTTGCCAATAAACTTGATCCAATGGATGACTTTTGAGGAAAATCAAATCACCTTGATATGGGACAAGTGTATTTTGAGGAGAAGCTTGCAAATGTGTATCATCTGAGCTAATCTCTGTTGGTGAATTTGATGGTCCAGCCTCTGTTTAGAATGGAGGTGGTGGTATGGGTGGCATAGTAGGGTATGTTTGTTGATTTTTATCCAGATTTGATGGATTTTTATCAACAGTGTTTTGGTTTTGAGAGCAGGCAGAGGTTGGAGAATTAAGCACTGTTGAACCAGCAGAGCTTTCACCATTGTTACTAACATTTGCTCCTCTGCTTGAAGGACAGATCTTGAGGTTTGGAAGAATGCAATCATATCCTTGCTCTTGTGATGATGACTGTGATGTACCTGCAGTGTTAGTCTTGACAGACACATCTTCAAATGTAAATTTATCTAGATCAAACAATTCAGCAGGATTTGCTGGGATTTTCAAAGATGAAAGTTCATTGAACTTCACATTCAGAGTTTCTTCAACACACTTAGTCCTAGAGTGAAATACTCTGTAGGCTTTGGCAGTGGTTGAGTATCCCAGAAAATAACCAATCAACTTTGGCTGCAAACTTAGAAATAGAATTTTTTAAGTTCAAAATGAAACAAGGACAATCAAAAACTTTGAAATATGAGATCAGAGGTTTTATATTGTGAAGCAGTTAATAGGCAGTCTTTTGATGCCTGGGTTAATCAAAACTCTCTTTTGAACATAACAAGCAGTGTTTACAGCCTTTGCCCAAAAAGACAAGGGTACACCTGAGTCTGCTAGCATGGTTCTTGCAGATTCAACAAGAGTTTGATTTTTCCTTTCAACTACCCCATTTTGTTCTGGAGTTCTTGGGACACTAAATTTCCTAGCAATCCCTTTTGACTCACATAACGCATCTAACTCCTTATTTCTAAACTCTGTAATAACAACTCTCCAATACACCCCAAACCGAACGGAAACGTAAAACCTGTACAGCCCAGGCGCCACGCGCCAGAGACACCAGTCTTTCTCGTAACACGTAGGAGTTACCCAGGTGACGTGTCACCGTTTCGCGCCATCTGGCAACCCTACACTTGTGACCAGGCTGACCTAGCCTAGCTAGGTATCTCAGGCACCACACGAGGGAGGTCACAGAATCCCGCGCGACGCGTGGGGGAGGTCAAAATCAGGTATAAATAGAGCAGCGTGGGACTAAAGTCTGTGCTCAAAATTGAACGAAAAATTCGATCGTATACTCTCTCTATCCCCGTTTCTCTGAACAATCCCCTCCCCTAAACCCCTAAACCCCTAAATCTGCGAAGCGCTGCCCGCTGTAACTAACTTAACCCCCGATCACTAATCCACTATCCTACCCGAGTTAGGACCAACGCATGTCAAGGCTCTGCCCGACTACGTTCGTTGGAATCCTATCTCGTGTTGTATGGACACCCTACCCGATCGATCTAGAATCGTAACGCATGTCTAGGCTCTGTCTGACTACGTTCATTGGAGTTTTGTCGAGTGTTGTATGGTTAAAGTGACTTGGGTTAACTTACTAACACATGTGCATTGTATGTTTTAATAGAAATTCCAGGAAGTAATCAAGAATTGTCACCAGGAACTCCGTAGGATTACCTAATTGTCCAAGGCGAGTACATTCTCTTTTTGTAAACCTTTTTGTGAGTCAAAATGTGTTACCAAAACCTCAAATGTTTTAATTATGCTTAATAGTAATTGAGTATATGTATTCTACAATTACTGCCGGTATGTTGGGGTTTTGTATACATTGCTAGTCCACAGTCACGGGAATGTGACAGGAACCGTTACTGTTGGGTGACAGGGCCCAAAGTAATATGACCCACAAGTCAGGATTGACAGTACTAATTGATTAATTGTGTAGATATAAACATTGTAAATGCGGATGCTCTCAATAACTGTAAAGTATAATCACTTGTTTTGATAAAACTGAGATGGATTCGCCAGTATTTCTTGCTGATAAAATGTTTTTAAAACGCGTTTCAGGGAACGTAATGTGAAGCTTATAGAAGCCAGCTGGAAAGCACTGAAGGCTTAGAAAGTGGCTATAAAAGTTACCTAAATAAAAAGGAGTTTATGTTTTCAATAAATTAGGGTTTGTCCCTAAAAATATGTTGTAAAACTTGGGTTCTACCCCATTTGTTTAATATAAAAGTTTGGTGTTTTGAAACTCTGATATTTATTCCCTAACTACGATCGTGATGATTTAATTCCGCTACCAAATTAATAAACACCGGTACCACCAGCTCTGTGTCTCGGGACCCCCGCTCCCGGGGTGGGGTCGGGGGTTGCGACAGAAGGTGGTATCAGAGCCAGTGATTTAAGCCATTTAGGTGTTCTTTCGAAATACCTAAATTTTTGTGTTAGAAAATATCCGCGACTTTATATGTATATATATTATTATTTTGTGTTATTAACTTCTTTAGTTTATAGTATGAGTGATCAGGGTACTTCTGGCGCTTATCGTCACCTACCTCATTCTCTTATGGATGAAGGAACATCCTAGCCAACCCAGTCTACACCGCTCATTCCGAAGATATCTTTGTTTTCAAAGCCAAATCTGCAGAACCTTTTCCCGCTAAAAAGAGAGGTTGGTCTAGTAGAGCCAAAGGAAAAAAGGAAAAAACTGAGACAAGTATAACAACAAGCCATAGCAGCTAGAACTGAGAGAAACATCCAAAAACCAGAAGTTAGACCCTTGTGGGAAGAAGAATTAGATAGACAGCTAGCTAATTTTCACATGTTCGGAAATGTAGGAGGAGAACCTAATTTCAATAAAGTAGCAAATCCAGAATCACCGTTACTTCCCTTATTTCCTAACCAACCCATGAACCTAGAACAGAACAAGGGAAACCAATTTCCAATCCCAGCCTTTGACCCCAATGAGATACCTAGAATTCCAGCACCAAACCCTTTAGATCCATGGTGGGCTAACAACTGGGCAATTCAGAACCTGCAAAAAAACCCAATTCCCTATGAAGAACCAGTTCCACCTTATCCTGAACCAGTGCTAGCCCCAATACTACCCAGGGAACATGTGGAAGAACTCCGCCAGCTTGGAGATGAACTGGTGGAGGAAGTAAACTGAATTCGCCACATCGGAGAGAAGCTCGTCTGGAAGTATGACGAGCGGGAAATGCAGTTTTAAGGAAGCCATAGCTTATATATATATATATATATGTGTGTGTGTGTATTTTGTTACAAAAAAAAAACTAAAACAGACATAAAGTAATATCACCTATATAAATATATCGATGCATAGGTTAGTAATATTTGAACTCCAGTTATGTTTGTACTTGATCATATATATGAAAAGAGTAAAAGTCGCAATGCTCGACGATTTTGGTTCACTGTGTTGGTGTGATTGTTATTTAACTTATTCTGTGATATTAATACCTGATAAATGTTTACAATTCAGATGTCAGACGAAGTAAATCAGGAAATCCATAATAACGATAATAACGAGAATCAAATGAATAAAAGTGTTATCAAACACATAGTGGCCCAAGGAATCATAGATGCTATGCCCTATATTATCGATACCATTAAAAAGGCAGGAAATAATGATTCCATAAATGGGAATAAACGTGTACCCCCTGAGTCAAATCACAGCGTGAATGGAAATCCCGAACTGTTAATCCAAGCTCCAATTCCAAAAAGAAGAAGAACCATCTCATATGGTTGTTCTTATAAAGAATTCTTATCATGCAAACTGATAGAATTCTCAGGCAATGAAGGACCTATTTCAGCCTTACGCTGGATAGAAAAGACAGAAGCAGTCCTCAAGATAAGTAAATGTGAAAATGAAGATAAAGTTATGTATGCTTCTAATCTTTTTAAAGATGTAGCTTTAGAGTGGTGGAATACCATCCTTCAGTCCAAAGGAAGTGACAGGATTTACGTATGGAATGGAACAACCTTAAGGAAATAGTTGAAAGGAAATTCTGTCCTCCCAATGAAAAGGAACAGATTGCTAATAAATTCCTAAATCATAGAATGGCTGGGGTAAATTTTAGGGAATATACTACCATATTCTTTGAATATGCAAGGATTGTACCAACCCTAGCCTCACCTGAACTAGTATTGATCTCCCGTTACATCTGGGGATTAATAAGTGAGATCAGGCATGCAGTCAAAGCAGCTAGACCACAAACCATAGAAGAAGCAGTAGAGCTAGCAAACACCTTGACAGATGAATTGGTACGTATGCAAGAAGAAAACCAGAAAGGAACCTAGCTCAAAAGATCACTCAGGAGCTACGTTATGGAAATTCCAACCGTGGGAAAGGGGCAAGTTCTTCTTGACCCCCGTGTAAGTACTGCAAAAGGAAACATTCAGGGAAATGCTCTACATACTGCAATTTCTGCAAATTCCCGAGACATAAGGAAAAAGACTGCAGAAAGAAAGTTAGCAATGGGCTATGCTACCACTGCGGGGAAGCCGGTCATATTAGAACCAACTATCCGAAACTAGCTCTAGCGGCAAACAATAAAGCAAAGACAGACGAAGGACCCAAGAAGACTGCCAGAGCGTTCGTGCTGGCCGCTGAAGAAGCAAAGATGATTCCGGATGTGATTGCCGGTACGTTTTTAGTAATGATGTTTATGCAAAAGTATTATTTGACTCTGGTGCAAACCAAAGTTTCATCAATACTTCCTTTTGCAATTTTCTTAATCAACCATTAACTAAACTTCACCAAAACTGTCTGGTGGAGACGGCAAATGGGTCTTCTATCCAAATAAGCGAAATCCTGCAAGGAGCAAAGATATGAATTTTAAATCATAATTTTTCTACTAACCTTTTTCCAGTGGATCTTGCCGGATTTGATGTCGTGTTAGGAATGGATTGGTTGGTAGCCAATCAGGCACGAATAATATGTGATCAAAAGTCTGTAGAAGTAAATGTGCCATCTGGTGAAAGGATCACAATTAGAGGAGATAAGTCGAAAGATCAACAAAGTTCATCTCTGTGATGAAAGCTGCAAGCTATGCACGGAAAGGAGGAATAGTGTATATGATTTCCGTAATCATTAACACTAAAGGAAAAGAATTAAAAGATATTCCTGTAATATCTAATTTCTCAGATGTCTTCCCGGAAGAGTTGCCTGGATTACCGCTAGATCGAGAGGTTGAATTTAGAATTCACCTAATACCAGGAACAGCACGATTGCCAAAGCACCCTATCGCCTAGCACGACGGAGATGCAGGAACTGAAGAAACAACTGGAAGAATTACTAGAGAAAGGTTTCATACAACCCAGCTCATCGCCATGGGGAGCACCGGTGTTGTTTGTCAAGAAGAAAGACGGATCTATGCGTATGTGCATTGATTACCGGGAATTGAACAAAGTGACAATAAAAAATCGGTACCCGTTGCCAAGAATTGATGATTTGTTTGACCAACTCCAAGGAGCCGATTCTTTTTCTAAAATCGACTTATGCTCAGGATATAGTACATGAAGAGGACATTCCTCAAACAGCTTTCAGAACAAGGTACGGTCATTATGAATTTACTGTCATGCCATTTGGTTTAACCAATGCCCCAGCTGCATTTATGGACATGATGAACAGGATATGTAAACCATACCTGGATAAATTCATAATTGTCTTTACAGATGATATTCTAATTTACTCTAAGAGTAAGGAAGATCACGCAGAACATTTGCATATACTCCTAACATTGCTGAGGAAGGAAAAGTTTTACGCAAAATTCTCAAAATGTGAATTTTGGTTACGAGAAGTACAATTCCTTGGACATCTAGTAAACCAAGAAGGAATTCATGTGGATCCCACAAAGATCGAAGCAATTACCAAATGGAAGGTCCTAGAATCACCAACGGAAGTAAGAAGTTTTCTTGGATTGGCAGGATATTATAGACGTTTTATTCAAGATTTTTCTAGAACAGCCATCCCATTAACCGAGCTAACTTGCAAATCGGTTAAGTTTGAATGGGGACCAAAGCAAGAAGAAGCATTAAGGATTTTAAAGCAAAAGTTAACCAACGCACCAATACTCGCTTTGCTTCGTAGTTTATTGTGATGCGTCTAAATTAGGATATGGATGTGTGCTGATGCAACGTCAAAAAGTAATTGCTTATGCCTCTAGACAACTTAAAAAGCATGAAGAGAATTATACAACCCATGATCTAGAGTTGGGAGCAATAATTTTTGCCCTTAAGATTTGGAGACACTATCTTTATGGTAGTAAATTTGTAGTAATCACAGATCGTAAGAGTTTAAGATGATAAAAGGAATTAAACATGAGACAGAGGCGATGGATGGAAATCCTTAGTGATTATGATTGTGATATCCAGTATCATGCAGGAAAAACTAACGTAGTAGCTGATGCTTTAAGTCGAAAGTATCATGAGAAGCCAAAAAGAGTACGCTCTCTTAGACTAACCTGCAGATAGATTTAAATGAGCAAATTAAACAGACACAGGAAACAACAATCAAGGATGATGCTGAAGGATTAAAAGGAATGATTAAAGAATTAGAGAAAGGAACAGATGGAATTTGAAGATTCCATAACAACATAATTTGGATCCCTATCCAAGGAGACCTACGAAACCGAATACTAGAGGAAGCCCATAAGACTAAGTATACAATGCATACTGGAAGTAATAAGATGTATAAAGACTTGAGAAAAAATTTCTGGTGGACAGGAATGAAGAAGGATGTAGCAAGCTACGTTGCCAAATGTCTAACATGTTCACAGGTTAAAGCTGAACATCAGAAACCTTCAGGCTTGTTACAACAATTGGAAATGCCAATTTGGAAATGGGAATTGATAACAATGGACTTTGTAACTAAACTACCCGGAACACGAAAAGGTAATGATACAATCTGGGTGATTGTAGACAGGTTAACCAAATCAGCTCATTTCTTACCGATGAAGGAAACTTTCAGTATGGAACAGTTAGCTAAATTATATGGAAATGAAATAGTTTCATTGCATGGAATTCCTTTATCTATTGCGTCTGACACGGACAACCGTTTTACTTCTCATTTTTGGACAAGTTTCCAAAAAGCAATGGGAACTAAACTAAATCTAAGTACAACATACCATCCTCAAACAGACGGTCAAAGTGAAAGGACAATCCAAACAATGAAAGACATGCTTAGGGCCTGTATAATTGATTTCGGAGGAAATTGGGATGAACATTTGCCTTTGATAGAGTTTTCCTACAACAACAATTATCATACCAGCATCGATACTGCACCATTTGAAGCACTCTACGGGCGAAAATGTCGAACTCCAATATGTTGGGCGGAGATTGGAAAAGGCAACTATCAGGTCCTGAAATCGTGCAAGAAACAACTGAAAAAATCATTCAAGTCAAAGAAAGACTGAAAGCGGCTCGAGATTGTCAAAAGAGTTATGCAGATAACAGACGCAAACCTTTGGAATTTCAAGTTGAAGATAAAGTGCTATTAAAAGTCTCACCATGGAAAGGAGTTGTAAGATTGGTAAGAAAGGAAACTAAGCCCAAGATATGTTGGACCTTTCAAAATTTCAAAAGAATAGGGCCAGTAGCTTATCAGTTACAATTGCCAGAAGAAATGACTGGAATACATGATGTATTTCATGTATGTAATCACAAGAAATGTTTGGCAGATGAATCATTGGTAATATCTCTTCAAGATATAGAGGTAAATGAGAAGCTGAAGTTTGTAGAGAAACCCGTTCAGATTGAAGATAAGAATCTCAAGCGCAAGAGATTAGTTCTCGTCAAAGTAAAATGGGATTCAAAGAAAGGACCAGAATATACATGGGAGCTAGAGTCAGAAATGCAAAGAAGTATCCACACCTATTCCAATGAATCTCGAGGATGAGATTTAAAATAAGGTGGGGAGGATATAACAACTCTCCAATACACCCCGAACCGAGTCGAAATGTAAAACCGACACGCAAATCAAGACGCGGCATGCAAAACGAAACAGGCTCACCTGAACAGCCCAGGCGCCACGCGCCAGAGACACCAGTCTCTATCGCAATGCGCGGGAGGTACCCAGGTGACGTGTCACCGTTTCGCGCCATCTGGCAACCCTACACTTGTGACCAGGCTGACCTAGCCTAGCTAGGTATCTCAGGCACCACGCGAGGGAGGTCCCAGAATCCCGCGCGACGCGCGGGGGAGGTCAAAATCGGGAATAAATAGAGCAGCGTGGGACTAAAGTCTATGCTCAAAATCGAATGAAAAATTCGATCCTCTATCCCTGTTTCTCTGAACAAACCCTCCCCTAAACCCCTAACCCCTAAACCTGCGAAGCGCTGCCCGCTGTAAGTAACTTAACCATGTCAAGGCTCTGCCCGACTACGTTCGTTGGAATCCTATCTCGTGTTGTATGGACACCCTACCCGATCGATCTAGAATCGCCAACGCATGTCTAGTCTCTGTCTGACTACGTTCGTTGGAGTTCTGTCGAGTGTTGTATGGTTAAAGTGACTTGGGTTAACTTACTAACACATGTATATTGTATGTTTTAATAGAAATTCCAGGAAGTAATCAAGAATTGTCACCGGGAACTCCACAGATTACCTAAGTGTCCAAGGCGAGTACATTCTCTTTTTGTAAACCTTTTTGTGAGTCAAAATGTGTTACCAAAACCTCAAATGTTTTAATTATGCTTAACAGTAATTGAGTATATGTATTCTACAATTACTGCCGGTATGTTGGGGTTTTGTATACATTGCAAGTCCACAGTCACGGGAATGTGACAGGAACCGTTATTGTTGGGTGACAGGGCCCAAAGTAATATGACCACAAGTCAGGATTGACAGTACTGATTGAGTAATGGTGTAGATATAAACATTGTAAATGCGGATGCTCTAAATAACTGTAAATATAATCACTTGTTTTGATAACACTGAGATGGATTCGCCAGTATTTCTTGCTGATAAAATGTTTTTAAAACGCGTTTCAGGGAACGTATGTGAAGCTTATAGAAGCCAGCTGGAAAGCACTGAAGGCTTAGAAAGTGGCTATAAAAGTTACCTAAGTAAAAAGGAGTTTATGTTTTCCATAAATTAGGGTTTATCCCTAAAAATATGTTGTAATGGAAACTTGGTTCTACCCCATTTGTTTAATATAAAAGTTTGGTGTTTTGAAACTCTGATATTTATTCCCTAACTACGATCCTGATGATTTAATACCGCTGCCAAATTAATAAACACCGGTACCACCAGCTCTGTGTCTCGTGGCCCCCGCTCCCGGGGTGGGGTCGGGGGTTGCGACATCTGTCCCATTGTCACTCCTAAAATTTTTTACAGGAAGATCATATTGCTTTTCAACTTGTTTGACAAAATTTTGCAATATACCAGCTGTTTTATCTTTGGAGTGTAAAAAGAAGGTCCATGTAAACCTTGAAAAATCATCAACAATGACTAAACAAAATCTTTTCTTCATTAAACTCATGATTTTTACAGGGCCAAACAAATCCATGTGCAGCAGTTGCAAACACTGGGTTGTTTTGGACTCTTCAATTGACTTAAGAACTTTTATGTTGCTTACCTTTTAAACAAGAAACACAATGTTCTTCACAAGTGAACTGTTTATGTGGTAAACCTCTGACAAGACAGTTTTTGGAGAGTGTGGTGATTGTTTTCAGATTTGTATGCCCAAGTCTTCTATGCCATAACTGTGTCTCTTTGCTGGAAGCAACTGAGAACAGGCATGCATGAGAGATAGGGTTATCTTTTAACATATCAACCACATACACATTGCCACTCCTATTGTGCTTTACTCTCAGCAATAATCTGATCAATCTTTTTCACAATCTCTGGTCCTACAATTTGACAAGTTTTCTTTGTAAAGAAAGATCCATATCCTTTGTCACTCATTTGAGAGACACTCAGAAGATTGAATTTTAGATTGTCAATTAAATTAACATTTTCAAATTTGAGATTCCCAGCCTGAACACACCCTGAACCCAACACCTTTCCTTTTGAATTGATACCAAAAGATATATCACCCCCTCCATGAGCCAAGAAATCTTTGAGAAGGGCTCTACATCCTGTCATGTGCCTGGAGCCACCACTATCTACATCCCATAAACTATCAAGGCAAGTACAAGCTCCCTGCACACAAGTAAACAATTAGTTCATATGAGATTACAAAGCTAGAATGCCTTTGGATGGGTTTACATATTGTCCATTCTCAAATCCAGGAGTATGGCTAGTGGTTGAGTTTGCCTTTGTATCCACTGTTGTGAACCATTTCCTGTCAGATGTTGGTAACCATGAGGATATCTATTCACTTTGGGCTTTGAAGGTTTTTTGTAACCTTCATAGCTCATAGGAACCTTTTGATAAGTTGGTTGTCCATGTCCTCTTGGATACCTGTTGGCAGGTGGAGCATCTGTCACTTGTACCTCTATAGGAACAGAGGTTTTGATCAATGCTTTTGTGATAGATGTTTCAACAGGTTTAAAAGTCTGCTTAGATTTATTTCTAGCAGAGCTTGAACTTTCTTTCGCAAGAGCTTTTGCTTTGATCTCTTTTACCTTTTGATCATAGGTTTGCAGATAAGCACACTCATGAGTCAGATGATTTGTTTTCCCACAGATAAAGCATTTTGAATCATTTGGGATTACATGTGTTTTGTTTATGTCATATGCTTTTAAAAGAAAACAGTTTTCAGCGACATGGTTTCTTTTGTTGCAAAATTCACAAAACAGATGTTTGATTTTTTTCCCTTTTCTTTTTATCTGATTTCTTCTCAGCAGATGTTGTAACCTCTGCTGGAAGATCTTTGATAGGAATGATTCTTACCATCGGTGCCTTGACACCTTCAAGAGTTAAGAAGTCCATTGGCTTGAAATTTTTAAGAATATCACATTCATCTGACCATGTGGGTTTGAATTGGTATTTCTCAGTTTCTTTAAAAGTTGATTTTTTCTTTTTTTTTTTATCTGATTTCTTCTCAGCAGATGTTGCAACCTCTGCTGGAAGATCTTTGATAGGAATGATTCTTGCCATCGGTGCCTTGACACCTTCAAGAGTTAAGAAATCCATTGGCTTGAAATTTTCAAGAATATCACATTCATCTGACCATGTGGGTTTGAATTGGTATTTCTCAATTTCTTTAAAAGTTGATGACCTTCATGTTTTTCAAGAGAGATTTTGTTACCTTTTTTTATCAGTGATTTTTATCTCATTCCCAGCCAAATTTGTTGGAACTGCTTCAACCTTTCCAGAATCAATTTTATAACATTTTCTTTGGCTTCTTCTTCAGTTACAAAACCAATGCCAAATTTTATGTTACTCTTGATCTGTTTATCTAGCATAATTTCAAAACCTTTTGAAGATTCTACCCATTTTTCACATGTGATATGGGTATCCTCTAACTTCTTTTTGCAAACTTGATATTTATCTACCATAGTTTGGAGTTGGTCCTTGGTTATGCTAGCTTCATCTTTAGGCTACTTATCTCAGAATCTTTTGAAAGCAATTTTGATTTTAACTCTTTGACAAGTTTTTCAAAATTAAGTTCATTTTCTAACATTTTGTTTCTAAGGTTTTCATTCACCTGTTTGATGTTAGAAAAAGCTATTATACATTTTTCAGAACCGAGATCCTTTAGGATCTGAGGTGATACCTTGGAAAGTGTCCTAACCTATTACACTTATAACATTTGATTTTGGATTTATCCAACCCCACTTTTAACCCCTCATGCAATCCTGGAAATTTCCTACCAGTCCTTTTGTAAAATTTACTTGCTCTAACACTCAACAGTGCCAGCTGATGTAAAATGTCCATTTCTTCCAAATCAGTGGGTTCAAAATGTTGTAAATCATTCATTTCAAAGGACATATTGTTAGAGTTTTGGCTTTCCCCATTTGCAGCAAAAGCAAAATTGGGTATGTAAGGATCAGAGGTAAAATTGTTTCTAGATGTTATATCAATATAATGATCATAACCTTGATCCTTCCCACTACCAGAACTCTCTTCTGACTATAAAGAGCAGTGTTACCCAAGGTATAGTCGTCAGTTGTTTTCCCAGACTCTTGTAACTTCATTTTCTAATTCAACTCTCTCTCATAAGTGAGAAGTCGATCATGAAGTTGAGTAAGGGTCATCTCTTTAAAACCAACAGATATTCGAGTAACGTAAGCTACAGTCTCCTATTTTTCTGGTAATGATCTCAAAAAGCGATTATTGACAGTCAAATTTGTAAATTCTACATTAACCAGTTTTAATTCACTAATGAGACAACTAAAACGTTCGAACTGTTCTATTAACGACTCACCTTTTACGTGACAAAACGTCTCATACTGTTGATTTAAAACTTCTCTCTTGTTCTCTATCACCTCCTTAGTGCGTCCCATACTCTTTTGCACTGTTGCAGTGGAGCAAACCAGCATAGATTCCGTTGGGTAGCACGGAAGCAACGATGCTAAACGCTTTTGCATCCAACTCTATTTTCTGGAAGTCTTGCTCAGAGTAATTTTCGGGACTTTTTGGCCCTTGAGTATTGGGATCCTCTGTGCTGGGAACCATTGGAATATGAGGTCCATACAGAACAGATCGCCAACAGCCGGTGTTTTGCTGAGCCAGGATGTGACCCATCCGACGTTGCCATATAAAATATTCATTTCGTTTCAACATTGGTGGTTTAAACATGGATCCAATGTTGGAATCCTGTGTGTTTTGAGCCATTTATGCTTGTTTACAACAGATTTGTGTTTTAAAAACTTTGAACGTAATAAAACTCTGTGTTCAAGTAAAACTATCCAACTGATTAGCAGGGAGAGCTAATCCTTCAAATCAAATTGATATTAATCAAATTTTGATTGACCAAGCTCCGATACCAATTGTTAGGATCTGAGTTTGATTTACTTGTAGTTTTTGTTTCAAAAATGTAATATGATTGAAATTTAGAGTAAATGCAGCGGAATAGAATGGAAAACTTTTACTACAAGTAAAGGTTGTTTGTTTTCATCATCATCATGCTTTCAAGTTTAGAAACTTTGCATGTGATTCACAAACTCCCCCTCAGCCTATTGTGCAACACAATTAGATAGTACAGAAATGGAAGAAGATGATTGGTGCAAGGATCTTTTTAAGAAGACGAATTGTACTGTTACATCGACTCAGCTATTTATACTAACTATCTAACCACTGAGCATCTTTTGATGACATCAGGGTTGATAGTGACATCTAACAGAAAAATAACAAACAATAAACACTGATGCCTAACAACTGATAGTGCAAATGCACTGTTACATTGAAAATAAAACTAATAAACTAAACTCTGATGACTATCCTCTACTTCATATCTTCTGTTAGACCTTTGGTGTAGTAGATGATGTAAAGGCATCAGTCTTTAGAAGACAAAGTTTAGGTGATCAGAGGTTCTAAGCACTGATAGAAGGACCAATCCACGGATAGAGTATTTTGGCTTTATATCATCTGTTCCTTTGTAAAGGATCAATCCCAACACAATTTGGGTGAAACATCAAGTGGCCAAGCCGGGGCGGACACGCGTTTGAAGGGAAAACTTTAAGGTACGTGGCTTATTGCTTCATAGGATTGCAATTACGATTTTTGTAGTGATATTTATATTGGATAACGAAGTGACATTAGAACTTTGGTTTAAACACGGTTAATGGGTAAAATCAGGAATTTAAGCATAAACCGAGTAACCGAACGCAAACTATAAGTAAAGGGATTCGAGAAAAGAGTCTTACTTGACAAATAATGAATTCATGAAGAGAATTCGGAATAAGTGTATAGCCTCACTTTTTCATACTTTCCATGTTTAGAAAGCTAGTCTTGTACTTCTATTTTTGGAAACCTTTGTATCTCGTATTCCTCTTTCGTTGTAACCTTTTTAATCGAGACTTATGGAATATACATT
The DNA here is from genome assembly GCA_947069175.1 of Scalesia atractyloides. Lineage (NCBI taxonomy): Eukaryota > Viridiplantae > Streptophyta > Magnoliopsida > Asterales > Asteraceae > Scalesia > Scalesia atractyloides. Next base: position 89,588,716 of record CAMTDV010000017.1, read on the forward strand.
TTTATCTCTATACTTGTTATACGCAATCATACATACTTATACTTGATACTCATACTCGAAAACGTGACATACTTGCTAATACGCGACATTTATACTTGATACATACATTATACGTGATGTGAATACTCGATCTCGATCATTACATACATACACATACATTATAACATGCCTTGTATACTATTAATACCTTAATCATTCATAAAATACCTTAACATAACATATAAACCCGTAACCTTGTGACAAAACAACAAAAATCAACACCTTTGCCCGGACCAGGTCCGCAAGGGGTCTGGTGGGCAGCAGGTTTTGAAACCTCGCGGATTTGCACGAATCCCACTCTTTTACACTCCTCCAATCACCTCTAAACTCCATTAAAGCTCTCCCAACACCCTCCTAACTCATCCCTATAAATACCACCTCTAATCCAAGCTTTTTCACACTTGAAACAGCTTCTAATCTCTCTCAAATCACTCCTCAAATCAGTTGCAACATCAAATCCGAGCAAATTCATACCCTCATGCTAAAGTGAGCATAACTTGCTCAAAACTCAACGAAGTCTCTTGATTCTTCTTTCTATTTACTTGGATAATCTTTAGGTTTGAATCCACGGATTCTCCATGAAGAATCCAGACCTGGAAATGCACCTAAAGTGTCCCAAAACTTTCTGTTATGTTTAAAACTCTTTCAAAACTTGTTTAATCTTATCTTTTCTTCATTCATTCTAGTGTTCTTGAGCTTCTAATCCACGTGGTGATTAAGGAGACTAACCTAGGTTGTTATACATGTAAATAGGAGTGTTTAAACACTCCAAACTTTCTGTTTTCATAAGAGCTTAAACCTCACAAGTGGTGCAAGTCTTGAACTTGTCCATGTGTGTCCACCTTGGTTAGCTTGGGCTATCCTAACTATGAGACCACACACCACTTGATGATTTTCATCATTATCCCAAGTTAGTTTGCTAGTTTGAAAGTGTCACAACCCGGTTTAGCCTTTGACGTGTGTCAAAGCGTGCTCACCGGGTTGTATTTCACTTGGCTACTTGGTATCGTGGTGACACGCTTTACATTCTTGTCATTTCCATTCTTGTCATATTATTGTTCTAAGACCCTCCTTGTTACCTATGGTAACTTGTGTAGTGGTGAACATCATACGAGGTTCCAAAGTGGATGGTTAATTATCCCACCTCCTACTTGACTTACATGAAACCAAAAGGTTTCAAAGTGGATGGTTCATCCTCCCACCTCCTACATGATCATATAACTATATATAAATCTATGGACTATATAATATATCAAACCGAAACCTTGATAATGAATACATAATCACCTATCAAGTTAATAAGTTTTATCACTAAAGTGTGTAGTTCCTTGTCACGATTCTAATAGGTCTCGAACCTATGAAATCATATCAAACCCATTCGGGTTTTCATAGTGTCAAGAATAAGTGCTATACCTTAGTGATTATTTTCATACCATAATACTTTATTCTTATTTCCGTAATCATGCTCGATAATCCAAAGCTTCCGTCAACACTCATACTCATACCTATGTTCTTCTTGTAGAAGGACAAGGCGCCAAACCCTAATCTACAAACAAGCTCACGGATTTCTTTAAGTGGAACACTTTTGCAAAACCGTGAGTACACTCGACCCATTTACCGCTTTCTCACTTTTAGGTTGTAACATGTTTACTTATCAAAATACACTTATCACAAATTCATGCTTTTACATACTCAATCCTTAATACATGATGCTTGTTATGCTTAGATACATGCTAGAATTATACATGTTCGATCATTAACTTAGCTAGCCCAACTTATCATATATAGCGCTATAGGAGTAGCACACCACCCGTCGGGGTTATGTTAAGATTACCATACTCAAATTAGTCTCGGCGCTTTTGTGACGAGGGAAGCTCGATCTCGTAAACATTTGTGGAAACTCGGGGTTTGATCTAGTATTGCATGATTGGTATATTCTTTGCTTACAATTACCATGTGGATTCGAGGTATACATTTTATACTTATGCTATGTATCACCAAACGTGTGTACTCGCCTTTGCTTTTGCATTGAATTCTATTTTAAAACATGTTACAGGGTGATGAAGATGATGCCATGAAATTGGAGTAGTGTTGATGACTAGATAACATATAGACGTTTAGGTTTACAATTGTTGTATCAAATTTTGTCCTTTGTTATTGTTGTATTTTGAAATTCTCTTGTATTATATGACAATTTAAGTATGAAATGAAATCCGGTTTAAATTAATTATTATCGCAATTAGTTTTATGAGCAATGAGCAATCTCTTTCGTCCCGCCTCGATGTTTCCGCCATCGGTTGGGGTATGACATATTGGTATCAGAGCCCTAACTATACAAAATTAGGTAGAATTGTCATGTTCGACCTAGTCTATAGTTTAAGTGTCCATTTTTTACCATTCTTATATCATGCTTAAAACTTTATTCTTCCTTCATTGCTTCTTCCTTTCTTTTGGTCTTAAAACTTACATAACGTCTTTCCTAAGACGTTTACACAATACACTTGAAGACTTGAAGACACTCATGAGGCAAACGATATGATTTACACCAAAATAGGTCCAATGACTTAAAATTTTTGGTGAAATCCCTCATTCCACGTATTCGATTTTTCAAGAAGTTATACCATCAAGTTAGGAGTGATATCCACATCCTGATGGAAAAACTTCCATTTCATACTCTAGTGGATCTTACAAATGAGTCGGAATATGTTCCTCGTTTAGTAAGAAACAACCACACTTAGGGTACGAAATCGTCAAGTTAGGGGTGAAACCCGCACCTTGTCGATTAAGTCCCGTTCCTCGATTTTCAATCTCGCCAAAGTCTCGCATTTTCGATCGACCAGGGACATGTAGTAATTGGAAGGGTAAAATGTTGTTAATCGCTTCTCGACGAGAGCGTTTTACCTATTAGGCCATAGCATGTTCCCTAACTCGAAAGATCTTACGAATCATTTTGGAATAGTCGACGTTTCTCTACCCGAAACAATCCCATGTTTTATTAAGCCAATCTTTTATGTTATCTTTATTTTTATGTGATTTTATACTTGTTACCTTGTTCGTTTTGAACCGTTGCACAATTCGCACGTCTCTTGCAATCAAAAACAATAATAATCCTCGTGAACAAACTAAATTTATGCTCTTTATACGCATTCATACGTGATTATACTTGTTGAATACTCGTTAAATACTCGTCAAATACATGCAAAATACGTGAATTATCCATGCTTATACATACAAAACTTATTTTTACATTATGATCAAGTCTCATCCTTTCCCTTTCTATTTCAACCCTAGATGTCTTCTCCAAGTTCTTCCAAGAAATCCAAGTGCTCCAAGAGGGGTTCAAACAACCAAGGAGACTCTATCTCCAAGCATGAATTGGTAGAAGCCGAGCAGATGGCTAAGATCATCCCAAACATCGTAACCCAAATCCAAACCATCCATGAAACCCCCAAGTCCTCCGTTTGCCTCAAAGGTGGACCCTCCCAAAGCAACGTTCTAGTTCAAACAGTTCATGGCTTGTAAGCCCATGGAATTCACTGGTAATAATGGCACTACCGCCATGATGAAATGGTTCGACGCGATCGAACTCACCTTTTTGAAAAGCGGATGCCCTGATGAGCTCCGAACCTTGAACGCACCAAGGTCTTTCGGGAGAGAGCCCTTGAGTGGTGGACCACCGAAAGAAACAATCTCGATCTCATAAACTTTTGTGGAAACTCGGGTTTGATCTAGTATTGCATGATTAGTATATTCTTTGCTTACAATTACCATGTGGATTCGAGTTATACATTTTATACTTATGCTATGTATCACCAAACTTGTGTACTCGCCTTTGTTTTGGCATTGAATTCTATTTTAAAACATGTTACAGGTTGATGAAGATGATGCCATGAAATTGGAGTAGTGTTGATGACTAGATACACATATAGACGTTTAGGTTTACAATTGTTGCATCAAATTTTGTCCTTTGTTATTGTTGTATTTTGAAATTCTCTTGTATTGTATGACAATTTAAGTATGAAATGAAATCCAGTTTAAATTAATTATTGTCGCAATTAGTTTTATGAGCAATGAGCAATCTCTTTCGTCCCGCCTCGATGTTTCCGCCATCGGTTGGGGCATGACATATTGGTATCAGAGCCCTAACTATACGGAATTAGGTAGAATTGTCATGTTCGACATAGTCTATAGTTTAAGTGTCCATTTTTACCATTCTTATATCATGCTTAAAACTTTATTCTTCCTTCATTGCTTCTTCCTTTCTTTTGGTCTTAAAACTTACATACTAAGACGTTTACACAATACACTTGAAGACTTGAAAACACTCATGAGGCAAACGATATGATTTACACCAAAATAGGTCCAATGACTTACAATTTTTGTTGAAATCCCTCATTCCGCGTATTCGATTTTTCAAGAAGTTATACCATCAAGTTAGTAGTGATATCCACATCTTGATGAAAAACTTCCATTTCATACTCTAGTGGATCTTACAAATGAGTCGGAATATGTTCCTCGTTTAGTAAGAAACAACCACACTTAGGGTACAAAATCGTCAAGTTAGGGGTGAAACCCGCACCTTGTCGATTAAGTCCCGTTCCTCGATTTTCAATCTCGCCAAAGTCTCGCATTTTCGATCGACCAGGGACATGTAGTAATTGGAAGGGTAAAATGTTGTTAATCGCTTCTCGACGAGAGCGTTTTACCTATTAGGCCATAGCATGTTCCCTAACTCGAAAGATCTTACGAATCACTTTGGAATAGTCGAAGTTTCTCTACCCGAAACAATCCCATGTTTTATTGAGCCAATCTTTTATGTTATCTTTATTTTTATGTGATTTTATACTTGTTACCTTGTTCGTTTCGAACCGTTGCACAATTCGCACATCTCTTGCAATCAAAAACAATAATAATCCTCGTGAACAAACTAAATTTATGCTCTTTATACGCATTCATACGTGATTATACTTGTTGAATACTCGTTAAATACTCGTCAAATACATGCAAAATACGTGAATTATCCATGCTTATACATACAAAACTTATTTTTACATTATGATCAAGTCTCATCCTTTCCCTTTCTATTTCAACCCTAGATGTCTTCTCCAAGTTCTTCCAAGAAATCCAAGGGCTCCAAGAGGGGTTCAAACAACCAAGGAGACTCTATCTCCAAGCAGGAATTGGTAGAAGCCGAGCAGATGGCTAAGATCATCCCAAACATCGTAACCCAAATCCAAACCATCCATGAAACCCCCAAGTCCTCCGTTTGCCTCAAAGGTTCCAGTTCAAACAGTTCATGGCTTGTAAGCCCATGGAATTCACTGGTAATGATGGCACTACCGCATGATGAAATGGTTCGACGCGATCGAACTCACCTTTTTGAAAAGCATATGCCCTGATGAGCTCCGAACCTTGAACGCACCAAGGTCTTTCGGGAGAGAGCCCTTGAGTGGTGGACCACCGAAAGAAACAAGCTCGATCTCATAAACTTTTGGGGAAACTCGGGTTTGATCTAGTATTGCATGATTAATATATTCTTTGCTTACAATTACCATGTGAATTCGAGTTATACATTTTATACTTATGCTATGTATCACCAAACTTGTGTACTCGCCTTTGTTTTTGCATTGAATTCTATTTTAAAACATGTTACAGGTTGATGAAGATGATGCCACGAAATTGGAGTAGTGTTGATGACTAGATACACATATAGACGTTTAGGTTTACAATTGTTGTATCAAATTTTGTCCTTTGTTATTGTTGTATTTTGAAATTCTCTTGTATTGTATGACAATTTAAGTATGAAATGAAATCCAGTTTAAATTAATTATTGTCGCAATTAGTTTTATGAGCAATGAGCAATCTCTTTCGTCCCGCCTCGATGTTTCCGCCATCGGTTGGGGTGTGACAATAAGAATGTTCAATGAGCATAAGGTTGAACATATTGATTAAGTGCAAACGCGCATCGGATAACGGATGCGTAAAGCACATGGAAGTTAACCCGAAGAATGGGAAACACTTGTATAATTGACGATTATGTAAAAAGCATGTGGTTTAACAAGTTGTCTTGCTCAAACGTGCAAACGGGTCAAAACAATTTGATTCACAAATTTAGAATCGATAGCATAAAACACGTTATTTTGGATCCAAGTGGTGGATTTCAAGTTTAATGTGTGGACAATCATTTTACGAACAAAAAGGAACAAGTTTCGTGTGAAACGGACGAGTGGTTAAATTCGTATTAAATACGAAAAAAGGGAATTTCTGCATCAACCCACCGTAGGCTACGGTGGCCTACCGTAGCTTACAGTAGGCTGCTGCTGATTGAAACAACATATGCAGACCGTAGGCTACGGTGGCCAACCGTAGCCTACGGCGGGGTCTGAACAAAAATTTTGTTTTGTTTATTGGGCCATTTTTTATGTTTGCTATGTTTTAATATGTTAATATGTGTTATATAACTAAAGTTTTGATAAATTACCGTAATGTAGGTGATCGATATGATGTTGCTGATGATTGATCAAGTTTAAGAAGGACTGAACATTACCGAATTTCAAGCTTCCGTTTTCGTTTAGTTCGTTTTAAGATCAAAATAGTTTTAATGTGTATAAAAATAGTTGAAGTACTTATAACCTTTAATTAAACATGTACTTTTGTATGTATGTTTGTTTGCACTACTTTAGTGAAATGCAAATCTTTTATAAATTCCAATTAAGTAAGTTGGGGTCTTACAGTACGGGCTCTAATAAGCCCCCCTGAACTTGGTTTCATCGTCTCTCCACTATTCTTCAGCCATTGGGTTTTAACGAGCCCAAAACGGATCCATCTTTGTTCATTCTTACAGCAGGTGCCATCTTGGTCTACATTCTAGTTTATGTGGATGATATCATCATCACTGGTAATAACAATTCAACCATTGTCAATATTCTTAAACAATGAAACTTATCTTTTGCCATTAAAGATCTTGGCACACTCGTTACTTTTTGGGAATTGAGGTCATTCATCATCAAATGAATGTTTACTATCACAAAGGAAATACATCTTAGACATTCAACGGCGATCTGGTCTCTCTGATTGTAAACCCGTCAATTCTCCTATGAGCATCTCTGAGGTATTGACTCCTGATGACAATCCTCTAGACCCAAGGCAATATCTTCATAGAGTGGGAGCATGGCAATATTCCACTCTCTCTCGACTGGATATTGCATTTGCTGTCAACAAAGTGTGTCAATTTATGCATGCGCCCATAGAGAATCATTGGTCTGCTGTTAAACGTATCCTACGTTATCTAAAGAGCACCACTAATCTTGGCCTACTTATTCGACATAACTCAACTCCATTTTACATGCCTTCCCAGATGCACATTGGTAGGACACCGCTATTCATGCCTGCACTGATTCTGATTAGGTTAGCTGCTCTATCGACCGACGGTCCACAGGGGGATTTGTAGTTTATTTGGGATCTAACCTCATCTCTTGGACCGCTCGCAAACAACAAACTGTCTCCAGGTCATCAACCGAATTAGAGTATAAAGCTCTTGCAGACACTGTTGCAGAACTACTTTGGCTAAAGGCACTTCTACATAAACTTGACATTGCTACCAAATCTCCACCCACACTCTGGTGTGACAATCTTGGAGCCACTCCTCTCTCAGCTAACCATGTCTTTCATGCTCGCATAAAGCATGTTAAGGTAGATTTTCATTTCGTTAGAGAACAAGTAGCTCAAGGACATTTAAACGTCATGTTCATCTCCACCAACGACCAGATTGTTGATGTGTTCACGAAGCCCTTGTCTTCACAAAGATTTACATTTCTACGATCCAAGTTGCAGGTTGCACCCCACCCTCAACTTGCGAGGGGAATGTTAGGCAATATTAGAACTCGTATTTTACATGTATTATTCTATAGGGTTTATTATGTAATTATCAACTCTATTGTAAAACAAGGTCTCCAAGTCCGAGTAATCACTCCAAGGTAGGCTTCCAAGGCGACTTTCTTCAACTCCGCCTAATTACTCGGAATCGATCAAACGCGGTCAAACTCGGCCGGAATCAGATCTAGTAGGTCAACTTAGGTCGAGTTTGACTTAAAGAAAAAAATAAAACATAATTCTATGCCTATCATATTAAAGAATGAATATCATTTTCACGTATTTTGTTATAAATATTAGTAAGTTTACGTTATTTGACATATATCTAATTTCAGAAAACTAATTTTTATTATAATTTAACATGTTCGAGTACTCACCGCGTAGGCCGAGCACCCTCAACTCCCCGCTCAACCGACTTTTGCAATGATGCGGGCCCAAGTGTAGAAGATCGGGCCATGACGTTTCTGGAGGCCCGTGATCGGGCTACAAAGGGTGTTTTACGAAAATGGGCATAACTTTGACTACGGGTCTCCGTTTTGGGCGTTCGACCAGTCAAATCGAAGCTTGAAACGAGGAGCATGATGTAATTTTAAGGGGAGTTTTGGACACTTTTAATTTTTTTCGGTCTTTTATGTATTTTGTTTTTGGGCTTGTGTTTGGCCTTTTGTCTTTTTTAGGCCCATTTCGAATTTCGGTTTCTATTTATATGTTGCTAAAGTATTTGTAATGATCAGAATTGAATTTTGAGAAAAAACCACTTTCACTTCAATGTTCGTGCCCTTTGGGTTGAATTTTTGAGTTGGGCAAGATCATCACGGGTATTCACAGAATGACGTGATTGTTCTTTGTTATCTTTTCATACGCTACATCATGCAACCATGGCTCTATATATAGAGCCCCATTGTAATTAATCATATTGTACGGTATATCTCATAGATGTGTTTAAATTTACTCTAATTTAAGTGAATGAGTCAAAAGTGCATCTCTATAATCCATAATCGTTAATTGAGGAAAAAGAAAGTTAACCACTCTACCATGTATTAACTTTGATAACTAATATTTAAAAAGACACTACTAAAAAAAATAAAAAATAAAAGAGACAATAAAATACGCTTCAAGTAGAGTTAAGACCCTTTATTTTTAATATAGCGAAGACAAGGTCAACTACTTTCGTAAGTGTCTACTTTGACTTTATTATTTATCAATTATTTACGTGGTCATTGTTAAAAAAAAAGTGGTTGATAAAATTTTGATATGCTACGTAGCATAAAATTTAAAAAAGTCGTGGGGTTGATTGATCTAATCATCTTATCTATGTTCGTTTGCATCAATAGATGGGGATGTAACACACAGAGATCATATAGGCCGATGTAGGTAAAGGGGTGTCTCAGGAGTACCGTGTGATAAAGATTTCCAATAAAAATAGATGGAAAAATTTATATGTTGCAATTTGACCGACTATAATATACGAAACAAAATGATGTGCCATTAAAAAGACACATACTTGTAAAACGGAGGTAACATATATTAAGTGTGGCTAGTATATTATATTGGATAAGATAAAAACATTGACACGATTCGAGCATGTGAAGATGAGACAAACGAAGGCTCCATTTAGAGTAGAATCCTCACTATGGAGGGGGGGGGGTGGAGGTAGATCCATACTGTTATGCAATGAGCGGACTAGACATGACCTGTTAGAGTTGAACCTATATGATAACATAGTTACGGATATAAGTTTTGGAGGCGTAGATTTAAGGTTAAGGACTATTAGGTTAGGTGATGATACACATTTATGTAAGATATGTCTTAGGCATTAGATTCACCTACATTTTTGATGAACTTTGCACAATACTATATTCTGTAGTTGTATCTATATGTTTCTATGATGTTACTCATGTCTCCATCTTACTTTCTCACCATTTATTTAGTTACTAGTAACTTTCTAATTTTACATATATTTTAATACTATGTGTTTGTATGGTGTGTTTTAAAGTTGCAGATCTCTTTGGTGGTAGTTTCGTTATTCCTAATTTATATAAGGTGAGTTTCTAGAGTGAACATTAGTGTATTTATGAACTGAGTGAATAAATCCAGGCCATTGATTTACATCATAGTAAAATACATTAGTGTATTTTCCTCATCAAATCCTGGCCATTAATTTACACTTGTGTATTGATAATCAAGGGCTATGATTAGTGCACCAGTGTTTACAATCAAAGGAGTTGTTCACAAATGAACGTAACCCTATATATATGTATAGGAGAAAGATCAGTTAGTAACCACCATTTACTACGAGAATCGCGAGAACCAATGTGAACACAACAAAAAATACCTAACAACATATTACGTCATAAAGTGACAAATATAACCAAACCGTCAACCACTAGATATAACTAACCAAAAAACATGTATATGAGCCTACTTCATCATCAAAATCACAAACGTTTTGTGCCAAAATACGTTATATCATGTTTATACATAATGATGCACATGTGCATTTTTAATATTGGTAATGTAAAAAGTAGTGCATTACGGATGGTAGTGTAAATAGTGCATTTGTCTACTACTGGTAATGTATTACAGAATTTGTCCAAGAAATGATACATATGCACATGTGCATCGATAATTGTTACTGGAAAAAAAAGTTTTTTTGGTAACGAAATATAGCGATTTTCTTTAAAAAAAATAAAAAAAATTGTGTGTTTTTTAGATTTTTAGGTATTTTTTTGTGTTCACATTGGTTCTCGCAATAAAAGTGGTTCTCGCAATAAAAGTGGTTCTCGCATGAACCCTACCCTATATATAGATAGGGGTTGGTTAACGTACAATATTCCTTAACGTACGATGTGTACGAGATGAAATTACAAACATTATAAAACTCAAAAACTCTAATCACGCATGTTGAAAACCATAATCACTCATGAACATAATCACAGATGTACAAAATCAGCAATCACGCATGGTGTAAAAAACCCAATCACGCATGATATAAAAATGATCACGCATGTTATAATTTCATCAGCGTACGCAACATACGTTAAGCAAAATTGTACAATACACTTTCAATGTATGTGTGTGTGCGTGTGTGTGTGTGTGTGTATATATATATATATATATATATATATATATATATATATATATATATATAGGGGAGGGTTAGATAGAAAACCCTAAAAATTTGAGAAAACCCTATAAAACCCAACCTCCCGACATTTTTTTTGAAAAAAATAACACATGTAATATACATGTTTTTAAGAGTTTTGAGCAAAAAAAAAAAAAAACAAAAAAGCGCCGAGTGGATATTTAAAAAAAATAAACAAAATTCAGCAACTTTTGTCTAACACATGTTAGGGATGAAAGTTGCTGAAACTTGTTTATTTTTTTTAAAATATCCACTAGGCATTTTTTTGATTTTTTGGCTCAAAACTCTTAAAAACATGTATATTACATGTGTTATTTTTTCAAAAAAAATGTCAGGAGGTTGGATTTTCTAGAGTTTTCTCAAATTTTTAGGGTTTTCTATCTAACCTTATACTATATATATATATATATATATATATATATATATATATATATATATATATATATATGTATATTTCTTGCATCTATCCCATCTCCTCTAAACTATATTAAGTAAAAACTATTGAGTATGGTTGTTGTTGCATTTTACCGATGACTTTGTAAGTAAAAACCATTGAGTATGGTTCTTGTTGTATGTTTAGTGAGTCCGGGTCCGTCCTTATTACAAAAATTATACCCTCACCAATTAAATTAAAGAAAGAACAAAAAATAAATAAAAATAGTGTACACGTAACACCGGTCGTAAAACTCGTACCCATCTTTCGATATAATTGGTCAATATGTTACGCCGCCCGCCACCGTACGGTGGGTCACGGTGCCTTTAATTTTCTTTACCCCTCCTCACACTCCAACGACCTTCTGTCACTCCGTTCTCATTCAAACCCTACAACCACCAACAAACCCAAACCCTAGCTCCGCTACGGAGTAAACCATGGCGGTTACCGTTCCGGCCACCACAAACATGTGGGACGGAGTGCTAGAAATGACTAAATCTGCTCAAATTAAAGGCGTTGATCCGTTGATGTGGGCGGTTGAGCTCTCCTCGACTCTGTTATCGGCTGGAGTGTCCATGCCGTCAACTAAGGTCGCTGAATTGCTCGTTTCGCACATCTGTTGGTCCAATAATGTCCCGATTGCGTGGAAGTTTCTCGAAAAAGCGCTTTCGATTAGAATTGTGCCGCCAATGCTTGTTCTCGCGCTACTTTCTAACAGGTTTTCTTTGTTTTTACTGGTTTGGTTGATTTTAGTGATGATAGAGCTGTTGTTGTGGTCTTAAATTTGGTGTATTTAGAGCTTTTATATTGTAGGTTTTGTTCGTGCTTACTGATTTGGTTGGTTTTAGTGATGATAGAGTGGTTGTGGTGTTGATTTTGGTGTGTTTAGAGCTTTTGTCTACCAGGATTTGTTCGTGTTTACTGGTTTAGATGATTTTAGTGATGATAAGTAGTTGTGGTGTTAATTTTGGTGTGTTTAGAGGTCTTGTCTAACAGGTTTTGTTCGCGTTTACTGATTCAGTTGATTTTAGTGATAATAGACTAGTTGTGTTAATTTTGGTGTATTTAGAGCTTCTATCTAACAGGTTTTGTTTGTGTTTACTGATTTAGTTGATTTCGTAATGATAGACTAGCTGTGGACCTAACAACAGTCTATGGATCTCTCGTCCAGCTCTCTCCCTCTCCTGCGATAACCGTGTGAACCGTGTGTTTAACTGAACCTATGGCTCTGATACCACTTGTTAGGGGTATCAGATCAGAGTAGGCTCGAGCGGAAGTGAAACAAACACACACACACACTAGCAGAAAATAAAGAACACGAGAATTTACGTGGTTCGGTCAAGGTGACCTACGTCCACGGGTTGCAACTAGGGTTTCACTTCTATTAGATGCTCACAACTGTTTACAAAATGACACAGACTACAATTACATCATAGGTATTTATAGAACAAGATTAGGGTTTACTACTTGGTCAACAAGTTAACTAAGTGGGCCTAATAACTAGGGCCGGCTAACCCTAATTAGGGCTGGCTACCCTAAAGCCTACGAACCGAACAAGTTTGAGTGTATTCTACAAGGGTAAGTAGACAGTTTTAGTAACTTGAGCTTTGTGATTCACTCTTAGATACTGCTATTGAAATTCTTAGTATGTTTTGATGGTTGTTTACCTATTGTTAGCAGATAACAGCGTTGCCAGAAACGGATGAAAAAGGATGATTTTCATGGTTTATAAATTGAATTAGATTATCTTTTGTTATAAAACATGGCTTATTAAATTGATTTTGGACGTGCTATTGAGGCTTGATGTTGTAATAATTACTTTTGGTGATGGCGTGCGTATAACGACTTCTGATTATTCAACAAGGGTATATGAATTATTGAGTTCTTCTACTATATCCTTTTGATACTCAGTTTTTCTCCAGTTAGTATGAAATTGATAATTGATTAAAGTGAGATTCAGATTGTGATATTAGTTTGAGTGTAAGTTGAACTTTGTGATCCACTCTTCAATTTTGCTATGGAAATGATTAATATGTTCTGAATGATTGTTTGCCTACTGTTTTACCTAGCGTTAGCACACAATAGCGTCGCCAAAAAGGGAAGAAAAAGGACGATTTTCGTTTCTAAGGGGCTGTTTGAATGTGCTAATTGAAAGTGATTTTTTTGGTATTGAATTGGATTATCTTTTGCTATGAAACATGGTTTATGAAAGTGTTTCTAGACGTGCTCACGTGCTATTGATGCATATAGCGATTTCTGATTAATTTTCTTTGAACGGCTAAATTTGCACACCATGGGGATTGAACCCCTAACTTCCTACTATCCTAAACTTTATCTAACTCACCAACACCACTGGGCTATTCCCTAATGGATGATTTCTGATTATTTAACAAGGGTATATGAGTTATTCTACTATATCTTTTTGATAATCAGTTTTGCCCTAGTTAATACGAAACTGATTACTTGATGCCCAAAAAGAAGGAAAAGCAGATAGATCAATAGATAATCAGATAGTTAAGTTGAAATGCGCATCTTGCTTTCTAGAAATATAGCTTACTATCAAGCTTATAAACATGCAGGTACCAGTTAAGAGGTAGAGGTTCATAATTGGTGGTATTTATAATGTTGTGTTTACACGATATATAGGTTCTTGTGCAATATAGTTATTTGTTTGGTTAAAATGTTATTTTGTTATCATAGAGTAATTCGAAGTCGAAGAAGCCATCCTGCTGCCTACAGGCTTTATTTGGAACTCCTTAAAAGACACATCTTTCCATTGGCTAGTGAAGTTAACGGTTCAAATTATCACAAGTAAGATTCGTATCCCATTTGGTTTGGAAGTAATATCTGCTTTTAGAGTATAGGTTGTATGGAGTCTGTTGTTGTTATTTAAAGCTATTTTAAATATTGCGGTTCCTTTATGCATTTGTACTGAAATGGTGAGGTAGTTTTTTGTTGGCATGTTTGGAACTTGAAAATTTGACAGTCTTTTATGTAATTGCAGGATCATGGAATCTATAGATGACGCTCTTCACCTCAACCAGATATTTGGCTTCGATTCCAGTGAACCTGGGCTTGTTTTGGTTGAATTTTTATTTTCAGTTGTGTGGGAGCTACTTGATGCCTCACTTGACGATGAAAACTTGCTGGAACTAGTACCTGAAAAGAAATCTCCATGGCCAATCAAATCACTAGACATGGACATCGATGATCATAATAATTATGGAGAAAATAAAATTGATTATCACCAGGGGCTATACAAAATGAATACCATAACAGCCATTGAGATTATCGGAGAAATACTCCGTAATAAAGTAACTTTCAGAATTCTGCACTTGGCACGTCGGAATATGTAAGGAACAAGTGTCAAAAATTTATTTCTATATTTTGACCCATTTTCTAACCATAGGTGGATTAAGGCTATGTTTTATAAGCAGAGAGAAAAACAAAGTGTCTTTTAATGCATACGTACAAACGACCCACGAGCCGAGCCCGAGCTCGACCAGGCGCGAGTCGATTAACTTATGAGAGCTCGGCTCGGTTCGAGGTTTGTTTTCAAAGTTCGAGCCTAGCTTGTTGGTAGTTTCTCAAGCTCTAGCTCGGGCTCGGTTCGTTTATTATCTATTAATTAATATATTAAATAAAAATAATATAAAAAATAGACTCGTTTAGGCTCGCGAGCTCGATAAGCGAAGCTCAGGCTCGTTTACTGAACAAGCTTATATTTAGGTTCGGGCTCGACTTGTTAACAAGTTTAAATAAGTTCGGCTCGGCTCGTTTACTAGACAACTTTAAATAAGGGGTAAACGTTATTAAATATTAATAAAAACTAATATTACACCAAGGCTCGATAAGGCTCGACAAGGCTCGACAAGCTTCACATGCCAGGCTCGAGCTCAAGGCCTTGATAAATAAACGAGCTTTATTTTAGGCTCAAGCTCAGCTCGGGCTCGATAAGGCTCGGCTCGCTTTGAGTTTTTCTCGAGCCAATCCCTAGCAGCTTGCGAGCCGCTCGGCTCGTTTGCACCCCTATGCATAACACCATTAAGCCTTCGTTTTCTTTTCAAAAGATGGCTTAGTATTGAAACATTATAAATTGTTATTAATCATATTTCATACACTAATTGTTAATAAAAGGTAACATTTTTTATTTCTGGTAATAATTTGTGAATATATACTTTTAGGCCTGCACATTGGGGATCTTTTGTGCAACACTTGAGGCTGCTTGTAGGAAACTCAATGGCTTTAAGAAATTCAAAAGATATTACTCCCGAGGCTCTTTTGCAGTTAACATCTGATAACCGTGTGCTACTATCTAAGGAATGTAAAACATCATCTCTGCAACAGTTCCATGCAGTAATGGCTTCTGGATCACTTGTATCATCTGCAGGACAAAGTTATGGTGCTTGCCGTTCTGCTATTTGGCTTCCACTTGATTTATTTCTTGAAGACACTATGGATGGATTTGTAGTGGCTACTACCAGTGCTGCTGAAACTCTTACCGGTAAAATTTTATTTTAAGTTTCACATATATAAGTAATACCATTTGTATTGCCATGTAAACAACTGGATTTGTATTTTAGATCTCCTGAAAGCTCATCAGGCAATTACTCAGGCCTCTTGGCAGGACACTTTTCTTGGCTTATGGATTGCAGCCTTGCGGCTTGTACAAAGGGTAAAAACGCTTAACAGTACATGACCTGTAAATAATATATATAAGTTTGTATGCGGGGGGGGGGGGGGGGTTATCTTGAGAACGCTAAATATTGCGAGAACCGTGAGAACGAATGAGAAAACCAATCAAAATCTTTTTTTTTAATACAAACTTCATTCTAATTCTAAATTAAAATACAACATTTAAAAAAGAATTTACTCTTTAAAAAATTCATCTCTCCTTTCAAAATCACTCTTAATAAATGTTTTACACATGTGTAAATACAACAAATTTACACGTGTGTTAATGACAAACCTACACGTGTAAATTTTCATTATTTACGAATACATATAATTTAAATGTGTAAATTTAATTTCTAATATTGTATTCGAATAATAATGATAAGTGTAAAAGAAAAAAAATGAATTTGAATTGTTTTTGACCAAGTTCTTGTGGTTTTTCATTCGTCCTCGCGGTTCTCGCAATATTTAGCGTTCTCATTTAAACCCTCCTCTGTATGTATATACATTTGTCTTTTTCTTTAATATACATTTCACCAGGATCAAATGAGAAACAAAATATTCGTGAGAAGCAAACTGATTTACTACAAATAACATCAATTCACAATTTTATAAATCTTTTCAAATATATATAAGAGTAAAGTACACGGATAGTCCCTGTGATTTTCCAAAATTTTGGCTTTGGTCCCTAGCTTTCCAAAAGTACACGGATGGTTCATGTGGTTTGCACTTTGTAACACATTTAGTACCCAGCCAACAAACCTAAAGGTTTTAGGAGGTCCAAGTTAGAGACTAAATGCGTTACAAAGTGCAAACTACAAGGACCATCTATGTATTTTTAGTAAAAGTTAGGGGCTAAATGCGTTACAAAGTGCAAACCATCAGGACCACCCATGTAGTTTTGGAAAGCTAGGGACCAAATCCAAAATTTTGGAAAACCACTGGGACTATCCGTGTACTCTATATATAATTGTGAATTAATTAAAGTTACATAATTAGTGAATCCGTTTGTTTTCCACGTTTCTCTTGAAAATTTGGTTTCCTTCTCACTGGCTCCTAAGCCCATATTTGTAAATATAGATGTGTGTGTACACACGTGTATGCGACTGTTTACACACTTGTATAACACAAATTGCAAACTTTATTTCTGAGATCTGACCAAAAGGGATTCTAATAAATTTGCTAGACTTCCCGAATGTTTAGGTTTTCATTGTCAATTCTGCGTGCTTTGATGTCTCCTAGGTGTTTTTCCCTTTTTTTTTAATTTGGTTTATTAGGAAGGGGAAGCTGCTGAGGGTCCAATACCTCGCCTTGATACATGTTTATGCCTACTATTATGCACAACAACTCTTGCAGTAGGTAATATTATTGATGAAGAGGAGAATACTCTGCTTGAGGAAAATGATCGTAACCAAATGCATCAAGGGAATGAAGCACAGGCTCTTGGAAACTGTCGCAAAAGCCTAGTTTCTAGTTTACAACAATTGGGTGATTTTGAAGGTTTATTGATCCCACCATCATCAGTTACTTCTATAGCAAATCAAGCAGCCGCAAAAGCTATTTTGGTTGCCTCCGGTATATCAGTTGGAAGTGGTTACTTTGATGGTGTTAGCTTAAATGATATGCCAAACACTTGTGGTGAGTAATCTCTTCTATCTTATTGTTTCTTCCGTATTCTTTTTGAGGTATTTGTCTTGCATCAATATTATAGGTGGGCAATTACTTATGAAAGGGTTAAATAGGGTCATGTTTAACCAATTAGACAAAGGAATAGTTCAAAAGGAAACGAGTCAAATTGTCGAGCGGGTCAAAAAAGTCACCCAATATGTATCATCGATGCATAAAACCTCCCTAATTATTGTCTACCAACATGTATTGAAATGATATAACTTCTATAATCGTATTATGCATGCTAGTTACTTATAAAACTAATCGTTTGCACAGTGACTAACCTGTACTAAATTACAAATTTGACCTTTTGTGTCCCCAAGTCTTCTGTATCATAAGTTGTAACTTGTCTCCATGTCTTATTTTATTTGTACCCGTTGATACTTGTATTCTTTGGTTATGATTGGATATTTACAAAGCTATTTCTTTATACATGGTTTGCCTATATAGTTTTGTTAGACCTCATTAAATAGTAATAATTTTACTGTTTAGTTATGGATAAGTGTTAGTAACATTAATAAGTGACGGATTTTGAATTGGGTTGGAACGGGGATTGGATGGTCAAACCAGTGATGTTCATTGTTAAGTCAGATTACCTTTTCTAATTGCAGCTGGAAACTTGAGGCATCTTATTGTAGAAGCTTGTATTGCAAGGAATCTTTTAGACACATCAGCATATTTATGGCCTGGGTATGTCAAGGGACACAGTAACCAAATACCTCGTAACATTTCTGGTCAAATGACCGGCTGGTCAACATTGATGAAGGGGACTCCTTTGACTTCTCAAATGATGCATGCTTTGGTTTCAACACCAGCTTCAAGGTATGCTCACACCTTGTTTTGATAGTACTGATTATATGTTTTTACTTTTTAGCCCTATACAAACTGAAATGATGCATAGAGGTAAGTTAATTGGTTTCTGACTTAATAGGGGGGGGGGGGGTGTGGATGCGTGTTTTGAAACTGATTATGTGATATTGAATAATCAGAATCAGGTAACTAATTGTAATAGAACGCAATGCAGGATATTGTGTTTTGATGTGCTTTGACTCCTTGAGTGTTAGGCAAATCCTCATTTATTTATGTAACTAGTGATATAATGAATTAATGACCAAGAAGGATATTTTATATATTTGTTAAGGTGTAATTAATTGTTGTAATATTTTTTACCAATACTATATTAAAAAATACCAAAAAAATCATATATAATTCAACGGAATTGCTTCACTTGACCATTTCTTATTGGTTTTTGATCAGAAGATATAGAAAAACTGGTAATCAGAATCAAAATAACTTTATCCAAACACTAAAATTGATTATTGTGGCTTAAATTCGCAATAATTAGATAATCACTTGTGTCCTAACATGTAAAAAGAACTGGAAAATGAGTTAAAAGTTGCCCACAATGTTATATTTAATGCATAAAACCTCCAATATCATTTTATTAATATATTCAAACTTCTATTGAAATACTATAACCTTTGTAATTAAATTGTCTGTCTAAACCAAGTATTGTGCACCCCTATTATATGAGCTCTGAAGTGTTTTGGGTTAAGCCCACCTGACTTGTCTGACCTGTCCATTCCGCCACTTCTATGTTATTTTACTTATGAGCAAGATCAAATAATTCTGTTACCTTTTATTATACCATTTTCTTGCATTATCAGCAGACAGTATGCATGACTACCATGTATGTAAATAACTAAATAAACAGGCTCGTGTAATTTTCATATTGTAAGCTGTGGTTTAGCAACTGAATTTAAGCTTTTCGATTGAATGGAAGCTTAGCAGAAATAGAGAAGATATATGGAATTGCAATCAATGGTACAGAGGAAGAGAAGTTTTTTGCTGCAACTGTCTTATGTGGAGCATCACTAACTCGTGGATGGAACATACAGGTCGTTATTTCTCAGTTCTCACTCATGGATTTTTTTGTTCTTTCTTAGAGTTGGCAATTTTACTCAGTTTCTTTTGAATGGGACCCGGTGTTATGCTTAAAGGGAACATTCAAATGGGTTGAACAGTCGAAACTCGAAAGTCGCCCCAAGTGTATTTCAATGCATAAAATTTCTTAAATCAATTCACTCACAAATATGGATTGATATTGAAATAAAAGAAATGCTACTTCTTTTAATCATTTGATACACTAATTGGTTATGCAATATTTATAATTAATCATTTGATACACTAATTGGTTATGCAATATTTACAATTTTGGGGGAAAAATGCTTCAATCTGACCGATTACATTTTTAGTATTTTACCCAACTTGCCTATTTTGCTACGTCTTCCTTCAGCTCTTGACTTTTTGCAGTTTTAACTTTTAAGCCCTTTTGTTGAAAATGTTAACAGGAACATACTGGATTCTTCATTATTAAGCTGTTGTCACCTCCAATTCCTGTGGATTATTCAGGGAATGAAAACCATTTGATTGTTTATGCTCCCCTTCTCAACGTTCTTCTTATGGGAATATCAAGTATCGACTGTGTTCAGATTTTTTCCCTACATGGTTTGGTAAGTACACTTTTGTTTAGGCTATCTTTTAGATATTCCAATTTTTTTTCATATACTGGGTTTCATCTTTAGCCTACCCTAACTTTTTTTGGATAGAGGACTTGAAATTTGATTTTGACCGGTTACTTTTGAATAGGTTTATTCGAGTTGTGTTTTATCTCTAAAACTATCACCAATGCAAGGTGCTAAATGCATCCATAAATGCGTCCAGTCAGCTGCCACATCTGATTTAAACAAATGCACCAAAAACACTCTTTTTCTACTCCAACCCTACAAACACTTATAAATATTTGCATTTTCACATCATCACCACATCTTACATTTTTTTAATAGTCATTTTTTTGTTTATAATTAATGTATTTTATTTCTATTTTCGCATTATAAAAATATATTTATAATAAATAACTATGATTGTAATAATTAATTATTATTGAAATATTTAGATATAATAAAATAAGTGAATATAATTAAGACAACCAAATAGATTCTTAAACGTTTAGGTATTGAAACTTAAAAATTAAACATCACATGATAAATATAGGTGTGTGCTGTTGGAAGATAAATAAAAAAGTTCTTTTTTTTTCTCTATTATCCATGTAAATGTTGTGGACCTGGGAAAAACCAAAAGAGATTTTTCTATGAAGGCAGGGTGACCACATTCCACATTTAAGCGCACGTAGCTACGTGTGGTTTTGCAAAAAGGCATCCTCCATCAACACATTCCACATTTAATCATTTTTGGCGGACTAGTTATTCGTAAATATGATTTTTGGACAAGTGTTACGGCTTGACTCACTCGTACAAGATTACACGATGTGACCAGATCACATAGATCGAGTAACCATGCAATATTCTTGCACTTATTTGTCTTGTACTTGTTCGTAGGTGTTTATTTGGGTCAAATCTTCTGATAGTTTATTAATGAATCTGTGTGAAAAATTGGTTTCGAATGTAAGTTATCTAGGTTTTAAATTAGATTCTGTTCCATAGTTTGGGAAAAACACGCGGAGGATGAATGGTTGTTTGAAAATCAGTTTTAAAGCTTTGTTGGAAGTTTTCATAACCTGGATCTTAATTTGGGTAAAAGAGATGTATTATAAAGAAAAGGATAAGTGAGTGAAGATGAATATAATGTAGGGTTTAAGAATGAGAATGTGAAAGATAATGGTACTTTGAAATCTCAAAAAGTCCCACAGGGCTTAGCGGTTATACTAGGCAGTGGGATGAAATCCTCAACAAAATTAAAATATATGGACTAAAGGTGTAATTTCTGAAATTCAGTGAGTAATTCCATAATTTTCTATATATCACAGTCCACAGCTATCTGTTTTAGTAATTTACTTCCAAGTTTTATGCCACTACTTCGGATTTGTTCTAATGCATAAGCTATTTTTTCAGGCTCCACATCTTGCTGCTGTATTAATGCCCCTATGTGAGGTGTTTGGATCATGTCCACCGACAGTTTCATGGACTCTCCCAAACGGGGAACATTTATCGCCCCTTTCTGTATTCTCAAACGCGTTTATTCTTCTTTTAAAACTATGGAGATTTCACCAGCCACCTCTTGAACATTTCATGGGTGATGTTACTCCTGTAGGATCTCAAGTAAATCCCGAGTTCCTCTTGCTGGCACGCAATCGTCCACTTAATAACCAAAAAGCCCGAAGAGGACATTTTAGTAATCTGTCATCGTCAGAACCAATATTCTTGGATTCTTTTCCAAAACTAACGTTTTGGTACCGACAACACCAAGCGTGTATAGCTTCAACCTTATCTGATCTTAAACCTGGTACTTCTGTGTACCAGATTTTTGATGCGCTTTTGAATATGATGTTTAGAAATACTAAAGGTGGTCAGTCGTTGAGTCATTCTGCATCTGGAAGTAGCAATTCGTGTGGGTCCATACCTGAGGATTGTGCTAATCGACTTAAACTTCCTGCTTGGGAGATTCTCGAAGCTGTTCCTTTTGTGCTTGATGCTGCTTTGGCGGCTTGTGCACATGGAAATCTGTCTCCCCCTGAACTTATTACAGGTTTGTGTTTTTTACTAAAGGATCTTCATAAACAAAAAACGAAGTATTAATTTCATATATACCCAACCAAAACTAAAAATATCATATATGCCCTTACAAAATAATTAAAATATCAAGTATACCCAATTTATTGAAAACAATCTAATAAATAATCATTTTACCCTTATTTTTTTAACTTCAAGTTTTCATATATGCTCATCTTTTAACTTCATATTTTTATATAACACGTTTTAAGCTTAAATTTATTTTACTCATTTTTATTTATTTATTTATTTTTTTCCATAAACAATAGTATTCTTCATATATAATATTTAAGCTAGAAGTGAGTAAATATAATATTTGAAGTTAAAGGTCATATATGAGATCTTAAAGTTTTATAAAAATAAGGGTAAATTGTCATTTATTAAGTTGTTTTGTTTTTAATGAATTGGGTGTATATGATATTTTAACTACTTTGTAAGGGTATATATGATATTTTGCAAGTTTGTAGGGGTATATATGAAATTACCTCAAAAACAAACGTACTCAGCATAATTCCACTCATAATTGTGTAAATAATAATCTCAGGACTCAGAGAACTTGCTATTTTTCTTCCTGCATCAATGGCAACTGTTGTAAGTTACCTTTCAGCAGAAACAACGCGTGGTCTGTGGAGGCCAGCTTCTATGAACGGGACTGATTGGCCAAGTCCTGCAGCCAGTTTAGCCATGGTCGAGAATAACATAAATAAAATATTGTCCGCCACTGGAGTTGATGTTCCAAGTCTTTCTGCAGGTATGGCTTTTCCAAAATCACCTTGTCTTGGCTTTTCAGAACACACACTTTTAGGAGTATGCTAAGCTCGGTTCTTCCTGATAGGGACACACGGTTCGGTTTTTGGTTTTTGAAAACCGTTCGGTTTTAATAACGTTGCGGTTTTTTTTTTAGTTTTTGGAACAAAATTACGTAAGATTCAAAAATCAAAAGTATAATCCAAAATTTAAGAATCTTTCTTAGATGTTTACTTTAAGTTGCTATATTTAACTTTTTTAATTAATATTGTTCACATAAACCTAACCTTCTAATCTATTTTTATGTTTCTCCTAAGTTTTTATTAAGACATTTTCTTTTATTATACTTTGATGATCATTTCATTTTTTTTAATTAAATTTGTTATTTCTTGTAGGCAATAGATTAATCATTTCAATTATAAATAAACATGTTAATGCTTTTATTATAAATACTTAACATTTAAGAATATGATTAATAATTCCTACTAGCATGGATTAAACACTTAAACTTAACATAAAAATATATGGACTGGGCCTACTATTGTAAGTTATAAGTTCGGTTTTTTTCGTTTATTGGGAATGGTTATCCAAAAACCGAACTGTCAGTTTTGTTACGGTTCGGTTATTTCGGTTATTTCGGTTTTCTGCTCACCCCTACTTTTGACAAACGAACCGGGAACAGGACGAAACTGGACGAACACCAGCACCAGCACCAGCGATGTTTGGCTCTGCTCCACATTTTTTATAAAAAAAAACCATTTGAGATCTTTTCATTCAAAAGTCGGTTCTTGCTTTGGTTCGGTCTGGTCAAGTTCAAAGCGTGGCATAATCAGTCTTTTCTGTTTTTCAAACTCGAAAAGGTGTTTTTTGGCTGCACAAAAATAGGACAAAACTGCAAAATTTGAACTAGAACCGTACCCGAACTAGTATTCTCAGGTTTTATTATATGAGAAGGATGGTTCTTGGTCCGGTCAGGTCCAAACCTGTTTTTTTCTTTTATAGAATGAAGCTATGCTGTTTATGCAAAAAAAATATACTAACAAATTTCTTCATTGCAGGGGGAACCACTCCAACTCTTCCTTTACCCCTAGCTGCCCTAGTAAGCCTCACAATAACTTACAAAGTTGACCGGGTCTCTGAATCTGTTTTAAACCTAGCCGCCCCAGCCCTAAACACCCTCGGTGCGAGCTGCCCGTGGCCATGCATGGCCATCATATCCGCACTTTGGGTCCAAAAAGCCAAACGTTGGACCGATTATCTCATTTTCTCCGCCTCACGAACTGTCTTCCACCATAACAGTAACGCGGTGGTCCAGCTTCTTAAGATGTGTTTCAAATCAGCAATCGCCCAACCACCCGTTTTTTCCAGCGGTTGTGTTGGTGGTCTTCTCGGTCACGGGTTCGGTTCCCACAGTTCCGGCGGGATTTATCCTGTGGCCCCTGGTATTCTCTACTTACGGGTTCACCGTAGTGTTGGAGATGTCATGTTCATGACTGAAGAAATCGTGTCATTGTTGATGCATACGGTTAAAGATATTGTGTCAACTGAAGTACCACTTGAAAAACTAAAAAAGCCCAACGGGCTCGTGATGAGATATGGTGAGGTTTCTTTATCTGCAGCCATGACTCGTATCAAACAAGCAGCCTCACTGGGAGCGTCATTAGTTTGGTTAACGGGCCGGTTAAATTTAATACAATCTTTAATTAAAGAAACGTTACCCTCATGGTTTATATCGGGCCATAAATCTGATCAAATCAAAGGTGATTCGGGCGGGATGATCGGGATGCTAATGGGTTATGCTTTGGCATATTTCGCGGTTCTTTCTGGTGCTTTTGGTTGGGGCGTGGAGCCTGTTTCTTTGTGTTGTAAAAAGCGGCCCGTCATTCTCGGGCTCCACTTGGAGTTCATGGCAAGTGCACTTGACGGGAAGATTTCACTCGGGTGCAATAAAGCCACGTGGAGGGCTTATGTGTCGGGGTTTGTGAGCTTGATGGTGACGTGCGCACCAAAATGGGCAATGGAGGTCGATGTGGCTGTTTTGAAGAGGTTAAGCAGGGGACTACAGAAGTGGGATGAGGAAGAACTGGCTTTGACTTTGCTTGAGATTTCTGGGGTGAATGCCATGGGTTCAGCTGCTGAAATGATTGTTGAATCTTTTTGTTTAGGGGACTGTATTTTGAAGTAGATTTAATTTGTGTACATATAAGCGGGTTTCGGCTCCCGGACGTTTGTGGTCATCGTGACAAGTCGGTTACCACGCCGAATAGACTGTTAGTTAAACTTGAGTATAAACGTAGTAAGATCTACATGTGATATAGTAGTTTCCTTTGCCTTGCCTCTTAACTCGAGCCAGAGTGTAGCTCAACGAGTCGATTTGTGTTATTTTTTTAAATTATTGATGATTTTGTATCCTCCTTTTTATAGAAGTCCCACATAACATACTAAGAACAATCTATTTAAGTTATTGACTTTTTGAAATGTTAAAAGGTGTTGGGGTTAGCTTATTATGTGAGAGGAATAAGTCAATAAGTCACTCCATTCTGACTTATTTACTTTTTCAAAAAGTCAATAAGCCATAAGTCACTCCAAAATAAGCTAAGCCAAATAGCCCCTAAACAACCCTAGAAAAGAACATTGGAATTGAAGACTGTCTCCACCAACCGAGCCTATACCATATCTGAACAAGGCAGCAAAAATGCCACGACTCGTCGACTGGTTATCATCATCTTGGTCAACCTTCAAACCCATAGTTAAAATTTTGCTTTGAGAAAAAAGGTTGGGGTATCGTGCTTTCTAATATGGTTAACTCTAGAAACCACTATCAAAACTAAAAAAGGAGTTAATTACTATTTTCGTCCCTGTGGTTTGTCAAAAATCACTATTTCAGTCCATTAGTTTAAAAATTGCGATTTCAGTCCCTGTGGTTTCACTTTCGTAACCATTTCAGTCCCTGTGGTTTCACTTTCGTAACCACTTCAATCCATTTATTCTGTAAGTACATGACTGAAATGATTACATAAATGAAACCACAGGGACTGAAATCGCAATTTTTAAACTAATGGACTGAAATAGTGATTTTTGACAAACCACAGGGACGAAAACAGTAATTAACTCAAAAAGAAGTATGGAATTTCTTAGATTTTTGAGATACAAATCAATCCATAATTTTAGTTTTTCCTAAGATGCCAAGATAGAAGATAAAGTAAACGTAGATCATCATGATTTGTTTCTTCAGTGAAACTACAAGGGGAGTGGGGGCGTATACGTGATGGCACGTGGTGGCTGGTGACCACGCGTGGAACACCGTCGCCACCCGTGCTCATCACACGTGAACAAGATAACGCGTCAAGTCTATCACACGTTGAGGTGGCTTGGTGACCGTTGCAAATTCGAACGTTGGAGGGGCTTGGTGACTGTTTAAGCATTTTACTTTTATAAAAAAACCTTTAAACACTCTATATAAACCCATTCAATTTAACTTTTTTAACCCACAAAAAAATACCAACTCTACAATCACATTCTTTAACCAAAAAAATGAAAGGCTAAAGCAAACGTGGTTCGGGCTCGAAGAAAAAACAAACACGACCGAAAGTTCGAGCTAATCTTGGCGAGCCCGCGAGATTTCAAAACGAACCATTTCAAACCCAACCGTTTCCCAACCAACCCTTTCCTCACCAACCCTTTCAACACGACCCGTTTCATACCCAATCGTATCCCAATCAACCGTATCAAAACCAACGGTTTATTCCACCTTATCCAACCCAAACGTTTCAAACCCAAGTTTTTAATCCAATGTCTATCGACCTACCTGAAGATAACAATCTTATCTACCAATTCGTCTGTGCATATCGCGAACCACAACAACAAGATGATGACAATGAAGATCGTGAACCGGTTCAACACGAAGAAGACGACGACGATGTAGAGGTTGATATCGTCCCAATAGCCGGTGGTCGGAGAGCTTGGACGAGTGCCGAAGAGGTCGCCTTGGTCAAGGCATACTTGCACATCTCCGAAAACAAAAAAAAAACATTCAAACGAACAAAGAAGAGATTTGTTTTGGCGTCGAGTTATCGCACATTTTTCTTTAGTTTGTAATTTAGGGTTTTTTTTAATGTATTATTTATTTAAAATTAAAAAAAAAACCATCACTAGTGATTGCACCCCCACTAAATTCCATCACTAGTGATGGAATGATACTCGATGAAGTGACGGAACTTGATTGAGTGTGGTGAGTGATGGCTAGTGGAGTACCACCCCCCCCCCCCCCCTAAAACTATACATAGGTTAAATAAATAATACATTGTTTTTAAATTATTTTGGTTTTCAACAGCTTTTGTATGGTTCTTGAAAATATTATTTGATTTACAAGTCTGTTATCGGATGTATAGTGGTTCTAATGGATGTTAACGCATTCATCGTAAGTCTCTTCTCAATCTTCAGCTGAGAGTTTGTTTTCACTATATGTAGGTGCGTGTGTGAAGCATTTGGGGAGTACCCCCAAACTTAAGCTTTTCCTCCGCCCTAAACGGGAGGGAGCAATGTTCTCGCGCCAACTCAACCTCTCTGTTTCCTTCTCAACCTCGACACTGTCCACCCTAACTTGATTGTATCTTGTGGTTTAGCGCCAAAGACAATAGATCACTTGCGTGTGTATCTTGCTACCTGGCAAAAGAGGTATAGTTGGTTGGTTACAAATTAGCCAACGATGTAAAGTCCCATAGATCATGGAGCCCTAGGTTCGTGAAGTTTTGGAGTTCCCACAGTGGTTACAAGTCTCGTCCGCCCATACGTGCAAGTTTATAGGTATGTGTATAAAACTATTCCTCCCATAATTTTCATTAATTTTAGCTTTGTAAAGTCTGTTTGTTTTAAAATTTTACTAGTTGGTGGGGTCCGCCCATTGCAAACTTAAAATATTGTATATGCCCTTAAAAATTAGTTAAAATATCAAATTTATCCAATTTCATTAAAAACAATTTAAAAAATAACCATTTTACGTTTATTTTTCTAAAGTCTTATAATTTCATATACCCATATGTAAGCTTAGGGTTATGATCAAATACAAAGTGTAAAATAAATGAGAATTGTGAGAATGATTCTAGTCCATTGACCTTAGATTTGGAGGGTTGGGATTTGAGGAAAAAATTAGTGAAAAGACATAAACGGAATATGATACATTTGTTGACTTTCTTCCCCACATACAAGACAAATATCAAATCCCCCGTCATTTTAAAAGGTCCATAACATTTTCATATAATATATTTAAATAAATGACTATAACAACGAGCATGTTTTTATCTTTAATATGAGTATGATATCGCTTTATAAAACTAAAATAAAAATTTACATTTTTATTGTGTTTTCTATGCATTGTGTTAAAGGTCCTAATTATTGTGTTTTTCAACTGTGTTTTGATCATTACTTTTTTACTAAGGTTTCTATACATTGCGTTATTATCAAAACTTATAACACAATTTTATTTTGGAATCTGTCAAATGTTTTTTTATTATCATAACCTATAACACAATGTTTGACACTATGAAGATGATGTTATATCTGAGTTTTTTTGGCAGGGTGAGTTTTCTATACATTGTGTTATAGGTTCTGTCACTAATCATTATGCTTGGTCTGTTATCCGTTGTATTTTATTATGTTGTCTCTTATGTGTTAGTCTGTTGTTTACTGTGTTTTTAGTCTTTTGTCCATTGTGTTTTTTATCTGGTGTCAATTGTGGTTTTATTTGTTTTTAGTTTGATACTTATTGTGTTTTACGTAACTAGGATTTTTTTTGAAAAATATAAATATAGGGTACTCATATTAGAGATAAAAAGACGCTCGATTTTATAGTGTGTGTGTATATATAGATATACATATAAAAACAAATGACGTATAAAAAAGTTAGGACACTTGAAAATTGGGGGGGGGGGGGGGGGTCATAACACGTGACTTGCATGTGGATGTTTCTTAGCATGTAAGATTCCTGTGCATATTGATTTTTTTTTCTCTTAGATGAAAATAACCATCCCACTTGATTCCTCATCAGACACATGTCACTCTAGATGGTTTATCGCATAGTTATTAAAGACGCTAAGCGCACTCAAGGCGCGTAGGCATCGGCTAGGGTCTAGATGCAAGTCGCATAAAAAGCAAGGTCCTAAGAAAAAGAAAGCGCACAACGAAAAAAATAAAAA
This sequence comes from Scalesia atractyloides, assembly GCA_947069175.1. Classification (NCBI taxonomy): domain Eukaryota; kingdom Viridiplantae; phylum Streptophyta; class Magnoliopsida; order Asterales; family Asteraceae; genus Scalesia; species Scalesia atractyloides. Next base: position 89,618,056 of record CAMTDV010000017.1, read on the forward strand.
ATATTTTATGTATTAGAAAATTAATATTATTATTCAAATAAAATAAACTAAAGCTATTATTTGACATTTAATATTATCTATTTAGTACAAAAAGTTCTAAAATATTAGTGTATTAGTATAAAAAGTAGTTTTAATTATATAAAATTAGAAATATAACTGGAATCATGCCAGTATTTAGAGAATTTGCCCGAAAACTCTCTAGAATCTAAAAATCTCGTCGGACTCTGTGGTTGAACCATCACTTAGAGAAGTAAAGCACAATTGCCTCCCCTTGCCTAGAAAAGGGGCCTAGGCGCAAGAAACAATGGCTTTTAACAACTACGGTTTCTCGCCTTTCTCATTTTTTTTAGTTTTTTGTAAAATAAATTAACCCTGTAAGCTTAAATTATTAGGTGGAAGCGCACCCTAGGGTAGTATTCTAGACACGTTCAATCCTACGCTGCCATGTCGTTTCCAACCCCAAGTACCCGAGATTAGGGCTGACAATTCTGACACGAAACGATAACATGACACGAACCTACACGAAGTTATCATGTTTCTTGTTTGACCTTAACAAGTTTCGTGTCTAAAACCGATCGACACGATAAGACCTTAACAGGTTTCGCGTCTAAACAGGTTAAAACCCGTTAACCTGTTAAGATCTGTTAAGTACATGTTAACAATTAAAAATTAAAAAAAATATTATATGTGGGTGTGGACATGGGGTCATCAGTCGTGGGACATGGGATGAATTATACACAAACACAAAAGTTTCTTTTTCAAAATATAAACCCTAATTTTTAAATCTCTATCACAAACACCACCATTCCCAATTCGGTTCATAGCTTCCCCAATTCGGTCGTGTTCATGTCTTAAACAGATCGTGTTCATGTCTTAATAGGTCGTGTCCGTATCTTAAACAGTCATATGATACGTTGGTATTTTTTTTTCGTGTCTTAATAGGTTGTTTCGTGTAAGCTATTTATTAACAGGTTCGTGTTCGTGTTTCGAAAATCTAACACGATAAGATTTCGTGTCATGTTCGTATTTACGTGTTTTGCGTTCGTGTCTTATCGTGTTTGTGTTTTAACAGATCGGTTTGACCCGTTATGCTAGCCCTTCCCTAGATGGGGCAAAACACTGGCGATGTCTACCCACAAGTATCCTAGAACTTTTTATTATTTTTAATTTAAATAAATTCAACAATTAAATTTACCTAAAGGTTGAATTTCATTAAATAACAATTAAAATTAAATAAAAAACACTATTATTAGAATAAAAATAGAAAAAAAACATAGAATAAAACGAAACTATTTCTCGTCTTCCTCTTCGAGGTACTGTAAATCTTGAACTACAAGATGGACCACAAGATCATTGAGAAGTGAGATTCAAAAATGAATGGGGGGAGGTTATTTATTATATATATATATATATATATATATATATATATATATATATATATATATATGTGGGATCCTGCGCAAAGTGTGTTTTTCCTAGAAAGTCTAGGAGCGATCTAGGCCATCCGATGGGTGTGTTTAATGGTTGAGATCATCTTGGTGGCATTTTGGTAATATATGTGTCTTAAAATAGGAATATTTAATTGATTGGGGGTAAATGTGTCATTTAAGTTGTTTTAAATAAGAAAATAACTACCAATCATAAACCACCTCCAAAAATGTCGCAATTGTTTTTCTGTCTCCCTAACCCTTCACATTTGAAACCACCAAATCATACAAAAATAACGATAAATGTGTTCATGGTAGTGTGTTTTAGCGATAAAACACAATGTGACGAACTAGTGACTGGCTGCTAAAACACAACATCAAGAATGCCAAAATCATATCAACCAGTAAATGATAGAACACATTGTGATGAAACAAATAATTTATAAAACACAACATCAAGAATGCCAAAATCACATCACCAGTAAATGATAGAACACATTGTGATGAAACAGGTAAGTAACTGATAAAACACAACGTGAACTAATAACTGATAAAACACAACATCAAGAATGCCAAAAATCATATCAACCATTAACTGATAAAACACATTGTGATGAAACAGTAACTGAAACCAGTAACTGCTAAAACAAATTGGGATGAAACTAGTAACTAATAAAACACAACATCAAGAATGCCAAAATCACATCAACCAGTAAATGATAGAACACATTGTGATGAAATAGTAACTGAAACCAGTAACTGATAAAACACATTGTGATGAAACATATAACTAATAAAACATAACGTGAACCAGTAATTGATAAAACAAAACATCAAGAATGCCAAAAATTATATCAACCAGTAATTGATAAAACACATTGTGATGAAACAGCACCTGAAACCAGTAACTGCTAAAACACATTGTGATGAACCCAGTAACTGATAAAACACACGTGAAGAAACTTTTAAAGATTTGAACTTCGTAATTTAAAGTAACTCCCTTTTGAAATCGTAATGATTTGAAATTGTTAAAGAGATATACGTTTCCATAAATATCTGGATAGTTAGTTTAGGATATATAATATTGCAAATTAAATTAATAATCAAATTACCATCATGCCCCTTTGAATAAAAAAACTAAAAGCCACATGTCACCTCCCTATTGCTTTCTAGACTTTCTAGGAAACTTAGGATTTCTAGCCAACTCCCACTATATATATATATATATGTAACATCCGTCAAAAAACGGATTTACCAAACCCGCTCCGTTTATCAACCGAACAGTCAGTCAAAATTTTCGTTGCGAATTAAATGCCCAAAATATTTTTAAACGATCCGTAATCAATTATTATACGGGAATATATATTTAGTTTTTGAAAAACTGTCAAAAATCGCAAAATAAAAATGATTTGCATCTGCCGGGTTTCGAACCCGGGTCTGTACCGAGTCACTCAGCGGCTTATCACCTCACACACAAACCACTGCGCCACTTGTTCCGTTTGTTAAATAATAGAATCATTTAATTGATAAAGTGACTTTACGAATTCAAAACCGGCGCCCAATCAGTTCAGTCGTCGGAATCCCGGTAAACTCGCGAGTCTTAACTACAAATTTACGTTATAACGTAAACCATTAACCAGATATCGGTTATAACCGATGTTTGAAGTCCGCGACCAAAATCAAGACCGCCGGAAAATTTAATAAACGAACACAGTCCGAAATCAGGCCAAATACATCTCGTTTTTCTCCTATAAATTGACCCACAACCGACGACAAACACTTTCGCTCAAAAATCACACCTTTTCTCGGCGTAATTCCACTCGCCGGAATAAACCTGTTCGTCGCCGGAAAACCGGTTTCCCCACTGCCGAGCTTTTCTGAACCTCCTAAGTTTATACCGGAGATACCCATACTCTTTCCAAGCTTTTCGGAGACTTGCTGCTGCAAGACACCTGACGCCGGAGTTGAATCCTGTCGCCGGAGTTCTGCCGGAAAACAGAGGATCCAGTCGGTATACCTCTCCGCCCAGTTTCTTTTCCTTTTCACTTTTATCTTACCTTAATGGACTGCAAAACGCTAATAAACTGATAAGAATCTTGAACCAGTCGATTTCCGATTTCTGGTTCAAACTGGATGAAGAAGACGACGTAATTCTGTATCATATAAGTATAATATAAATCATGAAATTAATCGGGTTAGACACACAGTCCAGCGGTGGACTGTGTGCACATATAAAACGCAAAACGTCTCAAGTTCGAATCCCGTCTCACACATGCTGCCTTAATAAAATCCATTTTTTTGTTTACTGAACCGGAGTCGCCTTAGATATATGTTAAGTATATTAATAACCGGAATAATAACCAAGTTAGACACACAGTCCAGCGGTGGACTGTGTGTTTGTTTATATCGCTGGTCACGAGTTCGAGTCCGGTCTTCAGCACCGACTCGGACAATTATCTCTTCTTTTTAATTAAGGCAGAAAAGGAAATAAATAATTAGTATTTAAGTATAATAAAAATCGAATGATATAACATGTTGAACACACAGTCCAGCGGTGGACTGTGTGTTAGATTAAACCACAGGTCCCGGGTTCGAGACCTGTGGAGTGCAAGTCCGGTTCGCTTAAAACTATTTTTAAAATAAAATGATTTTCAGTTTAAACTAATTAGTATATATATAATTAAAATCAGATATATAACGGGTTAGACACGTAGCTCAGTTGGTAGAGCTGCGTGCACGCGTACGAGAGGTCTCGGGTTCGAGCCTCACTCAGCGCACAATAATCTGCCATCGAACCGGTCAACGGTCAGGTCAACGGTCAACGGGTCAGTCAACGGTCAGAAAAAAATAAATTTTTTTATTATTTTTATTTAATTATTTTAATTAAAAATCAATTATAAATACTTAAAAATAACATTTTTAAAGTTAGAAAATAGCCTCAAACTCGCAAAAATACACCCAACAATCCTACTAAAATAGTTTAATAAAATCCGTTTACTTACCAAACCATAATGCGATTTATCTAGGTTAAATCTCACTCGTGGTTAAAACCACTTCGCGTGCATTCAACGTCATCAACCGAACGCACCCACTGTGAGTGAATCTTACAATTCCCCCTTTTAAATTACACGTTTTGGGGTGTGTCATGTGTTATGAAATTTATTAATTTATTTATTTAAACTTGTGCCATACCACATCATGACTTAAACTTAGATTGTTTAATTGTTGTGAATTACTTATATTCCTTTTGTCAAATTACATGAAACTCATACATTAAGCCCATCAGTTCCTCGTGGGAGACGAGTAGAACATCGCGTGCTTCAATTCAAATTCATTATTGTTTATGTGTGTTTCATTGAGTTTATATTGTTTGTAGTTGTGTCATTCATATCATCATGTTTATGCAATTCATTCATCAGGCCCTCAGTTCCTCGTGAGAGACGAGTTGAGCATCGCGTGCCTTTAATTGTTCCATTATTATTCATGAGTGTTTCATTTAACATCTTATGATTGTTGATCAAGTTACATCTAATTTTACTCATGTTTGGTTGTGCACATATTTCATAATCAATTTAAATAAATTGTTCAAATGTTTTCCATAGGATTCACTCGCCAACATTATGTTGATCCAAAAACCTTTTTACACATGATACAGGTGAACAGGTTGAAGCAAGGATAACATAGGATATGCCTTAGAAGAGAACAAAGAAGTTAGATTGTTAGTTAGATCATGTTGTAGCAATCATTGTAAATTTCCATTTAATTTGTATTAATGAATATGAAACGCTTAATAAATGTCATGAGCTTTGATGATAACCCAATCATGCCCCGATCACCTTTTCCGCTGCGGGTCGGGGTGTGACAGATTGGTATCAGAGCCATGACTATAGGGATATAGGATAGGTTATTAGACCCTTAGAGCCTATACTATAGTCTGCCTAAATTTTAAATTGATTAGGTGGTTACATACAAACTTGTGATATTTATTTGTTTCATATTTGTTTACATTTCAGTCAAACATACATGCTCATATACATATTCATTATACATATATACATATTCATTATACATATATCGATGTTCATGTATTCAATTTATTTTCATACTCTCATTATCCAAAGATTTTGTGCAATTTTCAATTCTCATCAAAGTAAGTTCTGCGACGGGCATGTAGTAACTGGAAGGGTACAAGTACCGGTAGTCGGAACGTCCTGTCTAGGCTGGCATTCGTATAAATCCAATATAACGGACCAGTTTGCCTACCTGGGGACCAACGATGAGAGTACGAAGGACCTATTAGGCCAAAGCATGCCACACCAAACGTCGTTCGAACTAACCCTACTTTGAGGTGTCACCGTGTCTACACCTGGACACATTCCGAATATCACACGTTGTATACATATTTCTCGATTTTCTCCGGGTTTTTTTGTGTACGCAACCAGGCAGAAACCGTGCGAACCATATGAAAAACCGGTATTCATGGGGGCCCACATGATTACACAGGTAAAGTATGGCGGCATGACGGGCCTAACAGCGAGCAAAGCCCAAGACACCCTATGGATGTAGTATTTTTCTATAATTATTTTATGAATGTTCATTCTTGAATGCGACCCATGATCTCAAAAGCATCCAACTCATACTTTTGTCATGTAATCCTTGTAGATGTCTTCTAACCTCGCCCGTAGGAAGATGAGAGCAAGAAAAGCCCGCGAACGCATGGCCGCCTTAATCACTCAACAAATGGCTGCCGTAATACCCAACATTGTAATCCAAGTTCAACAAGCACTTACCGATAATCCTGTCAATCAAGCAAACCAAAACATTTTCAACTCTCCCCCAAATACCACTAAATGCACCTACAAGCATTTCAAATCATGCGACCCTCCGAAATACAAAGGGACTGAAGGCGTCACCGCTCTCCTCCATTGGTTTGAAGAAATGGAGAACACATTTCTAAATTGCGATTATTATATGGGATAGCACTTACTTGGTGGAACACAGAGAAGGCCAAACGAGGTGTGGAAGATGCTATGACCTTAACTTGGAACGAATTGAAGGAAATCATGACCAGACGATTTTGCCCAAGGAGCGAAATCAAGAAGTTAGAAGATGAATTTTACTCATTGAAGCAAATGGAAGGAGACCACACCACCTACAACAAAAGGTTCCTCGAATTACATCAAATGGTTCCCAACATGTTTACTCCCCTCTACCGTTTGATCGAGCTCTACATTCGTGGTCTTCCGTCAAAGATTCAAGACCCTGTAATAAGTACCAAGCCTGCAACTTTGGAAGCAGCAATGGAGCTAGCAACAGAGCTCACCGAGAACCGAATTCGAAACAAAGACTTCAAGGAGGAGAAGAAGAAGGATAAAGAATCGACTGAAACCTCCGACACCACCCAAACCGAATCCCCTTCTCAACCCAATCCTAAGAGAAGAAGAGTCGGGCGACTTTTTGCTGCTACTCAACGAAATCCACCCGTTTTTCATGCCATACCCATCCGAGCTATCCCAATCACCCAAGTGGCACCCAACCCAACTTACCCAAATAAGAAACCATATCTTGGACCTCACCCTCGATGCAACAACTGTTTTTATCACCATCCCCATACCCTACCTTGTCGTCTATGTGCAACTTGTGGACGCTATGGTCATTTGAGCAATGTTTGTCGCACCTTTCAAGACCAAACCTTTTCCCCTACTCAAAACATGGCCCAAACTTATCACCAACCTCAATATCCCATGTCCCCATATGCTCGAGCTTGCTTCAATTGTGGCGACCCTACCCACTTTAGAAACACATGCCCTCAATTGGTTAACGTTGTCAACACTCAAGCCCAATCAAACCCAGTTAACCAAGTAAACCAAGAAAACCCAACCACTATGCCACCAGCAAGAGGAAGAGTCTTCAATATCAACGCCAATCCTGTCGAAGATAATGACGGCCCAGATGAAGATACTCAACTAGTCCTCTTCGCCGAAGATCCAGATTCAATTCCTATCGTTTAGTTTTATGTTTTTCCATGTGTAGACTGTTAGAGAAATTATTGGATATTATATATTATATATTGTTTTCAGTATATGCTTTTGCCGAGGCCGTAGCTCCCCATCCATCGAGGTTGAGTTTGATCCCCATTTTATTATGGGTTGATCAGGGCGTGCCCGCACGATCGGCTCCGTTTGTTAGAGCCTTGATCGGTTATTTAATTTTACATTTCAATACATGCAATACGTTCGGCTCCGTTTGATTGAGCCTTGAGCGCATATTTCAATTTACATTTCCAGTTCATGCAATACGTTCGGCTCCGTTTGATTGAGCCTTGAGCGCACATTTCAATTTACATTTCCAGTTCATGCAATACGTTCGGCTCCGTTTGATTGAGCCTTGAGCGCACAGACAATTTCATTATCAGTATCTTGTGGTTGTGGTGTTTGTAGTAGAGTCGCATCGAACTAACCATAACTTGCGGATAAAGTCAACGAAAATTTGACAAGGATATGGTGGATACGCCGATGGTACTTCCTATATATAAGTATTCTTGTCAAATGATCGGAGGCATTATCAGGCGGTTATGAGAGGTTCCATGCATAGGCTGATTGTGTGATGGTTGTTTAGATTAAGTTGTTCAATTTCAGTACATTCAATACGTTCGGCTCCGTTTGATTGAGCCTTGAGCGCACATACAATTTCATTCAATACGTTCGGCTCCGTTTGATTGAGCCTTGAGCGCACAGACAATTTCATTATCAGTATCTTGTGGTTGTGGTGTTTGTAGTAGAGTCGCATCGAACTAACCATAACTTGCGGATAAAGTCAACGAAAATTTGACAAGAATATGGTGGATACGCCGCTGGTACTTCCTATATATAAGTATTCTTGTCAAATGATCGGAGGCATTATCAGGCGGTTATGAGAGGTTCCATGCATAGGCTGTTTGTGTGGTTAAGTTATTCATATTCAGTACATGCAATACGCTCGGCTCCGTTTGATTAAGCCTTGAGCACACAATTTCAATTTCAGTACATTTAATACGTTCGGCTCCGTTTGATTGAGCCTTGAGCGCACATCCATTTCATTTTCAGTACATGCAATACGATCGGCTCCGTTCGATTGAGCCTTGATCGCACAGATATATTTCATTTCAGTAATTTATGTTTGTTGTATTGATTGTAGAGTTATAGGACTAATCATAATTCACTGATAAAACTAATGAAAATTTGACAAGAATATGGTGGATACGCCGCTGGTACTTCCTATATATAAGTATTCTTGTCAAAGGATCAGAGGCATTATCGGACGGTTATGAGAAGTTCTATGTAGGATTTATTAGTTTCTTGGTAACCAATCATAACTTGTGGATAAAACTAATAAAAATTTGGCAAGAATATGGTGGATACGCCGCTGGTACTTCCTATATATAAGTATTCTTGCCAAAGGATCAGAGGCATTATCAGGCGGTTATGAGAAGTTCCATGTAGGATTTAGTATTGCCTTGGTTGGAATTTGTGTTACATTGATATCATCATGTTATTTAAAGAGAATGGATTGTGTTCCATTTCTACATAAACTAACCTCTCCATCATAATAAACGAGAGAGGAACTTCCATCATTCAAACATATATGCTATCAGAATGTGGATTCAAATATTTGCTGTTGTGTTTATTCATGTTCAAATATTCGCTGATGTGTCTATTCATGTTCGAATATTTGCTGTTGTGTTTTTTCATGTTCAAATATTTGTTGATGTGTTTATTCATGTTTGAATATTAGCTGTTGTACTTACTTATGTTCAAATATCAGCTGTTGTGTTTTTATTTATGTTCCATGTAGATTGTAGTGTTAGAAGTTTTGCCTTAGGATATAACCATATTTTCCCAAACGTATCTAAACTCTTATGCATAATATCATTTTTAGCGAATCATTTCTGTTTATCAATACTCATACAGTAGGCAACAAAAAGCGATTCCTGAATAGGGTACTTAACCCTTACAAGGAACGTTACCGCCTCGAACAAAAAAACTTAAGCTCTTATTTTGCTAAGCATACAACTGTCAAACAAAACATCATCGTCCTTTTAGTCAAAATATATCACAATTTAAATTTCGGGACGAAATTTCTAAAAAGCAGGGGATACTGTAACATCCGTCAAAAAACGGATTTACCAAACCCGCTCCGTTTATCAACCGAACAGTCAGTCAAAATTTTCGTTGCGAATTAAATGCCCAAAATATTTTTAAACGATCCGTAATCAATTATTATACGGGAATATATATTTAGTTTTTGAAAAACTGTCAAAAATCGCAAAATAAAAATGATTTGCATCTGCCGGGTTTCGAACCCGGGTCTGTACCGAGTCACTCAGCGGCTTATCACCTCACACACAAACCACTGCGCCACTTGTTCCGTTTGTTAAATAATAGAATCATTTAATTGATAAAGTGACTTTACGAATTCAAAACCGGCGCCCAATCAGTTCAGTCGTCGGAATCCCGGTAAACTCGCGAGTCTTAACTACAAATTTACGTTATAACGTAAACCATTAACCAGATATCGGTTATAACCGATGTTTGAAGTCCACGACCAAAATCAAGACCGCCGGAAAATTTAATAAACGAACACAGTCCGAAATCAGACCAAATACATCTCGTTTTTCTCCTATAAATTGACCCACAACCGACGACAAACACTTTCGCTCAAAAATCACACCTTTTCTCGGCGTAATTCCACTCGCCGGAATAAACCTGTTCGTCGCCGGAAAACCGGTTTCCCCACTGCCGAGCTTTTCTGAACCTCCTAAGTTTATACCGGAGATACCCATACTCTTTCCAAGCTTTTCGGAGACTTGCTGCTGCAAGACACCTGACGCCGGAGTTGAATCCTGTCGCCAGAGTTCTGCCGGAAAACAGAGGATCCAGTCGGTATACCTCTCCGCCCAGTTTCTTTTCCTTTTCACTTTTATCTTACCTTAATGGACTGCAAAACGCTAATAAACTGATAAGAATCTTGAACCAGTCGATTTCCGATTTCTGGTTCAAACTGGATGAAGAAGACGACGTAATTCTGTATCATATAAGTATAATATAAATCATGAAATTAATCGGGTTAGACACACAGTCCAGCGGTGGACTGTGTGCACATATAAAACGCAAAACGTCTCAAGTTCGAATCCCGTCTCACACATGCTGCCTTAATAAAATCCATTTTTTTGTTTACTGAACCGGAGTCGCCTTAGATATATGTTAAGTATATTAATAACCGGAATAATAACCAAGTTAGACACACAGTCCAGCGGTGGACTGTGTGTTTGTTTATATCGCTGGTCACGAGTTCGAGTCCGGTCTTCAGCACCGACTCGGACAATTATCTCTTCTTTTTAATTAAGGCAGAAAAGGAAATAAATAATTAGTATTTAAGTATAATAAAAATCGAATGATATAACATGTTGAACACACAGTCCAGCGGTGGACTGTGTGTTAGATTAAACCACAGGTCCCGGGTTCGAGACCTGTGGAGTGCAAGTCCGGTTCGCTTAAAACTATTTTTAAAATAAAATGATTTTCAGTTTAAACTAATTAGTATATATATATAATTAAAATCAGATATATAACGGGTTAGACACGTAGCTCAGTTGGTAGAGCTGCGTGCACGCGTACGAGAGGTCTCGGGTTCGAGCCTCACTCAGCGCACAATAATCTGCCATCGAACCGGTCAACGGTCAGGTCAACGGTCAACGGGTCAGTCAACGGTCAGAAAAAATAAATTTTTTTATTATTTTTATTTAATTATTTTAATTAAAAATCAATTATAAATACTTAAAAATAACATTTTTAAAGTTAGAAAATAGCCTCAAACTCGCAAAAATACACCCAACAATCCTACTAAAATAGTTTAATAAAATCCGTTTACTTACCAAACCATAATGCGATTTATCTAGGTTAAATCTCACTCGTGGTTAAAACCACTTCGCGTGCATTCAACGTCATCAACCGAACGCACCCACTGTGAGTGAATCTTACAATTCCCCCTTTTAAATTACACGTTTTGGGGTGTGTCATGTGTTATGAAATTTATTAATTTATTTATTTAAACTTGTGCCATACCACATCATGACTTAAACTTAGATTGTTTAATTGTTGTGAATTACTTATATTCCTTTTGTCAAATTACATGAAACTCATACATTAAGCCCATCAGTTCCTCGTGGGAGACGAGTAGAACATCGCGTGCTTCAATTCAAATTCATTATTGTTTATGTGTGTTTCATTGAGTTTATATTGTTTGTAGTTGTGTCATTCATATCATCATGTTTATGCAATTCATTCATCAGGCCCTCAGTTCCTCGTGAGAGACGAGTTGAGCATCGCGTGCCTTTAATTGTTCCATTATTATTCATGAGTGTTTCATTTAACATCTTATGATTGTTGATCAAGTTACATCTAATTTTACTCATGTTTGGTTGTGCACATATTTCATAATCAATTTAAATAAATTGTTCAAATGTTTTCCATAGGATTCACTCGCCAACATTATGTTGATCCAAAAACCTTTTTACACATGATACAGGTGAACAGGTTGAAGCAAGGATAACATAGGATATGCCTTAGAAGAGAACAAAGAAGTTAGATTGTTAGTTAGATCATGTTGTAGCAATCATTGTAAATTTCCATTTAATTTGTATTAATGAATATGAAACGCTTAATAAATGTCATGAGCTTTGATGATAACCCAATCATGCCCCGATCACCTTTTCCGCTGCGGGTCGGGGTGTGACAAATATATATATATATTAACTGGAATAGCCTTTTCATTTCAATCATACTTTCCAAGTTACATCAAAACAGAAGGTATATATATATAGATAGAGGATCATGTACAAAGTGCCCCAAAGTGTGAGAAGTGTGAGAAATATTGTGGAGATGACATGTGTCCTCAATCTAAATTAATTTAAAAGGGTAAACATGTAATTTTCTCATTAATTTAATTAATTGATAACATTCCATAACCGCCACCCATTGATTCATCGTATGGTGTTTTAAACTTGCATTCATGGTGTTTTAAACCTGCAGTCCAGTATGTGTTCTTCGTATGGTGTTTTAAACCTGCATTCATAGTGTTATAAACCTGCAGTCCAATATGTGTTCTTTGTATGGTGTTTTAAACATGCATTCATGGTGTTTTAAACCAGCAGTTCAGTATGTGTTCTTCGTATGGAGTTTTAAACATGCATTCATAGTGTTTTAAACCTGTAGTCCAGTATGTGTTACTCGTAATTTTTTTGTCTATATAAATATAACAATATGGTACTCATATTGAAGATAAAAAATCATTAATATGATGTAATTTATTTTAAAAAAAAACATTACATATAAAAAGTTATTGACGTTAAAAAATAGGTGAAAGTTACATGTACATTAAAGTTGATGGCGGTTTCTTTATTTAAAAATACAATATAAAAAGACACTATTACGCCTAATCTAGCCAAATTAGTAAAAAAAATAAAACATAATTTACATTTTAAGCCCTTCTTGATCTTAACCATTAACTACAAAATCTAAGGGCTTAAAACACTTCTCACAAAATCACTCTTTTTTACACTAACCCTACCCTATATATATATATATATATATATTAACTGGAATAGCCATTTCATTTCAATCATACTTGCCAAATTAAATCAAAATAGAAGGTATATATATTTTAATTGGAATAGCCTTTTCATTTCAATCATACTTGCTAAGTTACATCAAAACAGAAGGCATACATATTTTAACTGAACACAAAACCGAAACAACTAAACGACTTAAGAATCAGTCAGTTTCAGTTTATATATAGTAAAGTAAACCCGCAGTTTGGTCCTATAAAAAATGCAAAGACAAACAATGTTGATACTCAAGGTAATAAGGTTGAAACTTTGATTTACAACGATTTGTACCATCTTTCCCCAGACATCAGTATCTACAAAAGCATCAGTGGTTATAACCTGAAAGTTGAATCGTAGAAATGAGATTAAACCATCTCAGGGACTTCAGACTATCAGTTTTTGATTTTTAATAAACTATATACAACACATTGTGTGGTAAAGCAATGTTGCTACATGAAATACATTGTGTGATCATTCTAGAATCTTTTGCCACTCCCCCTGAGGTTATATGGGTGCCACCAACCTGAAAATATCATTAGAAAAAGGTACAAATAAGAAAATACAACTCATTTATTTTTCAACGCAACATGAATCTAAAAGAATGGTTGAAGCATAACGAACCGACAATCCCTCAAAATAAAACCAACCCTAATTTCATTTACAGATTAACAAAACCGTAATCAAACACAATATGAAGTGAAGTAAGACTCATACAGAATCAATCTCAATTAAACATAAAAACTGATAGTCCCTAAAAACAAAACAACTAAAACCCTAATTTCATCAACAAATTAACAAAACATTTAAGTGAACTGAATTGAGACTCATACAGGATCAATAGCAATTAAAATAAAACCCTACGATCCCTGAAAACAAAAAAAAAAACTAAAACCCTAATTTTATAAACAGATCAACAATATTGCAAACAAACAAAAGTTCAATTGAATTAAGCTAATAATCCCTGAAAATAAACCGCCTAAAACCCTAATTTTTGTATGATATAAACACAAAATCAGAATAATAGATGGAATATCAGATTCATACCTTTTTAGAGACGACATTTATGCGATAGAGAAGTAAACAGATCGAATGAAGATGTAATATCAAGAAAACCCTAGGTAAAACATAATGAACATCAAATCAATGAACAATGAAAACAAAGATTGAAATTAAGTTAAAGAATGGTAAATCAGTATGTTTAACTACTGATGATTTAACCTTGATTCGGATGGTGAATATGAAGATCTATTGACGGCTGAAGAGAGGAGAGCGAGAGAAAAACTGGGGAACCCTTGATGCGAGATGAAAGAATGACACATATTTCGGTTATAAGGTATTTATACGAAGAACTAATGTAAGACCGTTATTTAATAAATTGCAATTTTAAAGAAAATTTCGCATATAAGGGGATTTATACTCGATTACACGTCCGTACGATATTACTAGTTTGATAAAACTTCGTAAACATTAAAATATTTCAACATGATTTTGTTTTTTAGTTCCGTATCGACTAAACCAAGTGCGGAAGCTTGATCTTTCATCGTGTTCGGTTCTCCGTTGAGCTTGATCGCATCCAGAACTTCATAATGAGGACCTAAATAACATTTACCGTGTTAAATGTTAGCTTTATAATGTAAAAATGTAATTTGATAACATTAATAGCTCGAAGAAACAAAAATAAAAATTTAACAAAATCTGCCGTAAGCTACGGTTGAGGAACCGTAGCTTACGGTTCAGCTTATCAAATCCGGTCAGAAGGTTACGGTTCAGTCTGCATCTTTCTTTTCTTTATTTTTTTTTACTAAAACTTGCGTATCTTTTTCGTTACATGTTCGTTTCACTTGAAACTTGTTTCTAAATGTTCGTAAAACGTCTCCCTACGTTATAGACTCAAAATCCTTAACATGCGGATTCATGACTTTTATAAATTTCGCAACCGTTACTCGGATTATGCGTACTTTTATTTTGACCCGTTATAAATTCAAGAACTTAAGCTCAGTTTATCCACATCTCTTCATATCTCTTAATGCCACTTTATGATTCTTAAATATATGTCATCACAACTTCAAATGTGATAGATTACGTTAAGAAATTCATTATATTCCCAATTTACCCTTGAGTTTGACGTTTTTACAAAAAAGATCCATTATGTAACATTAACCAGTAACTGATAAAACACATTGTGATGAAACATGTAACTGATAAAACATAACGTGAACCAGTAACTGATAAAACACAACATCAAGAATGCCAAAAATTATATCAACCAGTAACTGATAAAACACATTGTGATGAAACAGTACCTGAAACCAATAACTGCTAAAACACATTGTGATGTACCCAGTAACTCATAAAACACAAAGTGAAGAAATTGTTAAAGATTTGAACTTCGTAATTTAAAGTAACTGCCTTTTTTAAATTGTAATGATTTGAAATTGTTAAGAGATATACGTTTCCATAAATATCTGGATAATTAGTGTAGGATATATAATATTCCAAAATTAAATTAATAATCAAATTACCATCATGCCCTTTTGAATAAAAAACTAAAAGCCACATGTCACCTCCCTATTGCTTCCTAGACTTTCTAGGAAACTTAGGCTTTCTAGCCAACTCCCACTATATATATATATATATAAACTCGAATAGCCTTTTCATTTCAATCATACTTGCCAAGTTACATCAAAACAGAAGGTATATATATAGAGATAGAGGATCATGTACAAAGTGCCTAAAGTGTGAGAAGTGTGAGAAATATTATGGAGATGACATGTGTCCTCAATCTAAATTAATTTAAAAGGGTAAACATGTAATTTTCTCATTAATTTAATTAATTGATAACCTTCCATGATCGCCACTCTTCAATAACCGCCACCCATTGATTCTTCGTATGGTGTTTTAAACTTGCATTCATGGTGTTTTAAACCTGCAGTCCAGTATGCGTTCTTCGTATGGTGTTTTAAACCTGCATTCATGGTGTTTTAAACCTACAATCCAGTATGTGTTATTCGTATGTTCTTCGTATGGTGTTTTAAACATGCATTCATGGTGTTTTAAACCATCAGTTCAGTATGTGTTCTTCGTATTGTGTTTTAAACATGCATTCATGGTGTTTTAAACTTGTAGTCCAGTATGTGTTATTCGTATTTTTTGTCTATATAAAATATAACAATATGGTACTCATATTGAAGATAAAAAAATCGTTAATATGATGTAATTTATTTTAAAAAAAAACATTACATATAAATAGTTATTGACGTTAAAAAATAGGTGAAAGTTACATGTACATTAAAGTTGATGGCGGTTTCTTTATTTAAAAATACAATATAAAAAGACACTATTACGCCTAATCTAGCCAAATTAGTAAAAAAAATAAAACATAATTTACATTTTAAGCCCTTCTTGATCTTAACCATTAACTACAAGATCTAAGGGCTTAAAACACTTCTCACAAAATCACTCTTTTTTACACTAACCCTACCCTATATATATATATATATATATATATATATATATATTAACTGGAATAGCCATTTCATTTCAATCATACTTGCCAAATTAAATCAAAATAGAAGGTATATATATTTTAATTGGAATAGCCTTTTCATTTCAATCATACTTGCTAAGTTACATCAAAACAGAAGGCATACATATTTTAACTGAACACAAAACCGAAACAACTAAACGACTTAAGAATCAGTCAGTTTCAGTTTATATATAGTAAAGTAAACCCGCAGTTTGGTCCTATAAAAAATGCAAAGACAAACAATGTTGATACTCAAGGTAATAAGGTTGAAACTTTGATTTACAACGATTTGTACCATCTTTCCCCAGACATCAGTATCTACAAAAGCATCAGTGGTTATAACCTGAAAGTTGAATCGTAGAAATGAGATTAAACCATCTCAGGGACTTCAGACTATCAGTTTTTGATTTTTAATAAACTATATACAACACATTGTGTGGTAAAGCAATGTTGCTACATGAAATACATTGTGTGATCATTCTAGAATCTTTTGCCACTCCCCTGAGGTTATATGGGTGCCACCAACCTGAAAATATCATTAGAAAAAGGTACAAATAAGAAAATACAACTCATTTATTTTTCAACGCAACATGAATCTAAAAGAATGGTTGAAGCATAACGAACCGACAATCCCTAAAAATAAAACCAACCCTAATTTCATTTACAGATTAACAAAACCGTAATCAAACACAATATGAAGTGAAGTAAGACCCATACAGAATCAATCTCAATTAAACATAAAAACTGATAGTCCCTAAAAACAAAACAACTAAAACCCTAATTTCATCAACAAATTAACAAAACATTTAAGTGAATTGAATTGAGACTCATACAGGATCAATAGCAATTAAAATAAAACCCTACAATCCCTGAAAACAAAAAAAAAACTAAAACCCTAATTTTATAAACAGATCAACAATATTGCAAACAAACAAAAGTTCAATTGAATTAAGCTAATAATCCCTGAAAATAAACCGCCTAAAACCCTAATTTTTGTATGATATAAACACAAAATCAGAATAATAGATGGAATATCAGATTCATACCTTTTTAGAGACGACATTTATGCGATAGAGAAGTAAACAGATCGAATGAAGATGTAATATCAAGAAAACCCTAGGTAAAACATAATGAACATCAAATCAATGAACAATGAAAACAAAGATTGAAATTAAGTTAACTACTGATGATTTAACCTTGATTCGGATGGTGAATATGAAGATCTATTGACGGCTGAAGAGAGGAGAGCGAGAGAGATGTAACATTTGTCAAAAACGGATTTTCCAACCCGCTCCGTTTGTAATCGAATATCAAGTTATAAATGTCTCGTTGCGTATTTATGTCCATTTTATTTTTAATGATGCATAATTAATAAACAAACTAAACTATAAAAGTTATAATTGATAAAAAGTAAAAATAAAATAATTAAAAAGAAAATGAGGCTGCCGGGACTCGAACCCGGGTCACCCGGGCTTAAGCCCAAAGACTTATCACACACACACATAACCACTCCGCCACTTGTTGTTTTCTGTAAATGTTAGGAAACAATTAAATTTTATGAACTACCATGAATCAACCGGTTACGCCAACTGTAACCGAAATCGGTCATCAAACGTCCAAAGACGTTTGATTGATCGCGGTTTACTGAGTTTAACCGATGCACCGACATCTTCAGTCAATTTTACTTTTAATGAACTTGAATTCTAGAGTGAATCGGCTTTAATAACCGAAAACTTTCAATTTCCTGAATTACTTCAATCAAAGACTCCTCTCGCGACTCAAACACACTCTGCAAACCTTCAATTGCATTTTCGCACAACTTTCAGTTCGCCGGAGAATCTATTTGGACTCGCCGGACTTTCGCCGGAAAACCGTATTTTCCATCAAATCAGTAAGTCTCTCAATTCTTTTGTTGTCTATCAATTGTTAAGCTATTGCTAACTCAAACCCTTCAATCGGAATCAATTTCAGACGTCGATATCGGATAACTCACTCTCGCCGGAAAACTTCTGAAAATCCTTATCTTCAGCTGTGAAATGGTATAGACATTCAAACCTTCTGATAACTCTTGTTTAATACTTCAATTCCTCACATAGCTAATCAAAACTGTTAATTTATTCGTTCAGTAGAAATCCGTAAAAACAGAGCCGACGACTTGCCGGAATTCTGAGATAAATCGTTCTCCGGTATGTTTACTTCTAAAAATCGTCTCTGTCATTTCATATTAGTCTGTTGAATGTTTGTCAATCGAATTAAACAAGAAACAATAGAGTAATCGCAGACTGTAATTTTGTAACGAAGAAGACGATGATAGTTTAATTATAAGTTTAATAAAATCTGGATATTATCTCGGGTTAGACACACAGTCCAGCGGTGGACTGTGTGCACATACATATCACATGCCGCGAGTTTGATCCTTGATACACACACACCCTCTGTAATTAAAATGTTTTATTTTTCTAACCGAACCGGATTAACTTACGTTAGATGTTAAGTATAATAAAAATCTGTATACTAACAAAGTTAGACACACAGTCCAGCGGTGGACTGTGTGTAACATTAAGTCCCCGGGTTCGAGACCTGTTGACGGCACCGGGTTGATGATTAAAATTCTTTTTAAAAATAAATGAATTTTGAATAAACTAAATTAGTATATAAATATAATTAAAAACATGATTATTTCGGGTTAGACACGTAGCTCAGTTGGTAGAGCTGCGTGCACGCGTACGGGAGGTCTCGGGTTCGAGCCTCACCCGGCGCATACACTTACACAGTAAAACCGGTCAAACAGTCAAACGGTCAACGGTCAACACAAAAGTCAACATATTTTTATATTTTTATTTTTTTAATTTAATTTAAAAATCAATTAAAAATACTTAAAAATAATGTTTTTAAAGATAGGAAATAGCGTTAGACTCACAAAAATATATCTAAAAACCCTATTAAAATTATTAATAAAATCCACTCATTTACTATATCTTCCGTTATTATTTAGGTTAGTTAATTCTCGTTGTTCAATCCTTCCAACTCGTGCGCATCTCATCATCTCCAACCGAACGCACCCAATGTGAGTGAATCTCTACAAATTCCCCGTTCTAATCACGTTTTTGGGGTGTATCATGTGTCTTACCAATTATTATATTTAAATCATTGTGTATACATCATATCATGAACAAATGTGTATTCAGCATGTATCAACTGTTGTGTGGTTATTATTTAGATTTAATTTATTACGTTCAGTTCATGCAATTTCATAGGCCGCCGCTCCCCATTACATTATGAGCGTTGAGCAGTTCCCCATTACATTATGAGCGTGAACCTGGCGTGCCAACATACGATCGGCTCCGTTTGATTGAGCCTTGATCGCACAGACATTTATCATTTTCAGTACATTCATTTATCATAGGCCGTCCGTTCCCCATTACATTATGAGCGTGTACGTGATGTTGCCAACATATACAGTTTCATTCATGTTATACATTCATGCAAGTTCACATGTTATTGTATGTTATGGTATGTTATTATATGTTATAGTTTGTGGTGGTTATTGCTATTGTTTGATTATTTACATTTGCTCACATATGACTATTGCACAACTTTTCCTTGATAAAAATAACAAGAAATCAATAATAAATGTTTATCTAACAAGGTTCACTCGCCAACTTATGTTGACCCAAAAACCCCCATTTTTACACATGATACAGGTGAACCAGCTGCAGCAAGAAACACATAGGATTGGCTTAGAAGAATAAACTGGTTTAGAGCTTGGATTGTTTAGTTGGTTAATTTTCTTTGTATTGTATGGACATATTTGGATTATTGAGAATGTAATTTTGACTTTAATAAATATGAAACATATTAGTAAATATCATGAGCTTTGGTGATAACCCAATTATGCCCGACTCTTATTCCGCTGCGGGTCGGGGTGCGACAGATTGGTATCAGAGCCATGACTATAGGGATATAGGATAGGTTATTAGACCCTTAGAGCCTATACTACAGTTGATTAGAAATTTTTAAGATTTTTATGTGTTACATGCCAAATTTCATGATGTTTATATGTTTTATGTTAAATGTTACATCCAATGTTATGCAAGCATGTTCATAAGTATATATTATCATATAATGCCTATCATGAATCATATTCACATAACATATCATATCCATGAAAGCACACATCACATCATTTTCATGATTGTTTTTACATTGATTTTTGTATTTTCAAATCTCATCAAAGTGAGTTGTCATGACGGGCATGTAGTAACTGGAAGGGTACAAGTACCGGTAGTCGGAACGTCCTGTCTAGGCTTGGCATTCGTATAAATCCAAAATAAAGGACCAGTTTGCCTACCTGGGGACTAACAATGAGAGTACGAAGTACCTATTAGGCCAAAGCATGCTATACCAAACGTCGTGTGAGCTAACCCCACTTTGAGTTGTTTTGTGTCTACACCTGGACACATTCCGACCATACATCTTGTAAACATATTTCGTGGTTTTCATTCGGGTGATGCGAGTGTTAAATCACCAATACTAATGTGAATCCTACCAAGCCAATAGACATGGGCCCACATGACTATACAGGTGAAGGTATGGGGGACATTTGATGCCCAACATGAGCAAACCCAAGACATCCTATGGATGTAGTTGCATTATTGATATTTATGTTATTTTCATTTTCTTTAAGACACATGACACCTAAAAAGACTCCATAAACTCACAATCTTCTTATGTATGTTCCTGTAGATGTCGGCTAGACAACAACGAGGGGGTAAAAGATCGGGAAGGTCTCATGAACGCTTGGCCACACAAATCGCGAAACAAATGGCCGCGGTGCTTCCTGACATTGTGGTTCAAGTACAACAAGCTCTCGCCACAAATCCCACTAATCCTCCCCAACAAAATGACCAGAACATCGGCAACCCTCCTACCAGCAAGTGCTCATATAAACATTTCAAGTCTTGCGATCCTCCTAAATTTGAAGGGACCGAAGGTGTCACTGCTCTCCTCCACTGGTTTGAGGAAATGGAAAACACCTTCCTCAACTGCGATTGTCCCGATGATCGCAAGGTTCGATACGCGACCGGGAGACTATTTGGGGTAGCTCTTACCTGGTGGAATACTGAAAAGGGTAAGAGGGGAATCGAAGATGCTATGGCCTTAACGTGGGAGGAGTTAAGGGAAATCATGACTAGGCGGTTCTGTCCTAGGAGTGAGATTAAAAAGTTGGAGGACGAATTTCATTCTTTGAAGCAAAAGGAGGGAGATCATACTTCCTACAACAAGAGGTTCTTAGAGTTGAACCAAATGGTCCCTAACTTGTTCACCCCAGTTTACCGCTTAATCGAGCATTATATTCGAGGTCTTCCCTCAAAAATTCAAGATTCAGTTCTCAGCACTTCGCCAGCAACACTTGAAGCTGCTATGGAACTAGCTACTGAACTGACCGATAATCGAATTCGCAACGGTAAGTTTAAAGAGGAGAAAAAGAAAGCCCCCGTTGAGGGCCAAACTTCAAACCATTCCACCTCCTCCTCTAAGTTTGCTAACAAGAGGAAACGTAACACCAGAAACTTCGCTGTCACACAAACCAATTTCCCTATCCCTGCTGCACCCATTACCCAAGTTGCCCCTTCACCTGCACCATACAAAAGGCCATACTCTGGCCCATTACCAAAATGCAACCGTTGCCAATACCACCACTTTCCTGATCATCCCTGTCAACATTGCACCGGCTGTGGTCGCGCAGGTCATACTGTTCAAACCTGTCGCATACCTCAGCGAACGAACCGCCACCAGCCTTCAACCCAAACCCACCAACAAATAATGGGTCAAGCCCAACAACCCCTACTATTACCACCTACCCAACATTTAGCCCAATCATACTACCAACCCAACTATCCCATGGTACAACCTATGCGGGCTTGCTACAATTGTGGAGACCCAAGCCACTTTAGAAACACTTGTCCAAGGTTGGTGAACATTATTCATGCTCAAGCCCAAGCCAATCCGGTGAATCAAGCTAACCAAGCTCCTCCACCTGCAAGAGGAAGAGCTTTCAACATCAATGCTAATCAGGCTAGAGCTGACGGCAATGTGGTTAACGGTACGTTCCTTATCAATGGTAGTTATGCATCCATGTTGTTTGATACTGGCGCGGATAAAAGTTTTGTGTCCTTAGAGTTTGAACCCATCCTAAACCAAAATCGTGATAAGCTCATGGAAACCATAACAGTAGAAGTTGCTGACGGGAAACCAGTCTCATTAAACTCTATCATACGCAATTGTACTCTCACTTTAAACGATCATAATTTTCTAGTTGACCTCATTCCAATGAAGTTGGGAAGCTTTGACATTATAATTGGTATGGACTGGCTCAGCCAACATCAGGCTGAAGTTGTATGTCGCGAAAAGTTTATACGCATTCCTCTTTCAAACGGTCAGACTCTACGAATCTTTGGAGAAACCTCGTCGAAAGGGCTCAGATTAATGTCCTGTCTTCAAGCTCAAAAATATCTTCGCAAGAATTATGTCGCGTTTTTAGCTCATATCGTCAAAAAGGGAACCATGGAGAAGAAACTTGAAGACATTCCTGTAGTAAAAGATTTCCCGCAAGTTTTTCCTGATGACATCTCAGGACTTCCTCCCGTGAGAGAAGTCGAATTTCGTATCGATCTTATACCTGGTGCTACACCAGTTGCAAAGTCTCCTTATAGGTTAGCCCCATCCGAAATGCAAGAGCTAGCCAGTCAATTGCAAGAGTTGACTGACAAAGGATTCATACGTCCTAGCTCCTCGCCTTGAGGTGCACCTGTCCTTTTTGTGAAGAAGAAAGATGGATCGTTTCGCATGTGCATCGACTACAGAGAACTCAACAAGTTAACAATCAAGAATCGCTATCCATTACCTCGCATTGATGATCTTCTTGACCAACTTCAAGGCGCCAGTTGTTTTTCAAAAATCGACCTTCGATCTGGTTATCACCAACTTAGAGTACATGAAGAAGACGTCCCAAAGACCGCTTTCCGAACTCGTTATGGTCATTATGAATTCATGGTCATGCCATTTGGTTTAACCAACGCTCCAGCTGTCTTCATGGATCTAATGAACAGAGTCTACAAACCCTATCTCGATCGTTTTGTTATAGTCTTCATCGACGACATCCTCATTTATTCAAAGTCTAAGTCTGATCATGAGCGACATCTTCGACTCATCCTTACACTTCTAGAGAATGAAAAGCTTTACGCCAAATTCTCCAAATGCGAATTCTGGTTAAAGGAGGTACAATTCCTTGGACATGTAGTCAATGACAAGAGAATACATGTCGACCCCTCAAAGATCAAAGCGGTACAAGAATGGCAAGCGCCACGTACACCAACTGAAGTAAGATCATTCCTTGGTCTGGCTGGTTATTATCGCCGTTTTATTTCAAATTTCTCTCGCATTGCTGTACCACTCACGGCTTTAACTCATAAGGGAAAACCTTTCATATGGGGACCCAAACAAGAAGAAGCCTTCCAAACCCTTAAACAAAAACTCTGTGATGCACCAATCCTCACTCTTCCTGAAGGTTGTGATGACTTCGTGGTTTATTGCGATGCTTCAGGGCAAGGACTAGGCTGTGTTCTAATGCAAAGAGGAAAGGTTATAGCTTATGCTTCGAGACAACTCAAGACTCATGAGAAGAACTACACCACCCAAGACCTAGAACTTGGAGCCGTTGTGTTCGCTCTTAAGATATGGAGACATTATCTCTACGGTACTAAGTGTGAAATATACACTGATCACAAGAGTCTTCGACATATCTTCAATCAAAAGGAGTTAAACATGAGGCAACGAAGATGGGTCGAACTTTTAAATGACTACGACTGTGAAATTCGGTACCACCCTGGCAAGGCAAATGTGGTGGCTGATGCACTCAGTCGAAAGGGTTATGCGAACTCCATTCATCTTCTATGTTCGCAAATCATAACCGACAATAAAGATCAAATTCGAGAAGCCCAACATGTTTCAGTAACGGAAGACGACGTACGAAAGGAGCTGTCCTGTGGAGCTGAACTTAAAATTGAAACTAAATCTGACGGTATTCTGTACTATCTAGATCGCATATGGATTCCTGACCACAACAACCTTCGTGAATTTCTTATGAATGAGGCTCACAAAACGCGATACTCTATACACCCAGGAGCCGATAAGATGTATCAAGACCTTCGATACACCTATTGGTGGCCTGGAATGAAAAAGGATATTGCTGTTTTTGTTTCCAAGTGCCTTACATGTTCCAAGGTGAAAGCTGAACATCAAAGACCCTCAGGACTTCTGGTCCAACCTGAAATACCTGTATGGAAGTGGGAAAACATAACCATGGACTTCATTACCGGGTTACCTCGCACTTCTGGTGGGTATGACACTATATGGGTAATCATTGATCGTCTTACAAAATCAGCTCACTTTATTCCTATCCGCGAAGATTTCAAGAACGAAAAGCTAGCTCGTATTTATATCATCAAAATCGTAAGCGGACATGGTGTACCGTTAAGCATTATTTCAGATCGTGATGGTCGTTTCACTTCACGAACATGGCAAGCAGTACAAGCCGCTTTGGGTACGCGATTAGATCTCAGTACCGCTTATCATCCTCAAACTGATGGACAATCTGAACGCACCATTCAGACTCTTGAAGATATGCTTCGAGCATGTGTCATAGACTTCAAGGGAAATTGGGACGCTCATCTACCATTAGTTGAATTTTCGTACAACAACAGCTATCATTCAAGCATCAGCATGGCACCCTTTGAAGCTTTATATGGTCGTAAGTGCCGATCTCCAGTATGTTGGCACGAAATTGGGGAAGCTCAAATCACTGGTCCAGAATTGATTCAAGAAACCACCGACAAGATCCATCAAATTCGAAACAATCTTCTAGCGGCTCAGGTCGTCAAAAGAGTTATGCAGATAAACGACGGAAGCCTTTGGAGTTTAACATTGGTGATCATGTACTTTTAAAAGTATCACCGTGGAAGGGAGTAGTTCGTTTTGGTCAAAAAGGCAAGCTAGCACCACGCTACGTAGGACCTTTCAAGATACTCGAAAGAGTAGGACCTGTAGCATACAAGCTTGATCTACCAGAAGAACTCAACAGGATTCATCCCACATTCCACGTATCAAACTTGAAGAAGTGCCTCGCTGACGAGAACCTCCATATCCCTCTGGAAGATATTCAGATTGATGAATCTATGCATTTTGTTGAAAGACCAGTAGAGATCATGGACTATGGAGAAAAACGTCTTCGACGAAGCTGCATTCCAATTGTTAGGGTACGCTGGGAGTCGAAACGGGGACCTGAGTTTACTTGGGAACGTGAAGACTCAATGCGCGAAAAATACCGGCATCTTTTTCCTACTACTACTACTTAAATTTCGGGACGAAATTCCTAAAAGTAGGGGATACTGTAACATTTGTCAAAAACGGGTTTTCCAAACCCGCTCCGTTTGTAATCGAATATCAAGTTATAAATGTCTCGTTGCGTATTTATGTCCATTTTAATTTTTAATGATGCATAATTAATAAACAAACTAAACTATAAAAGTTATAATTGATAAAAAGTAAAAATAAAATAATTAAAAAGAAAATGAGGCTGCCGGGACTCGAACCCGGGTCACCCGGGCTTAAGCCCAAAGACTTATCACACACACACATAACCACTCCGCCACTTGTTGTTTTCTGTAAATGTTAGGAAACAATTAAATTTTATGGACTACCATGAATCAACCGGTTACGCCAACTGTAACCGAAATCGGTCATCAAACGTCCAAAGACGTTTGATTGATCGCGGTTTACTGAGTTTAACCGATGCACCGACACCTTCAGTCAATTTTACTTTTAATGAACTTGAATTCTAGAGTGAATCGGTTTTAATAACCGAAAACTTTCAATTTCCTGAATTACTTCAATCAAAGACTCCTCTCGCGACTCAAACACACTCTGCAAACCTTCAATTGCATTTTCGCACAACTTTCAGTTCGCCGGAGAATCTATTTGGACTCGCCGGACTTTCGCCGGAAAACCGTATTTTCCATCAAATCAGTAAGTCTCTCAATTCTTACGTTGTCTATCAATTGTTAAGCTATTGCTAACTCAAACCCTTCAATCGGAATCAATTTCAGACGTCGATATCGGAAAACTCACTCTCGCCGGAAAACTTCTGAAAATCCTTATCTTCAGCTGCGAAACGGTATAGACATTCAAACCTTCTGATAACTCTTGTTTAATACTTCAATTCCTCACGTAGCTAATCAAAACTGTTAATTTATTCGTTCAGTAGAAATCCGTAAAAACAGAGCCGACGACTTGCCGGAATTCTGAGATAAATCGTTCTCCGGTATGTTTACTTCTAAAAATCGTCTCTGTCATTTCATATTAGTCTGTTGAATGTTTGTCAATCGAATTAAACAAGAAACAATAGAGTAATCGCAGACTGTAATTTTGTAACGAAGAAGACGATGATAGTTTAATTATAAGTTTAATAAAATCTGGATATTATATCGGGTTAGACACACAGTCCAGCGGTGGACTGTGTGCACATACAAATCACATGCCGCGAGTTCGATCCTTGATACACACACACCCTCTGTAATTAAAATGTTTTATTTTTCTAACCGAACCGGATTAACTTACGTTAGATGTTAAGTATAATAAAAATCTGTATACTAACAAAGTTAGACACACAGTCCAGCGGTGGACTGTGTGTAACATTAAGTCACAGGTCCCGGGTTCGAGACCTGTTGACGGCACCGGGTTGATGATTAAAATTCTTTTTAAAAATAAATGAATTTTGAATAAACTAAATTAGTATATAAATATAATTAAAAACAGGATTATTTCGGGTTAGACACGTAGCTCAGTTGGTAGAGCTGCGTGCACGCGTACGGGAGGTCTCGGGTTCGAGCCTCACCCGGCGCATACACTTACACAGTAAAACCGGTCAAACAGTCAAACGGTCAACGCAAAAGTCAACATATTTTTACATTTTTATTTTTTTAATTTAATTTAAAAATCAATTAAAAATACTTAAAAATAATGTTTTTAAAGATAGGAAATAGCGTTAAACTCACAAAAATATATCTAAAAACCCTATTAAAATTATTAATAAAATCCACTCATTTACTATATCTTCCGTTATTATTTAGGTTAGTTAATTCTCGTTGTTCAATCCTTCCAACTCGTGCGCATCTCATCATCTCCAACCGAACGCACCCAATGTGAGTGAATCTCTACAAATTCCCCGTTCTAATCACGTTTTTGGGGTGTATCATGTGTCTTACCAATTATTTATTTAAATCATTGTGCATACATCATATCATGAACAAATGTGTATTCAGCATGTATCAACTGTTGTGTGGTTATTATTTAGATTTAATTTATTACGTTCAGTTCATGCAATTTCATAGGCCGCCGCTCCCCATTACATTATGAGCGTTGAGCAGTTCCCCATTACATTATGAGCGTGAACCTGGCGTGCCAACATACGATCGGCTCCGTTTGATTGAGCCTTGATCGCACAGACATTTATCATTTTCAGTACATTCATTTATCATAGGCCGTCCGTTCCCCATTACATTATGAGCGTGTACGTGATGTTGCCAACATATACAGTTTCATTCATGTTATACATTCATGCAAGTTCACATGTTATTGTATGTTATGGTATGTTATTGTATGTTATAGTTTGTGGTGGTTATTGCTATTGTTTGATTATTTACATTTGCTCACATATGACTATTGCACAACTTTTCCTTGATAAAAATAACAAGAAATCAATAATAAATGTTTATCTAACAAGGTTCACTCGCCAACTTATGTTGACCCAAAAACCCCCATTTTTACAAATGATACAGGTGAACCAGCTGCAGCAAGAAACACATAGGATTGGCTTAGAAGAATAAACTGGTTTAGAGCTTGGATTGTTTAGTTGGTTAATTTTCTTTGTATTGTATGGACATATTTGGATTATTGAGAATGTAATTTTGACTTTAATAAATATGAAACATATTAGTAAATATCATGAGCTTTGGTGATAACCCAATTATGCCCCGACTCTTATTCCGCTGCGGGTCGGGGTGCGACAAGAGAAACTGGGGAACCCTAGATGCGAGATGAAAGAATGACACATGTTTCGGTTATAAGGTATTTATACGAAGAACTAATGTAAACCGTTATTTAATAAATTGCTAGAGAAAATTTCGCATAAAAGGGGTTTTATACTCGATTACACGTCCGTACGATATTACTAGTTTGATAAAACTTCGTAAACATTAAAATATTTCAACATGATTTCGTTTTTTAGTTCCGTATCGACTAAACCAAGTGCGGAAGCTTGATCTTTGATCGTGTTCGGTTCTCCGTTGAGCTTGATCGCATCCAGAACTTCATAATGAGGACCTAAATAACATTTAACGTGTTAAATGTTAGCTTTATAATATAAAAATGTAATTTGATAACATTAATAGCTCGAAGAAACAAAAATAAAAATTTAACAAAATCTGCCGTAAGCTACGGTTGAGGAACCGTAGCTTACGGTTCAGCTTGTCAAATTCGGTCAGAAGGTTACGGTTCAGTCTGCATCTTTCTTTTCTTTATTTTTTTTACTAAAACTTGCGTATCTTTTTCGTTACATGTTCGTTTCACTTGAAACTTGTTTCTAAATGTTCGTAAAACGTCTCCCTACATTATAGACTCAAAATCCTTAACACGGATTCATGACTTTTATAAATTTCGCAACCGTTACTCGGATTATGCGTACTTTTATTTTGACCCGTTATAAATTCAAGCACTTAAGCTCAGTTTATCTACATCTCTTCATATCTCTTAATGCCACTTTATGATTCTTAAATATATGTCATCACAACTTCAAATGTGATAGATTATGTTAAGAAATTCATTATATTCCCAATTTACCCTTGAGTTTGACGTTTTTACAAAAAAGATCCATTATGTAACATTAACCAGTAACTAATAAAACACATTGTGATGAAACATGTAACTGATAAAACATAACATGAACCAGTAACTGATAAAACACAACATCAGGAATGCCAAAAATTATATCAACCAGTAACTGGTAAAACACATTGTGATGAAACAGTACCTGAAACCAATAACTGCTAAAACACATTGTGATGTACCCAGTAACTCATAAAACACAAAGTGAAGAAATTGTTAAAGATTTGAACTTCGTAATTTAAAGTAACTGCCTTTTTGAAATTGTAATGATTTGAAATTGTTAAAGAGATATACGTTTCCATAAATATATGGATAATTAGTGTAGGATATATAATATTCCAAAATTAAATTAATAATCAAATTACCATCATGCCCTTTTGAATAAAAAAACTAAAAGCCACATGTCACCTCCCTATTGCTTCCTAGACTTTCTAGGAAACTTAGGCTTTCTAGCCAACTCCCACTACATATATATATATATATATATATATATATATATATATATATATATATAAACTCGAATAGCCTTTTCATTTCAATCATACTTGCCAAGTTACATCAAAACAGAAGGTATATATATAGAGATAGAGGATCATGTACAAAGTGCCTAAAGTGTGAGAAGTGTGAGAAATATTATGGAGATGACATGTGTCCTCAATCTAAATTAATTTAAAAGGGTAAACATGTAATTTTCTCATTAATTTAATTAATTGATAACCTTCCATGACCGCCACTCTTCAATAACCGCCACCCATTGATTCTTCGTATGGTGTTTTAAACTTGCATTCATGGTGTTTTAAACCTGCAGTCCAGTATGCGTTCTTCGTATGGTGTTTTAAACCTGCATTCATGGTGTTTAAACCTACAATCCAGTATGTGTTATTCGTATGTTCTTCGTATGGTGTTTTAAACATGCATTCATGGTGTTTTAAACCAGCAGTTCAGTATGTGTTCTTCGTATGGTGTTTTAAACATGCATTCATGGTGTTTAAACCTGTAGTCCAGTATGTGTTATTCGTATTTTTTTGTCTATATAAATATAACAATATGGTACTCATATTGAAGATAAAAAAATCGTTAATATGATGTAATTTATTTTTTAAAAAACATTACATATAAAAAGTTATTCACGTTAAAAGAATGGGTGAAAATTACATGTGCATTAAAGTTGATGGCGGTTTCTGTATTTAAAAATACAATATAAAAAGACACTATTACCCCTAATCTAGCCAAATTAGTAAAAAAAATGAAATATAATTTACATTTTAAGCCCTTCTTGATCTTAACCATTAACTACAAAATCTAAGGGCTTCAAACACTTCTTACACTTCTCACAAAACCACTCTTTTTTACACTAACCCTACCCTGTATATATATATATATATATATATATATATATATATATATATATATATATATTAACTGGAATAGCCATTTCATTTCAATCATACTTGCCAAGTTAAATCAAAATAGAAGGTATATATATTTTAATTGGAATAGCCTTTTCATTTCAATCATACTTGCCAAGTTACATCAAAACAGAAGGCATACACATTTTAACTGAACACAAACCGAAACAACTAAACGACTTAAGAATCAGTCAATTTTAGTTTATATATAGTAAAGTAAATCCGCAGTTTGGTCCTATAAAAAATGCAAAGACAAACAATGTTGATACTCAAGGTAATAAGGTTGAAACTTTGATTTACAACGATTTGTACCATCTTTCCCCAGACATCAGTATCTACAAAAGCATCAGTGGTTATATCCTGAAAGTTGAATCGTAGAAATGAGATTAAACCATCTCAGGGACTTCAGACTATCAGTTTTTGATGTTTAATAAACTATATACAACACATTGTGTGGTAAAGCACTTGCTACATGAAATACATTGTGTGATCATTCTAGAATCTTTTGCCACTCCCCCTGAGGTTATATGGGTGCCACCAACCTGAAAATATCATTAGAAAAAGGTACAAATAAGAAAATACAACTCATTTATTTTTCAACGCAACATGAATCTAAAAGAATGGTTGAAGCATAACGAACCAACAATCCCTCAAAATAAAACCAACCCTAATTTCATTTACAGATTAACAAAACCGTAATCAAACACGATATGAAGTGAAGTAAGACTCATACAGAATCAATCTCAATTAAACATAAAAACTGATAGTCCCTAAAAACAAAACAACTAAAACCCTAATTTCATCAACAAATTAACAAAACATTTAAGTGAATTGAATTGAGACTCATACAGGATCAATAGCAATTAAAATAAAACCCTACAATCCCTGAAAACAAAAAAAAAAACTAAAACCCTAATTTTATAAACAGATCAACAATATTGCAAACAAACAAAAGTTCAATTGAATTAAGCTAATAATCCCTGAAAATAAACCGCCTAAAACCCTAATTTTTGTATGATATAAACACAAAATCAGAATAATAGATGGAATATCAGATTCATACCTTTTTAGAGACGACATTTATGCGATAGAGAAGTAAACAGATCGAATGAAGATGTAATATCAAGAAAACCCTAGGTAAAACATAATGAACATCAAATCAATGAACAATGAAAACAAAGATTGAAATTAAGTTAAAGAATGGTAAATCAGTATGTTTAACTACTGATGATTTAACCTTGATTCGGATGGTGAATATGAAGATCTATTGACGGCTGAAGAGAGGAGAGCGAGAGAAAAACTGGGGAACCCTAGATGCGAGATGAAAGAATGACACATATTTCGGTTATAAGGTATTTATACGAAGAACTAATGTAAGACCGTTATTTAATAAATTTCAATTTTATAGAAAATTTCGCATATAAGGGGATTTATACTCGATTACACGTCCGTACGATATTACTAGTTTGATAAAACTTCGTAAACATTAAAATATTTCAACATGATTTCGTTTTTTAGTTCCGTATCGACTAAACCAAGTGCGGAAGCTTGATCTTTGATCGTGTTCGGTTTTCCGTTGAGCTTGATCGCATCCAGAACTTCATAATGAGGACCTAAATAACATTTAACGTGTTAAATGTTAGCTTTATAATGTAAAAATGTAATTTGATAACATTAATAGCTCGAAGAAACAAAAATAAAAATTTAACAAAATCTGCCGTAAGCTACGGTTGAGGAACCGTAGCTTACGGTTCAGCTTATCAAATCTGGTCAGAAGGTTACGGTTGAGTCTGCATCTTTCTTTTCTTTATTTGTTTTACTAAAACTTGCGCATCTTTTTCGTTACATGTTCGTTTCACTTGAAACTTGTTTCTAAATGTTCGTAAAACGTCTCCCTACGTTATAGACTCAAAATCCTTAACACGGATTCATGACTTTTATAAATTTCGCAACCGTTACTCGGATTATGCGTACTTTTATTTTGACCCGTTATAAATTCAAGCACTTAAGCTCAGTTTATCCACATCTCTTCATATCTCTTAATGCCACTTTATGATTCTTAAATATATGTCATCACAACTTCAAATGTGATAGATTACGTTAAGAAATTCATTATATTCCCAATTTACCCTTGAGTTTGACGTTTTTACAACACATGCCGGAAACTTGTTCGTCGGAACGCCGCGTCACGTCTCGGTATGGAATCTCTATTCCACCTTGATTCATTTGTTTAGTATAATGGTCTGTCCATGTATGTAATTATATAGATGTAAAAAAAAACAGTTCACAGATCTGTTCGTTATAATCTAATTGAAGAAGATGACGGATTGGGTTAGTATAAAATATGTGAAAACCATGATCCATCACGAACTGGGCTGTAGCCCAGTGTGCGTGTCGCTCCGGTTTATCGCGAGGACCCAGGTTCGTGCCCTGCTTGTGCCGGTTTTCTTCGCTATTTCCCTCCTGTTGTTGATTGTCCGCACTGGGCCGGCCTACGGGCCCAAATTTTTATTTTTTTAACAGATTGGGCCAACATTTTCTTATCTTTAGTGTCTGGGCCAGAACATTGCTTTTGGGCCAGATTTGTAGTTGGGCCAGATTTAAATATAATCAGTTTGATATTTTGGGCTTATTTTTCATTTTTGGGCTAATGACTACATAAAACTGATTTCTGATATAATCAGAATTTTTTTTTAAATTGTTTAATATTACCAATAGTATTATTATTACTAATAAAAATCAGTATTACTAATAATAATAATAATAATAATAATAATAATAATAATATTATTATTATTATTATTATTGTGTATTATTAAACCCATTATTTAATATTATTAGAATCATTATTAAATCAATAATGTTAATCCTATTATTATTACTATTATTATTATTATCCTATTATTATTACTAATAATGTTACAAATATTAAGTCATAAATTTTAATATAGATATTAATCATTTAATTCTAGTGTTATCATGACCCTAATTACAAACCCTTACCAAACTTAATTATACGCAAATGATGGAGCGAACCCTAAACACTATATTGACCAATCTGAGTTCATGACCAGTAACGAATCCCTCATTTTTATTCTAGGTTAATCACCTTTCGTTGATCCCATCTTTACTCGTGCGAATTCCAAGAAATCAATACGCAACCTAAGGTGAGTATACTCGATCCCCTTTTTGTTTTATCACTTTTGGGGTGCAACATGTATACTATAGCAAAACACGTGACACTTGAAACTTGTTTATGCACACTCAATCCACACTCATACATGAACAACTTGATGCTTGTGAATTTTGTATGCTTTGTAAATATTTATGTCTATATGAGCCCGCTTTAACAATTATGGTACTATGCATATGCTATAGGGGTAATGCACCGCCCACGAGTCTTGGGGTATTGTTAAGTGAAACTTGTTACCTCCCGTTATTCTTTGGGATAGGCTTTATTAACGCATTGGATTCTTGGGTTTTATCATATGTGACATCGTTTCAGCATATATTTAACTTGTATCATCTGTTTCATGGTGGATTTGAGTAATGAGACTTCTTAATCTATTATGCTATGTAACAAACTTGTATACTCGCTCAATATTATTGTTGATCATATTTTATACATGTTGCAGGTTGATAGTCAAGGATGAGGTGAAGAAACGAGTTATGGTGGACCTTAGAAACCCATTTTAATAAACAATTGTTTGTTATGAAAACTTGTTTGGTTTATTTGAACTTTGTATTTGAATCTTAGTTATTTATGAAATTGAATTTAATTATATTATCACTTTTAGTGTTATGTTGCTTTTGAACGATTTGTTCGTCTCATCCCGATGTTTCCGCCATCGGTTGGGGTGTGACAAAGAATGACACATATTTCGGGTTATAAGGTATTTATACGAAGAACTAATGTAAGACCCTTATTTAATAAACTGCAATTTTAAAGAAAATTTCGCATATAAGGGGATTTATACTCGATTACACGTTCTTACGATATTACTAGTTTGATAAAACTTCGTAAACATTAAAATATTTCAACATGATTTCATTGTTTAGTTCCGTATCGACTAAACCAAGTGCGGAAGCTTGATCTTTGATCGTGTTCGGTTCTCCGTTGAGCTTGATCGCATCCAGAAGTTCATAATGGGACCTAAATAACATTTAACAACGTTAAATGTTAGCTTTATTATGTTAAAATGTAATTTGATAACATCAATAGCTCGAAGAAACAAAAATAAAAATTTAACAAAATATGCCATAAGCTACGGTTGAGGAACCGTAGCTTACGGTTCAGCTTATCAAATCCGGGCAGAAGGTTACGGTTCAGTCTGCATCTTTCTTTTCTCTATTTTTTTTTACTAAAACTTGCGTATCTTTTTCGTTACTTGTTCCTTTCACTTGAAACTTGTTTCTAAATGTTCGTAAAACGTTTCCCTATGTTATAGACTTAAAATCCTTAACCCGGATTCATGACTTTTATAAATTTCGCAACCGTTACTCGGATTATGCGTGCTTTTATTTTGACCCGTTATAAATTCAAGCACTTAAGCTCAGTTTATCCACATCTCTTCATATCTCTTAATGCCACTTTATGATTCTTAAATATATGTCATCACAACTTCAAATGTGATGGATTACGTTAAGAAATTCATTATATTCCCAATTTACCCTTGAGTTTGACGTTTTTACAAAAAAGA
Organism: Scalesia atractyloides; assembly: GCA_947069175.1. Taxonomy (NCBI): domain Eukaryota; kingdom Viridiplantae; phylum Streptophyta; class Magnoliopsida; order Asterales; family Asteraceae; genus Scalesia; species Scalesia atractyloides. Next base: position 89,653,764 of record CAMTDV010000017.1, read on the forward strand.
TCCGTTATGTAACATTAAGCCAAAATAGTTTAAGCCTTCCACTTATACTACCGGAAGGATTGTTCAAATTATAAAACTCATATTCAAACTACTCTTATGGGTCATTTGCCCGATTTATCATTCGAGGGTGTTTTAGTCAACTTTAGTCCCTCCTTTTTCGACGAAGGACTTTCAATAACCTATTTGACCAAAATCGCACATTTTAACTAAAACCTTGTTTACACATACCTGGCTCGGGTCAAAGTATTGACCCGTTAAGTACCTCATCATATAAATTGCTAATCAATAACAATGGCGTCTCACGCGCTATTCGTTCCTGTGAGCATAAAAACTCGACAACAACATAAATTACTAATGTCAAATTTGACCCGTTTATTCCATTTGACCATTTATTCATCGTGATATGGTATTTATTTACCATCCCATCCGTGTACCCGTTCCGGTTTACATCGCATTATCATATTACGAAAAATCATTTCTTAATTCTTTGGACTCATCATGTTTTACGACATAGAGTGTCTTTTCAAGAATAATTATTTGTCCGTTAACTCGTAGCCAATTACCATATTACCCTTTTTTACTCATTATGGTTTACTCCATAATATGTCTTTTCTCAAAACTCATAGTTTATTCGGTCTATACAAGACCGAATGACCGTTTTACTCCTTTCACTTATTCCGACCCGTATCGTATCTCGTCGGATCACCTGAGTTAATTTACCGTTTTATCATAATCATAACAAATACAACAAGTAGGTGATCTAATAGAAAAGTGTAAGCTTTACTTACTTGAAATCCAATTATATTTTCCACTCGTATCCGTTTGACCCGCTTCTTCCCAAGCTTCCACCTAGCTCGTAAAGAGTCAAACTATAATACTATATCCATAAGATAGTTAGATTAGTCATCAATACCATGACCATCACCCTTATTGATTTTTCTACCATATTTCGTATTTGATTTAATTATAGGTCGGTTTGACTTTTAAAGTCAAACTGCCGTTTTACATATATATGCACTAACAAGTTCAATAAAACTCATTAGGCATTTTATCTAACACTTGGTGGGCATCATTTTTAGGCCACCAATTTGCCTAACTCCCTTAACCAAATTTACCTTATTTCCTTCAATTTATCAAGTTTACACAATTATTAACATCAAGTTATCAAGACTTTCAATCATCTTAGCTAATCCCTCATATTACCATACTAGAATTTGGGGATTTTATCACTATCTTAAAAAACCATTTCCCCGCATACATTTACGTTAATCCAAACATCAATTTAGCCAAGTATCTCATATTTTCTTAACAATATGAAGACTATATGCATTCTTTAACATCTCTATAACATCAATTTAACTCTACCATCAAAACCACTTTATCTCATGTATGAACACTTGACCTAGTGTCTAGATTGTTCAAGTATTTCATCTATACTAGCAAGTCTAGTGATCATCAACACAAATACATCATCAATTTAATCATACAAACAATAATTTTGAACTCAAGGTTATCACCTTCAAGTTCTTCTTCACACAAAATTGATGAAATCAAGTTTTACAACATACTTTATGATCCCCTAGTCTAGGTGATCAATAATTTGCGTTCATGAATCGATTCTGGGTTTGAATTGATCTTCAATATGGTGGATTAGACTTGAACTAGAGTTTCCCCCTTTTCTTCTCCTGATGATCGTTCCACACACACACACTTTATGTGTGTGTTGTGTTTTAATTTTTTGTTTATAAATCACTAGTTTTCATTTTGATAACTTTGGTCCCCCAAGTTTAGTTTTTTTTATATATTAGATAGGGCTATTACCCATTGTTTTATTAACTATATACAAGTTACTAACTAGGTTAGTTTTTTCCTAGTCATATTGTTTACGGGTTAACTTTTTCCACTAATGGTGTAACATCCGTCGAAAAACGGGTTTTTTCCAAAACCCGCTTCGTTAATTAATCGAATATCAAGTTATAAAATTTCGTTGCGTATTTATGATTATTTGTAATTTTAAACAATACATAATCAATAAACATTTTAGAATTTAAAAACTATAATGATTAAAAAGTAAAAATAAATTAAATAAAAAAGAAAGGAGGCTGCCGGGTTTCGAACCCGGGTCAGCCGGAAGAAACAAACAACACTCAACCACTCCGCCACTTGACTCATTTGTGATAAGTATTAAAACAAATAACAGTTATGTTGAAACTCTAAATCAAACCCAGTGAATCAGCGCGCCCAATCCGCAGTCACCGGAAATCTCGACGATTTCGCGTGACTCCGACGGTTTCCTTTGACTAAGCGCATTTATTAACATCGACATCGGTTATAACCGATGTCAAATTCCGCGATCTCAGTCATAACCGCCGGAGAAAACCTTGACCATGAATCAAGACTCAATTCGGACTCAATTCATCATGATTCTTCCCTATAAATACACACCCAAGTCTCTGGTAATCTTTTCGCTCAAAATCGCACAAATTCTCGAAGAAATTTCACTCGCCAGAAATATTCTGTATTGTCGGACTTTCGTCGGAAAACCGAGATATACATCAAAACGGTAAATTTCTCGATTCTTTCGTTTTCAATCCATTTAGACTTATAGTAACTTCAATCCTTCAACCAGAATCGGTCCCAGACGACGTTGCCGGATAATCTGCACTCGCCGGAAAATCTTTGGAAATTTCCGAAATCACGCTGTGAATTGGTACGAACATCTAAACCTTTTGATAATCCTTGTTTAGTACCTTAATTGCACAACTTATTGATCAAAACTGTCGATTGGTTCACTCAGACGGAGATCGCCAAACAGAGCCGACGCCCCCTTGCCGGAAACCTGAATTAAACACGCTGTTTTGGTACACTCTGTTCTATAATCCCGTTTACTATTACATTTCAACAGATTATAAGTTTTGATAATCAAGTTAAACAAAACAGTCGGAACTCTCTGATCTGGGTGTTTGTAAACGAAGAAGACGAAGTAAGAAATAAGTATAAGTATAATTAAAATCACATAATCAAACGGGTTAGACACACAGTCCAGCGGTGGACTGTGTGCGCAAACAAAACAAACGTCACGAGTTCGAATCTTGCAACACACCGACTTTCCGAATTAAAACCAATTTTTTTTTAAAACAGAATCAGAACAGGTTCCAGTATGTATATAAGATTAATATAAACCGTAAGTTAAACAGATAAGACACACAGCCCAACTGGTTGGGCTGTGCGCTTACAAATCAAGGGACCCGAGTTCGATCCGGTTTCCCTGCATCCGGTTCAACCACTTTAAATCCTTTTAATATAAATCAAATAAATTAACATTTAATTAGTATATATATATAATTTAAACATAGAATATTTCGGGTTAGACACGTAGCTCAGTTGGTAGAGCTGCGTGCACGCGTACGGGAGGTCCCGGGTTCGAGCCTCACCCAGCGCACACATAAGTCACTATCCGACCGGTCAACGGTCCGGTCAACGGACCCATCAACGGTCAACGGTCAACAAAAAGTCAACATTTTTTTTATATTTTTTTTTAGTTATTTAATTTAAAAATCAATTAAAAATACTTAAAAATAATATTTTTAAAGTTTGAAAATGACTTTAAACTCACAAAAATAAATCTAAAAATGCTATTAAAATTGTTAATAAAATCCACTTATTTACCGTACCATTTCGTTATTATTTTAGGATAGTCTTTCCTCGTCGATCAAATCTCCAAACTCGTGCGCATTCAACATCATCAAACGAAGGCACCCAATGTGAGTGAATCTCTACAAATTCCCCGTTTTAATCACATTTTGGGGTGTATCATGTGTCGCTTATTATTTATTACATTTAAACACTTGTACATCCATCATATCCATGATCAAACGTGTATCCAATATGTATCAATTGTTTGTATGGTTAATGTTTAGATTAAATTTATCATTTTCAGTACATACATCATCATAGGCTCGTCTGTTCCCCATTACCTATGAGCGGAACGTGGCGTTGCCAACATACGATCGGCTCAGTTTGATTGAGCCTTGATCGCACATACATCATCATAGGCTCGTCCGTTCCCCATTACCTATGAGCGGAACGTGACGTTGCCAACATATACATTATCATTTATGTCATATACTCATGCAAGGTGATTTGTTATTGTTTGTTTATTTACGTTTGCTCACATATGATTATTGCACAATTTTTTTCCATATAAATACAATAAGAAATCAATATCAAATGTTTTTAACAAGGTTCACTCGCCAACTTTTGTTGACCCAAAATTCCTCATTTTTACACATGATACAGGTGATCCAGTTGAAGCAAGAAACATATAGGACGGCCTAGAAGAATAAATCAGTTTAGATTTTGGATTGTTTATTTAATTTTCCTTTCCTTGTATTGTATGAATTTGGCTTGAACATTTAAGTTGTAATTTGAATTTAATAAATATGAAACATTTTAGTAAACATCATGAGCTTTGGTGATAACCCAATTATGCCCCGACTCTTATTCCGCTGCGGGTCGGGGTGTGACAGATTGGTATCCGAGCCATGACTATAGGGATATAGGATAGGTTATTAGACCCTTAGACTTATACTATAGTTGATTAGAATTTTTAAATTGTTTGTGTATTACATGCAAAATTCATGATGTTTATATGCTTTATGTTTATTTTTACATTCAATGTTATGCAAGCATGTTCATAAGTACATATTATTATACAATGCTCATCATCAATCATATCCTCATAACATATCATATCCATGAGAGCACACACCTCACAATTCCTATGATTTTTGCAACGATTTTTGTATTTCAAATCACATCAAAGTGAGTTCTCGTGACGGGCATGTAGTAACTGGAAGGGTACGAGTACCGGTAGTCGGAACGTCCTGTCTAGGCTTGGCATTCGTATTAATCCAAAATAAAGGACCAGTTTGCCTACCTGGGGACTAACGATGAGAGTACGAAGGACCTACTAGGCCAAAGCATGCTATACCAAACGTCGTGTGAGCTAACCCCACTTTGAGTTGTCATTGTGTCTATACCTGGACACCCTCCAACCATACATCTCGCAAACATATTTCATGGTTTTCATTCGGGTGATGCGAGTGTTAAACCGCCAACACCAATGTGAATCCTACTAAGCCAATAGTCATGGGGTCCCACATGACTACACAGGCGATGGTATGGGGGACATTGGAGGCCCAAACATGAGCAAACCCAAGACATCCTATGGATGTAGTTGCATTATTGATGATTATGTTATTTTATTACTTTTAACGGCACATGACACCTAAAAGCTCCTTAAACTCACAATCTTCATATGTATGTTCCTGTAGATGTCGGCTAGGCAGCTACGTGGAGGTAGAAAGTCAGGAAGGTCAAACGAACGCTTGGCCACCCAAATCGCAAAACAAATGGCCGCGGTGCTTCCTGACATCGTAACTCAAGTCCAACAAGCTCTCGCCGCAAATCCCATCAACCCTTCCAATCAAGAAGACCAGAACGTCGACAACCCTCCATCCAAAAAGTGCTCTTACAAACACTTCAAGTCTTGCGATCCCCCGAAATTTGAAGGGACCGAAGGTGTCACTGCTCTCCTCCACTGGTTTGAGGAAATGGAAAACACCTTCCTCAATTGCGATTGTCCCGAGGATCGCAAGGTACGTTACGCAACCGGGAGACTGTTTGGAGTAGCTCTTACCTGGTGGAATACAGAAAACGGTAAGAGAGGAATCGAAGATGCAATGGCCTTAACATGGGAGGAGTTAAGGGAAATCATGACGAGACGCTTCTGTCCAAGAAGCGAAATCAAAAAGTTAGAGGATGAATTCCACTCGTTAAAGCAAAAGGAAGGAGATCATACTTCCTACAACAAAAGGTTTCTAAAGTTGAACCAAATGATCCCCAACTTGTTCACCCCAGTATACCGCTTAGTCGAACACTATATTCGAGGCCTCCCCTCGAAAATTCAAGACTCGGTTCTAAGCACTTCGCCTGCAACACTTGAAGCTGCTATGAAACTAGCTACCGAGCTTACCGAGAATCGCATCCGAAACGGCAAATTTAGGGATGAGAAAAAGAAAGCCCCCATTGAGGGCCAAATTTCAAACCATTATGGCTCCTCTTTGAAGTTTACTGGTAAAAGGAAGCGAAACACCAGAAACTTTGCTGTCACTCAAACAAACCCTCCTATTACTGCCGCACCAATCACCCAAGTTGCTCCCTCAGCTGCACCATACAAAAAGCCATACTCCGGCCCATACCCGAAATGCACCCGTTGCCAATACCATCACTTCCCGAACATCCCTGCCAATATTGCACCAGCTGTGGCCGTGCAGGTCACACCATCCAAACCTGTCGCACACTTCAGCGAATGAACCGCAACCAAACCCTCAACCCAAACCCACCATCAGATAGTGGGTCAAGCCCAACAACCCTTACTTCTACCACCTACACAACATACGGCCCAAACCTACTACCAACCCAATTACCCCATGATGCAACCCATGCGGGCTTGTTACAACTGTGGTGACCCAAACCACTATAGAAACACTTGTCCACGCTTGGTGAACATCATTCATGCCCAAGCTCAAGCAAATCCGGTGAACCAAGCTAACCAAGCTCCCCCACCTGCTAGAGGAAGAGCTTTCAACATCAACGCCAATCAAGCTAGGGCCGACAACAACGTGGTTAACGGTACGTTTCTCATCAATGGTAATTATGCATCCATGTTATTTGATACTGGCGCGGATAAGAGTTTTGTGTCCCTAGAATTTGAACCCATCCTTAACCAAACACGTGATAATCTCATGGAATCCATAACAGTGGAAGTTGCTGACGGAAAACCGGTCTCATTAAACTCTATTACACGAAATTGTACCCTCACTCTAAACGATCACGATTTTCCAGTTGACCTCATTCCTATGAAGTTGGGAAGTTTCGACATTATAATCGGTATGGACTGGCTCAGCCAACATCATGCTGAAGTGGTATGCCGCGAAAAGTTCATTCGCATTCCTCTCGTAAACGGTCAGACTCTACGAATCTTTGGAGAAACCCCTTCGAAAGGACTCAAATTAATGACCTGTCTTCAAGCCCGAAAAAATATCCGCAAGAATTATGTCGCATTCCTAACTCACGTCGTCAAAAAGGGAACCAAGGAGAAGAAACTCGAAGACATCCCAGTAGTAAAAGAATTTCCACAAGTTTTTCCTGACGACATTTCAGGACTTCCACCCGTGAGAGAAGTCGAATTCCGCATTGATCTTATACCTGGAGCTACACCAGTTGCAAAATCTCCTTATAGGTTAGCCCCATCCGAAATGCAAGAGATGGCCAGTCATCTGCAAGAGCTGACTGACAAAGGATTCATACGTCCTAGCTCATCGCATTGGGGTGCACCTGTCCTTTTTGTGAAGAAGAAAGATGGAACGTTTCGCATGTGTATCGACTACAGAGAACTCAACAAGTTAACGGTCAAGAACCGCTACCCATTACCTCGCATCGATGATCTTCTAGACCAACTTCAAGGCGCCACATGTTTTTCAAAAATCGACCTTCGTTCTGGATATCATCAACTCAGAGTACATGAAGAAGACGTTCCAAAGACCGCATTCCGAACTCGATATGGTCATTACGAATTCATGGTCATGCCATTTGGTTTGACCAACGCTCCAGCAGTATTTATGGATTTAATGAATAGGGTATGCAAACCCTACCTCGACCGCTTTGTCATAGTCTTCATCGACGACATCCTCATCTATTCAAAGTCTAAATCTGATCATGAACGACACCTTCGACTCATCCTTACACTCCTACGAACCGAAAAGCTCTACGCTAAATTCTCCAAATGCGAATTCTGGTTAAGAGAGGTACAATTCCTTGGACATGTTGTCAATGACAAGGGAATACATGTCGACCCCTTAAAGATCAAAGCAGTACAGGAATGGCAAGCGCCACGTACCCCTACCGAAGTAAGATCATTTCTTGGTTTGGCTGGTTACTATCGCCGTTTCATTGCAAATTTCTCCCGTATTGCTGTACCACTCACGACTTTGACTCATAAAGGAAAACCCTTCATATGGGGACCTAAACAAGAAGAAGCCTTCCAAACCCTTAAGCAAAAGCTTTGTGACGCACCTATCCTCACACTCCCCGAAGGTTGCGATGACTTTGTAGTATATTGCGACGCATCAGGGCAAGGGCTAGGCTGTGTATTAATGCAAAGAGGAAAAGTAATAGCCTAAGCTTCTAGGCAACTCAAAGTTCATGAGAAGAACTACACTACCCACGACCTGGAACTTGGAGCCGTTGTATTCGCTCTCAAGATGTGGAGACATTACCTCTACGGTACCAAGCGTGAAATATACACTGACCACAAGAGCCTCCAACATATCTTTAACCAAAAGGAGTTGAATATGAGGCAACGAAGATGGGTCGAACTTCTTAATGACTACGACTGTGAAATTCGGTATCATCCTGGCAAGGCAAACGTGGTGGCCGATGCGCTCAGTCGAAAAGGTTATGCGAACTCCATTCGTCTTCTATGTTCGCAAATCATAACCGACATCAAAGATCGAATCCGAGAAGCTCAACATGTTTCTGTAACAGAAAACGACGTACGCAATGAGCTATCTTGTGGAGCAGAACTTAAAATCGAAACCAAATCCGACGGTATTCTGTACTATCTAGATCGCATATGGATTCCCGATCACAATAACCTTCGTGAATTCCTTATGAATGAGGCGCACAAAACACGGTACTCTGTACACCCAGGAGCCGACAAGATGTATCAAGACCTTCGATACACCTACTGGTGGCCTAGCATGAAAAAGGATATTGCTGTTTTTGTTTCCAAGTGCCTTATCTGTTCTAAAGTAAAAGCTGAACATCAAAGACCTTCATGACTTCTAACCCAACCTGAAATACCTGTATGGAAGTGGGAAAACATAACCATGGACTTCATTACCGGGTTACCTCGCACCTCCAGTGGGTATGACACTATATGGGTAATCATTGATCGTCTCACAAAATCAGCTCACTTCATTCCAATTCGCGAGGACTTCAAGAACGAGAAGTTAGCTCGTATCTACATCAGCGAGATCGTAAGCCGTCATGGTGTACCTTTAAGCATCATTTCAGACCGCGATGGTCGTTTAACTTCACAAACATGGCAAGCCGTACAAGCCGCTTTGGGTACACGATTAGACCTCAGTACCGCTTTTCATCCTCAAACTGATGGACAATCTGAACGCACCATCCAAACTCTTGAAGACATGCTTCGAGCATGTGTCATAGACTTCAAAGGGAATTGGGACGCTCATCTACCATTAGTTGAATTTTCGTACAACAACAGTTATCATTCAAGTATCGGCATGGCACCTTTCGAAGCTTTATATGGTCGTAAGTGCCGATCACCAATATGTTGGCACGAAATTGGAGAAGCACAAATCACCGGTCCAGAATTAATTCAAGAAACAACAGACAAGATCCATCAAATTCGAAACAATCTTCTAGCGGCTCAAAGTCGTCAAAAGAGTTATGCAGACAAACGACGAAAGCCCTTGGAGTTTAACATTGGTGACCAAGTACTTTTAAAAGTATCACCGTGGAAGGGAGTGGTTCGTTTTGGCCAAAAGGGCAAGCTAGCACCACGCTACGTAGGACCTTTCAAGATACTCGAAAGAGTAGGACCTGTAGCATACAAGCTTGATCTACCAGAAGAGCTCAACAGAATTCATCCCACATTCCACGTATCAAACTTGAAGAAGTGCCTCGCCGATGAAAACCTCCATATTCCTCTAGAAGACATTCAAGTCGATGAATCTATGCATTTCATTGAAAGACCAGTAGAAATTATGGACTTCGGAGAGAAGCGTTTAAGACGGAGTCGTATTCCAATTGTCAGGGTACGCTGGGAGTCGAAACGAGGACCTGAGTTTACCTGGGAACGTGAAGACTCAATGCGCGAGAAATACCCACATCTTTTTCCTGTTACCACTACTACTTAAATTTCGGGACGAAATTTCTAAAAGTAGGGGACACTGTAGCATCCGTCGAAAAACGGGTTTTTTCCAAAACCCGCTTCGTTAATTAATCGAATATCAAGTTATAAAATTTCGTTGCGTATTTATAATTATTTGTAATTTTAAACAATACATAATCAATAAACATTTTAGAATTTAAAAACTATAATGATTAAAAAGTAAAAATAAATTAAATAAAAAAGAAAGGAGGCTGCCGGGTTTCGAACCCGGGTCAGCCGGAAGAAACAAACAACACTCAACCACTCCGCCACTTGACTCATTTGTGATAAGTATTAAAACAAATAACAGTTATGTTGAAACTCTAAATCAAACCCAGTGAATCAGCGCGCCCAATCCGCAGTCACCGGAAATCTCGACGATTTCGCGTGACTCCGACGGTTTCCTTTGACTAAGCGCATTTATTAACATCGACATCGGTTATAACCGATGTCAAATTCCGCGATCTCAGTCATAACCGCCGGAGAAAACCTTGACCATGAATCAAGACTCAATTCGGACTCAATTCATCATGATTCTTCCCTATAAATACACACCCAAGTCTCTGGTAATCTTTTCGCTCAAAATCGCACAAATTCTCGAAGAAATTTCACTCGCCGGAAATATTCTGTATTGTTGGACTTTCGCCGGAAAACCGAGATATACATCAAAACGGTAAATTTCTCGATTCTTTCGTTTTCAATCCATTGTTAGACTTATAGTAACTTCAATCCATCAACCAGAATCGGTCCCAGACGATGTTGCCGGATAATCTGCACTCGCCGGAAAATCTCTGGAAATTTCTGAAATCACGCTGTGAATTGGTACGAACATCTAAACCTTTTGATAATCCTTGTTTAGTACCTTAATTGCACAACTCATTGATCAAAACTGTCGATTGGTTCACTCAGACGGAGATCGCCAATCAGAGCCGACGCCCCCTTGCCGGAAACCTGAATTAAACACGCTGTTTTGGTACACTCTGTTCTATAATCCCGTTTACTATTACATTTCAACTGATTATAAGTTTTGATAATCAAGTTAAACAAAACAGTCGGAACTCTCTGATCTGGGTGTTTGTAAACGAAGAAGACGAAGTCAGAAATAAGTATAAGTATAATTAAAATCACATAATCAAACGGGTTAGACACACAGTCCAGCGGTGGACTGTGTGCGCAAACAAAACAAACGTCACGAGTTCGAATCTTGCAACACACCGACTTTCCGAATTAAAACCAATTTTTTTTTAAAACAGAATCAGAACAGGTTCCAGTATGTATATAAGATTAATATAAACTGTAAGTTAAACAGATAAGACACACAGCCCAACTGGTTGGGCTGTGCGCTTACAAATCAAGGGACCCGAGTTCGATCCGGTTTCCCTGCAACCGGTTCAACCACTTTAAATCCTTTTAATATGAATCAAATAAATTAACATTTAATTAGTATATATATATAATTAAAACATAGAATATTTCGGGTTAAACACGTAGCTCAGTTGGTAGAGCTGCGTGCACGCGTACGGGAGGTCCCGGGTTTGAGTCTCACCCAGCGCACACATAAGTCACTGTCCGACCGGTCAACGGTCCGGTCAACGGACCGATCAACGGTCAACAAAAAGTCAACATTTTTTTTATATTTTTATTTAGTTATTTAATTTAAAAATCAATTAAAAATACTTAAAAATAATATTTTTAAAGTTTGAAAATGACTTTAAACTCATAAAAATAAATCTAAAAATGCTATTAAAATTGTTAATAAAATCCACTTATTTGTCGTACCATTTCGTTATTATTTTAGGATAGTCTTTCCTCGTCGATCAAATCTCCAAACTCGTGCGCATTCAACATCATCAAACGAAGGCACCCAATGTGAGTGAATCTCTACAAATTCCCCGTTTTAATCACATTTTGGGGTGTATCATGTGTCGCTTATTATTTATTACATTTAGACACTTGTGCATCCATCATATCCATGATCAAACGTGTATCCAATATGTATCAATTGTTTGTATGGTTAATGTTTAGATTAAATTTATCATTTTCAGTACATACATCATCATAGGCTCGTCTGTTCCCCATTACCTATGAGCGGAACTCTTCCCCATTACCTATGAGCGGAACTATTCCCCATTACCTATGAGCGGAACGTGGCGTTGCCAAAATACGATCGGCTCCGTTTGATTGAGCCTTGATCGCAATACATCATCATAGGCTCATCCGTTCCCCATTACCTATGAGCGGAACGTGACGTTGCCAACATATACATTATCATTTATGTCATATACTCATGCAAGGTGATTTGTTATTGTTTGTTTATTTATGTTTGCTCACATATGATTATTGCACAATTTTTTTCCATATAAATACAATAAGAAATCAATATCAAATGTTTTTAACAAGTTTCACTCGCCAACTTTTGTTGACCCAAAATTCCTCATTTTTACACATGATACAGGTGATCCAGTTGAAGCAAGAAACATATAGGACGGCCTAGAAGAATAAATCAGTTTAGATTTTGGATTGTTTATTTAATTTTCCTTTCCTTGTATTGTATGAATTTGGCTTGAACATTTATGTTGTAATTTGAATTTAATAAATATGAAACATTTTAGTAAACATCATAAGCTTTGGTGATAACCCAATTATCCCCCGACTCTTATTCCGCTGCGGGCCGGGGTGTGACAAATGGTATTTTACCCGCTCCTTAATATTAACATGGTTTGATTACAAAACCCGATTTTGAGGTGTTACAACTAATTTTTTGCCATATTACAAAATGGGTCCTCATGTCCCATGCGCCAAATGAATTGTGTTTTAGGCGGGAAAATAGAGATCCTACATGGATACATGGATGCCATGTGTCCCTTAGTTATGATAGATGATAGATTAGAGATGCTATCAAATGAATTTATTATTTAATTTAAGGAAACAAATAATTGAGGACACGCGTATGCATTTATTTTTTACATTTAATAATATATTGATAATTGTTTATAACTACTAGCTATTTTAACAAGTTCATTAAAAGTTAACCATGTTATTTGCTTAAATATTAGAGTAAATTGCTATTTTAGTCCTTGAGATTTGTCTTAAATTATCACTTTAATTCAAATAGTTTTTTTTCTCTTCTGGGTCCCCGAGTTTTCCATTTTGTTGCCATTTTGGTCCAACCCACTAACTTCGTTAAAAATGTCAGTTAACTCACACTAAATAGTTTGATAGTTTAAGGGTTTTTTATATATTAATATGTATCTTTTTTAGTTTAAGGGTTTTTTAATAAAAGTTCTTTTTATATATATAACTAAATAAAAGAAAAAAACTGTTTTTTTGGATGAAAATAGCAACTACCAAACTATTTCGTGTGAGTTAACTGACATGTTTAAACGAAGTTAGTAGATTGGACCAAAATGGCAACAAAATAGAAAACTCAGGGACCCAGAGGAGAAAAAAACAATTTGGATTAAAGTGGTAATTTAAGACAAACCTCATGGACTAAAATAGCAATTTACTCTAATATTTAAGCAAATAACATGGTTAACTTTTAATGAACTTGTTAAAATAGCTATTAAAATAGCTAGTAGTTATAAACAATTATCAATATATTATTAAATATAAAAAATAAATGAGTACACGTGTACTCAATTATTTATTCCCTTAAATTAAATAATAAATTCATTTGATAGCATCCATCATCTATCACACCTAATAAAGTCCATACCTAAGGGACACATGGCATCAATGTAGGATCTCTATTTTCCCGCCTAAAACATAATTCATTTGGTGCATGGGTCATGCGGACCCATTTTGTAATATGGGTCAAAAAATTAGTTGTAACACCCCAAAAACGGGTTTGGTAATTGAAGGGGTATGGTCCCAAAAACTTTGCACCAATCAAGGAAACCATACCCATTAATAACTTCTAAGGAAACATCGTGCAGACTTCTTTGCCAAAATAAGATTTATTAGAACTTTGCGCCAAATATCCAAGAGAAATAAGGATCATATAACTACCTTCCGCGGGCTTGCGCAAGGTTCAAAGTTAAAAGCCCAAACATTCTCTTTGGATAAATGCTTCATTTAACTACCTTGCGCGGGCTCGCGCAAGGTTCAAAGTTAACCTTGAATAATCTCGTTTGATAATGCCTCATGCACAAACCTTGCACGGAAATTTATATCAAAGCAAGTATCCACCAAACGTTGCTCTAAGCAGCAAGGAGAAGAAAGAAGATCAGTTAACTAACTTGCGCTTCTCGCGCAAGGAAACAGTTAACCCTGAGAAACTTTCCCTTAGAAAAATCCTTGACTTGGTGCAGAAGCAAAGGGAATCTTTTCTGTTGTAACAGAATGTACACGTGGCGAACAACAGATGGGTAACAGCTGTGAAATCTTCTAGAAGCCATTAACACCTAATCGCGCAAGCATCTTTTCAGTTATAACCAATTGCCATGGCACCATCTGGACGACTGAGGAAGATCATGGTGATGGCATGCTCACATTTATAAAATGTAGTGATCTCATGTTGACACGTGACACCTCCCTAACCGCTGATGAGTTCACGATCCGTATGCACTAACGGATTGCCAACAAACATTAACGGAATAGCAGAAGATTCCGTTAAAGTTAGCAATCTCTCATTTTGGCGCCAAACACCGGCTATAAATAAGTGACATGGAGTTCAAGGAAAGGTATTCACTCTCGACTACTCTCTCTCTTACAATACTTTACTTCCGACTACCTGTACTTATTCTCACGCCGAAGGGTGGTCACGGAGAGAACCCCCTTCTCCCCGTGGCGAGCTAACGGTGTTCTGGTTTGCAGGATCAGCCAGAGTACTGCTGTATTCATCATTCATCGTGAAACCAAACGAAGGGTTAACCCTTTTATGCAGAGCCCATTCCATAGATCTACTTAGGTTCCGGTCTAGTTGATCTAGGGTTTCTTCAGTAATCAAACCATGTTAATACTAAGGAGCGGGTAAAATACCGTTAGTGGAAAAAGTTAACCCGTAAAAAATATAACTAGAAAAAAATTAACCTAGTTAGTAACTTTATATAGTTAATAAAACAATGGGTAATAGCCCTATCTAATAAATAAAAAAAACTAAACTTAGGGGACCAAAGTTATCAGAATGAAAACTAGTGATTTATAAACAAAAAATTAAAACACAACACACATATAAAGTGTGTGTGTGGAACGATCATCAGGAGAAGAAAAGGGGGAAACCCTAGTTCAAGCCTAATCCACCAAATTGAAGATCAATTCGAACCCAGAATCGATGCATGCACGCAAATTATTGATCACCTAGACTAGGGGATCATAAAGTATGTTGTAAAACTTGATTTCATCAATTTTGTCTGAAGAAGAGCTTGAAGGTGATAACCTTGAGTTCAAAATTATTGTTTGTTTGATGAAATTGATGATGTATTTGTGTTGATGATCACTATACTTGCTAGTATAGATGAAATACTTGAACAATCTAGACATTAGGTCAAGTGTTCATACATGAGATAAAGTGGTTTTGATGGTAGACTTAAATTGATGTTATAGAGATGTTAAAGAATGCAGTCTTCACATTTTTAAGAAAATATGAGATACTTGGCTAAATTGATGTTTGGATTAAGGTAAATGTATGCGGGGAAATGGGTTTTAAGATAGTGATAAAATCCCCAAATTCTAGTATGATAATATGAGGGATTAGCTAAGATGATTGAAAGTCTTGATAACTTGATGTTAATAATTGTGTAAACTTGATAAATTGAAAGAAATAAGGTAAATTTGGTTAAGGTGCCTAACTCCCTTAACCAAATTTACCTTATTTCTTTCAATTTGCCTAATCCCCTTAACCAAATTACCTTATTTCTTTCAATTTATCAAGTTTACACAATTATTAACATAAAGTTATCAAGACTTTCAATCATCTTAGCTAATCCCTCATATTATCATACTAGAATTTGAGGATTTTATCACTATCTTAAAACCCATTTCCCCGCATACATTTACCTTAATCCAAACATCAATTTAGCCAAGTATCTCATATTTTCTTAAAAATATGAAGACTGCATTCTTTAACATCTCTATAACATCAATTTAAGTCTACCATCAAAACCACTTTATGTCATGTATGAACACTTGACCTAATGTCTAGATTGTTCAAGTATTTCATCTATACTAGCAAGTATAGTGATCATCAACACAAATACATCATCAATTTCATCAAACAAACAATAATTTTGAACTCAAGGTTATCACCTTCAAGCTCTTCTTCAGACAAAATTGATGAAATCAAGTTTTACAACATACTTTATGATCCCCTAGTCTAGGTGATCAATAATTTGCGTGCATGCATCGATTCTGGGTTCGAATTGATCTTCAATTTGGTGGATTAGGCTTGAACTAGGGTTTCCCCCTTTTCTTCTCCTGATGATCGTTCCACACACACACTTTATGTGTGTGTTGTGTTTTAATTTTTTGTTTAAAATCACTAGTTTTCATTCTGATAACTTTGGTCCCCTAAGTTTAGTTTTTTTTTATTTATTAGATAGGGCTATTACCCATTGTTTTATTAAATATATAAAGTTACTAACTAGGTTAATTTTTTTCTAGTTATATTGTTTACGGGTTAACTTTTTCCACTAACGGTATTTTACCCGCTCCTTAGTATTAACATGGTTTGATTACCAAACCCGTTTTTGGAGTGTTACAACTAATTTTTTGACCCATATTACAGAATGGGTCCGCATGTCCCATGCACCAAATGAATTGTGTTTTAGGCGGGAAAATAGAGATCCTACATGGATGCCATGTGTCCCTTAGGTATGGACTTTATTATGTATGATAGATGATGGATGCTATCAAATGAATTTATTATATAATTTAAGGAAACAAATAATTGAGGACTCGTGTACGCATTTATTTTTTATATTTAATAATATATTGATAATTGTATATAACTACTAGCTATTTTAATAGTTATTTTAACAAGTTCATTAAAAGTTAACCATGTTATTTGCTTAAATATTAGAGTAAATTGTTATTTTAGTCCCTGAGGTTTGTCTTAAATTGCCACTTTAATCCAAATAGTATTTTTTCTTCTCTAGGTCCCCGAGTTTTTCATTTTATTGTCATTTTGGTCCAACCCACTAACTTCGTTAAAACATGTCAGTTAACTCACACGAAATAATTTGGTAGTTGCTATTTTCATCCAAAAAACATTTTTTTCTTTTATTTAGTTATATATATAAAAAGAACTTTTATTAAAAAACCCTTAAACTAAAAAAAATACATATTAATATATAAAAAACCCTTTATTTTATTAAAAACATAATATTAATTAATATATATGAAAGAAAACCCTTTAATGTTTTTTAAAATTATATATAAAAAAAATCCACCAATCCCAATTCATCACCCCTCTTTCCACAGGTCCACAACCCCCACCTCCACCTCCTTCGCCACACACTTCCACCATCCATCACCGCCCACCTCGCATGTATAAAACAATCGGGAATTGGTGGATATTATATATAAAAATATCTTTTTAAAAATTAAAGGGTTTTTTAATATATATATATATATATATATATATATATATATATATATAATTAATATTTTGTTTTTAAAAAATTAAAGGGTTTTTATATATTAATATGTATTTTTGTTTTTTTTTAGTTTATGGGTTTTTTAATTAAAGTTTTTTTATATAGAGATAACTCAATAAAAGAAAAAAAAATTGTTTTTGGATGAAAATGACAACTACCAAACTATTTAGTGTGAGTTAACTGACATTTTTAACGAAGTTAGTGGGTTGGACCAAAATGGCAACAAAATGAAAAACTCGGGAACACAGAGAAGAAAAAAACTATTTGGACTAAAGTGGCAATATGAGACAAAACTCATAATGACAATTAACTCTAAATATTACAAGCAAACTAAAGTCTCCACACCAATGTACCTACACTAGTAATCACTAATCAGGATGAGATTGCATAGGTTGTTGTTGACGTCTCATCCAACGCAAAAAATTCAAAAAAGTTGTGGGTTATTAAATTGGACCTGGTGTTGTCTACTTGTCTTAGAATGTGTTTCTTTTTTATTGTTGATTATTAGCTTGCTTGTCTATGCATTACGGTAATTTTTTTATTTTTTATTTTTTAGTGTAATTGATCATTTTTATATGATTTCTTTTGGCTTAAAGATTAATTTTCATCGAATTTGTAATTTAAAGTAGAGGAATCTAAGTCAAATTACCATATAAATTAGTAGGTATATAAGTTAGTTAGAAATTAAAAAAAAAAACTATTACGAGTTGATTGGATAAAAAAACTAAACAAAAATAATAATATAAAGGGATGACATGCTATTGATCAACTATTCTTTTAAAGTTCTTTTCTATTTTACTTTATATTCAATCAGCATATTATTAATTTTGTTTAGTTTTTTTCATCCAATCAACTCATAGTAGCTTTTTTATTTTATTTCTTAACTAACTTATATATTATAATTTTTCTCTTTAAATTTTTAATCAAAACCATGTTGTCAATTTTAGATGGTGGATGCATCATCGTTTACTACACAAAAAACTCCTACCAACTAAATCCAAATGTCTCATAGTGATTGTAACATCCGTCAAAAACCGGATTAATCAAACCCGTTTCGTTTATTAACCGAACAACCAGTTAAAAATTTCGTTGCGAATTTAATGCCCAAATTAATTTTAAACGATACATAATTAATAAGTATATTAGAATATAAAATAATTTTTGAAAATTCATTAAAAATAATGAAATAAAAATATATTGCTGATGCCGGGTTTCGAACCCGGGTCAGCCGGGAATCCACAAATCTTAACTCTCACTAATCCAACCACTCCGCCATTTTGGTTATTTGATAACATATCGAAACAATTAATTCAAATAATGAAACACAGAAATCAAATCCAGTCCAAGTCGCGCCCAATTTGCAATCGTCGGAAATCCCGACGATTTCGCCCTACACCGTCGTTTTCTTGTGACTTAACGCGTATAATAACTATTACATCAGTTATAACCGATGTCCAGTCCGCGACATTAGTCATAACCGCCGGAAAATTTTGACCAACGAATCAAGACGGTAATCAGACCAAATTCGTCGATGTTCTTCCCTATAAATACACCCTCTAACCTCTGATAACCTTTTCGCTCACAATCACACCAATTCTCGACGTAATTTCACTCGCCGGAAAATCTCTGTAAGTCGCCGGAAAACCGAGATTTCATCTACACGGTAAATACCTCGACTCTTTCCTTTTCAATCCGTTGTTAGACTGTTACTAACTTCAATCCAACCATCAGAATCAATCCCAGACGACGTAGCCGGAATATTCAACTCTCGCCGGAAAACTTCTGAAATTTTCTGATCTCACGCTGTGAATCGGTATAACCCTTCAAACTTCTGTTAATCCTTGTTTAAATACCTCAATTTCATAACTAATCGAACAAGACTGTTAATTGATTCTAACAGCCGAAGTTCACAAACAGAGCCGACGAACCTTTGCCGGAGTTCTGAGAACGACGACCTGTTCCGGTACTTTCTTTCCCCAAACCCTCTCCGTTCATCACTTTTCAATTGCTCATAATATTCGTTAAACGAATAAAACAAGAAACAGTTGCTTTGACCGATGTCTGTGTTTTGAACGAAGAAGACGAAGTTCAGTTATGTTATAAGATGAATTAAAATCAGTTTTTTGAACGGGTTAGACACACAGTCCAGCGGTGGACTGTGTGCAAACAAATACATACACGTCGCGAGTTCGATTCCTGTCCCAACCTCACTCTCTTGAAATAAAAATGCCTTTTTTTTACCGAACCGGGTTAACTCAGTAAGATGTTAAGTATAATAAAAACTAGAATATTTACCAAGTTAGACACACAGTCCAGCGGTGGACTGTGTGCCAAACTAAACCACAGGTCCCGGGTTCGAGACCTGTGGAGAGCACCGAGTCGATACATTAAAACTTTTTTTAAAAATAAATGAATTTCGGATTAAGTTAAATAGTATATAAATATAATTAAAAACAGAAATATTTCAGGTTAGACACGTAGCTCAGTTGGTAGAGCTGCGTGCACGCGTACGGGAGGTCACGGGTTCGAGTCTCACCCAGCGCACACATATAACCGACCGAACCGGTCAACGGTCAACAAGTCAACGGTCAATGGTCAAAAATCAACATTTTTTTATTATTTTTATTTATTTATTTAAATTAAAAATCAATTAAAAATACTTAAAAATAATATTTTTAAAGTTAGAAAATAGCCTTAAACTCACAAAAATATATCCAAAAATCCTATTAAAATTTGTTAATAAAATCCATTTATTTACCTTACTTTTTCGTTATTAATTAGGTTAGTTATTCCTCGTCGATCAATCCTCTAAACTCGTTCGCATTCAACATCATTCACCGAACCCATCCAAGGTGAGTGAATCTCTACAATTCCCCGTTTTAATCACGTTTTTGGGGTGTATCATGTGTCTTATTATTTATTACTTTTAAACTATGGTGCATCTATCATATCCATGAACAAATGTGTATTCATCATGTATTATCTGTTTGTGTGATTATTGTTTAGATTAATTTTAATCATTTTCAGTACATACATTTTCATAGGCCGCCGCTCCCCATTACCTATGAGCGTTGAGCTGTTCCCCATTACCTATGAGCGTGAACCAGGCGTGCCAACATACGATCGGCTCCGTTTGATTGAGCCTTGATCGCACATACATTTCATCATAAGCCGTCTGCTCCCCATTACCTATGAGCGTGAGCCGTTCCCCATTACCTATGAGCGTGAACGAGACGTTGCCAACATTTACATTGTCATTCATGTTACATATTCATGCAAGGTGTTTGTTATTGTATGTTATTTGTTTGATATTGTATGCTATTTGTTTGTTATTGTATGTTTACTTACGTTTGTTCATATATGATTATTGCGCAACTTTTTCCATATTAAATACAACAAGAAATAAATAATAAATGTTTTCGGACAAGGTTCACTCGCCAACTTTTTGTTGACCCAAAAACCATTTTTACACATGATACACGTGAACAGGATGAAGCAAGGAAAACATAGGAAATTGCCTTAGAAGAAAAATAATGAAGTTTAGAAGGATGTATTAAACATGTTGTAATTGTTTGATTTGATTGTATGATTCCTTTTAAATTGTAATAATAAATATGAAACATTATAATAAATGTCATGAGCTTTGATGAAAACCCAATCATGCCCCGATCACCTTTTCCGCTGCGGGTCGGGGTGTGACAGTGATGACATGAATTAAACTTGCAACCAACTTGTAATAGGTGCAGCGGCGAAGTTTGAGATTTCCGACCGAGTAAAGGGTAGAAGTCACCGGACATAAAAATTCTTATCAAACCGGTGGTTCGAAAACGTATATACCAAAAAATTTATATACAAAAACTATATGCTCTCTATCACTGAGCGAAAAAATTTGAGGGGTCGGCCGCCCCCTCCCGCCCTTTAAAAGCTTCGCCCATAAATAGGTGGATAAACCTATGAGTTTTCACTTGTGTGCATGGGTAGGTGTGCATGGGTAGGGTGAAACTTTTATCAGGATGTACAAATTTCGATTCTATTGGTTTTGACAAAAAAAAAGTTAAAACCGAACCTTTAACTAAGGTTTCAACGAATAACAAACCAAACAAGTTTTGATGAGTGGATCGGCCCCTTACTAGAGGTTCAGCTTTAACGGTTCGAACCAACTTTTCTCGAAAATGTCATAAAAAACAAACATGAAACAAACAATCTAAAAACAGGTCAAAAACTAAAGTGCAAATATCTCAACATCCAAACACGACCAACAACCCAAATTCGGAAATGTCCAAGAATCCTAAAAAAAATTATTCCTTTTGAATCAAACCTTTTTCGCCCCAAGTCACCACCTCTACGTGTCCTCCACCATACACACCCACGTGTCCCACCATCCCAGATATTTTTCTCAAACGCGGCAATCAATCCCTCCTACACCACCACGTTACCCCCACAGATCTTTTCGAGCAACCAACTTTTAACATCCTCCGGGACACGTGTCCTCATCATCCACTCACCTCCATTTTTATACTCCACGTGTACCCTTTCCTCCAATCACATCCTTCCACGTTCATTATCTAAAAAACAGAATCCGATTAACAATTGATCCTCCACTAATCACAGGACCGTATAACAATCCATTCTATTGCTCTGCAGCATATATATATATATATATATATATATATATATATAACCTTCCATTCTCTCAATTCGGCTGAAAAAAAAATCCAAAAAAAAGAATCTTCATTGTAAATTCGGTTGTTTAGCTATTTGAGTGTCACACGCATTAGATTGTGTACGTCTTGCTACGGGCTGTTTTAAATAGTAAAACTAAGTCTTTTATTTTAATGAGCGCGAATCAGAGACCGCGGCTGAACCCGTCAGCCAGCGAGGGCTCCGTTTCTTCACAAGAACCGGATTTTTTCAACGAAAGGGTGCTTTTGTTAGTAATGGAGTCAATAAAATGGGACGTGAGAGTCCTCTGTGTGACGGCGTCAGTCTGCCGTAGGCTTCAGGCGATGGCAAAGCGGTTATTATGGCGGGAGCTTTGTTTATTCCGTGCGCCGAGGATAACGGAGTCGTTATCTAACGGCGTACATAGTAGCCGGATGTCTGGCGGGTGGCCAGCGTTGGCTAAATTGTTGTTTTTTTGTGGGGGGTGTAATTCGAGCCGGCATTTTGTTATGCCCCGGTCTAAACCGGGTCATTTTGTGACGGTATCCCGGTTTTCGAAAACGTCCGGGCGGAGTTTTTTGATGAAACGGTGTCGTAATGATTTGTTGTTTGTGAGTGATCCGTGTGAACACCGGTTTGGAGACAGAGAGGATGATTTAGGGGTTTTTCGAGGGGTATTTCGGGGATTTCGTGAGTCGATGACACGTGCGTGTTTGATAGCGAGACAAGTGGCGTTAGAAGAGAATGAGAGGTGTCCGTACTGTGGTGCACGTGTTTGGAGTATGACTACAGCCGGCTTGGTTCCTAGAAATGCGGCTAAGCGGCTCGGCTCGCATGATGGAGCGCTCGAGTATTTTGTGTGTGTGAATGGGCACCTGCATGGCACGTGCTGGTTGGCTCCGTTGTCGTCTGATGAAGGAACCAACGGCCAGGATGAAGGGTATGAATTGAACGATAGTGATGGGACTGGAAATAGTTCTGGTGATGATCCGACGGGCACAAATAGGTTCCATGATAATGGTTTTAATGGTCGTCGTCGCACCTGATTAGAATTTCTACCGGGAAAGTATTTGTTTCCAGAGCAGATATTTATTGTTCCAGACCTCCTCTAGTATGTTGATGTAAAGGTGAATCTCTGGTTTTAGCCATTATGCCTCTGGAAAAGGAAAGTTTTGAGTGTGGGTGTGTTACTATGAAGTGGAGACCAGGGTTTGTAACACATTAGTTATTCCATTTGTACCATTTGACTTCCATTATTTTGTACCATTTGACTTTTACTTTTTGATTTAATTTCTTTTCATGTGTGTTTGTACAGTTAAGTTATGGATCCAATATTTTTGTTTGCACGGTAAGTTGAATTTATATTGATCATTTGATCACATGGTGCTAGCAAGATATAAGATTGACATACGTAGTGGGGCGTTTTATGGTGGAGGAAGAGGCCGAAGACATCCCATAACTCCCCCGACACTACTATGGGGGGCGTTATGGGGGAGACTTTTGGTTGGAGCGTGACCTCCATAGCGACGCTAAGTGGGTTACCAATTTCTTCCCACACAAACACACACACACACACACACACACACACACACATATATATATATATATAAAGTCCCCACTCCCCACTCACACACATTGTATGTAATGATGGACAAGGGGCTTTATGACTACGTGTCGCATAACGCCCCATAAAGCCCATGTATGACGTGGCGCGACACGTGTCGCACAACGCCCACAAAGGGCGTTATCACTACACATGACCTAAATATGATTCATTATACTGAAATTTTCCACATAGGACATTCCATTGACCCATGTTTCCGTTTCCCTGTATGATTTCTTATCATCATAAGAATATATATATAGGATAAGAATCTGTTAGAAACCACCCTTTATTGTGAGAACCACGAGTACCAGTGTGAACACAAATAGTAATACTAAAAAAAATTAAAAAACATCCAATTTTTTTTTATTTTTAATTTTTTTTTGAAAAATTCGCTACATTTTGTCAAAAAAAAAAAGATCTTTTTCAAAAAATAAAAATAAAAAAAATTGAGTAACAGTTACCATACACATGTGCATTTTTAATATTTCTTTGACAAATTCCGTAATACATTATAAACATTGGACAATTGTACTTTCATTTACACTACCACATGTAGTGCACTAATGTTTACGTTACCAAAATCAGAAATGCACATGTGAATCTATATGTATCAACATGAAATAAGGTGTTTTGATACAATACTTTGAATACACTTTCTCTTTCATCCATCATTTCATCCATAATACACTACAATGTACATGTGCATATGTATTGTTTCTTCGACAAATTCCGTGATACGTTACAAATATTAGACATTTGTACTTTCATTTACCCTACTATTTGTAATACACTACTTTTTACGTTGCCAATATTATAAATGCACATGTGCATCTATATGTATCAACATGAAATAAGGTGTTTTGGTACACTACTACTTTGAATACACTTTTTCTTTTATCTATCATACCATCCATGATACACTCCCATTACCTCCTATCATCCATAATACAATACCATTACCTCCTACCATCTATAATACAATATCAATACCAATATTTTCACTTTATTACATTATATCATCACTATTTATATTATCCAATCAACATATTACATCATAAAGTGACAACTATAACCAAACCATCAACCACTAGATATAACTAACCAAAAAACATGTATATGGGCCTACTTCATCATTCAAAAACACAAACTTTTTGTACCAAAACACGTTATATAATGGTTATACAAAATGATGCACATGTGCATTTCAAAGTTATGATACATATGCACATGTGCATGGACAACTGTTACTCGAAAAAAAAAGTTTTTTTAGGAGTAAGAAATATAGCGATTTAAAAAAATAGTAAAAAATAAATAAAATTTGAGTGCTTTTTTGATTTTTTTAGATTTTATTTTTCAATAAAGGTGGTTCTCGCATGAAACTTGCGCTCTCTCTCTCTCTCTCTCTCTCTCTCTCTCTCTCTCTCTCTATATATATATATATATATATATATATATATATATATATATAGTGTGAGGTTCATTTGGGAACACTAAAAAGTGGGGACAGTGGGGAACCGACTCAAACGGACTCGATTGGACTCATTCCAGCGGCGTTGGAACCGGCTCGTCGAACCCTAACTAGGATCTCTTATCCCTAAACCCTAGATCCTAACCCCTAAACCCTAAATATATTAGGGTTTGGATTTAGGGTCTTATATTAGGGTTTAGCCTTAGGTTTAGCTTTAAGGTTTAGTGTTAGGGTTAATCATTAGTATTTAGGGTTTAACGCCCCGCTTGCGGTATGCACATATAATGTATATATGTGTTGGCCATCGGGGGGCAAAAGTGAAAGTGCACTAATCTTAACGTTATTTTACTAATTTGATGAAAATAACGTTAAAAGCGGGGGACGGTTAATCATGGATCATGTGGTGGCGTTGATAGCTGAAAGACAAAAGGGCACATGCACTAATCGGTCTTTGTCCCGATTTCTGAGTGTTATGTGCCTTATGTCCAAGGCTTGATGTAAAATTACTATCGAGCCGGGGGTCTCACTGGAAGCAGCCTCTTTATTCCTACGGGGTAGAGGTAAGGCTGTCTACATCTTACCCTCCTCAGACCCTACCTTAGCTTTGTTATTGGTGGGATTTACTGAGTATGATGGTTGATTGATTGATTTTTTGGTTTAGCTTTAGGGTTTAGCTTTTAGGGTTTATAGCTTAGATTTTACGATTTAGCTTAGGTTTTAGCCTTATTTTTTGGCTTTAGGGTTTAGGGGTTAGGATTTAGGGTTAAGAGATCCTAGTTAGGGTTTGACGAACCGGTTTCAACGTCGGTAAAACGAGTCCAACCGGAGTTCGTTTGAGTCGGTCCCCCATTGTTCCCAACTTTTTTAGTGTTCCCCAATATATATATATATTATATAAGGGATGGATAAAATGAAAACCAACTTGAGTTGTGAGAACCGTAGGAACCAATATAAGTCATTGATCAAAAGTGTGTTAATGAATAAAAGACAACAAATTAGTTGTAATCATTGTGTTTTAATTAATTCGTTTTTGTTTTTAGTGGGATAAGGGTAAATTGATATTTTTACTAAGCTCTTTAATGATTGGTAATTAAAGTTGTAATCATTATGCTTTAATTAATTTTTGTGATTTAATTAATGTTATTTTGAATCATACAGTAAGAATTTTTTTACGTAGTGGTTCAAACTTTTTTTGCCCGCCGGTTTTAAACATTTTTACGCGCGTGTTCAAACTTTTTTACGCTCGGTTTTAAATTTTTTTACGCGCGGTTTTAAATTTTTTTACGCGCCGGTTTTAGACTTTTTTACGCGCGGTTTTAAACTTTTTTTACGCGCCAATTTAGAACTTTTTTAATGTGCCGGTTTAAAAATCGCTTTACGCGCGGTTTCAATTTTTTTTACGCGCAAGTTCAAACTTTTTTTACGTGCTATTTTAGAAACTTTTTTATGCGCGGTTTTAAACTTTTTTTACGCATCGGTTTTAAACTTTTTTTACGCGCTGGTTTTAAACTTTTTTTACGCGCCAGTTTTAAACTTTTTTACGCGCCGATTTCAACTTTTTTTACGCGCTGGTTTTGACGCGCCGGTTTCAACTTTTTTACGCACGGTTTTAAGCTTTTTTACGTGCCGGTTAAACTTTTTTACGCGCGGTTTTAAACTTTTTTTACGCGCGGTTTTAAACTTTTATTTACACGCGGGCTTAAACCACATGGTTGTAAACTTTAAAACAAAATTTTTTTTACAAAAAAAATAATTTTTTTACGGGTTTAAACTTTTTACAAAAAAACAAAAACTATTTTACGCCAAACAAAAATATTTTATTTTTACAAAAAAAAATTTACAAAAACTTTTTTACAATTTTTTTTTCAAAAACTTTTTTACAAATTTTTTTACGCAAAACATTTTTTTCCGCCCCTGACATCCCGGTTTCGTGTTTAATATTTGAGAATCTTAACAAACGAACTCATCAAAAAATTACGACTTAATAGATATCTCATGTTGAAATTTAAAATAGAAGAGAGAGAAAAAATGTGACATCTTGAGTTTTAAATAGAAGAGAGAGAAAATATGCGACAGGTTGACTTTTAAATAGAAGAGAAAGAAAGATGTGATATGAGAAGTAAAAGACTAAAATACCATTTTTATTTAATTTTGGTTATGAGTGATGTGTAAATATGTTATTTGATGATATGAGTATTCATGGTTATCGCAACTGGGATTGGTTCTCTCTTGAAGCGAATCCTATATATATGAGAAGAATCTGTTAGGAACCACCTTTTATTGCGAGAACAAATGTGAACACAACCAAAAAACTAAAAAACACCCAAATCTTTTTATTTTTTTAAACATCTTTTACAAAAAAATCTCTAATTTTCGTCACAACAAAACTGGTGTTTTTAGATTTTTTTTAACATTTTTTACAAATAAAAATCACTAATTTTCGTCACGAATTTTTTTTAACATTTTTACAATTTTTTTGACGAAAATTAGCGATTTTTTTTGTAAAAAATGTTAAAAAATTGGTGTTTTTTTAAATTTTTTTAAAGATTTTTTGGGGGTTTAGTTTTTAGCATGCGGGGGGGGGGGGGGGGGGGGGGGGGGGGGGGGGGGGGGGGGGGGTTAGGTTTTTTTTAGATTTTGGGTGGTGATGTAGTGGCGGTTCTCATAATAAAGGTGGTTCTCGCATGAAACTTACCCTATATTAATGTACATATAATATACATATTAATGTAAGAAACATAAAATTTAAAAAATATGAACCTTAAATCACAAAATTTAGTGTTTTAGAGTTGTTCTTTTTGTTATCGCAATAGTTAGTGTTCTGTAATGATCTTAATCCTATATATATATATATATATATATATATATATCGAAGGTGGTAACTAGAGTGAACACTAGTGTATTTGTGAACTAAGTGAACAAATATATATATATATATATATATATATAGGGAGAGGACCATGAGAAAACTACTTAAATGTGAGAAAACTAGAAAACTAACTAAAAAAAATAAAAAAAAAGCATAAAAAACATATAATTTTTTTATAATTTTTTTTATAAAAAATCGCTGCTTTTTATGTATAAAAATAACTTTTTTTTTCAAAAAAAAAAAACTTGTACTATATCTGTACTACACATGTGCATTATATATATGTTGCACATGTGCATTATATGCTTTTTATTTTTTTTAAAATTTTTAATATAATATATGTAGCGATTTTTTATAAAAAAATAAAAAAAAAATTGATACGTTTTTTTTGGTTTTTTTAGTTAGTTTTTTGGTTTTTTCATTTAAACTAGTTTTCTCATTATATATCCCATATATATATATATGTATATACAGGATCCGGTTTAAAGGAGAACCAACTCCAATTACGAGAACCTAATAAACTCTTCTAAACCAATGTTATGTTACACATCATCATATGTATTTTTTTTGTTGGAGGACAATTTTGTAATTATATATCCCCTCAATGTATGACACCCATGTCTCCTCTCACACACACATCTTTATCCATTTCCTTTTAGATTCAAATTCAAACACACAAACACAACTTCCCTTCTCAAAACCAAAAAAACGCAGAGGGGGAGAGTGAGGATCTGAACACCGGCCAAATCCAACAAAGCCAAAGAAAGAGAGATCGTAACGGCGGTTTGCAATATCCGGCAGCAGAGAGCGAATGTCGAAGAGATGAGACGGAACGTCGACGACAGATCTGGACCAGATAACGTTACGGCGGATCTATTCCAGATAATGTGACGGCGGCAACGAGTGAAGTCTTTTGTTCAGAATTTCCGGCACCGACGACTTTTGTTTTGGGACGTTGTTATTGTGGCATTCCTGGCTGGAGAGAGAACCCGGATTCCAGGCCCGCGTCACTTTTATGGTGGCTAGGTTTGTTTTATGGGTTTACATTTTGTTTGTTGTTGATTGGTTAGATGTTGTATTAGTTGTATACATTGCTTACCATGTTGATAAGGTGGTGTTTTGTTGTATACGTTTCATAGGTTTACATTTTGAATGCCTTTTTTTCAAATCTAAAAGAAACAGGAGAATCCTATATAAAACTAAAAAGCATTCTCAGATTAGTAGCACTGAGATTATGAATAAGCAATTATGGGAATTCAAAAATAAATATGTCTATTGTTATGAAGAAATTTGTTGTCAAACAGGTCCATTGTAAAGAGGCAATTTTGGGAATTCAGAAATAAATACTCAAAGAAATTTTAATGGAGTGGAACTCAAACAATTTGATCAAATATTTAGGGTTTTTTACAAGAAAGATGAGAAAGGTTTTGTTGCCTGAACTTGAGCTGGGTTCATTTGATGACTGTTTAGGGCAAGTTTGTTTCTGTCTTATACCAGTATGTTGTTCTCTTGATTTAACTGATTTTGATTGTTTGAAGATGAGATTAATGTTTAAATTGTGAATTAAGTGCGTGATTTTGTTGTTTTGAATGATTAGGATAAGGTGGGGAAGAGTGCGTCGAAATGGAAGTTATGGAGGAGTTCTTCGAGGGAGATCGGTTCAGGTTGGAAAGGGTTTAAAGGAAACTACATAGGAGCGGGATCAGAGGGGTCGGTTTCGGGGGTCGGTTGTTGGGTCAAACGGGCTCAAGCGTATGATCTTGCTCAGAAGGTAATGAATCTTTACATGTTAATGGGTCAAACGGGCCAACGCATATTGCATATAAATGTGGTGTTTTGATGCAAAAGGTAACACATTTTTTGGAATTGTATAGTCTTACCAGGATATAGAAAAACTAATCTGCTCGCATTAATGTTTAGGTATATGAGGTTTTTGGTATTTTTGTCCAGAAAACATTGTTGCAAACCTTTTACGCCACCGGTAAAAAATTAACAAGCCATTGGAAGACTACTACAAGAAGCAACAAAAGCTTCTAAATTTCAACGTGGTCGGTGCACCGGGAGAAACATTGTTGCAAACCTTTTACGCCACCTGTAAAAAATTAACAACGGGGGGTGTAAAAAGTTTACATCCGTAAAAGTTCACACGTAAAAAAAAACTGTGTATGAAAGTCAAAAACAAACTTTTATTTTATAACTTAAAAATTTTACGCTACCCGTAAAAAAACTATACACGAAAAAACCGTGTATGAAAAGTTTACAACCCGATGTTAAAAAATGTTTAATTTTTTTAACAGGGGCGTAGAGAGAGAGGATGCAGAGGTGGGTGATGCAGGGGGCACCGATGGTGCTGGTGGTTTTTTATTTCAATCGGTGGTGCCGGTGGTCTTTGTTTCATCTCGGTGGTGCCGGTAAATTACCATTCTTTAGTTTTATATTATTTTTTGAAACTGTGTTTTTTGTTCTTTGTTTTTGTTATTGATCTTTTGTGTTTGAAATAAAGTTTTGGGTTGAGTTGTCGGTGGCCGGCCCCGGCTGTCGTATGCCGCCGCGACGAGTACTGAGTTGGAGTTGATCTGTTTTGCATAAAGTGATTCTGGTTTGCATAAAGTGATTCTGTTTTGGGATTCTCCGGTGATTGATTTGTGTTTTTGATATGGGGGGGGGGGGGGTTGAGTTGGCAGTGATTGTTCGAAACAATTGGCGCGGCGAGGATGGCGTAGGGTAGGTTTTCAAACCTGCAACCCCGCTTTTGCAGCCATTGTTTATTGGAAACTCTAAGCCAAACTCCATTTTTTTCAAGATCCACACATCGTTTTGAGTTTTGTTGTTGGTTTTTATATAGTTTTTCAGTCGATGATGACAAGAGACATCTATTTGAGTCGTGATTTTTGGGTGAGTTCGTTTTGAAACTGAGGGCGTAAAAACTGTTTTAAAAACCGGGTCGTAAAAAAGTTTAAAGTGGCAAAAAATGTTTCAAAACAGGGGTGTAAAAAATGTTTTAAAACCGGGGCGTATACAAAGTTTAAACCCGCGCGTAAAAAAGTTTTTAACCGGCGCGTAATAAAAGTTTCAAACCGGCGCGTAAAAAAGTTTAAAACCGCGCGTAAAGAACATTTAGACCGGCGCATGAAAAAAGTTAAAAACCGCGCGTAAGAAAAGTTTTATACTGGCATGTAAAAAAAGTTTAAAACCGCGCGTAAAAAAAGTTTGATACCGGGGCGTAAAAAAGTTTAAAACCGCGCGTAAAAAATTTAAAACCGGCGTGTAAAAAATCGGCGCATTAAAAAACGACGCATAAAACCAGGTGTAAAAAACGGCGCGTAAAACCAAGCGTAAAAAATGGCGCGCAAAAACTATGCTTAAAAACGGCGCGCAAAAACAAGGCGTAAAAGACGACTCGTAAAAACGTTTTTTGTAAAAATATCTTAAAATTTTTTTTAATAAAAAAATCTGATTTTAAATATTTGTTTGATAAAAAAATCTGATTTTTAATAAATAATAGTTAATATAATAAAACAAAAAAAGGTAATAAAAAATATATGTATAATAAGACAAAAAAAAGCAAATTTACTTAAATACCCTTTTGACATTAAAATATTTAAAACATAATAAGATAAAAAGAATTTTATAATAGTTTAATTACTTTTAATCTCATCCATCCAGCTCCAAGATCTAACGGTTGAAAAGTGGTTCTCACGGTTCTCACAATTCAAGGTGGTTCTCATTTTACCTATCATATATATATATATATATATATATATATATATATATATATATAAGGATGGTTTAAATGAAAACATCCATCTTTTGTGAGAACCATGAGAACAAATCTTGTTCACTCATTTATCTTCCCTTGTAATTTAATAAAAAGGTTAAATGGGTAATTTTGCTGATATTCTTTTATACAAACTGGATTTAGGGTTTTCCAACTTCCTTTGAGAATATGTTCTTATCATCAAACACGCCAATCACACTGTTCCTTCTGCTTAGGGTTTGAGTTCTACAATTGTTTCTAAATCAACTTCGTCAATTCCTTATGTGATATTCATCCATTCCATATTCAGGCATATTCACTCAATATTTTGATTCTACTATATGGTTTTGCCAATTCTTCAATCTGTATCATATGTTTGAATTCTTCAATCACTTTTCTTACTTCGATTTGCTTCTTGCTTTTTCTATTGGTGGTGTGGTTTGTGTTATGTTTATATGGAGATTCATTGAATGATTCCACCATTTAACCTAAAACATATGATAGGGTGAAGGGGTATGGTCCCAAAAACCTTGCGCCAATCAAGGAAACCATACCCATCAAAGTTAACCTTGAACACTCTTTTTGGATAAATGCTTCATTTAACTATCTTGCGCGGGCTCGCACAAGGTTCAAAGTTAACCTTGAACACTCTCTTTGGATAAATGCTTCATTTAACTACCTTGCGCGGGCTCGCGCAAGGTTCAAAATTAACCTTGAACACTCTCGTTTGATAATGCTTCATTTAACTACCTTGCGCGAGCCCGCGCAAGGTTCAAAGTTAACATTGAACATTCTCGTTGGATAATGCTTCATGCACAAACCTTGCGCAAATATTTATATCAAAGCAAGCATCCACCAAACGTTGCGCTAAGCAGCAAGGAGAAGAAGGAAGATCAGTTAACTAACTTGCGCTTCTCGCTCAAGGAAACAGTAAATCCTGAGGAACTTTCCCTTAGCAAAATCCTTGACTTGGTGCAGAAGCAAAGGGAATCTTTTCTGTTAGAACAAAATGTACACGTGGCGAATAATAGATGGGTAACAGCTGTGAAACCTTCTAGAAGCCATTAACACCCAATCGTGCAACCATCTTTTCGGTTATAACCAATTGCCACATGGCAGCATCTGGACGGCTGAGGAAGATCACGGTGATGGCGTGCTCACATTTATAAGATGTAGTGATCTCATGTTGACACGTGGCACCTCCCTAACCGCTGATGAGCTCACGATCCGTGTGCACTAACAGATTGCCAATAAACGTTAACGGAATAACAAAAGATTCCGTTACAGTTAACAATCTCTCTTTTTGGCGCCAAACACCGGCTATAAATAAGTAACTTGGAGTTCAAGGAAAGGTATTCACTCTCAACTACCCTCTCTCTTACAATACTTACTTCCGACTACCTGTACTTATTCTCACACCGGAGGGTGGTCACGGAGAGAACCCCCTTCTCTCCGTGGCGAGCTAACGGTGTTCTGTTTTGCAGGTTCAATAGAAGTACTGTATTATTCACCATCCATCGTGAAACCAAACGGAGAGTAACCCTTTTATGCAGAGCCCATTCCATAGATCTACTTAGATTCCGGTCTAGTTGATCTAGGGTTTCTTCATTGGCGCCCACCAATTTCATTTCTTTCTCACCTTTCGTTTCGTTTCACTTAGATCTGCAGGATCGTGGCTGACGGATCATCTTTTCAAGGTCCTCGATCAGGGATTCGACGCGTTGTTGTCGGACCTCAGGTCGAAGGACAAATAGTTGAGGATTCTTCCGGCAAAGCTAATGCTCAGTATGATCCTAATCATGCGAGTATTCCTGTAATGCCGGCGGCTCCTCAGGTTGATGCTACGTCGATTTTACCAACTGGAGAGACTCCATTATCGTGGTTAATCAAATCTCAAGCGACTCTAAACGCTATGTATGCTCAGTTATCGCTCCTCAGTCCCGTGCTTCGCCGGCACCTCGAGTTTTGAGTTATAATACTCAAAGTCATGCTCGTTCCCCTTCGCGCATGCCTGAAGATGGAACAGAAATGTATTCTAAAACCAAGAATGATCCTATTCATTCTGGTAATAGAAGGCAAGAAGACAACGTTCAGCGTTGCGCATCTGTCCACTCTCGTTTGGGCCCGCGGTCTTCGCAGAAACGGGACACCCAACACGATGAGCTCGATAGAACCTATGACGAAGGGGATAGTGCAAGTATTTTCAAACAAATATCTGCAGATCATGCTAGTTACAAGCCAAAAATACGTGCAGTATACAATCCAGAAGCTGAGCATGATTACAATTTGGTGTATCGCCCAACCGAAGCAGCTGAGCAATCAAAGTTTACCAGATAGATAGCACTGGCTCCGTTGGAGCGAGCGAAATTACCATCCAAAGTTGGAAAGTTTAACGGTTTGACCGATCCTGATGATCACATGCGCTTCTTTACCGGTGCAGGGTTACTTGGGTGCTGGACATTGCCAATGTGGTGTCACTTATTTGTACAAACCCTTACTGGCGCTGCGCGCCTTGGTTTATAATATGCCGGCAGGTAAACTTTCCTCTTGGGATGACTTAAAAGAAAATTTTCTTACACACTTTAGTCAGCAACGGCGATACGTGCGCGACTCCTCAGATGTAATGAACATCTGGCGGAGGGACGATGAAAGCCTCGAAGATTTTATAACACGCTATAATAAAGAGGTGTGATTGGAGATGTCCATGAAGACCTTATACGCGCGCAGTTCAAGTATGCGGTAAGGCGCGACGAAATGATTAAAGTGTTGTCCGGTACAACTGGCCTTCCAAAAAACTGGGATAAACTCATGGCGGCAGCCAAAGTCTACGCCCAGGCTGCGCGCAACTTAAGTTCTAACAGGCCACCTCTACCTCAGAATCGTCCGCAAGACCTGAGTAGAGGTAGTCGCAAGTATAAGAGAAATTGGAAAGAGTCAAGTCAGAATTCGTATTCTCCTTATTCACCAATTGATGCGCGAGCAACAATCAACAAGATAACAACTCAAAAAGCGATTAAGCAAGAGAATAGGGAACGTCAGTGGACTCCCTTAACGAAATCGCCGGCTGAGGTTCTCAGCACTGAGAATTATAGTTTAAACAATCGCAACCAATGAAAAACAAAAAAGGGCAAGACCCAAATTTGTTCTGTGATTATCATAGAGACACAGGCCACATAACAGATAACTGCATCAATCTGCGCACTGAGATTGAAAAAGCATTAAAGAGTGGGAAACTTACACATCTAGTCCAGAATGTGCGCAAAGAGATTAAACAGATTACGCGCGAGAACGAAGGGCCTAGCAACAAGAAAATGAAACAGCACGTTTCCATGATTCAAGGTGGATCATCGCGCAAGCGTAGCCTTCAACATTTTCAAAACAACACTTGGCGCGAACATCAAGTCATTTTTCCTATCGTTCCAGGAGGTCCTCAAGAAGACCGGCCAGTAGTTATCACCGGTATCTTTGGGCACTACCAAACAGACTATATGTTTATAGATCCGGTAGTTCCATGGATATCATGTATGAGCAGTGCTTCAAGCAACTAGATCCTGAGGATAATGCACGCTTGGAACCAGTGGATTTTCCATTAACTGGGTTCTGCAATGAGGCTGTCTTTCCTCTAGGACAAGTCCTTTTTCCTGTTACTTTATCTGATGGGAGGTGTTCTCGAACGAGTAACGTCAACTTTATGGTGATGCCGGCAAATTCCCATCACGATGTACTATTGGGAAGACGCGCGCAACGTGATTTTAGTATGATTACTTCCGCTCCGCATGCTGCTTGTGGTTTTCCGACACCAAATGGTATAGCTATACTTTACGCGCGGAAAGAAATCATGTCAATTGAAGAACCAGTTATGAAGGCTGTCAAGGCATTGCCAAATAACGAACCAGAAAAGTGGGTACTTAACAATAAGTATCCTGAGTAAACAATCTTATTAGGCATGCAGTCAGTATTGAAATTCGCGCAAAGCTTAAACTACTGTTGTTTCGCAACAAAGACATTTTCGCCTGGACACCTGCCGACATGGTCGGTGTCCCGCGCGACGTCGCGGAACATTGTCTGAATGTGTTCCCATCAGCAGATTCAGTTGTGCAGAAAAAGCGCAGCCTCGGGTCAGAAAAGACAGAGGCAATGAACGAGCAAGTTACCGAGTTGTTAAATGCTGGTATTCTGCGTGAAGTCAAATACCAGACCTGGGTGGCAAACCCAGTCATGGTAAAGAAACATAATGGCGGATGGCGGATGTGCGTAGATTTTGAAGATCTAAACAAGGCGTGTCCAAAAGATTGTTATTCTCTTCCTGAGATTGACAAAAAGGTTGACTCATTAGCTTCCTTTCGCTGGAAATGTTTTCTAGATTGTTATAAAGGTTATCATCAAGTCTTGATGAAAAAAGAGGACGAAGATAAAACCGCTTTTCGCACGGAGAAAACATTTTTTGTTATACCAAGATGCCTTTTGGTCTCCGCAATGCGGGAGCTACTTATCAAAGATTGATGGATACAGTGTTTGGAGATGACATCAGGAAAACTGTGGAAGTCTACATTGATGATTTGGTCATTATGAGTAATTTAGAAGACACTATGCTAGACAACATCCAACGAACTTTTGATTCTCTGCGCGAGGTAAATCAAAGTTAAATCCCAGCAAATGCTCCTTCGGCATGGAGGAGGGCAAATTTTTGGGTTTCATCGTCACCAAAGACGGTTTCAAAGTTAATCCCGAGAAATTCGAGGCAATCAAAAAATGTCTTCTCCAACTACCATCAAAGAGATGCAACGTTTGGTTGGAAGGTTAGCTGCGCTAAACCGCTCCTCGCCAATCATGCTGCAAAGTCTTATCCATTTATTCGAACCTTGCGCAATTGTACGAAAAGCAAAGAGTTCACATGGACTCCTGAAGCTGATCAAGCTTTCCAGCAGATGAAAGATTGTTTAGTTCAACTTCCCACACTTACTGCTCCTCGTGAAAAAGAACCCATGGTCTTATATCTTGCAGCATCTGAGGTAGCAGTAGGTGTCGTCTTGTTGGTAGAACGCGCAAGGGTCCAGTCTCCAATTTATTATATCAGCAAGATGTTGAACGATCCAGAGACAAGGTATTCAATCATGGAGAAATTAGTTTTAGCATTGGTCCATGCTTCGCGCAGGCTGCGAAGATACTTCTAGGACATGTTATTACAGTTTTAACAAATTTTCACATTGGCCAAGTCCTGGCCAAACCAAATGTTTCTGGAAGATGGGCAATAGAATTGGGAGGTTATAACATCTGTTATAAACCTAGACCAGCTATCAAAGGCCAAGTTTTGGCGGATTTCATCGCTGAGATTCCCGCTGATAAACTTGAAGAATGCCAAGCAATTCAAAACCCAGTCCCAATCATTGACAATAGAGCCTGGACATTGTTTACCGATGGCGCATCAAACAGTGATGG
The DNA here is from genome assembly GCA_947069175.1 of Scalesia atractyloides. Taxonomy (NCBI): domain Eukaryota; kingdom Viridiplantae; phylum Streptophyta; class Magnoliopsida; order Asterales; family Asteraceae; genus Scalesia; species Scalesia atractyloides. Next base: position 89,691,187 of record CAMTDV010000017.1, read on the forward strand.
TGCTGGAGCAGGTCTTCGATTAATGAGTCCAGAGGGAGCAGAATTCACATATGCAATTCGGCTGGATTTAAAAGCACCAACAACGAGGCCGAATATGAAGCTTTCCTAGCAGGCCTGCGCCTCGCTATCAAAATGGGTGCAACAAATTTAGAAGCCCATGTTGATTCATTACTAGTTGCTAAGCAAGTAATTGGAACCTACAATGCAAAGGGAGATATCATGGCTTTATACTTGGCGCAAGCCAAGCTCTTATCGCACAGTTCCAACAATTTAAAGTCACACACGTCAAGCGAAGCGAAAACAACATGCTGACGCTTTGAGTAAACTCGCAAAACTAGTTTCAAGCATTTGGCAAAAGAAGTTCGCATCGAGGTTTTAAGTAATCCACCAGTCCCTCCCAGACAAGTGACAATGGTCGAAGTAGGAGACCCATCATGGATGTCTCCAATAATGATGTATTTGTTACATGGTTCTTTACCAGAAGATAAAGCGCAAGCACGTAAGTTACGATGCAAAGCCCTCAATTACGAAATGATTGACGGTATTCTGTACCGAGCTCTTACATGGGTCTTTCGCTTCCGTGTGTTAACAAACATGATGCGCAATACCTGATCAAAGGAGGTCCATGAGGGGCTATGTGGTATACATTCCTAGGCCGCGCATGGTAGTAGCCAAAGTGAAAAGCGCAGGGTATTATTGGCCCGGAATGTACGTTGACGCTGTAGAAATCTTGCGCAAATGCATGTCCTGCCAAAGGCATGCCTCTAAAACGTTGCGCCCAAAGAACCCTTTGGTACCCGTCACAATAGCTTGGCCATTTCCACAATGGGCCATTGATTTAGTGGGACCATTTCCGGATGCGCCCGGCGCAATAAAGTTTATCATTGTTGAGGTCGATTACTTCACCAAATGGGTTGAAGCAAACCTTTAGCTTCTACTACAGCGATGGTAATTCGCAAATTCATATGGGAATACATTATTTGCCGTTTTGGTCTGTCCCATGCGCATTATTACAGACAATGGTCCAAATTTAATGGCTGAAGAATTGCAAACATGGATGACCGAAATGGGAATCCAGCATGTTTTCCCTTCTGTTGCGCACCCACAAGCAAATGGTCAAGTTGAAAGCATAGACAAACAGTTGGTCGACGGTATCAAGCCCGCCTTGGCACGGCACAGCGGGGGTGGTTGACGAATTGCCTAGCATCTTGTGTGCACACCGAACTATGCCCAAGACTAGTACCGGAGAAACTCCTTTTAGCCTTGTGTACGGCACGGAAGCTGTGATTCCTGCCGAAATTGGGTTACCGTCTCCAAGAATGCTAGCTTTGGAAAAAAAGATAACGAAGAACAAAAGCGCATCGACCTAGACCTATTGGAAGAACGACGAGAAAATGCACGATTCGCGAAGCTAAATACAAGTCCCAGCTTGAAAAGTATTACAACAAAAGGGTGCGCATTGTTCCTTTTTGCCTGGTGACTTTGTTCTTCGCGATAATGAAGCGTCGAATGCCGAAAAAACCGGGGAAGTTAGCCCCGCGATGGAAGTTCCGTACGTGATAAATGAAGTATTGGGAAAAGGCGCGTACACTCTGAAGCGTATGGACGGATCCAGCGTTCCTCGAACCTGGAACGCCGAACAATTACGCCGATGTTATATGTAATCTCAGTCCTCTAAGCAACTTCTGAGCGTTGCGTAACGAGACTGCTTACTTTTTTTTGTTATGTAATCTTAGTGGCAACCATAGTTTTGCGCTTTATCAGTATGAATAAAATACTCTGCCACTACTTACAGTATTGAATATGTTCATTTCAATTCCTTTGGATAAACAAAAACACAAACTCATGAGCCACAAGCTAACTTAATACTTACGCTCACACATGAGAAAAGAAATTGTTCATTTGTCTATCCTACACAAGTAATTTGTCTCATGCAAACATTGTAAAGCTGAAATATATTATATTCACATCCCAATACTTGCGCAACAGCGCAACGTTACAAGTTATCACAAAGTAAAAAATTACAAATTTCCTATTTATAGATTTGGTTCCCGCCTGCTTCTCTGTTGAAGAAAAGATCTCTTTTAGTTTATCAACAAAGTCGTCTTGCTGAGCGCGGCGTCTACAAGTCCATAATCGGAACTTGCAATTGATCATATTTTTCTTTAGCGCAGAGTAAATGACGGCAGTATTTAGCCCATGAGTGGCAACACGGCTTGTATCCCATTCGGTCTTCAGTGCATGTGCCACGTGCAAAGTACACTCCCTATAGCCCTCGGCATGCCCGTCATTGCACGCCGCCATCATCAACTCTGCCACTCTCTCATCCAACTCCGTAGAGTTAAGGATGGCATTTGCGATCTGTATACAATACAATCAGTATATGTTGCGACAATCAAACCAGACATATATAAAGAAAAGTGAATATTACCTCCACAATCCCGTACTCCCACAACCAGGTAAGCTGGTTCATGAGGGGTTCGGTCAAGGTTTCTGCTGTAGCGCGAGCGACCTCCGTGTCGTTAAGTATTTGTTTGCCTTCAGTTAAACGGCGGATCAACTCGGCTTTCTCTGTTCGGTGAAGGTTGATATCTTTTTTCAAACTATCAACCTCAGCTTGCAGCCGCGCCTGGTCAAATAACATAACAGTTAGATCCTCAATTTCTTTATTCTTAAGAAGGAGAGTCATTTTGGTTGATACCTCATTCTGCTCGCTCCTTTCTCTGTGTGAGCGCGCCTCTTCTGCTGCCGCAACAGCATCAGCTTTTCTTTCTTGAGTTTCTCAATTTCGTTGCACAGAGAAATTTTTCTTTGTTGTCACGATCACAAGCCTCCACAAAGCGCTTGCGCTCGTCCGCATATTGCGCAGCAGAGGCCTCACACTTCGCTTCCACACGCACAACACTCTTCAGTCTTCTCCTAACTGGCCTTTTCGCCTCAATCATCGAGCATCTTAACGTCTTTCTTCAAATTGGCCTTCGCCTTCTCATTTCAACCATCACATCTTTGTTCATGCTGCCCATTCGCGCACGATCCTATTCATTGTGGAAGAGGGAAGGGCAGACTCTTGCAGATATGACTCGTAGGTAGCCTCGTGGTCTTTTTCTTCCTGGCGCTTCACCTCCGCCGGCGGAAGATGCCCTTATACCACTCCCTACAGGAGTGCCAATCAGTGAAAACATCAGCCTGCTTAACTTTCCACACGGGCTGATGAATCGTAGAGGCCCGCCTCTCAGAATAAGAGCGATAATAATAGTCCCCAGGCGTCTCCTCTATGCGAATAGGCGACTCCTCCTCCGAATCCTCAACAAACACAAAGCCTTCGCTTTGTGTTGAAGGTCCGGATCCCTTGGATATCAACTTTGACGGTTCCCCGGCATCTGTAGCCGTTTCTTTAACCTGCTCGCCAGCAGGATTCTCAGCATCAAAATTTTTGGGCTCTTCTTCCGGAGCCACTTTCTCAATACTTTCCGGGACGATGGGGTCGGCATCAAGAACAGAGTTTCTTGCCCCGCATCTCCCTCCTCAACGTTTCTCAGGCCTGCGCGGCGATGGTATAGCAGATGAGGTGGCCGGCGCAGACTTCACAATTTTCTCTGCAAAAGCATATTAACAAATACCAAGTATAAGATTCTGCGCAACTTTTGTGACAAAAATGCGTAACAAACTAAACGTACCAGGTGAGAATTTCTTTGCAAAGGCATCCAGATTGCCCTTCTTGCCAATGCGCGGGCGCGCAACTTTTGTTTGCGCAGGGGTTTTCGTTTCTTCCTCCTTCCTCTTCTTGGAAGTGCGCTTCAACGCCTCTTCCGGGCTAGAAGGTACTTCCAAGGGATCATCTGGGTTCGTAGCTGGAAGAGAGGAGGTGTCAATGGGTTGGGCTTCGGTTTCTTCAAACCTACAGGTGCAAGACCCTCCAGTGAGTCCGACACCACCACATAATTGCACCAAGAGTCAGATACGAGACGCGTACCTTTCTTGCCCTCAGCTTTCGCAGCAGATGATGGCTTGGTTTTGTGCTCTGGGTTGGAAGGGGGAGGCGCAGCAGCTGCGCAGCAGTTGGTTCTTCTTCTTCTTCTTCTTCTTCAAATCAGGGCTACGCCAAGTTAGCAAATCACCTACATAATCAATCATATTGAGCAAAGGTTGCGCCATTAGTTATATTGCAATATTACTTAGAAAAAATGTTCAAGAGTAAATTGCAATATCAACTTAGGCTTTGTAAGAACTTATTTACCAGTCTTCGAAGATGGTTGCGCCTCCAGATCCTCCTTCTTGGGCAACTCAGAGTTCCCAAGATTTGTGAGAACCAAGTTTCCTCACCATCAGCAATAGGCACGACTGCCATTTTTCCTTTCTCTCTCTTGAAAGAGACCAAGTAGAGAGGCGCAACTACATAACAAACATTTTTGCATCAATACATATTTATTGAAAGATATTGCTAGGAAGTTAAAAGGTTACATACCAGTTCCATCTTCGGTATGCACCGGTTTTTCCCGGCGTTCCTTCTTCCAGAAAATACTCATCCCGGCAGCGATGAGGGCCCTCTCCGGCAAAACAATATTGGGCACATCTTTAATATCTTGATACCATACCTCGTCGGGTTCTCCAGCTCGATCTCATCACCGGCCCGGAATGTCATCTTCATCGGATCACCGCCGCCTTGATGAAGACGAACTTCTGCTTCCAGTCGTGGTAGGACTTCGCGGCACCAAAAGCATCGTTGGTTGCACACCTGTGAACGAAAAAACCCAACGAGCAGTGCAACTGGTAGAAAACTCTAAACTTCTCGACCGCCGGCACGATCTGCATCGACCGACAAACGAACTCAAAATGCCACCCTTCCACCGGGCTCAACTGAGAAATGTGAATCTTGTAAAAACCGAGAATTTCCAGCAACAAATGGGTCACCGGAAGCCGGAAGTTCCTTCGGCAAAATAATCGTAAAATAATGTAATGTAGCCAGCCGGCGCATCAGCCGCCGTGGCATTCGCCGCCGGAAAAAACGCTTTCCAGTACGGAGAAAAAGAAAGTTGGTGGCAAGATTATCGAAATCTTTCTTCGACCACTTTAGCGGTGGCAAACTTGACGACGATATCTCAGCAGAACTTGCACCGGTGGCCATAACTCGAACTTTGAAGAAAACTTAGAAAACTTTGAAGGTCGCCGAAGATATGAACACAAATTTCTCTCAAGTCGTAATCTGGTGAGGAAGCAAATGGATCATTGATCCTTTATATACTAATCGCAATTAATGAACGATTTGACTGCAACGACTTTTGCGACGATCACGTATCCCCAAGTAACCGCAGGGGCGAGTGGGGAACAGTAACCGCCCCACGCGCGCGAGTGTCGCCGAAAAAGCATTAAATACGGTAAAGACATGTACTGTTGACAGTCTGTCAACAGTACCACCACGTCTCAAGAACGTGCGTCGTCACCAACTACACCATCTAGATAAGTGACACGCGTCTAAGTATATTTGAAATTCAAATACTTTTTCAAAATTCACTTACGACACGTCACCAAGATACATAAAGCAACAAAAGGCTAGTCCTTACCTAGGCAGCACATTTATCTTAAGTCCAGTGCTCCACCTACTTTTTATTTTTACATAGGAGCAACACTGGACTGGGGGACTTGAAGGGGTATGGTCCCAAAAACCTTGCGCCAATCAAGGAAACCATACCCATTAATAACTTTTAAGAAAACTGCGCGCAGACTTCTTTGCCAAAATAAGATTTATTAGAACTCTGCGCCAAATATCCAAGAGAGGAAAGCGTCATTTAACTACCTTGCGCGGGCTCGCGAAGGTTCAAAGTTAACCTTGAACACTCTCTTTGGATAAATGCTTCATTTAACTACCTTGCGCGGGCTCGCAGTCAAAGGACTTCGTTGATAAGTTCATTAACTACCTTCGGTGCAAGTCAATACCTTACTTCGTTTGATAATGTTCATTATGTCATTTAACTACCTTGCGCGGGCTCGCGCAAGGTTCAAAGTTAACCTTGAACATTCTCGTTGATAATGCTTCATAACTACTTGCTGCAAGTTCATTATACTTCGTTGGAATGCTATGCACAAACCTTGCGCAGATATTTATATCAAAGCAAGCATCCACCAAACGTTGCGCTAAGTAGCAAAGAGAAGAAGGAAGATCAGTTAACTAACTTGCGCTTCTCGCGCAAGGAAACAGTAAATCCTGAGAAACTTTCCCTTAGCAAAATCCTTGACTTGGTGCAGAAGCAAAGGAGAATCTTTTCTGTTAGAACAGAATGTACACGTGGCGAATAATAGATGGGTAACAGCTGTGAAACCTTCTAGAAGCCATTAACACCCAATCGTGCAACTCATCTTTTCGGTTATAACCAATTGCCACATGGCAGCATCTGGACGGCTGAGGAAGATCACGGTGATGGCATGCTCACATTTATAAGATGTAGTGATCTCATGTTGACACGTGGCACCTCCCTAACGCTGATGAGCTCACGATCCGTGTGCACTAACGGATTGCCAACAAACTTAACGGAATAACAAAAGATTCCGTTAAAGTTAACAATCTCTCTTTTTGGCGCCAAACACCGGCTATAAATAAGTAACTTGGAGTTCAAGGAAAGGTATTCACTCTCAACTACTCTCTCTCTTACAATACTTACTTCCGACTACCTGACTTATTCTCACACCGGAGGGTGGTCACAGAGAGAACCCCCTTCTCCCCGTGGCGAGCTAACGGTGTTTTTTTGCAGGTTCAGCAGAAGTACTGTATTATTACCATCCATCGTGAAACCAAACGGAGGGTTAACCCTTTTATGCAGAGCCCATTCCATAGATCTACTTAGATTCCGGTATAGTTGATCTAGGGTTTCTTCATAGGGATTAACCCAAAACTAATGGGTGATGATGATGATGTATTTCAGAAATTGGGTTTTGTGTTTGATGGGTTTGTGGGTAATAGTTTGATGATAATGTATTCTTTGTTTGATAAAAGGGCGATGGACGCTGTGTGTCGATGAAATGCCTAGGCATTGTGTAATGTTGTGGACGATTTTGATTTCTGATATGCTAAAATTGGGGATGTCAAGGTGCAAGATTGGTTTTTAACGGAGCACTAGTTGAGGATAGAGAAATTTTGGGTGCCATGATTTCTAGGTATCAATCGGTTTGTTCAATTACTACTTAATTTTTCTTTTTTTTGTACCATTCGATGATTTGATCATGTTTTTGGGTTATTAATCTATTTTCGTTTATATGCTTAGTCGAACAATAAAGTTTAAGTAACAATCCAACGTTAATGTTGTAGTATTGTTAGCCATAGTGAACAGCTGATGTCCACAAGCCAAATCAGTTAGCTATCATTCAACATATTATGTAATATTCTCCATCCATTACCTAACTCACTCGGTTATAAATTTTTTTTTATGATAGAGTGGTGCAGGCCTATTAGCAATGTTTGATACCACAAAGGATGCAACGGTGCGTATGACGCTGTAGCAAAGCGACTAAGAGGGTTAAAAACCAACAAAACTTTGAGATATTATCATTGTTCCCATAGTAGAAATCACCAACAATAGAAGAAAAATAATAAAGTCCAGCGGTTGTAGTAGTAGTAGCACTAGCAATAACATGAAAGTTAGCAGTACCAGCAATCAAGCGATTGATTATTACAATATAGAACTCAGTTTGATTCTTGGTGGTCATCTGAAAACCAGAGCAAAGATTGTTTTTATGCCTTTTAAGTCTATGTAATTACTACTCATGTTTATGTTTATTTAGTTGGTGGATTATTCATTTTTTATTTTATCATGTAATTGTTCCAATATTGTTATATGTACGAGTTTGTTTTCTTTTTCATATATGCTTTTTTTGAATATTATAATTTACACATGTGTAAACCTCCATATATATGGTTGTTTTTTTAATATTATGATTTACACATGTGTAAACCTTCATATATATGATTGCTTTTTTAACCATTATAGATTACACGTTTTCATATGATTTACACATGTGTAAATTGCTCACTCTCTTTTATTTGTATTTTACCTTGTATTACACATGTTTAAGTGCTTGTTTTAAACATGAGCAGCTAATTACACATGTGTAAATTTGTTCCCTGTTAGTTATTTGTATCTGTTTTACACATTTTCAATTGAGTTACACATGTGTAAACTGTTATTTTACATATTTTCAGCCCAATTACATATGTGTAAAGTGTTCCCTGTCACTAATTTGGGTATGTTTTACACATTTTAGCTCATTACACATGTGTAAATTGTTCAGTGGTCACTTAATTGTTTATGTTTTACACATTTTAGCTAGTTTACACATGTGTAAATTGTTCCTTGTCAATTAATTGTGTATGTTTTACACATTTGCAGCACATTTACACATGTGTAAACTGTCAATTAAACAAGATAGTATCTTATGTAAAAAGGTGAGGACAAAACGGTAAATTTTATTGATAACAAAAAAAATATTTACAACCTACGGGAATTGGAGTTCCCGGGTTATACCCCAGGGAAGACACCAACCCCAAACTATTAGCTATGGTCTAACAATTAGAACCTAACAAGGCCCCGACCATAAGCTAAACTAGAAATAAAAAAACAACATTTTCTAAACTTAAAGCCACACTCGGCCCAAATCTAACATAAAAGTAAATCTATACAATCAAGTTTCAAACAACCAACACCATCGAAAAAACAAAAACAATCAAACACGATTGAAACGTTAAAACAACATCTAAAGCATAACATCCGAGGGTCCATCTTGAGCATCCAAAAACCATGAACTCGACGAAGTAGCAGCATCATCCTCATTCCTCAACCTGCCCAAACTCCAAATAACCCATACACCAAAGAATATCACCAGCAAACACCAAACCCAACTTAATTTTCACATCCACAAACCAATATTTAAACAAATAAACATTTTGACTTACACATGCGTAAATTCTCAGTTACACGTGTAAATTTGTTTTACACATGTGTAAGTTTCTGTTTTATATATGTGTAAATTCTCAGTTAAACATGCTAAAATTTTTTTACGAAGTTACTATTTACACATGTGTAAGTTTCTATTTTACACATATAAGTGTTTGTTTTACGCAATGTAAGTGCTTCTTATTTAGACATGTATAAATTTGTTTTACAAACTTTATGTTTTACACATGTGTAAATTCTCAGTTAAACATGTGTAATTTTGTTTTACAAACTTTATGTTTTATACATGTGTAAGTGTTTAGGTTTTACACGTGTGTATATTCTCAGTTACAATAAAATGTAATTAAACAACATTGTAAATTCAACGAGAATTTAGTAGAACACAAACAAATAGCCAAAGATCAATAGCCTAATGAATACAAATTCTAAACTAAAGATCTTTAGACCACACTATATAGGCCTCAACCTTTCGATACACTTGACAAGTAGTGTCTTGATTTCACAAGGATATATTGTGTAACACCTCGTGTTTTTACGTCCACTATTTTTCCGACACGTGTCCGGTAATCCCGTGCTGTAACAGGAGGGACCAAAGTCGTTGAAACAATAAATGATAACCCCGTTATGCGATTGTTGAAAGTAGAGGGACTTAAAATGAAGATTTAGAATTTTTCAAGTTCTGGGCACCCCTTACGGACCGCAAGGCTCAAATCTAGTCACCTCCAAGCTTTCCATTTCGTTCATATCACTCATTTGGACCTAATGTAAGTGTTCAAATTCGTGTTTAGTGATTCCTTATAGCTTTTAGCTTAGAACAAAGTCTCGTCGTAATTACGCCTTGACTTTGTTCCAAATCCGTGTATACTTGTGATTGTGAGTAACGAAAGTTCCTATACGTTAATAATAATGGAGGTGTTAATCCCTCAAGAGGGCATCTCAAGAGTTTCACGGATTCATGGCCAATTGACGAGTTAACCGAAAAGTCAAATAAAGTCAAACTGACCAAATCTTATAAATTTCATAACTAATGATTGGATGTTATAAAATATGTTTTGATGCATTAGCAACCTAAAAATAAGTGTTAGAACATATGTCTATGGATTCGGCTCGTCAAGTTTTGGTCTAGGCTCGGTTTGTAGCTAAAAGTCACAACAGTTGACTTTTGTTACTTTTGGTTCTGACCCATTTCGAGCCACCTTTGCTGCTGACCTTTGACCATTTTAAGACCATAATTATATTAGAATGACCATCTAAGTTTCGTCACTCGATTCATTAGAAATCTGAGTTTACATACAAGTTCCGCTAAAATTACATAAACTTTGCAAAAAGGTCCTTTTTGTGCAAATCATGATTTTAAACACCCAGCATGTAAATATAAAACATAAACTGATTAGTAAACATAATTTTATTATATCAATATTTAGGATTGATTCTAATCCGAGTTTTAGCAAAAGATGCATTTATGGCATAAAAAGACTAAAATGCCCTTTTCGGCATTTTAAAAAGATTTAACATGGTTTTATCATCAAAAAGATATGTTTACTGATATAATATGATAATTAGGACATATTGGGATGTTTATTCAGATTACGACCTGAATGAAGGTCTAAGATTCGTTAAATGCCAAGAAATGACCAAATTACCCTTTTCACGAAAAATGACTCAAAACAATCTTTTTGAAATCAAAACTTAAATCTAATGATATATTAAGTTAAATAACATATTTTTGATGTATAAAACAGGTCCTAACCCAGTTTATCTTAAACATCGATTAAACGGCATTTTAGCGGCTTTTACGCCTTTCCGGCGCATAGTATGGTTTAAAACTATAACTATGAGACAAGACTTGTTACCTACTGATTTATAAACTTATTTTCAACATCTTAACAGTAAGTACAAGTCCCGAACTTAGAACCCCAATTTTAGCTTCAAAGCTGTGTGTGAAATTACTAAAATGCCCTTACGGGACATAAGCTATTTTAAAACTATAAAACACACATATATTTGAAATCCTACTGTTGTAACATTATAAAACAAGTATTTTTACAGATTCATAAAGGTCTTGACATCAGATTCATATTTAACATCTTTAATAAACCTTAAAATGATGAAAATGCCCTTGTAAGGCATAATTCGGTTTTAAATATATCTCAGGCCTACCTTTTGCAAAGCTACTGATTTTATAACATATTTTAAACATATATCCATATGGAACTTGTATATGACTCAGTTACGATGTTTCGCCTATGTGCGTTCGGTTAAACTTACGTAGCTAATTTACGTACTTAAACCAAAACGGGTTTAACTTTGACATTTCTCTATAAAAATCTGGAATGTTGTTGGTTTACCCATATTAGACAAGTTTATATACTTGTCAAGTCCAACTAACATCCTATTCTGGTCACTGCTTAATCTAGCGTATCGTACCGTATCTTATTTTAGCATAAGACTAACCCGTCCAATTCTAGGACTTAATTAAGGACCCGTTAGCATTCTAGTATTGGTTAAGAATTACCATCACTCCAGACTGAACACCTTCCGGTAATTGTACCTGTACTTGCTTTGATCTGCAGCTGAGTTCTGACTTTCTGAAGACTTAACTTCAGGTAAATACCCTTAACTTATTTTCCTTATACGGGCTTGGGATACGGTAAATTATTACCGCTTGGTCGGGTATGGGAACATGTTTTATCCAGTTGTGATAATTAACCAAAATATTGCATAACCCGGTTTTGATCTGTTTTGTCTGAAACTAAAACATTGGGGGTGGACTTGACCGTGTCCGGGATATTCTTGGCTCACTAAAGTGCTACTGGCCACGACAATATAGCATGGCGTGTAGGCATACACTGGGTAATTGCTATCTGCTTTCTATGTGAAAGTTCAGAGTGGTGTGTCAGTCGATCACGTCTCAGTTTCTGTACCGGGCTCCATATGTAAAAGCCTGACATGTAAATTGTATACAAGGTCATTGTACTATCCCAAGTTATTTATGAAAATGTGCAAGTGCACCTAAATCCATTTTAGAAAGGATTTTCAAAATGAGTCGGTTGAGTGTATTTACCAGTGTACACTGACGTATTTTCAAATATTAAAATACAGGTACAAGTACGAAATAGGCCGGAAGCTGCGGGGCGTTGACCTTAAGGAGTTGCGACCTTAGAGTTGAGCCTGTAGAGTCTGTTATCATTTTTGTATGTTATCTGATCCGCCTGTGGATCTTATTACAAGCCTTGATGTATATTTGTGTTTTCCGAACTTTTGGACACTTATGGTTTGTAATAGTTTATATTTTACTCCAAGCCTTCCGTTGTGTTACTCTTTGTTGTAATTGGTTATGATCATATCAACTGTCGTCACGATACTCCCCACCGGCCCACCGGAATACACGTGGAAAACGGGGTGTGACATGTTGGTATCAGAGCCAACGTTTGAGGGAATTCGACACTTGTCTTTAGTGTTTGATCTCAAACGACACAGTAACACATTCCTTAGTCTCCCGAGTCTAGGCTATGACCTAGGAATTTTCATTTCCTTATTTTATTATTATGCCTTGTTTTGTGTTTTAACTTATTTTGAAGTAGGAATCATGCCGCCTAAATTCTCGAGAGGAGCAAAAGGAAAGGGTCTAATGAGGAGTGGATCTTCGAAGCAAGGGCCCTCAAAAGCACCTGTTTATAACCCATATGAAGGCTCAGACGACTTGTCATCACCATGGGAGCCTTACCCAAATTTACCTCATGAGTATTCGCCGCCATCTGAGCCACATTATGTCCAACAACCTTCGCATTCGCACCATAGCCACCATTCCTACCACTCACATTCCCATTCTTCTCAAGGGAATTACAACACTGATATCCAACTACGTTCACTTTCAGTGACTCCACCCGAAGATTCTCCAGAACCTATGGAGGAAGATTCAGAACCAGAGCTGCCAGCAACAGGATCGATGGGTCACCCCATTGACATATCCAGCGGTTCTAACTCGTACAATGGAACCCCTCATCACTACACCGACAGCTACGAGGAAAGGTGGGGAAAATATGTATTCTACAATACCCCTTCTATCCATGATACCCCATCTTACCACGACACCCCTTCATACCACACTCCACCACAAGAACCACCAGTGGAGCAGCCACTACCACCTCCACCTCCACCTCCACCTCCAAGAAGACGTGGGGCGCGCATGAAGGTGCGCCTAGGACCGAGAGTAGGGTCACTCTCACCTAGGGCTGTAAACGAACCGAACGTTCAGCGAACAGTTCGTGAACCGTTCGGTGGGAAGTTCGTTTATGTTCGTTCGTTTAGTAAACGAACGAACATGAACAAGAAATTTCGTTCGATTAGTTAAATGAACGAACATGAACTAGGGTCTCCTTCGTTTAATTGTGTTCGTGAACGTTCGGTAAGGTGTTCATGAACGTTCGTAAGTGTTCGTGAACATTCATTCATTTGCGTTCGTTTATGTTCATATGTTTGTGTTTCAATTAAAGATTTGTGTACTTTCATATATTTTATCTATACTTTTTATGTTATTAAACTTTTATTTATTTTATTACCATTAAACTTTTATTTATATTATTACCCTAACAATTAAACTAGGAAACCCTATTTCACTTGTTTATGCGCCGACCCCCCTTTTATTTCTCATTATTTACATCGACGAATACGATCGACCTCCGTTCCACAATAATGGATCCATTGCCTTTATCCTTCGTCATGTTCGCCAAATTTATTTGTGTTCATGAACCATTCGCGAACACACTCATTACCTTAATGAACGAACACGAACATAAAATCTCGTTCGTTAAGCATTCATGAACCATTCGTGAACACATTTATTTCCTTAGCGAACGAACACGAACAAGGCCTTGTTCGTGTTCGTTCGGTTCGTTTACAGCCCTACTCTCACCTAACCCTTACCCTATTATTCCCGAGGACCCACAAATGGGTGGACCCTCGCATACTTCACCATTTATGGAGAACCAACCACAATTAACTGTTGAGCATGAGCCTCAACCACCAATTCCTATAAGTGAGCCACCACCACTACCACCATCAGGTTTTGATAACCCTATTCCTTCTTATTCAAACCTACCAAGATATAACCCATTTGAACCCTCTACTTGGCCGGAGCATAGCCACAGTCATAATGTACCACTTCATGACCCGTATCTAGAAATGGCCATGAATGCACACTATCCTAACCCCTATCATTATCAACCAAGTGGATATCCTTATTATAATTATCAACATCCGGTTGCACCGTCTCAACCCCAGCCTCAAACGCAACCGCAGCAGCCACCGCCAACAATGGAAGTTCTTACTGAAGCAATAGAAAAGGTCAAAGAACTTCAGGAACAAACAACTAAAGATAATAAGAAGAATAACAAGCTGCTGAAAAGGCTAGTAAAGAAGCTAAGCGGGAAAAATGATTAAATTAATAACTATTGTTGTATTTGTTACTTTAAATTAAGTCCCTGCGTGGACATTTTAATTATTACAAGCATAGTCCCTGTGAGGACAATTTACCTTTATTTAAGTCCTATTTATGACTCTATTGTATCGCATTATTATTATGAATGGAAGTTTGGAAATTTTAAATTTTGTATTCCTTTCATCAAGTTGTTCAAGCGAACGTCTCGAATTTATTTCGAAATTTATGATCTGCGAAATATTTCCAAAAGATCCTCTTAATGATTTACGCCCGCGAAGTGATTAGGTCACATGATTGGCAAAACGGTAGTTATATGGTTTTCTACCATGATAGTTAAGGTTGAGATTTCCCTTCTATCCAGAGGTGGTGAACTATGTTCTAAACCCTCCTAGTCTGCCTAATCTGGACTAGTTATTTAAATCATTTTAAGAGTTCATTCTAAAAAGTTAATATATTCAAAATATTAACCTCTTGGTAAGTGTGACTTGAGGAACCACACGAGCCATATAAGTAATGGACTACGTCCAAACTTACATGATCTATTTTGATTATGATCAATCATCAGTGCGATGATTATTTTAATTAACACCCACTAGTGGTGTGATGTTTCCAAGCTATATTTATGTCCATTAGTGACGATCGACAGCTGTAGTCTACGACTCCCTGTCTCGAGGTAGTAAAACTACGTTCGAACCTCGAAGCTTCGTGACCCTTTAGTGATCCTAGCGTTTTGTAATTTAAATCTTTTCAACTAAGCCTTTGGTGCTATTCCATATGTCCTTTGGTGACAGGCCTTCGTGCCACACTTAAACACCCCCCATAAAATTGACAAGTTCGTATGGCTTTATTATGCCATACAATGCAAGTCATCAAGCATGTATGACTAATTTAAATTATATTATTAAATATTATAGCTTCTTCAAGCAAGATGGCGGATTCTAACGAAGTGAACAACCAAAGAAAAGATGATGACGCGAACGAGAACATTGTTATAACAAAAGGAGATCTTCAAGCGCTCATTGCCACAGAAGTTGAAAAGGCAATAAAGGATCGTGCCGATAAGCCATTAGAATCAAGTGCTTCACATTCTAAGCACTCGTCCAAGCATACCACCAAACAACACTCGAAACCTTCTTTGGAAAAGAAGGAACACTCGGAGCACTCTTCAAATGTGAGGAGAGAGAGAGAGAGGAATTATCAGAAGAAGACTAAGTTTTCGAAGGATGGTTGTTCGTACAAGTACTTTGTGTCTTGCAAGCCGCGAGACTTTACTAGTGAGAGAGGAGCAGTGGGAACTCTGAGATGGTTAGATGAGATTGAGATGGTTGTAGAAATCAGTGGATGCGCGGAAAAGGATGTGGTGAAGTACGTTGCTCAATCATTTAAAGGAGATGCTTTGATATGGTGAAAATCAATGATTCAATCATCTGGGAAAGTTTATATGTATAATATGAGTTGGGAAAAGTTTGTTGAGTTGATAAAGGAGACTTACTGTCCACCTCAGAAGTGGAAAAGATTGAAACAGATTTTTTGGGTTTGCAAATGAAGAGTTTGGATTGCAGGAAATATTTGTCTGATTACAAGTCCTTGTCAAGATTGGTACCTTACCTGATTACCCCTGAATCCAAACGCATCGCGCGTTTTATTGGTGGATTGGAACCAGAGATCAAGGGGAATGTCAGGGCTTCAAGGCCCGAAACTTTCAGATCTGCAGCAAAGTTAGCTTTGACACTGACTCAAGATTTGAAGAGACAACGATCCATAAAGTCCGAAACAGAGGGAAAGAGAAAAAGAGAGGATGACCGGAATCACCGGTCAAACAAGAATCGAAGGTTTGGATTCAACAGGAATCAGTAAAGGTCGGATGATAGGCCTAAGTGTAGGAAGTGCAACCGACGACACTTTGGATCGTGTCGGGACAACTCTCAGTCTAAACCTTGTGGAATTTGTAAGAAGGTGGGGCACAAGGTCCTAGAATGCAAGGATCTGAAGGAAGCCACTTGTTACAATTGTGGCGAGAAGGGGCACATCAAACCCAACTGCCCCAAGTACAAGAAAGACGACACTGCTAAGAATGATGGAGCGAAGAAAGGAAAGGCTCGTGCTTTCCAAATGAAAGCAAAGGAGGCTGTGAATGACAATGTGATAACAGGTACGTTCCTTATAAGTGATGTTTATGCTTGAGTTCTCTTTGATTTCGGAGCTGATAAATCTTTTGTAGATCATAAGTTTAGTACCTTATTAAACTTGCCTATAAGAACTCTAGACATAACCTATGACGTAGAACTCGCCGATGGAACGATTGAGACAACTTCTACGATTCTAGATGGATGTTCCATATTCATCAAGGATCATCCCATTCCTTTTTCACTTCTGCCAATGAAATTGGCAGGATTCGATGTAGTTCTTGTTTTGGATTGGTTGTCTAGTAACCAAGCCCATATAGCCTGTAACAAGAAACTCATCGAGATTAAAACCCCAAATGGAGATACACTCGCTATACAAGGAGACCGATATTACGGGATGTCGGAAAAAGCATCGTTACTCAAAGCATCGAAGTGTTTAAAGAAAGGTTGTGTCATTTATATGGCACAAGTGACCCTTGACGAGCCAAAGCCAAAGATTGAAGACTTGCCCGTTATCTCTTAGTTTATAGATGTTTTCTCCAAAGACTTGCCTGGTCTGCCTCCAGACAGACAAGTGGAGTTTAAAATTGATATCATACCGGGAGTCGCCCCTGTTGCGAAAGCCCCATACCGATTGGCGCCCACAGAGATGAAGGAATTGCGAACTCAGCTGGACGAATTACTGGAAAAGGGTTTTATTCAACCTAGTTCCTCACCTTGGGGAGCTCTAATCTTGTTTGTAAAGAAGAAAGATGGATCAATGGGAATGTGCATTGACTACCGTGAGCTAATTAAGTTAACAATCAAGAATCGCTATCCATTACCCAGGATCGATGATTTATTTGATCAACTTCAGGGAGCGAGCTACTTTTCAAAGATTGATTTGAAATCGAGATATCATCAACTCAAGGTTCGCACAGAAGATGTTCCGAAAACAGCATTTAGAACAAAGTATGGACACTACGAGTTTTTGGTAATGCCTTTTGGGCTCACGAATGCACCTGCGGCTTTTATGGATTTGATGAATAGGGTTTGCAAACCGTACTTGGATAAGTTTGTCATTGTCTTCATATACGACATACTTATCTATTCTCGCAGTCAGGCTGACCACGAGAAACATTTGAGGTGTATCCTAGAGTTGTTAAGACAAGAAAAGCTCTACGCAAAGTTTTCAAAGTGTGAATTCTGGTTGCGTGAAGTACAGTTTTTGGGCCACGTGGTAAGTGAACGTGGAATTCAAGTTGACCCTACCAAGGTCGAGGCAGTGATGAACTGGCAAGCTCCCAAGATACCATCTGAGATTCGTAGCTTTTTGGGTTTGGCCGGTTACTATAGAAGATTTATTGAGAACTTTTCAAGAATAGCTACCCCATTGACTACCCTGACCCGTAAAGATGTCAAATTTGTTTGGGGTCCGAAACAGCAGGAAGCTTTTGATGTGTTGAAGTAAAAGCTGAACAATGCTCCTGTATTGACTCTACCTGAAGGTATTGAAGATTTCGTAGTTTACTGTGACGCTTCACATACTGGCATGGGATGTGTACTCATGCAACGGGGAAAAGCGATCGCTTATGCTTCAAGGCAATTAAAGATACACGAAAGAAATTACACCACGCATGACTTGGATCTAGGTGTTGTGGTGTTTGCGCTGAAGCTATGGAGACATTACTTATATGGAACCAAGGGTATTATATACACCGATAACAAGAGCCTTCAGCACCTGTTCAACCAGAAGGATCTGAATATGCGACAACGTCGGTGGATGGAAACGCTAAACGATTATGACTGCGAAATTCATTATCACCCGGGCAAAGCAAATGTGGTTGCCAATGCCTTAAGTCGCAAGGAAAGGGTTAACCCATTCGGGTTAACGCCAAAAGTATGGAATTAAGAAATAGCTTGAGTGAGAAAATCTTGCAAGCCCAGCAGCAAGCCTTATTAGAGGTGAATCTTTCAAATAAAGAATTGGGAAAAATAGTGGAGCAACTCACGTCGGGAAGTGACGAAATCTTTAGATTCTGTGGACGAATTTGGATTCCAATATTTGGAGGACTCGGGGATTTAATTCTCCAAGAAGTGCATGATTCTAAATACTCTGTTCACCCTGGAAGTGATAAAATGTACAAAGATTTGAGGCCCAATTATTGGTGGGCAGGGCTGAAGAAATCTATAGCTACATATGTAGCTAAATGTTTGACGTGTTCGTAAGTTAAGGCCGAACACCAAAAACCGTCGGGACTACTGCAGCCACTAGAAATTCCCATGTGGAAATGGGAATGTGTAACGATGGATTTCATCACCAAGTTACCAAAGACAAACCGTGGTAATGACGCAATATGGGTAATTGTAGATAGATTGACTAAATCGGCTCACTTCTTACCCATCAATGAGACCTACAGCTCTGACAAGTTAGCAAAGCTTTATGTGGATGAGATTGTATCATTACACGGCGTGCCAGTATCCATTGTGTCGGATAGAGACACCAGGTATACTTCTCACTTTTGGAGGAGCTTTCAGCAAGCCTTGGGCACACGTTTGAATTTTAGTACGGCATACCACCCTCAAACAGATGGATAGAGTGAACGTACTATTCAAACGTTTGAAGATATGTTGCGCGCGTGTGTAATCGACCTAGGAGGAAGTTGGGACAAACACTTACCTCTATTCTAATTTTCTTACAACAATAGCTACCATGCAAGTATCCAAGCCGCCCCGTTTGAAGCTCTTTACGGAAGAAAGTGTATGACGCCCGTTTGCTGGGCAGAAGTTGGGGAAGCCCAACTAACAGGACCAGAGATTGTCCTGGAGACGACATATAAGATTTTATAGATTCGTGATCGTCTCAAGGCTGCCAGGGATAGGCAGAAAAGTTATGCGGATAAGAGGCGTAAACCTCTTCAGTTCTAGGTAGGGGACAAAGTTTTATTAAAAGTATCGCCTTGGAAATGCGTTATGCGCTTTGGAAAGAAGGGCAAGTTGACCCAGGTACATTGTTCGAGATCATCGAACGTGTCGAGTCGGTGTCTTATAAGTCAAACTACCAGAGAAACTTAGTGGGATCCATGATGTGTTCCACATATCCAATCTGAAGAAATGCCTAGCCGACGAATCATTGGCAATGCCACACGAAGACATGAAAATTTATAAAAACTTGCGTTTTATTGAGAAACTCGTAGCAATCGAAGATCGGCAGGTCAAGAAGCTTCATAGGAAGCATGTGCCAATTGTGAAGGTTAAATGGGACGCTCGTCGAGGTCCCGAGTATACATGGGAGGTTGAGTCCGTTATGCGACAAAAGTATCCATACTTGTTCGATTAAAATCTCGAGGTCGAGATTTAATTTAAGGGGGTGAGGATGTAACACCTCGTGTTTTTACGTCCAATATTTTTCCGACACGTGTCCCGGTAATCCTCGAAGGCCCTGTGCTGTAACAGGAGGGACCAAAGTCGTTGAAATAATAAATGATAACCTCGTTATGCGATTGTTGAAAGGTGAGGGACTTAAAATGAAGATTTAGAAATTTTCAAGTTCTGGGCACCCCTTACGAACCGCAAGGCTCAAGCCATACGGTCCGTAAGGAAAACAAAACCTATGGGCGCCTGAGGTCCTTACGGATCTCAAGGCAAAGCTCATACGGTCTGTAAGAACCTGCCAGCGAACAGAAACATGGCAGAGCCATGTTCTGCCACCTCTTGACATTTTTGTTGCATCCTCTGCATGGTTGACACGACTTGGGACACCCATTCTCGTTCCTTAACACCTGACAACCATCTATGCACACTCCATGACCATTTAATTGATGAATTTTTGGTGTTTGCAACACACTTTCTTCACAACATTCACCAAGTTCATGCTAAAGGAGTTTCTGGTCACCTCCAAGCTTTCCATTTCGTTCATATCACTCATTTGGACCTAATGTAAGTGTTCAAATTCGTGTTTAGTGATTCCTTATAGCTTTTAGCTTAGAACAAAGTCTCGTCGTAATTACGCCTTGACTTTGTTCCAAATCCGTGTATACTCTGTCATTATGAGTAACAAAAGTTCCTATACGTTCATAATAATGGAGGTGTTAATCCCTCAAGAGGGCATCTCCAGATTTTCAAGGATTCATGGCCAATTGACCAGTCAACCAAAAAGTCAAATAAAGTCAAACTGGCCAAATCTTATAAAAATCATAACTAATGATCTGGATGTTATAAAATATGTTTTGATGCATTAGCAACCTAAAATAAGTGTTAGAACATATGTCTACGAATTCGGCTCGTCAAGTTTTGGTCTAGGCTCGTTTGTAGCCAAAAGTCACAACAGTTGACTTTTGTTGACTTTTGGTTTTTACCCATTTCGAGCCACCTTTGCTGCTGACCTTTGACCATTTTAAGACCACAATTATATTTAGAGTGACCATCTAAAGTTTCGTCACTCGATTCATTAGAAATCTGAGTTTACATACAAGTTCCGCTAAAATTACCTAAACTTTGCAAAAAGGTCCTTTTTGTGCAAATCATGATTTTAAACACCCATGCATGTAAATATAAAACATAAACTGATTCGTAAACATAATTTTATTATATCAATATTTAGAATCTGATTCTAATCGAGTTTTAGCAAAAGATGCATTTATGGCATCAAAAAGACTAAAATGCCCTTTTCGGCATTTTAGAAAGATTTAACATGGTTTTATCATCAAAAAGATATGTTTACTGATATAATATGATAATTAGGACATATTGAGATGTTTATTCAGATTACGACCCAAATGAAGGTCTAAGATTCGTTAAATGCCAAGAAATGACCAAATTACCCTTTTCACGAAAAATGACTTAAAACAATCTTTTTGAAATCAAAACTTAAACCTACTGATATATTAAGTTAAATAACATATTTTTTGTATATAAAACAGGTCCTAACCCTAGTTTATCTTAAACATCGATTAAACGGCATTTTAGCGGCTTTTACGTCTTTCCGGCGCATAGTATGGTTTAAAACCATAACTATAAGCCAAGACTTGTTACCTACTGATTTATAAATTTATTTTCAACATCTTAACAGTAAGTACAAGTCCCGAACTTAGAACCCCAATTTTGGCTTCAAAGCTATGTGTGAAATTACTAAAATGCCCTTACGGGACATAAGTTATTTTAAAACCATCAAACACACATATATTTGAAATCCTACTGTTGTAACATTATAAAATAAGTATTTTTACAGATTCATAAAGGTCTTGACATCAGAATCATATTTAACATTTTGATAAACCTTAAAATGACTAAAATGCCATTGTAAGGCATAATTCGGTTTTAAATATATCTCAGGCCTACCTTTTGCAAAGCTACTGAGTTTATAACATATTTTAAACATATATCCATATGGAACTTGTATATGAATCTCTCAGTTACCCGGTTTCGCCTATGTGCGTTCGGTTAAACTTACGTAGCTAATTTACGTACTTAAACCAAAACGGGTTTAACTTTGTCATTTCCTATCAAAATATGGAATATTGTTGGTTTACCCATATTAGACAAGTTTATATACTTGTCAGGTCCAACTAACATCCTATTCCGGTCACCGCTTAATCTAGCGTATCGTACCGTATCTTATTTTAGCATAAGACTAACCAGTCCAAGTCTAGGACTTAATTAAGGACCCGTTAGCATTCTAATATTGGTTATTACTTACCATCACTCAAGACTGAACGCCTTCCGGTAAATTGTACCTGCACTTGCTTTGATCTGAGGTTGAGTTCTGACTTTCCGAAGACTTAACTTCAGGTAAATACCCTTAACTTATTTTCCCTATACGGGCTTGGGATACGGTAAATTATTACCGCTTGGTCGGGTATGGGATCATGTTTTATCCAGTTGTGATAATTAACTAAAATCTTGCATAACCCTGTTTTATCTGTTTTGTCTGAAACTAAAACATTGGGGGTGGACTTGACCGTGTCCGGGATATCCTTGGCTCACTAAAGTGCTAGTGGCCACGACAATATAGCATGGCGTGTAGGCATACACTGGGTAATTGCTATCTGCTTTCTATGTGAAAGTTCAGAGTGGTGTGTCGTCTATCAGGTCTCAGTTTCTGTACCGGGTTCCATATGTAAAAGCCTGACATGTAAATCTGTATTAAGGTCATTTGTATTATCCCAAGTTATTTATGAAAATGTGCCAAGTGCACCTAAAACAAATTTTCGAAAGGATTTTCAAAATGAGTTGGTTGAGTGTATTTACCAGTGTAAACTGACGTATTTTCAAAGATTAAAATACATGTACAAGTTCGAAATAGGCCGGAAGCTGCGGGGCGCTGACATTAAGAAGTTGCGACCTTAGAGTTGAGCTGTAGAGTCTGTTATCATTTTTGTATGTTTATCATGATATCGCCGCCTGTGGATCTTATTACAAGCCTTGTGTATATTTGTGTTTTCCGAACTTTTGGACTCTTATGGTTTGTAATAGTTTATATTTTACCCCAAGCCTTCCGCTGTGTTGCTCTGTGTTGTAATTGTTATGATGATATCAATTGTACGTCACGATACTCCCCACCGGGCCCACCGGAATACACGTGGAAAACGGGTGTGACATATTGATATTGAGTCGAAAAACATGCCAGAAAAAAAAATTTAACTCACCAATAGGTTGAACTATATCACCATTGCCACAAACACTACCACTACCAGTGCCATAGTCATCGACAAATCCTTTATCACCACACACTCCTTCAACTAGAACTCTCTTATGTTCCACACGACATTACCTGCCATCAATATTAATAAAGCCAACTTGCAATAAAAGAAAACTAAGTGTTAGATTATAGAGCAATCCTGAATAATAGATATGATCGTTAAGTATTCAAGAGCCCATGATAACACAATTTTTCAACCACATTTGCTATCTTTAATTGCGGTTTTTTCTTTTAGATTATAAAAAGGGACCCAATATTTTTTAATAAGTTTATCAAAGGACACCTTGCTTTATCTATAGTGTAACTTAGCTGACAATATCTCAGTCTTATAAGAACTACAACAGTCTCCTTGCAATGTACTAAAGAATAAGGAAAAAAAGAGTCGTAATGTCGTGGGGATATAAGACATTGACATTTCATCAAACACCTCATCTACAACTACTAAAACAAATCTAATCCAACAAAGTTAACCAAATAGACACATAGACCTTAAACCTTTATGTAAGCATATGCAACCACTAAACATAAGTAATTCAACAAAATCAATGCAATAGACACTTAGACCTTTAATCAAACATCTCATATGCAACTACTCAAACCCAACAAATCAACCCAACACACACTTAGACATTTCATCAACACCTTATGTGCAATTACTCAAACTCAATGATCCCTCTTACATCCTCACATAACTCTCAAATCCCAACAAGATCCAAACCAACATACATCAAACAAAATAAGCGAACACCAAATCCCCTCAATCAACAACAAAACAACAATCAGTTGCCTTGCAGATTGAAAGACGAATGATTGAAAATCAACAACTCCAAACACAAAGAACAATCAGAGAATCAGAAATCAATTGCAGATGTACACCTTAGTTGTGGTATTGACGTTGGCTTTTGGTTTGGTTATCTCTGGCGCCAGCCTTGTCTGCCTGCGACATAAATATCAGTTGCAGAGAATTGGGTTTGTGATTTCAGGAAGATGATAGTAATTTGGAGGGCTGATGGCACCTGTGCGATGCTAATGGGTTTATTTAAAATGTATTTTTACAATTTTGCCCTTTTACATCTTATTTAATGGTTCCCTCTACTCATTTAATCCCCCATTTAATTTTAGCCCTTGATTGATCATTATCAAGGGATGAAAATAGTTCCTAGTGTTCTCACAAATCTGTTCTCAAGATAACCCTCCTATACATATATATAATACACATATTAATGTAAGAAACATAAAATTTAAAAAATATGAACCTTAATCACAAAATTTAGTGTTTTAGAGTTGCTCTTTTTGTTCTCGCAATAGTTAGTGTTCTATGATCTTAATCTATATATATATACGAAGGTGGTAACTAGAGTGAACACTAGTGTATTGTGAACTAAGTGAACAAATTCTGTTGATATAATAAAATTATATATTGTATACATATATATATATATATATTATGTATGAACAAAAAGTTCTCGCAACTCGTGATGGTTCTCATTTTAACCCATACCTTTATATATATATATATATTACGGAATCAGCAGTTAAACCGACATTTGATTAACCAAACCGGTGGTTAACCGACTTTACACACCCCTACATTCACCAAAGCTCCTTCATACATTTTTTTAATTTAAGGTAAATATCTAAAAATCATTTTTTTCATTCCATGTTAGAACCATCACATCTATTACACATTTATAATTTGAAATATCGCTACAATAACTTTTTGAATATGACTTTTTTGTACCATTTCGTCCTTCACTTTTGTAACTTTTTGTCATTTTCATCCAAATGTCTAACTGGGTTAGAAATAGTCGTTTGATGAGGGTTTTTTTAAAAAGAATTTCACAAGTAGAGGGCTGAAGTGTAATTTCTTTTTAAACCTAAAACCATCACCCACTTGCACCGTATTTCCGGCCAACTATCCGGCAGTTTCAAAACAGACCACGACAACCGTTTCCATCTGTTTCGTGTGACAAATCAACTTATTAAACACGAATAAATTGGTTCTTTATGTTTTGACTGTAACCGAAATACATTAAACATCAAATAATCATCCAGTTTAATCCGAATTCAAGACCCTTTTTACCGATTCCATCAATCATAAAGCACCTCAACGACCTTCGGTGAACCTTTCTGCACATTGAATAGCTCTCCATTTCTTTTCATCTTACCTCTGCAACATCGAATTATGGATGAAGATTTTTGTTCAGTTATTAGATCAACACCTAACAAACACAACCACAACAAAACCACCACCGCATTGCCACATAACCACCACAACCGCTGCCATCACCAATATCAACCATCACCCCTATCATCAACGCCACTACCAACCGCAATAATCACAAATCCGTTTAACGATTGAGTGGAGGGAATAGTTATGAGATCTGATTAATGGGAGATGAGAGGATGGTGTGGGTGACGGTGGCAGAGATGTGGCGGGGGACGTGGTTACACGATGGTGGGTACCGGGAGATGTGGTGTAGATGGGTGACGGTGAGTGACGGTGGTGAGTGGTAGCTAATGGTGTTTGTGGTGAAGGTTGTAGGGAGAGAAAGTAGAGGGAAGAAGAAGAGAGAAGAGAACAGAAGAGAGAGAGGGGGGTTGGGGTCGGGTCTGATATAATAAGAATATAATATAATAATTACAACTTATCCCTCCCTTATAATTGATAAATGGGTAAATTATTTTTTGAGTCCCTTTGTTTTAGTGGTTTTAACTACTTGAGTCCAAAATCAAAAAGTTTAACGCCCTGAGCCCCCAAAGAATTTTCCTTAACCTTTTAAGTCCAATTTTGTAACACTGTTAGATTTTTTTGTTAAATTTTATTAAATGACCAAATTACCCTTATAGTTAAAAAATAAAAGATAAAAAACTTAACTTATTTTTAGTTTTCTCTTTTATCTCTCTCATAAATCTATCTCTCTCACCCATCTCTAAAAGAAAACATCTGCATTTCTCTCTATCTTTCATTCTCTCTCTCTAAACCTCACCTCCACCCCCACCACCACACCTCCACCATCAACACCACGTCACCATCGCCACTGTACACCTCCATCCCACTGCCACCAACCACACATAGATTACTCTCCCTATCTTTCTTCCTCATCTCTCTCTTTCTAAACCCTATCACCACCGTCACTGCCACACCACCAACCCTAACACTACCATCACCGTTGCAGCATTCATCTCTAGCACCACCACCATCACCACTCATCCACCACCGCACCATCTCTCTCTCTCATCTTTCTTTTCCTTTTCTAAACCACCTCCATCCGCCCACCACCATCAACACCACACCACCCACCACCATCTCACCACCACTTTTGAAAACCCTCCACCATAACACCACAACACCCACCTACAGCCCCACCTCCAACAACACCATCAGTACAATCAAAGCCGACATCACTGAAACCCTAAAATCACCGCAGTCACCATCAAAGCTGCAACCACTGAAACCCTAAACCGACATCACGCCGTCACCATCAAAGCCGCTACCACTGAAACCCTAAAACCGCCACTACGAAAACCCTAAAACAACATCATCGTTGTCACCTCTCCGACTAGATCTGGTGTGGTCTCGATTGTTTATGTTTCTGTTTCTGTTTCTATCATGTTAGGTGAGTTTGGTGTTGGTCTTGACTGTTTATGGTGATCTCGACAGTTGTGGTTGACGGTGTGGAAGGTGGTGATAATGGTGGAGGTGTTGTTTGCAAGTGGTTGGCGGTCAAAAGAAGGTGGTGATAGTGGCGAAGGTGCGGTGGGGATGGTGGTGGTGCAGTGGTGTTAACGGTGGTGGTAAGGACTAGATGAGAGAGAGAGATATGAGGGATGGATGTGTGTGTGTGAAATGTGTGTGTGCAGGTGTGTATGTATTTCTTTTATATATAATATTAAAATCTTTATGCATTACACATTTGTTCCTTATACTTTTGTGCATACAAGAGTTGTACTTTGTGTGTAAATGACTACATTGCACTTGTAGCTAACATACTTGATGGATGGCTAGAAAATTAGACTCAAAAGGTTAAGGAAAATGCTTAGGGGGACTCAGGGTGTTAAACTTTTTGCTTTTGAACTCAAGTGGCTAAAACCCCTAAAGCACATGTACTCAAAAAGTAATTTACCCTTGATAAATTAAAAAAAACTACCATCAGACGGCATAGTGTAATCTGGTTAGGTATTTTGATGAAAATGCCAAAAAAATTACAAAAGTGGGGGGCAATTTGGTACAAAAATGTCATATTGGACGAAAATGGCAAACATACCCAAACTCAGGGACAAGGGTGTAGCTTAGTAGGAGGGCGGGGGGCGCCCGAACCCCCCGAACTTTTTGCTCTGTAGTGCCCCATATGTAGTTTTCGTATATATTTTTTTTAGGTATATACGTTTTCGACCCTCCGGTTTTATAGTTTTTAAGATATAATTTTAAGTTCGGTGACTTCACGACCCCCGGTCGGAAATCTCAAGCACGAGATATCTGAGAATTTAAAAAAAATGAGAAAACGATGGACACTGCAAATATTCTTGTATCTTATTTGTCTTCTTCGCCGCAAGTAACACTATCATCTCTCTCTTTCTCTCTCTGCAATATATCCATATAACCAACAGTGTTTCATCTGCGTAGTTGACTTTCAAATCAAGTAAAAGATATGAACAATCTCGACGAATTCGACATAATCATCATCGGCGCAGGCGTCATGGGAAGCTCAGCCGCATATCAAGCAGCTAAATCCGGTCACAAAACCCTACTCCTCGAGCAGTTCGACTTCCTACACCACCGCGAATCATCCCACGGTGAATCTCGAACAATTCGAGCAACTTACCCCGAACCATACTATACTCGCATGGTGGTTGAATCCGAGAAGTTGTGGAGAGAGATTGAGGTGGAAATCGGTTACAACGTATACTTTAAGACGCAACAGTTGGAGTTAGGTTCTAAGGATAGGAGTTCTCTGGTTGCGGTTATTGATAATTGCGAAAAACACTCGATTAAGTACCGGATTCTTGATCGTGAACAAGCTAACGAGTGTTTCTCGGTGGAGATTCCGGAGGATTGGATTGCGGTTGTGTCAGAGATTGGTGGTGTGTTGAAACCTACTAAGGCTGTTGCTATGTTTCAGACGCTAGCGATCAAGCATGGAGCAGTGCTTAAGGATAAAATGGAAATTGTTGATGTTGAGAGAGATGAAGATAGAGGTTGTTATCTCTCATTTGAAAAGTAGTTCAGTTATTGACGTTATATCTTTAGAATTAGTTCGGGTTTGTAAAAGCTAAATATTTAACCCGATAACCAAACCATTCTATGTTTGGGTTCTTTGGGTGTTCGGGTTAAATGGTTCGGTTTAGAACATGTCGGGTTAGATCAGGTTTCAGGTTAGAAAATGAACTAGTTTAACATAAAAGTACAACCTTTTAAATTTTAAAATTTCAATATTAGTTATTAGCGAACGCTATAAAAACAATTTTGTAAAACAACTCTTGTATGTTGCTGAGAATGGAGGATATCGAAGATATGGAATGTAATATGTATACTTTGATTTAAAGCTTTTAGAATTAGAGATATAGACTGATTTCGTGATTTAAAACTTTTAGAAGAGGGTGATGTAAAATTTTTAGAAGATATGGTTTGCTACATCATGGAATAGGAAAGGATTATTAGGTCCTTTTATAAGATATGGCTATATCTAGAATATATGTTAATTGTTTCAAAGCTATTTCGGGTTAAACCGAATACCCATTATTCAACCTGTTAACCAAATCCATAGAACTATATTCAGGTTTGGGTTTACAGTTATTTGGTTACGGGTTCTTCGGTTCGATTGACTTCGGTTTCAGGTTTCGGTTAAAAAAGACAGCGCTAGTTAGGGTTGTGCAAAAAGACCGAATCATATTTTGTAACCAGAAAAAAACCAAACTGAATCGTGAATTCAGTTTTGGGTTTGGTTATCAGCTCTACAAATCTTGCTTATACGAATAACCGAACCGAGTTCAACCGAGTAAAAGGAATTATAACTGTATAAACCGAAGAAATCAGTTGAATTCGTTTCGATTAGACACATTTCTAATTCGGATTTGCTTGGTTTCGGTTAGGTAAAAAATCAATTGAGTAAAAAGAAATATAACTGAATAAACCGATACCAAACCGATGAACACCCTTGACATTAGTTGGTTAGCATGCTTTTCTTAGCATCTCGCTTATTCAATACACAGAAATATTATTCACCAATTAGTCTTGTTCTCTCTTTTCAATTCTTCTAAGGTGGAGTTTTAGTGAGTAGCAGACTGGGGGAAAAGATTTGGGGAAGAAATGTGTGATCACAGCAGGAGCATGGGTGAGTAAACTGGTTCAAAAGGTTAGCAACGGGCGCGTGATTTTGCCGATACAACCACTGGAAATAACTGTGTTTTACTGGACGATTAAACAAGGTAAAGAGGTTGACTTCACCATAGGAGCAGGTTTTCCAACATTTTCAAGCTACGGCACCGGCGTTGGAGTTCCCGGATCTGATCAAAATCATGGTACATGGCGGCTCGGAATGTGATCCAGATAAGAGGACATGGGGGCTGCAGTTGGAGGTGCAGAAGGGACAGCAAAGGTTGTTGGATATTTGAAAGAATGGATCAAATCAAGATTTGGTGACCGAATCAAATGGGAAGATGGACCGGTTATGACTCAGTCTTGCTTGTATTCGATGACTCCAGATAAGGATTTCATAATTGATTTCTTGGGTGGTGAGTTTAATGAAGATGTGGTGGTTGCTGGTGGATTTTCGGGTCATGGGTTCAAAATGGCTCCGGTCGTTGGGCGGATGTTGGTGGATTTGGCTATTGGAGGGGCTGCGGCTGCAGTGCAACGAGATGAAGAGTTCAAACATTTTTAAGGTGGGAAGATTTGAAGGAAATCCTGGAGGAAATGTTAAAACATTCTGAAGACCAAGTTCGCCTTAGGTAGGCGAGACTGTTAATTTATATAAAAAAAATATTTATAAAGTTTATTGATTTGGTGAACTTTTTATCTTGTTGTAATATATGTATCATGGTTGTTGTTCCTTTGTTAAAAAAGGTTTAGCTTTGTTGTAGTTTGATTGCTAAACTTGTGATTCTGCAAAATTATGATTGACTGTTCAAGCTCAAGACCATAGAAGTAGTCTAAAACTTTCATTCTTTTCGTCGATGAAAATACATCCTAGCCGTTAGATCTGGTAAAAAAAATTAGCGCAAGTAAAAGATGACATATGGCTTGCTGAAGGTTGCTTGCAAGTAAAAGTAGGTCTATTCGGTACAGTCCAGTACTCGATTTTTTTGGTCAACGGGTCAAAAAATCCATATCGGTCCAAACTCTAAACTGATTTGGGCGTTAAATAAGTTATAAGTCGAAAACTATGCATGGATAAGTGACCCAATCGTTTATACAGATGCAACCGGTTTCAGTGGTTTTGAGCAGTTCAAGGCGGACTGGTGTAGGCAGAGACTTAGTGAATTGGATCAAAATAACCCGAAATAAATGAAAAGTCTGATAACGTACCCTTCGAGATACAGATGCACCACTCGAGGGAATCGCTGGGCAGCTCTAATTCGAATTCACGATACAGACACACCACGTAAACTCAAATTAGCTTCCAAAGATCACCTGGTAAATTCTGCCAAAATTAGAATAGCAATGGAAAAATTCTCTAGAACAAGAGAATGAAATTTAGGAAATTCAAATCTGTTCTTCCATTCATCAGTTACAGTACAAAAGGTGATAATTAGAAACTACCCACGTAGCTACATTTAGGGAAATTAAAATAACTGCTTTTGCAAACTTCAAAGAAATTAAAATAAGATAGAATATAAAAGAAAAACAATTGCGGAAAAGAATAAAAACAGGTATGTGACGTGGGTTCTGACTGAATGGAAGTGGGCCTGATCAGGTGTTTGGCTGTGCCTGAATCAAACTGACCCATGTTACATCATTTTGGGCCTGCTCTTGTGGTTCGGATGCAGCTGCAGTTGGACCTGGTGTGTTATGGTTATCACGGACTTTCGATTGATATCGGTTCGGTAAGTCACAACACTATTACATACCGGGACTTTGTATAGCAAGCGAAAGAGATGTAAATGATCACCGGCATCGGTACCGATGTTATCCAAACACCATTAGTTTGTTTTGGCATGGTACACGGCTTAAATGGATATCAACAGTGTTTTTCATCGATCGAAAATCTTAATTTACTTTGAAAGAGCCATATGCTGGCATCGGATCCGATAATACAATAGCGGTACTGTATTACTCTCTTTTAAATAGAAACTTATTTACAACGATTCTATTTAACTATTTAATAAATAAATAAAAGAAAGCGTTATTGTTTCTAATGGTTGCAAATAAGAAATTGTAAACTAATACAAAGAATAATATATTCTTATTTCTTTTATATAATAGGGATAATTGACAAATAAATGGATAAAATATGTGAAGGTAGTATAATATTTAATATATTTTATACATGTCACTCATATATATATAAAAAAATCATATATTCTTATATCTTATTTGGGTTGATGTGATTGTGTTTATGAGTTACCTACAAATCACTTTAATTTTTGTTTTTTGAATGATGTACAATTATGATGTCCCTAACCAGGTTAGTAGTTAGTATTGAATTCTCCTTGCCTGGAACTGAACCCACGACCTTCAAAAGAAGCAAAGCTTCCCACCTCCTTCTTACCGCCAGACCAAAAGATCATTAGTAAATTACTTAAATTTCTATGATAGCTAACAACTTTTTCAATTATTATATAATAATTTCTCAACTCTCCAAACAAGGGTAGGCCCAAATATTGGCCAATTGGATCATGGTACCAGATAAGCATGTCATAACATGAACCACGTGCGCATTATCACAATAGAATCAGTCCAGCAACCAACTGTAAAGATTCACCTCTCTATTATTCGTCTCTTGTCTTTTCGAAACTGCCAAACCCCCTCTCTTTATATAATAATCCATCCAATTTTGTATATATACGGAGAATTCCGGTTTGCAACTTGTATTATTATTATTTTTTTCTTTGGATAATAATCTATCCAATTTTGTATATATACGGAGAATTCCATTTTGCAACTTGTATTATTATTTTTTTTTTGGACAATAAGCTAGTCCAATTTGTATATATACGGAGAATTCCATTTTGCAATTGTATTATTATTATTTTTTTGGACAATAATTATCCAATTTTGTAAAGATACGGAGAATTCCAGTTTGCAACTTGTATTATTTATTTTTGGACAGCTTGTTTATTTATTTACTTTTTTTATGCGTTTTATACAAGGGCTCATAAAATCTAATCAAAAGATAACCAAAGAGTTGACAATGATTCGTTTTAAATTTATGTCAATTTTAGTTTTCGATAATTAAAAATTGTTAGAGTTGTCTGTTTCAGTTTTTAATTATCTACTCTTAATGGTTTAGACCTCTTACTGTTTCAGACTGTTTGTTTCGCGTGCAGATGTCTGGACCATTCAAACATTTGCCTTGAATGGTTAAGCATTATACCGAGTCTAAATGGTTAAGACCTCGCATTTGAATTTTGGTTAGAAATTTGCCTCTGAATGGTTAAGCATTATACTGGCTCTTAATCTTACTGGTTTAGCACTTATCCATTCAGAAGTTGTCAAACAGCCCCTTAGGCTATGGGGTATGGGGAGGGTCATCCCATGGGGATGGCCGCCACGTAGGACGCCACATCCCCATCCTCCAAAGGATGCCCCTCCTAGACATTTGAAGAGCGTGGATGATGAGCCTATCCCACTTCAAATATTAAATAATTTTTATTTTTTATTAGTTTAGTTTTATAAAAACACTAAAAATTAAAAACTACATATAAAACAACATAATTAAATCCATTACATAAAATAAAAAAAAATACAAATCCTAAAAAAAATTACGGATCCTAAATAATTAAACAACGATTCCAAAAAAAATTAAACTAGAGGTCTATTTTCTCTTAACTTCCTCTTTCATCCTCCGTAGACCTCGCGTTCATCCTCCGGTACCGGCGATGATTGAGGTTGGGATTCAAACGGCGGATGAGATTCTAAAGGGTTGCGTAGCATCATTTGTTGGAGTGCTTGAAATTGATGCATTTGTTGGACTTGAGACATGGAATGGAACACGTTCGGTGATTGTTGGAATCCAGAAAACGTAATTTGCGGGTTCGCCCATGAAGGGTCGATAACCGGAGTATAGCCTTGCGTCGAAAACATGTTAGGATTCGGATTCGGGTTTGTTCGGGTTCGGGTTGAAAGGATTCATGTTTTTTTTAAAAGAGATGAAAGATTTAAAAAATTGATGAGAAGAGTGGGTAGAATTTGAAAGAATGAGGTATAAAAAATAGGGGAGTTTGTGTATTTAAAGTAAATAATATTTTTTTTTAAATTAGCCGTTTGAACAACAGTCAAATTATTGAAATTGATGAAATGTGGCACGGCAAGGGCGGCAGGTATTGGCCGGGTGTGCCGAAGTCGGGCCTAGGGGCGCGTGTTCCGGGCGGCGCGGGTCACGCCGGGACAAGGCCGAGTACCCATCAGCCTTACTATCCGTCAAAACGAAAGAGACTGTACCTCTAATACTAATCCGCGAATCTATTTGAGGCCCACCAGATCAGCGTGCATTATCTCATCAACAACGTGCGCAGCAACATCAACAGATACAACAACGGTAAAGATTCCTTTTATCTTTTATTTGTCTTCTTCACTCTCACCAATCATCATACTCTCTCTTTCTTCTCTCTCTCTCTCTCTCTCTCTCTCCACTTTCTCTGTATATTCTTCAAGTCTTCAACCCTGCGTGTTTAACCTTCAAAGCAAGTAAAAGATATGGACCGTCTCGACGAATTCGACATAATCATCATAGGTGCAGGCGTCATGGGAAGCTCAGCCGCATACCAAGCAGCTAAATCCGGTCACAAAACCCTACTCCTCGAGCAGTTCGACTTCCTACACCACCGCGGATCATCCCACGGTGAATCTCGAACAATTCGAGCAACTTACCCCGAACCATACTATACTCGAATGGTGGTTGAATCTGAGAAGCTGTGGAAAGAGACTGAGGTGGAAATCGGTTACAACGTATACTTTAAGACGCAACAGTTGGATTTAGGTCCTAAGGAGAGTAGTTCTCTGGTTGCGGTTATTGATAACTGCGAAAAACAGTTGGATAGGTACCGGATTCTTGATCATGAACAAGCGAACGAGTGTTTCTCGGTGGAGATTCCAGAGGATTGGATTGCGGTTGTGACGGAGATTGGAGGTGTGTTGAAACCTACTAAGGCAGTTGCTATGTTTCAAACGTTAGCGATGAAGCATGGAGCAGTGCTTAAAGATAAATGGAAATTGTGGATGTTGAGACAGATGAAGATAGAGGTGTGTTAGCCATGTTTACTGTCTATTATATATGTCATTAATCTGATTATCTTTTTTTTTACTTAAAAAACACTAACAGTTTTCATCTTTTACAATTTTTTGTTTTTTTTTCGGTTCAAATTTTTTCGAGTTAACATGTCGCAACGTGCGTATGTGCTTCAACGTTTTCATCTCTATTTTTTCACGTTTAACGGCCGCTTTGTGTTTTACGTTTGGGACTTATTTTTATGCATTAACATGCCGCAACGGGCACGCATGGTTCAACATTTTTACGTCTGCTTTTTGTTTCGTTTTATTTTATTTTTATTTTTTCGTTTTTAGTTTCTTTGTTTTTACGAAATTTTTCGATGTTGGTGGTCGCTAGCGACGGTTTGACATTGATGCTACTTGCCACGGTTTTACGCCCCACCGCAACGTAGGGGCATCTACTAGTTATCAATTATAGTTATTATTAGTTGTTTTACTTTTACATTTATGTTTGTTTCTTATACTTTTATGGTTTGAACTATCAATCATAATATTTATTGACGTTTTATCTTTATTACTAAAATTTAGGGGTGTGCATAAAACCCAAAAACGAACCGAATCGTGAATCCGTACTGTATTCGAAACTGAAAGAAAAAAACGAATTGTGAATCCGATTTTCGGTTAGACAAATCATGCTTATTTGGATAACCGACCAGAATTCAATCCAATAAACCGAAAATACCGGTTTAATCGGATAACCGAACCGAATAAATCACTTGAATTTGGTTCGGTTAGACACATTTCTAATTTAGATCTATTCGGTTTTTGGTTAGGGCAAAAAAATTCAAAACCGAATAAATCATGAAGACCCCTAGTTGGTTAGCGACTTAGCATTAAATAATCCTTTTTTTTTGCTTTTCGTCGTAATCTCTTTATAAAGACACCTCATTTTGGTTATTCAATACACGTAAGATATTATTCACCAATTCGTCTCGAACTGTCTTTTCAATTCTTTTAAGGTGGAGTTATCGTGAGTAGCATATTGGGAGAAAAGTTTTGGGGGAAGAAATGTGTGATCACAGCAGGAGCATGGGTGAGTAAGCTGGTTCAAAAGGTTAGCAATGGGCGCGTAATTTTGCGATACAACCGATAGAAACAACTGTGTTTTACTGGAAAATTAAAGAAGGTAAAGAGGTTGATTTCACAATAGGAGCAGGTTTTCCATCATTTGCAAGCTATGGTGAGCCTTATATCTATGGAACACCGGCATTGGAGTTCCCCGATCTGATCAAAATCGCGGTCCATGGTGGCCGAGAATGTGATCCAGATAAGAGGACATGGGGGGTTGCAGAAGAAGGTGCAGAAAGGACAGCAAAGGTTGTTGGATATCTAAAAGAATGGATTAAATCAAGATTTGGTGAGCGAATCAATTGGGAAGATGGACCGGTTATGACTCAGTCTTGCTTGTATTCGATAACACCAGATGAGGATTACATAATTGATTTTTTGGGTGGTGAGTTTAATGAAGATGTGGTGGTTGCTGGTGGATTTTCCGGTCATGGGTTCAAAATGGCTCCGGTTGTTGGGCGGATGTTGGTGGATTTGGCTATTGGGGGTGCCGCGGCTGCGGTGCAACGAGATGAAGTAATCAAACATTTTAAGGTTGGAAGATTTGAAGGAAATCCTGGAGGAAATGTTAAGCATTTTGAAGACCAAGTTCGCCTTAGGTAGGCAAGATTGTTTGTATTTACATGAAAATTAATAAATTATATATTATAGTTTATTGATTTGGTGAACTTTCATTTGGTTGTAATATTTATATGGTTGTTCCTTTGTAAACAAAGGTTAAGCCTTGTTGTAGTTTGATTCCGGAAACTTATGATTGATTGTTCGAGGTTACTAGCAAGTAAAACTAGGTATATTCGGAACAGTCCAGTTTTTGGTCAATGGGTCAAAAAATCGATATTGGTCCAAACCGATTTGGGCATGAGATGAGTAAAATATTAAGCATGGATAACTGACCCTAAAGTTTATACATACGCAGTCTAGGCCGAACCGGTTTCAGTGGTTTTGAGCAGTTACGCCTCCAGTCTTCAACGTGTAGTATCAAAGTAACTGTAAAGAAGCAACAAGTATAATTCAGTTTTGAACCAGTAAACATAACCAGAATATACAGACAATATCAGGTTTAAATTAAGCAACACTACAAACAAATGACAACTGACTAAATTACATTAACCAGTTTGGCTAAAAACGTGAATGACATCTGATAACGTAACAAAAACAAAATGTTGCAGACATATGCACCAGAAGAGTGTCGGTAGCTTTGACTGCATCCTGATGATGTGTGTTCACTTGATTAAATAAGCATTTACAAGGGAATTATGCATCTTGGTTTCACGAAATGGAATATTTCTTCTAGAAGATTGTACAATGGTATTTTTAACAAGCCGGTAGAATGGTCTCTTAATAAGATTAAAGAAAATTTATACGATGGTCCTCTCATGTGTGTCACCTTGGTCTCCAGAAGTTAGGAGCTGCAACATAAAAGGTAAGTTAAAAAAAAGTGCTTCTCTGCTTTTAAAACGTGTATAAAGCAAATAAGTTGTTTAAAAAAGCCATCCCAAACATCCCTTAACATTAAAAAAGAGATTAATACACGAACACGGACAAACCTCTGGTAGCGGACATATGAACAGATGCTTCAGGGTATGGTCTATGAGGTGGCATATCTCTATGATTTGGAGGTCTTACTGGATAATGCCAGTTGTTACTGGACGTTGGAGGTTCACAATGTGGGACCGCATACATATTGGGAGGATACCGTCCTCTGGGGCCATCAGGATGACATGGACCTGTTAACAACACCAAACATTCAAAAAACACAAATAGTTGTTACAATTGTATAACGTATATAAAAGCCCTCCGAGCATTCAAAAGTTGTCACGAAGGCCAATTTAAAATCACAACTTTTGAGTTGACCCAGCTATCGACTTGGTTTCCTATATGCCAATAATGAGAAAAAAAACTTGCTCAAAAGTGTAAAATGACAAGATCCCCCTAAGTTTTAAGGTTCCGTCGCTTCTAATGACAAAAATACCCTGAAACTACACAAAAATGTTTTTGCCAATTCTAGAGGTTGTTTCTGTTGCGTTTTGCCATTGAAAAAAAAATCCATAGATTTTTTCAATCTGAATTGAGAGTAAAATTCCATTTTTGTCCCTGAGGATTGGCCAGTTTTGCGACTTTCGTCCAAAGGTTTGTTTTCTGCATCTGGATCCAAAGGTTTGAAATCTTGCCATTTTCATCGAGCTCGTTAACTCCATCCATTTTTCTCCGTAAAGTCAGGGGTATTTTCGTCTTTTATGTTGACTTAAAGGGCAATTCGGTCTTTTGACTACTTGTACATTATGCTAAAGTGGAAAAGACCAAATTGCCCTGTAAGTTAACAAAAAAGACGAAAAATACCCCTGAGTTAACAGAGAAAAATGGATGGAGTTAACGAGCCGGATGAAAATGGCAAGATTTCAAACCTTTTGGATCCAGATGCGAAAAACAAACCTTTGGACGAAAGTCGCGAAACTGGCCAAACCTCAGGGACGAAAATGGCATTTTACTCCAGAATTAACTTACACAAAAAATCAAACAAATTGGTTTAGGTGGCATTAATGAAAACTTTCCCAAATTTGGGTGGCAAACGTATGCATTATTCCAAAAATCAGTCATTGAACTACATAAAATCAAGATCTTTACCAGAGAATGGAGGGTGTGGAAATCGCCAGCTGTCATCCTGCGGGGGTACATGCATTCTGTCATGATCACTGTGAAAATTACCAGTATCTGTACCGTTGACGAAATGGAATCTGCCAGGATATGATGAAGGTGGAATTTCCCTACACGATTGATCTGATTGAAAATACGAGAACTGAGATGAAGGGGCGGGTGTGGAGGCCTTAGGTGCACGTTACCGGCGGCTTGAGCAGGTGGACAGGGGACACCAAAAGAGCAGGAATTTGACGATTCTGGTGGACGAAGGGTGTCTTGAGAAGGTGGAGAAAGGATGTCTGGAGGTGGTGTAGTAATTGAAACTGGCGGTGGAGGAGGCGAAGGAAGAGCAACAGGAGGTGGTGGAGGGGAGGAGGACTGGCAGGAGGTGGTGGTGGAGGAAGGGTGGCGAAGAGGTGGTGGTGGTAGAGAAGCATGAGGTGGAGGAGAATTTGGCAGAGGTGGAGATGATGGCGGCAAATCTATCGGTAATGGCGGCAACGGTTGTTGGGAGGCCTCTGCAGCTTTTGCCACATGGGCAGTAACGGTAACGTCACCTTCACAAGTAGGGGCCACATCTTCCATTTCAAGTTCGCCGTCAACATCCTCCAATACATGGGTATGCTTCTCTGATGAGGGTGTAGGAATCTTATCACCGTCATCACAAATGTCAGGATCTCTTTCGGGAGTTACGGCCTCAAAACCCTCTGCGTCAGAATCACTTTCTTCCTTTTCATCTTTCAGCATTGTTGGCATACAGAAACCAGATAACTGTATACTTGAATTGCTAAATGCCAATAATACAAAAAAAAGATTATGTATTGGTTCATCATTTGTCTAGCTATTTAGCAAATACAAATAAAATAAAATAAAATAATGCGTACCTTCCGTATTCATCAACTAGCATGCCCTCAACTTCCCTAACCGGATCATCAAAGGCCCGTTCATTTCTAAAGGGCCGGCGAGAATTACTGATTCTAGAAGACAAATTGTTAAGGGAGTCAAGCTCACGAATATGGTGACGGATCATTGGTTCTGGAAGGATCTTTCTTTCTTGCCACAGCTTCAAAACCTACCGAACAATACAAATACTAATCTTTGAATGGAATGATACATGAAGAAGCTGTATGGATTAATAAATATATAAGCAGGTACTGCCCATCATATGATGCCGAGGATGATAACAATGATAATAATAATAAGTAATAACCAATATGAATAGTAGAGTACAATATCTAAGAAAGAAGAGACTTGCCTTTAAGCACTGCCTACGGTTTTCAAGAGCACTACTCCCTGGAGGAGCTGCAGCCAACAATAACCGTGGTAGCACTGCTTGAATAGCTGAAGGATACAAACCGCCCGCATCACCTGAAACACAAATTATCGTATCACTTTTAGAAGATAGTGTAGGCAATATAGCATTATAAAGACATGATATACGCATGAAGTAGAAACAACTTCACACTTTTTATCAATATGACCAACAAATTTTGAACTAGGCGCAAAACAGAACCCATCTTACATTTCATTATTATTCATTTTAGCAACCAAATTTGCACTTTATTACCAATTGCAGGACCAAATAACGTGTTCAACTGCTAGCAAGTAAACTTTATGTTGACTTTTTTAAAACTGTTGGCAATGGCACGCCATCTTATTTGTCAACATATGTGGTCTCTGACATGACATTTAGTAACTACTTTTAAACCTAAAATATTAGCTAATATCTCATCTTTATGAACTTCAGTTATAAAACATTTATTTATTTTACTCATAAGTTTTTTCTTTTGCGTATGTGGCCGCATGGCATCAACCAGTGCAGCATATTGCATTCTAATTTGTACTTGGTTTAAAGTAGGTTGCTAAAATCAGTAACAAACAGTAAGCTGGTTTCTATTTGAGTCTGATTTAAAGTTGGTTGATCAGATCACAAAAGAGTGTCAACGTGTGTTTTCATTTTGTGCAATTTGCCCATAGTAAAGACAACGAATGTTACATTAGTACTGCTGGCAAACCAACAGATGTAACTAATTACCTCTAAGCCCTCGTGAACATTGTGCAATAGAATCAACAAGAAAGAACAAGTCCACCCGTTTATGTAAACTTGATTCAGCTTCCAAACAACGAGCAATAGTCTCCACCACCTAGATTTAAATCAATTGCAAGTACATTACCAAAAACAATATTACTACAGTAGCCTGATCAATGCATGTAAATTACACAAAAGTATGGATATAATACCTTGACAGCAACGCCAAATTTAGCACAGTCAATGGCAATACGAGTAGCCCGATCAATGCTTTTTTTGGTCCGAGTTAGTGCCCCAATACTTGCCTCAAAGGAAGTTAAAGAAGTGTTTGCTTCTGAGATAGTGCGCCATTTGTCGCCAGTGTGTGTTGTTTTTTCATGCACATTGGGAATAGAACAGCCACTGTTCTCAAGTAAATTAACTATTACATGACGTGGATAAGGTGTAGCAAATTGAAGTATTATTGGGTGGTGAGGCTCGTGACACATCAGCTGAGTCTAACAGCTCAGTCAGACTGGAGGGTGTCCGAGTACCTGACACACTTTTATGGCTCGTTTCATCTTCAGAGATATGAGTTGAATGAAACAGTTCAGAATCCGGGTCGACGGTCAACTCCTTCACGCTAGTAAGGGATGGAGAGTTGTCTACTTCCATTATTGACTTTTTGGTTCCTTCGGCATCTTCAACTCTAAAACAAAAGATGGTTCCAACAATTAAGTTAATAAAGACTAGATGCAACAAGAACAATAAATATGAGAAGTGACAAAAAAGAACTAGTTGACCGCTAGGGCTGCAAACGAACCGAACGAACACCGTTCGTTAAAGAAATTTATGTGTTTACAGAACAAGACTTACCGTTCATTAAGGAAATGAACGTGTTCGTGTTCGTTTGTGTTTGTTCGTTAAGTTTAGGTAACAAACGTTCATGAACATAAATGAGCACAAACAAATGTTTATAAACACAAACGAACACAACACAATGGAAGATATATTAAATTTCGAATAAAATCGGTATCTTTGAAGTTTGATCACAAATATTATGTAGACCCACCCATAGAATACTAACCTAATATTTATT
This sequence comes from Scalesia atractyloides, assembly GCA_947069175.1. Lineage (NCBI taxonomy): Eukaryota > Viridiplantae > Streptophyta > Magnoliopsida > Asterales > Asteraceae > Scalesia > Scalesia atractyloides. The sequence continues at coordinate 89,732,617 of CAMTDV010000017.1, forward strand.
AAAGAACTTGAGTAAAATACAATACACTAATATTTATTAAATATTTCATTAGTGAGAAATAACTGGGAATTCTGAAGTAGTTAAATAAAAAAAATATAAAAAAATAAAAACCCCAATGAACTATCGAACTAAAACGAGCACGTTACCGAGCGTTCACGAACATAAACGAACGAACGTGACCTTTGTTCATGTCCGTTCATTTAACTAAACGAACAAAAAATTTTGTTCGTGTTTGCTCATTTATTAAACTAAACGAACACACATAAACAAACTTCCCGCCAAACGGTTCACGAACTGTTCGCTGAACGTTTCAGTTCATTTGCACAGCCCTACTGACCACTATACTGAGGTGGACATCTAAACCCATTTGTATAAAACGAGTGTAATTCAGACTGTATACTATCGGTAGCGGGTCAAACAAGTAAAATAAAAAAATATATTACTAGGAAGAAAAAAATTCAACCTTGTCAAACGGGTCAAAATCGCCCAAAAAGTTTACAAATGCTTACAGTGTCCTAAATCATTAATTTTAAAGAAACTACAAAATTACTTTGGTGATATGATTTTGGAATCATACTTGATACATTTATTATTTACAAAACTCAGAATAGGTTGGTGGGTCAGCCCGATCTGTCATACCTGTTTTGACCCATTATTCAACCTGCCAATTTTGACCCATTTTAACACCTCTTTTAACACTCTTATTAAACATAAGTAAACAGTATTGCGTTAGATGAGTATTAACTTACATTGCATTATCAATGACATCATCTTGAATTTGATGGTCTACAACATTGCAGCTTTTCTGGGGAGAAGATTGCAACAAAGCGACATCATCACATGAAACAATTCCATTTTCCAAATTACTTGAAACAAGATCCGAAATCCACCCAGACCCAGAAACATCAGATGGATCTTTTTTCAACTCAGGAGAAGACTCTTTCTTCTCAAGATCATCTAACGACGGTTTTGGGCTTACTGAGCCCGCTACTGTTCCAACCGCTTCAGTAAAAGAATCCAGCATAACATAATCTTTATCATCAGCCACTTCAACTGGCTTTTGTTCCGGGCTACTAGTTCTAGAAGGCTGACTGCATGTGTCAAGCTCGTCAATCGTCTCGTTAGGTTCAACTGGTGAAAATAAACTGCTACTACTATCATCGGCGTCTTTACTCTCCAAATTTTCGTTGATGATTGTCTTCATGGTAGATGGCCCACCAGGAGAACCTTGCTTATCTTCTGCCACATAAGCAGACATAGCTTCAAGAGCCCGATGTAGTCGTTTGGATGGTGGTAAAGCAGCTTCATCTGTGGTTCGACCCATTCGAACCCGAGCCCGTTTCACTAACGGCAGGTGCTCATCGCCATTTTCCTTCGAATACTTTCCAATAGTTTTTTCAATAACAGAATTCTGAATGGATTCGGTCGTATCCGTTTTGTCAACTTCATCAATGAATTCACGTTTTCTACTTGGTTTTCTTTTCTTCTTAGTAATCACCGCTTTATTTTGAAATTCAAGCGTCTGACTCAACTTCATATCATACTCATTGTCCACAACCTTGTTATAATCCGATTGTACACAGTTTCCTTCGTTCAAATTCTTGGTATCAGAATCAACAGTCGCAATTTCAGACCTGTTTTCTTCTGGACTTGCATTTGAACCCGGTCCATCAGACGAACCCGGTGATTTCCTGACCCTTTTTGTCCTCTTTTGTGGCCCGTCTCGTGATAAGCTCAATGAATTACCATTATTCAGTACAGCATCTTCTTTTACCGAACTTCTTGACCTTCGAGCAGAAAGTGCCAGATTACCGGAATATTTCTTTCGGGAGTATGTTGTTGGTAAAGGTGCTTTCTTTACCGCCAAATTACCATTATGCCACTCAGACGATATTTTGTCATCTTGTACCAGCAAAGCAGCACCTTCATTATTAGGTTCTAAAGAATCTGAGATTTTTGGGCACGGATCAACAGTAGGTGTGACAGCCTCATCCTTAAACGCTGAGCTGGCGATACATTCCTCGGACTTGACCCCATTTGCTGAAGCAATTTGACCGTTTATATTACTGACATTATTACATTGCTCTTGTTTTTTTAATTCCTCATAACTATCGATAATTTCCCTAACAGCACGAAGAAAATCGGCACCTTTACCATGACGCTTATTCATAAGAGATTCTTTTTTCTCTTCAGTAAAAGCCTCGACATCGGTCGGATTGCAGAATGCTCTGCAAAGAGAGATAATAGTTACTTACTAATTAGTTAATCAAAATACTAGAAGTAGCCACGAAATGATAGAAATACCAAACAAAAGGCAAACAAGACTTAACATGTTAAGCAGAGTGGGAAACGAGTCAAATAATCGAGCCGATCAAACACAAAACACATTTTACCCAAATACACAATAAGCCAAAAGGCAAGCGTGATTTTACAAGTGTAGTATAGTATACAGCTATATGGTACAAACCCTGGAAGTGTATAGTTTCAACTCAATGTGACTTGTTTCCGTGATGATCATCTTCAATGGTTAGATGAACAGATTCTGGTAATATGATAAATTCGGGTAAAATAATGACTTTGAATAATCAATTTCATTATATACTTGAAGCACTCACAAAATTGCATCACACCTCAGAAGACGCGCTTTTCAAACCAGAAAATGAGATTACCTAATCACCCATTCCTTTAACCCGATCTGATAAACTTCTAACCCCATCTAACACGACGTATATCCTTTTATCACAAGAATGGCTTTTTTGGACATTTTATCCGTTAGCTTCTATTTTTTCAAGCCATTTCTTGTTATTGGAACTTCAAACGCAAAAGCAGGCTCAAACACTATCCTCTACAGCATGTTTTAATACAGCTATTATTAAGTCTGATTATTAGATATCAAATAATCACTTTCTAAATTCACATCCTAAATTAGATGTAACCTTGGACTGTTTATTATTTCACAAGTAATGAAAACATTTTAACTTGTTGTAATCATGTGATCATCTTATGGTGATCGAAATGAACTCACTTACACAATTAAGTGTTTGACTCTGATTGACATAAATAAACTTGAAAGTAAATGCATGTGCTTTTGAAATCAACATAAATACACATGTGAACATCTATACAACTTGAACAGGGCGAGTATCATCATACTTGAATAACTACACACTAATGTGTAGATTGTAGAGTACACATAATAATGGCTAGAGTCCAGTCCAGGATGCAATTTGTATATATAACAAAAGATAAAGCTCAAACGATCTGTTTGTAAAAGCAAGACATGCATAAAACAAAAAAAAAAACACAGATATTTCAAGGTTTTGCTTCAGCACAACTTAAAGCGTTCTCAGGTTTGAAGAGGAGAGAAAAGAAAAGAGAGAAATAAAAATACACACACACACACATATATATATATATATTGTCAAAAGCCCTCCGGGCGCGCACCTAGGCCCTCAGGTAAGGAGCACAGAAAAGGCCTTGCTGCCATCCAGGCGCTCTGGCAACCTTCAGAACAGATTCGGGTCAGATTTCGATGAGATACCGGCCAAATCCTACAAATTCCAGTCAAATACAAATTCGGGCAAAATTATGCAAATTCCAAGCAAACTGGTGTAAAACATCCAAAAATGGCCTGAAACCAGCTCTAAAGAAGCCTATAAACACATCTAAACCCCAAAATTAATGCTATGTGCCTTGCCTATCTACGGCCCTCGCTTTTTAAGTCGCCTTACCACGCCTAGGCGCCCAAGGCTCACCCTTGCCCCTTGCGACTTACATTTGACAACTGCTTATATATCATAGTTGTCAATAGCGAATAGCGGTAAATTGCGACAAGCTCCCTATATGCTACGTGGCGATAGCGAAGAAATTGCGCCCACTATTTCATGTTTAGCAATAAAGTAGTAGAAAATTTAAGAAATATTTTACATGTATATTTTATCAAAAATAGCTAAAATACACTATCACTAATCATCTAAATACGCTTTTGTTTTCAATCGTGAAACAAAAAAAAAACCTAATGGGCATCGCTATTTACATTTATAAAAAATCTTAAAATAAAATAACAAAAATTACGGGAACGTCGCTATTTGTCACTAAACGCCCTATAGTGCCATATGGGTGCATCGCTACATAGCGAGCTATAGCCGCTATTGATAACTATGATATATATTTCTAATTCTCAAGTTGAAAATAAAATACATCTAATCATCCAACATGAAAGCTTTCTAAGATGTCCAAAAAGTAAAATGCTACCTAGGTTTTCCTTCTTTCAAAGAATGCACATTGATAATTACCTTTGACTTCGAAAGTTGAACTTCAAAGCCTTGAGGCTTGAATAAAGCCGAGGAAATTGTATGATCACTTAAAGATTAGGGAAAAATAAAGTTTTTATATCTCTTATGGTTGTTGTACATCGCTTACGGTTGCTGGTGAAAAAGCAATGTCAATATTGAAAATCCATTATTCAGTTCGAACACATAAAATACCACAAAGACAGTTAAAAGGTGTCCATACTAGATGTCTACTATTTTGCCTTACTGTCACTATCTTCTAGACACCTAGACCTAGCCTTGTACGCCTTTGACAACTATACTACATACCACATCTATGGTTCAACGTCCTACCAGAGTACCAGTGTGTCCCCTTGTAATTCCCTCAAGCGTCAAAAAAATTATAAGCGATTGCCAATTTGCCACATTGATTGATGGGCAACCGTAAGCCTAAGTGATTGCTTCAAACTTCCTACAGTTTTCAACACAGTATAATGAATAGTTGTGAAACATTATACTGATTATTAAATATGAGGAATTCAATGAGTATAAGCACCATGTTCATAGAACCGAATCAGTATAAGATTGTAGATGAAGCAGATAAATGAATTGATGAATAACAAGGATAAATTAATCATGTTTGAGAGGTCGATCAGCTCTCCCACAATTTACTTTCGAGAGGATAAACCAACTCTCCAATGATTCAGAATCAATGATCAAAGTATGCATGACAATAATTACAACCCTAAAGCCATGTTTTATAAATTGAAGAATATATCTATCCTAGTGCAACTCTAATCCATAATCTTTATCTAAAATAAAACATCTCTTAAATAATATAACGATACTGAGACAAACCAAATAAAATACCATTAAAACTTTTCTCCTAATTCACTAAGTTGTATCACATGTTTTGTGCAGCAATCTCAATGGCATGTTAGTAGTCAAGTCAAGAGACCCCAATTTGAAAAGGCAACCAGCAAACTGAGCTTTCGTAGTCAATAAAGCATAAAGTTCTGTGTATAAGGTTCAACATTTCAACATAAGTATTGTATAGTAAACAACTCAAACTCATTAGTAAACTCTTTGTAAAAACAGCTTCTTTGTCAAATAACGAATCTTCACTGCTGCACTTGTAAGCACCAAAACTTATACAAAAACTTTAAATCTCAAAGTTTATGACAACATATAAATGATAAGTTATCTGGTCCACTCAAGTCCCTAAGTAGCTACATACACCTTACCTAAAAAGGAATCTAGCAATGATGTCATTAACTTCAAGGCCTATTCTTCTAAGAACAAAGCATCATAAAAAAATGTTATTTCACTTTATGTTTAATGCAAAATGTCTGACACAGCCTGAGCTAAGAAAAAAGGAGCTCTCAACCCATCAAGTAGTATCAAAGTGATGACATTTAATGACAACTGACAACAGTAAAAAAAAATGCAAGAGATGTTGCCTGTCTGAGATTAACACCAACAATAGATCCAAAACAACAAAATAAACTCCCAAAAAGAAAACTCACATTTGTTGTGTTCCAAAGAAGAAGACTAGAACTTTCTTCCAGTCAACAGAGTACCCCCACTTTTCTGGCTCACTAACCTGCAATCAAACATACATAATTACAATCATAGTTATCAAAAGCGCACGCTTTTGGCGCCTAGGCGGTTTTTTTGAGCGATGCGCATTGAATGCGCTCCTACTTCCTAGGTAATAATAGCGCAGCCCACTTCCTAGTTCCCATGCGTGATTAATGCTAATTAATCTTTTTTTTAATTTAATTCATAAATTCTCTCAATTTCTGCAGTATTTATACTGCTTTATGTCTCAAATTTAATTCTGCAGTATTTATTTCTGATTGATTAAAATTTTTGATTGATTAAAATCTGAATCTGTTGTCACAGAATACAAAAATGGCTTCTCAAAATGATTCTGGACCCTCAAAATACAGGAAAACCGATATAATATATTTTAATTTCTTTTTTATTTAAGTGCGCTTTTTTTCTCGGCCCACGCTTTTTTTGCGCCTTTCGCCTAGGCCCCAGGCGAAGCCTAAGCGCCTTGAGTGCGCTTCGCGCCTTTGACAACTATAATTACAATAACTACAAATTTCATGATTCATAATCCTAAAGTCCTCCATAGTTCCTTATATAAAAATCAAAAGCAAGAAATCACGGAACACAAAGCATATCGATTTACATATAAATCTACAAAGTACAAACGATGCTATATAAAAAAATACTCCCTTTTATACCAATACAACTTTTTGTTGAAAATCTAACATCATGAGCCCGGTATTCTCAGAATTAATCAAAATTTGTGGTTCGAATCTAAAAACAGTTCTTTCATCTTTCACATGTCATTCAATTAACCCTAACTAATGCAGAATCTATTCAACAAGTCAACAACTAATGGATCAGTCAAACAAAGTCAGAACAAATTCAAAGAACAAGTACAAGAAATACCAATTCCAAAGTTCCAATCATTGTTCATCATCAACAACTCATTTAATTAACCCTAACCAAATGCAAATCAATAAACGATCAACTCTAAAGCATCCACAAAAACAAAAATCAACAACCATACCATAGCAGGCCAAGCAGGAAATCCTTTCATCTTAGCAAGCACAAGATCCCCAACCTTCCACTTCCGGCAAGCGGCCGCAACCGCCGCAGCTTTACTGGCACCTTTTCTCCGGCTCGGCGCCATACCAAAACAACACAGTAACAAACCTACCGCCTCAATCAATCAAATCACCACCATACAGATAATGAAACTTAACATAAACAATAAACACATGAAGCTATAAGCTAATCATCAACTGTAACGGCTGCAAAACCGCTCGCACCGACTTCGAACGCCCTAGGGTTTGCTCACACAACTAAATAACGACAGTAGACAAATTAACACTGAATTTGTATGTAAAAACCTATTATAATTAAAATTGATAGCAACTGTAATTGATTTACTAATTTAGAACACAATTCAGTATGTGTTATGAATTATGATACAATGAAACCCTAAAATGGTGAATAGGGGGTTTGTGTGGCTTCTGTTGAAGAGAGGATTCACATACGGAGGGAGACAGATATGAATTTGGTGTGGATTAGGGGTGGAGGCTATTGTGCGCCGGGTGCGTAGATTTGGGTAGGAGTGGGTGTATTGGGCTAACGTGAGCGGTGATGTGGTGTGGATATGGGTGCCAGCATCACGTGGCCTACCGACTCGTCATCGGTCGTTTGTGATGATTATGGTAAAGTGCGTGACTGCGTGCAGTCCCGGAAGATTCGTGTGGGCCTAAGGTGATTATGGGCTGGTTGAGATAGGATTTTGGCTTGAGGGCCCATTTGGATTGAAAATTACGAAAATGGGTAAAGACCAAACCCACTTGCGAAAATGGCTACCTCATGCGCTCTTGAACAGCGCATCACAGTTCCCGAGTTAGTCTATGCGTCCGCAGAGCCCCTTGTTGCGTCAGATGCGTGGGATGCGTCTGGAAGTGTCGGGATGCGTCTGGGAAGGTGTGCGCGGAAGTGCATGGGATGCGTCGGGAAAGTTGCAATCATCTCCGGCGAGTTGCAAACGCCTCCGGCTTTGTCTCCGACACCTGCAACTAGGGGGCTCGATTTCAGATCGTTTTTCCGGCAACCATGGCGGCGATTGGGATTTGGGGGTGGAGACCTCGGCCACCGTCGTAGTCGGCCGACTGGCCACCTTCCATCTCCGCCTTCTTCGTTTCTCTCTTTGTGTCTATATCTTGAAAAGTGAGAAAGATGGGTCTCTATCCATGGAGATTATTTAAAGATGTGTGGGTTTATTAACAGGGACTGAAAGAGACACAGGAGATGGAGCTGAAGAGTAGGTGTAGGGGTGATGTGGGGGTGTAGGGGCTAGGGTGGGGTGGTAGATGGTGGGTCCCACATGTATAAAATTCCCAACTTTCACATGTTTTCTATTTAAGAAGAAGGAAGCATAAGAGTGGTGATGCCCTTTTCTAATGAGCATGAGAGGGAAATGGGCAATTTGGTAAGTTAACATAATTCTGGCCATTTTTCATAAAGTCCTCTTAAGAAAAGTGGATGTTATTGTGATTTTTTTTAATCAACTAGTGAGATTTTTCGTGTTACGTGGTGAGAATTTAGTCAGTATCGGTTATGTTTGTTATGATACTGGCACTTAAATGGATATCATTATGTTCTTTACATCGATTGAAAACATTGAAAACGAATATTGGTTAGGTTCGTTAACATAACGGCACTCGTTTATAGCCTACGATACCAAAAAAAAATACTCTAGAGTAAATTACAACCGGTGTGATTTACGTTTGTATCAAATTACAATCAATGTCCTTCAACTAAAGAAATTACAGGCTCTGTCTTTTATTTTGTCAGTTCTTAGCATGTTATGTCCTTTAGCCCTAACATAATTAAGTTTTTTTGCTTAAGTCTTACCATGTGTCTCTCACATGAGGTCAACAGGTTTTTTCATCTCGATTTAACATGAATTATATTTTTGTTGAATTAATTGAAAATTTTTAAATATTTTACTTTGATTTTATGATTTCAATTCACACCATGCATTATATTTTGTTTGGATTAACTGAAAAAAGGATGCGATCGACTAAACAAATGGAGGGGATGAAAGAGATTTATATATTTCGACTTTTTATATAAAATTGAGATGAAAAGACCATGTTGCCCTCATGTGAGAGAAACATAGTAAGACTTAACAAAAAAAAACTTAACTAGGTTAGGTCTTAAAGGACATAACGTGTTAAAAACCGTAACATAAAGGACAAAGCCTGTAATTTCTTTAGTTAAAGGACACTAATTGTAATTTAATGCAAACATAAAGGACGCCGATTGTAATTTACTCAATACTCTAACTTAAATGCAATTTTGTTGTCAACAAAAATTTATCTTGCATGTCTAAATAATTTAAACACGTGCATGAGTTGAGCTTTTAAAAAAAATAACAAACGTGAGTGTGCCAGTTTTAATATTATATAGTAATAAACCTTAACCATATATATAATATATATTAAATTACATCACACTAACTACAAGGAAGTTATCTTCTTTTTATTTTAGATATCAAAACTTTTTTTTTTTAAGTTTAGGTCACATAAAACCTAGGCATAATTTATTTTACCAAATAGAAAATATAGATAATTAATAATTTTATCCTCCAATGTATTTTTTTCTATGTAATAAATATGTTAAATAGTGTGTGTTATATTTTTTATATATTATTTTTTACTTTTAGACTAATTATAGTTTTTATCTATTAAATTTATTTATTAATTGTAATAAATTTGGATATGCCACGGTTTTACTCAACTTTTATTTAGGACGTGAGGTTTTCGTGATTTGCGAATATACCGTAACAAATGTTTTTATCTACATTTCGTCACGAGAGTTTTTATCTACATTTCCATGGTTTTACTCGAGTTAAATATACGGCGTGACGTACCGCCACAACGAGCGGAATATTTTATTTATTATTATCATACTTAACTACATGGAACTTTTGATGTTTTTATTTTTGACCATTCTTTTTGTAGGTTTTTAATTTTGACAAGACAAGAGTTCCCTCTTTTGTTTTTTTTTTTTGTTTTTATGTTTTGATCATCAATGTTTTGATTCTTATACTTTTGTCCCCTCAACTTTTGTTAATTTTTTAAACCATCTCTCAAGATCTCTTTTATTTTTTTTATATTTTGACCACCAAGGTTTTAGTTCTTACACTTTTAGCGGCTACATTTCTTTTTTTAAGTTCCAAATTAGCCCTATACAATATAATAAATTACGTCTTTAACCTAACTGTTTAAAGTTTTATTTTTCTTTAATGACTTTCATTCGTTAGTTCTTTTTTACAAAAAAAAAAAAAAAAATTAAATACGTTGGAATCTGCTCAAAACCACGTCACCACCACCATTTTTTCCGTTCGTCTGTTCGGGTCGCAACACTACGTCATAGGTGCCATGTCACCGTTTTTTCTTCTATTTGTTGTTACATTTTATTTCAACTTTAGTTTTTCGCGCATTTATATTTTGCATCTTCATGTCGGTTTTTATCGTTTAGTTTGTACGCGAATCGACGGGGAAATCCTAGTTATATATATTAAAAAGTGTAGATTCATGAATAGTGATATTATTTTTTGCATTTAGTGGTTTACTAAATATTTACTTTTACCCCCTATAGTTTATTTATTTGCTTTTTACATCATAAACTTTGATAACTTATCAAACAGGCTCGAAACTTTAATAAAATTTTATTTGAAACTTTAATAAAATTTTCTTTGGACTTTGTTTTTTTAGTTCTCTTTTGTTGTTATACAAGGTCCTTTCTTTGTCATTTTATGATCTTCAACTTTCACCCAATGTAGTTTACTCATCTCACTTTTTACACCCTAAACTTTAATAACGTTATTAAACAACCTCTAAACTTCAATACACTTTTCCTTCGACTTTATTCTTATGTTTTCCTCTTTCGGTTGTTATAGTGTAGATTCATGAATAGTGATATTATTTTTGTGATTTAGTGGTTTACTAAATTTTTACTTTTACCCCTATAGTTTATTTAGTTTGCTTTTGACATCATAAACTTTGATAAGTTATCAAACAGCCTCGAAACTTTAATAAAATTTTCTTTGAAACTTCAATAAAATTTTCTTTGGACTTTGTTTTTTAGTTTTCTCTTTTATTGTTATACAAGGTCCTTTCTTTGTCATTTTTGATCTTTCACTTTCACCTAATGTAGTTTACTTATCTCACTTTTTACACCCTAAACTTTAATAAAGTTATTAAACAACCTCTAAACTTCAATACACTTTTCCTTCAACTTTATTCTTATGTTTTCCTCTTTCGGTTGTTATACCGGGTGCCGGTATCGTATCAACACTGTAATGAACCAAACCGATGTCGATCAAACTCCCACTGTAACGCGCAGGTAATTTTGCTAGTTATATATATATTAAAAGGTGTTACTTGATGAATAGTAACATCTTTTTGTCATTTAGTGAATTTCTATTTTCACCCCCCGTATAATTTACTCAGTTTGCTTTTTACACCATAAACTTTAATAAGTTATCAAACAGCCTCGAAACTTTAACAAAATTTTCTTTCGACTTTGTTTTTTGGAGTTTTCTCTTCGATTGTTATACCAGGTCCTTTCTTTGTCATTTGGTGATCTTTCACTTTCACCCCCTATAGTTTACTTATTTTTACTTTTTACACCCTAAACTTTAATAAAGTTATTAAACAACCCTTAAACTCCAATACACTTTTCTTTCGACTTTTCTTTTATGTTTTCCTCATCTGTTTTTATACCGGGTGCTGGTGTCGTATTAATATCGTAATGAATCGAACCGATGTCGATCAAACTCCCGCCGCAACGCGCGGCAGTTTTGCTAGTTATACATATTAACAGAAAGAGATGATGAATAGTAGTTTAATATTTTTTTACTATTATAGTTTTCTAAGTTTTTATTATTTTATTTTATTATTTTAATTTATTATTTATTGTTTTATTATTTTAAGTTTTCTTATATAATATTTAAGATAATGTCTTCGTAACATCGATGTTCTGTCGATCTTGTCCGAACAACATCGGTACCGGTATCGTTGTTATCAGAACCATTACTGATATTCGTATTTATGGTTTTTGACAGATGTAAAACACATATGGATATTATTGTGGTTATATCATGACTTTATTTTTGGGGTTTCATCTTTCGCTTGATATACCGAGTGGTGATACCGTACCGATGACGTAATGAATCGAACCGATACCGAAATTAAGACCCGTCAATTGGTCATGAACAGTGATCTAATATTTTAAAGTGTTTATTTATTTTTTTTATATCTATTTTTATGAATTCATTTACTTTTATTAAATATTTTACACATCATTTAGTTTAGTATTTTTCTAATAACTTGCTTCGTTAGTTTTTCAAAAATTTAAATCCGCAACTATATATTAATTTCTAACATTGCGATATAAATTTTATTGAAAATGGATACCATGCTGCCGTTGCATCAAACCAAACCAAAACCGTGGATGAATTGTAGTTTGTTATTTTGATGTACTTATTTACTTTTTTTTTAAATAATCATAATTTATTTTGATTTTTTCTAATAACTTGCGTTCTGTGTTTATTTTTTTTTCAAAAACGTCATGTTAAAAAATCTATTGATAACGGTCGTTGTGCTGTTAACATACCAAACCGAACCGAAACGACTGAACAACATTTGTAACGATACCGATATTTATTTTTAATGTTTTTTTTACTTCTGATGAACGGGCACCATATCGTTATCATAATGGGCCAAGCAACATCGGTACCGGTCTCGCACTCATTTTTATGGTTTCTTGTCGGATAACGATATTATGCCGTTACAGTAGCGAATTGAGCTGAAGCTGGTCGCACAAAATTGAATTTGGTTCTGGTATTTATTTTTATTGTTTTTGCTTTCGATAAGCTGACACCGTGTAGATATCCTACTATACCAAACAACATCGGTATGACCTGTATTCATTTTTATGGTTTATGGTTTTGATAATTTTTCATTAATGCAACTCTAAATGTGACAATAAATGAATATCAATACCAGTACTATAATATAATGAACTGAACGGATACCAATCCACATGTAGGTACATGTGTTCGTTTTTATCGTTCTTGGTAGATGTAAAACACGTGTTGCTTTTTATATGGAGTGCATATATCGTATCAGTATTATAATATAATGAACTGAATCGATATCAACCCAATGCTCGCGGTAATGTACCGCCGCAACGCCGGTTAAATAACCTAGTTAATAACTAACTTAACTTAGTATAAGCATTTTAATATATTGATATTTTTTCCAAATCTATCGTATATATACTGCTTATTAATAGATCGATAATTTAAATGCTAATTGGTTTAGAAAAAAAAAAGGTACTGCTTTAAATAGGCTATGAAAACTAACATATTTATAATCCTCATATTTATTTTTTTATTTTAAATTTAAATAGATTTTTTTAATTTAAATTTAAATAGATAGGTGATGAAGTGAGTACGTATATAAAAGAAAAATAATAATACATGCGGTGTGAGGGAGAATTGAGGCTGATCTTCATTCCAAATCTAGAAATCTCTTCCTCAAAATGATCCATCGATCATCTTCACAAAATTCATTCGAAATCCAAGCATGGGCTCTTCCGCATCCGTCCTCGAACAATCATCAGTTCATGATTTCACTGTCAAGGTATTCCATTTCCCATTTTGAACAATCATCCAATGTTTCTGTCTTCTTCGAATATCAATCCATCGATTTTGAACGTTAATTTATCGCGATATACAGGATAGCACGGGAAAGGACGTCAACCTTAGCATCTACAAAGGGAAAGTCCTGCTCATTGTCAATGTTGCTTCCAAATGGTTCGTGTTTGTGTTTTTTGATCATATTGTTTTGATTGTTGGATTTGGATTATGTTTGTGATTGAATATTAATGGTTGTTGTTTATGATGCAACAGTGGATTAACGAATTCGAATTACACGCAACTTACCGAGATTTATAGGAAATACAAGGATAGAGGTATTGATTCATATCAACATGTTTTTGCATGAAATTTTCTTCTGATGTGATGAAAATTTTAGTATAAAAGATATAAAGTGAGATTTTCTTTTTATGTATATTTTTTTTTGTTAAAATGTGGAAATAAACGTCTCGAGGAAATGTATGCTAGGGGCGTGTTTTTGACATGATACAAACTTAACACGAAATTAATCAAATTTGGAAAATATGCTAGAAGTTGATAAAGGAAAACAGGTTTATTGAACATAAATGTAAAACTACCTATCTACAACATAAATGATATCCTTATGATTGTTGATTGTTGAAGCAGGTTTCGAGATATTGGCGTTCCCGTGCAATCAATTCTTGCAGCAAGAACCAGGGACGATAGAAGAGACCGTCCAGTTTGTCTGTGAGAGGTTCAAGGCCGAATACCCGATCTTTGCAAAAGTAATATGCCACTAATTCATGGGTTTTCATTTTCATGTTACGAGTCATAAGTAGAGGTGTAAACGAGTCAAACTTTAGTTCAAACTGGCTCGTTTAGATTAACAAAGCTTAAGCTCGACTCGTTTCAAGCTATATAACAAAAGATTAAGTTCGGCTCGTTTATTGTTTATTAATTAATTATGATATGAAGTCATCTCACTGGTATACATACATAATTATTTCTATACATATTTACAATTATATTTTTTATATACAATGCTGATATATGAAGCCCAGCTTTACGCAAGCTGATCTTAAATAAGTACGAGTGGCTTGGTTTGTTCACACCCCTAAATTAGTGGGGTTCACCACAACGAACTATAGCTAGAATATTAAGAATATTGACTTAACCTAGTTCGATATCGGACCAAGGTTTTGAACTAGTTGGGTCCCTAACCGGGCCTAATCCGAATATGGAATATGTTGGGTCCAGTTTTCTTCTAACAAGGCCGTTTCAGCTCGTTTGTATTATGGGTCCGGACCTATTATATGTTTGTGTACTGGATTCATTCAGGTCAAAGTCAACGGGAGTAACACTGAACCATTATACAAGTACTTGAAAGCAAATGGAGGTGGACTTATGGGGACTACAATCAAATGGAACTTCACAAAGTTTCTTATTAACAAGAAAGGAGAAGTAATACGTCGATTTGGAGCTAGGACTGAACCATCGTCAATTGAGGTAATTCAACTATTAACATGAGTGTTCATCACTTCATCTGTTGGGGTTTCATTTCCTCGGTTTGAATATTTTCTCAGTTGAAACCAAACATAACCGAAACCAAACCTAATAATAATTTGGGACGTGCAATAGGAACATCACATCCGTCACTCAATACATATGATCGGGGTTCCTAAGTTTTAACATAATTGATTTTTCTAGATCCTAATTTGGTTTCGGTATTAGTCCGAACCGAAAATCGAATACGTAACTAAGTTTGATTTTAAATAGTTTAAGTCCAATTTGAAACTGAATTTGAACACTGATTTTAACAAGATGGGTGTTCATTGGTTTGAATTTCAGGTTTCCTCGGTTTTTATAATGGGCAAAATGTTTAATGGAATGTATAATATGAAACATCCATCGCCCAATACATGCAATTCGGGGTCTAGGTTTTAGCTTGTTAAGTATTATCGCAACAATAATATCTAGGATGTTTTATATACTAAAAATATAGTTAAAAAGCTTTTAACGTGTCCCTCTCTTAGCTTACATTAAAATTTACATATTTAAGATAAGAACAACCTAAAATTGATCAAATCATATGTAATGAATGAAACCTAAGCGTAACATTTTATGTTGCTGCTAACGGTTAAACGAGTCTAATTAGTAAATTTAGCTAAATCGTAAAGTGAGTAAACAGGGTTGAAACTGTTCTGATGCATATGCAATCCACTAAGTTATTTTTTCTACATGAATTATATATTCATTTAGAAAAAAAAATGTTTACAGATCAATCCAACCCGACGCATCCGTTTTTCAAGCTTAATTGTTGTAACTTATTTATAAAAACATAGACAACATTTGCATGGGTTAATTTGCTGCAGTTTTGTAATGCAGGTTGACATTGAGAAGGCATTAGAAGAGCCTGAAGAAAACAAAGGGAAATAATAGGATACAACATATATGTATTCTATATCTACTTATACACCAAAAATTGGAGTCCCTAAACTTGTTTATAGTATATCAAATAGATGATAATTTGATGAGATGGCATTTCGAGTATTTAAAGTCTTGATTAATTTAAGAATTATCTAATCAAGCGTTTGATTTGAAACCCGCCATTTAGTGTGGTAATGAAAGTACCAAACCGGATAGTATCAGCAATAGTAAGATGTTAGCGCTTTGACTGTAATAGTGAAAAGGACAAAGATCCCTCTTAAGTTTCTTACGTTTGATCAGTTACTTGCAATATACAAACTATGAAATCGGCAAAACTTTACGGGTTGAGCTGAGTGGGTAACGGGTCAAACCGAATTCAGGCTTAAACAAGTTGTTTTTTAGTATGGGTTCAAATGGGCCAAGTAGGTTGGGCTGATACAGTGACACTTGACACTTTTTGTCTAGATTTATTATTTATTTTATTCATTCAGTTTTCTAGATTGACCCATCACGTGAATTTAATATAAAAAAATTATTATAACAATAATTTTTTTTCAAACTTCTTAGCCTTTGAAAAAGAATATTATTATAATAAATTCACACGATGGGCCAAACTAACAAAACTGAATGAATCTTTTAAGTAGCATGTTACCTATAAGCCTCTAAATTAATTTATAGAAAAACAGGATAGTTGTTGTAATAATAGTTTTATTATCATACTTAAAGCTCAAGTTCCAATCTACAATCAAACAAAGAACACGAATGCGAATGGAATAACTCTCCAAGAACTTTTATCATAACTAAGAAAACAATAACTAAAAAAACTTGATTACAATAACTCTCAAAGCATAACTCGATTTCTATCTAGTCTTGTCTTTTCAATGTCTAACCCTAACTTGATGGCCAAGCCCTTATCATATAATTATAACACAATTAGAAAACTTAACCAGTTTAACCTACTTGTCAGATATGATCCCTCAAGTTCACCGGCTTGTGACTTGAAATCCGCAAATTACCAACAAAAGCGGGTCAACATGCCCCATTTTGACTTGTTACCCGCCTGTTTACCCTTTCAAAACAAATTAAAATATATATAAAATTTACTTGACCCATAATAAATAACATAAAATCAGTTACTCTAAGATGATTCACAATAATAACTTCATTTTATTGTTTGTTTATCAAGTAGTAAAACAAAGTGATTTATTTATTAGGTGGGAGTTTGCTAAAAGTCTATTTTTCCTAGAAAGTGTAAAAAGCCATAAAACACCATAATGTCAACCATAAAACACACTAAAAACCCACAAATAACAAAGTGAAGATACTAAAACGCCATATTTGCAGGTTTTGTATTGTGTTTTGGATGATAAGGCTTTAATTTTCGAATGACTAACATTAGTGTGTTTTATGTTGATTATCATGTTGTGTTTTATATTCATAGTTCTACGATAGTGTGTTTGAAGTTTTTATGGACTGTTATGGTTTGGATATTGTGTTTAGGTGATCTTCACTCTGTTATTTGAGGGTTTTGAGTGTGTTTTATGGCTAAAATTGTGGTGTTTTATGACTTTGTACACTTTGTAGGAAAAATAGACTTTGTAGTCGAACCCCATCCTTATTTATTAACTATAAAATGGTAAACATGATAACTAAGAGTTTTTAAATGATAAATAAACTGAGTCCGCGCTTGCCTAAGCTCAAGCCCGGCTCGTTTCAAGCTGTATATCTATAGTCGAGCTCGACTCGTTTATTATTTATTAAGTCATCATCATCATCTTACTCAGTACATCCCACCAAAAGCAAAGCTAAGGTAGGGTCTGAGGAGGGTAAAATCTAGACAACCTTACCTCTACCCCATAGGAATATGAGGCTGCTTCCAATGAGACCTCCGACTCGATAGTAGTTTTGCATCAAGCCTTGGACATAAGGCACGTAACACTCAGCAATTAAGACAAAGGCCGATTAGTGAAATGGACTCCATTGTCTTTCGGCTGTCAACGCCACCACATGATGCGTGATTAACCATCCCCCTCTTTTAACGCTATTTTCACGAAATTTAGTAAAATAACGTTGAAATTAATGCACTTTTACTTTTGTCCAGTATTTAATTATATTTATCTTATATATATTAGTAACTAACATGTATTATTTAATCTATTTAATTTTGTTACATAAAAATATCATATTTAAATAAACTAACAGACTCGTTTAGACGTACGAGCCTAGTCAAGCTCAATATACATGAGCTTCAATCTAAGCTCGAGCTTGTTTAAGCTTGGCTCAATATATTATTTAATCTATTTAATTTTGTTACTATAAGGAAGTATACTTTGGTCCTTATTATGTATTTAGAAACTGATAATAATGTAATGGGTGGAATTTTAGGCCTTCACTTTGGGTTTGCTTTGTATTTGTAGTTTAAAGATTGGACAACTGAATGTTGTGTAACAATGGGTCTAGATGTTTTTTTTTCCTTTTTGTAATGTGGTTATGCATGCATGGTGATTTTTATGTAATAGCTTAAGAAGATTTATACATCAAACATAAAATTGGGCAATATCACATAGATGATAAATCATAATCATAATATTGGTATATAGACAAATTAACACAATAAAAATTTGAATTCAGATTTCAATTTTAGTGCATTCCATGAACCAAACGCACATTTAGCGCTTCTAATTTACGTATCATCTAAACAAATTAGTGTTTAATGTTTTTAGTCAAATTAATTCTAGAGTTAAATGCCATTTTAGTCCTTGTGGTTTGGACCATTTTGGCAATTTAGTCCAAAGGTTTCATTTTTCACCTGTGGATCCAAAAGGTTTCATGTTGCCATTTTAGTCAACTGGGTTAACTTTATCCATTATTTCAATTAATGAGAAGGGCAATTCGGTCATTTTATATGGTCGAATTGCCCTTCTAGTTAACAGAATTACATATAAAATAACCGAATTACCCTTCTCGTTAACAGAAATAATGGATGTAGTTAACGTAGTGACTAAAATGGCAATGGTGAAACCTTGTTGGACCCACTGGCGAAAAATGAAACCTTAGACTAAACTGGCAAAATGGTCCAAACCACAAGAACTAAAATAGCATTTAACTCTTAATTTTAACTAGATGTTTTTGCTCTATGGGATTAGTCAATTAATTTGAGTTTTCTAGTAAATATAATTAGATTTCTAAGGGACTTAATAAAATTTTATAACTTCTTTAACGGTGAGTGAGAGGCTTAAAAATTACCAGGAAATAATATTGGAGGAAGTCAAGCATGTAAATTGGTCACTTTGTACAAATTTGCAAATTCTGACCAAGTTCATGTAAGGTTTTTGTACTTGAATATCAATGAAGGTCAAACCACAACAAACATTGACACATGTAACAATATGAAGGAAAATGGGAGATGTGATAAAGTCTAAACCTTTATTTCTTCTAACTTCTGGGAATGATCCTGATTATTTGGATCTGTCTTTCTGTTTATGTGTGTAATAGAACAATGTTCAAACATCATCATTAATGTTGGATCCCACATTTCCTCAACAAGTACAAAGTACTAATGAGTTTTAGTAAAACAAATGTCTTGTTCATGATATTGTTAGTGTTACTTTAGGTGTGTGTTAGAATGGCTAAGGAACATGTCGGATCACCAAAAGATCATCTAATGGAAGCAAGAAAGGGTCATGTCACGCGTCTCCTAGCCGTTAGCGGACTCTTCACCTTGTTTTACATATTGGGGGCTTGGCAAAGCAGTACTATCGCCCCTACGACACATACGGAATTCACAAACAAAGTTGGATGTGAAAAAACATCTGATAAAGCCGCTGGTTCGTTACCAGCAAGATCATCATCGTCACCATCTTCTGACTCGTTGGATTTTGATAGTCATCATCAAATAATAGTTGAGGATCCACGTTTACCGGAGTTCCCACCGTGTAACATGTCCTATAGTGAATACACTCCATGCCAAGACACTTCGCGTGGTAATGAATTCGATAGAGAAATGTTGAAGTATAGAGAGAGACATTGTCCGAGTAAAGACGAACGCTGCGTTGTCTCATACCCGCGCCACCAAAGTATAAACTACCCTTTAAATGGCCAAAAAGTCGAGACTATGCGTGGTATGATAACATTCCCCATAAAGAACTTAGCATCGAGAAAGATCGCCAAAACTGGATTAAAGTTGAAGGCGACCGGTTTAGATTTCCTGGAGGTGGTACTATGTTTCGCTATGGAGCCGATTCTTACATTGATGATATCAATGAGCTTATACCTCTCTCAAACGGGACCATTCGAACCGCAATAGATACAGGGTGTGGAGTAAGTATAGCTTTTCACTTCTTTATATACTTTGAATTGTAAAAAAATAATATTCAAGTTTTTGAGTGTTGTGTGAAGGTTGCAAGTTGGGGTGCATACCTGCTCAAGAGAGACATAATCACAATGTCTTTCGCTCCAAGGGACACACATGAAGCCCAAGTATGGTTTGCATTAGAACGCGGGGTTCCCGCTATGATTGGCATTATGGGATCACAAAGACTTCCTTACCCGTCCCGAGCATTCGACATGGCTCATTGCGCTCGTTGCCTAATTCCATGGAGTAAATATGGTAAGGCTGTATATATGTAGAGTAGAGTCTGAAAAGCGTGCCTAGGCGCACGCCTGGATGAGCGTTAACAACAGAGTTTTAAATAGAGTTAACTGTCATTTTCGTCCCTGTGGTTTGTTCACTTTTGCCATTTCAGTCCAATTTTCAAAAATGCACCAGTTTCCTCCCTGACATACTGGAAACGTGCCACTTCAATTCAAAAATTAAAACTCAGTTAAGTGAGACATGTTTAATGAAGGGTATTATTGTCTATTCATATATCTTTTATTTTCACCTTATTTTATGTTTGACAAATGAAAAGACAATAATATCCTTCATTAAACTTGTCTGACTTAACTGAGTTTTAATTTTTGGATTGAAGTGGCCGTTTCTAGTATATCAGGGAGGAAACTAAACTGGTGCATTTTTTAAATTTGGACTGAAATGACAAAAGTGAACAAACCACATGAACGAAAATGACAGTTAACTCTTTTAAATATTATTAGACTTAACAACATACTTGTAACTTGCATGCAGGTGGATTGTATTTAATTGAAGTAGACAGAGTTCTAAGGCCTGGTGGTTACTGGATACTTTCTGGACCTCCTATTCAGTTTAGGAAGTTGTGGAGAGGATGGGACAGAAGTAGAGAAGATTTGAAACATGAACAAGAAGACATCGAGGATGTCGCGAAGCGTCTTTGTTGGAAAAAAGTCATAGAAAAGGATGCGTTAGCCGTATGGCAAAAACCAGTCAACCATATTGATTGCATCAAAACTAAAAAGAAGCATCACAAGCCATCATATGCAAATCGGGCAATGCTGACGAAGCATGGTACTTTTAGTTTTCGTTCTCGTTGTAATCTTGAAGTTATAACATTGTTGCAACACAATTTAAATCTGTTTTTGTGTGTTTAAGGTATAAAGACCTCGAAGGTTGCATTACCCCCTTGCCGACGTAAGCAGCCAGGATGAAGTCTCGGGTGGAGCTTTAGAAAAATGGCCAGAACGTGCAATGGCTGTTCCTCCTAGAATTAGCAACAATTTTGTAAGAGAAATTACAGAAGAGAAGTTTCGAAAGGATAACGAAATATGGAAAGAGCGTGTGACACAATATAACCGCATAGTTACTGCTTTACCCCAAGGAAGATACCGTAACATATTGGACATGAATGCTTACCTTGGTGGATTTTCTGCAGCCTTGATGAAATATCCGGTATGGGTAATGAATGTGGTTCCGGTCAATTTCCAACCTGACACGCTAGGAGTTATTTATGAACGTGGATTCGTCGGGGTGTACCACGATTGGTGTGAGGCGTTCTCAACTTATCCAAGAACATATGATTTAATCCATGCGGATGGTGTGTTCAGCATGTATCAAGATAGGTATATGAAAATGATCTTTTTGCATGTTTCTTCATTCATTATGATTAACATCATTACTTGGAATATTATTAGGGTGATGCCATAAATACACTACTTTGAGATCTACACAACCTGTCTGCCACATCATATGGGTCGTATGAGGTTATACGTATAATTTATAAGTGGTGTATGGATGATATCAGATTATTAGTGGTGTTTCCTTTGCCCTGCATTATTATCTTTGATGGTTATGATGTTAATTTGTACGTTTCGATTCTAGGTGTGATATCACGGACATTCTATTGGAAATGGACCGAATCTTGCGGCCTGAAGGGACTGTAGTGTTTAGAGACGAGCCGGATCTGATAAGAAAGATTAAAAGTATAGCTGAACGTATGAGGTGGAATACCAAGACAGTTGACATTGAAAGTGAACCACACAATGGAGAAAAAATACTTGTTGCTGTTAAGACCTACTGGACTGGTGAAACTAATGAGGAGCAAAACCACACTAAACCGAACTAGCAAGTGTTTTAGGCTGAGGATGCTTGCTTATTCTCCGGCCTGCAGGTTGATACGGGCGGGTTGTGAAGCTTGTTTAACCGGTCAAAACATATATAGGTTGCACCGAGTTGTTTTGTCGCATAGGCTATGGGCGACGAAACTTCGTCTCAACAACTTCGTCACTATTGCTCCGTGTAACAGGTCAAGTTTTTTGTCGCTATAACGTTGTCGCAGCAGATAGGCCTTTGGCAACTAAATTTAGTCGCATAGGTGTGTTGCTAAAAATATTATATCTATTTAAATTAATCTTAAATGTTTTAAATGGAGGCTTTTAGAGACCAATTATCATCGCGATAAGTATTTATTTAATTTTAAATTGCCACCTATATTAACAAAAACACTCTCTTAAGTCACCTATAACGTATTATTTTTTATTTAAAAAGAAATTCGCGTGTTAAAATTATGGCAACAGTCTCAAAATATGTTCTACGATGTTTTATGTACCAACAATATAGTTTCAAAACTTTCTAGCGTGTTCCTCTCTCAGCTTACATTAAGTTTTACCTGTTTAAGAAAAAGATAACCCAGAATTGACCAATTTACAAGTAATGTTATGAACTTGCAACGTGTACCCTACGCGTAACATTTTGTGTTATTGTTAACGGTTTATTGAGTCTAATTAGTAATTTAGCTAAATCGTAAAGTGACTAAACGGGGTTGAAAGTTGAAACTATTCTGATCCATGCAATCCGCTAAGTTTTTTTCTTCCTACTCGAACCATATAGCCATTTAGAAAAAAAAAATGTTTGCGAATCAACCCATACCAATTTGTTTTGACTCGTACTAAAGTATTACCCTTTTCGACTTGTATTTGTTTTTATATAAACCCGACCCATCCATTTTTCAAGCTTAATTAATTTATCTATAAAAAAGAAAAGAAAATAGACAAGAGAAATGATAGGATACAATATATACATTTGCATGGGTTAATTTGCTGCAATTTTGTGATCAAGAAGGCATTAAAAGAGCCTACCGAAAAACAACAGAAATGATAGGATACAATATATATATTTTCAATAATCAATAAAAATCCCTCAAAATTGGAGTCCCTAAACTTGTTTATACTATAGTATATCAAATAGATCATAATCTGATTAGATGACATTTCAAGTGTTTAAATCGGGTTCTATTTGAAACCCGATCATTCAGTGTGGTATGAAGGTACCAAACCGGATAGTATTAGCAATAGTAAGATGTTAGTATTATTGATAGCGCTTTGACCGTAATAGTAAAAACGGAAACGGACAAAGATCACTCTAAAGTTTTTAACGGTTTTTCCTATTTTGCTTTTAATCATCCTTTCAGATGGTCAGATTTAAGCATTACAACAGGGGTGGGTTATCCTTGTCTTCTTTGAGTCCCTGGAAATTGGCACATTTCAACAGCAAAATCAATATGATCAGTTAATTATAAGTTACAATATACAAACTACAAATATCACAGTCAAATACCTCCATGCTCAAAAAGGAAATATTTGAAATGAAAGGGGATAGAATTGGGGAATTGGCAAAACTTGGTGGGTTGAGCTGAGTGGGTAATGGGTCAAACCGGATTTGGGCTGAAACAAATTTTTTTTTAGTATAGGTTCAAATGGGCTGAGTGGTTGGGTTGACCCGTTGACGCGTTTTCGTCCAAATTTATTCTTTTTTTCTTCATTATTAATGTGCTAAGTATGATCACATGCATAATATTATTATTACATTAATAATCGAAAAACTAAAACTTAACTAAGTTGAAGAGTTGTTAGGCTTTAAAAAACAAATATTATTGAAATTGTAATAAATTGTTTTTATAATGATTCAGTCGTTGGGTCAAACTAGCAAAACTGATAAACTTAATTAAAGGGAAGGAAGCTTTAAAAGAAGCATATGATACCTGTAGGCCTCTAAATTAATTTATTAGAAATATTGGATCTTTATTGTAATAAGTTCTATTATCATATTTAATGTATAAATTATTTCAAAATCCAGAAAAAAAAATTCTTTATTGTAATAAAAGTTTCATAACTTAATTATAAATCATATTTAAGTTAAGCTGCTTCTGAAAGATGCATGAGCTATGCATTGTGAAACATAAACGAGATGAGATGGCAACTTAACTACTTAGTACGTACTACTTTCAAGCAGATATATAACAAAATTAATGAACTTGATCCGCACAATATGAAAAAACATACCACGGATCTTTGAGTGGCTAGCCTTCTTGTAGAAGGAGCTCGGGCCACATATGAAGCAGCAGCAGCAGCCGCCACCCGTATTCTACAATAATTTATAAAATATATTCAAGCAAAGTGAGTCTTGATTTAGTTTGACTAAAAATGTCAAAGCAAATAAGATGCACACCACATAGGTACACACACCTTTTATGTACGTCTATATACACATCAGTTTCATCAACAATCTCCTCCTGCATCATTAAGGAAAACTGTTTAGCAAAACCTGAACCAAAATATATAGGAAAAAGGAAAACTGACCTTTATCCTTCTTAAATTCTAATTTTCATATATAACCTTTTAAATTACAATATCATATTTACCCTTCCAAAACAAAAAAAAAATAAAAATTTACTTGACCCATAGTAAATAACATAAGATCAGTTACTCTGAGATGATTCCCAGTAATAGCTTTATTTTATTATTTTGGTTCATCAAGTAGTAAAACAAAATGATTTATTTATTTACTATAAAATAGGTAAACGTGATAATTAAGAGTTTTAAAATGATAAACAATAGGGGTGTAACACAACTGACTTCGAGCTCGCCTAAGCTCGAGCTTTGGCTCATTTCAAGTTGTATATCTAAAGTTCGAGCTCGACTCGTTCATTATTGTTAAATATTTAATATTTTTATCGTATATATATTAATAATTAATATATATTATGTTAAATATTTAATTATATTAAATATAAATATAATTTATTCAAATAAATTAGACTCAGTTTAGGCTTACGTGCCTAGTCAAAGCTCAATAAAGAATCGTTTAAGCTTGACTCGATTTGAGCCTTTAGCGAGCCAATTTCGAATAGCTCAGGAGCGGCTCAGCTCGCAGTTACACCCCAAATAAATATGATATTATGAAAGTTTGAACATTTAGGACATGTATAAAATTAAGAACCAGTAAGATATACTTGTAGAAGCTCTTCAAAAACATCTTCTAGGGTAATAATTCCAATGACCTCACCATCTTCAACACCATCAGTAAAATCTTTTGAGCCTTTTGGTGTGAGGCCTGTGGTTGACTTTGAAGTCGTGTCAATGTTGACCACAAAATCTGATTCTTCTTCAAGCTTGGGCAACAATGGTTTAGTTAGTTGTGAATGTTTATTTGGATTTTTTCCTACTAATTTCAGATCACCAACATCAGCAGGCGGATGATTCTTGTTTTTTAGTTTAACAACTGCTGCCATATGACTACCACCCTTTTGAAACTCATTAAGGATGTCGTATAATGGCATATTTGCTGGAACCCTGGAACATAAAAGTATAGAATTAGTCCAAATTATATTGATTAAGAAGAATTTTATTTTTGTCTTTTTTAAAACATAGATATACACGGTCCCTGAGTTTTCTGATTTATCAATTATTTGTGCTATTAAAAGTCCAAATGCCAAAAAACTCATAACTAAATTCACACATGAATCCGTAGACTTCATTCATGCATGCTTAAATCTTTACAACCTAAAAAACACCCATGAGATGGTCATTTCTATAAATTTTAGAGACTTAATCTGCAAAAAGGACGTATTTGTTACAATGAATTCATGAGGATTTTTTTCCTCGAGTGCTTATACTTCAAAGGATTTACTATGTAAAAATAAAGTCCAAATACTTATGTTACGAAAGTCTAGTAGAGTTTCCTCAACATTTCCCCTTTTATATATGATTGAGTAAAACAAAAAAGGAAAAGAAGAAACTTTAGGGACTTAATTAATTAAGTCCCCAAGAAGATTTTTCTTTTTTCATTACAAAAAAGCTAATAAACACCTGAGTAGAGATACATACTTGCCTGGGGATTTTCCTAATAGAAACATCACTAACTGGGGTCTCTGTTTCTGGCCTAACTGTAAGAAGGCTTTTCACCTACAAGGTGAATATACAAAGAAAATCCAACTTTACAAAAAGTAATGCTAATTTAAGAAGTTGAATATTAGAAAAAGTTGAGATAATATGTAGATCTTCCAAACATACGAGTAAAAGTCCGATGATGTTTTTTCGGTTCCCAGAATACACAGGAACACGGCTATGGCCTTTGCCAAGGATTTTTCCAAATGCTTCCCTACACAGTGTGTTCATAGTGGTCAAATATTGCAGAGCACCAAAGATTAACATTGACAAAAGGTTAAAAAATGTCTACACTGATAAAAGATATGATTAAATTATTATGTAAACGCTATAAGGACATATACTTTCGTTCATTATTATGTACTTAGAAACTGATAACAATGTGATGGGTGGATTTTTAGGCCTTTAAATTGGGTTTGCTTTGTATTTGTAGTTTAAAAATCGGGCAAAACTGTGTTTGATGCTTATGGTGTAATAATGGGTCTAGATTTTTTTCCCTTTCTACAACGGTAACGGTGTTTTGTCATCTGTGTGTGTTGCTCAAGGAGAAAAAGGACGGTGCTAGTAGAAGTCACACACACACACCCCACATATATATATAGAGAGAGAGAGGTGATTATTTAAGAATCAATAATATGTTGAGAACCACATAGTGCATTTGTACCTACCACTTTGAATGTGACACACAAGACGGGAACCACCTCTGTTTCTCTCTCCCACTACTTTCGGTAAATATTTATGCACTATGTACAAATGCATCATGCAGTTCTCGCGATTCTCGTCATATTTTAGGTGATCGTAATAATGTGGTTATGCATGCATGGTGATTAGTTTGTGATAGCTTAAAAAAATATATTTACAACATATATAATAAGTATAAGATAAATTTGGGCTATATCATATAAATGATAGATCATCATACTAGTATATAGGAGCCTATCGCCTCCCTATCACTATGTCGATTGATAAAAATAAGAGAAAACAAAAGCAGTGGAACTCACCAGTTCAATTTTGAATTCACATCCAGAGAGAATGTTGATTCAATAGGTGTCATGGCCTCCTCTGCAGTCTGCACAGATTTCCAGATGTTATATAAATGTCATTATCCTATTTATAAAAAGATATAGAGAAACACAACCGAAAAGCAACTATTTAAGGTGTTATTGTAATAGGAGAAAGCTCATTTGAGAACCTTACAACAAGAAAACAAAACTGGATCGTTCAAATAAAATATTTAAAGGGCAAAGATTGAGTAATCACACGTAACCGTGTGAGTGGATTGTAACCAAAAAGAAGGAAAAAGATTGGAGATATTTCGCGAAAAAGAAATATATCCAGAACCGAATTGATTAAAAGAACAATTACTAAGATATTGTTTAACTATAAGCCTTCTCTAAAGAACTTGCCTTTCTACAGGAAGCATCAGCGAAAGAAATTTTACAATGATACATTTAGTTATTTACTGCAGAGTATACCTTTTCTGTCAAGTCAAGCGCTCCACTTATGATTGTAGTCTCATCATGTGTAAGTTCACCTCCTTTACCAGCCTGTCATGATTTTTTTTGAAGAAAGACAACAAAATGATAATACAAATTAGTGTAAAACAAACAAAATGAAATAGGATTCTTGACAACTTTAGAGGTAGTAAGAAGGGCAGGTTTGGCAGTTAAGTAATGGTCAATACAGGTTCAGGTTGGAACGGGTCACTTATCGTACGTCATGATTGAGTTGGGCTGACCTCCAAACACTTCTTGTTCATCTCTTTAGCTTATTAGGATAATCAGTTTGCTACTTATGATTACAAAAACATATGTTATTACTATGATGCACTGGGACAGGTACGGGAACGGGGTACGGCGACGGGGACGGGTACGGGAAACGGCAAAACTAAAAAATTCAAGAAGCAGGGACGGGACGGGTACGGGAATAAAAACATATAAAAAAATAAATATATATCAAAGATAATGTAACACAAAACCCCAAAATAGTTATATATTGATGCAAAGCTCAAAAATCCCATATCTTTCTAATCTAATCAAACGTTAATAAGCAAATCGCTTTCAAGTAGTATTCAAATTTCAATTAATAATATAATTTTATCTGATTAACCGAAACAAATTAATAAAGTTATATGACTTAGACTTACCCTATTAACTAAAATATTACACATGTCTAAAAGGATAGGTTTCTAACTTCGTATTAGACTTTGATTTGACTGGCCCACTGGATTGAAATTTAAAAGGCCCAGCTAGTATAACATACTAGATAGAACGTGCAAAAAAGGCCCAGGTAACACACTTCATCTCTTTCCTTCGTCTGACCTAAAACACCACCCACCACACCAGAGGAGCCGTCAATATTGGCCGGAGAAAAATGCAGTCACTTTCCCTTCACTCTTCTATGTTTCTTTCAACTTGCTTAGGACCGGCCATGAAGGAAACTTGCAGGAAACGTTTCCTGCGCGTCCCCATACACCGTCCCCTTCTCCTGCACGCTTCCTGGCTATTTCCTACCTACCGGGGACGTTTCCCGGCCGTCCCCGTGTCGTTTCCATCCCCTAGCAGTCCCCGGGAACGGGAGACGGCACCTCCCAGGCGTTTCCGTGCTTCCAAGTGTTATTATGATAGCCTTGGCTGACTTTCAGCCCGTGTCACCCGCCAACCCATTGATTTGAACCATTTTAGATGAAACATAACCTAGATTGGCCCATCTATAATTTATAATTGAATGGTTTGAACTTGCCACCTCTACTCAATTCATAGCTTTACGCCATAAACAACTAAACAAGAATGAAGAATGTTTACCTCTTGGCTGTGAATGGAGACGAGTGCTTTCAACTGGGCGCGCCGAAACGTAGTATCATTATGCCCGATTAAAGCATCTAAAATCTGCACATTTTGTGAACTTTAATATTAGATGCTGGTAAACCTTATCCAAAGTAGTTATATATAGACAAATCGATAGATATTAAATTAGTAAAAGTTCTTAGATAAAAAAACTATAGGAACAATTCAAATAAAGACAGAATTTTCTAACATGGACGCTTAGTCATATAAATAGTCTATAGTTAAAAAAGTTGCACATAGAACATGAAATAATTGCCTAGTTGTGATATGCTTAAATAAAAACCATGTGTGTGGTTGTGTTCATGTTTAGCTAAAAAGATCTTATAAATCACAAAATAAGCAATCAAAACTTTGAATATTAACTACTTAGAAATTCACAAGTTAGCAAAACAAGTAGGCGGTGACACATTCAACTATTCAAGAAGCTTTTACTCTTCCCATAAACTAAAAAGCAAAGAGCCAAGGCTAAATTATCTATCAAAGAAACATGCTTGAAATCACCTTTCCAACGGGATAAGCAATCGGATAGCAAATGACCATTAAAAGCCGAACAAGCCCTACAAAATTAGCACCCACAGCAAGTCCATATCTTGTTGATATTGCTTGTGGAATTACCTGGTATAGTACAAACTTTTAGTCTTGATCATGTAAACATCTTTAGTGTATCAATAGGGATTATCTTACGATAATACCATTAAATACCTCTCCAAAGGCCAGTACAAAAGTCACAGACAACAACACCGCAACAGCTGGATGAAAAATCTTTTCCAGGTAAATAGGCAGAGCCTGTAGGAAATTGAAATGGGAACTCAGTGAGTATTTATACAAAGAAGTATAACACCATAATACAAGTTCCATGACATATATAGCCGAAAAGTTTTATTGTGTCTAACAACAAGAAACGCATTAGCTCATATGGAAGTTACAACAAGATAAAAATGCTAGCATAGCCTATAAGTACCACCGATGCTACCATATAAAACAATTCATATCAAACTCGTTACCAACAAACATAACAAAAAATACATTGAACCGACCTCCATGGCCGCAGCATTACACAACAGCAAGGTTACAAGAAGCTGATGTGGCCTTTGAACAATCGGTAGGATAACAGCTGTATCGAAAGCAGATTACCGTCATTAATCGCAAAGTATTAATCCAAAAAACACAACAATAACATAGCAATCATACAAATTTGAAATGCAGTGACTGATTATCCCATGCTATCAATAAAATATTCATCAAATTAGAAGCTACCATACTATTTAACTTCCCATACTCTACATATCAAATTAAAATAAATTTCTCGAAAACCTAAAATTCAATATCGAATAGAAAAATATCAAATCCTACCTAACACATAACCGTGTGTTAGGTAGACGTTTAATACAACAAATTATGAAATTAACAAATACTGCAATACAGAATCGTGTAAAAGTTTCAACAGTGGATACAAAACAAATGAATCAAATTCGATATCATAATAACAAAATGCTACCTGCTTGTTTCTTCTCTCTGTCCGTACCACTCCGGTGAAGAATCTCGAGCTCAACAACTCCTAGAGACATCAACCCTAGGGTAAGACCGGACATAATTCCGGCGAATAGTACAAGAACACACGAAACGCCGGCGTAAATGAACCATGTAGGGTTTCCGAACGCGATAGTGTTCGAATCGATGACTGTAAAACTCGCCGGAGCTACGGCGACACCGCCGGAGACGGAGGCTAGGGTTAGCAAATTCATTTTTTGCAACTGTGTTGAATTAAGACAAGCAGTTGAAGATGCAAGAATGTGGAAAATTGTGTAGAGAAAGGAAGGAAGCAAGTAAGCAAGTTGCCGCTCATATAACGACGTCGTTGCCTCTTAACTGCCAAAGGTCCCACTAGCTTTCTTTTTACTAGAAACAGGCTACATCATATCTTACGCAACTAGTTGAAAGTGTAACTGAAAACGAAAGCGCCCTTTATGTTTGGTGACTAGAGAAATTTTGATTATAGTAAACCATTGATATCAAAACTGAGAAAAAAAAACGTAAAACAAAAATACGAATTTATAACACAGGTGTAAGACTCATGTGACAAAAACATAGAGAACTTAAATGTATATTAACACCTATTAGAAAGTTTTTAAAAGTAGTGTAAAAAATGACGACTTTAAAACTTTGAGGAAGAAAAAACCTTATACTAAAAAAAGGTTTAGGGACCACTTTTGACCACCAAAGAAACTTTGGTAGCCAAAAGCAAAGTCGCCAAACTTAACTGGCGCAAAATGATGTCCTACTATTTACACCCAATCTTTTGATATTTACACCCAGTGATGTGACATTAATAAATTCAAATTTGTGTTTTTTATAATTTCCGAGATATATTGTTTTATAAAAAAGTGAATACTGTTTTGCAATGTGCTTATTTTTATCTTCCTTTTGATATAAATTTTATAAAAAACGGAGCCATATCAAATATAACGTTTTATAAGTCGTAAATTTTTATATTCCGTTTTTTATAAAATTTATATCAATACGTAGATAAAAATAAGCACATTGCAAAACCGTATTCGTTTTTATAAAACACTATATATCAGAAGTTATAAAAGAAAAACACAAATTTGAATTTATTAATGTTACATCACTTGGAGTAAATAACAAAATATTGGGTGTAAATAGAATCACCCTTTGATATATATAATAATTAACATAACGTTAATGAAATCTAAATTAAAACTAAAAATGTTCTGGAGTTGTTTGAGAAAAAAATTGCTATGTTCGTTCACTAATTAAAGGTAAATTGGATTTAAATAATTCGAACTGGCTCTTTTGGCCGATAATAATCCTAACTCAGATATTTACCCACAATGGTTCGAACTTTTTCATTTTGTTAGTAAAATAGTCTGTCGTTAAAAAAAACATAACGGAGTTAAGTTTCCATTATGTTTTTTTTCCAAATTACAAACCGATGTTTCGGGCTTTTGATCAGAACGAGTCGATTAAAAGTATCGTAAAAAATGACAACTTTAGAGCATTGTTTCAAGGTAAGTTTTACATCAATCGACTCGTATCCTCGTTCTGATTAAAAGCCCGAAAACATCGTTTGTAATTTGGGAAAAAAAAAACCTTAAGCACATTATGTGTTTTTAACGGTGAATTATTTTACAAACAAAATGGAAAAGTTCAGACCACTGTGGGTAAATAACTGAGTTGGGATTATTATCGGCCAAAAGGAGTCGATTCGGATTATTTAAATCCAATTTGCCTTTATTAAATGAACGAAAATGAACAAAACATTTTGTTCATTTAGTTAAACAAATGAAAAATGAACACATAGTTTTTTCATTCATGAACGTCCGTTTATGTCGGTTCATATATATTCCTTAATATATGTTCGCATGTGTTCATTTATGTTTGTTTGATTTGTTTATGTTTGCGAATTGTTCGTTTAGCTTATATTGGTTCCAAACAACATGAATTGGAATATTCATTGTTAAACTAAAGTTGTTCAAAGGACAATTTGATATGGGGGTTAAACTAAAATTGTTTAAATGGTAGCATATGTTATTTTCTATTATATTTGATTTTCCTATTTTTGAACAAATAACATTTTTGCAATTTGAATAGGAACAATCCAAGATTGTGATAGTCATAACCAAGCCATTTCTTTAGCAGAGATAGAATTATCAGTTGCAATTTGCCAAGGATATGGAATTATCAGTTGTTATGTACATGAATGACAAATAGTAGTCGATTGGTAGGCCATAGGATTGCTGGAAAATTTCTTTGGCGTTGCATGACGTATAAAGGAGACTCAAGCTCTAATCTAGAGTTCGATTGAGACGGACAAACCCAAAGACATTTAATTTAAATTTTAGGTGGGCATTAGGCGGGAGTCGCTGGCCTAACGAGAGAAGCAAAACATTAAGGAGAACCTAAGCTGGGGAGGCCGTGAGTTCAAGTCCCACAAAAGTAAAAATGAATTTTGTTGTTTAAAATTTAGACGGAGACACAATTATTGGAATCCTTTCCAGAAAAAAACATAAAACCTTCGAGAATTGAGTGAGGAGAACAAGGATTTTTTTTTCTATTTTGTTTTTTTAGTATAAAGATTACTTTAGTTATTTTACACTAATTTAACATAATGTATAACGGGTGTCGGGGTTAGACCTCAATGTTGTTATATATAATTAAAAGAGTTAAATGTTTGGCTGGTCTTTGTGGTTTGTGAAAATTGCAGACTTGGTCCTAGTGGTTTACTTATTACAGAGTTGGTCCTAATGGTTATAATTTTGCACTCGGGTGATCTTTATCACTAACCTCTGTTAAACTTTTTAGTTAAGTTAATATCGTTTGGGGCACAATTTCAAGGTAAGTTTTACATCATTCGACTCGTATCCTCGTTCTGATCAGAAGCTTTAAAACGTCAGCTTGTAATTCAGAAAAAAAAAACTTAACTAACTGAGGAACAGCGGAGGAAAAATAAGTGAAAGGTGAGACTGACATGGGGAATATTCAAAGGTGGGACTGTCAATGGCCAATGATGTGTAGTTGTAATTATTACAGACCAATTCCCTTTTATATTTTTGGTGGCATTAGGCGGGAGTCAGGGGCCCAAAAAAAAAACCTAAGTTGAGAAGGCCGTGAGTTCAAGTCCCACAAGAAGTAAATTTTGTTGTTTAAAATTTAGGTGTGGTCACAATTATTGTAATCCTTGCCAAAAGATGGAAAACCTCCGAGAACTGAGTAAGGAGTTGAAGGATTTTTTTTTCTTTTTTTTAATATAAAGATTACTTTAGTTATTTTACACTAATTAACATAATGTTTAACGGGTGTCAGGCTTAGAACTCAGTATTGTTATATATAATCAAAACTTGTAACTCAAACATAAAACTTTTCGAAGTTCGACCTCAAACATTTAACGAAATATTTATATAACCAGCTCTTATATTAGTTTAACACAATAAGTAGTCTAGTTTGTTAAAACTATAAGCTTTGTATATTAAGAATTTTATGTTTATCAATAAAGGGACAAACGTACCATTCAAATAGGATTTATTGGCGGCCCTCCACGGTCCACATCTCCACTTGTATTAAGAAAATGTCGGTTTTAATGAAAGAGATGGTTCGAAAATTAAAAAATGGCATCACGTGAGACTTGGGGCATGAGAACTACGACCAAATCGTTGACAAACTTATGCAACAAGGGTTGGTGGGAGATTTTGATATTTAATTTATTTATAACTACACCCTCACAATTTATTTACTTTGACAGATTTAAACAAAAGAGCTATTGCATATTAGGCCCTCAGCTCTTGATTATTAAAGAAAATGCTCAAAAGTTATACTTCAACATTTTGCATCATATTCAAGTCTTTCTGAGTTCTTATTAGGATGAAAGAAGTAAATACACTAGGTGTTTTCTTTTTTATATCATGATTGTCACTAAAACTAAAACTATCTTGATGTTGGATACTAAGATTACTTACATCCATTGTACTATGTTGACCATCTAATGCTACGCGTTTTCCATTAAATATTGAAATTCAGTTTTACCAGACTTGCCAATCATTAGTTTCAATTTCGTATAGTGCTCGCATTCGTTCTTTCACCCTAGGTTAATAACTTGTGGTTAGAGCATTTAAGCTCTTTAACCATCTCTTACAATGTTGCTCTAATTTCAGACGTCGAGTGTTTAGTCTCGTCCATTGTTACCTCTAGCCTATGAAGATCTAGCTATGTGCACTTTGAGAGTTTCCTTAATGTCCAAATCCTGATGTTATTTACCATCGCTTATTCCTTTTGTAATAAAAGAGATCTGTATCATGTTATGACCGGAATTAAGAGAGAGAAATTAATGTAGGAATTAGGTTCACTTTTTAAAATATATTACAAAATATATAATAAATCAAAATAACGAGACTCTCGTTATTCATGGGAAATTCCACCAGTACAATACCGGTTACATAAACTAAATATAAAATACAAATTCATTGTACCAATCTTGATTCAAGTCGACATCTTTGGAAAACTTCAACCGTACCTTCTTGTTCGAAACTCCGCTGCAAGACAAGCCAAAATTCGTTGACGGTTTTGGTTGAGGATCGTGTTAGACACGGGCCCTTAAAACAGATTTCACGTCTCCTCTCAAACGGTCTGTTTCCAGGATACAACAACCGAAGCAGTAGTTGTACTGCTGGAGATGGCTCTCACGCCCGAGATTACACCGGGTATAAATTGGTGATCATAAAATTAGGAAAAAGATGAAGTTGCGAAAAGGAATAATTTAGAAAGTGCTCCTCTCTAAATTTTCCATGGAACAAAAGACATTTTTCTTATGTATGTTGCCATCCTTTTAGAATGAGTCCTCATTCTTTTATAGTCATACACATAAAGTGCTAATTAAAACCCAATTAATATTGTCATAATTTTGACAATTAAACAAGATCATTAATCTTGTAATAAACAGGTTTAAATCTCTACATAAATGGACTTTAGTGGTTCGGTCAAAACTTTCATTTCTCTTAATGACCATAATCAAACGAGTTGAAACGGCTAGGTTGACCAAGTCTAACCAGATGTTCTGTTCCCTTTGCAAATTTGTGCGTGTGCCTGAACTGAGTAGCCAGTCCGCGCATCACCCTACATGGACCTTACATCATACCGCTCCGCGCACTACACTTTAACCCGCGTGCCACCCACGGGTGCGCTGTCACACCCCAACCGATGGCGGAAACATCGGGGTAGTGGCACTAGGCGACCAGATTGTCTCATGAGAATCCATAACAATTATCTATCACATCATTTAACATTTAACGTCCCATACCATGAAACACAATATTTCAAAATAATCATTACAGAAACTTGTTTTCCCACAAAACTAATCAGGTTCGATATCCCCTAGATTTTACTACAAACCATTCTAAACAAAAGCAAACTAAACTAAGCTCGGCTATCCAAAGCATCCGATAAGCTAAATCATCAACCTGTTACATACGTTAAAATACAAGTCAATACAATTAAGTAAAGGTGAGCATACAGGTTTGAGTACTACTAGCATAATAGAGAAAGCGTTCGCGAACTAATCTAATTACATATCATGATACACCAAAACACATCACACAACATAGGCTCATTTCTCATGCTAACTACCGTGAGAGGCTTGCGCGTCCATCCTAACTAGACCCCGTCGGGTGTAAGCCACACTATAGTACCATACTAGCTAAAGAGGCAAGTTAACGAAAATAAGTCCTAGTCACATGTTTCTAGTATCACGTATTGAGCATACACAATCAGATTATTCGCGTGTGATAAACAGTTGATTTGTGAAGTGATTTTGATAGAGGAACGTATGTAACATCCAAAAAGTGCATTAAAGCAAAAATGGGTCAAGTATACTCACAGTGGGTGCGTTTAGGTGAGACGAGAGATCTGACGCGCCGGATCAGCCTGTAAACGAACAGAAGTGCATCAGTCTTCCGAATTGCTGAAACGGTTAAGGTTGAGTTGAGCAGTAGTCAGGTTCGGGCGAACTTGTATGGCTTCATACAAGTTCGATCTGTCACACCCCAACTGATGGCGGAAACATCGGGGTTAGTGGCACTAGGCGGCCAGATTGTCTCACGAGAAATTCCGTAACAATTATCCAACAACATTACTTAACGTTTAACATCCCATACTATTAAACATAATATTTCAAACAACCATTACAGAAATTCAGATTTTCTCATAAAAACAACATGGTTCGATTTCCCCTAGATTTCTATTACAAGCATTCTAAACAAGATAAGCAAATACTAAATAAAACTACTCCAAAGCAATCCAAGTTATATCCTCAACCTGTTACATACGTTAAAATACAAGTCAATACAATTAAGTAAAGGTGAGCATACGAGTTTGAATAATACTAGCATAGTCGAGAAAGCTTTGCGAAACAATCTAATTACATATCATGATACACCAAAACGCTTAACATAACATAGGCTTATTTCTCATGCTAACTACCGTGAAAAGGCTTGCGCGACCATCCTAACTAGACCCCGTCGGGTGTTAGCCAAACTATAGTACCATACTAGCTAAGGAGGCAAGTTAACGAAAACAAGTCCTAGTCGCATGTTTCTAGTATCATGTATCGAGCATATACAATCAGATTATTCGCGTGTGATAACAATTTTGATTTGTGAAGTGATTTTGATATAGGATCGTATGTAACACCCAAAAAGTGCATTAAAGCGAAAATGTGTCAAGTATACTCACTGTGGGTGCGTCTTGGTAAGACTTAAGATTCTGAGGAGAGTTGTGGAGTGCGCCGGAGCAGCCTGTAAACGAACAGAAGTGCATCAGTCTTGCGAAAAGCCGAAACGGTGAAGTTTGAGTTGAGCAGTAGGCAAGTTCGGGCGAACTTGTATGGTTTTGCTGAGTTGAGAGTCAAGTTCGGTCGAACTTGGTAAGTTTCTTAGGAAACTTGTCAAGTTCATGCGAACTTGTAAGAATTTCTTACTGAAATGACAAGTTCGGGCGAACTTGTACAGTTTCCTAAGAAACTAGACAAGTTCGGTCGAACTTGTGAGGAGTTTGGTGAAAATAGCCCAAGTTCGGTCGAACTTGCCCCATTTGGGTGCAAGTTCGGTCGAACTTGACCTGGAGAGTTGGTGATTCTTGAGCGAATTTGATGTTTTCGGGTCCAAAATCTTGCGTTTTCGCGTTGTTTGCTGAGTGAATCGAGTGTTCATCCCTCCAACCCTGTGCTACTGAGCAAACTTAGGTCGGAGAGGTCTTTTAGAGCGGTTTTTGCCATTTTACAAAAGCGTGGACTAATCTGGACGAACTCGGGGTTCGTTCGGGTTAGTCCGGCTTGTGTAAACCAACATAAACGTCCTTGTGCTTCCAGATCTGGGATCTTGAATGATAAATGCTTTGTTTCATATCAGAAAATGAACAAAACATCATCAAAAGTCCGTAATTTTGTGTAGAAATCAAGTCTTTAAAAGGTTTTGCTCAGATCTAAGCATAGATCTGAGTGAAAAACAGAAGTTTTATGTAAAAAGATGAAGATTTTCATAAACTGAGAAGATTTGTTAAAAACGAAGGCTATGCCTTGTGCCAAAATCGTTGTAAACCTTTGTAAAACGTTGATAAACGTTGTTGTAGTTGAAATCGGGTTAATTCTTACTTAGAACATGAAGGTTTCGGGTTTTGAGAGCTCTGGGCGAACTTACAGCAAGTTCAAATGAGAGGAATGAGCTGAGTATTTATAGGTGAAGGCAAGTTGAGGGCTGATGGGAGTCAAGTTCGGCCGTTCGCGCGAACTTCTGAAAAATTAAGAAAGTTTGAGCCAAGTTCGAGCGAACTTGACCTCCCTGAGGTTAAGTTCGAGAGAACTTGAGGTTTGGGAGAGAGTTAGCTGGCCAGTCAAGTTCGGCCGAACTTGGTAACACCAAATTCGAGCAAACTTGACCCAATTATTGGGTTTTTTTTGCTTATTTCGCGTTAAGTGTCCGTTTGGCGTTTCGGTTTGCATTGAATAGTTATATTAAGCGTTTTAGTAACACGTTAAGCGTTATAGTTGATATAGTATTGCGATTTAGCGATTCGAGCAGTGCGAGAGCGATGCGATAGCGATTGTAACCATAACCAAATACACACATACACGTAACCAACATATAAACACGTAACTAATATTACCACATAATTCCAATAAACCGAATAAGTAATTGCATTGCGATTGTGATGAGATAGCGATGAGATATGCAATGCGTTGTGTTAAATAAGTGTTTAGATGCGATAGAATTGATATAATCCACATGACATTAATTAACATAACTTTTATAACTCGAATCTCGGATTACAATAGAAGTACAGCGATAAAGATAACAACGAGAAAAATCGGAGTGTTACACGGGCGGACTTGTGTATGACCTGTTGAGTTTCAGTCAAGTTCGGGCGAACTTGTATAGTTTCTCAAGAAACTAAGCAAGTTCGGTCGAACTTGTAAGAGAAATGGTAATGGAGAGTCAAGTTCGGGCGAACTTGTATAGTTTCTTAAGAAACTATGCAAGTTCGGTCGAACTTGCAAGAATTTGGTGAGAGGGTGACCCAAGTTCGGTCGAACTTGACCCAGATGGGTACAAGTTCGGTCGAACTTGACCTGAGTGCTGGTGATTCTTGAGCGAACTTGATGTTTTCGGGTCCAAAATCTTGCGTTTTCGCGTCGTTTGCTGAGGAAATCTAGTGCTCATCCCTCCAACCTTAAGCCACTGAGTAAAACTTAGGCTGGAGAGGTCTTTTTGGAGCGAACTTAGCCATTTTACAGAAACTCGGGCTAATCCGGACGAACTTGGAGGTTCGTATGGGTTAGTCCAGCTTGTGTAAAGTGACGATTTCGTCCTTGTGCTTCCGGATCTGAGATCTAGCTTCCACAACGCCTCGTTCCACTCAAATGTGAACGAAACATTCGTCATTAGTCCAAAATGGTGTAAAAAAAGTTTTAAAGGTTTTGCTCAGATCTACTATAGATCTGAGTGAAAACAGAAGTTTTGATGGAAAAAGATGAAGATTTTCGTAAACACAAGAGATTTGATGAAAATGAAGGCAATGCCTTGTGCAAAATCATTGTAAAACATTGTTGAACATTATTGTAGTTGAAATCGGTTTGATTCTTACTTAGAAAACAGAGGGTTTCGGGTTTCTGGAGCTCTGGGCGAAGTTGCAGCAAGTTCAAATAAGAGAATGAGGCTGAGTATTTATAGGTGAAGGCAAAAAGTGGGGCTGGTGGAGTCAAGTTCGGTCGAACTTGCATGAAATTCATGCAAGTTCGGGCGAACTTGCTAGGTATTTGAGGGAGATCAGTCAAATTCGGCCGAACTTGCTGAGTCCTTAAAGGATCAGACAAGTTCGAGCGAACTTAGAGGAGAGGATGGAAAACTGAGTTTGGCCAGTCAAGTTCGGCCGAACTTGGCCCAAAACTCTGGATTTCCTTGTTTTTCGTTCGTTTATCGATTGTTCACGATGTAATCGAGTTATAAAGTAACATTAGGCGGTTTAGCGATGTTTTAAGCGTTGTAATAGCGAGTCAACGCGTGAGAGCGAGTTACGTGAGTTTGCGAGCGATTAAACCACGATAATTCCAATCCACATATAACACATAAACACGTATAACACACAAACATGTAAAGTAATATTACCACATAATTCCAATATACCAAATTAAGTAATTTTGTTGCGATTGCGATGGGATAGCGATGAGATATGCGAAGCGTTGCGTTAAGTAAGCGTAGTTTTAATACGAACATTTCTATTAACGAATCTCGGAGTACAAAACTGAAGATCAAAATAAATACACGAAATCAGGAACAACTGAAAATACGGGTTGTTACAGCCTCCCTTACTTTAGGGAATTTCGTCCCGAAATTAAGCAGTGGCCGTAACAAAGAGATGTGGATATTCCGTTTTCATATCACTTTTGAGTTCCCAAGTGAATTCGGCGCCACGTTTGCCTTCCCATCGGACCTTCACGATCGGGATGCGTGAGCGTCGAAGTGTCTTGGTTTCTCGATCCATGATCTCAACGGGTTTTTCCACGAAATGGAGCGTTTCATTAATTTGCAGATCTTCGAGTGGGACATGCAGATTTTCTTCGGCTAGGCACTTATTGAGATTAGACACGTGGAAAGTCGGATGTACATTATTAAGTTCCGCCGGTAGTTCGAGACGATAGGCTACTTTACCGATCCTTTCCAGAATCTTAAAGGGTCCAACGTACCGAGGCGCTAGCTTTCCTTTCTTCCCGAAGCGGACCACTCCCTTCCAAGGTGCAACCTTTAGGAGAACGTGATCTCCCACTTTGAACTGTAGGGGCTTGCGACGTTATCGGCGTAACTCTTTTGTCGACTCCGAGCTTTCAAGAGATTGTCTCTGATCTAGTGGATCTTGTCCGTCGTTTCTTGAATTAGCTCGGGACCGGTGATTTGTGCTTCTCCAATCTCATGCCATGCAATAGGCGATCGACATTTTCTTCCATACAGTACCTCAAAAGGATCCATTTGAATGCTGGTATGATAACTATTATTGTACGAGAATTTGACTAAAGGTAAATGCGTATCCCAGTTACCACCGAAATCTATGATGCATGCACGAAGCATGTCTTCGAGGGTGCGGATCGTGCGCTCAGTCTGACCATCGGTTTGAGGGTGAAAAGCGATACTGAGATTGAGAGTAGTACCAAGAGCGGATTGAAATGTCTCCCAGAGATGCGAAGTAAAGCGACCGTCTCGGTCAGAGATGATGTCACGAGGCGTCCCGTGTCGACAAATAACTTCGTCGGTATAGATTCGAGCTAACCGTTTGACCTTAAAGTCTTCTCGTATAGCAATAAAGTGCGCAGATTTCGTAAGACGATCAACGATAACCCAAATGCTATCGTGACCGGATAAGTACGCGGAAGTTTGGTAATAAAGTCCATAGCTATACTCTCCCACTTCCACATCGGGATCTCGGGTTGTTCGAGTAAGCCAGAGGGCCTTTGATGTTCGGCTTTAACTTTCGAGCAAGTTAAACACTTTGAGACGTACAAGGCGATATCCTTTTTCATGCCCAACCACCAGTACTTAGGACGAAGGTCCTGGTACATCTTGTTGGCACCGGGGTGAATGGTATATCGAGATTTATGAGCTTCGGTCATTAGCAACTCACGAAGATTATCACGACTGGGAATCCAAATACGATCGAGGTAGTAATAAATACCATTAGGCTTAGATACGAGTTGAGTTTCGGCACCACATTTCATCTCATCTTCCAAAGTATTCTCGTTAAAACAAGCAAACTGAGCGGAGCGAATAAGAATTTCAAGATCATTCAAAGCTTGAGAGTCACGGACACTATATACATAGCTTCGTCGACTTAGAGCATCGGCGACGACGTTTGCTTTGCCGGGATGGTAACGTATCTCGCAATCGTAATCGTTGAGAAGTTCAACCCATTGACGTTGGCGCATTTCAGTTCCTTTTGATTAAAGATATGTTGTAAGCTCTTATGGTCGGTGAACACCGTACACTTTGTACCGTAAAGGTAGTGTCGCCATATCTTCAATGCAAAAACAATTGCACCGAGCTCGAGATCGTGGGTTGTGTAACATCCGTCAAAAACGGATTTACCAAACCCGCTCCGTTTATCAACCGAACAGTCAGTCAAAATTTTCGTTGCGAATTAAATGTCCAAAACATTTTTAAACGATCCGTAATCAATTATTATACGCGAATATATATTTAGTTTTTGAAAAACTATCAAAAATCGCAAAATAAAAATGAAATACATCTGCCGGGTTTCGAACCCGGGTCTGTACCGAGTCAGTCAACAACTTATCTCTCAACACACAAACCACTGCGCCGCGGACTTTGTTTGTTATTTAATGAAATCATTTAATTGATAAAGTGACTTTACGAATTCAAAACCGGCGCCCAAACGATTCAGTCGTCGGAATCCCGGAATTCTCGCGAGTTTTAACACCAATTTACGTTATAACGTAAACCTTTAATCACATATCGGTTATAACCGATGTTTAAAGTCCGCGACCAAATTCATAACCGCCGGAAAATTTAAATGACGAACACAGTCGGAATTCAGACCAAGTGCATTGACGATTTGTCCTATAAATTGACCCACAACCGACGACAAACACTTTCGCTCAAAAATTACACCTTTTCTCGGCGTAATTCCACTTGCCGGAACTTTCCTGTTTTTCGCCGGAAAACCGAACTTTAATCCCTGAGCTTCACTGAATCCCCTAAACCCTTAACGAAGTCACCCTTACCTTTTCCAAGCTTTCCGGAGACTAGCTGCTATACGGAACACGTCGCCGGAGGTGAATTCAATCGCCGGAGTTTCTGCCGGAAAACAGAAAGTTCAGTCGGTATCTTTCTCCGCCCAGTTTCTTTTCCTTTTCACTTTTATCTTACCGTAATAAACTGTAAAACACTAACAAACTGATAAAAAACTTGAACTAGTCGATTTCCGATTTCTGGTTCAAACTTGACGAGGAAGACGACGTTTTCTATATCATATAAGTTTAATTAAAATCATGAAATTAATCGGGTTAGACACACAGTCCAGCGGTGGACTGTGTGCACATATAAAACGCAAAACGTCTCGAGTTCGATTCCCGTCTCACACACGCTGCCTTAATAAAATGCATTTTTTTGTTTACTGAACCGGATCGCCACAGATATATGTTAAATATATTGATAACCGAAATAATAACCAAGTTAGACACACAGTCCAGCGGTGGACTGTGTGTTTGTTTATATCGC
Source organism: Scalesia atractyloides (assembly GCA_947069175.1). Lineage (NCBI taxonomy): Eukaryota > Viridiplantae > Streptophyta > Magnoliopsida > Asterales > Asteraceae > Scalesia > Scalesia atractyloides. The sequence goes on from CAMTDV010000017.1 coordinate 89,776,253, forward strand.
TGGTCACGAGTTCGAGTCCGGTCTTCAGCACCGACTCGGACGATTATCTATTCTTTTTAAATAAGGCAGAAAAAATGAAATAACTAAATTGTATTTAAGTATAATAAAAATCAAAGTATATAACATGTTAAACACACAGTCCAGCGGTGGACTGTGTGTTAGATTAACCCACAGGTCCCGGGTTCGAGACCTGTGGAGCGCACCGCCGAACCGCTTAAAATGTTTTTAAAATAAAAATGATTTTCTGTTAATTCTAATTAATGTATATATATAATTAAAATCGGATATATAACGGGTTAGACACGTAGCTCAGTTGGTAGAGCTGCGTGCACGCGTACGGGAGGTCTCGGGTTCGAGCCTCACCGAGCGCACAACAATATGCCTCAAAACCGGTCAACGACCAGTCAAAGTCAACAGGTCAATGTCACTGTAGCAGAAAAGAATAAAATATTTTTTATTATTTTTATTTAATTATGCGAGAGCGCCGCGGGAGTTTCTTGGTTTCCCGACTCCATGATTTCAAGGGTTTTTCACATAAATGGAGCTTATCGTTGATTTGAGATCTTCGTGAGGGACTTGCAGATTTTCTTCGGCTAAGCACTTTTATGAGATAGACACGTGGAAAGGTGGAGTACATTATTAAGTTCTCCGGTAGTTCGAAGACGGGATAGGCTACTTTACGATCTTTCATGTTACTTAATGGTGCCATAATGTTCAGCGGAGCTTGCTTTCCATTTTCTTCCCGATGCGGGGACACTCCCTTCCTAGGATGAACCTTTAGGAGAAGTGATCTCCATCTTCGAATGTAGGGGACTTGAGGCGTTTAATCGGCGTGAACTCTTTTGACGACTCGAGCTTTCAAGAGATTGTCCTGATCTGGGAGGATATTGTCTGTCGTTTCGTGTTTAGCTCGGGACAGCTGTGATTTGTGCTTCTCACGATGCTTGTTTGCATGCAATACGGCGATCACATTTTTTTCCATACTACCTCAAAAGGTCCATTTGAATGCGGTTGATAACTATTATTGTCGAGAATTTGACTAAAGGTAAATGCGTATCCCATTCCACCGAAATCTATATGCATGCACAAAAGCTGTCTTCGAGGGTGGCGGATCGTGCGCTCAGTCTGACCATGGGTTTTGGGGGTAAAAAGCGATACTGGATTGAGAGTGTACAAGACGGATTGAAATGTTCCCAGAGATGCAAGTAAAGCGCCCGTCTCGGTCGAGTGATTCACGGGCGTCCCGTGTCGACAAAAAATTGTCGGTATAGATTCGAGCTAACCTTTTACCTTAAAGTCTTCTCGATAGCAAAAAAGTGCGCAGATTTCGTAAGACGCAACGATAACCCAAATGCTATCGGCCCCGGATAAGTACGCGGAAGTTTGGTAATAAAGTCCATAGCTATACTCTCCCACTTCCACATCGGGATCTCGGGTTGTTCGAGTAAGCCAGAGGGCCTTTGATGTTCGGCTTTAACTTTCGAGCAGTTAAACACTTTGAGACGTACAAGGCGATATCCTTTTTCATGCCCAACCACCAGTACTTAGGACGAAGGTCCTGGTACACATCTTGTTGGCACCGGGGTGAATGGTATATCGAGATTTATGAGCTTCGGTCATTAGCAACTCACGAAGATTATCACGACTGGGAATCCAAATACGATCGAGGTAGTAATAAATACCATTAGGCTTAGATACGAGTTGAGTTTCGGCACCACATTTCATCTCATCTTCCAAAGTATTCTCGTTAAAAACAAGCAAACTGAGCGGAGCGAATAAGAATTTCAAGATCATTCAAAGCTTGAGAGTCACGGACACTATATAAATAGCTTCGTCGACTTAGAGCATCGGCGACGACGTTTGCTTTGCCGGGATGGTAACGTATCTCGCAATCGTAATCGTTGAGAAGTTCAACCCATTGACGTTGGCGCATTTCAGTTCCTTTTGATTAAAGATATGTTGTAAGCTCTTATGGTCGGTGAACACCGTACACTTTGTACCGTAAATGGTAGTGTCGCCATATCTTCAATGCAAAAACAATTGCACCGAGCTCGAGATCGTGGGTTGTGTAACATCCGTCAAAAACAGGATTTACCAAACCCGCTCCGTTTATCAACCGAACAGTCAGTCAAAATTTTCGTTGCGAATTAAATGTCCAAAACATTTTTAAACGATCCGTAATCAATTATTATACGCGAATATATATTTAGTTTTTGAAAAACTATCAAAAATCGCAAAATAAAAATGAAATACATCTGCCGGGTTTCGAACCCGGGTCTGTACCGAGTCAGTCAACAACTTATCTCTCAACACACAAACACATCTGCGCCGCGGACTTTGTTTGTTATTTAATGAAATCATTTAATTGATAAAGTGACTTTACGAATTCAAAACCGGCGCCCAAAGAAGTTCAGTCGTCGGAATCCCGGAATTCTCGCGAGTTTTAACACCAATTTTACGTTATAACGTAAACCTTTAATCACATATCGGTTATAACCGATGTTTAAAGTCCGCGACCAAATTCATAACCGCCGGAAAATTTAAATGACGAACACAGTCGGAATTCAGACCAAGTGCATTGACGATTTGTCCTATAAATTGACCCACAACCGACGACAAACACTTTCGCTCAAAAATTACAACCTTTTCTCGGCGTAATTCCACTTGCCGGAACTTTCCTGTTTTTCGCCGGAAAACCGAACTTTAATCCCTGAGCTTCACTGAATCCCCTAAAACCCTTAACGAAGTCACCCTTACCTTTTCCAAGCTTTTCCGGAGACTAGCTGCTATACGGAACACGTCGCCGGAGGTGAATTCAATCGCCGGAGTTTCTGCCGGAAAAACAGAAAGTTCAGTCGGTATCTTTCTCCGCCCAGTTTCTTTTCCTTTTCACTTTTATCTTACCGTAATAAACTGTAAAACACTAACAAACTGATAAAAAACTTGAACTAGTCGATTTCCGATTTCTGGTTCAAACTTGACGAGGAAGACGACGTTTTCTATATCATATAAGTTTAATTAAAATCATGAAATTAATCGGGTTAGACACACAGTCCAGCGGTGGACTGTGTGCACATATAAAACGCAAAACGTCTCGAGTTCGATTCCCGTCTCACACACGCTGCCTTAATAAAATGCATTTTTTTGTTTACTGAACCGGATCGCCACAGATATATGTTAAATATATTGATAACCGAAATAATAACCAAGTTAGACACACAGTCCAGCGGTGGACTGTGTGTTTGTTTATATCGCTGGTCACGAGTTCGAGTCCGGTCTTCAGCACCGACTCGGACGATTATCTATTCTTTTTAAATAAGGCAGAAAAAATGAAATAACTAAATTGTATTTAAGTATAATAAAAATCAAAGTATATAACATGTTAAACACACAGTCCAGCGGTGGACTGTGTGTTAGATTAACCCACAGGTCCCGGGTTCGAGACCTGTGGAGCGCACCGCCGAACCGCTTAAAATGTTTTTAAAATAAAAATGATTTTCTGTTAATTCTAATTAATGTATATATATAATTAAAATCGGATATATAACGGGTTAGACACGTAGCTCAGTTGGTAGAGCTGCGTGCACGCGTACGGGAGGTCTCGGGTTCGAGCCTCACCGAGCGCACAACAATATGCCTCAAAACCGGTCAACGACCAGTCAAAGTCAACAGGTCAATGTCACTGTAGCAGAAAAGAATAAAATATTTTTTATTATTTTTATTTAATTATTTTAATTAAAAATCAATTATAAATACTTAAAAATAACATTTTTTTTTAAGATTAGAAAATAGCCTCAAACTCACAAAAATGCACCCAACAATCCTACTAAAATAGTTTAATAAAATCCGTATACTTACCAAACCATAATGCGATTTATCTAGGTTAAATCTCACTCGTGGTTAAAACCACTTCGCGTGCATTCAACGTCATCAACCGAACGCACCCACTGTGAGTGAATCTTACAATTCCCCCTTTTAAATTACATGTTTTGGGGTGTGTCATGTGTTATGAATTAATTAATTTATTTATTTAAACTTGTGCCATACCACATCATGACTTAAACTTAGATTGATTTATTGTTGTGATTTATTTATATTCCGTTTGTCAAATTACATGAAACTCATACATTAAGCCCATCAGTTCCTCGTGGGAAACGAGTAGAACATCGCGTGCTTCAATTCAAATTCATTATTGTTCATGTGTGTTTTCATTGAGTTTATATTGTTTGTAGTTGTGTTATTCATATTATCATGTTTATGCAATTCATTCATCAGGCCCCTCAGTTCCTCGTGAGAGACGAGTTGAGCATCGCGTGCCTTTAATTGTTTCCATTATTATTCATGAGTGTTTCATTTAACATCTTATAATTGTTGATCAAGTTACATCTAATTTTACTCATGTTTGGTTGTGCACATATTTCATAATTAAATTAAATAAATTGTTCAAATGTTTTCCATAGGATTCACTCGCCAACATTATGTTGATCCAAAAACCTTTTTACACATGATACAGGTGAACAGGTTGAAGCAAGGATAACATAGGATATGCCTTAGAAGAGAACAAAGGAGTTAGATTGTTAGTTAGATCATGTTGTAGCAATCATTGTAAATTTCCATTTAATTTGTATTAATGAATATGAAACGTTTAATAAATGTCATGAGCTTTAATGATAACCCAATCATGCCCCGATCACCTTTTCCGCTGCGGGTCGGGGTGTGACAGGTTGTGTAGTTCTTCTCGTGGATCTTGAGTTGTCGAGATGCATACGCGATAACCTTGTCTCATTGCATGAGGACCCAACCAAGACCAAGGTTTGAGGCATCACAATAAACAACAAAATCATCGTTTCCGTCCGGTAGAGCGAGGACAGGAGTGTTGCATAGCATACGCTTGAGAGTTTGAAAAGCTTCATCTTGCTTGGAATCCCAAAAAAGGTTTGTCTTTATGAGTTAAAGCGGTAAGCGGAACGACGATTTTCAAAAAGTCGGCGATGAATCGACGGTAGTAACCCACCAATCCAAGAAATGAATGGATTTCGGAAGCATTCTTTGGTGTAACCCAACTCTTGACGGCTTCGATCTTTGCAGGGTCGACGTGAATTCCTTGACTATTAACGATGTGGCCGAGAAATTGGACTTCTTCGAGCCAGAAGTCACATTTAGAGAACTTAGCGTAAAGGCGATTTCCTTGAAGAAGTTCGAGGACTAAACGAAGATGACGCGCATGTTCGTCTCTCGACTTAGAATAGATAAGGATATCATCGATGAAAACAATGACGAAACGATCTAAGAAAGCTTTACACACACGGTTCATCAAATCCATGAAGACTGCGGGTGCATTGGTAAGACCAAAAGGCATGACCACGAATTCAAAATGGCCATAGCGAGTACGAAAGGCGGTTTCCGGAATGTCTTCTTCCAACACGCGTAACTAATGATAACCAGAAAGAAGATCGATCTTAGAGAAACAAGTAGCACCTTGAAGCTTATCAAACAAGTCGTCAATTCGAGGAAGAGGGTAGCGGCTCTTTATCGTAAGCTTATTAGGTTCACGGTAATTGATGCACATTCGGAACGTCCCATCTTTCTTTTTCACAAAAAGAATGGGTGCGCCCCAAGGCGAAGTGCTTGGGCATATGAAACCTTTATCAAGAAGCTCTTGAAGTTGGCTTGATAGCTCGCGCATTTCGGATGGTGCGAGGCGATAAGGAGCTTTAGCAACGGGGGTAGCACCGGGAACCAAATCGATATTGAATTCAACATCTCGAGTAGGGGGTAAACCGGGTAAATCGTCGGGAAAGACCTATGAAATTCACAAATAATGGGAACATCTTTATAAGTCTTCTTTTCTTTCTTCGGGTTCACGATATGGGCGAGGAAAGCAACACATTTCGCAAACATTTGTGTGCTCGAGTACATGACAGAAGCATCAGCTTCTTTGAGGGAGTTTCACCGTAAACATGAAGTTGATCACCGTTTGGAAGAGGGAAACAAATCATTTTATCGAAGCATACAACTTTAGCATGATTCTCACGAAGAAAATCCATGCTTACTATGATATCGAAACTACCTAACTGCATAGGTATGAGATTGATTGAGAAGACATGGTTGTTGAGATCGAGAGAACAACTACGTAGGACGGATTTAACGGTAACGGTTCTTCCGGTGGCGACTTCCACATCGAAAGTCTTTGGGAGTTTAGCGCGCTTACATTTTAAAACCTTTTCGAATTCTAACGACACAAAACAATTATCGGCACCAGTATCAAATAAACATGAAGCATAAATACCATTTACGAGAAACGTACCATTGACAACATTGTTGTCATTCCGAGCCTGGTGATGATTGAGGTTAAAGGCTCTCCCACGTGCAGCCTGAGCTTGTTGCTGCTGAGGCTGTGGCTGTGCTGGCTGCTGCTGTTGCTGAGGCTCTTGCTTGACGGTAGCGTTCGGGCAGGCATTGGCAAGGTGGTTCGGATCACCACACACGTAGCACACACATGCCTTTGGAGCTGCTGCTTGTTGCTGCAGGTTGTTCTGGGGAGCACGCTGAGGAGCTGGCAGTGCTGGAGCTGGAGGAGCTTGAATAGCTGGCTGGCGAGGACCAGTACAGCAACTCACAGTAAAGTGGCCATAGATGTTGCAGTTTATGCAAAAACGGCAATTTCCACCCACCACATGATGATATGTGCATTTTGGGCACAATGGGAGAGGGCCGGTATACGCACGTTTAGCTGGAGGTGCGTTCGGAGCGGCTGACTGAAGCGGCTGAGAGTTTGCTGGAGCTGCGAGGGCATAGTTCTTGCTTGGGTTTCCTCTCTTGCGTCCCTGACGCTTTCCCTTCGGATCACTGGATGGTTCGATAGCAATAGTTGGTTCGGTTACAGCTTGATTAGCAAGTTCCGCATGGTTTTTGAAATATCCATCTTGAACTTGCTGATCATTGATCTCAGCGGCGAGCATGTAGGTTTCCTCGATGGTTGTAGTACGAGCAACTTTATGAAATTTGCAACACATTCGGGTAAACCTCGGATGTATTTGTTAATAGCTTTCTCAGTAGTATCAACTTGGCTGGGACAGATGATGCTCAAAATCTTAAATCGAGCGGTAAATCCAGCATTGTCGGGACCATCTTGTTTGATACCCAAAATTCGTTCTCGAGCTTTTGCCTCTCATGCGGAGGACAGAACTCCTTCATCATTACTTCCTTGAGTTCTTCCCAAGACAAATTATAGGCTTCATCATTACCACGCCTATTTCTTTCGGCGGTCCACCAGTCGAGAGCACGGGACTGGAAGACTCCTGTAGCGTTCACTGTGCGAAGGTCATCAGGGCATCCACTTTGCCTAAAGGTGACCTCAATGGCGTAAACCAATGGAACATAGAGGTCGGTCCATCATTTCCCGTGAAGGCGAGAGGTGCACAAGCCTTGAAATTTTTGAAGCTGAATCGTGGCTTGGGGTTTTTAGTTTTCGAGTCGACTGAGGAGTTACTGCTCACAGCATGAATTTCTGAGACGATTTGCGGGATGACTTTGGCCACTTCCTTGGCGACTAGTGAAGCGATGCGCTTGTTATCGCTGTGGCGCTGAGCAGTACGGCGAGTATGAGATCCGAGTGACGACATCTACAATGAAAATATTCGATAGGATGAGATTCGATTAATAGAGTTATGTTCAAAAACCTTTATTATTATTATTACAAGTAAGGCATGTTATCACATAAGCACGTAGGCACATAATCACATAAGCACGTAAGCACATAAGCACAGAGGCACATAAGCGCATATTTGCACGTATTCACCTTCTAATATTAACAATGCAGAATGCGTTTCAAGAGATAGCATAGCGAGGCAGCGATACATCATAGTTTAGCGTGAAATAACCGAGAGAAGTAGCGCGTTGCAAGCAAAGCTTTAAGTTGGATTATCTGCGTTTGTTTATTAATGTTTTAGATTGAGATAGCTCTGCGAGTTGTGCATACATTCGATGAAGCGTAAATGTGATAAATCGAGAAATCGATAAAGCGTAAAATCGTAAAAATCCGTAATTCCACACATAAATAATAAATAAACTCGATGATGCATAAATCGACAATTAGGCTTAAATCAACAGGGAGTGTCCGGGGTTTTGAGACGTTTGACACGCCAAAGTGATTCGACTACCCTTTGCATTTGGACCCACGCTTTGGCCTAATAGATAAACGCTCTCACCGCAAGCGGCTAGCGATGTTTACCCTTCTAGTTAATACGTGTTCCAAACCATCGGTATAACCGAGACTTTGATGAGATTGAAAATCGAAGAAGGGAATTCATTATTAAGGTACGGGTTTCACCCTGACTTAACGACTAGTTCCAAATTGTGGTTGTACTCGCCGATCACATCGGGAGTTCCACTAGATAGAAATGGAGACTTTCGTCGAGGTTTGGATATCACTCCTAACTCAACGAATATATCTCGTGATGAGTAGTACGCGGGATGAGTGATCTTATCGAGAGTTCTTGGTTATCACACCTAATCTCGACTTGATCCTCGTCTGTGAGATACGAGCGTTTCATAATCGTGTGTTGTGGTAGCTTTAGGAAAAGCTAAGTATGTCGGCCGTTTCGTGCGGAGTTGTCGGTTCGTATCAAATGGAACTTCTCGCTTTGAGGAGTAACACTTCGTAGGAAAGGATTTGTTCGCACGATCGGATCAGTTCGTAAAGTTTTGAGTTGAAATCACAAAGTTCAAACAGGTGAGATGTCACACCCCAACGGATGGCGGAATCATTGGGGTAGTGGCACTAGGCGAATCAGATTGATCAAGAGATTTCCATAACAGCCATTTCAAAAATAATATTCAACATTCAATATCCCATACTATCAAACTCATAAACCTTCAAAATAACCATTACATTTAACAAAATCTCTTAACATAAATCCAATTCGATCTCCCCTAGATTTTATTACAACCATTCTAAACAAACTAACAAACGAACTAAACTACACATGCAACATCCAAGGCATCCAAGCTAAATCCTCAACCTGTTACATACATTAAAATACAAGTCAATACAATTAAGTAAAGGTGAGCATACAGGTTTAAGTACTACTAGCATAATCGAGAAAGCGTTCGCGAAATAATCTAACTACATATCATGATACACCAAAACACATCATACAACATAGGCTCATTTCTCATGCTAAGTACCGTGACAAGGCTTGCGCGACCATCCTAACTAGACCCAGTCGGGTGTTAGCCAAACTATAGTACCATACTAGCTAAGAAGGCAAGTTAACAAAAATAAGTCTAGTCACATGTTTCTAGGATCACGTATCGAGCATATACAATCAGATTATTCGCACGTGATAAACAGTTTTAATTTGTGAAGTGTTTTTGATATAGGAACGTATGTAACACCTAAAAAGTGCATTAAAGCGAAAATGGGTCAAGTATACTGAATGTGGGTGCGTTTAGGAGAGAGTAGACGACTGCCGAGAGGTGAAGAGGAGCGCCGGATCAGTCTGCATACGCGAACGGAAGTGCATCAGTCTCCAAAAAGCTGAAACGGTGAAGTTTTGGCTGCGCAGTAGACAAGTTCGGGCTAACTTGTGTGTAAACACACAAGTTCGAGCGAACTTGTATGGTTTTGGTGAGTTTTGAGTCAAGTTCGGTCGAACTTGATGAGTTTCCTGAGAAAACTTGTCAAGTTCGGGCGAACTTGTAAGAAATTCTTACTGACAAGACAAGTTGGGGCGAACTTGCATAGTTTCTTAAGAAACTAGACAAGTTCGGTCGAACTTGTAAGAAACTTGGTGAGAATTGACCCAAGTTCGGTCGAACTTGGCCCCTGTGGGTGCAAGTTTGGTCGAACTTGACGAGTGAGCTGGTGATTCTTGAGCGAACTTGATGTTTTCGAATCCAAAATCTTGCGTTTTCGCGTCGTTTGCTGAGTAAATCGAGTGTTCATCTCCCCAACCCTGTGCTAATGAGCAAACTTAGGTCGGAGAGTTCTTTTAGAGCGGTTTTAGCCGTTTTACAAAAGTGTGGGCTAAACCGGCCGAACTCGGGGTTCGTTCGGATTAGTATGGCTTGTGTAAACCAACATAAACATCCTTGTGCTTCCAGATCTGGGATCTTGAATGACAAATGCTTCGTTTCATATCAGAAGATGAACAAACATCATCAAAAGTCCGTATTTTGTGTAAAAATCAATGTTCAAAAGGTGTTTGCTCAGATCTAAGCTTAGATCTGAGTGAAAAGCAGAAGTTTTATGTAAAAAGATGAAGATTTTCGTAAATAGAAGAGTTTTGATGAAAACGAAGGCTATGCCTTGTGCAAAAATCGTTGTAAACCTTTGTAAGACGTTGATAAACATCGTTGTAGTTGAAATCAGGTTGATTCTTACTTAGAACATGAAGGTTTCGGGTTTTGAGAGCTCTGAACGAACTTACAGCAAGTTCAAATGAGAGGAATGAGCTGAGTATTTATAGGAGAAGGCAAATAGGTGAGCTGGTGGAGTCAAGTTCGGCCGAACTTGTACGAATTTGTACAAGTTTGCGCGAACTTGTAGAGATTTCAAGAGAAGGGAGCCAAGTTCGACCGAACTTGAGGTCATTGAGGAGTTGATTGGGCCAGTCAAGTTCGGTCGAACTTGGTAACACCAAGTTCGGGCGAAATTGACCCAAAAGTTGGGTTTTCTTTGTTTATTTCGCGTTAAGTGTTCGTTTGGCGATTCGGTTAATATTAATTAGTTATATTAGGCGTTATAATTGATGTAATAGTGCGATTTATCGATTCAAGTGTGCGAGGGCGATGCGATAGCGATTGTAATCATAACCAAACACGTAATTATCATTACACACGTAACTAATATTACCACATAATTCCAATAAACCAAATAAGTACTTGCGTTGCGATTTCGATGAGATAGCGATGAGATTTAATAAGCGTTTAGATGCGATAATAACGTACAATACCATAATTAATTAACATAAACTTTATTATCAACCGAATCTCGGGATTACAAAAGATAGGTACATCGGAAAGACAAATGAAAAGATAACAACGAATTTTCAAGTTGTTACAGTCTCCCTACTTTAGGGAATTTCGTCCGAAATTCAAGTAGTAGCTGTAACAAATAGATGCGGGTACTTGGCCTTCATATCACTTTCCAATTCCCAAGTAAACTCGGTGCCGCGTTTACCCTCCCATCGGACTTTCACGATAGGGATGGGAGAGCGTTGTAGTTTCTTAGTCTCTCGGTCCATGATTTCCACAGGCTTTTCCACGAAATGGAGAGTCTCGTTGATTTGCAGAACTTCGAGAGGTACATGGAGATTTTCTTCGGCTAGGCACTTTTTGAGATAAGACACGTGGAAAGTCGGATGTATGTTGTTGAGTTCCTCCGGTAATTCGAGTCGATAGGCTACTTTACCGATCCTTTCCAGAATCTTAAAGGGTCCTACGTATCGAGGCGCTAGCTTTCCTTTCTTGCCGAAGCGGACCACTCCCTTCTAAGGTGCAACCTTTAGGAGAACGTGATCTCCCACTTCGAACTGTAGGGACTTGCGGCGTTTATCGGCGTAATTCTTTTGACGACTCCAAGCTTTCAAGAGATTGTCTCTGATCTGGAGAATCTTGTCTGTCATTTCTTGGATTAGCTCGGGACCAGTAATTTGTGCTTCTCCGATCTCGTGCCATGCAATAGGCGATCGACATTTTCTTCCATACAGTGCCTCAAAAGGAGCCATTTGAATGCTGGTATGATAACTATTATTGTACGAGAATTCGATTAAAGGTAAATGTGTATCCCAGTTACCACCGAAATCTATGATGCACGCACGAAGCATGTCTTCGAGGGTGCGGATCGTTCGCTCAGTCTGACCGTCGGTTTGAGGGTGAAAAGCGGTACTGAGATTGAGAGTAGTACCGAGAGCGGATTGAAAGGTCTCCCAGAGACGCGAGGTAAAACGACCGTCGTGGTCAGAAATGATGTCACGAGGCGTCCCGTGTCGACATATAACTTCGTCGGTCTAGATTCGGGCTAACCGTTCGACCTTTAAGTCCTCTCCTATAGCAATAAAGTGCGCGGATTTAGTAAGACGATCAACGAGAACCCAATGCTATCGTGACCGAATGAAGTGCGGGGAAGTTTGGTAACGAAGTCCATAGCTATACTCTCCCATTTCCACATCAGGATTTCGGGTTGTTCGAGTAAACCAGAGGGCCTTTGATGTTCGGCTTTAACTTTCGAACAAGTTAAGCATTTTGAGACGTAAACGGCGATATCCTTCTTCATGCCCGGCCACCAATACTTAGGGCGAAGGTCCTGGTACATTTTTCGGCACCGGGGTGAATCAAATATCGAGATTTATGAGCTTCGGTCATTAGCAATTCACGAAGATTGTCACGGCTGGGAATCCAAATACGATCGAGATAATACCATTAGGCTTGGATACGAGCTAAGTTTCGGCACCACATTTCATTTCTTCCTCCAAAGTATTCTCGTTAAAGCAGGCGAATTGAGCGAGCGAATAATGATTTCGAGATCATTCAAAGCTTGAGAGTCACGAACACTATAAACATAGCTTCGTCAACTTAGAGCATCGGCGACGGCGTTTGCTTTGCCGGGATGGTAGCGTATCTCACAATCGTAATCGTTAAGAAGTTCAACCCATCGTCGTTGGCGCATATTCAGTTCCTTTTGATTAAAGATATGCTGTAAGCTCTTATGGTCGGTGAAGACCGTACACTTAGTACCGTAAAGGTAGTGTCGCCATATCTTCAATGCAAAAACAACTGCACCTTGCTCGAGACGTGGGTTGTGTAGTTCTTCTCGTGGATCTTGAATTGTTGAGAAGCATACGCGATAACCTTGTCTCGCTGCTGAGAACACAACTGAGACCATGGTTAGAGGCATCGTAATAAACAACGACCGTCGTTTCCGTCGGGTAAAGCGAGGATAGGAGCGTTGCATAGCATACGCTTGAGAGTTTGAAAAGCTTCCTCTTGTTTAGAATCCTAAACAAAAGGTTGGTCCTTATGAGTCAAAGCGGTAAGCGGAACGACGATTTTAGAAAAGTCGGCGATGAATCGACGGTAATAACCCGCCAATCCAAAAAACGAACGGATTTCGGAAGCATTCTTCGGTGTAATCCAACTCTTGACTGCTTCAATCTTGGCAGGGTCGACGTGAATTCCTTGACTATTAACGATGTGGTCGAGAAATTGGACTTCTTCGAGCCAGAATTCACATTTAGAGAACTTTGCATAAAGGCGATTTCCTTGAAGAAGTTCGAGGACTAAACGGAGATGGCGCGCGTGTTCGTCTCTCGACTTCGAATAGATAAAGATGTCATCGATGAAAACAATGACGAAACGATCCAAGAAAGCTTTACACACACGGTTCATCAAATCCATGAAGACCACGGGTGCGTTGGTAAGACCAAAAGGCATGACCACGAATTCGAAATGGCCATAGCGGGTACGAAAGGCAGTTTTAGGAATGCATTCTTCCAACATGTGTAACTGATGATAACCGGAACGAAGATTGATCTTAGAAAAACAAGTAGCACCTTGAAGCTGATCAAATAAGTAGTCGATACGAGGAAGAGGGTAGCGGTTCTTTATCGTGAGTTTGTTAAGTTCACGATAATCGATGCACATACGGAACGATTCATCCTTCTTTTTCACGAAAAGGACGGGTGCGCCCCAAGGCGAATGCTCGGGCGTATAAAACCTTTATCAAGAAGCTCTTGAAGTTGGCTTGATAGCTCGCGCATTTCGGATGGTGCGAAACGATAAGGAGCTTTAGCAACGGGAGTAGCACCTGGAATCAAATCGACACGGAATTCAACATCTCGAGTAGGGGAAACCGGGTAAATCGTTGGGAAAGACTTTAGGAAATTTACAAACAACGGGAACATCTTTGTAAGTCTTCTTTTCTTTCTCCGGGTTCACGATATGGGCGAGGAAAGCAACACATTGCTTTCGCAAACATTTGTGCGCTCGAGCATGAAAAAAGCATCAACTTCTTTGAGGAGTTTCACCATAAACATGAAGTTGATCACCGTTAGGAAGAGGGAAACAAATCATTTTATCGAAGCATACAACTTCAGCATGATTCTCACGAAGAAAATCTATGCCTACTATGATATCGAAACTACCTAACTGCATAGGTATGAGATTGATCGAGAAGATGTGGTTGTTTAGAATGAGAGCACAACAATGTAAGACAGAATCAACGGTAACGGATTTTCCAGTGGCGACTTCCACATCGAAAGTCTTTGGGAGTTTAGCGCGCTTAGATTTTAAAACCTTTTCGAATTCTAACGATACAAAACAATTATCGGCACCAGTATCAAATAAACATGAAGCATAAATACCATTAACGAGAAACGTACCATTGACAACATTGTTGTCATTCTGGGCCTGGCGGTGGTTGAGATTGAAGGCTCTGCCACGCGCAGCTTGTGGTTGCTGCTGCTGAGGCTGCGATGCTGGCTGCTCTTGCTTGACAGGACGATTCGGTCAGACGTTGGCGAAATGATTCGGATCACCACATACATAACACACACGTGCTTTTGGAGCTTGCTGCTGATTGGCTTGAGGAGGAGCGGGTAAAGCTGGAGCTGCTGGAGCCTTAGGAGCTGGCTGACGAGGACCTGATCGGCAACTCACAGTAAAGTGGCCGTAGATATTGCAGTTTGTGCAAAAACGGCAGTTTCCACCAACGGCATGATGATAAGTGCACTTAGGGCACAGTGGGTGAGGTCCGATTTACGCACGCTTAGCTGGAGGTGCGTTCGGAGCAGCTGACTGAAGTGGCTGAGGGTTTGCTGGAGCGGCGAGAGCATAGTTCTTACTCGGGTTTCCTCTTTTGCGTCCATGACGCTTTCCCTTTGGTTCACTTGATGATTCGGTAGCAGCAGTTGGTTCGACGACGACTTGATTGGCGACTTTAGCAGAGTTCTTGAAATAACCATCCTGAACTCGCTGATCGTTGATCTCAGCGGCGAGCATGTAGGTGTCCTCGATGGTTGTAGTACGAGCAACTTTCATGAAACTTGCAACACACTCGGCTAAACCACAGATGTATTTGTTGATAGCTTTTTCAGTCGTATCAACCTAGCTGGGACAGATGATGCTCAAAATCTTAAACCAAGCAGTAAAACCAGCATTATCGGGACCATCTTGTTTGATACCCCAAAACTCATTCTTGAGCTTTTGCATTTCATGCGGAGACAGAACTCCTTCATCTTTACTTCCTTGAGTTCCTCCCAAGATAGAATGTAGGCTTCATCATTTCCACGCTTGTTTCTTTCAGCTGTCCACCAGTCGAGAGCGCGGGACTGGAAGACTCCGGTAGCGTTCACGGTGCGGAGGTCATCGGGGCATCCACTTTGCCTAAAAGTGACCTCAATAGCATCGAACCAGTGAAACATAGAAGTCGGTCCGTCATTGCCCGTGAAGGCGAGAGGTGCACAAGCCTTGAAGTTCTTGAAGTTAAATCGCGGCTTGGGATTCTCAGTTTTCGAGTCGACTGATGAGTTGCTGCTCACAGCATGAATTTCCGAGACGATTTGCGGGATGACTTTTGCCACTTCCTTGGCGACTAGTGAAGCGATGCGCTTGTTGTCGCTGTGGCGCTGAGCAGTACAGCGAGTATGAGATCCGAGTGACGACATCTACACAAAGATTTGGATTAGACGAGATTCGATTATAATAGAGTTATGTTTAAAATATTTATTATAATTATTCATACAAGGCACAAAATCAATAACACATAGGCACGTAAACACGTAAGCACGTAAGCACATAAGCACGTAAGCACATAAGCACGTAAGCACATAAGCACGTATTTTACGTAAGCATATACTTTGCACGTATTCACCTCCTTATAAGTAAAGCGTAGCACGTTCGAGATGCGATATAATGGTGAGATACAAGTGAGATAAGCGTGATAATACCGCTTATGAGGCACACATGTCCTCATAGGCGTAAGCGAGTTAAGCGTCTTAGTTTGGTTGGTGTGTTAATTAGCGTTTTAGATTACGAGAGCTGTGCGAGTAGTGCATGTGCTTAGGGAGCGTAAAGCGATAAAGCGAGAAATCGTTAATGCGAGAAATAAACAATTAAGCAAGAAATCGAATAAAGCGAAAATTCTCAAAATTTTAAACATATGAATAATAATAAACTCGATGATGCGTAAATCGATGATATAGGCTTAAATCAATTGGGAGTGTCCGGGGTTTTGAGACGTTGACTATCCAAAGTGATTCGACTACCCTTTGCATTTGGACCCACGCTTTGGCCTAATAGATAAATGTTCTCACCGCAAGCGGCTAACGACGTTCACCCTCCAGTTAATACGTGTTCCAAACCATCGGCATAACCGAGACTTTGGTGAGATTGAAAATCGAAGCACGAAATTAGTTATTAAGATCCGGGTTTCACCCCTAACTTAACAACATCATTCCTAGTTGTGGCCACGCTCACCGTTCACAGCGGGCGTTCCACTAGATAGAAAGGGAGATGTTCGTCGAGATTTGGATGTCATTCCTAACTCAACGAAGATATCTCGTGATGAGTAATACGCGGAATGAGCGATCTCATTGAGAGTTCTTGGTTTTCACACCTAATCTCGACTTGATCACTCGTTTTGTGTGATACGGGCGTTTCCAAGCGTGTATTATTGTGTTAGCCTTAGGAAAGGCACATTTAAGCATTTATGGCAAGTAGTTTAACATTTAAGTCAAAGATAGGTCAATCGGGTACTTAAACATGCTACTAGGTCGAATCATGGCAATTCTACCTATTATCCTAAAGTTATGGCGCTCTGATACCGATCTGTCACACCCCAACCGATGGCGGAATCATCAGGGTAGTGGCACTAGGCAAATCAGATTGATCAAGAGATTTCCATAACAGCCATTTCAAAGATAATATTCAATATTCAATATCCCATACTATCAAACTCATAAACCTTTAAAATAACCATTACATTTCAATAAAATCTCTTAACATAAATCCAATTCGATCTCCCATAGATTTTATTACAACCATTCTAAACAAACTAACAAACGAACTAAACTACGCATACAACATCCAAGGCATCCAAGCTAAATCCTCAACCTGTTACATACGTTAAAATACAAGTCAATACAATTAAGTAAATGTGAGCATACAGGTTTAAGTACTACTAGCATAATCGAGAAAGCGTTCACGAAATAATCTAACTACATATCATGATACACCAAAACACATCATACAACATAGGCTCATTTCTCATGCTAACTACCGTGAGAAGGCTTGCGCGACCATCCTAACTAGACCTCGTCGAGTGTTAGCCAAACTATAGTACCATACTAGCTAAGGAGGCAAGTTAACGAAAATAAGTCCTAGTCACATGTTTCTAGTATCACGTATCGAGCATATACAATCAGATTATTCGCACGTGATAAACAGTTTTGATTTGTGAAGTGTTTTTTATATAGGAACGTATGTAATACCTAAAAAGTGCATTAAAGCGAAAATGGGTCAAGTATACTCACTGTGGGTTCGTTTAGGAGAGAGTAGACGACTGCCAAGAGATGAAGAGGAGCGTCGGATCAGCCTGCATACGCGAACGGAAGTGCATCAGTCTCCGAAAAGCTAAAACAGTGAAGTTTTGGTTGGGCAGTAGACAAGTTCGGGCGAACTTGTGTGTAAACACACAAGTTCGAGCGAACTTGTATGATTTTGGTGAGTATTGAGTCAAGTTCGGTCGAACTTGATGAGTTTCCTGAGAAACTTGTCAAGTTCGGGCGAACTTGTAAGAAATTCTTACTGACAAGACAAGTTCGGTCGAACTTGTAAGAAACTTGGTAAGAATTGACCCAAGTTCGGTCGAACTTGGCCCCTGTGGGTGCAAGTTTGGTCGAACTTGACGAGTGAGCTGGTGATTCTTGAGCGAACTTGATGCTTTCGAGTCCAAAATCTTGCGTTTTCGCGTCGTTTGCTGAGTAAATCGAGTGTTCATCCCTCCAACCCTGTGCTACTGAGCAAACTTAGGTCGGAGAGGTCTTTTAGAGCGGTTTTAGCCGTTTTACAAAAGCGTGGGCTAATCCGGACAAACTCGGGGTTCGTTCGGATTAGTCCGGCTTGTGTAAACCAACATAACCGTCCTTGTGATTCCAGATCTGGTATCTTGAATGACAAATGCTTCGTTTCATATCAGAAAATGAAAAAAACATCATCAAAAGTCCGTATTTTGTGTAAAAATCAATGTCAAAAAGGGTTTTGCTCAGATCTAAGCTTAGATCTGAGTGAATAGCAGAAGTTTTATGTAAAAAGATGAAGATTTTCATAAATAGAAGAGTTTTGATGAAAACGAAGGCTATGCCTTGTGCCAAAATCGTTGCAAACCTTTGTAAAACGTTGATAAACAACGTTGAAGTTGAAATCAGGTTGATTCTTACTTAGAACATGAAGGTTTCGGGTTTTGAGAGCTCTGGGCGAACTTACAGCAAGTTCAAATGAAAGGAATGAGCTGAGTATTTATAGGAGAAGGCAAAATGGTGAGCTGGTGGAGTCAAGTTCGGCCGAACTTGTACAAATTTGTACAAGTTCGCGCGAACTTGTAGAGACCTCAAGAGAAGGGAGCCAAGTTCGACCGAACTTGACCTCTCTGAGGTGAAGTTCGAGCGAACTTGAGGTCATTGAGGAGTTGATTGGGCCAGTCAAGTTCGGCCGAACTTGGTAACACCAAGTTCGAGCGAACTTGACCCAAAAGTTGGGTTTTCTTTGTTTTTTTTCGCGTTAAATGTTTGTTTGGCGATTCGGTTAATATTAATTAGTTATATTAGGCGTTATAATTGATGTAATAGCGCGATTTATCGATTCGAGTGTGCGAGAGCGATGCGATAGCGATTGTAATCATAACCAAACACGTAATTATCATATACACACGTAACTAATATTACCACATAATTCCAATAAACCAAATAAGTAATTGCGTTGCGATTGCGATGAGATTTAATAAGCGACTGATGCGATAATAACGTACAATACCATAATTAATTAACATAAACTTTATTATCAACCGAATCTCGGGATTACAAAAGATAGGTACATCGGAAAGACAAATGAAAAGATAACAACGAATTTTCGAGTTGTTACATGAGACATCAAGTTCGGTCGAACTTGCACCCAATGGGTCAAGTTCGAGCGAACTTGATATGCTTGTGTTTGAACTTCTGAATTTGAGGAGATGAGGAAGTTCGGTCGAACTTAGGTCAAGTTCGAGCGAACTTGATCAAGTTCGAGCGAACTTGATCAATTTCCATCGAACTTGCCCTCAAGTTCAGGCGAACTTGTATGTTTTCTACGTTTCGGGCGCGTAGTCGATGCGTAACAGTCAAAATCAATATCCTAACCATAGACTTAGGCTAAACATGGTAGTTCTACCTAATGTCCTATAGTTATGTGCTCTGATACCAATCTGTCACTCCCCAACCGATGGCGGAAACATCGGGGTAGTGGCACTAGGCGACCACATTGTCTCATGAGAATTCCATAACAATTATCTATCACATCATTTAGCATTTAACGTCCCATACCATTAAACACAATATTTCAAAATAATCATTACAGAAACTTTTTTTCCCACAAAACTAATCAGGTTTGATATCCCCTATATTTTATTACAAACCATTCTAATCAAAAGCAAACTAAACTAAGCTCGGCTATCCAAAGCATCCGATAAGCTAAAGCATCAACCTGTTACATACGTTAAAATACAAGTCAATACAATTAAGTAAAGGTGAGCATACAGGTTTGAGTACTACTAGCATAATAGAGAAAGCGTTCGCGAACTAATCTAATTACATATCATGATACACCAAAACACATCACACAACATAGGCTCATTTCTCATGCTAACTACCATGAGAAGGCTTGCGCGTCCATCCTAACTAGACCCCGTCGGGTGTAAGCCACACTAGAGTACCATACTAGCTAAGGAGGTAAGTTAACGAAAATAAGTCCTAGTCACATGTTTCTAGTATCACGTATTGAGCATACACAATCAAATTATTCGCGTGTGATAAACAGTTTGATTTGTGAAGTGATTTTGATAGAGAAACGAAGTAACACCCAAAAAGTGCATTAAAGTGAAAATGGGTCAAGTATACTCACAATGGGTGTGTTTAGGTGAGACGAGGGATTTGAAGAGAGTCGGGAAGTGCGCCGGATCAGCCTGTAAACGAACACAAGTGCATCAGTCTTCCGAATTGCTGAAATAGTTAAGGTTGAGTTGAGCAGTAGACAAGTTCGGGTGAACTTGTATGGCTTCATACAAGTTCGGGCGGACTTGTGTATGACCTGTTGAGTTTCAGTCAAGTTCGGGCGAACTTTTATAGTTTCTCAAGAAACTAAGCAAGTTCGGTCGAACTTGTAAGGGAAATGGTAATGGAGAGTCAAGTTCGGGCGAACTTGTATAGTTTCTTAAGAAACTATGCAAGTTCGGTCGAACTTACAAGAATTTGGTGAGAGGGTGACCCAAGTTCGGTCGAACTTGACCCAGATGGGTACAAGTTTGGTCAAACTTGACCTGAGTGCTGGTGATTCTTGAGCAAACTTGATGTTTTAGGGTCCAAAATCTTGCGTTTTCGCATCGTTCGCTGAGGAAATCGAGTGCTCATCCCTCCAACCTTAAGCCACTGAGTAAAACTTAGGCTGGAGAGGTCTTTTTGGAGCGAACTTAGCCATTTTATAGAAACTCGGGCTAATCCGGACGAACTTGGAGGATCGTACGTGTTAGTCCAGCTTGTTTAAAGTGACGATTTCGTCCTTTTGCTTCCGGATCTGAGATCTATCTTCGACAACACCCTGTTCCACTCAAAAGTGAACGAAACATTCTTCATTAGTCCGAAAATGGTGTAAAAATAAAGGTTTTAAAAGGTTTTGCTCAGATCTACTATAGATCTGAGTGAAAACAGAAGTTTTGACGGAAAAAAATGAAGATTTTCGTAAACAGAAGAGATTTGATGAAAACGAAGGCAATGCCTTGTGCAAAATCGTTGTAAAACGTTATTGAACATTATTGTAGTTGAAATCGGTTTGATTCTTACTTAGAAAACAGAGGGTTTCGGGTTTCGGGAGCTCTGGGCGAAGTTGCAGCAAGTTCAAATGAGAGAATGGGGCTGAGTATTTATAGATGAAGGCAAAAAGTGGGGCTGGTGGAGTCAAGTTCGGTCGAACTTGCATGAAATTCATGCAAGTTCGGGTGAACTTGCTAGGTATTTGAGGGAGATCAGTCAAGTTCGGACGAACTTACTGAGTCCTTAAAGGCTCAGACAAGTTCGAGCGAACTTAGAGGAGAGGATGGAAAACTGAGTTTGGCCAGTCAAGTTCGGCTGAACTTGGGGTCACCAAGTTCGAGTGAACTTGGCCCAAAACTCTGGATTTCCTTGTTTTTCATTTGTTCATCGATTGTTCAGCGATGTAATCGAGTTATAAAGTAACGTTAGGCGGTTTAGCGATGTTTTAAGCGTTGTAATAGCGAGTCAACGCGTGAGAGCGAGTTACGAGAGTTTGCGAGCGATTAAACCACAATAATTCCAATCCACATATAACACATAACACGTATAACACACAAACACGTAAACTAATATTACCACATAATTCCAATATACCAAATTAAGTAATTTTGTTGCGATTGCGATGTGATAGCGATGAGATATGCGAAGCGTTGCGTTAAATAAGCGTTTTAATAGCGTTTATTTGTGATGTAACAATGCGATGTAATGGCAAAACATATTTAATTTAATACAAACATTTATATTAACGAATATCGGAGTACAAAACTGAAGATCAAAATAAATACACGAAAACATGAACAACTGAAAATACGGGTTGTTACATGCGCCATAAGTGGGTCCGCCACTCGCCATGTACTTGACCATGCGCTCATGGACAAAAAATACAATTGCGGCTCTCAAGCGGCTCGCGGAGTTGTGCCCATCGCCCATGCCATGCGCGTGCACAGGTTAGGGTGTCACGCACCCTTTGTGTTAGTATAGTATGTCTATGTCTTAGTCTTGTATCGAGTCTGTTTAGAATAGAGGAGATTACATTAGAAAATGAAGTATTTATGTAATTAAGAGGTCAAGTTCGCCCGGAAAGTGAAAGTGTTAACAAGTTCGGCCGAACTTGTTCAAGCAAGTTCGCCCGAACTTGTGTCCTCCCAAGCGAACTTGACACTCTATAAATAGGTGCCTCATGGTTTCTCATTTTTAACTTTTGCACACTTAGAGGCGAAGCTCTGTCAGATCAGGAACTCGAATGTATATTGAACTTTGATCAATTAAACAGACATTAATGAGTAATTCTTGCATATGTGATTAACTTGTCATATAAATTCCGCATATATGGACAATAGATACCAATTTAGGTTCCCAAGCTATTCAGGAGCGATCTAACAAGTGGTATCAGAGCCACAGATACCTGATTTGGTGAAATCATCACAAGAATTACTCTATTTCTACTCATTTCTACCATTTTTCTTAACTTTTTCATGAAAAACAATGAACCTATGGATAAAATCTGCTAGATTTTGAATATTTCACGTAAAATTCACTAAAGATAAACCCCTGAAAGTTTCTAGGCCTAATTCAAACGAATTGATGTCGAAATGTCGAAAAAATCATGATTTGCAAAACTAGTTTGACCGAACTTGACATCAAGTCCGCTCGAAGTTGATTGAAAAATTCACTTTTTGAGTGATTTTTCATCAAGTCCGCCCGAACTTGATTGATTTTTCACAAGTTTTAACCAAGTCCGCTCGAACATGCTAAATATTTCTTAAAATTTCATCAAGTTCGCCCGAACTTGATCAAAATTTGTTGAAAATCTTTTACAAGTTCGCCCGAACTTGTTATTTCTTTTGAATTCTTTACAAGTTCGCTCGAACTTACTCAGAGTGAAATTTTTCAAAGTTTTCAACACAAGTTCGCCCGAACTTGTTCGAAATTGAATCTGATTTGTTTTGCTGCACAAGTTTGCCCGAACTTGTCAGTATACTAATCAATTTTTTCAAGTCTGTGAACGTGTTTTCAGCGATACTCGTTTGTTTTCCGCGATGGAAGATATTCACAATGCGTATATGACAGCCGGGGCTTCAACATCGAATGCCAACATGGTAAATCAAGTTAATCTGGAGAACGAGATGGATACGTCAGTGAAGCCACCGAAACTTATGAGCATGGATAATACGAGAGGTGGAAGGAAAAGTTTACGAACTGGGTTCAGGCTACTTTCTTTCACAGTTGGGTTGCGGTTGAAACAGGTTACACATGGCCAAGAGATGAACGTGATAATGTTATTGAGATGAGCAAGTTTTCTACTCAACAGAAGGATGCGTATGTTGCTGAAAAGAAAATGATCAGTCTGATTCAGCAGTCCGTAAAGGAAGACATCTTGGTGTTATTACCATAGTACAAAATTGCACAAGATTTATGGAATTCTCTAAAGGCGAAATATCAGGGGAGTGCAGAGATGGTAAAGAGCAAAAAGGCTCTAATCATGAAAGAATTTGACATATTCACAATGATAAAAGGCGAGTCAATGAAAAAAATAATAGAACGATTTTGTCATTTGAAGGTGATAATGAGAAGGCATGGTCTTAAGAAGACTGAAGAAGAATATATTGACAAATTGGCTGATGCTTTGCTGGAAGGTGAATGGGCAACTTATCTCATGGTGCTAAAAGAAAGCCAAAGCTGGAAATTTTTCAAGTTATCCACTTTTATCGACAAGTTGGAGGGGCACGAGATGGAATTGTTGAAGATTGCCAAGTCAAAGAATTCGAACATTGCTCAAGATGTAGGGCTTTATTACAAGAGTGGAGCTCAAGAGAATATTTTTAGCCCGAAGATCCAAACTGCTTTCAGTGCGAATATGAATTCCTCGAATCATTCGCCACAGAGTCAAACTCATTCATATCCTCACTATGATCAGAGTCCTCAGAATGCATCATATTCAAGCACGAGTTCTGACTCACCATTTCAGAATCAGACGAATCAAAATAATCAATCAAATTCTGATCCAAATGTGTTTAGATGCAACATTGCAGTCAACCTAAACAACGTCATTTCTGAACAAGTGGCCAAACAACATATGGCACTACTTGCCACTGTGTTGGAATCTTATGAGAGTTTAGTGGCCGGGAAGATTGGTAATCCAGAAATGACTGCCGAGGATTATGATCAAGTGGATGAGGAAGAGCTTGAGTTGATGGACATCAAATGGTCCTTAGCTTTGATTATACAGAGAGTTACCAAATTTGTTGCTTTAACTGGAAGAGACATCGGAAACTTGAGCAAAAAAATGGGATTCGACAAGAGAAAAGTTACTTGCTTCAGATGCTGACAAAAGGGGCATGTCAAATGAGAGTGCAAGAATCCAGAAGCAAGTGGCAATCAAAGTCCTTTCGGAGGCGGCAGTGATTATTACAAGAAGTCATTGCAATATAAGCCATTTCCGAAGAAAACTCAAATCAAAGTTCAAGAGAAACCATCCAACAACGTAGAAAAAGCTATTGTTGCTTCTAATGAAGATGATGGTTTTGATTGGAACTCATATATTGCTAAGAACACAGGAGTTGCTTTAATGGCTGAAATCGTGGAAGATACATCTGCTGAGGATGCAGCTCTGGAGAACGCAATGCTAGAAGAATACTTGCAACAAACAGAAGAAGAGGAGATCTATCATCATACGAGGATGCAGAGTGTTCTTTCTTCTACCATTACTTCTAGTTTTGTAGGTTGTTTTGGTGAAACATCTTCTGAACATGTTGTTGAAGAAACGAAACCGGAAGTTGAGGAAGTCATCAAAGTGACCAAGGAGATGAATGAGGAAAATCTCACGGAGATCGCTAATAAAGCAATGATGGCAAATTTAACAAAGGTAGGACCAGAGGTAAAAGTTGTAGAAAAAGAGGCGGTAAAAGTGCAAATCGTTGAGGTCGAAAAACCTTGCACGAAATGTACAGAGCCTTGTGTGCAATGTGCCGAAAAAACTCAAATCATAAGTGAACTCAATGTGCATAACAACAATTTTAAATATGATTATCGCACAATGAAGGAAGCTTATGATAAAGTGAAAGGCGATTACGGCATGCTTGATAAAAACAACATTGAACAACATGACACAGTAAGAATGTTAAAAGCAACGTTAATGGAAAAACAAAAAGCCATTAACATTTACATAAATACCATTGCTGAAATTAAACAAGAACTTCAAGATATGAAATTGAAACCGAAAGAGTGAGACAACTTTTGAAAAGCTATACCACGAATGCTTACGTCATTGATCATATTCTTCCAACGATCCCGTCAGAAGAAAATGATAAGAAAGCAAAAGGTAAGAAACGTGGGGATTATAGCAATGTTCCACCTCCCTTGTGCGAAAAATATTGTCGCAAGAAAGTTGATGGGATGGAAAAGGCGCTTAATGTTGAACTTTTGACAGAAAAGAAAAATGAGCTGCCTGAGAACGTTGACATAACCTACACAAATGACGATAGTGAAGAAGTGGTTAAAAATGTTGTTGAAAATCTGTTAAGTGAATTTGATGATGGCAGCTTTGAGAAAGCCAATGCAAGTTTGAACAGTTCTGATTCACAAACCAAAGATGACGATACATCATTGGAAGATAGCCTAAGTGATGATCCTAACGTTGTCATATACAAAGTTAAGGAATCTGATAGACTATATTTCGATGATAGCTTTCCGATTCGGAATGTAAAAGAAGATCAACTTGATAAATTGTTCAAACTTGTCGAAGTATCATCAGAATATTTGGAGAGAAATGAGAAAAAGTTTTATTCTAAACCCAAAAGAGGATATAACAACTACCAGAGAAATGGTGGCGACTTTCCTGAGAACAGGCGAGCGGGTTTGGGTTTGGAGGAAGAAGATGAACTGAAAAAGAAACAGTCACCACTTCGCGAATATAACAATAAGAATATGGCATTCGTGTATGGGACTAGTACGGTTCATGAAGAGAATTTGATTGGGAAGCAATCAAATAATGAATTTAAAAAGGAAAAGGAACTTCGGGATAAGGCTAAATCCGCAAGTGGAGTAAAACCCACTAGTGAACATTCTCATGATACTTGAACTTGCTTCAAATGCAATGAAGTTGGTCACATTGCTCGCAAGTGTCCGAAATCAAAGCCTGTGTATCACCGAAGAAAGACAAATTCAGATGTTGAAAAACTTAAGCAACCAGAGATTGTAAAACCAATCACAATCTTAAAACGAAATAATGAATCTAAAATCGAAGTGAAACCTAAAACTGAATCAAAGTTTGAAAATTCAAATTTTGAGAAAGATGAAACTTCCAAATCGAACAAAAACAAAGATTCAAGATTCTACATTAAGAAAGCAAGAATTAAATCACAATCTTGGGTTGCAAAGAAGAAAACAACATCATCTGAATTTGCAAAATCTGAGTCAGTTAAGATTGATAAAGACAAGGTGTCTGAATCAAAGGGTAAAATTGAAATTGACAAAGTTTTTCCTAAAATTTCAAAAGAAAAGATGAAAGTCAGATTTGAAAACGTAAATGTCGATGAGGTCTTAGATGATGATTTTGAATATTAGAGGGCTTATGAGGATGTTTATGAAGATTATTATCCCACACCCAAGACCAAAAAGGCTTGGGTTGCACTTTTTCACTGAGTTATTAACGTGTGCAGGGGTTCCAAAGATCCATATTATCGAAGTGGATTCTGGATAGTTGAGCTTCGAGGCACATGACCAGGATGAAAGCACTACTCTTTGATATTAAAGAGATTAACAGAGGGTATCTAGGTTTTGCTGGAAATCAAGGAGGTCGGATAGTAGCCGAGGAAAGCTTTCGAATTGTGTGGTGTCTTTTGTTCATGTTAACTATAAC
Organism: Scalesia atractyloides; assembly: GCA_947069175.1. Lineage (NCBI taxonomy): Eukaryota > Viridiplantae > Streptophyta > Magnoliopsida > Asterales > Asteraceae > Scalesia > Scalesia atractyloides. Next base: position 89,803,175 of record CAMTDV010000017.1, read on the forward strand.
GCCGAGCTAAAGAACAATCTTCTCAGTATCTCACAGATTTGCGATAAGCAGTTCACTGTTCATTTCAATGATAAGGAGAGCATGATTCTTAAGCCGGGCTTCAAGATTCCCGATGAATGAATTCTAATGCGCGCTCCACGCGAAAATGATCTCTACGTGCTAGACATGAGTGTTGCTACAACATCGTCAAAGTCGTCTCAATGTTTTGTCACAAAAGCCACAGAGAAGGATTCGATTCTATGGCACATAAAGATGGGGCATATACATATGAGGAAAATGAATTTTCTGGTTCACAACGACTTGGTCGAAAAAGTAAATCTTCGAAGCTTCCATATGACGGATCATTGTCTTGAATGCAAGAAAGGGAAGCAGGTTAAGAAGTCACATCCTAAGAAGATTCTTAACTCCATAAAGTTGCCGCTTGAACGTCTACATATGGATCTTTTCGGTCCAGTGAATGTTCGTAGTATATCCGGAGATATGTACTGTCTAGTCGTCGCAGATGATTATTCTCGATATTCATGGGTTTTCTTTCAAGAGTCTAAAGATGAAACGTTCGATAATCTTGTGATTCTCTTTAAGAAACTTGAAAATCTATATCATCTCCCTGTTAGACGGATTCGAAGTGATAATGGTACGGAGTTCAAAAATACCAAGATGAAAGATTTTTGCAACGCTAAAGGAATTCTGCACGAATTCAGTGCACCTTACACTCCGCAACTGAATGGAGTAGCTGAGAGGAAGAACAGAACGTTAATCGAAACAGCAAGAACCATTCTTGCGGATTCCAAACTTCCTGTTAGCTTCTGGAGTGAGGCGGTTGCAGCGGCATGCTACACTTTGAATACAGTCTTAACAGTCAAACCGACCAAGAAGACTTGCTTCGAGATGATTAACCGAAGGAAACCAAATCTAAAGTATCTAGAACCGTTTGGTGCACCTTGCACAGTGATTGATTCGGATGGTAAATTCGGTGCCAAAACGCTTGAAGGTTTCTTTGTCGGTTATGCTAGTCTGCTCAGGAGAGTTTACATTCCTACTTTGAGAAGAGTGGTCGAAGCACAACACGTTGATTGCTTTCGATACACAACTCCTATTCAAAGAAAATGCGATGCGTGGTTGTTCAATTATCAGGATTTGTGGAAGTCATTCGACTTGCCAGAAGAGCCGTCTGAAGAAGATCTTGCAGCTCTTTATTATATACAACAGTCAGCAAATCAAGAACAAATTTTATGGCCAATAGTGATTAATCAACCTACTGTTGGTACATCGTCTTCTGGTGCAGGTCCGAGTAATAGTGGTGTTCCAGTTGAACAAGTTTCTGAAGCAGAAGTAACACCTACTACAACTCTAGCAAATGTTTCCACTGAACCAGGAAATACTACTACAAAGCCCATTCTTTCTCAGAATCAGAATTCCGACTCTGATGAAGCTCCAACTTTCGATGATGATGGAGAATCTTCCTCTGACGAAGAATCTGAGCAGATATCCAATATGTTAAACCAATCTGCTGGCCCTAGCACTCAAAATGAAGCAACATCTAGTACTCCTGAAGTTGATTTGATAGTTGATCTGAATATTTCGAATTAGAACAATACGGTTGATGTTCCTAGCGAGGAGATTCCGCGACCTTAGTCATATCACCCTTCGAATAACATAATTGGAGAATTACACACTGGTGTGAGAACGAGAAGCTAGATCAACAAAGCTTTAAGTTGTTTCTATACTCGAGTGGCTCCGACTCAGGATTATTGCTATTATTCATGTTTCATATCTCAAATCGAGCCGAAAACTGTGAATGAAGCTTTGGGTGATGAGAACTGGGTAATTGCGATGTAGGAAGAGTTGTTACAGTTTGAGAAACTGGGAGTTGGAGACTTGTCGATTTACCACCAAAGCAAAAAGCGATAGATACGAAGTGGGTCTTCAAGTGCAAGAGGGATAATCGAGGAGTGATCGTCAGAAATAAAGCTCGGTTGATTGTCAAAGGTTTCCACCAGCAAGAAGGAATTGACTATACGGAAGTCTATGCACCGGTTGCACATTTAGAGTCAATCCACATTTTCCTTGCATTCGCTGCTTGGAAAGGTTTTAAAGTGTACCAGTTAGATGTGAAATCTGCATTTCTTTATGGTAAGCTATGTGAGCAAGTGTACGTCGGCCAACCACTGGGGTTTGTCGATCCACTGAACAAGAACAAAGCTTATCTCCTGGACAAAGCCTTATACGGATTACACCAAGCCCCGAGAGCTTGGTGCGAGACGTTATCTCAACATCTCGTTGGCAACAACTTTACAAGAGGCACAGTGGATAGTACATTGTTTACCAAAGAAGTCGGAAGTCATCTAATCATCGTACAAATCTATGCGGATGAAATTATCTTTGGTTCAACAGATGATAGTCTTTGCAAAGAATTCGAGAAGATAATGAAGAAGAAATTTGAGATGTCTTCTATGGGCGAAATGAAATTCTTCCTCGGGTTACAAGTAGACCAGTTACCAGACGGCATATTCATTCATCAAACGAAATATGTTAATGATATCCTGAAGAAGTTTGAAATGGATAGCTCAAAGCCGCTTTCGACTCCTCTGGCGCTGAATCACGGAATTTGCATCGACGAAACAGGAACCAAAGTGGATGATACGCTCTATAGGTTGATGAAAGGATCTCTTATGTATCTGACGACATCTTGCCCAAATATCATGTATCCTACCTGTCTTTGCGCAAGATATCAGTCCAGTCCCAGAGTATCTCACATGCAGATTGTGAAGAGAATATTCCATTACCTGAAGGGATGTCCAAACACCGGTTTGTGGTATCCAAAGAACGATAACTTTGATCTGACGGGATATGCTGATTCTGACTTTGGGGTGGACAAGCTAAATTCAAAGTCTACGACGGCTGGTTGCCAGTTCTTCGAACTCGATTAGTAACATGGCAATGCAAGAAACAAACCACAGTCTCTCTCTACTTGTGAGGCAGAATACATTTCTGCTTCCAGCTGTTGTTCACAAATCCTATGGATTCAACAACATATGAGGGACTTTGGATTGCAATTTCTTGATACAGCTTTATATGTAGACAATAAGGGAGCTATCGACATTACTAAAATCCAGTTCATCACTCTCGAACTAAACACATAGAAATTCGTTACCACTTCATTCGTGACTGTTACGAAAAGAAGTTGGTGCGAATTGAAAAAAATCCACATCGATGAATAAAAAGCTGATTTTTATACCAAAGCTTTTCCTTTAACAAGATTAAAATATCTAATGAGGCTTAACGGTATTAAAAATTTGTTGACAGGTGCGAAGGCAGAGGTTGAATATGGATCGGACGACGAGTTCACGTGATCCACATTGGTTTGTTTATCTTTTAGATTAGAATTTCTTAAAAACTAAAATACAAAAATATGTTTTTGATTTTAGGGGGAGAAATATTACGAGAAAATACAAAAACATATGAAAAATCAAAAAGTATAAAAAACATTGAAAAGACAGAAAGAATTTTGTATCAAAAAGGAAATGATAGTACATCAGTGGACTATCACAGTACGCTAAAGAATTGTAAAGTTTAATAGTATAAACGAGTCTTACTGTGGATGTGTACGTCGATAGGCTTTACACGTTCAGTTAATTGTTTCTGGGATATAAACTAAATTCTACAACTACTTAAACTTGTGGATTAACATCTCTCGGATATATGGACTTAGTACTCCGAAATTTCGTTTGAGAGATTGTCTGATTCTGAGATACGAGATCTTTATAGATGATTGATATCTGGGGTATTATACAAGTTCTTCTGATTTTGCGAAAGCAATAGCCTAGAACTTTTATAATGCTTTCGCTAAAAACCCCAAACTGCATGCAAAATTGAAAGAATCGAAAGATCTAATCATTTGTATTGCTTAAAAGATTCCTTAATTGGAGCACACCTTAAAAAGTCGAGCATTCATCTCTTTGTCGATATGATGGTATTAACCTGAGCTCTCAAGGCTTCGCATTAACCCAGATACAGATATCAATTACGTTATACTTACCTGTAAGATGAAATCTAGGGAATCTTGATACGGGAGTATATTCTGAGATGGGAACCATAGTTAAGTCAATTTTCATAATTCTAGCTAAGATATCTTGGAACAATTGAGAAATGTGTTGAAGTTTAAGTGGACAAACATATCGACAATCTAGGTAAACGAGTTTAAAACTTAAAGTCATCATAAGGTCAACGGTACTGGTGATTTGTCTCAATCATTCACAAAAATATGTCTGTAAGTAAGTTTGTACATAGTTTATTTGCTTTACAGATTAAAACCAAAAAGATTTTCAGTGGGTTTTAGCATAAACTTTCAAAAATCCAAAAAGATTTTGTTTCTACATTAGTTTCAACAAGCCAATGTTGGAGAACGGATCTTCGAAGTATGGTAAGGTGCTAAACTGGAGGAAATCTAATTGAGAACAGGCTAGGAGCTAATCCGTTAAAAACTGACAAGCAAAAACAATTAAAAGTTCATTAATTTGAAACTTTAAATTGAGAAAAACCAACAGTTTGTTCATAACGGGTCGAACCGAGGTCATTAACTTGGACTCGGCAGACAAATCGGTTAACCAAGGTCATTAACTTGGACTTGGTCAACTGAGTGGATTGTTAAAACAGGTAAAAGTTGAAACGTTCAGGGTTAAAATTGAAAAAATCTGAAAAATTTTGGTTTGGGTTTGATCAAGTTCGCCCGAACTTGATCAGGGTAAAGAGAATATTGTTTTGTTAACAAGTTCGCCCGGACTTGTTATGCTTTTATGATCTGATTACAAGTTCACTCGGACTTGTATTAGATTTGTTAATGAGTGTTTAACAAGTTCACCCGGACTTGTTGCACTATATAATAAACAAGTCCGCCCGAACTTCATTCCACCGTTTTCTTGTCAATCAGAGCGAACTTGAGCGATTGACAAGAAACAAGTGGAATGAAGTTTGGGCGGACTTGTTTATTATATAGTGCAACAAGTCCGGGCGAACTTGTTAAACACTCATCAACAACTCTAATACAAGTCCGGGCGAACTTGTAATCAGATCATAAAAGCATAATATTCAGCTTTTGACAGTATTCTCGATTTTTGTGTGTGCAAAATATTCAGCTTTCTTTCTCAAAGTTTCACAACACGTGCGTTACGCTCGACAAGACGATCTGTCCATCACTGGTTGCTTATGACAGTATTCTGGATTTCATGGCACGAATACCGATACACAAAGCGATTACAGAGAACACTGTGGTTTATAGATCTCACGTTTATAGATTCTGGAGCGCAGCATCTCTAAGTGAAGATAATACAGAGATCAAGTCGATTGTACGCATTGGGAATGAAGATTCAGAGATTACAGTGACTGAGGCGATATCCGCAAAGTTTTAAACTTTAACGACAGTGTTGAAGATCCAATGTTTTTAGATGAAAGGATGGTTCGTGGTTGTTTCTATCGGATGGGCTACAAAGGCCATGTTAATGAATCGACATTGAAGAAAGGGGGAGTTCCTAATCCCTACAAGTTTTTGATGCACGCAATTATTCATGCCTTTAGTCATCGCAAAGCTGGTTTAGATGATGTTCAAGATTACATGGCGTGTATGGCTACAACTTTAGTTCTAAACAAGAAGTTTAACTTCTCAAAGCTCGTGTTTACACACATGAAGAACAATACGGGAACGAACAGACTTGTGATGTATCCGAGATTTGTACAGATGCTTATTGACGACAAGTTTGAAAAGATTGTGAAAGATCCGAATGACAATCTATATCTTAGCCACATGGATGATACTACAGTCAAAAAGCTTATTACATTTCAGAAGCAAGCTTTAGTGCCAGCTGCAAAACCACTATTTGGTGCTATTGATTATGGAGATTATGTTGCACCACCTGAATACAAATGGAGAAAGGCAGGAAGTGGTGATGAAAAAGAAATTAATGTTGAAGAAGAATGGCTATCAACTTTCAAAGAAAAGCGTAGCGATTGGTTTCTGAAGAAAATCGTTGAAGAGAAAAAGAAACAATCCAGAAAGTCTAAGAAAGTTGAAACGATGCTCATTGATGAAGATGAACCAAAGAATGTTCAAGCTGAAGTTGGTTCTAGTGCTGCGATCAACATTCAAAGTCAAGAGACAGAAAAAGATACTCAAGAGGATGATGTGATCTCTACAACTTCTGATAAGAATGAAGAAAGTAACGATTCACTTGAGAAAGAAACAAAGAAGGCTATTGCAGAGAAAAAAAAGAGAAAAGTTAAAGGAAGGTGATGCTGACTATGAACCAGGGTCTGATAAAGGTTCTGATGAAGAGAGACCGAAGAAAAAGACTAAGCGTGTAAAGTCTTCAGTGAAAAGATACTACTTTGAAGACTACAGGTTCTCCGAGTACCAAAGGAAGAAAATCATCACAAAACCCGCAAAGCCGTCATTATATAAGCCAAAAGAAACGCACAGAAGTTACACAAGAACCTTCTGGTGCTAAAAAATTAGGAGTCATACAAGAACCTCCTACAGCTGAAGCGGTTCATATCATTTCAGAGACTACTGAGCAACCAGGAGTCACACAAGAACCTCCTGCATTTGATTTGCTAGATGTTCCTATCATAGAGTCTCAAGAACCCCCGACAACATCACAGCCTGAAAGTTCTATTCTGAAAGAGGTTCCAGTTCATACTTCACCACATACACCAAAGAGTACACCAAAGTCTACACCAAAAACGACTCCAATGTCAAAATTGTTTGGAAATATTCCTGAAGAGCCTGTTTCTCTGGAAGATTTGAATGATTTCTTTTCGGATTCTAATGTTGATGAATTAGAGAAAAGAGTCAAAGTTTTGGAAGAAAAGATAAAGCAAAACGAAGCTAAAAAGATTGCTCTAGAACAGAAAATGAATCAAAGCGAAGTTGAAAAGAAATTCTGAACAACAAGGTGAAATTTCTAGAAGGAGATCGTGATATTTGAAAGCGTTGATTGAAAGTTTGCAGGATGCTAATGAAAGATTGCATAAAGAAATTGCAGAGCTCAGATCTGAATGAGAGTTGAATGATAGAAGGTTTACAAGACTTCAGAAAGTGTTATCGAATAGTTTGGGGATTAATTTCGAAGAAGAATACAAACGTTTGGATGTGCAAGAAGCGAAAGGAAAAGCAGAAAAAGAGCTTGTAGCACAGGGCAAAGGAAAGAATGTGATTGATGGTGTTCCCATAACAACAGAAGAGATTGTGTCTGAAACAGTTGATGCTTCTAAAGCTTCAGAGTCCGAGATTATCCAGAGGGTATTCCAAAAAAAGAAACTGAACAGAAGGACGATGATGAAGCTGAGGATGAAGATAAAAATGATGAACCTGTTGATGATCCGAAAGATGATTCTGACAATAATGATGATAATGATGATGGTCAGGGATGTGTTGGATTGAAGGTTGTTGATGCTAAAGTGTCTGATGAATTTGATTTTACTTCCCTTCTGAACGATGATGTGAATATGATGGAAGATCAAAGTAAGGGGGAGCCATCAGGGCAAGCAGGGCAAACAGATGAAGAATTGACTGATGCGATTGTTGCAATGCCTGTTGCTGCTATGCCTGCAAAACCGTTGGTACTTATGTTAGAGCACAATGTTGAAGAAGGAGAGTTTGTACACAACATGACGAAAGAAGATCTCGCAAAGCTGCTGAATGTTGATGCTGAATCGTTTGATTTTGATTTTGAAGAAGAAGTTGTTAACATTGATACGTTTGAGCCAAACAAGTACTGCTACAAACAAAGATCTGATGTTGATGATTATGACAGAGTTATTATCGAAGATAGATCTGACGATGAAAAGGATGAAGCAGAGAAGTATATTGGTTTGAATACTGATAGTTTTCCTACGTTCGAAGAAATGTACGAACAGTTGAACGAAGACTTGTTAAAAGAAAAGATTGCAGTCTGTTAGTGAAGGCAAAGTTCCGAAGCCAATGACTAAAGCTGAGATTGCAGAAGCAAAGAAATCCTGGTTTAAAGAAATGCCTAAAGAAAGAAAATTTCGACGACTATTAGCATTCTTTACCAGAGACGCCGACAAGTCATTAGGTGATATCCTAAGTTGGGGGTGGTTAAAAGAGTTGAATGTCTACACCATCAAATGTGAATTCGGCGTACAATGTTTTCGGTACTTGGCAGATTTTAGTACGCTACCTTATTGGGATGTGGAGGAATTGATGCAAACAAGGAACGTAAGTTACCATATGAAGTTTATTGATCAGTTGCTGTGGAATATGATAAAGTTTGAAGCAACACAAGGGTTTAAATACTGGAAGCCGTTTATACCTAAACGCCGAATCAAGACTAACAAGAAGTCGGGTGAGAAAGATATTACATTGATAATGAAACGTCTGCGTGCTATGAAGAATATGCCACTTATGCCGATCGAACAAGATTTTTATCCTTTGTTCAAGTGGTGTCAAGTTGATCCAGCGACGTGTGAGGCAGTCATAGTCTTGAGGTTTGAAGAACATTTGGATATTACAAAAGAAAGGTCAGCCGAAGTGCTACAAAAAGAAGGATTTTGGGGGCTATGGAGAACGATACACATACTAGACCCGATGTGGCTAGTGAACTGTTCAAGAGAGGATACTCGATGTTTATTCTTTAACAAGATTTGTTATGAGAAGCGTGAAGAGGTACAGGCGAAACAGTATCAAGGGATCATTAATGTTTGTTACGCTCACGGCGTAAATTTTGGAAAAATATGGGAATCAAGCTGGAGAGAGCTAGAACGTGAAGAATTTTTGAAAGAAGAAAGGCGTCTTGAACGTTTACATGAAAACGGTAGGGAGGCGAGACTCAGACGTTTTCAATTTACGACAAAGGTGCCGCCTACTGACCAAACGCCGATTCCTACTCTAGAGAGAAGAAAGAAAACATATAAGAACTTCTTTGGGCGTTGCAGATAGTTAATTTGAAGATAGAGCTTTTGAAGACTGATCAAGACGAAGACGATATCCAAGGGGGAGTCTGTTAGTACAGTATGTCTATGTCTTAGTCTTGTATCGAGTCTGTTTAGAATAGATGAGATTACGTTAGAAAATGAAGTATTTATGTAATTAAGAGGTCAAGTTCGCCCGGAAAGTGAAAGTGTGAACAAGTTCGGCCGAACTTGTTCAAGCAAGTTCGCCCGAACTTGTGTCCTCACAAGCGAACTTGACACTCTATAAATAGGTGCCTCATGGTTTCTCATTTGTAACTTTTGCACACTTAGAAGCGAAGCTCTGTCGGATCAGGAACTCGAATGTATATTGAACTTTGATCAATAAAACAGACATTTAATGAGTAATTCTTGCATATGTGATTAACTTGTCATATAAATTCCGCATATATGGATAATACATACCAATTTAGGTTCCCGAGCTATTCAGGAGCGATCTAACACTTTGGGGTCCCACTAGTGTTTGCCTTTAGGGAAACAATATACAAGGAGTCTCTTCCTTATAAACCACTTAAAGTTTTGTCATCCCACCTATGTGGGACAAGTTGACAAAGCTTAATCCATTTTTCTCATTTTTATTTGTTCCAAACATATAACTTCAAGCTTCGGTATCTCATTCATCTTAGCTTCATTTTGGACATAGTTTGGTTCGTTATGAAGCTTTCACAACGTAGAACACAAATCCATAAATAATTATTTATACAAAACATATATAAATATTATTATTGGTGTCCAAAATATTTAGTGAAAAACTCATTTTCACTAAAATTAATTAAGAGATGCCATATTCGTTCTACAGTTGCCTAACTTCATTATTAGCCAGTAACCCACTTATATACAATATTTTTTTTAGAATGGAAAAAGATTTATATATTATGTTAGATTAAATATATATTATGTATTTAATCATGTAGCCATTATAATAATTTATATTACAATGGATATAATAATAATAATAATAATAATAATAATAATAATAATAATATCTTATTAATATTAGTTGTTTATTGTTGATAGACCGTGTTACCCTTAATAAATAATAAAGATTTCCCTTGAGTTTATTTAAGAAGATAACTAAGAGGGTTAAAGGTTAGAATCTTATTATCACATCACAAAAATCTTACTCCTTTCTCTCCCTTATTCACGAGTTCAGCATTCATACGAACTCCTAATCCATTACTCATATACACCTTAAAGGGAACCAGATCCAGCTGACTATCATGTCTACCTCGGTGGTTGCGTCAGTTTCTGAATTATCTGTTGGTCTGAATGTTGTAACTGGTATTATATTTACATGTTTTTCATTATGTGCTTACAAACTGCTCAACATATTACTTATATATTAATTTGCTAAAAAACTCCTATCAACAAACACTATTCAATTTTGTTTGACTTTTTTTTTACTTTTTAATTTTTATATGTACTTTTAACCCTTTTGTTTTTTAATCTTTTACACTTTTAACCCCAATAGTTTTCATGTTTTACATAACCCTCATAGTTTTCTTACACTTTAACCCAATAGTTTTCATCTTTAACATATTTGTCACAAACATTTTCTATTTTTAATCACAACACTTTTCCACTTTCAACTTTGGTCCCTATACTTTACATCTTTTACAAATTTATTGTTTTACGATTCTTCTAAATTTTACGTGTTTTACACGCTGCAACGCGCGCATGTGGTTTAACGTTTTACGTCTATTTTTTATGGTTTAACAACTCCGTCGAAACGCACAGGGTCCTAAACCGACTAAGTTATTCTTTTCTATGTTTTACTTTTTTGGTCTATTTTTTTGATTTAACACGTCGTCATGTGTGTGCGTGATTTATCATTTTTACGTTTACTTTTTGTTCGGCTAACAGTCCTGCCGTAAAATGTGGGTGCTATATGCTAGTTATAATCAGATGCAACTAGCAAGATGCTAGAAGCAATATACACCAAAGCATACTAATATACTTAGCTATCAAATTCAAAGTTAAACCAATGAGACCAATCCAAAATTTCAAATTTGGACCTATATTTCACCTAAAATAATCCATTAGCTTTAATTTATGGATCAAATTTGAGACCGATACATGTTTGTTAGAAAAAATTGGATCATTTCTGGTTTTCTAAATACACCAACATGTTGTTAATATCACACGTGTAGCATTAATCTTGCCATGTCATTGAGACGAATAGAGGTGCGCAGTTCTAATAAGTCTCTAACTGAAAAGGCATATACCCAAGGCGAACCACAGTCGCTTAAGATGTGCAACCAGTCTATTAACGCAATATAACAATCTGTGAGCATATGTTCTACTATCTCCTGTCCTTCGCCACAAAGAGACGAAGAGTGCATTGTTGAAGACCAACATCAACTCCCCTTCCGCTTAAAGACAAAGTGGGAAGCCGATCCATTTCCGCTCACCATCCAAAATATGGACTTAGCCGGTGTCCATTTCTTCCATTCTAAGATATAAAAAGAAAATCAAAGATATACAGTAGTTAACTACCATTAACCTCAACAGTTCATTTCTTTCTAAATTTATATTCTTATCTCGGCTCTACATTTCATTTTAAACTAACAACTTTCTAAACCTGTATTCAACTAGGCACATGATAAACCATAGTTGTGTTGCTCCTAAGTATCTAACCATACTTTGATCATACCTGAAAACAATTGGTTTCGATTTCATACCACACCTTCGGATGACATTTTCATCCTGAATTTGGATTCAAATCATACGCAGTTGTGTTCATGTGAAATTCAGGGATTTTACATGATCAAGAACAGCCAAAATGGGATCCGAACTACCGATAGGTATATAACTACTGCTCATATTGATATATCATGTGATACCTCTTCAAACCTGAAAACATCATCATGGTAATTTTAAGACAATTCCATTTAGGGCTTGTAACTATGTACTGTCAGATTTATATTTGTTATTAAAATTTATGAATTCATCACATTTTTGTGCTCCAATTGGGGATGATCAAATACCAATGATGAAGATCAGTTGTTATCCAAGAATGTAACTAGATGAATGATACTAAATATGATTTAGATAAAGTGATATAAGTTTCTAGATTTTTATTTTTTAATTATTATACTTTATTAATGACTATACAAAGTCTGTGTTAGGAGGGGCTATATTGAAAAAAAAATTGCCGCCACGTGGCACCACGCATGCACAATTTTTTTCACCTTCACACCACCAAAAGGGTGTTATGTAGAGGCTACATTGGGGCTTTATCACCCGCCCACATGGCACCCTTGGCGCCCCATAACGCATCATCTAATGTTAGTGAAGACATGGGTGATGGGCCAAACTTTCCCACCAGGTAAATCATAGCTATTTCCAACGAGAATAGATTGAAAAAACAAAATCTTAAAATTGATTATTATATGAAAGTATAGACATATAAGGGTTGTTGCTTCTACATTGGCTGCTGGGGCTGGGCCTTGGAGTCGTGTACACCAAATCCAGCCTTTTCCGAGTTTGAGATGAATTTGCAAAATGAAGAAAACCCGTTAGAAGGGGTCATAACCAAACACGTATATATCTATGTTAGACTATGTGTTATGGTGATAAGAAATGTGAAATAAAAAGTGTTGTCACGTAGGCAAGAGTGGTTTCACATTTCACTAAGGTATGTTATGGTAGTGTGAAATGTGGTATGGTGAGTAAAAAAATGAAAAAAGAAATGGTGAGGTGGAGATAAACACCCTCTTTCACATTCCTCAACACATGGCATTAGGGATGAGCAAATCCCGATCCCGAAAATCCCGATCCCGAATTTCGCCAAAACTAGGTACCGATACCGATACTGAAATATGTCGGTACGATATCGGTATTTTGAAGGTAAAATTCGGTATTTTACCGATACCGTACCGTACCAATACCGAAAATGCCAAAAAGTGAATACTGTTTCTGGTACCGAAAAAATTCGGTACGGTATTTTCGGGATCGGGACGGTATTTGATACCAAATGTTCATCCCTATATGGCATTAGTATGTATATATAGTCTCAAACTGAGAGAGAGGGAATTGTTGAGATTATATTAGTAGGGAAAAAGTGGAAAGAGCAAGTCCTTGAGATGGGAGAGTTAGGTTTCCTTATATAGGTGAGCATTTGGGTTGAGTTAGGCTTAATGGGCCGGACCTCATCAGGGCCTAAGCCCAAATATAGACCCAATCCATTTCTAAATTCAACCTTCATGTGTTATGCATATGTGGTTTTCATTGAAACAATTAGAGCAAGATAAGTAAGTTGGACATATGAATGGAAAGGGACATTTTCATTGTTCACAATTATTATTATTATTATTATTATTATTATTATTATTATTATATTATTATTATTATTAAAATTAAAAAAACACTCTGCACAAATGGACTTTAATAGTTTTGAGGTCTTTCTTGCAACCACCTAAATTATGGATGCAATTTCTTGGCAACTTGTAATTGTGGTAGGAATAAGTTGGGCCTGTGGGAGGTAAACAATGCTTCAACAAACAATATCTACCCGAAAATCATGCAAAGAAAATGAATATGCACAACTAACACAATTACAACTTTAACCTTGATCTTAACCATTTCTAATTCCACACACCCACAAGAAAACATACCCAAGAACACACAAAGTTTATGCTTATACATGTATATAAATGTATGCATTTGCATATATATCGGTGTAGGCAATCATTAGAAAAAAAAGCTTTTTAATTATACGGAAACTATGATTAGATTCAACATTCTAAAAGCCGTTATCTTCGTGTTCGTTCTATTTCTTCATCCCCACACCGAAGGGCAGGTAGTACCCATAGTACCAATTACCCCTTTTGCTCCTCGTCCGCTTTGTAACTACCAAATGGCCCTTGCTAATCAAGCATGTGCATTTCTACCATTCGTACAAATCCCTCCACCAGCGCCCCGAACCCCATATGATCCACCAGCACCACCATCTGATGATGAGGACACACCCGAGCCTGAACACATGGATTTGCATGCTCATAGGCACATACATAATGAGGACCGCGACAATGACACTGACGCCGACAATGACAATGACAATGATCATAATCATGACCATGACTATGACCATGATCATGATCATGGCCACAAGCATGGTCATGGGCGTAAACAACAACGACAACATCCACATCCACATCATCATCGTCATCATCATAGGCATAGAGCCACACCCGTGGAAGAACAATGTTGTAAATGGTTATCTCAAGTTGATGATCAATGTGTTTGTGAGCTTCTTGTTCATATGCCCCCCTTTCTTGCTAGACCTGTTCATAGATATTCTGTAATAGTTGGTAAAGCTTGCAACATAACTTATTCATGCGGAAGTCGAATAAGGAACTAATTTCTATATTAAACCTACAATTTATTATTATAATTAGACACTTCATCTTTATTTTTGCATCTCAACTTTCTCATCTAGTTAAATATCATAATATTTAGTTGTGTATCACGATATATGTCAAATTTTAACCTTTGGTTTTTATTCTTTATGGTGTATCATGTTATTGTATAAATAGATTTTTAACACATGAACGACTAGAATCGAATAGATTCAAAGTGTGCAGTTTTTTGTATCTTGGACTTGTGCTTTACAGCAATGATAAAAGTGGATGCCTGGGATACTGATTGATTTATCATAAGAATTATTCTATGCTTATCTTCGCATTTTTTTTCTTCTTATTTTTATACATGTAAAATGGCCAACTGGGAATGGACATGTTGCTTTTATAGGGGATGCCCATTATTTCTTGTTACTGCAATGACAGTTTATGAGGGTATTTTCATTGATATGTTACCAATTTAGACATATTAAGCTCTTTTGAGTATCAAAACAGCTTATGGCTTAACAACATATTTGGTTAAATTAATTGTTTTCATAATGCTACTTTGAGATGTTTTTTCTAAAAGAGTCTAAGCATAAGCACACACTAATTTGTATAACTCAATCCAATTACCTCCTTTTTCATTTTATATAGAATTTAAATTTACTACACCAGCTTCCAACTTATTTTCTTCTAGCACTCTCAAACTAACTAGACAATAACCCAGTTAGCTGACTCAAATATCACATCATCAAACAATTGCCACATCAGATGCCACGTCATAAAAAAACCATGTCAGGTGCCACGTCACTAAATAAGTGCTATATCAGATGGCACGTTAGCAAAAAAGGCAACGTCAGATGCCACGTTACCAAACAAAGTGCGACATCAGCAAAAGAACTGACTGAGTTAGGGTTCGGTTATTTTGAGAGTACCAGAAGAAAATAAGTTAAAAGTTGGAAATGGTGTGGTGCAAATCCAAAGTTGAGAGTGTTATCGACCAATTGATGAAAGTTGGAGTTATTTAAATTTAATATCCCGATATATAAATCCATCCTTTTAGCGTATAGAGGCTAAATATGATCAAATATGATAACTAGTTGTTCATCGGGTGGGGTACAAATCTAAAGTTGGGAGTGTTATCGACCAATTGATGAAAGTTTGGGTTATTTAAATTCAATATCCCGATATATAAATCCATCCTTTTAGCGTATAGGGGCTAAATATGATCAAATATGATAACTAGTTGTTCATCAGGTGGGTTCAAAATCGGGTTGATTCGAAACATCTCTGCTTTGGGCCCAGGAAGCGAAGGGAATGAGCTCGGCTGCTTCAACCAGACTGACGAAGTTGAGTATTGACACTTCTAATAAACGTAATTGACCCAATTCTAGATCATCTTCTGGAATCGTATAACTGTCAAAAGTGAGTGATGGCGGGAAAAGCTCTCGGAAAAGCTAATGAAAAAAGCCATGGGAACATAAAAATGACACCGGTCAGATAGAAGGAGACATGCTTCGTCAAAATTCATAAGTATATTTAAATTTAGGTTGATCCAAATTAGCTAAATTGCTAGAAAAAAAACAAATAATATATTTTTAATACGAAAAAAGTACGTATTTTTTGAACAAAGTAAAAATTATGTAACTTGAATTTGAATATTGGGGTCGAATAGGTTCGAAAATCACAAACTCGGTTTTAAAACCGAATTCGCAACTCGATTCGGACAAGGACACGATTCAAAAATCAAACCCGTAACCAAATTTGTTATCCAAAATTCGGTAAGGTTCGAATTTCGGTCTAATTAGGATAATGGACACCCCTAATAATAATACTATGTTTGTTTCTTTCTTGGAGGTTTACTTGTGATCCTAAGAGTGGAGGTCGGGGTCATGACTCGAAGGATAAATGCTCTCATTCACTCGAACATAGGTGGTGTTGGAATTTATGCAATCAACAATCGTACCGTATGAACTTCGCAAGTGTACCTTTCCTTAGCTCGATTAGTCGCCATCCCGAGGCATTTTAGACATGATTCATTTAGTGATGTGACATTAATCATGTTATTCTTGGATGTAACGGATGAGACAAAGTAATAACTGAAATATGGACTGAATAAGATACCATCTTCTCAACATCAAAGTGAATGAGACTCTTGTTAAATAGTTACGCTAACAGACTTCTATAGACTATACCTACTAATGTAACTTAACCTTTAACCATGTTTTAGTTTTTAGTTTGTTTGATGAAACTTTTCTTCCACAATGACATTTTCGTAATCAATTCAAAATATGTCATGTTGTATTCAGCGATGAACACAAGTAAATAGCATTATACTCACTAGCAAATACAAGAAAACCAACGTATTCACTAGTAAAACAAGAAAACACCAATGTATACACTATTACTACACTATACGAACGTGGTGTCATTTTCATAATCAACCAAAAAATACAATATTGTATTCACAAGTGAATATTATACTATATGTAAAATATAGTGTATATATTGTGGTAAATACATGTATTTATATAGAGTAAATTTCTGTTTTCGTCCCTGAGGTTTGTCCATTTTAACTAGTCTAGTCCAAAAATCTAATTTATAACAAAATCAGCCCTAAGGTTTGCGTTTCTTAACGCTTTTCATCCAAATGGATAAATTAGTTTGCATTTTCTTTTAATTCTTGGCTACTTGACCAAAATACCCCTAGGGAAGGTTAATTCTTATATAAAGTATTATATATATATATATATATATATATATTTAAAATTGTTTAATTGGATCTTTAAATTGTATAACGATTGAAGTTTAAAATTGTTTAGTAGAAAGTTCTTAATCAAACAGAAAAAAATGATTCTTAATTCTTTTGTAATTGTGTGTGTGTATATATATATTGGACAAAGAGCACATCAAAGTCTTGTATGTTTGTTAGCTACACGAATGCCATATAAATGCATGAATGTTTCAAAAGTTTTCTTGTGTGCATGCTAATAAAATTTTATGTTTTGTTTACAACAAAGCTTTATTAACTTAATATATATATATATATATAATGTATGGCTAGTTTGCTTGTTACATGCATATTCCTTTTAAAGGAGTGGTCCAAAAAAAGTAAATTGTTTATAAGTTTGTAAATAATGTCATATTCCTTTCTAGTATTGTGGTACAAATTGGTCCATAGGTTATTTATAATGAATTTAATCACTATTCACACATCTATAAGTTTTAAATACCAAATTAATTAATTAATTTCAAAGGTTCTATAAAATATTTTATAAACAATAAAATATATAAAGATTAGGACACCTTTTGTAGTGGCTCAAACTTTTCTCTAAAATAATTTATACACTTCTAAAACTGATGAATACAATTCTTTCTAGCTTAAAGAATTTATTTTGAATTTGTAGAGGCTCTTTAAAAATTAAGTTAAAGATTTTTTTATAAAAATACCTCCTTTTCCTTTTCTTAGAAAGGAAAAACTAGCATGGTAAGCGTTTAGGGTTTGATTCTCTCTAGTAATGACTCCAAGATCGAATCAACCTTTAACTTGTTTTCTGATGTTAACCTATTATACCAAGGTAGTCGGGTCAATGAGTTGTTTTTGTTAACAGGTTCTCATGATAAAAATAACTATCGTAATTTCAATAGAAGCTTATAATTAATAAGTATCTTTTATAAAAATGAATATTAATGGAGATATTACAAGCTATAAATAATAACATATAGATATTAATTTTAGTAGTGCACAAATCATAACATAACATAATATATAGATATAATTACATAGAGAATAACTATATCAGTTTACAACTCATTTCACTTTCTAAAACCTAAAGAACAAGATTTGACGATGGAGCCATGGAGGTCAATGACTTCCAATGATTAGAAGCCCCCTTCTTTTAAAATACTATAGTTCAAGCAAATTCTAGCCATACAAAAACATTAGATAGATGCAGTATATTTAATATATTTATTTATACTTTATTTTATTTTTATAGTCATGTTTCGAATAACAACTGTACAACGATCACACGGTTTGAGTGGGGCTCAACCCCAAAACAAACTAATATTATTATTCTTAATAAAGATCAAAATACAAAAAAAAATCTTTTGTTCAGACGATTTTACCCAAAAATCAGATGAACATGCATCTTTACTTGTACCGGACAATGTAACAATAAATGTCACATGTCCGGAGCAATACAACATTACTCGGCACACGACTGTGTTGCCGCATCAGTCATGACTATGTATATGAAAATGTCCTTAACATGACTATAAAAGTATAAAACACTCTACCCACTTGCTAATCTCGCGACGTTCCTTGTTATTCACGCAAAAAATTGTCCATATATGTCCGTCAACTCGATCATGAAACGTTATTTCTTCCAGGGTGGAACTAATGAGGAAGGAGGGGTAGCCCGGGCTACCTCTCAACCGTTGACCGAACCACTGTCGGAGTACTCAACGAAGAGCTTTTTCTTAGTTTGAACCTCGAAATTTTGTATCTTTAGGTATTTAGATCTGAAACAGAATAGTGATGGGTGTAGATACAATCTAAAATGTTTTTCCGGTCATTCTCCGGCGGCAAGGCTCCGTTTAAACTTTGGAAACGGAAGGGGAGGCAGAGTGTAATTGGAAAGGACAAAGAAGAAATATTAGCTGTATATAAACCTAATATATATTTTATTTATATTTATCTATTTTCACTTGAATCTAGGAGATAATACAGAGAGACATGGATTATTTTATGAGATATTTTAAAGTATTTTATATTAATTCTTTTTACATATTTACATTCGTTTAACAATATTTACATACGTTTAACATAATTAGTCAGACGTGAATTATTTTAAATACTTTGTATTACTAAAAATATATATGTTATTAATATATATGTATCATTTCATTTAATATATGTTTTTAGTATTTTATTCAATTGTTTCTCTTACTAATGTGTAAAAAAGTTTTAAAAAAAGATGAAATTAAAAAATTAAAATTGCAGATATGAATTTTAATTACTGAAATTGTGACTTTACGTGAACCAATTAATGGTTATTCAATTAGTATTTGAAAGGGAGTAAGCATACAAAAAGTAACGAAAGGCCTCAGTAAACCATTTAGTTAATATACACTAATGGATGTAAAATATTATTATTACGACCGTCAAGTCGAAAACTCCTAGTTTTGTCACTACTCTCAACCTTGTCGGCGAAGTGCAAAAACAGCGAAAATATCTATTTCTTCTCCGTTTTACTTATCAGATACACTTGAAGCATATATTATAATACCTTTAAGTCCAAAAACAAAAAAAAATTCAGGATACCCCTGAAATTTACTTCTAGTTCCGCCGCTGATTTCTTCTACACTGCGCCAACCATCTCTGTGGCTCTTATAGTGATTCTCCGGTCATCATCGGCAACTCTTTTGGTCGCTCTTCGACCATCATCTACAACTCTTATAGGCATCCTCCGACCATCATCTATGACGTTAACAAAGCTTTGGGAATGACCAATATTAAACAAGAACTGATTCACAATCACAGACCCTGGTGTCGCCACCATCTCCGCCCATGCTTCATCGGCTTCTGCACCCCCTTTTTGGAAAGCGGGGGTGGCATCAAGCCGATGAAGTTTCCACCCTTTAACCTTTCTTAGCCGCTCAATTTTCTCAAGTTGCCGGCAAGCGAGCATACAAGAATTTATTTTCGTTTCCTCGATCGCTTCTTCTAATAACCTAGCGCGAGTTTTATCATCAACCGAAGATGAATATTCAGCTCGAAAATACAAATCAAACTCTGGCACTCCAATAGCTCGTCGAATCCCTTTCGTATAATCCACATTAGGATTATACAACTTTCTAACTTCTTCCCCCATTCCATCAGCCACCATCCGGTCAACCCTATCGGAAACAAAACCATGCAGCACATGCATGGCTACGTCAACCCACAAGAAACACACATCGTAACATGACCGAAACTCATGGTTTTGTTCATCAATCAACGCTTCGATAAAAGAATTCGATCCACCCGCTATGATCGGAAGCTTACCTCTTCCTACAATCGACTTCATTGTTTGCGACGCTTTTGTGACAAAATCACCCGCGTAAAATCCGCCTCAGGATCAACTATTCCAAACAAGTGATGGGGGACACCGGCACATTCTTCTTCGGTGATTTTATTTGTAGCTATATTTAAACCTTCATATACCTGAATCTTATCGGAGTTTATGATCTCGGCTGGGAATCGGGCAGCTAGGTCTAACGAAAGTCTTGATTTTCCGGCACCGGTGGCTCCCAAAACCACCACTACTTTATCCTTCTGTGGACGGCAGTTGACCACTGATAAGTTGCTCCGGCCGGTGGGTATTTGAAGTAAAGATGGTTGAGTATGTGGGCTCAACATCATGGTCATCTTCATTGTTGAAACCCTGAAAAGGTGTCAAAGTTTGTTTTTCAAGTGAATATGAATAAATATGCGGCAACTTGACAACGTTTGTGAGTTGGGAGAAGTTAATTGAGGTTGGTTAATTAAGTTTTCATGATGAGCACACATTCACATATGTTAGTATTTATAGTGGGGAGGGTTGCACTTGCACACTGATGACTTGACACTTGACTTGACACTTGACTACCTTTTTTAGGAATCTAAAATTCTAAATTATATATCACTATCCATACTTCCATATAGTTCCATAGCCAACCTTATAATAGTGAATTACAAGCAATTTTAGCATTTGGGTACAAGCAAGATATTTTTTCTAAGAGTTTATATGATATATATCTTCAAACCATTTATATTAACATTTAGTTTTATTTTTATGTAATAACTGGTGTCTATTAAAAAAATTTCAAAACCAAATACATAGTTATGTTAAACTTTTTTTCTCTCAACTTATTTAAACCATATATGTATTTAAAATAAAGTATTTGTTGGTATCGTAAAGTATACTAAGTATCAATACCGTAACAAATTGAACTGATACTGACGAACAACATCAGCATCGGTACATTACTGTATTCGTCAAACACGTGTCAATATTCTTTCGTGTATATCTCGACTTTACTCTTTACGTTACAGAAGACAACTTTTTTGTAACTACAATTGTACATACACTTTTTGTTTATTTTGTATTACATAAACTTTTACTGAACCGATAATTCTTGAACAATATCGGCACCGGTATTAGTATTTATTTTAATAATTTTGTATTTCCATACGAGTCGGTTTCGATATTATTCAAGTATTTATCACTACCGGTGTTGAAGTGACACGATACCGTACTTCACAATGTAACTTTGTAATTCACGACATTGTTTGTAACTTATTAAGCCCCCGGGACCTCCTGGATCGATGACGAACATTACAAACATAAAACTTGATCAAGACGTAAACACAAAACATAGAAGAAACAAGATGCAAACGAACTCTTTCTTCATTAATCAGTTACATAGATTAAAATAAACCGAACGAGTCATCTACCAGCTGGTTTAGGTCAAAAGGACCTTAACCCACACATTCTCTCTTTGAAGTCTCTCTCTAAGACGTGCTTTCAACTGAATCTCTCTTGAATGAATTATAAATATAACGTAATAAAACACATACACACACACACAATATATATATAATAATATATATATATATATATATATATATATATGAGAAGTATCCGTTAGGAACCACCCTTTATTGCGAGAACCAATGTGAACACAACCAAAAGTACCTAAAAAAATATAAAAACTAGCCAATTTTTTTAAACATTTTTTATAAAAAAATCGCTAATTTTCATCACAAAAAAAAAAATTGGTGACAAAAAGTATCAATTTTTTTATAAAAAATGTCTAAAAAAATTTGGGTGGTTTTTAGATTTTTTTTTGTGTAGTTATTAGCATTTAGCTTGGTGGGGGTAGGTTTTTTTAGGTTTTTTTTGGGGGGGGGGGGGGTAGTTTAGTTATTTAGCATTTAGCTTGGGGGGGTTAGGTTTTGGGTGGTCATGTATGGGTTACTTTAGTAGTTCTTACGGTTCTCACAATAAAGTGGTTCTCGCATAAACCTTACCATATATATATATATATATATATGCTAGACAAATTAAGTACTGAACTTTAATCCTTCAGGGAAACACAAACCAAACTTAGCTTTCAAGGAAACCTTCCAACACACACACTTCAAACAAAATCAAACTTCAAAGTAATCAAGAACTCAAAGTAATCCGGACTACTTCAGGAATATTCATCTTTCCCTCAAGTTAGCAGACAAATTACTACACAGACTCCCCCTTAACTGTTGCTATTAATTATGTATAACGTTGATAATCTTTAGTTAGCAGATACTCCACTTACCTAACTTTTATTTGATTAGCCCCGATAATACTGTAAACATTATATATATTTTGTGCATTACCGAATTCCAGTCAAATCGCAAAAGGGAATTCCTCTTATTAATCAAACCATACGTACTATTTAGGTTTGTTTTATTTTATTATCAGGAACCAACTAGATCACTGTGGTATGAAAATAATACGTAATAATGATTGCCACCGTGCAAGGTATATACCCAATACTTATTATTTGAGCCATTTTTAGTGTGGTTCATAGATATTACTGGGTTTAAACAAACTGCATGATGGAGTAACAAACGTTATCAGTGAATGTGGATAATTGGATTTATATAAAAGGTATGATCTTTGTTTTATTTTTCATCAGCTCGTAAATTATTGAAAAGCTTATATGAAATACATGGACAAAGAATGTAAATAATTGGATTAATTTAAAACACCCGTAGAGATTACATTTGTTGTTTGTATAATTTAAATGGTCTAACCCCGTAAGTATTCATGAGGAATAACCTAGTTATATATAACATGTTGTAATTTAACGCCCATCATATATAAACAATACATTAAATATACTTCAACAATTCTCGTGGATATCTAGTGTCTGAAATTATATTTAAATATCTATCTATACTAATAAAGTTCATACAATTTCACATTATTTTTTGACTTTTTGACCATTTTATAAAAATATCACGTGGGATCCGAAACCGTTTATTATGGTCCAAACGTTTATTTCCGAGCTATTAAAAAAATTAAACGATTAATTCATTCTAACAATCCACTCACACAAACCCCAATCCTTCTCTCCACCTGATGCTCTTCAATGGCGGATTCTATCAACATCGACAAGATCATTGTTCCTGGATTGTTTATCGCTTTGTTAAATCCCCGAATTCAGGCAATTGTTATTTCAGTTTTTGATTCGTCTCGGTTAATTTATGTCTTATTTGATATTGTAATCGATAAATCCACTTGATTTGAATGTAATATAGATCATAGTTCATAATGGTTAATATTTTGTTAATTTTAGGAGTCGTATTCTGATTTCCTATTGAACTACTTTTAATGTGGAATATGATGTTGTATGCAAATCCAAAATGATCCTTTAAAACTTTTGTCTCATCGATCATGCGGGTGACAAGATGACATGTTTCAGATACATCATTTAGGATCCTACACACAATCATGTGCTACGTATCAATATACTTTTGTTATTACATTCATTAAATTTAATTGATATATTTTATTATATGTTACTAAAATTATTTTAAATTGCAATCATCCATTATTCATATCAACCACTTACTGAAATTTTTAACCATTTTGTTTATATCAATCATCCATTATTCATATCAACCACTTATTATTGTTTCAGATATTGCCATCTCAAATAATCCGGAATCATCTTGGTCCTAAATGCTACAATGGGGTTTACACAGTTTCAGTTGTTAAGGCTATACACAAACATCAAGATTTGAAGGCCTGGAGATCAGTTAGTATTTTACATGTGGCTGGAGCAAGGTTGTTCTAGCGATCCCTATCAAGTTTGCTAACTTTGTTCTATTCCAGTATCGTAGACAGAGAACCTTCAAGATGACCTTTTTCGAGCATGATCGTACTAGGCTTATTGTTGGAAATCCGACAACAAATTCAATAGCAGTTGAGCATCCAATAATATTTGTTTGTTATTTATACTTTTTCATTCTATTTGTAGTTTTATTTAAAATACTTCTTGTATGTTATTTGAAGGAACCCCCTCAACAAGTTGATCCTCCTGCAAATCCTGTGAATCGTGAAGTTAGCCAGACTTTCACAATCATTTCAAGGAACAAATTTGTAATGCTACTTATATTCATTACCGTCTTAAAAAAGTTTTTTTAATTTATGTTTTGTTATATTTTTAATAATATTTGATAGCGCTTACCAATTAAACTAGCTGAAGTTGATAAAGTTAGAGTTGACCGAAAATTGAAGACCAAGAACTTGGCTGATGAGGTTACTCGGATGGATGTTAGGAGGGAGAAGTCGGGATATGGGCATTGTCATGCTATCAGGAATTGACGTCTTTTCATGGCGAAGAATGGGATAGAAGATGGTGTTAAAGGAAGTATTAATTTTGACCATGCTAAAGGTACGTTTTGCCTCATTTTGGTTTCCAGGTAGTTTTGGTAATGTTTTGATTAAAAACTAATGGTACTTGATGGACAAGTTCTTTTGTGATATGGTGTCACACCCCAACCGATGACGGAATCATCAGGGCGCGGCACTAAGCGAACCAGATTGCATCACGAGAAATTCCATAACATTATTTCAACGACTATACTTAAACGTCAAAATCCCATACTTTCAACATACAATCCTCAAATAACATTACAGAATATCAAGAAATCTCATAACAAAAATTCCAGTTTAACAATCTCTAGGCATAAACCTAAACTACGCGTCCAAAACATAAACCTAAACTACGCGTCCAAAGCATAATCCTCAACATGCCACATATGTTAAAATAAAACGTCAATACAATTAAGTAAAGGTGAGCATATGGTTTGCGTACATAATAGATATAAAAGCGTTTAGCATACACCGCATGACATACGTAATAGATGTGAATGATGTAACTACTTAGATTCAAGCAAACCAACAAACCGCGATTGATCGAGGCATGCGAACAAGCGTTCACATCCTAAAAGAGAAAATAAATGAGAAATAAAAATGCGAGCCTTAACACCCCCGGGCCTCCGGTGGCGGGTCAACCTCTAGTATACTTTCATGTTAAGGGTGGCGTACAAGCAATCAAGCAATACATACAATTCAGCAGATTTCACGTATAATTATGTAACAGCGGGTTGCGAATAAGTATTTGACTTTTGTGTGATGTGTTTTGATATAGGAACATATGTGACACCCAAAAGTGCGTTTAAGCGTAAAAGGGGGTTCAAATATACTCACAGTGGGTGCGTTTTAGGTGAGATGAGGGATCTGAGATGAGTCGAGAAGAGCGCCAGATCAGTCTGTAAGTGAACAGAAGTGCATCAGTCTTTCGAATTGCTGAAACGGTTAACGGTTGATAGAGCAGTAGACAAGTTCGGGCGAACTTGTACTGGAAAGTACAAGTTCGGGCGAACTTGTGCTCCTGAACTTACTGTGGCTACAAGCTCGGGCGAACTTGTATAAACCTGTTGAGATGTGAGACAAGTTCGGGCGAACTTGTCTAATTTCCAAGGAAATTATACAAGTTCGGACGAACTTGTAAGGTGTGCTGACAGAGGAAGGCAAGTTCGGGCGAACTTGTCTAATTCTATTGAGAATTGGACAGAGTTGGGGCGTACTTGTGCCATTTTTTAAGATCTAACACGGGAGACCAAGTTCGGGCGAACTTAGTCACTAACCGGGTGACAAGTTCAAGCGAACTTGATGGTTTTGGCATCCAAATCGTGCGTTTGTGCGCCGTTTGCTGAGGAAATCGAGTGTTCATCCCTCCAACCTTAAGCCACTGAGTAAAACTTAGGCTGGAGAGGTCTTTTGGAGCGAGTTTAGCCATTTTACAGAAGCTCGGGCTAATCCGGGCGAACTTGTGGTTCGTACGGGTTAGTCCAGCTTGTGTAAAGTGACGATTTCGTCCTTGTGCTTCCGGATCTGAGATCTTGCTTGACCAACGCCCCGTTCCACTTCATAGTGAACGAAACATACGTCATTTAGTCCGAAATTGTGTAAAAATCAATGTTTTAAATCTATACATAGATCTGTGTGAAAAACAGAAGTTTTGTAGAAAAAAGATGAAGATTTTCGTAAACAGAAGGAATTTGATGAAAACGAAGGCAAAGCCTTGTGCCAAAATCGTTGTGAACCTTTGTAAAACGTTGTTGAACATCATTGTAGTTGAAATCGGGTTGAGTCTTACTTAGAAAACAAGGGTTTTGGGTTTGGAGAGCTCTGGGCGAACTTGGCAGCAAGTTCAAATGAGAGAATGGAGCTGATATTTATAGGTGAGGTGAGATTTGGGAGAGCAGACATCAAGTTCGGCCGAACTTGTATCAAGTTCGGGCGAACTTGGTACAAGTTCGAGCGGACTTGCTGTTTTCTGGTGTTTTGAGAACAAGTCCGGGCAGACTTGTTGAATTAATAAGGTTATTATGGCTTACGCAAGTTCGGGCGAACTTGTGATATGCAAGTTCGCCGGAACTTGACCAATGGGCCAAGTTTCGTTTGATTATTTCGTGTTAAGTGTTCGTTTGGCGATTCGGTTCGTATTAGATAGTTATGTTAAGCGTTATAAGTGATGTGATAGTGCGATTTAGCGATTCGAGTGTGCGAGAGCGTTACGATAGCGATTATAACCATAATATGACAAATAAAACACACATAAACATAATTCCACATAATTAACTGCGATTTGCGATGCGATGAGATAAGCGATGCGATTAATAATCGATTAGATGCGATATAACTGCCATAAACATAATTAATTAACACAAACTTTTTCATAACCGAATCTCGGAGTATAATTTGATAGATACAACTGGACAAAAGAGAAATAATTAACAACGAAAATTGGAGTTGTTACAGTCTCCCCTACTTTAGGAAATTTTATCCCGAAATTTAAGTAGTGGCCGTAACTATAACAACAACTAAATAATCTCACACGCCATCTTGGCGGGGGTTCAGGGGCAGCGCCCCTGAGAAGCAGGGTCCTAGGGGCGGCAGCCCCTAGCAGGGTCCAAGGGGCAAAGCCCCTGGCTGGGGTTGAGCTGAAAGAAATTTAAATTCGGAATAAAAATACAAATAAAAAAGATCAAAAATCAAGGAAAATGCACCTGTCGCGGGCCGCGACAGGTTTTGAGAGGAGGGTCGCAGGGCGCGACAAGCCCTGGCTTGCCGGACACTTCTGACGCCACTGTCACACACGTGGCACACCTATAGTGGTCAAACCCAGCCGTAGCTAGGGTTCCCTCGCGGGCCGCGAGTGGACAGGCCTCACCGGTCGCGGGGTGCGAGCGACCCAGGTTTCAGCCTATAAAAGGAGGCCTATGGCCTCAGTTTCGTTTGTTCAATTCTTTTCTTTCTCTCAGTCCCTATAATAACTAAACGTTGCTCGATATAACACCCCTAAATAGCAAAGCTCTGCTACGTTGTAAGTACGGTAACCCAAGTTCACTGATTTGTCACCCTGCCCGGTTGACATAGGATCAACGGCGTATGTCGAGGCTCTGTCAGACTAAGCCGTTGGAGTGCTGTCCCATGATGTATGGCTAAAAGTGACTTATCCTACCCGGTTGACATAGGACCCAACGTGTATGTCGAGGCTCTATCAGACTAAGCCGTTGGAGTTCTGTCCCGCGATGTATGGATTAATGTGACTTGGGTTATTTTACTAACACGCGTGCATTGTGTGTTTTTAATAGATAACAATCAGGAACAGTTGCCAGAAAACTAGTAGGATTACCAAAGATACCAATGTGAGTCATTCTCTTTTTCTACTGAATTGTTTTACAAAACCTCAATTTTTTTAATTATACTTAACAGTGATTGAGTCTTTGTATTCTACCAATGCTGCCGGTATGTGGGGTTTGTATACACTACTGAATATAGCGTTGCTATTGGATGACGAGTTAGCCAATAGTAATATGACCACAGTCAACATGACAAATACTGAATGAGTACTTGGGTAGAAGTAAACATTGTAATCGCTCTTAATACTGTGAAGTATAATATTGTGTCATTGTGTAAAATGGAATATACTCGCCACTATTTCTTGCTGATAAAAAATGTTTTTAAAACGCGTTTCAGGTAACTTAATGTGAAGCTATAAGAAGCCAGCTATGGAGCACTGAAGGCTTAAAGAAAGTGGCTATAAAAGTTACCTACATAAAGGTTTATGTTTTCATAAATTGGGGTTTACCCTTCTACGAATGTATTGTAATGGAAACATGGGTTTTATCCCTTTTGTTACTTATAAAAGTTGGTGTTTTGAAACTCTGATAATATTTCCTAACCACGATCCTGATGTTTAACTTCCGCTGCCAAATTAATAAACACCAGTACCACTTGACTGGTTCACAGCTCCCGCTACCGGGGTGGGGTCGGGGGTTGTGACAGAAGGTGGTATCAGAGCCACTGGTTTAAGCCCTTTAGGTGTTCTCTTTAATACCTAAATCTTAACCAAATGTGTTAGGAAATATCCATAACCCCTATGTTATTCTGTGTAAATATATATCTTATTATTTTATGTGTTAATTTGATTAATTTCTTAGTCTACAGTATGAGTGACCAGGGTACGTCTGACGCTTACCGTCATTTACCTCATTCTCCCACGAATGAAGGAACATCCCAGCCAACTCTAGACTATACAGCTGATTCTGAAGACGTCTTTGTTTTCAAAGCTCAGTCTGAAGAGCCCTTTCCCCTAAGAAAAGAGGATGGTATAATATAGGCAGAATAGCAAGGAGAGAAAGAATGAGAAAAGCCCAAAAGCAAGCATTAGCAGTTAGAGCCACTCAACAACCAGAACCTAGACCTATGTGGGAAGAAGGATTAGACCGACAGTTAGCAAACTTTCATATGTTTGGAAATGTAGAAGGAATACCCAACTTTAACTAAGTAGCAAACCAAGAACCACCACTACTCCCGTTGTTCCCAAACCAACCTATGAATATAGACCAGAACCAAGAAGACCAAATACCAAACCCAATCTATAACCCAATGGAGATACCTAGGATACCAACACCAAACCTAATATAACAGGGGTGGAACGATAACTGGGAAATTCAGGAGTTATTAAATAATCCATATCCCTATGTTGAACCAGCTCCATTTTTCCCCGAACCAGTACCAGCCCCAGCACTGTCACACCCCAACCCGCAGCGGAAAAGGTGATCGGGGCATGATTGGGTTTTCATCAAAGCTCATGACATTTATTATAACGTTTCATATTTATTATTACAATTTAAAGAGAACCATACAATCATAATTACAACATGTTCTACACATCTTTCTAGACTTCATTATTTTCTTCTAAGGCATTTCTTATGTTTTCCTTGCTTCATCCTGTTCACCTGTATCATGTGTAAAAATGGTTTTTGGATCAACAAAAAGTTGGCGAGTGAACCTTGTTAGAAAACATTTATTATTTATTTCTTATTGGGTTTAATATGGAAAAATTGTACAATATTCATATATGAACAAACGTAAATAAACATACAATAACAAACAAATAGCATACAATAACAAACCAATAGCATACAATATCAAACAACAACAAACAATAACAGACCAATAGCATACAATAACATATCAACTTGCATGCATATATAACATGAATGAAACTTTATATGTTGGCAACGTCACGTTCACGCTCAAAATGTAATGGGGAACGGACGGCCTATGATAAATGTATGTACTGAAAATGATAAATGTCTGTGCGATCAAGGCTCAATCAAACGGAGCCGATCGTATGTTGGCAACGCCTGGTTCACGCTCATAATGTAATGGGGAACTGCTCAACGCTCATAATGTAATGGGGAGCGGCGACCTATGATATTGCATGTACTGAAAATGATAAATGTCTGTGCGATCAAGGCTCAATCAAACGGAGCCGATCGTATGTTGGCAACGCCAGGTTCAGGCTCATAATGTAATGGGGAACTGCTCAACGCTCATAATGTAATGGGGAGCGGCGGTCTATGATATTGCATGTACTGAAAATAATAAATTAAATCTAAACAATAACCACACGAACAGTTGATACAAGCTGAATACACATTTGTTAATGATATGATGTATGCACAATGATTTAAATATAATAAATGGTAAGACACATGATACACCCCAAAAACGTGTTTAAAACGGGGAATTTGTAGAGATTCACTCACCTTGGGTGCGTTCGGTAAATGCTGTTGAATACGCTCGAGTTTAGAGGATTGATCGACGACGAAAAACTAACCTAATTAATAACGAAAAAGTAAGGTAAATAAATGGATTTTATTAACAATTTTAATAGGATTTTTGGATATATTTTTGTGAATGCTGTTGAATACGCACGAGTTTAAGGCTATTTTCTAACTTTAAAAATGTTATATTTAAGTAATTTTAATTGATTTTTAAAATAAAATAAATAAATAAAAATAATAAAAAAAATGTTGATTTTTGACCATTGACCGTTGACTTGTTGACCGTTGACCGTTGACCGGTTCGGTCGGTTAGATGTGTGCGCTGGGTGAGACTCGAACCCGTGACCTCCCGTACGTGTGCACGCAACTCTACCAACTGAGCTACGTATCTAACCCGAAATATTTCTGTTTTTAATTATATTTATACACTAATTAAATTAATCCGAAAATCATTTATTTTTAAAAAGGTTTTAATGTATCGACTCGGTGCTCTCCACAGGTCTCGAACCCGGGACCTGTGGTTTAGTTTGGCACACAGTCCACCGCTGGACTGTGTGTCTAACTTGGTAAATATTCTGGTTTTTATTATACTTAACATCTTACTGAGTTAACCCGGTTCGGTTTCTAAAAAAAATACATTTTATTACTGCGAAGGTGCGTGTGTCAAGGATCGAACTCGGGACGTATGCGTATTGTTTGCACACAATCCACCGCTGGACTGTGTGTCTAACCCGTTCATAATATTGATTTTAATTAATCTATATCTTACACGGCTTCGTCTTCTTCGTTCAAAACACAGACAACGGTTAACTAACTGTTATTTGTTAAATTAATTTAACGAACATAATGAGCAATCGTAATGTAATGAACAGAAAAAGGTTTGGGGATTGATTGTACCGAACGGATCGTCTTTCTTCAGAAGTCCGGCAAAGATCGCCGGCTCTGTTTTGGGAACTCCTTCTGTTCGGATTCAATAATCAGTTTGGATGAATTAGATGTGAAATTGAACTACTAAGTAACGATTATCAGTAGGTTACATGATCATACCGGTTAACAGCGAGATTCTGAAACTTTCAGAAGTTTTCCGGCGAAAACAGAAAATCCGGCAATGTCGTCTGGGTTGATTCTGGTTGATGGAGTGATGTTAGAATTTGTCTAATAATGGAATGAAACAGAAAAGTCGAGGTATTTACCGTGTAAATGAAAGTCCCGGTTTTCCGGCGACTTGCAGAGAATTCCGGCGAGTGAAATTTCTTGCGACAGAGATTCTTCAGAGGTTTAAGGTGAGTGGGGGTGATGTCAGTATGAGCTCTAAGATATTATTTTAGAGTAAGAAGAAAGGATGGAATGAATTCGGTTTTCCGGCGATAATTTCCGGTAAATTTGCAGAGAATTCCGGCGACCGCGGCGAGGTTTTTCTGAGCGAAATGAAGAGTGTAAGTTGAATAGATTCGTGAGCTCAACTGATGAACAAAGTATAATCCCGGATTTGAATTAGACTTTCGGTTTCGACGGAAATTAAGGTAATGAATGAAATTGATTAAGTTTTTCGGTTATAACCGATATGGCTGTTAATGTAAACGTTATGACCAAAAGAAAGGGCAACGTTTGACGAATTTGTCGGGATTTCCGGCGTCAGCGGTTTTGGGCGCGCTGTGTAACTGGGTTTTGATTTCTAGATTTAATTTATGTATTAATTGTTTCAATATGTAAACAAAAATCACAAGTGGCGGAGTGGTTGGGCGAGCGTGAGTTAAGGTTTGGATGATTCTCTCGGCTGACCCGGGTTCGAAACCCGGCATCAGTATAATATTTTTATTTCCTTATTTCTAATAAATTTTCAGTTATAAATTTTATATCTAATATAATTATTAATTATGTATCGTTTAAAATTAATTTGAGCATTAAATATGCAACGAAATTTTTAACTGATTGTTCGGTTAATAAACGAAGCGGGTTTGGTAAATCCGGTTTTTGACGGATGTTACAAGCACCACCATTAAGTCGGGAAACTTTAGAGGAACTTCGCCAATACGGTGATGAGTTAGTGGAAGAAGGGAATCGGATTCGCCAAATAGGAGAAAAACTCGTCTGAAAATATGACGAGAGGGAATACCAGTTCTAAGTTAATGGATGCATAATATATATAGCATATATGTGTGTAATTTTGTTACTTAGAAAAAAATATATACATATATATATAGATATAACATAATACCTAATATATATATATATATATCGATGCATGGTTATTAGTTTTTGTTAAATTCCAGTTGTACTTGTAATAGACGCATATAAGTATGGAAAAAGAGTAAAAGTCGCAATGCTCGACAATTTTGGTTCAAAATGCTTGAGTATTTGTTATTTACCTTATTCTGTGATAGTAATAACTGATGAATGTCTGCAATTCAGATGTTAAACGAAGTAAATCTGGAAAACCAGAATAACAATAACGATAATGGAAACCAAGTAGATAAAAGTGCTATCGAACACATAATCGCCCAAGGAATCATAGATGATATGCCCTATATTCTCGAAACTATTAAAAAGGCAGAAAATAACAATTCCTCGGAACCCCACCACAGTGTGAATGGAAACCATGGACAATTTCTCCAAGGTTCAATTCCGAAAAGAAGAAGAACCATCTCATATGGTTGTTCTTACAAATAATTCCTAGCATGTAAACCAATAGAATTCTCGGGCAGTAAAGGAGCTATTTCAGCCTTGCGCTGGATAGAAAAGACAGAAGCAGTCTTAAAGATAAGTAAATGTTCTGATGAGGATAAGATTATGTATGCTTCTAATCTTGTCCAGGTTGCAGCTTAGAATGGTGGAATACCATTCTTCAATCCAAGGGAAGTGACAAAGTTTAAAGTATGGGATGGAACAACTTCAAGGAAATAGTTGAAAGGAAATTATGTCCTCCTAATGAAAAGGAACAGATTGCCAATAAATTCCTAAACCTCAAAATTATAGGAGTGGACTGCAGAGAATATACTACTGTATTTTTTGAATATGCAAGGATAGTACCAACCTTAGCCTCACCAGAACCAGTATTAATCTCCCGTTACATCTGGGGATTAATCAGTGAAATCAGACATGTAGTCAGGTCAGCTAGACCACAAACCATAGAAGAAGCGGTAGAACTAGCTAACACCTTGACAGATGAATTGGTAAGGACGCAAGAGGAAAACCAGAAAAAGAACCTAGCTCAAAAGATTACCCAAGAACTCCGTTATGGTAATTCTTATCACAAGAAAGGAGCAGGCTCTTCCTCTTCACCTCCATGTAAGTACTGTAAAAGGAAACACTCCGGTAGATGCTCGATATACTGCAACTTCTGCAAAATATCAGGGCACAAGGAAGAAGACTGCAGGAAGAAAGCCAGCCTTATGACATGTTACAACTGTGGAGAAGCAGGTCACATCAAATCGAACTGTCCAAAACTAGCTCTAGTAGCAACCAACAAAGCAAAGACAGCAGAAGGACCTAAAAAGAATGCCAGAGCATTTGTGCTGACCGCTGAAGAAGCCAAGATGATTCCAGGTGTGATTGCCGGTATGTTTTTAGTTAATGATGTTTATGCTAAAGTATTATTTGACTCTGGTGCAAACCAAAGTTTTATAAATACTTCTTTTTGCAAACTTCTCAATCATCCATTAACTAAACTCCACCAAGACTGCCTGGTGGAAACCGCAAATGGAACTTATATCAAAATAAGCGAAATCCTACAAGAAGTAAGGATACAAATTTGAAGGCATAACCTTATTGTGAATCTTTTCCCAATGAATCTAGTCGGATTCGATGTC
The DNA here is from genome assembly GCA_947069175.1 of Scalesia atractyloides. Taxonomy (NCBI): domain Eukaryota; kingdom Viridiplantae; phylum Streptophyta; class Magnoliopsida; order Asterales; family Asteraceae; genus Scalesia; species Scalesia atractyloides. The sequence continues at coordinate 89,837,533 of CAMTDV010000017.1, forward strand.
GTGTTAGGAATGGATTGGTTAGTAGCCAATCCGGCATGAATATTATGTGATCAAAAGTCTGTAGAAGTTAAGACACCAACTGGTGAACTAATCACAATTAAGGGAGACAAGTCAACAAGATCAACCAAGTTCATCCCTATAAGGAAAGCTGCAAGTTATACGCGAAAAGGAGGAATGATGTATATGATTTCCATAATCATTAACCCTAAAGGAAAAGAATTAAAAGATATTCCTGTAATATCTAAATTCCTTGATGTCTTCCCAGAAGAATTGCCTGGATTATCGCCAGATCGAGAGGTTGAATTTAGAATTCACCTATTACCAGGAACAACACCAATTGCCAAAGCACCCTATCGGCTAGCACCAACGGAAATGCAGGAGCTGAAGAACCAACTGGACGAATTGTTAGAAAAAGGTTTCATACAACCTAGCTCGTCACCATGGGGAGCACCGATATTATTTGTCAAGAAGAAGGACGGATCGATGCGTATGTGCATTGACTACCGGGAATTGAATAAGGTTACGATTAAAAATCGGTACCCATTACCAAGAATCGATGATCTGTTTGATCAACTCCAAGGAGTCCGGTTCTTTTCTAAGATTGACTTACGCTCAGGATATCATCAATTAAAGGTACAGGAAGAGGACATTCCTAAAACAGCGTTCAGAACAAGATACGGTCATTATGAATTTAGCGTCATGCCATTTGGGTTAACCAATGCTCCAGCCGCATTTATGGACATGATGAACAGGATATGTACACCATACCTGGATAAATTCATAATTGTCTTTATAGATGATATTCTGATTTACTCTAAGAGTAAGGAAGAACATGCAGAGCATTCGCATATACTCTTGACACTGCTAAGAAAGGAAAAGTTGTATGCCAAGCTTTCAAAATGTGAATTCTGGTTGCAAGAAGTACAATTCCTTGGACATTTGGTCAACCAAGAAGGAATTCATGTGGATCCCACAAAGATTGAGGCTATTACTAAATGGAAGGTTCCTGAGTCACTCACATAAGTACGAAGTTTTCTTGGACTGGCAGCATATTATAGACGTTTTATTCAAGATTTTTCTAGAGTAGCCATTCCGTTAACCAAACTGACTTGCAAATCAGTTAAGTTTGAATGGGGACCAAAACAGGAGGAAGCATTTAGGATTTTGAAACAAATTCTAACCAACGCACCAGTGCTTGCTTTGCCAGCAGGAACTAAAGACTTCGTAGTTTATTGTGATGCATCAAAACTAGGATTCGGATGTGTGATGACGCAACGATAGAAGGTGATTGCTTATGCCTCAAGACAACTTAAGAAGCATGAAGAAAACTACACGACTCATGATTTGGAGTTAGGAGCTATAATTTTTACCCTTAAAATTTGGAGACATTATCTTTACGGTAATAAGTTTACTGTCTTCACTGACCATAAGAGTTTAAGATATATTTTCGGGCAAAAGGAACTGCACATGAGGCAAAGACGTTGGATGGAAACCCTTAGTGATTATGATTGTAACATCCAATATCATGAAGGAAAAGCCATTGTAGTCGCTGATGCCTTAAGACAAAAATATCATGAAAAGCCAAAAAGAGTACGTTCCCTTAGATTAAACCTACAGATAGATTTAAATGAGCAAATTAAGCAAACGCAGGAAACAGTTATCAAGGATGATGCTGAAGGATTGAAGGGAATGATTAAGGAATTAGAGAAAGGAGCAGATGGAATCTGGAGATTCCATAAGAAAAGAATTTGGATTCCTATTCAAGGAAACTTAAGAAACTGAATTTTAGAAGAAGCTCATAAGACTAAGTATACAATGCATCTAGGAAGTGATAAGATGTATAAGGATTTAAGAAAGAATTTCTGGTGGATAGGAATGAAAAAGGATGTAGCAAGCTATGTTACGAAATGTCTAACATGTTCACAGGTTAAAGCCGAGCATCAGAAGCCTTTAGGATTATTGCAACAATTGGAAATGCCTGTTTGGAAATGGGAGTTAATAACAATGGATTTTGTTACTAAGCTACCTAAGACCCGAAAGGGTAATGATGCAATCTGGGTGATTGTAGATAGATTAACCAAATCTCCCTATTTCTTACCAATAAAGGAAACTTTCAGTATGGAACAGTTAGCCAAGTTATATGTAAATGAAGTAGTTCCATTACATGGAATTCCTTTGTCAATCATGTCTGATAGAGACAGTCGTTTTACTTCTCATTTTTGGACCAGTTTCTAGAAGGCCATGGGAACTAAGTTAAATCTAAGTACAGCATATCATCCTCAAACTGATGGTCAGAGTGAAAGGACAATCCAAACAGTGGAAGATATGCTCAGAGCTTGTGTGATTGATTTTGGAGGAAATTGGGATGAACACTTACCTTTGATAGAATTTTCCTACAACAACAGCTATCATACCAGTATCAATGTTGCACCTTTCGAAGCACTCTATGGACGGAAATGCCGAACACCAGTATGTTGGGCAGAAGTAAGAGAATCACAACTATCAGGTCCGGAAATCGTGCAAGAAACAACTGACAAAGTTGTTCAAATCAAGGAAAGACTAAAAGCAGCACAAGATCGTCAAAAGAGTTATGCTAACAACAGACGTAAACCCTTGGAATTTCAGGTTGGAGATAGGGTATTATTAAAGGTTTCTCAATGGAAAGGAATTTTCAGGTTCAGTAAAAGAGGAAAGCTAAACCCAAGGTATGTTGGACCTTTTAAAATTACCAAAAGGATTGGACCAGTAGCATATCAAATCCACTTGCCAGAGGAAATGGCCAGAATACATAACATGTTTCATGTCTGTAATCTCAAGAAATGCTTAGCAAATGAATCATTGGTAATACCTCTTCAAGATATAGAGGTAAATGAGAAATGTCACACCCCGACCCGCAGCGAAAAAGGTGATTGATTGGGTTTTCATCAAAGCTCATGACATTTATTATAACGTTTCATATTTATTATTACAATTTAAAGGGAATTCATACAATTATAATTACAACATGTTCTACACATCTTTCTAGACTTCATTATTTTCTTCTAAGGCATTTCCTATGTTTTCCTTACTTCATCCTGTTCACCTGTATCATGTGTAAAAATGGTTTTTGGATCAACAAAAAGTTGGCGAGTGAATCCTATGAAAAACATTTAAACAAGTTTATTGAATTGATTATAAATAAAGTGCATAACCACATATGAGTAAATATATATGTAAACTTATTCACAAAGCACATAATATTAAATAATGCACACACATACAGTAATAGATTGTTTTGAGGCACGCGTTGTTCAACTTGTCTCCCACGAGGAACTGATGGGCCTAATGAATGAGTTTTGAGGCACGCGTTGTTCTACGAACTGATGGGCCTAATGAATGAGTTTTAAGGCACGCGTTGTTCAACTCGTCTCCCACGAGGAACTGATGGGCCTAACAAATAATTTGCATACAATTTGACAATATGTAATACATAACTACAAACAATATTTACATTCTAAGTTTAAATCATAATATGGTATGGCACGAGTTTGAATAAACGAATTAGTTTTAGTGACACATGATACACCCCAAAACGTGTAATTAAAAAGGGGAGTTGTAAGATTCACTCACAGTGGGTGCGTTCGGTTGATGATGTTGAATGCGCACGAAGTTGGATTTAACCACGAGTGAAACTAACCTAGATAATAACATAATGGTTCGGTAAATAAGCGGATTATATTAATCAATTTTTGTAGGATTATTGGATATATTTTTGTGAGTTTAAGACTATTTTCTAACTTTAAAAATATTATTTTTAAGTATTTTTAATTTAAATAAATAAATAAAAGTAATAAAAAAATGTTGATTTTTGACTGTTGACCATTGACTTGTTTGACCGTTGACCGTTGACTTGTTGACCGGTTTTATTGTGTGTATGTATGCGCCGGGCAGGACTCGAACCCGAGACCTCCCGTACGCGTGCACGCAGCTCTACCAACTGAGCTACGTGTCTAACCCGAAATATTTCTGTTTTTAATTACATTTATATACTAATTAGATCAATCCGAAAATCACTTATTTTAAAAACGATTTAATTGCATCACTCGGTACTCGCCACAGGTCTCGAACCCGGGACCTGTGGTTTAGTTTGGCACACAGTCCACCGCTGGACTGTGTGTCTAACTTGGTAATTATTCTGGTTTTTATTATACTTAACATCTTACGGAGTTAACCCGGTTCAGTTTTAAAAAAAAGGACATTTTATTACTGCGAAGGTGCGTGTGTCAAGAATCGAACTCGGGACGTATGCGTATTGTTTGCACACAATCCACCGCTGGACTGTGTGTCTAACCCGTTCATTATACTAATTTTAATTAATCTTATAATATATCTGAACTTCGTCTTCTTCGCTTAAGATTTCTGATAATGATAATTCAACTGATTTATGTCTAATTCGATTAACAAACATTATAAGTAGTTGAAAGGAAATGAACGGAGAGAGTTTGGGGATAGGAGGTACCGATCAGTGTCTTTCACAGAACTCCGGCAAAGGTCCGTCGGCTCTGTTAGTGAACTTCGGCTGTTAGAATCAATTAACAGTTCTGTTCGATTAGTTATGAAATTGAGGTACTTAAACAAGGATTAACAGAAGTTTGAAGGGTTATACCGATTCACAGCGTAAGATCAGAAGTTTCAGAGGTTTTCCGGCGAGAGCTGAATATTCCGGCTACGTCGTCTGGGATTGATTCTGATGGTTGGATTGAAGTTAGTAACAGTCTAACAACAGATTGAAACGGAAAGAGTCGAGGTATTTACCGTGTAGATGAAATCTCGGTTTTCCGGCGACTTGCAGAGATTTTCCGGTGAGTGAAATTACGTCGAGAATTTGTGTGATTGTGAGCGAAAAGGTTATCAGAGGTTTGTGGGTGTATTTATAGGAAAGAATCGAGATGCATGGGGTCTGATTTCAGTCTTGATTCGTCGGTCAATAATTTTTCCGGCGGTTATGACTGATGTTGCGGACTGGACATCGGTTATAACCGATGTTGAGGTTAATGCTTCGGTTAAATCAGAAGAAACCGTCAATTATCGTCGAAATCGTCGGGATTTCCGACGACTGCGAATTGGGCGCATCGATTTGAAATCGAGATTGTGATATTTGAATTAATTGTTTTGATATGTTACTAAAGAACACAAGTGACGGAATGGTTGGGTGTGTGTGTGTTAAGGCTTTGCTGACCCGGGTTCGAAACCCAGCATCAGTATTATATTTTTAAATCACTATTTTTAATAATTTTTCAAATATAACTTTTATATTCTAATATACTTATTAATTATGTATCGTTTAAAATTAATTTGAGCATTAAATACGCAACGAAATTTTTAACTGGTGTTCGGTTAATAAACGAAGCGGGTTTGGTAAATCCGGTTTTTGACGGATGTTACAGTATCCCCTACTTTTTAGAAATTTCGTCCCGAAATTTAAGTAGTGACATATTTGTCTAAAAAGGATGGTGTTTAATTTGACAGTTACATACTTGGAAAGGAGTTAGAGTTTAAATTTTTGTTTGAGGCGGTAACGTTCCTTGTAAGGGTTGAGTACCCTACTACAGGAATCGCTTTTTGATGCCTAAGATAATGAATATTGATAAACAGAGTTGATTGACTAAATATGATTTCATGCGCAAGAGTTTTGATATGTTTGGAAAGATAAGGTTATATCCTAAAACAAAACTTCTACTACTAAAACCTACATGGAACTTCTCATAACCGCTGACAATGCCTCTGATCCTTTGACAAGAATACTTATATATAGGAAGTACCAGCGGCGTATCCACCATATTCTTGTCAAATTTTCATTGGTTTTATCAGTAAGTTATGATTGGTTCTATGATGTGACTCTAGAACATAAATAAACACAACAACCAATATCTGAGTCCTAATTCTGATAGCATACATGTTTGAATGGTGACAGTTCCTCTCTCGTTTGCTATGATGGAGAGGTTAGTTTATGTAAAAATAGAACACAATCCAATTTCTTTAAATGATGAGATGATATGAATGCTAAATCAGTGAGTATAACACAAACTTCAATCAAGACAATACTAAATCCTACATGGAACTTCTCATAACCGCCTGATAATGCCTCTGATCCTTTGACAAGAATACTTATATATCGGAAGTACCAGCGGCGTATCCACCATATTCTCGTCAAATTTTAATTGGTTTTATCAGTAAGTTATGATTAGTCCTATGTGACTCTAAAACATAAACAAACACAACAACCAATGTCTGAGTCATAATTCTGATAGTATACATGTTTGAATGGTGACACAATCCAATTTCTTTAAATGATGTGATGATATGAATGCTAAATCAGTGAGTATAAAACAACTTCAACCAAGACATTACTAAATCCTACATGGAACTTCTCATAACCGCCTGATAATGCCTCTGATCCTTTGACAAGAATACTTATATATAGGAAGTACCAGCGGCGTATCCACCATATTCTCGTCAAATTTTCAGTGGTTTTATCAGTAAGTTATGATTAGTCCTATGTGACTCTAAAACATAAACAAACATAACAACCAATGTCTGAGTCATAATTCTGATAGTATACATGTTTGAATGGTGACACAATCCAATTTCTTTAAATGATGTGATGATATGAATGCTAAATCAGTGAGTATAAAACAAACTTCAATCAAGACAATACTAAATCCTACATGGAACTTCTCATAACCGCCTAATAATGCCTCTGATCCTTTGACAAGAATACTTATATATAGGAAGTACAGCGGCGTATCCACCATATTCTCGTCAAATTTTCATTGGTTTTATCAGTAAGTTATGATTAGTCCTATGTGACTCTAAAACATAAACAAACACAACAACCAAAGCTTGAGTCTTAATTCTGATAGTATACATGTTTGAATGATGACAGTACCTCTCTCGTTTGTTATGATGGGGAGGTTAGTCTATGTAGAAAATGGAACACACTCCAATTTCTTTAAATAATGAGATGATATGAATGTTAAATCAATGAGTATATAAAAAAAAACAAAACTGAAATAGTAATTCGCATTAAGATCCTTGGATAAATTTCCAACTTAAAATTGAGACACGTGAAAATTGAGATAACATAAAGAAAAACATAAAACTAAGCGGTTGGAGTTGAATCTTGATTTTTGGTGAAGGGGACTAGTTGGGTGGTTTCGTTTGGGCCGTCATTATCTTCAACAGGATTGGCGTTGATGTTGAAAACTCTTCCTCTTGCTGGTGGCCTAGTGATTAGGTTTCCTTGATTTGCTTGGTTAACTGGGTTTGCTTGAGCTTGGGCGTTTATGATGTTAACCAATCGAGGGCACATGTTTCTAAAGTGGGTAGGGTCGCCACAATTGAAACAAGCTCGAACATGTGGGAACATGGGGTATTGGGGTTATTGATATGTTTGGATCATGTTTTGAGTAGGGGATGAGATTTGGTTTTGAGGGGTGCGGCAAACCTTGCTCAAATGACCATAGTGTCCACAATTCGCACATAGTCGACAAGGTAAGGTAGATGGATGGTGATAGAAACAGGTGTTACATTGAGGGTGAGGTCCAAGGTAAGGTTTCTTATTTGGGTAAGTTGAGTTGGGTGCTACTTGAGTGATTGAGATAGCTTGGAGGGGTACGGCTTGTGAGGCTGGTTGGTTGCGTTGGGTGACAGCGAAAAGTTGCCCGTCTCGTTTTCTCTTAGAAATGGGTTGAGAAGGGGATTCGGTTTGGGTGGAGTGGGAGGTTTTAGTCGATGCTTTATCCTTCTTCTTCTCCTCCTTGAAGTCTTTGTTCCGGATTCGGTTCTCGGTGAGCTCTGTAGCTAACTCCATTGCTGCTTCCAAGGTTACAGGTGTGGTACTTATTACAGAGTCTTGAATCTTTGATGGAAGACCTCGAATGTAGTGCTCGATCAAACGGTAGAGGGGAGTGAACAAGTTAGGAACCATTTGATTTAACTCAAGGAATCTTTTGTTGTACGTGGTGTGGTCGCCTTCCTTTTGTTTCAACGAATAGAACTCATCCTCTAATTTCTTGATTTCGCTCCTTGGGCAAAATCGTCTTGTCATGATTTCCTTCAATTCATCCCAAGTTAAAGTCATAGCATCTTCAACACCTCGTTTGGCCTTCTCTGTATTCCACCAAGTAAGTGCTATTCCAAATAAACGACCAGTAGCATATCGCACTTTGTGATCATCGGGGCAATCGCAATTTAGAAAAGTGTTCTCCATTTCTTCAAACCAATGGAGGAGAGCGGTGACACCTTCAGTCCCTTCGTATTTTGGAGGGTCGCAGGATTTGAAATGCTTGTAGGTGCATTTAGTGGTATTTGGGGGAGGCTTGATAACATTTTGATCTTCTTGGTTGACAGGATTAGCGGTAAGGGCTTGTTGGACTTGAACTACAATGTTGGGTATTACGGCAGCCATTTGTTAAGCGATTTGGGCAGCCATGCGCTCGCGGGCTTTTCCTGATCTCATCTTTCTACGAGCGAGACTAGAAGACATATACAAGGAATACATATCAAGAGTATGAGTTGTATGTTTTAGGGATCAGGTGTCGTATTTAGGAATGAACATTTATAAAATAAATATAAAATAATAAATCTACTACATCCATAGGATGTCTTGGGCTTTGCTCGTAATTGGGCCTTGCATGCCGCCATACTTCACCTTCGTAATCATGTGGGCCCCCATGATTACCGGGTTTTTCATATGGTTCGCATGTGTTAGCCTGGTTACGTACACTAAAACCCGGAGAAAATCGAGAAATATGTAACGTATGATATTCGGAATGTGTCCAGGTGTGGACACGGTGACACCTCAAAGTGGGGTTAGTTCGAATGACGTTTGGTGTGGCATGCTTTGGCCTAATAGGTCCTTCGTACTCTCATCGTTAGTCCCCAGGTAGGCAAACTGGTCCGTTATATTGGATTTATACGAATGCCAACCTAGATAGGACGTTCTGACTACCGGTACTTGTACCCTTACAGTTACTACATGCCCGTCGCAGAACTCACTTTGATGAGATTTGAAAAATGAAAAATGCGACAAAATCTTTGAATAACGAAAGTATGAAGATGATTTGAATATGTGAAGATTGAAATATGTATGATGAATGTGTATGTAAGTATGTATGTTTGACTGTAAGTATAATTCACTATGTATCACAAAATGTAATATTGGAAATGTTTGCATGCATTTGTGTATGTAATAAATATGAAACAAATAAATATCATAAGTTTGCATGTAATCACATAAACAATTAGAATCTAGTCAACTATAGTATAGGCTCTAAGGGTCTAATAACCTATCCTATATCCCTATAGTCAAAAGCTCTGATACCAATCTGTCACACCCCGACCCGCAGCGGAAAAGGTGATTGGGGCATGATTGGGTTTTCATCAAAGCTCATGACATTTATTATAACGTTTCATATTTATTATTACAATTTAAAGGGAATTCATACAATCATAATTACAACATGTTCTACACATCTTTCTAAACTTCATTATTTTCTTCTAAGGCATTTCCTATGTTTTCCTTGCTTCATCCTGTTCACCTGTATCATGTGTAAAAATGGTTTTTGGATCAACAAAAAGTTGGCGAGTGAATCCTATGAAAAACATTTAAACAAGTTTATTGAATTGATTATAAATAAAGTGCATAACCACATATGAGTAAATATATATGTAAACTTATTAACAAAGCACATAATATTAAATAATGCACACACATACAGTAATAGATTGTTTTGAGGCACGCGTTGTTTAACTCGTCTCCCACGAGGAACTGATGGGCCTAATGAATGAGTTTTGAGGCACGCGTTGTTCTACGAACTGGTGGGCCTAATGAATGAGTTTTAAGGCACGCGTTGTTCAACTCGTCTCCCACGAGGAACTGATGGGCCTAACAAATAATTTGCATACAACTTGACAATATGTAATACATAACTACAAACAATATTTACATTCTAAGTTTAAATCATAATATGGTATGGCACGAGTTTGAATAAACGAATTAGTTTTAGTGACACATGATACACCCCAAAACGTGTAATTAAAAAGGGGAGTTGTAAGATTCACTCACAGTGGGTGCGTTCGGTTGATGATGTTGAATGCGCACGAAGTTGGATTTAACCACGAGTGAAACTAACCTAGATAATAACATAATGGTTCGGTAAATAAGCGGATTTATTAATCAATTTTTGTAGGATTATTGGATATATTTTTGTGAGTTTAAGACTATTTTCTAACTTTAAAAATATTATTTTTAAGTATTTTTAATTTAAATAAATAAATAAAAGTAATAAAAAAATGTTGATTTTTGACTGTTGACCATTGACTTGTTTGACCGTTGACCGTTGACTTGTTGACCGGTTTTATTGTGTTATGTATGGCCGGGCAGGACTCGAACCCGAGACCTCCCGTACGCGTGCACGCAGCTCTACCAACTGAGCTACGTGTCTAACCCGAAATATTTCTGTTTTTAATTACATTTATATACTAATTAGATCAATCCGAAAATCACTTATTTTAAAAACGATTTAATTGCATCACTCGGTACTCGCCACAGGTCTCGAACCCGGGACCTGTGGTTTAGTTTGGCACACAGTCCACCGCTGGACTGTGTGTCTAACTTGGTAATTATTCTGGTTTTTATTATACTTAACATCTTACGGAGTTAACCCGGTTCAGTTTTAAAAAAAAGACATTTTATTACTGCGAAGGTGCGTGTGTCAAGAATCGAACTCGGGACGTATGCGTATTGTTTGCACACAGTCCACCGCTGGACTGTGTGTCTAACCCGTTCATTATACTAATTTTAATTAATCTTATAATATATCTGAACTTCGTCTTCTTCGCTTAAGATTTCTGATAATGATAATTCAACTGATTTATGTCTAATTCGATTAACAAACATTATAAGTAGTTGAAAGGAAATGAACGGAGAGAGTTTGGGGATAGGAGGTACCGATCAGTGTCTTTCACAGAACTCCGGCAAAGGTCCGTCGGCTCTGTTAGTGAACTTCGGCTGTTAGAATCAATTAACAGTTCTGTTCGATTAGTTATGAAATTGAGGTACTTAAACAAGGATTAACAGAAGTTTGAAGGGTTATACCGATTCACAGCGTAAGATCAGAAGTTTCAGAGGTTTTCCGGCGAGAGCTGAATATTCCGGCTACGTCGTCTGGGATTCATTCTGATGGTTGGATTGAAGTTAGTAACAGTCTAACAACGGATTGAAACGGAAAGAGTCGAGGTATTTACCGTGTAGATGAAATCTCGGTTTTTCGGCGACTTGCAGAGATTTTCCGGCGAGTGAAATTACGTCGAGAATTTGTGTGATTGTGAGCGAAAAGGTTATCAGAGGTTTGTGGGTGTATTTATAGGAAAGAATCGAGATGCATGGGGTCTGATTTCAGTCTTGATTCGTCGGTCAATAATTTTTCCGGCGGTTATGACTGATGTTGCGGACTGGACATCGGTTATAACCGATGTTGAGGTTAATGCTTCGGTGAAATCAGAAGAAACCGTCAATTATCGGCGAAATCGTCGGGATTTCCGACGACTGCGAATTGGGCGCGTCGATTTGAAATCGAGATTGTGATATTTGAATTAATTGTTTTGATATGTTATTAAAGAACACAAGTGGCGGAGTGATTGGGTGTGTGTGTGTTAAGGCTTTGCTGACCCGGTGACCGGGTTCGAAACCCAGCATCAGTATTATATTTTTAAATCACTATTTTTAATACTTTTTCAAATATAACTTTTATATTCTAATATACTTATTAATTATGTATCGTTTAAAATTAATTTGAGCATTAAATACGCAACGAAATTTTTAACTGGTTGTTCGATTAATAAACGAAGCGGGTTTGGTAAATCCGGTTTTTGACGGATGTTACAAGAAACTCATGTTTGTAGAAAAGCCCATTCAGATTGAGGACACAAAAATCAAGAATCTGAATCGAAAGAGATGAGTTCTGGTTAAAGGAAATGGGAATCAAAAAGAGGACCAGAATACACCTGGGAGTTAGAATCAGAAATGAAGCACAAACATCCACATCTATTCCAGTAATCTCGATGACGAGATTCAAATAAGGTGAGGAGGATGTAACAAAAACCAAATAATCTCACACGCCATCTTGGCGGGGGGTTCAGGGGCAACGCCCCTGAGAAGCAGGGTCCAGGCGCACTAGCGGGCCCAAGGAGACCCCTGGCTGGGGTTGAGCTGAAAGAAATTTAAATTCGGAATAAAAATACAAATAAAAAAAATCAAAAATCAAGGAAAATGCACCTGTCGCGGGGCTGCGACAGGTTTTGAGAGGAGGGTCGCGGGGCGCGACAAGCCCTGGCTTGCCGGAAACTTCTGATGCCACGTGTCACACACGTGGCACACCTATAGTGGTGACTGGTCAAACCTAGCCGTAGCTAGGGTTCCCTCGCGGGCCGCGAGTGGCCAGGCCTCACCTGTCGCGGGGTGCGAGCGACCCAGGTTTCAGCCTATAAAAGGAGGCCTCTGGCCTCAGTTTCGTTTATTCAATTCTTTTCTTTCTCTCAGTCCCTATAATAACTAAACGTTGCTCGATATAATACCCCTAAATAGCAAAGCTCTGCTACGTTGTAAGTACGGTAACCCAAGTTCACTGATTTGTCACCCTGCCCGGTTGACATAGGACCCAACGGTGTATGTCGAGGCTCTGTCAGACTAAGCCGTTGGAGTTCTGTCCCGTGATGTATGGCTAAAAGTGACTTATCCTACCCGGTTGACATAGGACCCAACGTGTATGTCGAGGCTCTGTCAGACTAAGCCGTTGGAGTTCTGTCCCGCGATGTATGGATTAATGTGACTTGGGTTATTTTACTAACACGCGTGCATTGTGTGTTTTAATAGATAACAATCAGGAACAGCTGCCAGAAAACTAGTAGGATTACCAAAGATACCAATGTGAGTCATTCTCTTTTTCTACTGAATTGTTTTACAAAACCTCATTTTTTTAATTATACTTAACAGTGATTGAGTCTTTGTATTCTACCAATGCTGCCGGTATGTGGGGTTTTGTATACACTACTGAATATAGCGTTGCTATTGGCCGACGAGTTAGCCAATAGTAATATGACCACAGTCAACATGACAAATACTGAATGAGTACTTGGGTAGAAGTAAACATTGTAATCGCTCTAATACTGTGAAGTATATATGTGCTAGTGTAAAATGGAATACCGCCACTATTCTGCTGATAAAATGTTTTAAACGCGTTCGGTACTTAAGTGAGCTTTTAGAAGCCACTATGAGCATGAGGCTAAAAGTGATATAAAAGTTACCTACATAAAGGTTTATGTTTTCATAAATTGGGGTTTACCCTTCTACGAATGTATTGTAATGGAAACATGGGTTTTATCCCTTTTGTTACTTATAAAAGTTGGTGTTTTGAAACTCTAATAATATTTCCTAACTACGATCCTGATGTTTAACTTCCGCTGCCAAATTAATAAACACCGGTACCACTTGACTAGTTCACGGCTCCCGCTCCGGGGTGGGGTCGGGGGTTGTGACAGTAAAAAAGAAATGGGGAAATATTTAGCCTTCATGTCACTTTTCAATTCCCAAGTGAACTCGGCACCGCGTTCGAGTCGATAGGCCACTTTGCCGATTCTTTCCAGAATCTTAAAGGGTCCTGCGTATCGTGGCGCTAGCTTTCCTTTCTTCCCGAAGCGGATCACTGCCTTCCAAGGTGCAACCTTTAAGAGAACGTGATCTCCCACTTCGAACTGTAGGGGCTTGTGGCGTTTGTCGGCGTAACTCTTTTGGCGACTCCGAGCTTTCAAGAGATTGTCTCTGATAAGGAGGATTTTGTCTGTCGTTTCTTGAATAAGCTCGGGACCGGTGAATTGTGCTTTTCCGATCTCGTGCCATGCAATAGGCGATCGATATTTTCTTCCATACAGCGCCTCAAAAGGAGCCATTTGAATGCTGGTGTGATAACTATTATTGTACGCGAATTCAATTAAAGGTAAATGGTATCCTAGTTACCACCGAAATCTATGATGCACGCACGAAGCATATCTTCGAGGGTGCGGATCGTGCGCTCAGTCTGACCATAGGTTTGAGGGTGAAAACGGTACTGAGATTAAGAGTGTACGAGAGGATTGAATCCCAGAGATGCGAGGTGAAGCGACCGTCACGGTCAGAGATGATGTCACGAGGCGTCCCGTGTCGACATATGACTTCGTCGGTATAGATTCGTGCTAACCGTTCTACCTTAAAGTCTTCTCGTATAGCAATAAAGTGTGCTGATTTGGTAAGACGATCAACGATAACCAAATGCTATCGTGACCAGAGGAAGTGTGAGGGAGTTTCGTAATGAAGTCCATAGCTCCACTTCCACATCGGGATTTCGGGTTGTTCAAGCAGCCAAAGGGCCTTTGATTTTCAGCTTTAACTTTCGAACAATTAAGCACTTTGAAACGTATACGGCGATATCCTTTTTCATGCCCGGCAACTAGTACTTAGGACGAAGGTCCTGGTACATATTGTCGGCTCCGGGATGAATGGAGTATCGAGATTTATGAGCTTCGGTCATTAGCAAGTCACGAAGATTATCGCGGCTAGGAATCCAAATACGATCGAGATAGTAATAAATACCGTTAGGCTTAACAACAAGCTGAGCTTCGGCACCACATTTTCATTTCTTCTTGCATGGTATTCTCGTTAAAACAAGCAAACTGAGCGGAGCGAATCATGATTTCGAGATCATTCAAAGCTTGAGAGTCACGAACACTATACATATAGCTTCGTCGACTTAGAGCATCGGCTACGACATTTTGCTTTGCCAGGATGGTAGCGTATCTCACAATCGTAATCGTTGAGAAGTTCAACCCATCTGCGTTGGCGCATATTCAGTTCCTTTTGATTAAAGATATGTTGTACGCTCTTATGGTCGGTGAAGACCGTACACTTGGTACCGTAGAGGTAGTGTCGCCATATCTTTAATGCAAAAACAACTGCACCGAGTTCGAGATCGTGGGTTGTGTAGTTCTTCTCGTGAATCTTGAGTTGTCGAGATGCATACGCGATAATGTTGTCTCGTTGCATAAGAACACAACCAAGACCTAAGTTAGAGGCATCGCAATAAACAACGAAATTGGTGTTTCCGTCGGGTAAAGTGAGGACGGGGGCGTTGCATAGCATACGCTTGAGAGTTTGAAAGGCTTCCTCTTGTTTGGAATCCCAAACGAAAGGTTTGTCCTTATGAGTTAAAGCGAAGCGGAACGGCGATTTTTGAGAAGTCGGGGATGAATCGACGGTAGTAATCCGCCAATCCAAGGAATGAATGGATTTCGGATGCATTCTTCGGCGTAATCCAATTCTTGACAGCTTCAATCTTTGCAGGGTCGACGTGAATTCCTTGACTATTAACGATGTGGCCGAGAAATTGGACTTCTTCGAGCCAGAATTCACACTTAGAGAACTTAGCATAAAGGTGATTTCCTTGGAGAAGTTTGAGAACTAAACGAAGATGACGCGCATGTTCGGCTCTCGACTTCGAGTAGATAAGGATAGCATCAATGAAAACGATAACAAAACGATCCAAGAAGGCTTTACACACACGGTTCATCAAATCCATGAAGACCGCGGGTGCATTTGTGAGACCAAAAGACATGACCACGAATTCAAAATGGCCATAACGAGTATGAAAGGCGGTTTTGGGAATATCTTCTTCCAACACGCGTAACTGATGATAGCCGGAACATAAATCGATCTTAGAAAAACAAGTAGCACCTTGAAGCTGATCAAATAAGTCGTCGATTTGAGGAAGAGGGTAGCGGTTCCTTATCGTGAGTTTGTTAAGTTCATGATAATCGATGCACATTCGGAACGTCCCATCTTTCTTTTTCACAAAAAGAACGAGTGCGCCTCATGGCGAAGTACTCGGGCGTATAAAGCCTTTATCAAGAAGCTCTTGAAGTTGGCTTGACAGCTCGCGCATTTCGGATGGTGTGAGACGATAGGGAGCTTTAGCAACAAGAGTAGCACCGGAATCAAATCGATACGGAATTCAACATCTTGAGTAGGGGTAAACCGGGTAAATCGTCGGGAAAGACCTTAGAAAATTTACGAACAACGGGAACGTCTTTGAAGGTTTTCTTTTCTTTCTACGGGTTCACGATATGGGCGAGGAAAGCAACACATAGCTTTCGCAAACATTTGCGTGCTCAAGTACAAGACAAAAGCATTAACTTCTTTGAGGGAGTTTCACCGTAAACGTGGAGTTGATCACCGTTTGAGAGAGGAAAGCGAATCATTTTATCAAAGCAAACAACTTCAGCATGATTCTCACGAAGAAAATCCATGCCTACTATGATACCAAAGCTACCTAACTGGATAGGTATGAGATTAATCGAGAAGGCATGGTTGTTGAGATCGAGAGTACAACCACATAGGACGGAGTTAACGGTAATGGTTCTTCCGGTGGCGACTTCCACATCGAAAGTCTTTGGGAGTTTAGCGCGTTTACATTTTAAAACCTTTTCAAATTCTAACGATACAAAACAATTATCGGCACCAGTATCAAATAAACATGAAGCATAAATACCATTAAAAAGGAACGTACCATTGACATGGCGATGATTGAGATTAAAGGCTCGTCCACAGCGCAGCCTGTGGTTGCTGCTGCTGAGGCTGTGGTGGTTGTGACTGATGTTGCTGCTGTTGTTCCTGCTTCACAGGTTTGTTTGGGCAGACATTGCTGAAGTGGTTTGGGTCTCCGCACGTGTAACAAGCACGTACCCTTGGCGCTTGCTGTTGATTGGCCTGAGCAGGAGCTGGTAAAGCTGGTGCTGCTGGGGCTTGAGGAGCTGACTGACGAGGGCCTGAACGGCAACTGACAGTAAAGTGGTCGTAAATGTTGCAGTTGGTGCAGAAACGGCAATTGCCTCCAACTGCATGGTGATAGGTGCACTTTGAGCACAAAGGGTGAGGACCAGTATACGCATGCTTTGCTGGAGGTGCGTTCGGTGCGGCTGACTGAAGCGGCTGAGGGTTTGGTGGAGCAGTAAGTGCACAATTCTTGCTCGGGTTTTCTCTCTTACGACCTCGGCGAATGTTCTTTGACTCCCGAGACTGATCGGTAGGAGCTGCTGGTTCGGTGATGGCCTGGTTTGCAACTTTAATGGTCTTGAAATAACCAGACTGAACCCGTTTGTCATGGATCTCTGCGGCTAGCTGGTAAGTTTCCTCGATAGATGCAGGGCGTGCTGCTTGAACAAAGTCAGCGACGCAGTCGGGCAGAGCGTTGAGATACTTCTTGATTGCTTTCTCGGTCGTGTCCACTTGACCGGGACAGATGATGCTCAACTGTTTGAATCGAGCCGTTAAACCAGCATTCTCGGGTCCGTCTTGCTTAATTCCCCAAAATTCGTTTTCCAGCTTCTGGATCTCGTGAGGTGGACAGAACTCTTTGATCATTAATTCCTTAAGTTTTTCCCATGCGAGTCCGTAGGCTTCATCGTTTCCCTTCCTGTTACGCTCCGCAGTCCACCAGTCGAGAGGCCTGGACTGGAAAACGCCGGTAGCGTTAATAGTGCGAAGGGGTTCGGGACACCCACTCTGGCGAAATGTGACCTCGATAGCATCGAATCAGTGAAACATGGCACTGGGTCCTACGGTGCCTGAGAAAGTGAGGGGTCCACAAGCCTTGAACTGTTTGAAACTGAAGGATGTCTTGGGCGGGTCGGCTTTGGATTCCACAGAAGTGTTGCTGCTGGCAGCTTGAATCTCGCTGACAATTTGAGGGATCACTTTGGCCATTTCCTTGACCACTAGTGATGCGATGCGCTTGTCAGCTTGGCTGCGCTGATGGTTCCTTCTGGTATTCGATCCCATTGAAGACCTCTACATTGAAGGATTCGATTGGATGAGATTCGATTATAATAGGTTTATGTTTAAAATATTTATTATTATTATTCATACAAGGCACAAAATCACATAAACACATAGGCAAGTAACACGTAAGCAGGCAAACACGTAGGCACATAAGCACGTAAGCACATAATTCATGTAAGCATATACTGCACGGATTCACCTTCTTATAAGTAAAGTGTAGCGCATTCGAGATGCGATATATAAGCGAGGTATAAGCGATGTGAGCGAGTAATACCGCGTATGAGAACATACGCGTAAGAGAGATGAGCGTTTTAGTTTGGTTGGTGTATTAATTAGCGTTTTAAATTGCGAGAGCTCTGCGAGTAGTGCATATTTCGAAGGAGCGTAAAAGCGGTAAATCGAGAAATTGGTAATACGAGAAATCAATAAAGCGAGAAATCGAATAAGCGAAAATTCTCAATATTTAAACACATAAGTAGTAATAAACTCGATGATGCGTAAATCGACGATATAGGCTTAAATCAATTGCGAGCGTCCTGGGTTTTGAGACAGCGACTACCCAAAGTGGTTCGACAATTCTCTGAGTTCGGACACACGATTTGGCCTAATAGACAAATGCTCTCGCCGTACTATGGTTAACGGAATTTATCCTTCCAGTTACGTTGTGTTCCGAGTCATCGAATTAATCGGGACTTTGGTGAGATTGAAAATCGAGGAGTGGAACTAGTTATTAAGATGCGGGGTTCACCCCTAACTTAACAACATTATTCCTAGTTGTGGATATATTCACCGATCGAGTCGGGAGTTCCACTAGATAGAGATGGAGATTTTCGTCGAGGTTTGGATATCATTCCTAACTCAACGAAGTTATCTAGTGCGATAGAGATTGCGCGGAGCGAATGATCTTATCGATAGTTCTCGGTTTTCACACCTAATCTCGACTTGATCACTCGTTTTGTGTGATACGAGCGTTCCAAGCGTGTATATTAGGAGGGAGAAGTCGGGATATGGGCATTATTATGCTATCAGGAATTGACATCTTTTCATGGCGAAGAATGGGATAGAAGATGGTGTTAAAGGAAGTATTAATTTTGACCATGCTAAAGGTACGTTTTGCCTCATTTTGGTTTCCATGTAGTTTTAGTAATGCATTGATTAAAAACTAATGGTACTTGATGGACAAGTTCTTTTGTGGTATGGTGTCACACCCAACCGATGGCGGAATCATCGGGGCGCGGCACTAAGCGAACCAGATTGCATCACGAGAAATTCCATAACATTATTTCAACGACTATATTTAAACGTCAAAATCCCATACTTTCAACATACAATCCTCAAATAACATTACAGAATATCAAGAAATCTCATAACAAAAATTCCAGTTTAACAATCTCTAGATTTGTTACAAAGCGTTTCTAAAGCATAAACCTAAACTACGCGTCCAAAGCATAAACCTAAACTACGCGTCCAAAGCATAATCCTCAACTTGCCACATATGTTAAAAATAAAACGTCAATACAATTAAGTAAAGGTGAGCATACAGATTTGCGTACATAATAGATATAAAAGCATTTAGCATACACCGCATCACATACGTAATAGATGTGAATGATGTAACTACTTAGATTCAAGCAAACCAACAAACCGTGATTGATCGAGGCATGCGAACAAGCGTTCACATCCTAAAAGAGAAAATAAATGAGAAATAAAAATGCGAGCCTTAACAACCCCGGGCCTCCGGGTGGCGGGTCAACCTCTAGTATACTATCATGTTAAGGGTGGCGTACAAGCAATCAAGCAATACATACAATTCAGCAGATTTCACGTATAATCATGTAACAGCGGGTTGCGAATAAGTATTTGAGTTTCGTGTGATGTGTTTTGATATAGGAACATATGTGACACCCAAAAGTGCGATTAAGCGTAAAAGGGGGTTCAAGTATACTCATGGTAGGTGCGTTTTAGGTGAGATGAGGGATCTGAGATGAGTCGAGAAGAGCGCCGGATCAGCCTGTAAGCGAACAGAAGTGCATCAGTCTTCCGAATTGCTGAAACAGTTAACGGTTGAGAGAGCAGTAGACAAGTTCGGGCGAACTTGTACTGGAAAGTACAAGTTCAGGCGAACTTGTGCTCCTGAACTTACTGTGGGTACAAGTTCGGGCGAACTTGTATGTTTCCATAAAAGTGCGGGCGAACTTGTATAAACCTGTTGAGATGTGAGACAAGTTCGGGCGAACTTGTCTAATTTCCAAGGAAATTATACAAGTTTGGACGAACTTGTAAGGTGTGCTGACAGATGAAGGCAAGTTCGGGCGAACTTGTCTAATTCTATTGAGAATTGAACAGAGTTCGGGCGTACTTGTGCCATTTTTTAAGACCTAACATGGGAGACCAAGTTCGGGCGAACTTAGTCACCAACCGGGTGACAAGTTCGAGCGAACTTGATGGTTTTGGCATCCAAATCGTGCGTTTTTGCGCCGTTTGCTGAGGAAATCGAGTGTTCATCCCTCCAACCTTAAGCCACTGAGTAAAACTTAGGCTGGAGAGGTCTTTTGGAGCGAGTTTAGCCATTTTACAGAAGCTCGGGCTAATTCGGGCGAACCTGTGGTTCGTACGGGTTAGTCCAGCTTGTGTAAAGTGACGATTTCGTCCTTTTGCTTCCGGATCTGAGATCTTGCTTGACAAACGCCCCGTTCCACTTCATAGTGAACGAAACATACGTCATTTAGTCTGAAATTGTGTAAAAATCAATGTTTTAAGGGTTTTACTCAGATCTATACATAGATCTTTGTGAAAAACAGAAGTTTTGTAGAAAAAGATGAAGATTTTCGTAAACAGAAGGGATTTGATGAAAACGAAGGCAAAACCTTATGCCAAAATCGTTGTAAACCTTTGTAAAACGTTGTTGAACATCATTGTAGTTGAAATCGGGTTGAATCTTACTTAGAAAACAAGGGTTTCGGGTTTGGAGAGCTCTGGGCGAACTTGGCAGCAAGTTCAAATGAGAGAATGGAGCTGAGTATTTATAGGTGAGGTGAGATTTGGGAGAGCAGACATCAAGTTCGGCTGAACTTGTATCAAGTTCGGGCGAACTTGGTACAAGTTCGAGCGGACTTGCTGTTTTCTGGTGTTTTGAGAACAAGTCCGAGCGGACTTGTTGAATTAATAAGGTTATTATGGCTTTGGCAAGTTCGGGCGGACTTGTGATATGCAAGTTCGGCCGAACTTGACCAATGGGCCAAGTTTCGTTTGATTATCTCGCGTTATTCGTTTGGCGATTCGGTTCATATTAGATAGTTATGGTAAGCGTTATAAGTGATGTAATAGTGCGATTTAGCGATTCGAGTGTGCGAGAGCGTTGCGATAGCGATTATAACCATAATATGACAAATAAAACACACATAAACATAATTCCACATATTAACTGCGATTTGCGATGCGATTATAATCGATTAGATGCGATATAACTGACATAAACATAATTAATTAACACAAACTTTTTCATAACCGAATCTCGGAGTACAATTTGATAGATACAACGGGACAAAAGAAAAATAATTAAGAACGAAAATTGGAGTCGTTACATATGGGTAGCTTTTAAGTTGTTGTATCTGGGTTACGACAATACAAATTTTTGATGGTATTGTAAGAGTATTAAGTGGTTTTTCAACTGGTTTCATGACTATAACTAATCGTTTGATGTTTTGCATGGTTGTTAGTTTCAACCATGTCGTTTTGGAATGTTTATAATATCTCTAATGGTTTTAGATTCAGTGTTTTACTCTGTTCATTAGTGGACTTTTGCAGTTTGTAATTAGCAATCATATAATCTAGCAAGTTACAAATGTATGATGCGTATAATTTATTTGTTGATATATATTTTTTAGTATTAACAATCAGTAGGATAACAAACGGTATTAACCGGATGTAGGAAAAACACAAAATTGTGAATAATCAGTTTATGTGTTGCAAGTTTATATCAACTTTCTTACGTATTTAATAGCAAACAGTATTATCTGTCAGTTGGTAAAACTTATTCTGTTATCATAAGTTTAATAATAAAAATACATTTTTTGTCACTTCATTCTTATATTTAAAATAATTTAATAATAATGTAGGAAAAAAATATTTTATGTTTACAACCTTTTTAATTAATCATCAGTCTAATAAATTTTATTTAAACAAATGAAACCTACCTATTTATTCCAGATTAAAAAACTGATTAGCTATCAGACATGTTAAATTATGTCGTATTTATAGAAATGGACATTTTTATAACTTGAATTCATCAAACCGACATTTTAAAATGAGTTTTCGCCTTCATTATATTAAAGCAAATATAGATTGAATATACCAAGATTAAATGACATTTGAGATGACGATTAAGTGACAAATTGCTATATAAATTGTAGAATCTGATATTTAAAAAAAATTGTTATCCGACCAGCAAAATCATTCTAGATATGATATGAAAATTAAATTTGATAGGGATTTTCGGTTTTAATTTTATTTTCGTAATTTTCAATTTAGTTTTATTTCACAATAAAATTATTCAAAAAAAGTAAATTATAATTACAACTTGTGCTTTTTACAACAGGTAATATCATATTTATTTTGTCATCTAATTGCCATCTCAAATGTCATTTAATCAGCGTATATTCCACCTATATTTGTTTTATTAAATTAAGGCGGCAACTCTTTTTAAAATGTTGGTTTCATGAATCAAGTTATGAAAATGTTCATTTCTATAAAAACGACATAATTTAGGATTGATTACCATGTCTGATAGCTCATTAGTTTTTAAATCTAGAATAAATAGGTCGGTTTCATTTGTTTTAATAAAATTTATTAGATTGATGAATAATTAGAAAGGATGTAAACATAAAATTATTTTTTCCTACATTATTATGAAATTATTTTAAATATAAGAATGAATTAACAAAAAAAATGTTTTTTTACAAACTAAACTTATGATAACAGAAAAGGAGTTTGAAAAAATCTAATCAAAAGTCAGTTATTTTTTTATATTTCTCTTGTAATACACAAGTTTCTAACATATTAATAAATAAAAAAAAGTAAAATATTATAACTTATGTAATTCACAGGTTTCTAACCTAATAATGAATTAAAAAACAGAGTACAATGTTATAAAAATATATAGTACATCAAAGTTCATTTTTTTCTTTCAAAAACATACAGTGACAACTGTGTGCATAGTTAACCGATTACATTATATGTATTCAAGCCGTGTAATACTCGTGTTTATTCAATCCGTGAATGCACAGGTTTTTAAAGATGTAAATTTTTTATTACTTAGTATATAAAATTATATTTATTCGACTCGTGTAATACACGAGGTTCTAACCTAATATCTATATAAAAATTTAGTTCATTATTACCAATTAATCACTGTCCAGGTATCGCAAAACTTTGAAGAAAGACGTGTTAACAACTCCAACAAAGAAACATATACCATATTTTACACAATGAAACACATGAAAAATTAATAACCAACTATAAAATCATAAATAGTGTTTTTTGACGATAAAAATCAAAAGAATCATTTATATATATCAAACATATCAAAACATAAGATTTTCCATATATTTGAAATCAAACAATTTATGAAAAACATCAAACCCTAAACATATCTATTAAAACTGGCCATCTTTGAATTAGGGTTTATAAGCGAATAGACATAGTACATTACTTGTGTTCCTTATGTATTTTACTTCATTAGTATAGATAAATTTGTATGTTCGCCTGTGTTATAATTGTATATGCTTGTCTACTCCTTGATAAAGCTTATCATGATTTATTATATAGTAATCATTACTCCTTCCATATACAATTATACAACTAAAATCCCATTATGAAGAAAGATGACAATTGCATGGTCAATTGGAAAGTGGATGAATGGTCCTATCAGGAACCTCATAAAGCTTAGTTTCTTTTAGTTTTGAGGGCGTGCTTGTGATTTATACCTTTATGTAATGGAGGCTTCTCCTTGTATTCTTTGAATAAGTTACCCCTAATTGTACACTAATTGTGGATATTAGATACTAATTTTATTTGTAACCCATTATAATATGTCCTTTCTTTAACTTTTTGAAAACACCACCCTAGTGCTTATTCGCTCATTTTCAGCTTGAACATTAAATTTTCATAAGCAAGCAGCATAAGAATATATAGACTTTCTATCAACTCAAAAAGTCATATATACACACATATGTATGTAGAGATAGAGCCAACCAAAGGTATGCGTATTTATCTTGCAAAAAGAAATCTTGCCTTTTCTAAACACGCATTTTAAGTTAGGGTCTATTTGGCAACTTTCGAATGGTTAAATGCTAAACCAGTAAGAGGTCTGAACCATTAAGTATTGAACCAATAAGAGGTCTGAACCACTAAGAGCCAATATAATGTTTAACCATTCAGAGGCAAATATCTGACCAATTCAGATCAGAGACATTAACCATTCAGACTCAGTATATTGCTTAACCATTCAGACATCTACTCGAAAAACAAACAATCTAAACAATTAAGTGTTGGACCAATAAGAGACCAATTACATCCATCTAATAAGGGATGCATGCATGTTTATAGACATATAATAATAAATTATACACACATGGTGTGTGTGTATATATAGGACAATTATAGGGAAAAACCCCTTTGAGTTCAAAAAACTCAAGTAACTCTACGAATGGACCACAATTTGTCACGTGTTATATCTTTTTAAAAATTATTACACGTAACAGTCTTTGTCAGAAGATAGAAAGAGTACATGTTACACTTTTTCATCCGTTACATACATGTAACATCAAATGTTACATTTTTTTTTCAACAACAAATTTTTGCAAGGTTTACGAAGTATAACATTATCGAACTTAGTTTTTACAAGTTTTGATTGTGTAGTGCATGTAAAAAATATATTACATGTTTTATAGAAAAAAACTTGTTACACTTTTTGTGTCAGGCAGAAAAGTGAAAAAACAAAAGCTGTTACATATACTTTTTGTCAGGCTGTTACATGGTCAGAAAAAACTACTTCGTGTAACATCCAATCTCAACCATAAATTTTTCGGATGAATGGTATGGATTGATTTTTCGAAGTTTTCTTAACTAATAGAGTTTTCTAGATATCCTTTCCGTATACACATATATGATTAAGATCAAGGAAACCCCCCCCCCCTCCCCCCGCCTCCCCCGAGTTGTGAGAACTTAGAGAACTCGGCCTTAGCCTGCGAGTTTTGCCCCAATTTTTTTCACACCCCTAGATTAAAATGTTAGAAAAGATTCTCGTAAAAAATAAAAAAAAAACGAAATGGTATTTTTCGGCCCCTTACATCAGCTGTAAAAAGCTGATTACATAAACATGACATCACTTTTTACAGCATTTACGGATGCCATAAATGAAAAAAAATTGGAAAAGTTAGACTTTTTTAGGAGTTTTCGAGTTCTCTGAAATAAAATGAGTTTTCGCTTAAACCCTCCAATCTAACTTATAATAAAAAACTCATATTAATGTCACATGACATTCTCTCATTAAAACTTTAAAATAGTTAAGATATAATTTATTTTAATATTTTTTAATCCTTATCCTTATCCTTATGTTTATTAAACTTTAAAAAAGTTAAGTTAAAATTCATTTTAATATTTTTTAATCCTTATTATTATAATTATTGTTGTTATTATTATTATTATTATTATTATATAACAAAATAATCACGCACATCTAATTTTTAGCATGGTATTCTTTTCGATTTGAGTATAATAATGTTATACTTTTAAAAAATACCTTTTTAAGTGGATGTGTTGTGCGTATAACATGATTAACTATATATATACATAATAATAAATATAGTGTGTTATATAAGACACGTAATATTATTATTATAAATTTATAAGTTGTGTTGCATAATTATCAGTATAGGTTACGTAGTTATCGGTATAACTTACATAAATATTTCGTTTTTCAATTTATCATATATTTAACCCGTGTAATATGCATGTATCCAAAAAATATTAATAAATTAATTAAATATATAACGAAAGAATATATTTTAAGTTATCTAATATGATTTGTATTATCGTATCCTTAAAAGTTTTAAGTTATATTTGAATTCGTACCCGTTTCAAACTTACTCGATTTTCTTTTCAAGGTTAAATTTTATATATTTGTTATTTCTTTATCATCAACCTTGCACGTTTTAAATTTTTTCATTTCTATATTAAAATTTTAATTCATCGTTAGTTGGTTTTTATTTTTCTAAATTATATATTTAAGGGTTGTGTTTCTCATATTCCCCTTTGCCTTTTATGATCTTACATATTTTAAAATTAAAAAAATAAAACCAAATGTTAACTATTTTAGGCCGTGTAAACATGAGATTTTAACCTAATATATATATATATATATATATATATATATAAGGGGATGGGTAAAATGAGAATCACCTTGAGTTGTGAGAACCGTAGGAACCAATATTAGCCATTGATCAAGTTGGTTTTTGATAAATGAGATTAAAAGATCAATAAAGCAATTTAATGATTGTGTTTTTATTAATAACATTTTGTTTTTAATGGATAAGGGTAAATTGGTGATATTGGTATTTTTACTAAACCCTTTAATGATTGGTAATTAAAGTTGTAATCATTGTGCTTTAATTAATGTTTGTGATTTAATTAATGTTATTATTTTTGAATCATGCAATAAGAAAATTATTTTACGTAGAGGTTCAAACTTTTTTGCGCGCCGGTTTTAAATATTTTTACGCGCGGGTTCAAACTTTTTTTACGCGCCGGTTTTAAATTTTTTTTACGCGCGGTTTTAAACTTTTTTTACGCGATGGTTTAAAACTTTTTTACGCGTTGGTTTAGAACTTTTTTTACGCCCCGGTTTTAAACTTTTTTACGCGCGATTTTAAATTTTTTTCGTGCGGTTTTAAATTTTTTTACGCGCCGGTATAAAAGTTTTTTTGTAACATCCGTCGAAAAACGGGTTTCCAAAACCCGCTTCTTTATTAATCGAATATCCAGTTAAAAATTTTCGTTGCATATTTATGGCTCAAACTAATTTTAAACAATACATAATTAATAAATATTATAGAATTTAAAAACTAAAATTAATAAATGATAAAAATAAGTGAATAAAAAATAAAATGAGGCTGCCGGGTTTCGAACCCGGGTCGCCCATAAGCTCAAACACACATTACACCGCTCCGCCACTTGCCTTCTTTGTGACTATAATGAAACAAATAATACTTAAATTAAAATTCGAATTCAAAACCGGACCTCTGCGCGGCAGAACTCGCAATCACCGGAAAATCCGGCAATCCGCGAGTTTAGCCATTTTCCTTTTGACTAAAACGCTATAACCGACTTCGACATCGGTTATAACCGACGTCTAACAGTCAATTGCGGTCGTAACCGCCGGAGAAACCTTGACCACGAATCAAGACCAAATTCGGACTCAATACATTCTGTTTCTTCCCTATAAATACCCACCCAAACCTCTGGTAACCTTTTCGCTCAAAATCGCTCAATCTCTCGAAGTTTTAGCACTCGCCGGATATATTCTACAGTCGCCGGACTTTCACCGGAAAACCGAGACTTACTTCAAGTCGGTAAAATTCTCGACTCTTTTGTTTGTAATCCATTATTAGACATATGTTAACTTCAATCCTTCAACCAGAATCTGTCCCAGACTACGCTGCCGGGAAATCCCACACTCGCTGGAATTTCACTGAAACATCAAAGTCTCACTGTCGATCGGTATAATCATCTAAAAACTCTTGATATCTCTTACTCAATAACTTAATTTCATAACACAAGAAACTAAACTGTCAAACATTTCACTCAGCCGAGAGTCACAAATCAGAGCCGACGACTCCTGCCGGAAATCTGAAGTAAACGCACTGTCTTGGTACATTCTGTTCTTTAATCTCGTTCACTATTACATTTCAACCAATTATAAGTTTTGATAATCGAATTAAACAAAACTGTCGGATCTCACTGATCTGAGCTTTTGTAAACGAAGAAGATGAAGTCGAGAATAAATATAAGTATAATTAAAATCATACATTCAAACGGGTTAGACACACAGTCCAGCGGTGGACTTTGTGCGCAAACAACACACACGTCACGAGTTCGAATCGCACAACGTACCGAATTTCTGAAATAAAACCAATTCTTTTTAAACCTATTCAGATCACCTTTCAACATGTATATAAATATAATATAATTCAGTAATTAAACAGGTTAAGCACACAGCCCAACTAGTTGGGCTGTGCGTACTCGAACCGAACGTCTCGAGTTCGACTCCGGGTCACTGAAGGCGAGTCGGCCATTTTAAATCGTTTTTTAAATAAACTAAATTAGATAAAAGTTAATCAGTATATATATATAATTAAAACAGAGAATATTTCAGGTTAGACACGTAGCTCAGTTGGTAGAGCTGCGTGCACGCGTACGAGAGGTCCCGGGTTCGAACCTCACTCAGCGCACAATTAACCGCAGTCCGACCGGTCAACAAAAGTCAAAATTTTTATTTCTTTTTATTTATTTATTTAATTTAAAAATCAATTATAAATACTTAAAAATAATATTTTTAAAGTTAGAAAATGTCCTTAAACTCACAAAAATAAATCTAAAAATCCTATTAAGATTATGAATAAAAGTATTAATCTCAAATAAAATCCATTTATTTACCGAACCATTTCGTTATTATTTTAGGTTAGTTTTCCTCGTCGGTCAAATCCCAAAACTCGTGCGCGTCTAACGTCATCAAAGAACGCACCCAAGGTGAGTGAATCTACAAATTCCCCGTTTTAATCACATTTTGGGGTGTATCATGTGTGGTTTAATTCCTAATTATATTTAAACACTTGT
This sequence comes from Scalesia atractyloides, assembly GCA_947069175.1. Taxonomy (NCBI): domain Eukaryota; kingdom Viridiplantae; phylum Streptophyta; class Magnoliopsida; order Asterales; family Asteraceae; genus Scalesia; species Scalesia atractyloides. The sequence goes on from CAMTDV010000017.1 coordinate 89,866,334, forward strand.
GCATCCATCATATCTGTGATCAAATGTGTATGTATCAATTGTTGTGTGAATTATGTTTAGATTGAAGTTATCATTTTCAGTACATGCATTTCATTAGGCCCATCAGCTCCCCGTGGGATACGGGTTGAGTATCAGGTGCCTCATTCATCGGCTCCGTTTGATTGAGCCTTGATCTCACATACATCATCATTCATGTCATTCGATCGGCTCCGTTTGATTGAGCCTTGATCTCAAATACATCATCATTTATGTCATTTACTCATCCAATGTGGTTTGTGTTTTTGTTATATACATATGTTTGCTCACATGTGATTATTGCACAACTTTTCAATATTAAACACCACAAGAAAATTAATAACAATGTTTTATCAAGGTTCACTCGCCAACTTTTGTTGACCCAAAATATCCCCCGTTTTACACATGATACAGGTGATCCAGTTGAGGCAAAAAACACATAGGAAGGCTTAGAAGAATAAATCAGTTTAAGCTTTGGATTGTTTTACTTAGTTTCATTTTCCTTGTAATTGTATGGATTTGATTTGAATATTTAAGTTGTAATTGAAATTTAATAAATATGAAACATTTAGTAAACATCATGAGCTTTGGTGATAACCCAATTATGCCCCGACTCTTATTCCGCTGCGGGTCGGGGTGTGACAGATTGGTATCAGAGCCATGACAATAGGGATATAGGATAGGTTATTAGACCCTTAGAGCCTATACTATAGTTATTAAAATTTTAAATTGTTTATGCGTTACATACAAAATTCGTGATGTTTATATGCTTTATGTTTATTGTTACATTCAATGTTATGCAAGCATGTTCATAAGTACATATTATTATACAATGCTCATCATGAATCATATCCTCATAACATATCATATCCATGAGAGCACACACCTCACACTTCCCATGATTTTTTGCAACGATTTTTGTATTTTTCAAATCACATCAAAGTGAGTTCTCATGACGGGCATGTAGTAACTGGAAGGGTACGAGTACCGGTAGTCGAAACGTCCTGTCTAGGCTTGGCACTCGTATAAATCCAAAATAAAGTACCAGTTTGCCTACCTGGGGACTAACGATGAGAGTACGAAGGACCTATAAGGCCAAAGCATGCTATACCAAACGTCGTGTGAGCTAACCCCACTTGAGTTGTCATTGTGTCTACACCTGGACACCCTCCTACCAAACATCTCGCAATCATATTTCATGGTTTTCATTCGGGTGATGCGAGTGTTAAACCACCAACACCAATGTGAATCCTACTAAGCCAATAGTCATGGGGGCCCACATGGCTATACAGGCGATGGTATGGGGGACATTGGAGGCCCAAACATGAGCAAACCCAAGACATCCAATGGATGTAGTTGCGGATAGTTATGTTATTTTATTCTTTTAACGACACATGACACTTAAAAACTTCTTAAACTCACAATCTTCCTATGTATGTTCCTGTAGATGTCGGCTAGGCAACTACGTGGAGGTAGAAAGTCAGGAAGATCCAATGAACGCTTGGCCACTCAAATTGCTAAACAAATGGCCGCGGTACTTCCTGACATCGTGATTCAAGTTCAACAAGCTCTCACCGCAAATCCTATCAACCCTCCCAATCAAGAGGACCAGAGCGTCGCCAACCCTCACTCCAAAAAGTGCTCCTACAAACACTTCAAATCTTGCGATCCCCTAAAGTATGAAGGGACCGAAGGTGTTACTGCCCTCCTCCACTGGTTTGAAGAAATGGAAAACACCTTCCTCAATTGCGATTGTCCCGAGGATCGCAAGGTACGTTATGCATCAGGGAGACTGTTTGGAGTAGCCTTTACCTGGTGGAACACAGAAAAGGATAAGCGAGGAGTGAAGATGCCATGGCCTTATCATGGGAAGAGTTAAGGGAACTAATGACAAGGCGCTTCTTTCCAAGAAGTGAAATCAAAAAGTTGGAAGATGAATTCCACTCGTTGAAACAAAAGGAAGGAGATCACACTTCTTACAACAAAAGATTTCTCGAACTGAACCAAATGATCCCTAATCTGTTCACCCCCATGTACCGCTTGGTCGAACACTACATTCGAGGCCTCCTCTTGAAAATTCAAGACTCGGTTCTAAGCACTTCGCCTGCAACACTTGAAGCCGCAATGGAATTAGCTACCGAACTTACCGAGAATCACATCCGAAACGGCAAATTCAAGAATGAGAAAAAGAAAGCCCCCATTGAGGCCCAAACTTCAAACCATTCCATCTCCTCTTCAAAGTTTGCTGGTAAGAGGAAACGAAACAGCAGAAATTTTGCCGTCACACACACAAACTCTCCTATCACTACCGCACCAATTACCCAAATTGCTCCCTTAACTGCACCATTTAAAAAGCCATACACCGACCCATACCCAAAATGCAACCGTTGTCAATACCATCACCTCCCAGAAACTCCTTGCCAACATTGCACCAGCTGTGGTCGTGCGGGTCACACCATCCAAACTTGTCGCACACTTCAGCGAATGAACCGCAATCAACCCTCAACCCAAACCCACCATCAAATAGTGGGTCAACCCCAACAACCTTTACTTCTACCACCCACGCAACACATAGCTCAACCTTACTACCAACCCAACTACCCCATGATGCAACCAATGCGAGCTTGTTACAACTGTGGAGACCCAAACCACTTCAGGAACACATGTCCCCGTTTGGTAAACATCATCCATGCCCAAGCTCAAGCGAATCCGGTAAACCAAGCTAACCAAGCTCCTCCACCTGCTAGAGGAAGAGCCTTCAAAATCAATGCCAACCAAGCTAGAGCTGACAACAACGTGGTTAACGGTACGTTTCTCATCAATGGTAGTTATGCATCCATGTTATTCGATACTGGCGCGGATAAGAGTTTTGTGTCCTTAAAATTTGAACCTATCCTCAACCAAACTCGTGAGAATCTCGTGGAATCTCTAACGGTGGAAGTTGCTGACGGAAAGCCCGTTTCATTAAATTCTATTATACGAGAATGTACCCTCACTCTAAACGATCACGATTTTCCGGTTGACCTCATTCCTATGAAGTTGGGAAGTTTCGATATTATAATCGGTATGGACTGGCTCAGCCAGCATCACGCGAAGTAGTATGCTGCGAAAAGTTCATTGGCATTCCTCTTGCAGACGGGCAGACCCTGCGCATCTTTGGAGAAACCCCTTCGAAAGGACTCAAATTAATGTCCTGCCTTCAAGCTCGAAAATACCTCCGCAAGAACTATGTCGCATCCTAACTCACGTCGTCAAAAAGGAAACCAAGGAGAGGAAACTCGAAGACATCCCAGTAGTGAAAGATTTTCCACAAGTTTTTCCTGACGACATTTCAGGACTTCCTCCCGTGAGAGAAGTCGAATTCCGCATCGATCTTATACCTGGCGCTACACCAGTCGCAAAATCTCCTTATAGGTTAGCCCCATCCTAAATGCAAGAGCTGGCCAGTCACTGCAAGAGCTGACTGACAAAGGATTCATACGTCCTAGCTCATCGCCTTGGGGTGCACCTGTTCTTTTTGTGAAGAAGAAAGATGGAACGTTTCGCATGTGTATCGACTACAGAGAACTCAACAAGTTAACGGTCAAGAACCGCTACCCATTACCTCGCATCGATGACCTCCTAGACCAACTTCAAGGCGCCACCTGTTTTTCAAAAATCGACCTTCGTTCTGGTTATCATCAACTCAGAGTACATGAAGAAGACGTCCCAAAGACCGCTTTCCGAACTCGTTATGGTCATTACGAATTCATGGTCATGCCGTTTGGTTTGACCAACGCCCCAGCTGTCTTCATGGATCTAATGAATATGGTATGCAAACCCTACCTCGACTGCTTTGTCATAGTCTTCATCGACGACATCTTCATCTACTCCAAGTCTAAATCCGATCATGAACGACACCTTAGGCTCATCCTTACACTCTTAAAGACTGAAAAGCTCTACGCTAAGTTCTCCAAATGCGAATTCTGGTTAAGAGAAGTACAATTCCTTGGACATCTCGTCAATGACAAGGGAATACATGTCGACCCTTCAAAAATCAAGGCAGTGCAGGAATGGCAAGCGCCACGTACCCCTACCGAAGTTAGGTCATTTCTTGGTTTGGCTGGCTACTATCGACGCTTCATCGTCAATTTTTCCCGTATTGATGTCCCACTCACGGCCTTGACTCATAAAGGAAAACCCTTCATATGGGGACCTAAGCAGGAAGAGGCCTTCCAAACTCTAAAGCAAAAACTCTGTGACGCACCTATCCTCACATTCCCTGAGGGTTGTGATGACTTCGTGGTTTATTGCGACGCGTCAGGGCAAGACTAGGCTGTGTACTGATGCAAAGAGGAAAAGTGATAGCCTATGCTTCTAGGCAACTCAAAGTTCATGAAAAGAATTACACCACCCACGACCTGGAACTTGGAGCCGTTGTGTTCGCTCTCAAGATATGGAGACATTACCTCTACGGTACCAAGTGTGAAATATACACTGACCACAAGAGTCTCCAACATATCTTCAATCAAAAGGAGTTGAATATGAGGCAACGAAGATGGGTCGAACTTCTTAACGACTACGACTGTGAAATTCGGTATCATCCTGGCAAGGCAAATGTGGTGGCTGATGCACTCAGTCGAAAAGGTTATGCGAACTCCATTCGCTTCTATGTTCGCAAATCATAACCGACATCAAAGATCGAATCCGAGAAGCTCAACATGTTTCTGTAACAGAAAACGATGTACGCGATGAGCTGTCATGTGGAGCAGAACTCAAAATCGAAACCAAATCCGACGGTATTCTATACTATTTAAACCGCATATGGATTCCCGATCGCGATAACCTTCGTGATTTCCTCATGAATGAGGCGCACAAAACACGGTACTCTGTACACCCAGGAGCCAACAAGATGTATCAAGACCTACGATACACCTACTGGTGGCCGGGCATGAAAAAGGATATCGCTGTTTTTGTTTCCAAGTGCCTTACCTGTTCCAAAGTAAAAGTTGAACATCAAAGACCTTCAGGACTTCTAACCCAACCTGAAATACCTGTATGGAAGTGGGAAAACATAACCATGGACTTCATTACCGGTTACCTCACACCTCCAGTGGGTATGACACCATATGGGTAATCATTGATCGTCTTACAAAATCAGCTCACTTCATTCCGATTCGCGAGGACTTCAAGAACGAGAAGTTAGCTCGTATCTACATCAGTGAGATCGTAAGCCGTCTTGGGTACCTTTAAGCATCATTTCAGACCGTGATGGTCGTTTCACTTCACGAACATGGCGAGCCGTACAAACCGCCTTGGGTACACGATTAGACCTCAGTACCGCTTTTCATCCTCAAACTGATGGACAATCTTAACGCACCATCCAAACTCTTGAAGACATGCTTCGAGCATGTGTCATAGACTTCAAAGGGAATTAGGACGCTCATCTACCATTAGTTGAATTTTCGTACAACAATAGCTACCATTCAAGTATCGGCATGGCTCCTTTCAAAGCTTTATATGGTCGTAAGTGCCGATCTCCAGTATGTTGGCACGAAATTGGGGAATCACAAATCACCGGTCCAGAGTTAATTCAAGAAACAACCGACAAGGTCATTCAAATTCGAAACAATCTTCTAGCGGCTCAAAGTCGTCAAAAGAGTTATGCAAACAAACGACGAAAGCCCTTGGAGTTTGGCATTGGGGATCAAGTACTTTTAAAAGTATCACCGTGGAAGGGAGTGATTCGTTTTGGCCAGAAGGGCAAGCTAGCACCACGCTACGTAGGACCTTTCAAGATACTCGAAAGAGTAGGTCCTGTAGCATACAAGCTTGACCTACCAGAAGAGCTCAACAGAATTCATCCCACATTCCACGTATCAAACTTGAAGAAGTGCCTCGCCGATGAAAACATCCATATTCCTCTAGAAGATATTCAGATCGATGAATCTATGCACTTCATTGAAAGACAAGTAGAAATCATGGACTTCGGAGAGAAGCGTTTAAGACGGAGTCGTATTCCAATTGTCAGGGTACGTTGGGAGTCAAAACGAGGACCTGAGTTTACTTGGGAACGTGAAGACTCAATGCGCGAGAAATACCCGCATCTTTTTCCTGTTACCACTACTACTTAAATTTCGGAACGAAATTTCTAAAAGTAGGGGATACTATAACATCCGTCGAAAAACGGGTTTCCAAAACCCGCTTCGTTCATTAATCGAATATCCAGTTAAAAATTTTCGTTGCATATTAATCGAATATGCAAACCCTACCTCACCCAGCGCACACATAAGTCACAGTCCGACCGTTCAACAGTCCGGTCAACGGTCAACGGTCAACCCAAAAAGTCAACATTTTTTTTATATTTTTTTATTTATTTATTTAATTTATTAAAATCAATTAAAAATACTTAAAAATAATATTTTTAAAGTTAGAAAATGACCTTAAACTCACAAAAATAAATCTAAAAATCCTATGAAAATTGTTAATAAAATCTCCTTATAGGATAGCCCCATCCGAAATGCAAGAGCTGGCCAGTCACTGCAAGAGCTGACTGACAAAGGATTCATACGTCCTAGCTCATCGCCTTGGGGTGCACCTGTCCTTTTTGTGAAGAAGAAAGATGGAACTTTTCGCATGTGTATCGACTACAGAGAACTCAACAAGTTAACAGTCAAGAACCGCTACCCATTACCTCGCATCGATGATCTTCTTGACCAACTTCAAGGCGCCACCTGTTTTTCAAAAATCGACCTTCGTTCTGGTTATCATCAACTCAGAGTACATGAAGAAGACGTCCCAAAGACCGCCTTCCGAACTCGTTATGGTCATTACCAATTCATGGTCATGCCATTTGGTTTAACCAACGCTCCAGCAGTATTTATGGATTTAATGAATAGGGTATGCAAACCCTACCTCGACCGCTTTGTCATAGTCTTCATCGACGACATCCTAATCTACTCAAAGTCTAAGTCTGATCATGAACGACACCTTCGACTCATCCTTGCACTCTTAAGGACAGAAAAGTTGTACGCTAAGTTCTCGAAATGTGAATTCTGGTTAAGGGAAGTACAATTCCTTGGACACGTCGTCAATGACAAGGGAATTCATGTTGATCCCTCAAAAATCAAGGGAGTACAAGAATGGCAAGCGCCACGTACCCCTACCGAATGAACCGCAACCAACCCTTAACCCAAACCCACCATCAGATAGTGGGTCAAGCCCAACAACCCTTACTTCTACCACCTACACAACATACGGCCCAAACCTACTACCAACCCAATTATCCCATGATGCAACCCATGCGGGCTTGTTACAACTGTGGAGACCCGAACCACTTCAGGAACACCTGTCCACGCTTGGTGAACATCATCCATGCCCAAGCTCAAGCAGTAAACCAGGCTAACCAAGCTCTCCACCTGCTAGGGGAAGAGCTTTCAACATCAACGCCAATCAAGCTAGGGCTGACAACAATGTGGTTAACGGTACGTTTCTCATCAATGGTAGTTATGCATCCATGTTATTTGATACTGGCGCGGATAAGAGTTTTGTGTCCCTAGAATTTGAACCCATCCTCAACCAAACTCGTGATAAACTCATGGAATCCATAACGGTAGAAGTTGCTGACGGAAAACCGGTCTCATTAAACTCTATTATACGCAATTGTACTCTCACCCTAAACGATCACGATTTTCCAGTTGACCTTATTACTATGAAGTTGGGTAGCTTGGACATTATAATTGGCATGGACTGGCTCAGTCATCATCATATGAAGTTGTATGCCGCGAAAAGTTTATTCGCATTCCTCTTACAAATGGTCAGACTCTACGAATCTTTGGAGAAACCCCTTCGAAAGGACTCAAATTAATGTCCTGTCTTCAAGCCCGAAAATATCTCCGCAAGAATTATGTCGCATTCCTAACTCATGTCGTCATAAAGGGAACCAAGGAGAAGAAACTCGAAGACATCCCAGTAGTAAAAGATTTTCCACAAGTTTTTCCTGACGACATTTCAGGACTTTCTCCCGTGAGAGAAGTCGAATTCCGCATTGATCTTATACCTGGAGCTACACCAATTGCAAAATCTCCTTATAGGTTAGCCCCATCCGAAATGCAAGAGCTGGCCAGTCAACTGCAAGAGCTGACTGACAAAGGATTCATACGTCCTAGCTCATCGCCTTGGGGTGCACCTGTCCTTTTTGTGAAGAAGAAAGATGGAACTTTTCGCATGTGTATCGACTACAGAGAACTCAACAAGTTAACAGTCAAGAACCGCTACCCATTACCTCGCATCGATGATCTTCTTGACCAACTTCAAGGCGCCACCTGTTTTTCAAAAATCGACCTTCGTTCTGGTTATCATCAACTCAGAGTACATGAAGAAGACGTCCCAAAGACCGCCTTCCGAACTCGTTATGGTCATTACCAATTCATAGTCATGCCATTTGGTTTAACCAACGCTCCAGCAGTATTTATGGATTTAATGAATAGGGTATGCAAACCCTACCTCGACCGCTTTGTCATAGTCTTCATCGACGACATCCTAATCTACTCAAAGTCTAAGTCTGATCATGAACGACACCTTCGACTCATCCTTGCACTCTTAAGGACAGAAAAGATGTACGCTAAGTTCATCGAAATGTGAATTCTGGTTAAGGGAAGTACAATTCCTTGGACACGTCGTCAATGACAAGGGAATTCATGTTGATCCCTCAAAAATCAAGGCAGTACAAGAATGGCAAGCGCCACGTACCCCTACCGAAGTAAGATCATTTCTTGGTTTGGCTGTTACTATCGCCGCTTCATTTCAAATTTCTCCCGTATTGCTGTACCACTCACAGCTTTAACTCATAAAGGAAAACCCTTCATATGGGGACCTAAACAAGAAGAAGCCTTCCAAACCCTTAATCAAAAACTCTGTGACGCACCTATCCTCACACTTCCTGAAGGTTGTGATGACTTCGTGATTTATTGCGACGCGTCAGGGCAGGGACTAGGCTCTGTATAGATGCAAATAGGAAAAGTGATAGCTTATGCTTCTAGACAACTCAAAATTCATGAGAAGAACTACACCACCCATGACCTGGAACTTGGAGCCGTTGTGTTCGCTCTTAAGATATGAGACATTACCTCTACGGTACTAAGTGTTAAATATACACTGATCACAAGAGCCTCCAACATATCTTTAACCAAAAGGAGTTGAATATGAGGCAACGAAAATGGGTCGAACTTCTTAATGACTACGACTGTGAAATTCGGTATCATCCTGGCAAGGCAAACGTGGTGGCCGATGCGCTCAGTCGAAAGGGTTATGCGAACTCCATTCGTCTTCTATGTTCGCAAATCATAACCGACATCAAAGATCAAATCCGAGAAGCCCAACATGTTTCAGTAACGGAAAACGACGTACGCAAGGAGCTGTCTTGTGGAGCTGAACTTAAAATCGAAACTAAATCCGACGGTATTCTGTACTATATAGATCGCATATGGATTCCCGATCACAATAACCTTCGTGATTTCCTTATGAATGAGGCACACAAAACACGGTACTCTGTACACCCAGGAGCCGACAAGATGTATCAAGACCTTCGATACACCTACTGGTGGCCTGGCATGAAAAAGGATATTACTGTTTTTGTTTCTAAGTGCCTTACATGTTCCAAAGTAAAAGCTGAACATCAAAGACCCTCAGGACTTCTAGTCCAACCTGAAATACCTGTGTGGAAGTGGGAAAACATAACCATGGATTTCATTACCAGGTTACCTCGCACCTCCGTGGGTATGACACCATATGGGTAATCATTGATCGTCTTACCAAATCAGCTCACTTCATTCCGATTCGCGAGGACTTCAAGAACGAGAAGTTAGCTCGTATCTAATCAGCGAGATCGTAAGCCGTCATGGTGTACCTTTAAGCATTATTTCAGACCGTGATGGTCGTTTCACTTCACGAACATGGCAAGTCGTACAAGCCGCTTTGGGTACACGATTAGACCTCAGTACCGCTTATCATCCTCAAACTGATGGACAATCTGAACGCACCATCCAAACACGTGAAGACATGCTTCGAGCATGTGTCATAGACTTCAAGGGAAATTGGGACGCTCATCTACCATTAGTTGAATTTCGTACAACAACAGCTATCATTCAAGTATCGGCATGGCACCTTTCGAAGCTTTATATGGTCGTAAGTGCCGATCTCCAGTATGTTGGCACGAAATTGGGGAAACTCAAATCACCGGTCCAGAATTGATTCAAGAAACAACAGACAAGATCCATCAAATTCGAAACAATCTTCTAGCGGCACAAAGTCGTCAAAAGAGTTATGCAGACAAACGACGAAAGCCTTTGGTTTTTAACATTGGTGATCAGGTACTTTTAAAAGTATCACCGTGGAAGGGAGTAGTTCGTTTTGGCCAGAAGGGCAAGCTAGCACCACGTTACGTAGGACCTTTCAAGATACTCGAAAGAGTAGGACCTGTAGCATACAAGCTTGACCTACCAGAAGAACTCAACAGAATTCACCCCACGTTCCACGTATCAATCTTAAAGAAGTGCCTCGCCGATGAAAACCTCCATATTCCCCTAGAAGATATTCAGATCGATGAATCTATGCACTTCATTGAAAGACCAGTATAGATCATGGACTTTGGAGAAAAACGTTTAAGACGGAGTCGTATTCCAATTGTCAGGGTACGCTGGGAGTCGAAACGAGGACCTGAGTTTACTTGGGAACGTGAAGACTCAATGCGCGAGAAATACCCACATCTTTTTCCTGTTACCACTACTACTTAAATTTCGAGACGAAATTTCTAAAAGTAGGGGATACTGTAACATCCGTCGAAAAACGGGTTATAAAACCCGCTTCGTTTATTAATCGAATAGCAAGTTAAAAAATTTCGTTGCGTATTTATGATTTATTTTAATTTTAAACAATACATAATTAATAAACATTTTAGAATTTAAAAACTATAATTATTAAAATGTAAAAATAAAGTAAATAAAAAAGAAAAGGGGCTGCCGGGTTTCGAACCCGGGTCAGCCGGAAGAACAAAGAAACAACCAACACACATCTCACCACTCCGCCACTTGACTTGTTTGTTGATATAATGAAACAATTCATACTTATAATAAAACTCAAAACTCAAATACGGTCATCAGCGCGCCCAATTCGCAGTCGTCAATTGTCGATGGTTTCTTTTGACTCAACGCGTGCATTAACCTCGACATCGGTTATAACCGATGTCTAATCCCGCGAACTCAGTCATAACCGCCGGAGAAAGTCTTGACCATGAATCAAGACTCAATTCGGACTCAATTCATCATGATTCTTCCTTATAAATACACCCCAAGTCTCTGGTAATCTTTTCGCTCAAAATCGCACAAATTCTCGAAGAAATTTCACTCGCCGGAAATATTCTGTATTGTCGGACTTTCGCCGGAAAATCGAGATATACATCAAAACGGTAAATTTCTCGATTCTTTCGTTTTCAATCCATTCTTAGACTTATACTAACTTCAATCCATCAACCAGAATCAATCACAGACGACTTTGCCGGATATTCTACACTCGCCGGAAAATTTCTGGAAATTTCCGAAATCACGCTGTGAATTGGTATGAACATCTAAACCTTTTGATAATCCTTGTTTAGTACCTTAATTACACAACTCATTTATCAAAACTGTCGATTGGTTCACTCAGACGGAGATCGCCAATCAGAGCCGACGCCCCCTTGCAGGAAACCTGAATTAAACACGCTGTTTTGGTACACTCTGTTCTATAATCCCGTTTACTATTACTTTTCAACTGATTATAAGTTTTGATAATCAACTTAAACAAAACAGTCGGAACTCACTGATCTGGGTGTTTGTAAACGAAGAAGACGAAGTCAGAAATAAGTATAAGGATAATTAAAATCACATAATCAAACGGGTTAGACACACAGTCCAGCGGTGGACTGTGTGCGCAAACAAAACAAACGTCATGAGTTCGAATCTTGCAACACACCGACTTTCCGAATTAAAACCCATTTTTTTCAAAAGAATCAGAACAGGTTCCAGTATGTATATAAGATTAATATAAACCGTAAGTTAAACAGATAAGACGCACAGCCCAACTGGTTGGGCTGTGCGCTTACAAATCAAGGGACCCGAGTTCGATCCGGTTTCCCTGCAACCGGTTCAACCATTTAAATTCTTTTAATATAAAACCAAATAAATTAAACATTTAATTAGTATATATATATAATTAAAACATAGAATATTTCGGGTTAGACACGTAGCTCAGTTGGTAGAGCTGCGTGCACGCGTACGAGAGGTCTCGGGTTCGAACCTCACCCAGCGCACACATAAGTCACAGTCCAACCGGTCAACGGTCCGGTCAACGGTCAACCCAAAAAGTCAACATTTTTTAATATATTTTTTTATTTATTTATTTAATTTAAAAATCAATTAAAAATACTTAAAAATAATATTTTTAAAGTTAGAAAATGACCTTAAACTCACAAAAATAAATCTAAAAATCCTATTAAAATTGTTAATAAAATCCACTTATTTACCGTACCTTTTCGTTATTATTTAGGTTAGTTATTCCTCGTCGATCAACTCTCTAAACTCGTGCGCATTCATCATCGTCAAACGAACGCACCCAATGTGAGTGAATCTCTACAAATTCCCGTTTTAATCACATTTTGGGGTGTATCATGTGTCTTATTTTTATTACATTTAAACACTTGTGCATCCATCATATCCATGATCAAATGTGTATCCTATATGTATCAATTATTTGTGTGGTTAATGTTTAGATTAAATTTATTATTTTCAGTACATACATTATCACAGGCTCGTCTGTTCCCCATTACCTATGAGCGGAACCGTTCCCCGTTACCTATGAGCGGAGCGTGGCGTTGCCATCATACGATCGGCTCCGTTTGATTGAGCCTTGATCACACATACATCATCATAGGCCGTCCGTTCCCCATTACCTATGAGCGGAACGTGACGTTGCCAACATATACATTATCATTCATGTCATATACTCATGCAAGGTGGTCTGTTATTGTTTGATTATATACGTTTGCTCACATATGATTATTGCACAATTTTTCCATATTAAATACAATAAGAAATCAATATCAAATGTTTTTAACAAGGTTCACTCGCCAACTTTTGTTGACCCAAAATCCCCATTTTTACACATGATACAGGTGATCCAGTTACAGCAAGAAACATATAGGACGGCCTAGAAGAATAAATCAGATTAGGCTTTGGATTGTTTACTTAGTTACTTTTTCATTGTAATCGTATGAACTTGTTTGGAATATTGAAGTTGTAATTTGAATTTAATAAATATGAAACATATTAGTAAACATCATGAGCTTTGGTGATAACCCAATTATGCCCCGACTCTTATTCCGCTGCGGGTCGGGGTGTGACAAAAATATCCCCCGTTTTACACATGATACAGGTGATCCAGTTGAGGCAAGAAACACATAGGAAGGCTTAGAAGAATAAATCAGTTTAAGCTTTGAATTGTTTTACTTAGTTTCATTTTCCTTGTAATTGTATGGATTTGATTTGAATATTTAAGTTGTAATTGAAATTTAATAAATATGAAATATTTTAGTAAATATCATGAGCTTTGGTGATAACCCAATTATGCCCCGACTCTTATTCCGCTGCGGGTCGGGGTGTGACATTTTTTACGTGCGGTTTTAAACTTTTTTTATGCGCCGGTTTTAAACTTTTTTTTACTCGCGGGTTTAAACTTTTTTACAAAAAACAAAAAATATTTCACGCAAAAAAAATATTTTATTTTTTCAAAAAACTTTTTTACAAAAATTTTTTTCAAAAACCCTTTTCAAATTTTTTTTACGCCAAACATCTTTTACGCCCCCGACACCCCGATTTCGGGTTTACAAAATTTGAGGATCTTACCAAACGAACTCACCTCAAAAATCATAACTTAATAGATGTCTCACATTGAATTTTAAATAGGAGAGAGAGAAAATATGTGACATGTTGAGTTTTAAATAGAAGAGAGAGAAAAGATGCGACATGTGAAGTAAAAGACTAAAATACCCTTTTGATTTAATTTGGTTATGGGTGATGAGTAAATATGCTATTGGATGATAGGAGTTCTCATGGTTCTCGCAACTGGAATTGGTTCTCTTTTGAACCGAATCCTATATATATATATATATATATGCATGTGGACATGTATATATGTGTGTATAAGTATGTATGATTATTTCATTTATTGGGAATTTGAATTATGCATGCATGCAAGAAAATGGAGGGTAATATATTTCATGGTAATGGATTGAAAATGGAAATGGAATCATGACCCATCATTGATGTATAGAGCCATACAACGATTTCATCATTGAAAGCTTTTAAAGTTGACCAAAAAGATCATTTGTTTCGATATGTTATTCTAATTATGATGGGGATGTGCACAGGTGAAAAAGATGTGTATGCCTCTGTGCTCATTTTAAAAGAAAATAATAATGTGTTTGTTTGGTGAGATCCGATACAAATAATATTAGCATGCGAAGTGTACGAAGTAAAGAAAAGTAGGACACATTGTCATTTTCGTAATTATGATAATTACACTATTCAACAATTAATTACTTTACAACAAAACTATATTAGGGTAATAAAATTACGCTACTTATTGTAGCATAATAATTATTACTCTAATACAATTTTGTTATACGTAATTACGAAAATCATACCGCATGGATTTTTCTTCAATTGGTATAGTTTGCACGCTAAAACTTATTTGTATATGATCAAAATGCTATATGTGGGGGGATATATAACCAATGTTAAGTAAAGAACTGTGAAAATCGCATAATACACTTGTGTATAACGCTTTGATGATATAATGAAATAGAGAGAAAGAATGAGATATATGACTACATAATAATCTTACTTGTTACAGGTTAAACAAAAGATACACGAGAGAATGACATCACATATTGGCTCGGCTCAGTTAAATGAAGTAACAAACCTATTCACCGGAATTCAGAGTGATGTTTTAGCCAAACTGACAACATCAAATTGGAACGACGATTGTGGATGTGCAAAAGTAGCAATTTGTTAGCCTTTCCACAATAAAATAAAAATGAATTTTTTTTTCTTGTTTCCGAGCTTCGCCACCTATTTTGGACTATTCAGCCATGTGACACACCCGATAGCTCTTGTGGAGCACACTATTTTTAATCATAGGTTGTGTGGCCACACCATGTTTTGTGGTCATCGGATGTTAGTAGTTCAAGTAGTGGTGGAGCTAGACCATCAATTTAGGGGTTTCCTGAATTTTTTTTATCGTGCAATGATAAAATAGTAAAAAATGATAATAAATAAAGTAAAACAAATACATGATAGATTGTGCTCTTATTTTTCATAGCTTGAAATTGTTCCATCACAGCGTCGTCTTTTATTTTGTCAAAAGTTTCTTTTTCGACCGCACAAACCCTATCATTGTTCAAATATTCCGGGCCCATTCGATTGCGTAAATTCATCTTGACAAGCTTCAATTTAGAAAAACATCTTTCAACCGTTGCAGTTACAATCGCTAAAATCAAAGCTAGCTTCACTACCCGATAAACCAAAGGACAAGAACATAAAAGTATAAGTTTTTTAACATAAACTATAAAACATTAACAACACAAATTTAAAGAATTAAAGCCTTAATAATTGATTGTGTCACGTATTGCAATTCTTTAAGTCTAGGATTATTTTTTCAGCTTTTGTTATTTCATATTTTTATTTGTTAACTTTTTTTAAGTTAATTTAAAAAGCGATGGTAACGAAAACTTTTTTTAAGTTAATTTAAAAAGCGATGGTAACGAAAACTTTTTTTAAGTTAATTTTAAAAGATGGTAACGAAACATAACATATTAAATTATTAGTATCAAATCACTCCAAAAAATATATAATAAAAATTCCAAAATTGATTTCTAAAATATCGTTTTATAATTTCTTAATTTTCATTATAATCTATTTAATATTTCATTTATTTAGTTCGTATAATTCACAAGGTTTAGTTGTTTTTTTATTCATCCTAAGCATAACAAATGATCTGAATTACAAAATCAAATAACTTTACAGATTACATTACTTTTCTTCAATTAAACTATAAAATTAAGATTTTTTATTTTTAATTTGAGTATGGTGTGTGTGTAACAACACTTTTTAGATGTTGGTACACTCTTGATTATAATTGTTCGTCTAAACTAGTTATGACGGCGCACCTAATATTACAACAATGCATCCAAGTTTTCAAGGTTTGATGCAGGAAAGAGTTGTACGATTATAATAGTGTCTAAACCATTACAACAGTACATATAAAACCACTTATAATTTAACGAGTGCGTATATATTCGCCTAAAACATACATATCCCACTCGAGTACTTTATAAATTATAAAAAAAAATCATTTCTTACATAATGGAACTCTGTATGTACATATAAAATAATACTTGATTTACATAGTTAGAATCATTAATAAACATATCACTTGGGCTTGATATTTGCCATATATCAAAAAGTAGTTTTTGTCTTTCTCTCGTTTTTATTCTACTTTTCTGAAGAAAAAAAAAATATTATACTACCCAACATGCTTTATTTGTAGTATTTTTATAATCAAAATTTTATCCACAATTATAATAATATAAACATATGAATCTCAAACCACGAACGCTTCATAACTAGTTCCAAATAACAATTTATTATTATATTGGTGACAAATTTGTTAAACTAGTACAAGCATTACACATATAAAATAACCTGTTGCAAAATTTAATATTAAAAAATAGCTAAAGATAAATTTTAAAATACTTTGTCTTTTTAGAGAAAGATAATTTTGTTAAAATGTTTATTATTTTTTTATAATGATAGATTGCCCCTTTTATCATGATGAATTTTTTCATACAAAATTCCACTAAATATGTGAATTCAAGTGGCCCACTAATGTAATGGAATATCTCGTGCTATAATTGACTCGATTTTTTAATCTTCTACTCATCATTGTTTTCTATGACCTAAAATTAATGATTCCCGTCAAACATATTTTTTAATAATCAATATTAAAGGTGTTAAGTGGTCTTAAAATCTCGAATAGAATCGTTATATAAGATCGTTATAACCGATTAGTTACATAAAAGAGTCTGGTTTAGACATATACGAATTTATAATGTTTATTTCTCTTGTAAATAATTAAATATAGTGTCTATTTACAATATGGTGTTATATACACATATTCATTGTCTTATCTCTCAAGAACTCGAATACTAGTCACATGTTTTGCACCTTGTGCTTAAGGCTACATCTTTGTCTCTTCTAACACTAATAAATATTCAATATTATATGACATTCTCTCCTTTTAATCTAATTTTTTAACTTATATTATATTTTTACTTTTTTTGATAATTAATTAATATTTAGATATCATTCATCCTTCTCATTGATAATAAAAAATCTAAATTCTTATAAAAGACCACTCTCCTTTAATTTTATATTTATATATAAATCCCCTAGATTTTATATAAATTCCAATCACATTCATACATTTATAAACATTCTCCTATATATTAAAAGGCAAAGCTTGTGAATAGTACGCTCTCCATTCAAAGCTTGCCACTTCTCCTGTATATTAAAAGGCAAGCTTGAATAGTACCTCATTCAAAGCTTAGCTTGGCAAAGCTTGTGATAGTACGCTCTCCATTCAAAGCTTGCCACTTCTCCTGTATTATTAAAAGGCAAAGCTTATGAATAGTACGCTCCATTCAAAGCTTGCCACTTCTCCTGTATATTAAAAGGCAAAGCTTGTGAATAGTACGCTCTCCATTCAAAGCTTGCTACTCCTCCTGTATATTAAAAGGCAAAGCTTATGATAGTATGCTCCATTCAAATTAAAAGCAAAGCTTGTGAATAGTCGCTTTGCCACTTCTCCTGTATATTAAAAGGCAAAGCTTATGAATAGTACGCTCCATTCAAGCTAAGCTTTGCCTTTTAATATACAGGAGAAGTGGCAAGCTTTGAATGGAGAGCGTACTATTCACAAGGCTTTGGAAGCTTTGAATGGAGCGTACTATTCATAACCTTTGCATTTTAATATACAGGAGAAGTGGCAAATTTTGAATGGAGAGCGTACTATTCATAAGCTTTGCCTTTTAATATATAGGCAAGCTTTTTTTTTCATTTATCTATATTTTATCAAAATACAGGTACGGTCCTGTTCGGTCTCGGTACATAAAGGTAAAAACCGACACCAGCATAGTGCAGAAAACATCAAACGTCGGTACCGAATTGATTTAAAAAATTTTAGTTCGGGAAATTCGGTACTCCTAACCAATACCATTTGCTCATCCCTGATCACGGGTACCGTACAAACACCAACGGTATCGTACAACTTTTTAATTGATTTTCTTCAAGTTTTAGTGTTTTCTTTTTTTTTTTTAGTTTCAGGGCTATGGATGAGCTCGGTGCCAACCGATACTAAATCAGTACTGGTACCGAAAATACCGGTTACGATACAGGTATATGAAGGTAAAAAATGGTAGCAAACAGGTACCAGGAACGCCAAAAGTTGGTACCGAATTGACTAAAAATCTTTCGGTTCGGGATATTCGGTACCGGTACTCAATACCGTTTGCTCATCTCTGACCACGGGTTCCATACGAACAACATCATTACCGTGAAACTTTTTTGGTTGATTTTCTTTCGAATATCTTATACTGTTTTTTTTTTCTACATTTTCTTTTTATTATTGTCAGCGGTTCTATGCGTAACGCGCTCGTAGTGATTTCAAAACACATGTAAACACAGACTAAATGACAAAAGAAATTCGCCGCAACGCGACGAAACTGATAAACTAGTTACATTAATTTATATTTTTATTTCTATTATTTAGTAACTTACTTTTACATATTAACTAAAGTATATTATTGACATAATAATAATAATAATAAATTAAATAATAATAATAATAATAATAACATATTTGCTATCACATGATTCCCGGTTAAAATAATATACACAAATTGATTTTAAAGTATATTACAATTGATGATGTAGGTTTATTAGCAATTGACTTACAGATTATAAATAAGGAACTAAACATATCTTTACCCTTATTAATCTAATTTAAAAATTAATAACAATCGTTATCAATATTTGATAATGTTATATCATCCTTCATATTAAATAATATTATTAAATCATAATTTCCTGCTTATCTCTTATTTATTTAACATTTCTTTTTTTAACCATTTCTTTTATTTTTTCGCTTGTTTATAATCGTTTAACATGACATTGATCCAGCCACGTGTAATACAGAAAGTTTCTAACCAAATAATAAATAAAGTAAAAAAAAGTAAAATATCTTAATTCGTGTAATACATAAGTGTTATAATAAGTAAATAGTAAATCAAAGATCATTTTTAAAAATATATCTTGACAGTTGTAAGTGTTAACCGATTACATTATATTTATTCAACCTGTGCAATACAGTGTTTATTTAACTCGTGCATTAAATGGCCTTTTTTAAATATGCAACTTTTTATTACTTAGTATAAAGAATTATATTTATTCAACCCATATAATACATAAGGTTTAAGGATTTCCAATTAGTACCACGTAATATTCCCACCCCTTTAATTTATTATTGATTAATATAAATGTTATTTATATCTAATATTGTTACTAATATCCAGTTTTTAAATTAAATCTTAGTAAATACATATTTAACTAATATAGAATTAGACTAATATAAATATATTATTAATATCCAGTTTTTAAATTAAATTTTAACGAACTCCTATATGTATTCAATTTTTATACAGGTATGTGATCTCTGCAATTTAATTGAGAGGCTATTCAATCATAAACGAAATAACAAAGGAAAAGTTTGTTTTTGCAATTTGTGGGTTTATTAAATATTGCCATTTATAATGTAAGGGAAGACAATTCTTTGTGCGATAAAGAAAAAAACACAGTATATTAGAACTTCGTAGGTTCTTCAATGATAAAAATTGTAGCGAAATCGATGGAGATAAAATATGGAATCTAAGAGATTGAATTGTTTAGTTTGTTTTAATCAAAGTTATATAATTTTGATAGGTTTCACATACTTTTGATAGGTTTTACATGCAGACTCTTCAGGTGTAGCTTTCCATTTTAAATTATTTGTAATCCAAGTTGTGTAAATTATAAGTTTTAACTTATGTATGTAATGATAATTAACAATAATTATCTGTGATATATTATGTCTCTTAGATGGTGTAAATTAATTTCAAAATGATTCGGCTTTTATAAAGGGAAAATGTCATAAAATAGTAACCAATTTTCAAAAGTATTCTAATTAGGTCACTCGTATCTTTTTATCCCAATTAGATAACTTAACATTCAAATCGAGTCATGTCATTTTTTCCATGTGTCAAGAGAAAAATGGAGCATAAGATGCTAGGGTTATATTAATATATGAAATTTTATTTATTAAAATAAAAACCTTTTATTACATTAAAAAAAAAAAAACAAATTAAAATCACTCATCACTGGACGTTAGCATCAAATGAAAGGGAAAAAATAAACAAAAAATCACATCACCATGCTTACCTATAAAATTGATGAAAAAAACCCTTAATTTTAATAAAAAAAATGAATGTTGAGTGACCTAATCAGAACACTTTTGAAACTTGAGTGACCTAATTAGAACACTTTTAAAACTTGATTACTTTCTACAAAGTTACCCCTATAAATAAATTTCAAAGAAAGAAATTGACATTTGCTTAATTTTAGGTGGCTTTAAGCAATTTTATATGGTATCAGGTATGTGAGATATTTCTTTTATTCAACGGTGTAAACACGAGTTTATAATAACGAGTTTATAATATACTTGGTAATAAACATGAGGGCTATCAAATGTCATATGCATAATCCGTATATGATAAATAATCATATTCAAACGGAATTCAATGGGATTATTATAATTTCATTACCTAATGATTTAGCAAAGATTTGAGTTAAGTGTGAAGAATGATGATCATTTTGAATTAACATTTTAATGCATGTATGCTCACACGTTGATAAATGCATACTTGTTCGCTATTAAAATAAATATATATAATCATGTATTACAAATGCTTAATACAATTACTTAGATGACCGTACTCTATATTCTTAATCATCAACAACATATAACCACAAGATCTAACAAGGAAGGAGATCAATAATGGGCTTCGAAACGACGACTGATGCCTGGTTCGACCACGCTATGCGGATGCACTGTGAGAATTTTGAAAATATGAACAAATGAATATTAACATCAAAAGATTCCACACAAATCAAGAAAAATGTTTATCCAACAATTTTAGAACCATAAAAGATTCTGACAAGTAGAGCGGAAGGAAATAAATAATAAATAATAATTCTTAAAAGAAAACTTGTAATTTCTCAATGAATAAAGCTTTACATGAGGTGTCTTTTATAGGGAAGTTCTAATTACAAAATTACAGAATTAAAATGAAATACTAAACTAAGGATGTAATTAGATGTCTGAATTGATTCAACCAAAGATTCACGTGTTCCATGCTAAAAAAGCATGTGTTAAAATTTGGCAAAAGCGGGGTAAATCTTAATTGACGAAATCAGAACCCTAAATCAAAAGTGAGCCAAACAACTAGGTGTTTGCCACAAGATCCAACATGTCTAGACCCTTTCCGTCCATTACTCGTATGCCCTGTAACTCCAGTCATGACCCAACTTATCTTATTTAAAGTTTGAAAATCTCTTGGTTATATGGATTTGAAATTCAAATGTACTTGGTATAGTCAATAAGTTATATATATTTTATCTCAATGTTTACAAAGGGGGAAAAAATACTAGTAGTTGCTCACGGAGAAATGTTGATGCAAGGCTTGAACGTGGATCACCTATGCGTCCTTGTCCTTTTATCAAATATATATTACTCAACTTGCTTCACTCAATATTTAAGCAATCTGCTTTTAACCCGTGTTTTTGCACACTAACCCCTATCATATCATGTTCCTAAATCATTCTTAAGTCATCTCTAAATCTTTAAGATTTATTGTAATATCATTAGTGTGGTCTCTACCTTCATAAGAGATATGAGTGGCGTTCTCTACCAAGGTTATAGAGAAGTTTAATTATCTGTATAAAATTAAGGCGATGATTATCAAATGACTCTATTACGTACGAACTTAGTAGATACTCAAAGTAACTCTTGGTGGAAGGCTAATTAGTGGACACAAATCATGTATTGGACGCTAACGTAGAATTTAAAAGTAGATTTAGTGGTTGTGTAAGTTTGTTTTTATCACTATGCATCTTTTCGTTTAAGCGGTGATATCTCACTTAGCTAATCTATATTAATTTTACAATAAAGATATTTTCTAAAAAAAACAACGTTATAAAAAAGCAATTCCCTGAAAGATATCAAAACTCGATGCTTTCTATAAGATGATTACCAAATGTAGAAAAAAATATTATTAGTTGAAATATAAGACTAAACAAAAAAACAGTTAAAACTTGAATAGAACCACCCTATATATAAACATTTTGCGTTGTTAACCAGTTCAATCTAAGTCATCAGGTTGACGACGGCAGCGGGTGGGGGCGGAGGACGGGGCCGAGGGAAGGGTTGACGGCGGCGTGGGGTGGAGGAGGTGGCAGAGGGGCGACGATGAAGGTGCGAGGGTGGGTGGGGTGAGGGTAGCAGGGGCCGACGGAGTGGGGAGGTGGGGGGGAGAAGGAGTGGTGTCGGCTGAGAGGAGGAGGAACATGCTAGGGTTTGTTGTGTTTTGAAAGAGCAGATGAGGAGAAGAAGAGGATTAGAGCTTTGAAGAGGGGAGTCCAGATCTACTTGGAGAGAGGTCTTGAGGACCTTTTTTTAGTGAACTCACTTCCAAAAAGCAAACACCGGGCAGACATAAGAGGTTCAAAAGTGTTTTTCAAAAAAAAAAAAAAAAAAAACCCCTAAAACTTGAATAGAAGAACCACCTAATATATAAACATTTTACGTTGTTAATTAGTTCAATCTAAATCATTAGGTTTAGCTAGTTTGTAATATTAACAATATTCATTTTTATTTCAAAAATTTAAAGGTATTTATTTTAAGAATAAAAATAAAGTGAATTTAAATCATTTATATTTATAAAGCGTATTAATCATATTTATATTAAATAAATATTTTTTAAATGAATCCCGTTTTCAATAAAATTTATACTGGCATGTTCACATAAAAATTTAAGAAATGCTGTGCATTTAGTTTTATTTTTAAGTTTAAATAATACAAGTTATTTGAGTAATTTATTCATTAGGGGAAGAAGTAGTTTAGATAATAAATGAAAAAGAAATAAAAAATAGTGGACCAACCAAAGTTGGACAAGTGGCAAAAAATTAGCACTTTTTGAAATTCTTAGGTCATGACCTATGTCGTTTGAACGACCAGGTTGTCAACTTTGTTTTCTTTTTTATTTTGTTTATTATACTGAAACAAATACAAGTTTACTTATATTAGGTTGCCAATAAGAGTAGTCTTAACAAGGCATAACAAAACCCAATTCCCGAAAAGATAGCAAAACTCATTTAATGCTTTGTATAAGATGATTATCAAATGTAAGACTAAACAAAAAAACAATTAACACTTGGATATAACCACCCAATATATATATATAAACATGTTACGTTGTTAACCCGTTCAATCTAAGTCATCAGATTTAGTTAGTTTGTAATACAAAAATATCCGTTATAAATATTATTTTTAATTTTTATATAATATATACATCATCAGTTTTTAAACCGGTAATGATTTAACAACATACTTTTTTACACAAATACGAAAAGAAGTAAAGCCGATTTCACAAGCAAACATATTCTTGTCCTATTAATTAGATTAACATAATATTATGGTGCAAAATTTGGTGTAATTTCGGCTTCTAGCTTCTTGCTAGTCCGAAGCTTACAGTTCAAAAATTACAAATTACCACCTCCAAGATCAAAACAATATGCCAACAGGAATCAGTATATTGAAAGGTTGAAGAGGGGTAGGGGCAATGATAATAAAACCGGAATAAATGCCTCAAAAGATTTTCGACCCTTTTTTGATAGAGGTCAAGTTAGAGATGGGCATAATCGGGCTTTATTATTACCCGGAACCGGTTTCACCCGGACACAGTTCTGCTTGGATGTCATTGGAACCGGGTATGGTGTGGAACCGGGTCCAGTTCCTACCCGGGTTCACACCCAAGAATATGGAACCGTGTAGAACCGGGTACGGGTATTATGGAACCGGGTATGGTGTGGAACCGGGTATGGTGCGACCGGTTTCCCGATAGTGTGGAACCGGTTCCTGGCAGTCAAACCTGCCATTTACTGTTCAGAACCGGTTCCTGGCAGTCAAACCTGTTCAGTCAAACCTGCCATTTTACTATTGGGAACCGGTTCCTGACAGTCAAACCTGCCACACTGTTCAGAACCGGTTCCTGATAAAATGTTACCGTTGGAACCGGTTCCTGATAAAATGTTACCGTTGGAAACCGGTTTCCTGATTACAGAATCGGTTTTTCTATATAAACTTAACACTTTACACTTCAAACCTAATACTATCAAAGAGATAACGATGGCTTGCAACGATGAGGTCGTGGTTGTTTTGGAAACCAAAAGAAACCCCGCTATTTGGAAGCACTTTGACTTGTGCTTGATGTCGGATAGCCATGAAATGGCTAGATGCAAAGGGTGCGGGAAGTTCATGAAGGCGTCGGCCAACTCGACGCTCAAGAAACACACCGACCGCCATTGTCCGGTGACAAAGGCGAAAAACAATGAAAAGGGTGAAGCATCCGGGACCGGGTCATCGAAAGTTTAGTTTGTTTTATGTATTGTAAACCCATTTGTGTTTTATGATTAGTATGTTTAGTGTTTTATATGTTTTGTCTAACGTTTCTTGTTTAGGTTGTTTGTGTAACCGGGTACTTGTTTCTAGCAAAGACTTATAAAAAAAACTCACATTAAAAATATATTGACGCCGGGTCTGGAAGGTTACCGTAGGAACCGGCATGATAAGAACCGGTTACGGGTACAACCCGGGTACGGGTTGGAACCGGTTCCAGAACTTATTTTTTTCCAAAAATGTGAACCGGGTAGGAACCATCGGGTATTTTGAACCCGGAACCGGTTCTACTATAGGTCGGGTAGGAACCGGAACCGGTCCAGGTAGGTTCCACCGGTCGGGTTTGGAACCGGTTATTATGCCCATCTCTAGGTCAAGTGGTGTTGATATGGATACAAACAAAATGGTCTTTCTTAATACCTTTTTTTGTCCTCTTATTGGACTTTGTGGTCCTTTATTCTACTAATCTTGCTACTACACTATCTTGATACCATTTGATTTAAAAATTTAAAATGCATCCGAATATCAGGCTTATTGGGGCATCTGGTTTGACCAATTCAGTCAAGTCAAACCAAGTCCCCACACACATGTTCCTAGCTTATTTATCAAACCTTCGATGGCGATTCCAGACACGACATAGTTGGGTCCAAAGGGTAAACGGGTCAACCCTCCTAACCCAATTACTAAACGAGTCACTTAGAGATTGGCTTACAAAAAACGGGTCAAACCACCAAACCCATTTGCGATTGGAACGAAAATAATAATAAGATATAGGATCAACCACGAGTCTTGTCTTGGGTTAGACGGTTATACATATTACGTGTCCGGGTTAGGATTGAGTTTTTGGCACTACTAACTAAATGGGTCTTGCTTGGGTTTGGTACCAGCCATCACCTAACCGAACCCCAACATAAATTGTAGCAGGTCAAGTTGACCTTGAAAATTCTTTTTGTAGTTAGAAAATAGTGACCAATGTTGCCCGTTGACACATTTGACCCGTTTTCTATTAAGCACCTTCTGTTTTGTCTTAGAGATTACACATTAGTACATAACCTAAATCAATCCGTTTAGAAGTTAACATCGAACCAACCCATTCACCAAAATGTCGTATCAAACATAATTTGGTTGCTAAGATATAGGTGCACAAGTGTCTCAATTAGGAGCCGTAGGCATCATGAAAAGATCTCGACTTTCTAATAACTTGGTAACTTCGGACGGATTCTCATCCAACAACTTTCCCAACATGTCTTGTAACGGTCCAGTAGCCGTGTTTTCATGAACAAGGTAAGCGCCACATCCCTGTACATATCAATGTTTAACTGATAAGTTTACACAATGTGGGTCGGTAGCATGTTTAAACTGGTTCGGGTCAAAATGGGTGTTTCGCTAGGTCAAATCAGGCAGGGCCGGGACAGGCCAACCTGCAAGCGTATGGTCAATTGGTCATTTTCTTTAAGCTTTTTATAAATAAATAATTTGTTAAATATGATTACAAAATAATGTGTCAAGATGGGTAATTTTATTACGGGTTGAATCAGGTTGGTCAGAGACTGAGTTGGTCAAACCAACGAACAATTTTTTTTTATTAAAGTTATATAGATATAATAATAATAGTGTTATATATGAATACAAAAACTGGTAAAGCAATTTAGGAGGTACTATGCATTGAATTCACTTTGAATGACTTTTGATCACCCATCGGGCCCATTTGGCCCATTCCATTGGGTATCTGTTTGACCCATTAGTAATAAAACATAACACAAATCAACCCATTTGTAAGTAAATGGGTTGAGATTGTCAACCCATTATTTGACTTCATAAAAAAATTGTTAAGAATACCTCAAGATACAATAAGTAATTAGAAGTCGGTTCCCTCAATCTGTTCTGACTCAATTCCTGCAACAATGGGTGTGTGAATTCAAAGTTTAAAAGCAAATTAAGTTATAGGAAAGCAGACTGCTTTTAAAGTTGGCGAACTGCTTAAAAAAGAAACGCAGTTTTCACCGATTTGAGCAACCACATTTAAATTTGGCACCAAAATAAAAGGTCAACTTACAACTACTTGCCGGTTTTAGCAATCGGCATCATTTTTTCCTGTAAAAGTGTAAATTACTGATGTTGCACTGGTTGAATTCATGCCCTCATATTAGTGCCACATACAAAAAGAATTGTTTGTGTGAAAAAAAAATTAAGAGAATTTATTTAAAATTTTGAAAAATGATTCTTTTTTTAATTTGTATTCACAAATAATTATTATTAAATGTCATATCGCATAATATTGCAATTATCAGGGTTTAAGTTGGATATCATGTGAAGAAATAGTAGGGTACCCTCATTTGAAGCTGCAAATACTTCATATAGTCTATGCAATCATCAATCACATTTGCTTTACTTCCCTGCAGAAACCAACCAAGTAGATTAAGTGTATCGTAAATTATATAGAAAACCACCGTCTGTTTTCAAAAATATTGCCTACAGAAGTAAAATGGCTCTATGCTAGTTGAGATAGAATTATCAAGAACCGTTTTTCCACAAACGGCATGACTAGAGGGCGAAAGTGCAACCCATTTGCTTATAAACGGGTCAACTCCCGTCACGCTTTATTTCTATTAGGTAAAACACAAAAATAGCTTAAAAGGAAAAGTTAAACGGGGTGACGGTCACCCAAAGTGGAATTCTTATGCATAAAACCCCTTAATCATTTTATGTGAAAGATCTAAAGTTATCATCCAAACTTAATATTAAAAAAAGAGTAAAATACCATTTTTATCCCTGAGTTTTGCGACTTCCGTCCAAAGGTTTGTTTTTCCGCATTGGGATCCAAAAGGTTTGAAATCTTTGCCATTTTCATCTGACTTGTTATCTCCATTCATTTTCTCCATTAAGTCAGGGGTATTTCCGTCTTTTTTGTTAACTTAGAAGGTAACTCGGTCTTTTGCACTTTATGTACAAGCATTTAACATAATGTACAAGTATTCAAAAAAACCTTACTAAATAAAAAACAAAAATAATGCAGGTAAAATGACAAAAATTCCCCTGACTTAATGGTGAAAAATGGATGGAGTTAACGAGCCGGATGAAAATGGCATGGTTTCAAACCTTTTGGATCCAGATGCGGAAAAAACAAACCTTTGACGAAAATGACATTTTACTCTCAAAAAATTGAAAAAATTAGACAGCCCCTTTGACAAGTTCCTTTTTCTGATCGTGCAGCACAGTGTGTGTATACACACCTCCTTAGACTGGGAAGCAAATGGCCCAATGCATCTAGTGCTGCTGAAATCCTTGTTCTTCGACGCTGAAATAATAAACAAACTAACTAAATAAACAGAATGCAATTGTGTATGATGCTTGCTTGTTTATAAGGAAAAAAAATGTTTGCACTTGTCTTTAAAATGGTGAAAATGATCAGGGAAAAAACAAACCGGTATTACAGTTTTGATTGTAAGTGATCTTAATATGGCTTATAAGTTATATTATATTAGTCTGTTGTTGACGCCCCGCTTGAGGTATGCTCATATAATGTATACATATGTGTGGGCACTCGGGGGCAAAATTGAAATTGCACTAATTTTAACGTTATTTTACTATGTTCGTGAAAATAACGTTAAAAGAGTGGAATGGTTAATCATGCATCATGTGGTGGCGTTGATAGCCGAAAGACAAGGGGTACATGCACTAATCGGCGTTTGTCTCAGTTGCTGAGTGTTATGTGCCTTATGTCCAAGGCTTGAGGCAAAACTACTATCGAGCCGGGGGTCTCACTGGAAGCAGCCTCTCTATTCCTACGGGTTAGAGGTAAGGCTGTCTACATCTTACCCTCCTCAGACCCTACCTTAGCTTTGCTATTGGTGGGATATACTGAGTATGATGATGATGATATTAGTCTGTTGTTGGGCAATTAAACTTACACGATCTGATTCATAGGCCTTCTTTCTCGAACATGCCTTGCGTGATTTGGTTTGGATTTTGGAGGTTGATGCTGACATGTTTGGTTGGTGTTGAACAACTTCATTCGGTACTTGCTGTTAGGAAAATGAAATAACTAAATAGATGACATCATGTCGAATAAAACGAACAAAAGAAACCATATAAAAAAGATTCATGAGATGGAAATCAAACATATGGATTTAGCTCTGCCTGATAAGCATCCAGTCTGAGAAAAGATTCTTTAGGTGTAAAACTGCAGTCAATCCCGGTGCTTTCGTATGGAATTCCTCTATCGTTTCCTAACAGATAATCAACGTAATTGGGCGCCAAATGCTGGTATCCGGTCCATTGAGGAAGAGAATAGTTATCATGATCTTCTAGTTTTACCGAATGCTGTTGAGAAAAGGTATTTTCCGCTAAATATGGAACATAATTGTGAGTTCTTTGTATATCAGATGGTGGCAACTGTGAATCAGAACTATATTGATATATATGTCCATCCATGTCAACCAGAGTCAAAACTGCATGATGAGTAATTATAAAAAAATTAAATGTAGTATTAAAGAAGCCGTAAATTAGCATACATGGATCCAAAATGGAACACATCAGATTTAAAATCATGTTCAAGTGATCTATTATGCCACACCAGAGAACACAAAAAATGCTATAGTCTGAGGGAAACATGTAGCTTCCTAGAATCAGTGTCATCAGTGGCGAAGCTTGAGATTTCCGCACCGGGGGTCGAAACGATTATTACCCAAAAATTTCTATAAGAAAAACTACATACTCTCCACAACTGAGCGAAAAGTTCGGGGGGTCGGCCGCCCCCTCCCGCCCCTACTATGCTGCGCCACTGAGTGTCATCTGGTGCAAAATGACCCGCATCACTCGAAAGCCAATGCTCATAGTAGCTTATATATTTAACACTGGAGAAATCATAAACTAGAAGTAATAGTGCAGTTTCAATCACCAATTCCAGCAACAAATCTCTAAACATGATCTCAGGGCCAGACCGGAGCCCTCTCTCCCGGGGGGACCAGATTTCGTTGTTAAAAAAAACTATATATATCTTAAGGGTCCATTTTTTCTACTCACCCTGGGCCCGAATTTTCGGGGATCTTAGGGATGGCCCTGCATGATCTATGTTCTCCCTAATACAACAATTTATTCCACACGCATATGTTCTCCCTGTTTAAGACACGATAAAACCTATTTAAGAAAAAGTATACAAAGTAATTATATATTTTTTAAAAATAATTAAAATTAGGAAGCTACGCTCCATCTTTCAACTTCTTGGTACATAAAACATACGTTTATGATACAAACATGAGGTATACAGTAGTTAAACGAGTCGTATTCATGTTTGATACTTGTGTTAATCGCGCCGTTTCTGACCTATTAAACGCGATAAGACCTGTTTTGCCGGCCCTAGTTTTCTAGAAAGTACTAAGCGCTAAACATGTTCTTCCTGAACATTTCTGAAACAGTTTTCCATGAAAATGTAGAAATTAATCATTCAAAACACAAGTTTTCCTGTAGTCTTAAACACTAAACTACCTAAACAACCATTGAAAACATATAATCTATAATATTAGCATATCAAAATACAAAATGCAGCTTCTCATTGAACATATGCAGTAATTATTTAAGTAATCTTACCTAAAAAACACACAAAAAAACAACCAACAGATGAAGTATTTATCTGATTAGGATACAGAATAAACACGATTTTGCATAAAAATGGTAAAATTAATGATGAATTATATTACGTATGCACAAACAGTGAGGTAGAAAGTGAGATTTTGATGGAGAGAAACTACTCACGTAGCAGTGACAAAATTAGGGTTTTGATCGAGACGATGGAGTGAGATTTTGGGGATTTGAATGTATTTTTCTTCTATGTTTTTTGTCACTTTTCCGTACGTACATGTAACATTAATACCATGCGGATGAGAGACTGCTTGAAAGATAAGATAGTGACAAAAATATTTGGATATAAAAATAATCTACACTAGTAGTATGTTGACCCACCCGATGGCGTCAAAACGTAAGATAACTCAGTTTGTACTATCAAATATTTGACTCATCTATTTGTTAAACAAAATATACGTCAAAACGTTAATCAACTAAAAACACACATAAAAATAAGCACGAAAATGTATTATATTGGATTTTACATTTCTTACTCATTATTAAGAAAAATTTACATTGAAATGTAAACGGAGCAGGACGAAATGGTATTGGTTGGAACGGTTTCGGTCGAAACGGTATTGATCGATTCTGGTCAAAACAGTGCATGTTGAAACCATATGGGTTGAAACGGCGCGGGTAGAAACGCTACGGGTAGAAACGCTACGGGTCGAAAAGGTTCGGGTTGAAACGGTATTGGCCGGAACAGTTTCGGTCGAAACGGTTCGGGTCGAAACGATGCTTTTCGGTGGCGGCCAGGTCGGGTCAAGACGATGACCGGGAGACCGGGCATGATGGATAGCAAGGGGTAGTGGATGCAACGACGTCAACCAGTCGAAGATTTAGATGAATTTACTTGAATTTATTCACATAAAGATTTTGAATTCCTTTAATTAAAAGAATTTAAAGGAATTCATACCCAATTCCAATTTTCTTATCAACCAACACATGAAGATTGATATTGAGATTGGTATTCTAGTCCAGAACAAATAAGGTTTTTTTTAACAGCCAATTGAACTTTTATTAATATCAAAACACTTACAAAGTTAAAGCCCAGCAAGGAGCTGGCTTCTTAAACACCCAAGAACAAATAAGTGTAAGGTAATATAATCTTAAGCAACTTGTTAACAAAGGATAACTTTTGGATATGCATAATCATACAAAAAGAATACCCAAAAAAAACTAAGTATAGTGTCACCAAGTAATGAATTTCATCAAACTAAACAAAGTGGTCAGATATTATCAAGTAAATGGTTATAGAATCATGTTAGTATCGCCGGACCTTCTTTGTTTCCATCCCTCCGAGCAGGGGCGGACTCAAGTGTCTTTGTGGGTGGGTGGTGCACCCTTTGAAAAAAATTAGCGAATCTTTTAGGCAAAAACCCGATTGCACCTTTTGAAAAGATGGTTGAACCTCTCTTACGCACATCAACAAATAATTTCCGTGTCTGTCACTCCTACCTGTCATAGAAAACAATACTCACCTAGTCCGCTAGTCACCTTTGCCGATCTCCACCTCCTCAGTATCACTGGACCATCGCATAGGAAATGCTTATCATGACGTGAATTGAATGAACACTCATGTAATGTTGATATAACGAGAATTCTAGAAAAATAATATATCTATATTATATTATATTATATTATATTATATTACATTTATATAATTATATATATATATATATATATATATATATAATATATATATATATAATTATATATAAACTCAGTAAGTGATATAACGAGAATTCTAGAAAAATATATCTATATTATATTATTTTATTATTATATTACTTTATATTTATATATATTATTTATATATATATATAAAGAAGTGATGAACAGTGTTTGATTTTTTCTAATATTATTTTTTTATTGTTTTATTAGTTTAATTAATTTAAATATATTTTTATATAACTTTTAATTTAATATACGATCAAACTACATCTTATGTTATTAGATATTATATGTGAGAATACAAAGAAGTGGTGAACAGTGGTTTTGATTTTTTTCTAATGTTATCTTTTTATTGTTTTATCAGTTTAATTGATTTAAACATATTTTTATATAACTTTTAATATACGATCAAACTACATGTTATTAGATAGGAAATCATAAAAATTATGAATATGAATATGAAGAAGTGATGAATAGTGGTTTTGATTTTTTCTAATATTGTTTTTTTATTAGTTTAATTAATTTAAACATATTTTTATATAACTTTTAATATACGATCAAACTACATGTTATTATATAGGAAATCATAAAAATGAATTTATACAACTACCTAAGTTGTTCGGTATAGTATGATAGCGATACTGTATCAGTTTATCGAAAGCAAAAACAATTAAAATAAATATTGATACCGATACAAATGTTGTTCAATCCGTTTTGATTGGTTTTGATACGATAGTGACATAATTTTATTTATAAGTTTTTAGTATTATATTGGTTAATACTTTAATTGATTTAAACATGTATATTTTTCTCTCATATAACTTTTAAGATATGATCAAAGTACATGTTATTATCAAACAGGAAACAATAAAAATGAATGTATACTGGCAACGATGATGTTCGTATAGTATGGTAGCAATATAGTTTATTGAATGTAAAAAAGAATAAAAATCAATATTGGTATCCATACAAATGTTATTCAATCAGTTTTGATAGAGTTTGGTACGGTAGCCGCAGAATATCCGTTTTAATAAAAAAATCATAATGTTGAAATAAATCAGGGCCGGCCCAATGGGCTATTGAGGCTAGGCACGGGCCTAAGGCCTCCAAAAATTAAGCGACCCCAATTTTTGGAATGTTTATATGTATAGCATGTGGAATAGGCCAAAATAAACCAATGTATAATTAAAAGGGCCTAAAGAAAGCTTTATAAAAAAGGCCCAATTTTGGAAATCCAAACTCCAGCTAATAATGCATTAACTGCCTATATATCACGTTCCCATCATTAAATCGGCCTAAAATACGATTATCTGGTTATTACTGGATGGCATTTATTGCGGTTTCGTTGGGTTATAGATTTCCTCTTTGTTTGCTTGTTTAGCAACTACGGTTGCTTCGGCTAGAATAAGTACCACATGTTTGTGATTGATGGATGAATAACCTGCAAGGCTGCAAGTTATGAAAATATGAATTTATGTGAATTTCTTAGAGCTTAAGCTGGTTAGTTGAAAAGCAAAATAAAATGATATTCACAGGGTTCGACCATTGGTCTTCTTACACAGAAGAAGAGGTTCTTGTCATTAAGTTGCCAACTCAATAAGTTAAATATGTTCAAAGTACCATACTTTTATATTTCTGTTGTATTTTTTTTTTTAATTTAGAGGCCCTAGTTAAGTGGGGGTCAAAAGCAATCGATTGCTTGGGTTCACTCTCTCTTGAGTCAAGACTTGCTAATTACTATGCTTGCAATTGGGATTTAAGATTGTGCATAGAAGTTGGAAGGCAAAACTGATTTAAAGAAGTAAATTAGTGAAAAAAATGGTGATTTGTATTAGGTATTGGCATCTTGCAGTAGGCTATTACACTATTGAACAAGTAATTTCAGTTTTTAGTTGCTATTTGTTAGGGAATTCATACATATTAGTTATCAAAAAAATTTGCTTAGGAAATTTTAGATTTGCTATTATTTCTATTACACATGTGCTTAGGGAATTTACTATTATTCTTGATTTATCATTGTTTTTCTTTTAAATTAATTGATATTTTACCAATGTCAAATTGAAAGCGAACTTATAAATCCGGTTATGCAAAAAGGGAAAAAAGCGACCAAGAAGCTTTAATTGAAACACAAAAGGGATCACTTCTAAAATAATGCTATAAAGTTCATCTAGTTTCTAAACCAAAGTCGATGCAGGTTTTTTTTTGTGAAATTATATAAATTCAAAGGGCCTCCACTTTGTATTTCGCTTAGGGCCTCCAAAAACATTGGAACGGCCCTGAATAAAATAAACATAAAATGCAAACGAAGTGAACCGAT
This sequence comes from Scalesia atractyloides, assembly GCA_947069175.1. NCBI lineage: Eukaryota > Viridiplantae > Streptophyta > Magnoliopsida > Asterales > Asteraceae > Scalesia > Scalesia atractyloides. The sequence goes on from CAMTDV010000017.1 coordinate 89,900,856, forward strand.
ATCAACTGAACAACATAGGAACCGAGGTACCATATCAATATATGTTTTTTTTGTTTTCGATCGGTGTAGGGTTTTCTGTTCCAATTACTATATCGAGTGCGCAGGTATCGTAACGACCCAAATTGATACTGACTTAATCCCCGCCGCGAAGCGCGGAGAAATACACTAGGTATCTATTACTTGTATCATACTCAGGGGCGGATATACATTGTATTAAGGGGTAGCCTCCGCTACCCCTTATCCGCTCGTCGGTAGTGTAAAAAAAATATTTTTTACGTTTTTTCGATTTCGTTACCCTTAAAATAATTTACGTTACCCCTCTTTAATTTATTACAAGCCTACATCTAATACTAAATAATACCCAACATTCAAAACCCATATAACAATATTATTACAACCCCACATCTAATACTAAATAATACCCAACATCCAAAACCCATCCAACAAAATCCTAAAACCCAAATATATGTTCATTTGTGAGTCTTTTTTGTGAGAAAAAAACAATACCACATAAACATCAGAGCAGCGACCAACAAGCACGACACTGCCCACGCACAACCCAGACCACTGTCCGCCACCCAAGCTCTGGTGTGCCGTCGGCCGCTCCCTGCTCCGCTAATCCGCCACCCAAAGGTTTTCATTTCTGCATTTTAACCCCTTTGATTTTTTTTTACTTTTAACCCAAAGTTTTTCATCTTTTGAAATTTAACCCAAACAAATTTTTTATTTTCAACTTTGATCCCATGCTTTTCATCGTTTGCAAAATTTTCATTTTACGTTTCGTTCTAGATTTTGCCAGTAAACACGTCGCAACGTGAGTGTGGGGTTCAACATTTTTTTCTATTTTTTCCCATTTAATAGGCCTGTCGCAACACGGGCATGCGTGGTTCAATGAATTTACGTCTTCTTTTCATTCGGTGTTATTTTTTTCCTTTTTATTTTATTTGTTTTTACAATCTTTTCTGGTGTTGCTTGTCACTAGCAATGGTGTAGCATTGGTGCTACTTTGAACTATTTACGCCCCCACTGTAACGCAGGGATTAATACTAGTTGGTATTATGTGGAAATTTGAATTGATTAGGATTTAGTAGGCCTTTAAACGACCCGAACGAACACGAACAAGGCCTTGTTCATGTTCGTTCGTTTACTAAACGCACAAACTTAAACGAAATTCCCGCCGAACAGTTCACAAACTGTTCGCTGAACGTTCGGTTCGTTTACAGCCCTAGGATTTAGGGCTTATTTAGTTATGTGCAATTGATTCTATTAGGATTGGGCTTATTTAATTATGTGCAATTGATTTTTTAGGATTCAGGGCTTATGTGCAATTTTATTAGGTGCAATTGGTGTTATGTGCAATTGGAATTGATTAGGATTAGGATTAGCGTCTTAGGATTCGTGTGCACCATTTCGACACGTACTGTTTCGACCTGAACCGTTTCAACGCACACTGTTTCGACCCATACTGTTACGACCCGTCTTGTTTCGACTCGAACCGTTATGACCTTAACCATTTCGACACACATCGTTTTGACCCGAACTGTTTCGATTTGTACCGAACAATCAGTATGTACGTAAAAAAAATTTAAACGTTGCCCCTATAATTATTTTTTAGATCCGCCACTGATTATACTACCATATCAATATTAATATTTGTAAAATATATAATGTTCTCTTGTTTCTGACCAAGTATTTAAATATTTAATTAAGTCAAATGCGTACAGACAATTCCAGACAAATCTTTTAATTTGAAACATTCAAACTACACTATCACACGATTGTTCCATAAAGGGAAAGAAAGCCTGTCATCAAACTAATCTTCCTTTTTTTTTTTTTTTTTTTTTTAGATTAGATGTAATTATTTTTAAATCCACAATAGTGTTATTTTAATATAAACATTTTCATTACAACGCAATTAAATTTGGTATGAGGTATTAATAACAGTTGAGTGATTCACACTTTATTGATCAAACTTACGATAACTAGAGATCGTAAATGAGTCGAATTGAACTTAAGTATGAGCTTGACTTGTTTTAGTTTCATGTGTAAAACTAAAGTTTGACCCGTAATATTTTATGTTTAAGCTCGGATCAGATCATACACACACATTGATAATTAATATTTTATATATAGCATAACATATTTTTTATTGTTTATATTCAATATATAATCAATATTTATTATTTAAAAAAAGTTATTATATTTACGAATTATTATGCTTGCAAATTCAAACACTCCGTATTTGATCTAGAGCTCGTTTAAGCTTTCCTGATTCAAATTATCAAGAAATAATAAATTTTAATAATCTTAACTATTAACCGTTGGCCAGTCCTAACTTAAAAATAACCAGCATTGGTCCCACATTTTACATATTGTAAACCAATGAACATTTACTAACAGAAAAGAAAAAAAAGACAAAAAGAAATTTAGTATCTATTACTAAAAGTCCATTGTTTACAATATGTGAAAATGTAAGAACAAAACTGGTTATTTTTTAAGTTGGAACCGCAGTTGGCCAACAATTAATAGTTAAAATATTAAAATCCATCATTCCAATTATTAACAAACATATTTTGAGCACTTAAGTACTTAACAATACATGTAGGTTCTTTTATAAAAAAAAAAAGATATTTGACATAATTTAGAAAAATATGACCAAATATTTAATAAGTTTTTGTTTTCATAAGTATGTAACAAATAATAATTAAAAAAGATTAAAAAATGAGAGAATCTCTACTCATAAAATAAAAAAAATATATTTGATAATTAAGAAAAATATGACCAAATATTTAATAAGTTTTTGTTTTCATAAGTATGTAACAAATAATAAATGAAAAAAAGATTAAAAAAATGAGAGAATCTCTACTCATAAAATAAGATCGAACTCAAGTCAAATTTTGTTGCTTTCTTAATTGATTTTATTTTTTTAATCCTCATTTTAATTTAAGCAGCTATAAATCCTATAAATTCACAGGCAATAGCCTCCAATTCACCACACAACAATTTTCACCGGAAAAAAATGGCTTCCTTAACCGGTAAACTTCTCATCTTCTCCGTTTTTCTCATTATATCTCTCTCGTCGGCACAACCGTCGTTCCGGCCAGCCGCACTGGTGGTTCCGGTGAGAAAAGATGCTGCCTCCAGCCAATATGTCACCCGTATCAACCAAAGGACACCCTTAGTGCCGGAAAACCTAGTTGGTGGATCTTGGCGGCCGGTTTTTATGGGTGGATTGTGATAATAACTATGTTTCTTCAACTTACCGGCCGGCTAGGTGCCGATCGGCCAATGCTCGTTGGGCGGAGCCAACGGGTGTGGGGATTGTTTTGGCCCGGCTAGACCGGGTTGCAATAATAACACGTGCGGTGTGTCTCCCGATAACCCTATTACTAGGACGGCTACTAGTGGTGAGCTGGCAACGGACCTGGTTCAGGTCCGGTCCACTGACGGGTCGAATCCTGGTCGACCCGTCAATGTTTCTCAGTTTTTATTTTCTTGTGCCCCAACTTTCTTGTTGCAAGGACTTGCAAGTGGGGTGTCTGGAATGGCCGGGCTAGGTCGGACCAGAATTGGGCTTCCGACCCAGCTCGCTGCTGCTTTCAGCTTTGACCAGAAATTCGCTGTTTGTTTGTCGTCATCGACAAATTCGGATGGTGTTATATTCTTCGGGCTTCCTTCCAAATATTGACGTTTCGCAATCTCTGAGGACCACCGGGCTTTTTATCAATCCCGTGAGCACTGCTTCCTCGTCTACACAAGGGTCTGCGGAGTATTTTATAGGGGTGAGCTCAATTAGGGTTGACAATAAGTCCATACCGTTAAACACTTCATCGTTGTCGATCGACAATGAAGGTAATGGTGGGACCAACATCAGCACTGTGAATCCTTACACGGTCCTCGAGACCTCAATCTATAATTCACTGACTACAACCTACATTAGAGAGGCCGCAGCCAGGAACATTACTAGAGTTGCATCTGTGGCGCCTTTTGACGTGTGCTTTAGCAATGCAAATGTATTTAGCACACGTGTGGGGCCTTTAGTTCCATCTATTGAGTTGGTGCTTCAAAATGAGAATACGGTATGGATGATAACGGGATCAAACTCTATGGTACAAGTAAATGATAACGTGTTATGTCTTGCGATCATCAACTGGGGATCGAATCCGAGGACATCGGTTGTGATCGGAGGGTATCAACTAGAGAACAATCTTCTTCAATTCGATATTGCTACTTCAACCCTAGGGTTCAGCTCGACTCTCTTGGGTAGGCAAACTACTTGTGCCAACTTCAACTTTACGGTGAATGCCTAGACACGATTATTATGTATGTTGTAAACACACAATAAAATATTTGTTATACGAATAAAGCGAGTGATATAAATAAAATTACTTTAAATATTACATTATTATAATAGTTAGTCTCGTTTTTTTTAAATTGGATTATTCTGGCCGGTCGGACCAATTAAACTAGAAACCAGCTTGTAACTTGTTTACCGATTGAGTTACACCTGACTAAACCGGGCGGTTTTAGTCTACCGTGACCGTGGTTAAACCGAAACCCGGTTGAATTAAGGATGATGGTAACATCTGTCGGTCCTTGCAACTTGATGCTGCATTAATCTTATCAATGATTTGGTAATGAATTAATGATACTTTCTCTTTCTTTGAATTATTTGCCATTTGAAAGGGATTGGAAATTGATGATTTGTATTATCTGACTTCCCATTCTATTGTCTTTTCAACAATTAGGACTTAAAGTGATGTGTTTGTGCGTATAAATGTTAGAAATAAAATAGATTTTCTTATAAATTCAATCAAACTTGCTAAGTTACATCAAAACAGAAGGTAGACAGGCAACGAGCTGCGCCGCTACCCCTTTTTGAATTACAAACCCTAATCTATCAAAGACAAAACCCTGTCCTCCTCGGGCTGAACACTTGTTGAGGATGACTGTTGGACCCTGGTCAGAAAGTGGATTGCTTCTGACGCTAGGAAGCCAAATGTGTTAAAGGCAAAAGGGACAAAAACTGTTAGAATGATAAAATTAAAAACTAAATTTATTCATTTGATGAATCTAGCATATGAGTAATATGATATAATAACATAGTTGTTACGTGTAATTTGTGTTTAAACGTCTAGAATGAACATGTAACATGAATCATTGTTAACCTCCTAACGAGTTATGTCATGTGACATGAAACCTGTTAGGAGTAACTATTAGTAGAGAGAATGATCAAGTATAAAAGCGAGTGTGTAGAGAGAACAAAACAACCTTGTTGCCCAAGGCATTAAAACTGCAACAACAAATGCAGCAATGATCTGCAAGTTGATTATACATAGTGACTAAGGTTTCTCATAAGCTTGATTTGCTACACCTCGTTTCAAGCTAAGTGTTGCTCTATTCGTCCAACTTGAGGGGGTATATTAATCTAGTATTAATTTATCAATTATAGTTATTAGTATTTTGATTCATTGACTATCTTAAGTTTGTTTGTTAGTTGTTATTATATATTTAAGTTTGAATATTAGGTAGTTAATGTTTTATTATTATCAATTGTTGATTAGCAGAGACGGTCCTGAGGATTCAAGTGTCTCGTTCGAACCAGAAAAAATATGCCCTTTACCATCATATTTAGATATTACAACTCAAATGTATCTAATAACATTTTGTCATTTTTTATTATTTGTATTTTTCATTTATATGCTACATTAAGAATCAACCTATCATATTTTTATATTTCTTTTCACTTTGAATAGATTAAATACACAAGAAAATCGTCTAAGTTTTACCAGACGATCATTCGCATCTATATATAGTTGGGATTTTTTAAAACTTTTGTGCCCCGAGAAAAAACGTGCCCCGGCCGGGCTCCAACATTGCCCCTCCCTAGAGCCTCCTCTCTTGATTAGCTTTTATCATTCTACTCAATTGTAATCTCTTTATATTAGGAGATTTTGTTTCAGTTATAAAAGATATTATTCACGATCAACATTTTCTTCTTTTAAAACGGCTAGCAGGATCATGTAACATAAATCACCATTAGCATTATCATGTGTGTAGGACATGTGTGATGTTACAGAAATCTTGCATGAAATTAAGTGTCAAGTAAGGATCACGCTTCATATATTTATAGAATTTATGACAAATATTATAACAATTATGAAGGTCTTTCTTCAAACGTGTCACATAAATGTGCTATAGCAAACACAAATTCATACTGGTGTCCTCTTTTCTAAGGTGTTAATATATTAGTTTAATAAACATGTTTTTAAGAGAAAATCCAGTGTTATTAAAAAAACCTAGGAAACTCTAACCTTCCGATAATTTTTGCTTTTGAAAAAAAAATCACAGACGTGATATACATGTTTTTAAGAGTTTTGAGAAAAAAAAAGCACATCGTGGATATTTTCAAAAAATAAACAGGTTTTGCGCAACACAACTGTAACAAAAATACAAAAATATAACTATTCACATGTGTTTAAAATTGAAATATAAGTATTGTACATTTATGTTTGAGTGGAAGGATTTGGATTTAGCTTTAGGATTTAGGGCTTAGCATTAGTATGTAGGGTTTAGCTTTATGATTTAGTTTTAGTGTTTAGCATTAGTATGTAGTGTAACATCCGTCAAAAACGGATTTACCAAACCCGCTCCGTTTATCAACCGAACAGTCAGTCAAAAATTTCGTTGTGAATTAAATGCCCAAAATATTTTTAAACGATACGTAATCGATTATTATACAAGAATATATAATTAGTTTTTGAAAAACTGTCAAAAATCGCAAAATAAAAATATTATACCTCTGCCGGGTTTCGAACCCGGGTCTGTACCGATCCGGAACATGTCTTAACACACACACAAACCACTGCGCCACTTGTTCTGTTTGGTAAATAATAGAATCATTTAATTCATAAAGTGACATTACGAATTCAAAATCGGCGCCCCTTTAGTTCAGTCGTCGGAATCCCGGAAGTCTCGCGAGTTTTATCACCATTTTCAGTTATAACGTAAATTATTATTAGGACATCGGTTATAACCGATGTTTGAAGTCCGCGACCAAAATTATAACCGCCGGAAAATTTAAAACAATGAACCCAGTCGGAAATCAGACCAAATACATCTCGATTTTCCCCTATAAATTCACCCTCAACCCATTGAAAACCTTTTCGCTCAAAACCACACTCTTTCTCGGCGAAAACTCCCTCGCTGGAATTTCTCTGCTCATCGCCGGAAAACCGGTTTCCTCATTTCTGAACCTCACTGAGCCTCTGAGCTTATACCGGAGATACCCACACCCTTTATAAGCTTCCTGGAGACTCGCTACTACAAGGAACACGTCGCCGGAGGTGATTTCTGTCGCCGGAGTTTCTGCCGGAAAACAGAGAGTCCAGTCGGTATATCTCTTCGCCTAAATTCTTTTTCTTTTCACTCATATCTCACCTTAATGAACTGTAAGACGCTAAGGAACCTGAATAAAACTCGAAACAGTCAGTCGTCTTTCTCTGGTTAAACCTTGATGAAGAAGACGATGTATTTCGTTATATTATAAGTATAATTAAAATCAACTTATTAATCGGTTAGACACACAGTCCAGCGGTGGACTGTGTGCACATATAACGCAAAGGTCACGAGTTGGAATCCGGTTTCACACACGCTGCCTAAATAAAAATCAAATTTTTGTTTAACTGAACCGGAGTCGATACTGGTATATGTTAAGTATATTAATAACCGGAATAATAACCAAGTTAGACACACAGTCTAGCGGTGGACTGTGTGTTTGTTTATATCGCAGGTCACGAGTTCGAGTCCGGTCCTCTGCACCGACTCGAACAATATTCTATTCTTTTTAATAAGGCAGAAAAGGTAATAACTAAATTGTATTTAAGTATAATAAAAATTGAATTATATAACATGTTTAACACACAGTCCAGCGGTGGACTGTGTGTTAGATTAAACCACAGGTCCCGGGTTCGAGACCTGTGGAGTGCACGTCCGGTTCGCTTAAAACTATTTTTGAAATAAAATGATTTTCGGTTTAAACTAATTAATATATATATATAATTAAAATCAGATATATAACGGGTTAGACACGTAGCTCAGTTGGTAGAGCAGCGGGAGGTCTCGGGTTCGAGCCTCACCCAGCGCACTTGTATTCCGAATTGAACCGGTCAACGGTCAGTCAAACGGTCAACGGTCAGAAAAAAAAATCAATTTTTTTATTATTTTTATTTAATTATTTTAATTAAAAATCAATTAAAAATACTTAAAAATAACATTTTTAAGGTTAGAAAATAGCCTCAAACTCACAAAAATACACCCAACAATCCTACTAAAATAGATTAATAAAATCCGTTTACTTACCAAACCATAATGTGATTATTCTAGGTTAAAACCACTTCGCGTGCATTCAACATCATCAACCGAACGCACCCACTGTGAGTGAATCTTACAACTCCCCCTTTTAAATTACACGTTTTGGGGTGTGTCATGTGTTATGAAAATAATCAATTTATTTATTTAAACTCGTGCCATACCACATCATGACTTAAACTTAGATTGTCTTTATTGTTGTGATTTACTTATTTCCTTTTGTCATATTATATGAAACTCATACATTAAGCCCATCAGTTCCTCGTGGAAGACGAGTTGAACAACGCGTGCTACAAATCAAATTCATTATTGTTTATGTGTATATCATTGAGTTTGTATTGTTTGTAGTTGTGTCATTCATATTATCATGGTTATGCAATTCATTCATTAGGCCCCTCAGTTCCTCGTGAGAGACGAGTTGAGCATCGCGTGCCTCTAAATGTTCCATTATTGTTCATGTGTGTTTCACTTAATATCTTATGATTGTTGATTAAGTTTACATCTATCTTTACTCATGTTTGGTTGTGCACATATTCCATAATCAATTTAAATATATTCGTTCAAATGTTTTCCATAGGATTCACTCGCCAACATTATGTTGATCCAAAAACCTTTTTACACATGATACAGGTGAACAGGTTGAAGCAAGGAAAACATAGGATATGCCTTAGAAGAGAACAAAGAAGTTTAGATTGTTAGTTAGAACAGTTGTAACCTTTATTGTAAATTTCAATTTAATTTGTATTAAAGAATATGAAACGCGTAATAAATGTCATGAGCTTTGATGATAACCCAATCATGCCCCGATCACCTTATCCGCTGCGGGTCGGGGTGTGACATGTAGGATTTAACTTTATGGTTTAGCATTAGTATTTAAGGTTTATAATTTATTTTTTAGGTTTTAGCATAGGGTTTAGCCTTAGAGTTTAGGTCAAGGGATTAGTGTTTCCAGTTTTGGTTCGAAGAGCCGGTCCCAACGTCGCTTAATCGGAGTTCATTTGGCCTAGTTTCTAACACTTCCTTGGTTAAGGATATATGTGTATATGTGTTTCATAATATACACATATATATAGTTTAAAAACTGAATATATACATGTGTGTATAATTCAAAACTGGCAATATACATGTATGTATATCTTTAAAAAAAAACCCTCTTAAAAATGTGTGATAAGAAATAAAAAAATCAGCTTAAAAAAATGTGTGGTCCAGAATGTTTCTCACATTTCTTAATTAATCTTAGGATCTTTATTATATACATATAGGGGAGGGTTCATCGGAGAACACTAAAAAAATGGGGATTTGAGTAATTTTTTAACACGCTAAAATCATTTTTTTTAAATCGGAGGTTTTACATATAAATACATATAGAATTCTTTTTAATAACAAAATTAAAAATTAAGAAAATTAAAAAAAATATGATTTATGAGAAAATTACCTTTTGAGTCCCTGTGTTTTGGGGGTGTTAACCACTTGATTCCAATATCAAAATGTTTAACGCCCTAAGTCCTTAAACGCTCTTTTTTGTAAACCCTTTGAGTCTAATCTTTTAACACTATCTACCAAGTCTGTTAAGTAGAAGTGCAATTTAGTCATTTACACATAAAGTATAAGTCTTTATGAACAAGGTATTCGTTGCCTTTTTATATATATTTATACACCAAAAATAAAGTTATAATCTCTCTCTTTCTCTCATCCCTCTTCCTTTCTCTGTCTCTATTAACACCCAGCTCCATAATTCCCACCAAGAACCGTAATTCCCAAAATCCCCAAATCACAAAATCACCATTAGAGTCGTTTAATCACCCCAAAAGTCAATCACAAAACACACATACACTTAGAGTCGTTTAATCACCCAAAAAATCAATCACAAAACACACATTCACTCCAAAATCAAACAGATCTAGACCCTAGTGTCACTCTCTAATGCGGATTAACCACATGGGTAGTACTTATTATTTATTTTTTTATAATTTCTTTTATAAATTAAAAATAACTATAACTTTGATTTTGTTTGTCCACTTAGATTGAGAGAATAAAACTCTTGGTGTTGATAGTTGAAACAAAAAGGTTGAAAGGGATGGATGGAAGATTTTGTGACAACTTGCATGCAACAGGATTAGGTCTAAATTGGCAATCAAGGATACATTTTGAGAGGTCACCATTGAGGCCTATATAACATAGCCTTCCCGCTCGTCCTAATCATCATCATTTTTTTATTGCTGGATCAATCATCTTCATATAGCCTTAATCTTGATATCAGTCTATGGTTTGATTCAACTTTGGTCTTTGTTTTCAGTCGATTGATTCAATCATTTGTCTTGTTCTCTTGTATTCGTCTTGGTGTTGCCGGTTTGTACTCATTAAACTTGTGTGATTACATCCGACTTATAATCGGTGATTTTGTCCAATACAATAAGTTTTTTAGTAATAAAAGGTTGATAAAAATAGTAAATTTAGCGTAAAAGGTTGATAAAAAATAATAAATTTAGCGTTATTGAATTCTCTGTTCTCTCTTTTAACGAATTGGATAACGAAAGTGACTAAGGGCTACGTGTAAAGATTGTCCAAACAATTCTAGTTACTTCATATTATGTATACTTGTAATAATTGATATGATATAGTATTATAAATTATTAAAAAATCCATAATAACTTTATCAATAGTAAGACACATATTAATCTTTGTTAAATTCAAAGAACTTGGGCATTTTACGGTAATCAAACAATACACGAGTATTAGCTACCAGACACATATAATATATTAGCCACGATAATTTTTTATTTTTTATTATTATTATATTTTTTATTTATTATTTATCAACCATGATATTTTTTCTTTATTATTTTTATTTATATTTTTTTGCTAGATTTAGAACCAGAGTACCAAACATAACATACAACTCATCTAGAAAATTGAAGTTATATCGTGTATGTAGAATTTCATAATTTCAATTTGATTTGATTACACAGAGTCGCAGATGATTCATGTGGTATGTTTAGATTATGATTGTGATCATCAAGTTTGAAGAATTACACCTTTAAACTAGTATTTTGTACAAACATAACATAGAGAGTTCTTCGGAGTGGATGGAAATATACTTTTTATATGTATATATAGGGGAATTATAGAGAGAAAACTCACGTGAGTTACGAAAACTTAAGAAAACCTTATGTAACAATTTTTTTTCTAAAAAATAAGGGAATGTAAGTTATATGTTATCGAACGTTCTGAGCAAAAAAAAAAACAAAAACAAAAAACAAAAAGCGCCAAGTGGTTTTTTTTATAATATTTTTGAAAATTCAGTGTGCGTGTGTGTGTGTATATACACACACACTAGGCTATCACCCGGGAACATCCCGGGATAGGAAAATTTAGCTTTGAAAAATAAAAAATACATAATCAACGTTTTGAAACTCATTAGTATCTTCTTTCCCTTCCCAACTCATATTATTTTGTTAGGTTTCATCAGTATCCCAACGTCGCCTTCATGTGTATAGATAGTTTTGATGTAAGTTATTAAATTTTTAACTGATAATTAGATATCAGTATAAAAATCTTTCGTAAATACCCATACAAAATGTTAAATTGTATGTTTTTTAAATAATATTTTTATATGCTTCTACTTGAATTTCCAACGAATACAATTCATAAACATATTATAATGAACATATAACAACATTATTATATTGAACTCATATCAATTAATTAATACTCGCGAATTTTGCGGTCTTGATAAATGATCTGTATTTGTTATAGAAAAAATTATGTTTAAGGTGATCATAAAAGATATTGTATGGAGTGTATGAATGGGCATTTTTTGCAAATCGAAACTGAACTTTAAAAAACAATGAAAGTATCATGGGATAAATCTAAATTAACGAAAACGAAAACAGAGGAAATATGTTTTTTTGGAGTAAAATATAAATTAAAAAGCTTATTACTCTAACACTTCTGCATGTTGAAGCTTTGTAACCAATAACTTCGATATCGTTGTTGACCAATTGAAAAAACAATCATCACCTAACGAAATATGCTCAGCTTCAATGATATCATGCCATCCAACAACACCGTACCTATCGTATGAAAAATATATGAATATTTTTTTTGTAGTAATGTATTGAAATATAAGCAAAAATAAAAATAAGCAATAACATGAGTAATGGATTCACAAACCTTATTTGACCATCAATATTCCGTGTATGAAGATTCTTAACCCAAGTATTTCCTTCAACAACTTTGATCTTTATTTCAGAAAACTCATCTAAACCGTCTAAATCGGTAATCAATTTGGGAAGGATCTACATATGAAAACAACACTAAAACTTTTAAACTTTATGAAATAGAAACAATAATAAAAGAGAATAAATCAAAGATATAGATAGATGGTATAATACCAATTCATGTGTTGCTGTCATTGCAAAAAAAAAGATAGTTAAGATCGTCTTGTAGTTTTCTAAACTGAAGACATTCACCATAATCGACATCGACATCAATAGGGTAACGATAAAACAATTATAAAATAGACTGCTGGAAAAAAAGTTAATAAACTTCAATATATAATACAATATGTAACTAACATGTAAGAACTACGTTTGAGTATAATGTGAATAGATATTGTGTTCTTGTAATGTAAATGAAGTAGAAGATGTATTTGTTGAACAATGTTAGGTGCTGTTTGTTTTTTCAGAGGTAAAACGTCTGCAGTCTGCGGACCACATCTGCAAACATCGGTAGCAGAAGAGGTGGGCCAAACCTCTGCAGTCTGCAAGTAGAAGACTGTTTGTTTTTTTTACTTCATCAACATAAAATCTATGTTCCATAACAAACCCGAAAAATTTACATAATCATAAACGAAAACACTCAAACATTGCGTCACACACACTTTTCAGTTTTCATAACCTTAACATCATAACTTCAACATTCACACACTTATCCTACATTCTCCATACAAAATATCAACATTTAAACCTAAATCACTCAACTGAGCTTCAATTTCACTCTTCTCTGAGCTTCAATTAAACATTACTCACACATTTATTATCATCAACTACACATAAAGCTTCAATTTCAACGATTGAGAAAGAAAAACACACATGAAATTCAAATTATCACTCTTCTCTTCTCAGGCAATAGGGCGGCGGCTTGAAGGAGGTGGTTGTCTAAGCCGGCAGCGACGTGGAGGTCGACGGTGAAGGCGATGGGGTCGACGATTGGGGTTTCAGCGGTGAAGGCGGCTCAATCGAAGGTGGGGGAGGTGACGTCGGGTCAACCGGAGGTGGGGGAGATGACGGACATGTGGTGGTGGCGGAGGGGAGATCTGGTGGTGGTTGAGGTGACGGCAGCGACGTGGTGGTGGTGGTGGAGGTGACGGCGGCGACGTGGTGGTGGAGGTGATGTGGAGGTGATGCTTGGGAGGAGAAAGGGTGGAGGAGAAGAAGATGTTGAGGATCTGTGTTTTGAAATGGCAGAGGATAGGAGAAGAGGTTTGAAGACATGAGTCCACATCTGCCCCAAGAAGAGGTCTCGCAGACCTTTTTTAATGAAAGGATTTCGAGAAAACAAACAGTCTTCAGACCCAAAGGTCTGCGCGGCGCAGACATAAGAGGTCAAGATGCTCTTCTTGCAAAAACAAACAACCCCTTAGTAATATCTCCTACTCCTAGATATGACGATACACCTATAATGTAGTTAGTTAAATAAGAAAACAATGTAAATAAGTTTTTGAAATTCAGTTACATATTTGGATATGGAAACAGTTTAAATAATTTAAAATATCCGGTTCAAAATACTAAGTGGTACCAAAAAAGTTAAAAATTTTACTTTTTGAAATTTAAAATTTATTTAAAAGTTAAAACTGGTAATTACCATATTTAGCTGAGATCAATTATTAATATTACCTAAAATATAAAAAAGATATAATTAACTAAAAGATATTTAAATTTGCAAACAAAGTTCAAAAATTAAAACAAATAATCTATATAAAATAAGGAGATATTTAAATTTGTAAACACAAAAAACTAATAAATTAAAATAAAATAGAAGATAATGGTAAGAACATAAATAACGGATGATTTTGAGAGTCAAATTTCCATAGAAGAAATTTAAGAGATAAGATATTTAAGAGTATATATAACTTGAAATTTGAATTTCATTTTAATATGGAAAGTGTTTAAATGTTATCGATTAAAATTTTTAAATATTAGTTTAATTTGATAAATCATACATTTAAATTACTAACAGAAATAGTTAATGTTAAATTAGGAAAGATGTTAAAACAATATTAATTTAAAACTTTATAAACTTAATTGTTAGCTTAAACTTAAAAAAAATAGTAAAGGTTAAATTAGGAATGTGCTGAAAGTTAAAATATTAATTTGTCACTAAAAACTCTGATTAAAATTAAAATTTACATATTATATAGAACAAAGGAAGTTAATGGGTATTAATAAATTTTGTATGTTCTCAGTAAAGGAATGAAATTTGAATTATTACCATACTTACAAATATCGCAAAGATCAAGAACAAATATTCATGTTGAAATTGATCAAGAACTTAAAAAAGAATATCATATATGAAAATGGTTAAACCATAATTACCTTAATATTAGGAGCAAAGCCACCTTCCTCACCAACATTGGTTGCAGTATTGTCATATATTTTCTTGATAACAACATGCAAACATAAGTAACATAATTTAAAAGATCAATACAAATCCAAACAAACATTATTTTTAACAACAATAAGTTTTGAATCATAATACATATATGGTGTTTCAATAATTCTCTAATCTTCACATGATAGTTAACAGTGTAATGAAACATAATTTTAAAGATCAATACCAATCCAAACAAACAAAAAATTGATTTCTTAAAAAAAAACTACTTTCTAAAGAAACATCATATCATTATGTTTTACCTCAAACATCTTGATTAAAACATAAATTTATGCTTCTGTGAAGAAGCGTTTCAACTTTCAAATCAAAAAACAAAATAATAATTATAAATCATGATATGGATTCAAATCAAATCTAAACAAAAACACATATTTTAAAAGTTGAACATAAACATCTATCCTTCAACCTTAACCTAACCGATCAAAACAAAATAAGATTGTGAAACAAAATTAAATTAATAAGAACAAAAAAAAGATGACAAAACGATAAACAAACATATCTTCGATATTGGGTATTGTTTTTCAAAATTGACATAGCATAACAATAAAAAACGACGTTTAAAATCATTATTAAAAACAAATAATCTTAACGACAAATAATAAATTGAAGTGCTTACCTTTGATTATGTGGATACTTCTTGATGATATGCAAGAATGGTTCTTGAGCATTTGCGACAATGATTGAGATGAGAGAAGTGGAGAAGATTCGGCAATCATTGATGCGTGTCCGTGTGGAGA